>CM077116.1:151695087-152960883 GCA_039619475.1 Icerya purchasi | reverse complement strand
AATTAAATCGATCATGTTATTTTATTTTTTATTTTTGTTTCTTTAAACAATGTGTTACGATCGTATTTATCTTGCTCAATCTTTTACCTAATATTCTAACGGTTTTAGACAACAGCAGAAATATGCAAGTTACCTTGGATGTATTATATTTTATTCGTGTATATGTGTATACACGCTTTCTATACAAGCACATGCAAACATCGGATGCTGGAAATGTATGATAATATAATTTTTAAATCAATGATTAACGTATTATTATTATTATTTTTTTTTTTCACCCTGTGATATACAAAATAACATCATACTTGCTTTTACAACAATATTTAAATTCTACAAAAATAAATGTCCCCAGGGTGGGGAGTAAAAATATCATGAAGAATCACTGTTTTTTTGTTTTTTTTCTTTCTTTGCTTCACAATCTTTTTTCTTTATATTATTTTTTATTTCAGAGATTTTTTAAAATAGTTTTCTTTACACTCCAATATGGAATCTGTTAATTTATTGTACATGTCATATAATATGATAAATGCTAAAATTCGGAAAGTTTTTTTAAAGAAGTAATTGACAGAAGAGTATACTTTTGAAAACAAGAGAGTGAAGAGGCTATACATAAAAAGCAATATGATGCATTAAACATAACGAAAAAAAAAAAACAAAAAAAAAAACAGAAGAAACGTAAACACAAAGACTATTATGTTTTTTCATTAATCTATTCAATTACAACTTTTTTTCATTCATCTATATTCTAAGTTCCATCATAAGTTTTAATTTTTTATATGATGCCTACTAATTTCTATGTTTACTTAATTTATTTACTTTTCCACAAATGTTTTTAGAATTAAATTTTGAAAAAATTAAACATATTTTCGCACCTGCATCAACTATCACATTAAATACATGTAGAAATTTTCATTTCAAACACCGCCGGAAAATAACATGTTTTTTTTTTTTTTGATATTTTTTAAAAATTTATTCATACTCTCTCTCGTTTTTTTTATTATTTTCTTATGTATATGTATTAGAATTAGTGATGTGCGATTTCGAAATGTTTTTACAATCGAAACAACCGATAATCGTCAAAAAAAAAACAATTGAATGATTTTTGTGAATACAAATGAATTATTCAAATAAAAACCGGAACCATCCGAACACAAACGAATGAAGTATTCGTTAAACATCGCCTAGATTCTTTCGAGAGAAATAACATTTCGAATGATTGTTGCAAATAGGAATGAATTATTCGAATAAAAACCGAAACTATCCGAACACAAACGAATGAAGTATTCGTTAAACATTGACTAGATTCTTCCGAGAGAAATAGCATTTCGAATGATTGTTGTGAATACGAATGAATTATTCGAATGAAATAACATTTCGAATGCAACCACGGAACAATCGAATGCATTCAAAGTCATCGAACAATCAAATAATTCGAATGAATCATTTCGAAGTTGCCCATCACTAATTAGAACCCATATGATTTTACAATAAAAAAAGTGTTTATACTCATTATTGAAGTTGAATATAGATAATATTTACATTTAAAGGAAAAAGAAAAAGTTATTTTTATTATTCCATTCACACGCGAAAAAAATTATGAAATGTAAAATATATATATAATTCATGTAATATATTTACAAACGATTAACAAGAATAAAAGAAAATTAATTTAAAAAATAAATAAATATCACAAAAAATTTAAAGATGGAAAAATTACAAAATTATGATTCGTACAATGCTCACAAATTGACTCCTTTGATCGGGTTATGTTGGAATTCGAACAAACTTGCATGGTTGCATTGCAGACAATCTTTGATTAAGGTGGGATGTACTGCACTGAGTGGAAAAGAATCTGGAATATCATAGCTATGATGTTTAAAACATGGTAAGAAGCGTTTGATACATCGATCATTCTTTAGTGCTACAGGTAATTTATTGTAAAAATCGCAAATTTTTTGAGGGCATACATTAATTAATATCTCTGCAGTAATATTTTGCATCAAGTCGCACGTAGAATATTTTACTAATGATAATATAGGTCTAACATTTACATCGTACCATTTCATCATCACATATACATTCTGCAATGAACACCTATGTATGTTTTTATCCGTGTGTGCATCACATTTTACAACTCTTGATATTCCTTTATACATATTATTTAATTTCCTTAAATTGGGTATACCGAATTCTTTTTCTAAATTAATAATCTTGAATCTTGAAAGTGATGTTTCAAATAGTTTTATCCATATAGTGGTAATTTTTTCATTTCCTTTAACGTAAATATTCAATGGTTCCAAATCTTCCAACACATTTTCTACATATATCACCAGCAATAGATTCGTAATTGTAATCTCCTGCATTCCACGGAATTGAATGACAGTTTTGAATTATCCTCATGTTTTCTTGTTTTTTATTATTGGATAATACATCCCATTCGAATGGAGGCTTGTAAATTCTATGAAATTGAATTTCACCATCGATACTTATTATTGAAAGTTCCTTAATGATGTACGTATCATTATCATATTTAAAACATTGAATATCGATAATTACCTCACGTGCTACTATCATTGTTACAGTTGTTATTAAAGAGAAAAGAAAAAAAACTAAAACTTTTAATAGTAACTAAAATTTAAACGTGTGAAGAACACTAATTTGTGAAACTAATAACAAGCGAGCGAATACAGTTATTCAGAGAGTTGACATAATGTCTACCTTTGAATTAGATGCATTCGATGAAATGTTGCATCAGAAAAATGCCCCTCAAACGGAGAAAGTTGATTGCATACATTGATGAATGAAGTTGTTAAGAACTTGTACATACATATACATTTTGTTTGTGGTAGTGTATGCATGTACACATGAGATCTTACATATAAGTAAGGGTCAAGATCCGGTTTTAACAACTGTATCAGACGATCTTAACGTGCAGCTATGTACATGCAGGGATAGACTTTAATATAATCATTATCGATGGTAAACGAGAACATTAATTCATTTTTAAATTTTAATATATCGTCTTCCGTCACTAATAAGATAACATAAAAAACTACTAACTTAACTGAATATATCCTTCTTCAACCAACTTTTCTTCAATCATTCGAATTTCATCATCTACACCAACATTTCACACTTTTTTAGATGTATGCGATAACAATAATCACTCAACCAATTCATTAGGATCGTCTGAATAATCGATCGGTGTATCTTCGTGACATACTCCGCCATCAGCACAATGCTTAGTCTTTGCTCCATCATAGTAAATTTTTACACTTGATCCATTAGACTGAAACATCGGACGTATTATTTTTCTGTATTTAGGAAATGTAGTACCCTTTAATACACCAGTAGCACGTAAATGAGCTCTAGTACACTCAAGTATTTATTTATATAGATCTAAATCATTATTTTGTATATTTATTCCCATCTATATGCGATACCATTAGTAAATGAAAGAGTCCGGGTGTGTAAGGAAATTTTATTTGCTTACTTCCTTTTCCTAAATAAATTTCACCATATTTGCAGTCCCAAGAAATCAATGTCGATCCTATCAGATACTCATCAATGTTTGTATCATAGTGTATTCCATATACTTGATCATTCGGAACAAGTTCATTAAAATCTGTATGAAATGAATCTACTTCACTTATGTTAAACGACTTAGCTTTGAGTTTGTTTTTTAATATTTTCATCTTCAATTTCAGACTCAGCGTCACTTCTCTGTTTACTATTAGACCGTTTTTGACGTTTTTACCATTGATGTATCATTTATTCCATAAGAATCTATTTTTTATCTTTCAGATTTTTGTAATGCTTCATGAATTTCCAATAATGGTTTCATAATAGGTTCCAACATGATGGCTGAAGTACTTGTAATTGGTTTCCTGGGTATAAGTGTGTTTATGTTAGTGTGTACATGTAGGGCGTGGTTCTGCAATAATGTATCGACTGGAATAGAAATCATAAGAATATTAAGATCCTGTTTCAACAGTTTTGAAAGTGTTTGCATGCAACATCACATGTAGTGATGGCTGAAGCGAGTGTGTAAAAATAAAAAAATAAAAAAAAAATCTTAGGCTAATTTTATAATACTTACACTCGGAAAAATAAAAAATAAAAAATATGTACGAATGGAAAAAGGGTGAGAAGGGATGTTTAGGTTAGTTTCTGGCTTTAAATATTATATTTTGGTTAATTTCAGAATTTTTATATTCACACATAGAATTTTGAAAAAATCGTGGTATCACAAATGATCGAGACTTGCGCAGGAACGGCGCGTGCGCTTTATAGATATGCCAGGAGGACAAACGGAGCTTGGGTTAGTTTTCAGCTTTAAATATTACACTTGGGTTAGTTTTCAGCTTTAAATATTACACTTGGGTTAGTTTTCAGCTTTAAATATTACACTTGGGTTAATTTAGGAATTTTTATACTTACTCGCAATATAAAAATTCCGAAATTAACCCAAGTGTAATATTTAAAGCTGAAAACTAACCCAAGTGTAATATTTAAAGCTGAAAACTAACCCAAGTGTAATATTTAAAGCTGAAAACTAACCCAAGTGTAATATTTAAAGCTGAAAACTAACCCAAGCTCCGTTTGTCCTCCTGGCATATCTATAAAGCGCACGCGCCGTTCCTGCGCAAGTCTCGATCATTTGTGATACCACGATTTTTTCAAAATTCTATGTGTGAATATAAAAATTCTGAAATTAACCAAAATATAATATTTAAAGCCAGAAACTAACCTAAACATCCCTTCTCACCCTTTTTCCATTCGTACATATTTTTTATTTTTTATTTTTCCGAGTGTAAGTATTATAAAATTAGCCTAAGATTTTTTTTTTATTTTTTTATTTTTACACACTCGCTTCAGCCATCACTACATGTGATGTTGCATGCAAACACTTTCAAAACTGTTGAAACAGGATCTTAATATTCTTATGATTTCTATTCCAGTCGATACATTATTGCAGAACCACGCCCTACATGTACACACTAACATAAACACACTTATACCCAGGAAACCAATTACAAGTACTTCAGCCATCATGTTGGAACCTATTATGAAACCATTATTGGAAATTCATGAAGCATTACAAAAATCTGAAAGATAAAAAATAGATTCTTATGGAATAAATGATACATCAATGGTAAAAACGTCAAAAACGGTCTAATAGTAAACAGAGAAGTGACGCTGAGTCTGAAATTGAAGATGAAAATATTAAAAAACAAACTCAAAGCTAAGTCGTTTAACATAAGTGAAGTAGATTCATTTCATACAGATTTTAATGAACTTGTTCCGAATGATCAAGTATATGGAATACACTATGATACAAACATTGATGAGTATCTGATAGGATCGACATTGATTTCTTGGGACTGCAAATATGGTGAAATTTATTTAGGAAAAGGAAGTAAGCAAATAAAATTTCCTTACACACCCGGACTCTTTCATTTACTAATGGTATCGCATATAGATGGGAATAAATATACAAAATAATGATTTAGATCTATATAAATAAATACTTGAGTGTACTAGAGCTCATTTACGTGCTACTGGTGTATTAAAGGGTACTACATTTCCTAAATACAGAAAAATAATACGTCCGATGTTTCAGTCTAATGGATCAAGTGTAAAAATTTACTATGATGGAGCAAAGACTAAGCATTGTGCTGATGGCGGAGTATGTCACGAAGATACACCGATCGATTATTCAGACGATCCTAATGAATTGGTTGAGTGATTATTGTTATCGCATACATCTAAAAAAGTGTGAAATGTTGGTGTAGATGATGAAATTCGAATGATTGAAGAAAAGTTGGTTGAAGAAGGATATATTCAGTTAAGTTAGTAGTTTTTTATGTTATCTTATTAGTGACGGAAGACGATATATTAAAATTTAAAAATGAATTAATGTTCTCGTTTACCATCGATAATGATTATATTAAAGTCTATCCCTGCATGTACATAGCTGCACGTTAAGATCGTCTGATACAGTTGTTAAAACCGGATCTTGACCCTTACTTATATGTAAGATCTCATGTGTACATGCATACACTACCACAAACAAAATGTATATGTATGTACAAGTTCTTAACAACTTCATTCATCAATGTATGCAATCAACTTTCTCCGTTTGAGGGGCATTTTTCTGATGCAACATTTCATCGAATGCATCTAATTCAAAGGTAGACATTATGTCAACTCTCTGAATAACTGTATTCGCTCGCTTGTTATTAGTTTCACAAATTAGTGTTCTTCACACGTTTAAATTTTAGTTACTATTAAAAGTTTTAGTTTTTTTTCTTTTCTCTTTAATAACAACTGTAACAATGATAGTAGCACGTGAGGTAATTATCGATATTCAATGTTTTAAATATGATAATGATACGTACATCATTAAGGAACTTTCAATAATAAGTATCGATGGTGAAATTCAATTTCATAGAATTTACAAGCCTCCATTCGAATGGGATGTATTATCCAATAATAAAAAACAAGAAAACATGAGGATAATTCAAAACTGTCATTCAATTCCGTGGAATGCAGGAGATTACAATTACGAATCTATTGCTGGTGATATATGTAGAAAATGTGTTGGAAGATTTGGAACCATTGAATATTTACGTTAAAGGAAATGAAAAAATTACCACTATATGGATAAAACTATTTGAAACATCACTTTCAAGATTCAAGATTATTAATTTAGAAAAAGAATTCGGTATACCCAATTTAAGGAAATTAAATAATATGTATAAAGGAATATCAAGAGTTGTAAAATGTGATGCACACACGGATAAAAACATACATAGGTGTTCATTGCAGAATGTATATGTGATGATGAAATGGTACGATGTAAATGTTAGACCTATATTATCATTAGTAAAATATTCTACGTGCGACTTGATGCAAAATATTACTGCAGAGATATTAATTAATGTATGCCCTCAATTTGCGATTTTTACAATAAATTACCTGTAGCACTAAAGAATGATCGATGTATCAAACGCTTCTTACCATGTTTTAAACATCATAGCTATGATATTCCAGATTCTTTTCCACTCAGTGCAGTACATCCCACCTTAATCAAAGATTGTCTGCAATGCAACCATGCAAGTTTGTTCGAATTCCAACATAACCCGATCAAAGGAGTCAATTTGTGAGCATTGTACGAATCATAATTTTGTAATTTTTCCATCTTTAAATTTTTTGTGATATTTATTTATTTTTTAAATTAATTTTCTTTTATTCTTGTTAATCGTTTGTAAATATATTACATGAATTATATATATATTTTACATTTCATAATTTTTTTCGCGTGTGAATGGAATAATAAAAATAACTTTTTCTTTTTCCTTTAAATGTAAATATTATCTATATTCAACTTCAATAATGAGTATAAACACTTTTTTTATTGTAAAATCATATGGGTTCTAATTAGTGATGGGCAACTTCGAAATGATTCATTCGAATTATTTGATTGTTCGATGACTTTGAATGCATTCGATTGTTCCGTGGTTGCATTCGAAATGTTATTTCATTCGAATAATTCATTCGTATTCACAACAATCATTCGAAATGCTATTTCTCTCGGAAGAATCTAGTCAATGTTTAACGAATACTTCATTCGTTTGTGTTCGGATAGTTTCGGTTTTTATTCGAATAATTCATTCCTATTTGCAACAATCATTCGAAATGTTATTTCTCTCGAAAGAATCTAGGCGATGTTTAACGAATACTTCATTCGTTTGTGTTCGGATGGTTCCGGTTTTTATTTGAATAATTCATTTGTATTCACAAAAATCATTCAATTGTTTTTTTTTTGACGATTATCGGTTGTTTCGATTGTAAAAACATTTCGAAATCGCACATCACTAATTCTAATACATATACATAAGAAAATAATAAAAAAAACGAGAGAGAGTATGAATAAATTTTTAAAAAATATCAAAAAAAAAAAAAACATGTTATTTTCCGGCGGTGTTTGAAATGAAAATTTCTACATGTATTTAATGTGATAGTTGATGCAGGTGCGAAAATATGTTTAATTTTTTCAAAATTTAATTCTAAAAACATTTGTGGAAAAGTAAATAAATTAAGTAAACATAGAAATTAGTAGGCATCATATAAAAAATTAAAACTTATGATGGAACTTAGAATATAGATGAATGAAAAAAAGTTGTAATTGAATAGATTAATGAAAAAACATAATAGTCTTTGTGTTTACGTTTCTTCTGTTTTTTTTTTTGTTTTTTTTTTTTCGTTATGTTTAATGCATCATATTGCTTTTTATGTATAGCCTCTTCACTCTCTTGTTTTCAAAAGTATACTCTTCTGTCAATTACTTCTTTAAAAAAACTTTCCGAATTTTAGCATTTATCATATTATATGACATGTACAATAAATTAACAGATTCCATATTGGAGTGTAAAGAAAACTATTTTAAAAAATCTCTGAAATAAAAAATAATATAAAGAAAAAAGATTGTGAAGCAAAGAAAGAAAAAAAACAAAAAAACAGTGATTCTTCATGATATTTTTACTCCCCACCCTGGGGACATTTATTTTTGTAGAATTTAAATATTGTTGTAAAAGCAAGTATGATGTTATTTTGTATATCACAGGGTGAAAAAAAAAAATAATAATAATAATACGTTAATCATTGATTTAAAAATTATATTATCATACATTTCCAGCATCCGATGTTTGCATGTGCTTGTATAGAAAGCGTGTATACACATATACACGAATAAAATATAATACATCCAAGGTAACTTGCATATTTCTGCTGTTGTCTAAAACCGTTAGAATATTAGGTAAAAGATTGAGCAAGATAAATACGATCGTAACACATTGTTTAAAGAAACAAAAATAAAAAATAAAATAACATGATCGATTTAATTTGAATTTAGCAATATTTTTAGAACTAACATAAATTTTTGGTAAAACGTGAAAGAAAAAAAAAAAGGAAAGAAAACAACGGTAAAATTTGTTAGTTTTACGGATAAATCAGTATAGTTGTATTTAACAATGCCTATGCAGTTAATAATCTTTTGTCATTCATTTAACCGTGCGCTCACACACATGCCTACATACACGTATACCGGTCTTAATGGTATGTTTATTATCAACTATCTCATTCATCCAGTTTTAAAGCTAATTTTCGGCCTTTTTTATAAAACTGCCTCGAAAAGGATGCTAACGGATATTTCATGTCTGCCACTGCAGTGCAGTTCTGCAATAATAAAGGTACATAATTTATCTCACTCTCACTCTCTTATTCTATAATCGGATCTCTACCTGTCGTTGCGGGATGTTTCTTATTAGCCATTTCGCACATTTCAAGCATACATACACACACATGTTCACACATATTCACACATATTTACTCACCCTTACGCGCATGCAGTGTCGATACATGATCTGCAGGTGCTTCTATAATGACGAAGACTATTCGTAGACGTTCCTGTAGATTTCGAAATATTTTCGTATTGAAAAATTTTAAATGTAAAAAATGAAAAATCTTAGAACGAAACATTGAATAAAAATTTCCTTCATAATCTGTATTCCAAATAATAAGACTCGTACGTTTTCATCAGCTCCCTCCCTCACGTGTAAAAATAATTTAGCTTTTTATTTTCTCTCTCTGTCGTATCAGTCTATTTAAATGATATGAATAATAATAATGAAAAATTTTTTTTTTTAAAGATAATAAGTGTAAATTGAACGTTTTACGGAAATTTCCATCAAAGTTTGAAATCTATGTATTAGGTTTTGACCGTTTTTCAAATAAATTCGTAGATTTACCATTCATATCGAGGAAAAAATAAAAAAATAATTTTTTTCATACTTGTATATGTAAGCATATACACGCATGCATATGCTGAGAGATAAAAAAAAAAAGAAAAAGAAAAAGATTATTTAAATTTAAATAAACAGTTACATAAATTGATTTGATTTCGTCCATACAACATATTAACTGAAATAGAATGAAATAATAAATGATGTGTTCGGTACTATAATATCTGCGGTGTATCTAAATAATTTTAAAGTAATTATACGACCATGAAATAAAATAAAATGTATGAAATGTATATTATTACATATTAAAATTCCATACATATATACATACATACATTATAATTTATGTGAAACAATGTAAAAGATTTTGAAATAATAAAAATAAAAATGCGAGTAAAAGAAAAAAATATGGTTTTATTTCACATATTATACATACTGCGCGAAAGCTGACTTTGGTACATTGAAAGGTAATTGTTATGTTCATATTCAACTTTCGTAGGATCTAGACAACTCCATCTTTCAAATTCCGCGCCTTTTATTGAATTTTTAATCCGTATGAATTGAATGTTGACAGTCGTCGCAATCTTTTACTTTGACACAATTTCGAGTACTCCTGCGTAATGTATCACCGTCGATATAATATTCTTTATCATGTTCGTGATCGTAGCATGGTAGAAATGATTTTATCGTATCATCCTGTTTTAATCTGTCCGGTAAAAATATATAAATGTCCCCGATGCAACTTGGAAATAATGTAATTATCATTTCTTTGGTGGCTGTAATGAATAACTGGCTTAAATCATTTATATTGAGATTGTTCATAAGCTTCAGCGGACGGATAACGTGATCGTGCCATGTCCTCATCACCATAACATTTTTCACCGCACAATGAAAAATATCATTCTCATAATGGTGTTTACAAGTTAGCAAATTGCTTATACCAGAGTATTCTTGATATAAATCATCGATACTAGGTACTCGAAAGACTTTCTCCATATTAACGAGTTCGTAGTCCAAGTCACGCAACAATTCAGACTTTTCGTTAAGTTCCCATAATATAAGTTTTGCATAAGTGGTTAAAATATATACGCGAGCCTTCGGTTTTTCGGACAATATTGTGAATATATCGCGTGCCATGAATATTTCTTCCCGACAGGGAAATAATGAGGGGTTTTTCAAGTAATGACTCACGGAAGAGCATTGTAAATGAGGCATTTTTGATGCAGACCATGCTCTGCTTGGCTTGTATAGCGTATGTAAATACCTCCCGCCAGACATATCAATCATCGCTAGTTCGGTTACTAGAAAACCATAATCAGAATCCTTATGGAAGCTGAAATCTACAAAATATTCCGCTATATCCATCTGATCTGACAATAATACTGGACCAACGATTTTATGTGTAGAAGATGTTGATTCTGTTGAAGAATAACCACCATCTGATTGCGGTAATTGAAGTGACGAAGACGTATGTGAGTCGCTATCACTTGCAAATAAATTCTGAATAAATTCAGCGTGCTTAATTGATTTTGAGTTGTTGCTTACGTTAACTATATTAGCGTTCATGATTGAATAATATGTATTTCAAACTTTTCACTAAAAAAAAATACAGACAAAAAGAAAGAGAAAAAGAAAAGATAAAAGACAGAAAAAAATGATAGAGAAAAAAAGAGAAAAAACGTAGGAAATTATTTTCTTTAACGTTGATGTAAATTTTTTAATAATGCGTGAACACAGATTCGACAAAATAGACATGTTTAACATAAAACTAATACTGACTGCTTGAATGATTCTGTTCGATAGTCTATCTCATTAGCTACCTTTGAATCGGTTATGGCAGTGGAAATGTTACATCAGAAAAATGTTGTTCCGTCGGAGAAAGTTGAATATATTTGTATACAAACAAAGTAATCGAGGACTTTGAATGTATGCGCATATGTGAAGGAGTGTGAAAAATATTCTTGTACCGAATAATGGTAAATAGCGTGCGAGCAATGTACAAGTGGTCTTGAAGGTATGTGAGTCATGCAGGTAAAGGTTGTTGCGATGACAGGATATATACCTGCAGAGTTCTTGGAAAACAGGTATTGACGTTCGAAACAATAATGTCTTGAAACGATTGATGATGCGGATGAGTTTATTAAATAAAAAATTATGTTTATAGCGAAACGAATAATATTAAAAATAATTGTGATGTTAATAAATATTTTTTATTGATCGGAGATTTTTCTTTCTCGAAACGTTAAAATTATTTTTGACAATGTTAAGTGTATATGATGACATGACTGTGTAGGAAAAAGTAATACCAATACATAAAAAATAAAGATCGTTATTAAAAATTAGACATATAGAACTGCATGTGGTGTGTATGCGAGACCAATGTGATATGTTATTGTGTCTAACGTTGAAAAAAGTTCATGATCAATAGGGAAATTCGTGATAAAAGATATGTGTGTGGGAATGTGCGGTACGCTTTCGAGTGAACCATTGATTAATTTTTAGAATCGATAAAATAAATAAAGATCAGCAATTTTAGATGTGAGGGGGCGGGAGTAGAAAGAATGAATTTTTAGGATTGAAAAAAAAAAAAAAAATGAAAAACATATTCGAATCAATTTTTTGAAGAACTCGTAATAGAGTAACGTATAATGTAGAATCTGTGCGGTGGATAGATAGTATGCTTTCACAACAGTCTGGATGTCTGTTCGGATTAATTTTTAAAACCTCGGAAAACATACAGAAATACTTACGGACTGAAAATAATCGTAATGAGAAAAATAATAAAATATACTTGGGCTAATTTTGAAAAAAAGTGGTAACGCGAACGAATGACACGTGTGTGAGAATGATGCGTGTGCTTTCGTTGAGGGGCGAGACATCGATAGATTTATTTTTAGAACCGGGGAAAACATACATAAATACTTACGGACTGAAAATAATCGTAATGAGAAAAATAATAAAATATACTTGGGCTAATTTTGAAAAAAAAGTGGTAACGCGAACGAATGACACGTGTGTGAGAATGATGCGTGTGATTTCGTTGAGGGGCGAGACATCGATAGATTTATTTTTAGAACCGGGGAAAACATACATAAATACTTATGGATGGAAAAGTAATCGTAAGTGAGAAAAAATAATAAATATACTTAGACTAATTCTATAATACTTAGGCTTGGAAAAATTATTATGAACGATAGGGAAACTATCGAGAGCAGAGTGTGCACGGGATCGAATGGTTCGCTTTCGTGGTGGCTAACGCTATGGTAGATATAAGCGTGTGATCTGCCAGTGCTAGTGATGTGCGTCGAAATGTTTTTACAATCGAAACAATCAACAATCGTCAAAAAAAAAAAAAAAAACAATCAAATGATTTTCATTCGAATGATTTGATTCGAATGATTTTAATTTGAATGATTTTAATTCAAATGATTTTGATTCAAATGATTTTGATTCAAATGATTTTAATTCGAATGATTTTAATTCGAATGATTGTTGTGAATACAAATGAATTATTCGAATGAAATAACATTTCGAATGTAACTGTGGAACAATCGAATGCATTCGAAGTTATCGAACAATCGAATAATTCGAATGAATCATTTCGAAGTTGCCCATCACTAGTCAGTGCGCTTTTGTAACGATCGGAGAATAAGGAAAAATTTTTGGAACCGTAGAAAATGAGAAATATACTTAGACTAATTTTATAATACTTACGGGCGGAAAAATAATCGTAAGTGAGAAAAAATAATAAATATACTTGCACTAATTCTATGATACTTAGGCTTTGAAAAATTATTATGAACGATAGGGAAACTATCGAGAGCAGAGTGTGCACGGGATCGAATGGTTCGCTTTTGTGGTGGCTAACACTATGGTAGATATAAGCGTGTGATCTGTCAGTGCTAGTGATGTGCGATTTCGAAATGTTTTTACAATCGAAACAATCAACAATCGTCAAAAAAAAAAAACAAAAAACAATCGAATGATTTTGATTCAAATGATTTTAATTTGAATGATTTTGATTCGAATGATTTTAATTCGAATGATTTTGATTTGAATGATTTTTGATTCGAATGATTTTAATTCGAATGATTTTGATTCGAATGATTGATGTGAATACGAATGAATTATACGAATGAAATAACATTTCGAATGCAACTGTGGAACAATCGAATGCATTCGAAGTTATCGAACAATCGAATAATTCGAATGAAACATTTCGAAGTTTCCCATCACTAGTCAGTACGTTTTTGTAACGATCGGAGAATAAAGAAAAAATTTTCGGAACCGTAGAAAATGAGAAATATACTTAGACCAATTTTTATAATGCTTAGGCATGGAAAAAATAAAAAAATAAAAAAATACATTTGAATGTTATAAAGCGGGGAATGGGGGGCTCAGGCTAGTTTTATGCTTTAAATATTATACTTTGGTTAATTTAAAAAAAAAATTACGATATCGCTAACGATCGACATGTGTGCGAGAACGATGCATGCGCTTTTACTTGGTTTAAATCAGTTGTGGCAGTGGAAATATTACGTCAGAAAAAATGTCATTCCGTCAGGAATAGTTGGTTACATATGCGCATTGAATAAAGTAGTCATGGGTTTTGAGTATGAGTGTGTTTTTGTGTTAGTGTGTACATGTAGGGTGTATCCATCTACAATATGACATAGACTGTAATAGAAAGTATAAGAATGTTAAGATCCGGTTTCAATGGTTGTGTTAGCATTTACGTGTAGCGCTATGAGAGAAGCATTTTCGCTTTTGCGATGTGTGAGATAGAGACTTACCCCCCCGTACATAATGTATCGGACAAAGAAAAGTTTTACGCAACTGACCGAACGAAAATCTTCGCGATTCCTAGAAATACCGGAACGGCGAAAACCTGTATTTTACCGCGATTCCTGCAGACTGACCACTGATAATATTGATAACAACAAAATCCAATAATGATAATAACTAATTTTACATATGTTACGGATGCTCGTAACCGTATATACATCATTGTGTGTGTGTGCGTAATCCTCCGAAACCAGTCGCTACCGAATAACGGTAATTTACATACAAGCAAAGGTATGCATCAACCAATTGATTGACAGGTACAAGGTCACTTGCGATGGCACGCGTACGAATTTACCGCGATAGTGATGATGATGGTGATTTTTACATGTGTGTACAGACGTATAAACACGTACATTTACATGTGTGTGTATTAATTAAGGGATCGACAATCAAATGGAATGCGGTTCCGCGGTCCGAGACGCTCCGGAAACGGTTCTGGAAGGCCTTAATTAGCGGTGGCGGCATCCTTTGAGCTAGAACTCTCCTTTTACCACTACTAATACAATATTAGGAACATAGCACCTGAAGAATCAGGCGAGAAGAATCTTACTTTGGTCGCTTTTTGTCTAAGAAGTTTGTTAGATCTCTTCACCATACCCCGCAGTTGAATCATATTGATTTTAAAATGGATTGATATATGAGCCGTTAATTAGCTAAGCAAACAAGTGAGCAGCTATCAACCAGTACAGTTTACGTAATTTAATAACAAGTTCCTGACGTTTTATTCTGATATGATTTTTCAGCTAAACGACGATCGAGATGCACCTCGCGAGGCATTTAGCTGAGTCATTATTCGGAATATGCTTTCTATTTATAGTTGACGGAATATAGCCAGCAGAACGTAGGTTAAAGTCAACTCTAATAGATTTATTTTCATTTAATTGACCCGGTCGCAGATGTTTTCGATAGCTAGCTGTGTAAATGATTACATACATTTGTTATTTCTCATTTTGTACTTTTCAAATAAGTCGCACATTGCAGTATTTATTCAGCACTCGTGAAAATTCACGTACGTACTTTGGAACAATGTACATCGAAAACTTAATTAATCCCCGAAAGTTATACGCTAGTGCGCCTCTATATAATAGAGCTTATAAAAAAAATGTCTCTTTGAAAAAATTTCTGGCTACACCCCCATGACTGTGCCCTGAAAATTATAGGGCAGACCTCTATTTAGGCAATAGCGGGAACATTTTTTTTTTTTTCTTCCGAACAAATATTTTACTACCCGAAACAATATAGGTTTCTCGGGACAGTTAACGAAAATTACTACGCCAAAGGTCAGTTTCGAAAACGGATGATTTCAAATAATTGTAATTGTGCAGCTGCTGCGTCATAAATCTTATGCGAAATATTTTGCTAAATAATTTTTAATCGAACAGAGTACTTTTTACTGAATATTCAAAAGCGCAAAAAAATCAAATTTTCCTTTTTATATATATGAAAAAATGTCTAAATCCGAGAAAAAAAAACTACTACGCAAAAAAAAAAGGGTGTCGTGTTCATAGCGACCCACCGATAATGGTGTTCATAGCCATCATCGGATTTTTTTTATTATTATTATTATTATATTCGACGACCTCGTTCAAAACAACCTGCAAACATTTTTATTACTATTACGATTATTATTATATGCGAACTAGAGCAGCCAAGTTATTTTATTAAAACTGCTAGAAGTGATAATACATGACTAGAAGCGTACATATGTTTAATCATTGATATTTTATTTTTAACTATAATTATATATCGAGCATTTAGACAACGGTGCGTTTTATTAAAAAAATTGAACCCTGATGTGAGTACGTTCCCATTCTCATCTATTATAATTTTACATTGACAAAAATTATATACATTGCCGCCTAGGTATTTTGCATTAAATTACGTTTTTATAGTATTGTATACCATTACATGTTAACATTAATATAGAAATATCAAGTTTAAAGTAAATAATAACGAATTTAGAAATTACATAATTTGTAAGAGAACCGTAACAGAATATGATCGCAGTTCATTATAATATCAGAGATTTCCAGGAAATGACCTTCGCGGTCTCTTTCGGTCACTCTGAGCACGGTCGCTCTGAACACGTAACCAAAAAAAAGATACTCATTTAATTTTCCGCAGTTTTATAGAAATTTGTAATTTTCGATGAATTTTTTGTAATACGGTACTTTTGGCGATAGCCCCGTCGGTTTTCAACAATGTTGTTAAATGTACGCAATAAGTACTTAACATATCCATAGCGTAAGAATAGGATAGCGGAATGATTTTATTTTTTTAGAAATGTAAAATAAATACCTCGATAGCGAATGAAAGTAAGCATTAAATTACTCTTTAATGAATTAAAATAAATACCTCGATTTAAGGAAACCTTTTTTTTTTTTCCTGTATAGTCCATCATTAGCAAACAATGTTGACACAATTAAAACTAAAAGTATATACTCTGTCTTGTTGGCTGATGATGACCTATGACCGAGAAAACGTTTCTTTAAATTGAGGTATTTGTTTTAATTTATTAAAGTAATTTAATACTTATTTTTATTCGTTGTCGACGAGGTATTTATTTATTTTATATTTATAAATATTAACCAAAACAAGTATGGATTTATTTACGTTTATTTACATTTACATTTATTTTATACTTAGTTGCGCTTGTTATTAAGGAATTTATTTATTTTATTTTTATAACTATTAATAAACAAGTACGGATTTATCTACATTTGATGTTACGTTTTGATATAAAATTAAGTTACAAAAACTTCTGAAATGCAAGCGATAGTTTTTTATCCGCGTGTCAAAAATTTTGTTCGCATTATGTTGTCATAACCCCGATGAGGGAGATTAATTTATAGTTTCATAAAATTCTGTCGATTTCAGTTATGTCGTCATAATGTTTGCCGGTGTAATAATAAACAACTGAAACACTGCAACGAGCTATGGAAACATAGTCATTTTAGTTGTACGTTATCGGATTATAGCGTTTATTATTTCGTTAACCGTTAACGTTACGTATAGTAGTTGATTTTAATTCCCTTATTCGTCACAACTTTTTTTTAAATCTATCGATCGAATAAATTACTCGTA
Organism: Icerya purchasi; assembly: GCA_039619475.1. Classification (NCBI taxonomy): domain Eukaryota; kingdom Metazoa; phylum Arthropoda; class Insecta; order Hemiptera; family Monophlebidae; genus Icerya; species Icerya purchasi. Next base: position 152,943,148 of record CM077116.1, on the reverse strand, counting down.
AAATTTACAACGTTAATTTCGCTAATCCGACGATAGTTCTCTTCCATTCTGCCGTTGACAATTTAAATTCCGACGAAAGTCGCTCGGAATTTGTCTAAAGTATAATTTGATTCCGTTCCCATTTCATATCCGATTACTTTGCGTATAATCCTTTGAATGCACGTGTATCATCGAAAGTGAATAGGAGGAACCGATAGAAAAATCCATCGGCTGAAATCAAATTGAACCGCCTTGCTCGCCCCATCTCGCACACAGTCGTTTCTAAAGAATGGAAGGTGAGCACACAATGTGGCACATACCCGTATATTTTACTATTAAGATGTTATACATATATACATATATGTATATAAAGTCGTTCGTTCACGAATAAATAATTAAATTCGATTTCTCCTTGCGGTTATCCTGCATCTTGTCTACACCTATCCATATACCTATATACGTGAGTGTGCATATGCATAGCCAGGCACTGCTGATAGAAATAATACCAGTTCTACCGATACACAGTTCCTTTACGGTTGGTCCGGAATGTAAATTATTTCACGCATCTCCGTTTCACTGTTCACTTCTTTTACGTGATTAGTGAATTCGCAATTATTTCAAACCACCGTTCTTTCCCTAATTTATCGACTATTCAAATATCTAAAAAATCGTCAATTGTATCGATTTATTTATGTCGGAAGCAAACTTTTAATTTCCATTAAGTCAACTACCGTTAATGTTACATTCCATTAACAAATATAAAATCCGCCGTTCCCGAAAATTTAAAATTTAAAAATTATCACTTCTTTAACTTATAATAATATCCATCGTGGACGAATCGAAATAAAATTTGAAAACAAAAAGAAAAAAACAAGACAGCGGCCGTTTACTTTTGTCTCGTAAAAGATGTATAAAAACACTAAATATCTCCATCAAAAATTGTACTCTATCAGAAAACACCTCAGATTATACTGGAATAATGAACTTGAGTGGAAAAAGATCGCATAAAAAACTCTAACCTCAGCTACTATTTACATAAATATACCGAGGAAGTTAACTCACGCGTCATTTGGAGGAAATTTCTGCTATGTATATAATTGGAAATGAATTATATACATAGCATGTCTTCGATGTACAGTCAAAAAACGGTGTGTGCTTTTTCATACAAGTCTTATGGACAGCTTTTACTGTGAAGCGGATGAGAATACCTTCATTCAGAAGGAAATTTTTTTCAGAAAAGTTTTATATTCACTTTTTCCAAGTTCACATGGATTGCTCGATTTGCTAAAGACAGTTCACAACTTCCATCATGGTACCGCTATCGAATCAGCGTCGACACGAGGTGCCGTCGAATTTATTACAGCAAGTTGAGTTAAAAATCCAATGATAAACTTTTAATACAACGGGGATTATGTACACCGGTACTTCCAAATATAATAACCGCTACGGATGTAGTGCTAATAAACAATAAAGTGTCGTGATAGCTTGTTAAATTATTATTCAGTTAACAGAGCTGTGCGATAATATATTTCAAATCACAACGGGGTTTTAATATGCTGACTTTCACAACTCGATCAAATCCTTCACTAATAATCCCTGCACCACTTCACCCTGTTACCCCGCTCACTTCTTAGACCTCTTGTCTTTCGGATCACAATGTTGTCGATACCAGTCATATACGGGATTTTCTTTATTTTCTTTAAACGAACCTGCGAATAAGGCAGAACTGTACGGCCTTATCAAAATGTTCCGGTTCTAGTATTGGACGTTATAGCAGATCCAATTGTTGATAAAAGCCAAAGTTACCGATTAAAAGTGAACATCTCCAAAACAAAAGTAATTTTTTTTTTTAAAATCAAAAACCAAATCAAATGCAAAATCAAGATAAAGGGAGAAACGATTGAACAAGTTCGGTGCATTAAATATCTAGGAAGTATACTAGAGGAAAACTGTATATCAACTCCGGAAATACGCAGCAGGATTGAGCAAGCTAGAAGAGCTCTCACCAAAATGAAAAACTTATTCACTCATCAAGACCTTAGGCTCGAACTTCGAATCAGACTGCTAAGGCGTTACATCTTCTCTATTTTGCTTTAAATGCATCATTGGAAAAAAAGATTACCGCATTTGAAATGTACTGTTATCGGCGCATTCTGAAAATATCATGGATGAAAAAAGTTACTAATATCGAGGTACTTCAAAGAACGGGAAAGACCCTTGAAGTAATGCAAACCATCAAGAAACGGAAGCTGCAGTACCTCGGACACATCATACGAGGCCCCAAATACGAAATTCCGAAAATCATATTGGAAGGAAAGATAAATGGGAAGAGATCGAGAGGAAAACGTCAGAATTCATGAATAAGCTTATCAACTGGTTCGACTGCTGTTCTATACAACTTCTCCAATCGGCCATTGTAAAAGAAAATTTTCAATTGTGGATAGCTAATCTTCAATTTGGAGACAGCGGATGAAGAAGAAGAAGCAGATCTCAAAGCTAAAAAACATTTCAACAACTGGTGCATTACAAAAACAAATCGCACACGCACTTCAAAAAAGAGCAAGTTGTGCCAGGCCAATTTTTGTTTCTTTTTTCTTCTTTTTATATAAAATAAATTGTGGATCTCGCTAAGCAGTGCTGCCCGCAATTCGGGTGCTCGACACGCTTACCAACTTTTACTATCAAAGATTAATATAAAACAAGTATTCTTAAATTTTATCTTTCAGCGTTAACCACTAATTCTATCATAACACAACATCTGAAAGAGGAATGCATATAGTGGTGAATTATTATGTTTTTACAAACATACAGGCTACAAAAATAATTACTTAACTATTTCAGAATAAACGGATATGACAAACAGAAAATATACATTGTTTAATACCGCGACATGCTTGCCTATTTTTCACACCACTCCATTAACCACGCTTTAACTCTTCCATAACTCGTATCTTCTTTTTCTCGTGTATATATACTGGGCTATGAATTCTGTTAGTTTCACAAGTATCAACTAGTCAACATTTTCAATTTTATTATTTATTCCTTCGGGCCTGATGAAATATGTATCCTTAGAGATCCTTGTTGTCCGTTCTCTTTAGTGTTAGGCTAGGCCGATGTATTTTATGTATTTTATATTCGTAAAGCCTGCAATGGAAAGACATAATTTTCAGCGACAATTCCTTATCTTCTTTCCACCAATTAGAGACAATTTTACCCGTTCCCTAGTAGAACCAAATTAGTTTTAGACATCTTCGCTGTTTCGCTTCTCTCCTCCACACTTATATTCCGTACACAATTGGGACCATAACTACGGAGTTAACAATAACCGTACAGTTTTATAAGGTAAAGTTTAATCCATATAGCGCCAGAATAGTTTCTGTTATTTTATTCCTTATTTCCTCAATATGAATTTTCCATGCCTACTCTATTGTTAAGCCGAGATATTTATATCTGGTGGCAGATTCTAAGCGATCACAAGTACAACTCCGCGTATTTTTACTGTTTATACGTAAATATTGAATGGAGTGCAGTGATAGTGTCATAGTTCCTACATTTGCTAAGAGCTCTTATGTACATCTCGACTTCGTACCATTTATTGCTATATATTTCTATCATGGACCTACCTGCTTAAGACATCAACATCTTCTTGTAAGAGTTTTTCGGTAATTCGGATATCCTTATGTTCTGTAGCCAAAGCTATATCATCTGCATAATATGCGTAAGTAGTGGAATTTTGTATGTAGTCTGCGAGTGAGTGTAAATTAGGAAGAGCAGTGGAGGTAAGACCCCACGTGTCAAATTTACTTGTGAACTTAGTTTTCCGTTAATTTTAACCATGCTTTTCCTATTTACCAAATAGTCTATATAAACCATTCCTTTCGGTCCTCCTATTTTATGCCAATTCAGTCGAAATCTGCAATTAAACTTATTATGGTTCATAACATCGAATGCCTTAGTTAAATCGATGAAAGACATTAAGAACTTTTCCTGGGCCGTTGTTTACCTGTTTTTTGTCATTAATCTAAGCAAGAAAATAGAGTAAGTTTTCTTAAAACTATACTGATCTTTATTATATCATATAATTTTATTATTTTCTAAATAATTTCTCAGATGATTCTCTACCGCATTGAACATGCTTAGATGACACGTGAACACATATTACAAAAATCAGATCCATCTTTTTAGCATAATCTTACTCACGTATATATCTATTCGTCACAGTACAAGAAATTTCTTCCACATAAACTTAAAAACAATTACGAGAAATTTTTTTTTAAAACAATTTCACGATGGAGACAGTAATGATCTGGCTAAACAAAAAAATAAAAGTTTTCAATAATATTTAGAGGAATACACGCAGGTGTTTTTGACAGTTGCAGTAATACATAGCATCCGATAAAAATAATAATAAAAACAAAAAAAGAATAATAATAATAATAATAATAATAACGATAAAAAATTATTTTTAACTGAAATTACAGAAGGGAGTTGAGTTTTCCAATTCAGCGTGATATAATTCGATAAAATGCAAATGCAATAACAATAACGCCGACAATGTCAATGAAATAACGTTTAACATCGATAACAAAATTTACGAAAATGCAAATAAAATAACGACAATAATTATATCTACCAGCTGTTAAAAACGAATAAACAGTTAGACGTTTGTGAACTATTTTTAAAAATCGTTAAATCTACCTCCACCACTTTAATGAACTGAAACAGAAATACCGGATAATCTGTTGCTTATGCTGGTTTATTTTGTTTTTTCCCGGTTTTTTTACAAAGAGCATGTCACAATTTATCAACGTTATGAATATTGAACTCGTCAAGTCGTATTTTGTGTGTTTATTGTATTCTTCTTACGCATATTAATTGTTCAGACCGATAGTACGTAATCTACAATATGAGCATATTCGATCCCGGGGGAGGCCCCCCGCCTCCGCCGGCTACAGATATCTGCGGCACCGACCGTTTATCTGTTAACTGCTACGCTGATAACAATGGCGCTACCACCTCCGATAACGGTAATAATAATTATACTACTAATAGTTGTAATAATCCGGCGAATGATGCGATGAATGTTACTTTGTTTGATCCGTCGCTTTATTCTGGCCCATATTCCGTCATTATTCAATCTGACTCGCACAACCTCGCTAATTATAATCCGCTCGGCGTGTGCAAAATCTTATCGGCGTACGATGGTATTAAATACTTTCAACGGAATGGTGTTAACAAAATTAAAGCCATATTTGACTCCGGCTTATCCGCGAACCAATTCATTTTAAGAATTCGCAATGACTCTAAAGTAAAGCACTTAGAAAACCTTCATTCCGAATGCCTTACTTTATCGCTATGGGGTTATACTGGGCGTAGATCCGTCAATATCGGAAGAAGAACTGTTTAACACCATGCAAAGCGACATCCGATTTAACAAGATTAGAAGGATTAACAGGCGGAAGGGTGATAAGTTCATTCCAACAACGGCAGTGGAGGTCCAATTTGTTGGTCACTCTCTCCCTCAATTCGTATACATGTACAAACTACGTTTTCCAGTTAAGCCGAGCGTAAGACCCCCTAGACAATGCTGTAATTGTCTACGATTTTCTCATATTGCTCAGCAATGCAGGTCTAAACCTCGTTATCTTCACTGCGGTCAAGAACACTTATCTTCGGATTGTGCGGAGGAAAATATGGTAGTCCCGGATCAGGTTACATGCTTGAATTGTACCGGAAAACATCTAACTACTGACAGAAGCTGCCCTGTTTATCTGGAACAATTTAAAATTCAGAAAATAAAATCATATGGTAACCTCTCAACACCAGAAGCAATAAATAAGATCAGAAGTTCTGAAGTTTCAAACGCATTCTCGTATGCCGATGTTGCCAGCATATCCCGTTCGGTACACTCCGTAGCAGGATCGGTCAACAAGAGTAGATATTTTCATAAAACTCCATCTTCTTCCCATAATCGGTCTCCTTCGTATACTTCGCGCTATCCTGATCTTAATGCGACACTTATTTTTCCGTGAGGAAAACCTTCCTCGTTTTTTAAGGGTACTCCTAATTCTGTAACAACTCCTCCTCCTAAGGATATCCTGGAAACCCAAAGTATTCCTCCTTCTAAAATTAGCACTATTCCATGCTCTAATTCAGATCCTTCACAGTCCATAAACCTTCTCCCACAACAACAGTCTAAGGCACAAGGTCGTGACGAATTATCTCCTACGAGCCCTCTAAGCTCTAATCTTCATCCTCAACAGAGATTCCCATAAAAACGAGGAAAACTTCCAATGTAACTTCAAATCAAAAAAAAAAAAGTTAATTTTCTCTTTCCAACTTGTCTAGTATTATTAGTTGTACATACTACTATTAACTTATCGTAATTCGACTTTTATACGTTCACAACTGTGTATGCATATATCGTGTAGATCACGTGCATATGTACATATGTTCGATTTATCATTATAAGTTTGTTTTGCGTTTCTATTATATGCGTAGCGTTACTTTTTATGTTGTAAGTGTACTGTAGCACTCTCCGGGCAATAGAATTTTTCATACTTTCGCGGATTCCCTATTCCTTTTTGCATATCCCTCTTATTGCAACTTTTCTTTTTTTGTTGTTCCCTTATTGTTTTCTCATTCACTCATGGTCAGGTCTATAAGTATTTTGCAGTGGAATTGCCGGAGTGTCAAGAAGAATTTAATTAACTTGCAAGCTCTTCTTGCGTCAAATGACTTCGATCTGGTAGTTTTATCAGAGACTTGGCTTGAACAGTCTGCCAACCTTTCGTTATCAGGCTATATTTGCTACAGAGACGACCGACAGGATGGATACGGTGGTACTGCCATTCTAATTAAACGGGACTTTCCTCACGGCATAAACGAAATTGGTATTTTTCATAATTCGCGAGTTAATGGGTTGTTAATTTCAGTTTTCTTGAGACATAAGGTTATACATGTTTTTTCAATATATTGTCCCCCTAATGCATATTTTCCTGAAAATGACTTTATAGGTTTAATTAATGGAATCCCTGATACCGACTATATTATATGCTGTGGCGACTTCAATGGTATTCATCCACTATGGGGTTGCTATAATTCAAACCGTATGGGTTGACAGATTATTAATATCCTAGAAAAAACTAACTTGATTCTAGGCAATGATGGTACGCACACCACTATTCCAACTCTTTCGCGACCCGCTAATGCTTTGGATTTAACGTTCTTTTCTTTTAACCTTACTTCCAATTTTCACTGGCAAGTATTGCAATGGCCTCTTGGTAGCGATCATCTACCTATCTTTATTAGATGCACTTTTAGATGTTCATATTCGGTCCTTAACAAGGATATAGGTACCCGTTGGGTGCTTCCGAATGATAAGGTCCCCAAATTTACCAATTTATTGCGCGTCCTAAGTAATCAGCTCTTAGAAGCTAACCCTGACAATACTTCCTTATACGATAAGTTTGTCAATGTTTTGTATTACTCATTGCAGTGCACTGCAAAGAGAGGGATTGGCTACCTTGGTAAGCGACTCCCTACGCCCTGGTGGAATGGAATTTGTGCGGATATGGTCGGGAAAAAAAATATACTGTTTCGAGTTTTTCGTCGAAGTAGGAGCATGTCAGACTATTTGGAATTTAAGAAGCAGGGGGCTCTTACTCGTAGGTATGTGTTGCAGTGCAAGGCGCAGTGTTGGAAAAGTTTTGTTTGCAATATAAATCGAAATACGCCTATTTCGTTAGTTTAGTCAAAAATTAAAAAAATCAAAAGAAGATTTGAAGGGGACAATTCATATAATACTACTTCACCGGAATGTTGTGACGGATTTATAAACAACATTGCACCATCATATGTACCGAATTTGCCAGAAATTACTCAAACCCCAAGTTCGATGATACTATCTAATAGCAATAGTCACTTTCTCTCTAGAACTATTGATATACAAGAACTGAAAATGGCATTATCCTTTAATAAAATATCGTGTCCTGGCATGGATGGCGTAACCTACCATATATTGAACAACCTACTGGAGCCTGCTGTTAAGATACTATTAAATATTTTTAATTACATCCTAACTACTAATCACATTCCGCGGGAATGGAAGAAATTTAAGATCTCCGCTCTTCTGAAACCCAGTAAACCACCGCACTTGTTCTCTTCATATAGACCCATTACCCTTGGGTCATGTATTCGCAAAACCTTTGAACGGATCCTGAATAATAGGCTCTCCTGGTGGACTGAGCACAACAACATCTTCCCAAACAACTTATTTGGCTTCCGCCACGGAATAAGCAGTTTGGACTGTGTGGCCAACCTGCTAGCTAACATTTGTCAGTCTTACATCAAGAAGGAATATCTAATCGCGTGCTTCATTGATATCAAGGGGGCATTTGATAATGTTCGATTGGACATCTTATCTAAGATACTAGTGGTATTAGGCATATCTAAGAACTTTGCAAACCTAATACACAGTTTGTTTTCGGAGAAAACGTTGTGTTTCCAACACCCCACACAAGGGCCAGTAGACAGAACTGTCTACACTGGTTTATGTCAGGGATCAGTGTTAAGCCCGCTGCTATTTAACTTATATATCTTAAAAATCCTTAATTTAGAATTGGCGAATAACGGTTTTCTATTATCTTATGCAGATGACATTGTACTTTGTAGTCGCAGTAGAAACCTATCTGAAGCTTTCACCTTGCTTAATCGCGATATTATACGGGTTTGCAATATCCTAAATGATCTTGGTTTATCGATTGCTCCTTCAAAATGTTCAGCAGTAGTGTTCTCATATCGCTCAATTAACCCAATTCACAGTGTTGTTTATATTGCCGGTGCTACTGTCCCCATTTTGTCGGCACATAAGTACTTAGGTTTTATTCTCGATTCTAAATTAAACTGGAACCATCATGTAGATTACATGTATAACAAACTTCTAAAACGGTTACCCCTACTCAAGGCCCTCTTTAATGTCAATTGGGGTAGCGATCCGTGCACAATGAGTAAGTTATACAAAGCATACTATCGCAGTATTTTAGACTATGGTTGTTACTTCTTTCATAATTCCTCAGCAACCAATCGTAACAAATTAGGGAGGATACAGAACACATGTTTACGACTTATAATTGGTACTTGCTTACCTACTTCTATCGCTGCTTTGGAAGTTGAAACCAAGATCCCTCCTCTCTCTGTTAGATCATCGTACCTAGCAGACAGGTTTCTTATGAAATACTGTCCTCCAGCCAGCTTCAATTTACTTAATTCCTATTTGGATGTTAAAAACAATTGGAGATTTAAAACCTCCAAAATGCCTCTATTATCTTTAAGTGCGGTTAGGCTTCAGAGATATTCTTTTATTACCATACCGTCATATCCTTCATTGATCTTTAAACACCCATACTCACATAACTGCTTTAAGTTACAGGTAGATTTGGATTCTTTTCAGTTCGTTAATAGACACAACGCTAGCAGAGTATTCAATGCGATAATTTCGGACCATTGGCCGAATTTCCAACCGATTTTTACTGATGGTTCTAAATCTTCGAATTCTGCGGGTGCTGCTTTTTTTATACCATGTCTTAACTTAACTAAAAAATTTTCTCTTCCTCGTTTTACCTCTGTGTTTAGTGCCGAATGTGCTGCGATTTTCAAGGCTTTGTCCTTTTTAAATGCACATATATTCTCTGAAAATATCATTATCATGTCTGATTCTATGAGTTGCTTATCAGCTTTGAAGCTCTTATCGTTCAACACAAAATCCCATCTATACCTCTATAAAATCAGAAGCCTAGTAGTTTCCCTTTCTGAATCTGGCGTAGTAGTTTACTTTGTTTGGATACCAGGACATGCGGATATCTACGGTAACGAAGTAGCAGACATGGCTGCCAGAGACACATGGATGAATAGTTGTTTAGTTTCATACTTTCCAACAGAGACCTATTCGAGCTCATTAGATATGCTCATAAAGAATATTGGGAGGCTACATGGGCAAATCCATTTTGCGCCCAACAGTACAAAAGAATTCAACCTAATATTCCTAACGTTCCTTGGTTCAACCACATTACGACTGTTTCGATAAGTACGAGATCGTACATTGTTACCTTATGTCGCCTCCGGCTGGGGGTAAACCGTCTCCCCGCTTCTTTGTACAACATGGGTTTAATCTCTTCTCCCTATTGCCAACATCCACTAGACTCGGACAAAGTGGCGGATGCTGACCACCTCATCTTCGAATGCAATTTTCACACGACGCAAAGAATTATTTTGTATAACTCAATAATAAATTTCCAGATCCCTCTGCCATGTAGTGTCAATTCTCTCCTGGCCACCGGGAGTGCTGCAGTATACAAGTTATTATATAATTATATAGTACAATGTAATATTAATGTATAGCGTTAATTAGTTAATTAATTATATTACATTGTCGATGGGTTGAATTTTCGACGCCCAAAAAAAAAAAAAAAAAAAAAAAAAAAAAATTTATCAACGAACAGTAGTGGAAAAGAAATTAAAAACTACGAAATAATTTTTATACTGCCAAATAAATATTAACGTCCAAAAGGAATTTTGCCGTTATCTGAACGTGGTAAAAAAAAATCGCCAAAAACGAATTAAGATTTCTTATATGAATTTGGTGAATAACTCCATAGTTAAGAATAGTAAAATTTCTCACTTTGTTTAACGCAACTTTTTACTACACAGACAACCCTTACCATTCCGGAATTTGAAGGGAATGGGATAGGAAAATGATAGAGATGACGAAGGAAGATTCGGGCAAGAGTAATATTTAATCCCGTTCAATTTGTAATTAAAGTTCCTATCCTGCAAAAAGGCATTCCGTTTATAACTACTACACATAACGCGTACGAGGTACGTGTGTATCATCAATGATACTCGGCATTCTTACACTGAAGGTAATGTAAAAAATGGTTAGAAAAAACCTCATTAAAATTTTAGATTTTAGTGTGACAACTTATGTGGAAGCGTGGCTTTCAGCTCCGGATACTACAAAAGTACCAAATTCAGATTTTAATTTTCTAAAAAACTGAATTCTTACAAAGAAGTAGACTAAGAAGTTGCAAAAGTGGCTGTAAATCAATTTATTCATCATTTCTTGTATCTAACTCCGGAAGTAATTGGCTTCGCCTTTTTTGACAACGATGTCAGTAATGAGGTGAAAGAAAGAATGCGCAAAAACAAGGATCTCGACGCAACAGAAGATGACGATATGAGAATTTGTACCGAGGAGATGTAGATCAATTTGTTAATTCGCTGATCAAGAATTTTTTTGAGAAATTTCACATTAACACCGATTTTCTTCTCAGAAGTCCAAGTGAATGGGAGCAGGATGAAGATTATCAAAAAAAGTAGAGAATTAATCTCCAAAATGAAAGTGCTCAATGATGCAGCTGAACGCGGCGTACAGTTAACTGAACAATACAACAATAAACTGACCCGAAAAAAAAATCAAAAACAGTACTTGCTTCTTCAAGTAGTAGCGGAATATTTTGAAAAAAATACTCCGATGCGAAAAAATCGACGCTCATGTCTGGCATTAATACTTAACTTTCTTAGCCGATTCTGTAACAAAGTGTAAATGTGTTTTCAACGATTTTTTTATTCTTATCAATAAAATTATTCACCTGAGAAAGAAGGCTAAGAAAAAAATTGTAATATTTCAAGTCTAGTCTTAATAAGCCTGTAATGAGAGTTCCTGTTTTACTGCGTAACACCCGCTAAACCACTCTGCCTAGAAACTAGCGGAAGTGTACCATCGCGCGCGCGCTGAGTTGCACTATTGGCGTTGTCTTCTTGGCCATATCGGAACGTCTTAAAGTTGACCAAATTAGCTAAAATTTTAACGCTACGATTTTTTCATATAAGAGAACAAGAATACGGATTGAGAAATTAAAAATTTTAACCTTGAAAAATATGCCCTGCTCTTTTTCCTGAGTGCTCTCATCTATACGCCGAACTTTTGCCGTTGGATCTTCCTACCCCTTTCAATGCTTCCCTTATCCTTTCCTTCCCACCTGTAACCGTTATTCCCCTCCTTCTTTCCTTTATACTTTCTATCTCCGATCGCCTCAGAATCTGAGTAGGTGATCTAAGTCCATGTAGTTGGGTCAGTGTTAACACCGAGCCCATTAAAAAAAAAAAAAAAAACCTTGAAAAATAAGGGCTACCTTAGTGTACATACTACTGGTAAATAGAAATATCATTAGTAGCGTAAATTTTTGTAATTTATGTCACATATTTACATTTACCATATTTATGTAAAATATTTTTAACAGAAGCTCTATAGATATTTTTTTTACAGATATTTTAAAACTAATATTAAAATTGTTAGTAACATAAAGTTTTTTTTTTTTTTATTTTAAGTGCCGGGGCTATTACTATATTACGGTGGCAATGCGAAATGACTCGAAACAAACCAGCTGCGTAAAGAAACCGAATAGTTTCTGCAATATTCAAAGACGAGTTAGCCAAAAATGATTGCAGAGACACTATGCGGTGACTATAGCGCGGAAGAGAAAAAGAAGGGCACTCCAGGAGCAGATGTTTTATTGAAGTAGAGAACAAAAGGGGCATTCAGAAGGAGGCTCGCAATTGAGTAAAAGATGATCAAGTGTTAAGGAAATATGTCCGATGCGGAGCCTTGTCATGGCGACAAAGTAGCTTCTAGGAAGGTGAAAAGGAGGGAACCAGGGGTCAATGTTTTATCTCCCTCAGAAAGCAAACTTGTTTGGAGAGCCCAACAATTTTTATGGACTTTATTATGTCAGGGGGGGGGGGCAAGACATGTGGCACAGCAGAACAAACTTAGCAGCAGTGTCTGCTAACAAATTACCCAAGAGTTCAGTATGGCCTGGTACCTACAGGAAAGTAATTTGATGGGAGAATATCATTAGCTTTAGGATTAGGAATTGGATCAAAGTAGTTATATAGTTCATTAGAGTATTTTGGGAAAGGGTATCTCATGATTTAGATACAACCAAAATGCGACTGTTGGGTGGGTGGGCTTTAACTATAGATGCTCAAGGGCTAGGAAAGTTGTTTCCCTGTTCAAAGAACTAGGTATCTCGTGTGTGCTATGGCCATTTATATAAAAATTTATACAACGTATTGTTATTAATTATTATTACTATTACCATCAGTATTTTACTATCACTACTAGTACCATTACTATTAGAATATTAGCAGAACTAGTGAAAACATTACTGTTAAGGAAGTAACCAAATACTACTATTATCTGCAATTTCTTTATCATTATTAATATCAATTGGTCATTGTATTATTACCAGAAGAAATATCTGCAACAGATATCGACCTTGCATAATTCATCCCGTTCACTTCAAATGAATTAACAATATAAACGTCATCGCTGGATGTCAGGAGGGGAAGCTACCGCCGCTTATGTAGAACACAAGTGCAATAAAACTGAGATCATATATCACTTTCACCCGCATGAATATGTAACGAGATGTATGCGAGTGTAAAAAAAGAAAAAAAAAGAAAAAAAAAAACGAAATTAACAAAGTATACAGAAAATATAAACAAACTCGTAAACAAGTACACAAGCTAATATCAATGTATATCTGAAAAAGGGTAATTCTTTCATTTAGGACAACAACAAATATACCCACATGAAAATCTGATGAATTGAGAAAATTAATTTTTGATTACGTTAATTTTCTTTTTACAACTGTTGAATCTATTATAAAATTAGACTCACGAGAATTAACAAAAACTTCGTTAAGCGTTTTATTTCGAAATTACCAAATGAGCTTCAACAAGTAGAACATATATTTTTCTGAACTGAAAATATTTTCCCTTTAATTCATTTAAAAATGAATTCTTTACAGTTCCGCGGCTTTTGCTACGATCACCATTTGTCTATTTTCAGTACAAGTTGTTCCCTTTTTTCTAATAAACACCTGAAACACTTCATATTTTTCGCTAGACAGTAATGCGCATCTTTATGTAAATATTTGTTCGTGTGAGTTTGCGAAGTACACATTCTTCGCAGGCGAACATCTAAAACCACCAAAATACCATTTTCTCCCATTCATATATCGGTGAAAACTGTTCGAATTAAAGAGGAATTAAATAACAGCTAACGCCGACCTTAATTTCATATATAAGGACAAGTCCCAAGACGTCACCCTTCATAATATTCGAGAATAGAAAGTGTAGTTGAGCAACTTCCTAAATTTTAACTTATCAGATCAGAGCCCTTCTGATCTGATAAGTTAAAATTTAGGAAGTTGCTCAACTACGCTTTCTATTCTCGAATATTATAATCTATCGCGATCCCCATGGATCTTCGTCTCACACATCCGATATTCTACGAGGATGAATTCCATTTTTCTTCGTATTTTAATAGCATCCTTCGAATAAATCCAACACCGTTAGTATCAAACAAGATCGTTAGTATCAAATAAGATCGCCAACGGGGTTGCGAGACAGAGTTTCTTGATAATCAGTGAAATTCTCTCCGTTTTTAATCGCCAAAAGGAACACCGTTTATGTATTCGAAATCGAAAAAATGTTGTACACAGATGTAAGTATAAAAGTATATTTCTAATGTTTGGCATCTCGTAAAGCAGCTCTTGCCTATTCTGTACTGCTAGTGTACAAATAGGCAGTCACGATGCTCGAAATCGAATGATACGACTCAGTTGAAAGCAGCTCTAACAAACAAAGCCGGTATGACCAATGTCGGCGGCGGTAACTGTAAATGAACGATACTCGTAATTTTCTGCAGTAGTGTGAACGATCTTACTTTATTAAAGAAATTATCCAGCCTGCTTAACGAAAATCCGTAAGCGTCGCGAAAATAACGATGTGAACGTTCTCGATTATGTACACACATACATCTCTTTCACTTTCAACCGATCTCATTTGAACACAAAAAAGGATGTGTCGGCATTGTTGAAAATTGATTGTTTTCTTTTTGTAATTGCAAACAGGCGCACACTCAAAAAGAAAAATAGTAAACCTTTATTACAGTTAGCGCGATTCGTTCGTCGTCAGTATTTTATGATACAGTTCAAAAGTAACGATATGATTTTCTTCATTTTCAAATAAATTATTAACCCGTTTCAAGAGAAGACATGTGCTGCACAAAGACTCACGTAGACGACAGCCGACGAAAAACGATGCACATTTCACATGTATGAAGTGAAATCGGTTAATCGTCGCTTAATCGTTTTAAAGTTTAGTTCGTTGATAGGCCGACGATAAATTAATTAACGAGAACTTCTTTATTACGGATGATACGGTGCAGAGAAGCGAGACTTAATTTTATTAGTGTCGATCGTTAACTTAACGACGGCAGTCGAATGTTTTCTGCTCGTTTTCTGACCGAGTCAGTTTTATGATCTACTTAAAGGACTGCGTTCGTTTTATTCGTTTCGTTCGTTTTGTTCGTTTTATTTGCCGAATTTTAAAAATCACTTATATAAATTTGCTTTTCGCTAACGCGTTAACGTTCATTTACAGTGTTTTACGGTCGATTTAAAAATGAATGGTACAATCATTTGCCGGCAGAATGCGCTTACGATTTCGTACGCTCTAAATTAATTCCGACTGATTAAATTTATAGACAGTTCACTTGATGAATATTTACCAGCAAGACCGTCTTCTTCTTCTGCTTCGCTGCGTCTTCACTGACGGAAGTTTTGGCTTCCGACACGGTCCTTCGAAAGACTTGCTTTGATCAAGAACATGCTGCATTTACACCGTAGCACTTACACAGTTCGCGCTCTTTCTTCTTTTTCCGCATTAGCCTGAAAGCAATTCGAAATGAATCGAATAAAGTGGATTAATTTTTTCTCTATTCTAAATTTTTTCATAGTAGAAACTCGGAAAGTCCCAGATTCGGGTTCTCGTATCCGAAATTGAATTGTGCACTTGAGACCAATGCGAAAGTATAAATGGACAACAACGGAAGAAACCGACTTTTTTCAATTCATTTTTCATTATAGTATATATATATATATATATATATATAATAAGAATCTCAATCGCGACTTCCAGTCAAAAGTACATCAGACTTAACATTTGAATTCAGTTTCGGGATCGCAATTCGGATAATTATTTTAATGGAAAAAATTGAATAGCAATGAGCTTCATCAGTCCGGTCGTTAAGAACAATCTACCGTGTTCATCTTAGAAACAACTTCTACGCTATTATATGTATATAATGTCAGTTACTACTCTCGTGTATCTGTCCCTTCTAGTTTTGATCGTATTTCGGCGTATATTCTAATTCGTCGTTTGTTACAGCAAAATTTGGCTCTAAGAGGATGAAATTCTTATTAACGATAAAAAATTGGCCAGGGAATTGGGACGGTAGCTGCCAGGGAGGTGGGTTTTTTTCCAGGCTTTAAGGCTGGAATTACGTGAGCCATTTTCCAAGCATTCGAAATTTTCCCCGATGTCCAAATTAAATTGTACAATTGGAGAACTGTGCTGAGTGGTTTCCGCAGGGAGCTTTTTGATCATATCGATATGTATGCCATCCGGCCCGGGAGCTGAGGATTTCGTATAATTCAAGGCATCTATTAACTCATCATTGGTAGACGGAAGATTGAACTCATGCATAGATGAGGTAGAGGTACGAGCTTCTTGGCGTTCGCAATTTATTTTAATAATTTTGAACGATTCTGCATACGATTTAGAGGCGGATGATTTATGGAAGTGATCGGTCAGGCTTTTCGCGATATCCGATTTGCTGCAAGTTGACCGGAATCCGATATTATCGGCGAGATCGTTGTGAATGCTATTTTCTTCGATAACATTTTGACCTTATCCCAAACCTTCTTAACTGGAATTGAACGTTGATGTAAATCGTATCAAAGACTGTCTTTTTGATTCTCTGAGAAGCCTTTTGCACCTTGCCCGAGCAATTATGAAGTTTTTGCGGTTTTCTCGCGTCGGGTGACGCATTGCCCTCTAGATAGGAATCTGTTCCGTGACCGCAATGCTACAATCATGGTTCCACCATATCGTTTGTCTACGTGTCGTTCGCGGACTATTTTTTTTTTTTTTGCAACGCTATCGGAAGCGGCTACCGTAATTCGTTAATTATACATATATTCATTAATCTTGTTGACATCGCTAAAGTGTTTTTTGGAAATTTTAGATTTACCAACTGGGAGAATAATTCCCAGTTCGCGTCTTTAAGTCTTCAGCAGGGGAATTTTTTAGTATTATAGTTATCCTCTGAGGATTCTATCGCAATGATCAGACGGAAATGGTCGCTTCCAAAAAAAAAAAAAAAACGAGAAGCAAGAGGCTCCCACTTTGTTACGTGGGCAATAGAATGGTTTTTTTTGTTTTTTTTTCCCCTACCCTGGGCGCGCCAGCGGCCTTGACCAACAACATGAAAAATTAACAGTTATAACTAAATAACCAGGCGGTCAGAAATGGAGAGGACAAAGGACAGTAGCAATGGGATAACTGAAGGCAATGGGAAGGAAAGAATATAGGTAGCGTTAAAGGGAGTAGGAAGACCCAAAACTAAAAGTTGGGTGTAAAGAATAAAGCGTTCGTTAGAGAGTGCTGAACATTCGAATAGGATGTGATTTGAATCACAAATACAAGAAGGCTCAGAAGCGTGAAGAGAGCAGAAAGGAGAAGGGGACAAAGCGAATCGAAAGCGAGAAGAGGGGAGTAGAGAATGATTGATTCTAAGCCTAATTAAGGAAACAACAGTGGAACAACGACAGATAGGAATAGATTGAAACCAAAGCAGGAAACTAGGAACCGGTTGAATAAGACGGTACTGAGAAAAGCGATTTGAGAATATAGATGGATACATGTCAGACCAAAGTCTGGAATGATTAGAGCGTGATAGAGAAAGAATGTCTGAAGAAGGGAAAGAGTCGAGGAAAGGACCGGTGCGGGCGGCTGAACGAGCTAAAGAGTCAGCTGAGTCATTTCCCTCAAGAATAGTTACAAAATGATAAATCGATAGCCGAGAGCGATCCACTGAACATATTGAAGTGAGTGTTTCCATCAGTGTTTAATTTATGTTTAAAATCATTTCAGTTATCTTTTTTATTCTGATTCTTCCTTTTCCATATACGTATTTTATTCACCATTATTTTTAAAAAGATCTTAATTTAATCATTTATGCTATTTTATACATAAGTACATGTATTTGTTTCTTACAGAATAATAATAAATTTTCCTGAAAGTTCCGATGTTTTGTTTATTTCTATTTCACTGTTTTGTATGTCGCCTTTTTGTTTTGACTTTATTTATTGTTTCATTAAGTTTGTTGCGATTACAATGCAAAACGGTAATAAAATTTTTATTTTTTTATTTTTTTTATATAAGGAGGGGTACTAAACCACACACTGCATGTAACTACCTAAGTTATAGCAGTGAGTGGACCCACGACGTTTTAGATCAGACTGCTCAGCTCGTTAGACTGAACGAAAGTCATGAGATTGTTCAATAGGGGTATTTAAGAGGATGACTACAAGTGATATAATCTGGCCGCGCCGCAACCCATTGAGACGTGTGCATTTCAGAAAGATGTGCGAAACTGATTTGTATTCATCGATAGAACAAAGTGGGTAGGTACTTGGCTTTAGAGCTTGTTTAGGATGCAGTTGTCGGAAAAAGACGTATGTCCCGTTCGCGATTAACTGCCGAGAAGACTCTGCGTTCCGTTCCGACTGGAGGCCATCATGGCTCCGTCGTAGGTTTCAATTCCCTGAGAGAGACATTCAGTTATGATTCCACTGTGCGAATCCGACAGGAAACTTCTCTAGGATAATGGACCGAAAGCAAATAGCGGCATTGGACAGATCATGGATGACCGAGCGACCAGGTTCACCTGCTCATTCCCTGAAATTCTGGCATGTCTAGGGACCCATAAAAAAAAACAACTCGATCGATTTAGCCATTAAAAAGCATTTGATAGTGTTCCGTATACACGCGGTTCTTAAAAATACCGGGAAGATACTGCATTAATTCAACACTACATAACTTTAAAATTTTATCACGGAAACCACCAATATACAAACAGAAATGATGAGAAACACGGGAATATTTTGTTTTTCAACAAAATACTACATTAAATCATACTAAAATAAAAAAGGAGTTAAAAGTAAAAATCGATTACAGGCTGTAAATGAAGTATAACTTAATTCCAAAAACACATTTACGGCTGTAAACACATGTGCAATTCGAGTCTTATCATACTCATTCAGAATAGTTGTTAAATGGACTTCAACGGACTTGGAAGAGATTAATAGAATGATACGAACAATACAAATCAAAGAAAACTGCACCTACATTTACTTATAGAACGAATAAAAAAAAAAAAAAAAAGAAATAAAGAAGGATGGACCTAATAGATGTCATAGTCTTCATCGGGGTAAAATAAAAGGTCTTAAAAATACTTTCATCCCAAGAACGTCCATTAGACACAGCAATAGTCGAAGCATATAGAAATTTGACACCACTCAGCCTCGCGGCTCAAGAAGAAAAAATAAGTATCATTAACGCGGTTGAAAAAAAAGAAAGAAAAATAGCAATACACACCAAACTTCCAACCATTATCAATAAAGTCTAATATGTACATATGGTTAAAAAAGGAAGAAATGTACAAACGAAAGGCATTATGTACTCGCCATACAGTGTACGAAGAATATACCAATTATTCATTCATTTTTAACGACGATTGTTCTCTAATTCTACTTCACTAGATGAACCAAAAACGAAGATAGAGTTGATGAAGGTGATGCTGAATCTACACTGCTTGGTTCTAACCTATCGATTAATTCGTAGAAAAAAAATTATCTTCGCCCTTTCTAGCTCACATGCTGGCTAAGTTCATCTCTTAAGACTGACAGTATTACGTATTATAGTGATTTACTTTTTTCTATTTCTTTTTAGCCCCTTGAGTAAAAACGAAACTATAGGCATGAAAATTTAAGCAAGCGTATTTTTTTTCAAGCTTATGACGTTTAAAACGTAGTTTCTTCTTAATGTCATTATAAGCATCAGAAGATAGCATGCACCAACATCAGTCTAAACTTCTTTTCTCCTGTCTAATTATATTATTTCTGACATTTTTCTTTTATCGAAGCAAGTCATCATCTCTAGTTTCCTTCTTCTTCGCGTCTTTTTTCCTTGCTCTTTCACTTGAACAGCAAGCGTCAACAGTCCTTCTTCTTTTATTTCATCTACTAGGTATTTCCTTTTCCCTCTTTCTACGTCTTCGAGTTCGTTCATCTCCTCTATTTCACTCCTTTTCAGTACTTCCATATTTGTCACTTTTGCCGTTTTCGGTATCCGACACATTCCTCGGAACGTTTGCATTTCAAAAGCATGCAGCCTTTTAGTCCGCATTTAACGTCCATATTTCTGCTTCGCATTGCGGGACGGCCATGACGTAGCACCGATTTACTGATACAGCCCCTCTAGATTATTGAATGCTTATTTAACTATTCCGATACGGGTTTTAATTTCATTTACATCGCGGCTGTCATTTTTAAACGGTGTGCCTAAATATGAAAATTCATTCACTGTTTCCACTATCATTTCGTAGCCCTTTAACTTAACATCCCTAATATATTAGATGACGTCATACATTTAATTATCTTTGCATTTTTAACGTTTATCTCCATGCTGTGTTTTTTCCCCGCTTAATTTAGTCTATTAAGCATCACCCGCATTTTTCTAATCGATCCTAAAAACAGCACTTTATCATCTGCATATATAATACATCCGATTGAACATCCGTTAATTTTGAATCCAGCATTTTCAATTTTTGCATTTTTTATAATCTCTTCTAAATAGGTTTTAAATAATTTACGAGCGAATGGGTGACCCTGTTTCATTCCGTTTTAATTTGACATCTTGAATTCTCCTCCTACCTTTTTATGTTTGCAGACTGTTTACAGTAGATATTTTGCATTATTTGTAAATCCATGTTGTCAGTGTTGCGCTTTTGGAGTATATTCACCGGCTCAGTATATTGTATCCGGTCCAAAACTTACTTCTCAACCTCTATTAATGGCTCGCTGCACTACAAATTTCAGTTTTCCTTACGGCAAACCCATGCTGTGTTTTACTAACTGCGTTCTATTTTAGTGTTTACGATCGAGAGTAGCATTTTTAAAGCGTAGCTCACTCCAGCGTAATTTTACAGTATTCATTACACGTTTGAGATGTAGTCTTTTGAGGATTGAAACTAGGGTTCTTATTCGGGGCAATTATTTAATGTTAGTTAATCAACTGATTATATTCAATCGTATTAATCGCTTGAATCGAAAATCACCTTCTACGAGTTTACATGTTAACTGATTGCTATGTTTTTTTAGCCGTTGTAAAAATCGTATGTTAGCTACTCCAACGATCAGAGTCGGTCATCGACGTGTTAGCAGAAGTTATGTAGCGGAAGAAATTAAGAGATGAATAAAAATTCTGCACCAGTCTCGGTAGGAGTAACGAAATTTGACCGTAATGTAAATGATTACATTCGTGAAAAACGTGATCAGTAGAAAAAGTTGCCAAATAATGGAAGACTACCATATATTCGATGGTTATCAGTAAAATTTCAGCGGAGCATGTATTTGGATGCTATAAATTTGTCTGAGTTTCGGGCACGTAGCTGCTAAATATTGCCTAGAAAAATACAAATAGTAGAAAAATGCAAAAACAAATTCACCAAAACACAAGAAAAGCTTTATAATGATTTAATAGATACAATAATTGAATCACTTGATTCCTCTTATAACAGAGCATGCTGCTAATAGTTTAATGGAGTAGAATAACAAATTTAAACCATGAAACATAAGGAGCTCGCTTTTAGAAAACGTCAGGAACGATCCGGTTGCTGATAGATTGAAAAAATTCACTTATGCAAATCGCCTACTATTCCTCAACCATCCGGCTGAATACACCTTTAGTAATCACAATGGAAAGACATTGATTGATTGAATAGTGGTAAGGAATGTTGCGGCTTCAACCATCCAGCACACCACCTTATCTTTGAAACTCTCTGATCATTGTGATATATTGAGTCACTCATAAAATAAGGCCTTTTCAATAGTCTATTAATTATGAACAATTAGAATCCGAAATTTAAACCGACATATTGAAAAATTTAAGCGAAATTTTAATGTAATAATTGTACTATTAAATTTCCTAACTATTTAAGAGATTTAATTGTTAATAAGATTTATACTTTTACTGATTGATAGATGACCAGCCTTGTGATAAGTTAAAACAAAACAATTAATAAAGTAAAGAAAAAGTGTCAATTCAGACTAATAAGAGATTATAATTTATAAAATTGAGCAAAAAGGAAATTAGAGTTAGATTAGAAATGCGTAGTCTGTGTGGGAAAAGTTGACAATGTGGAAATGAGTGCACAATCGCACAATCATAACTGAGCACTATACCAATCAGGCTCCAGCGACATTTATTAAGGAAGACAACCGGTGACAATATACAGCTTACGTTGAAAGAGAGGAATGAGGAGCGACGCGGTAAAAAAACGAAAGATCGGATAATAGGAAGAAGGATATAATGAAAAAAAGGAAGAAGTTGCCACTTTTTCGGGGTAATGCCCTAACCTTTGGATAAAATTTATAATCACAAAGCAGCGAGTTGCTACTGAGGAGGTGGCGATATATGGTTTTGACAGCAACCGAAACCCGCTGAGGGTGAAACAGTCCTAAGATTTTGTAGATTTTTAGTAGACAGTTCTTCAAGTTGCCCATCTGCATCCTCACGTCTCATTGTGTCTTGTTACTCTATTGGAGTCACCTGCTAAAGGCTTTCCTTCAGGAGCCGCTCTTGGTTTGTAACTGCTTATTTACTATTCGCAGCTAAACAGTATATCTACTGGCCGTTCCATTCATTCACCACCTATTTGAGTCCGGTTAGAGCTCCGGATCGCAGAGGAATACAAAGTATCCCGCTGGACGGAAATTATCGCATTGTACACAAACGCTATTAGTGTTATGGCCTTTTTTGATAACTTCTTGACTAGTTTTGCCGTTATAAAATCATATCTGGGAACTACTTTAAGGCATCAGATTTGTTTGTACTATTTCGCTTTTGCAGGAGATTTCATCGGAAGGGTCATTTGATGAGCGGACTCTTCAGATATTTTTCTACTTCTTTATCTTTGGCGACATTATTAATAATCTCAATCGATCAAAAAATTCCAGATAAAAGTATTCCCGGTAAATGTTTCGGCCTTTTCCTTATCGTTTCTTATCCGTCGATCGCTTTTTTCATTTTGCGAGAGGATATGTATCTGACTGTTTTTCCCTCAGCGGGTTTTAGTGCAGTTACATCATTTTTAAAAGAAATATTTCTCATTTCCAGAATTTTTTTGGTAAATGACAGCGTGCAGTGTGTTTTACAGTATTTATATATATATATATATATATATATATATATATATATATATATTATATATATATATACATTTGGCACCTCATGCATTTGATTATTCCCTTATTTTTGTAAGGTTGCTTAATTTTTACTTTCATATTGAGCAGAGATATTCTCTATTTTATACATTTTCTTAACGTTAACACAGTTGGGGTTCCGAATCTACGAAAGAAGCATAGATGTTTTAGTTTTTGATTATCTCAAATTTATCATCACTTGAAAACCGACTTATTCAAAAGTATTTTTAATTTCCTCAGCTGGCCATTATCTTATGTATATTTTTTATTACGTCTCTGTAAGATTTTATATTTTTTTGAGCTGGTATATGTGGTATATTACTTTATTTTCTTTTACAGCTTTAATGACATTTCTGTAAGTGCCGGAGTTTCAATTTTCGACATATACGTTAATCATAGAAAGATCATTGTGAAATGGCGAACATGTGGCGAAATAAAATATTTCGTATTACAGAGCAAGTTATTATAGAATTTCATTCAACTATTCTCAGGCTAAGATAAATCATGAACTTTTAATTATTACATACTTTAAGCGTTAATTTATCCAAATTATATCAGAATTCTTCGGTTTCTGAAAAAAGGCCAATTTATTGCATCGTATTTCATTTGAGGGTAGACCAAAACTTGATTTGACTACCTGTTCGTTAAGCAAGTACTGCATTATAATATTGCAGATGAAGAGGAAAAGCCAACAGCGCCGGACGTAATTAATTTCGACGAACGGTAACATCAGCCGGCTATTGAGTTTCCGAAAGATATTATGACGCTTCCTCAAGTTATAACGGGCCAAAAAAGAAACAGTAATTGATAAAAACGAAGAGTGCCAGTTTTAACATCTCTGTAAGATTTCAATTATAAAAACTGACGCAGCGAAAAAGGAAAAAGCGGAAGAACGGGCTAAGAATGGATTTTAATGATAATAAGAAAATGATGAACTAACTCGTCGGGAGAAAAAAGACTATTCCCAAGAAGGAAATGAAAATGAAAAAATGCAAGGTGATATTGAAATAGTGAAAAAGATACTAATTCGCGATACTCGTAATTCCGTCGAAGGGAGGATTGTTTGAAAACTGTCTGAAATGACTACATAATTTATGTGTTCGAGTGATGACGAAGATGCTATTCTGATTTGCGAATTTTACTACTTTTTATTCGCTATTTTTTATTGTCACGTTAGTGACAATTTTTTTCTAGTTCTAAACGCCTACGAAATAGTTAATGTATATTGAAATACTAATGAACATTATTATTATCGGTTACCCATTGAAAAGCGCATTTCGTTTTCTTTCGTGACCACAGAGAGAAAATCGGAACAAATACCGTTTTTTTTTTGTTTTTTTTTCCGATAATTACAGCAGTTATTATGATTGTTAATTTTAAAGTAAATACTTTATTGTCAGACGTAAATTTTTAAAATTAGATATAATTTTCACTACTTTTGGGGCCTTTTTTAATTGTTAACCATTCTGTTCTGCCTCGATCTTCCCTGTCCTATTAACATGCTATGATTTAATTTATATATAAATATATTCCCAATTTATATTAACAGTTGCGGCGCCAGAAATTAAATTTACGGGCAGATTTCCATCTCAATATTTCTAGTTTAAAAGAAAATATTATTTTATTTCATCTTTAATTAGTTATTCTTCGTTTAAAGGGTTTTACGTATTAATCATTCTATATTAAAAAAAAAGTTTAAAAAATTTCGGAGGAAGGATATATGCCAAATATACTACATTTGGATCCGCTACTGTGTATTGGAAATAATTGAAAATTCAATTTGATGAAAAATACAAACATCTTACAATACACTGTTGAATTAATAAATAATAAATTCACTTACAGTAATCGTAAATCAAAAAATTTTGATTTTAATAACAATTATTATATATGTACAACCGAATGATGTTTCTTTACGGTTTCGAATATCGTCATTAATAAACGAAATTCTATTTTAAAATAAAACACGACCGATAAACAATCAGTTAATTACAAAACTTTCCAGCAGATATACCGATAAAATAATCTTCATTTTCCAGTAAGTTATAGTGTGAACTCTTCAACTATTAAATTCAATATATAATAATACGCAATATACTTTAGAAACAGGCAATAAAATGGCTGAACTTTTATAGATTTAACAATTATAAATAATGAAATAACACGTAACATATTTCGTAATGCAGCACCTACAGATAAGCCAATCATCCTCGTGTACATATAAATGTACATCTTTTTACACACGCCTAAATGAATTATATACAAAGCGTCATTTCAACGTAAATACCAAATTACTGAATTTAATATTTAAAAACAAATAGCCCTACTCTGCGTAGCAGTTTGGTATAATGATAATAATAATAATAATAATAATAATAATAATAATAATAATAATAATATCGTTTTTATTACCGGTAATACAAAAAACGTATCTTCTATTTCATTTTTCAAGAGAAGAGGCGCTCTAGACCAGAGAACCCTCTCCTTCGTCACCACCTGGAAAATTTGCTTGACACGAATTTCGCAGTCATTAAAAAAAAGCTAATAGTTGTTGGCGAAATAAAAAATTAGTAAATAGTCGAATTTGTAATAATTTAAACTAATTTGTAATTCGTAAAGATTTTAAGGTCCTTTTCTGTTGATCGGAGACGCATAGAGAGTTCAAAACAGAACTGAAAATTTATAAAGGTAAAACCATTAAAAAATCCGCCGAGATTAATTTAGTTTCGGAAATAATCACTCTTCATTTGAACCTTTTTTTAAGCAGCAAATTCTTACTGAGTACGAATGTAGTATCATTTCTTCCATGCTGTGTGTACTTAGGTTATCATTATTTTAACAAATAATAGTAACAACAATCTTTGAACAACGACCACGCCTTGTTTTTACCAAGATCTTCCGGAATTCAGCTATGTAAGCGCAAATCATACTGACACAGTGTGAAAAAAATTAACTTAATATTTCTGTTTACATATGAAACGAGAGATGAACAGATAAAATTCGAAGTAAGCGCGCCCTAATTCAAGACATATGCGAAAATTAAATTTACAGGAGGCGTAAATAAGTGTTTATAGGATTATCTGGAGTTTCAGAAATGCACGTCAAATTTAAAATTGCACTTAAAAATAGTAGGATATAGCATACTCGTAAAATAAAACATAACATTTTAGCGACACGGTAATATCTGTCTAGTGGCTTTGCTTCACACGAAAGTCGGGACACGACAAATTAGACAACAATAATCGCCAGATCTAGAAAGTGCTAATAATTATCTTCACCGTGAAAATCTAGAATTACGTATTATTCTATTATTCCCCTCTTTCTTGGGACAGAAAAGAACAATTAATTCCGGTCATTGTTATTCCTTCATAATAAGTAAACAATAAATAAACGACGTATTTAGTAAAGTAATAGCAGTGAGAACATATTTATATGTGATACGTATCGCGTAATAAACCGGTTAGGCCTTTGTAAAAAAAACGAAACAAAAAAAATACAATAATAATAAAATATAACTACATAGAGAAGATAAATTAGAATTGTAGGGAAAATACCGGTACGAAAAAAAAACCTGATAAATGTCCCGCAATCAGTCGCACATCAACACTTATTAAAACTGTCCGAATCGAAAAGTAATACACGTGTCAATATGGATCGCGAACAACAGTTATAAATTTAGCGCAGAAATCGGGTAGCAAGATGATTCTGAATGGGAAAAATTTTTTTTTAAATAAATTACGTCGAAGTGTCCGTAAATGAATAAAGTTAGGCGTTGTTTTACGGACAGTTTCGCCAGAGGTAATTTTACTACTTCGTTAACTCGATGGAAAAGTAAATTATTCGTTATCGGACCGCGCATTAATTTGTAATTTTCTTTCCTCGCAGCATCAACCGAAATGGTGGTATAATTCAGCGAGTAAGTATACCGAATGAATTGAAATTATAAAAGACTAGTTTTAGGATAAATCGAAATTCGAAAATTAAAACCGACCAGAATTGCGGAAAAATCGTACTGAATAATATTGAGATTTAAGAATCAGGAATAAAATAGAGAGGACCCTCTGACAAAACAATAAGGAGGAAGAGAATCGATGAAGGGAGAAATAAGCCGTGAATAGAAAAATGCACTGTAGTGAGGGAATAATCAGAATCAATATCGAGAAGGAGAAAAAAATCGGATCTGTAAAGGGGAATGTGAAAATGTAAATGGAAAGTCAGAAATAAACGTAAAAACATACTCTCGGGCAAAGAGGAAAGGGGGACATTATGGGTAGAAAATTTCTATTACTGAATCGACCGCTGACATGGAGATAAAGCAGAACAACATCGTTCTCCATTGATTTGGGATCGACAAAATATCAGTAATTAAAAGATGAGCAGAGGTAAGCAGATCGGAATAGTACGATAGAAGAAAGGAAAATAAAGCTTATGGTTTATTATAGGAAGTAAGTAATTTATCATTTTTGTTTGTTTATCTGCAGAAATAGAATTTCTATTTTCGATATAACTTTTATGTAAGTTTGGAGGGAATTAATCATCCGTAAATAGAAGGCCAATAAAAAAAAAAAAAAAAAAAAAAAAAAATAGAATGACCTTTAATTCTAAGGACGGTTATTTCGTCATATTTAATACAAAAAACTATGTATGGCGGCAGAGTCCTATTTGGACACGGCACAATTCATTTTAAAAATACAAAAAAATATTAAAAAAAGTTAGTGCTATTTCAGAATAATTCGAAAGACTAAAACTGCAAATATTCAGATAGGACTGATGCAGACGATACGTTGTTTGTTTTATTTTTTGCTGTCCTGGTCAAAAATATGTCATTTATTTTACCCATTTCTTTTATCGATTTACTTTCGATTGTTATACTTCTAATTTCCGGATTTTGATGTTATTCGTACCATTAATTTGATTTAATTTATACAACGGCACTCGGCATTCTGAGTCTTTCCGGCTTCCTTCTTTCTGCACTTTTTTTTCTGCCGAGGAGTCGATCGCCATCATGCTTCAGACTATCTCTTTTATTCCCTCTTTAAGCGGGCTTTGCCAATTTCTCATAATTTCGGACTTTAAAGGCGTCCTATATCGTCTCCTCCTTCACATTCCTCTGATAGTATTATTCTCCCAATTCGTTCTCTTACTTCCACTCTGCAGTCATCCCGCTCTATTCTTATTGATTTTTTATAGATCCCCAGTTATTCCGGAAGTGACGGCAATGACGCAGCTGATTCTTTGGCTCGTTCTGCTGGTCGCCTTGATTCATTCCTCAACTATTTCCCTTCTATCCAACTCCAATTACGCCAGACTTTGGCGGGACATTTATCCCTCCTTATTTTCTAATTGTCATTCGCATTGCCGCCTTATTCAGCCGATGATTCTCCTTGCTCCCTGTCTCCGTTCCATTCTATACTTTTCGGTCGTCGCTCCTCTATTGTCTCCCTAATTCGTCTCCGGATCAAACATTCTCTCCTCCCCTCCTCTAGCTTTCGAATTGCTCTGTCACCATCACCTTATTGTTCTCTTCACGGTTGTGATCCTTCTCAAATATATTTGTGATGCTGATCACATTTTCTTCGAGTATCCTGCTCTTCTTAATGAATGCTCCCTTTTATACGGCCAGCTGTTGACATTAGGTCTCCCTACTCCCTATAACAACGCTTCATTTATCCTCTCCTTTCCTTCATCTTCTGCGGTGCCTGCACTGCTGTCCTTAGTTGCGTTCATTTCGGACCGCCTAGCTATTCAGTTTTTTAGCTTAGTTTTTCCTGTTGTCGGATGGATGCCGTCTGGCGGGGTCACCCTCTTTCGGGCGCGATCGATCGGGCGCGATTTATCGGGCGCAGCCTCTTTCGGGCGCAGGCGAACTCAGACCTTTTTACAGACCACCTACGGTGATTTTCAGGTATCATCCGTTAAACGTTGTCATCTGTGTTAGTGAGAAACACGAGTTACCAAATACTGCTATCAGAAATTCCGTCCAAAAAATACCGTTCTTCGTTAACGATTTAGTTTTTCCGCGCGTATAGCATGTTTTTATATGCATAAATATATATATATATATATAATCACAAGACACGTGTTTTACATGATTTTATTTGGTTATTCGCTTTTTAAAAATATTTTCTATTTTTTTTTTTTTTTTTTGAAATTACGACTTCACCGTGAAATACTCATAAACAGACTTTCGCGATGTAAATTTAAGAGTTCTGTTAGCAATGGCGACATGAAACGGACGAAAATTATTAATATTAATAATCGGTCAAATGAATTGTCGGTTTTCTTAATTTTCTTTTTTTTGCTAACGTATGGATACGTTTATTGAAGTTTTTTTTGTTATCTACGATTTTAATTATATATTTAATTCCTTGACGAATCAACCCTGGTTTCAAAAAAATATCGAAAAAGACAAACAAAGGCGCAAAAATTTTTAAACATAAACACATTTATGTTAATAATGGGCGAGAAATGAATACGATATTTCAAATTAAAGATTAAATATCTTTGTTTTGAATTTAATATTATGTAAATGTAAATTAGGGTAATCTTTAAATTAACTCACAGAATGTTCAGTACATGAAACATCCTGCCCGGCTAACCTCTTTTTTTTTTTTTTTTTAGTTCGTTTAGAAAAATTTTAAATCTTCAAAACACTGAACTAATATTATTTTCGTAAAAATTTTAATAAAGCCAATAAGGAAGAATCTTTCAAACCTTGAATTTGTTTAAATATTCCCGATAAATGCACTGCGGGAAATTCTATTTTAAAAATAATGGATAATCTTCTTCTGTATATAAATAGGCAAAGACAAAACAGTTCAGTACCGTCTTCACCACTTTTTATTAACCGATTTTCTTGCTTTTTTTTTCTATTTAGTAACTATTGATGATCTTTAGAGCTACACAAAATTTTGGAAACAGTTATACTTTTTATTTCGTATTTAAATAAAAAAGTAATACAAAAATTGAAAAAGGAAGTTGCTGCAGCCAGTAAATCTGTTCTTATTGAAATGTTTTAATTTTTCTTAATAATCATCATTATTGGCTTTTTTAAAGTGTACTAAATCTTAAGGTGTCATTTAATTTTTGTATTGAAAGTACATATAAAAGTATATGTTCTCAGATATATAATGAACGAATGTATAAGAGTGGGAGAAAAATTTTGGAAATATACAAATTCGTATATATTTTTCTAAAATTTTTAATGATAATTAAGGTCGAATTTGGACCATTGGGGGAACGCTGGTATTTATATACACGTGACTGAAGTGGCAAACTGTAAATATATTAGATACATCTACATTGCAAAATGATTTAATCAATCCAGAATAACGCTCCTACTGGATAGCATGGACTCATCAAATTAAATGACGAATTAAAATCACCGTTTTTATAACCTTTTCGTATTTACCTGAAATTGCGTACAAGCAAGAATATATAAATTGACATATTCCCCGTTTTTAGAATTAACTTAAAAATATTGATGACTTAGTAATTATATAATGATTCATTAACCTTAGTGTGGTGAACATTAACGTCCCAAGTCCAAGTAAAAGCAGCCAGTGAAAATTTTTATACATATAATAATTGAAAGTTTTTAGAATATTTATTAATTAATAAACTGGCGTACCTTGGCGGATAGTTTTCACAAAATTAAAAATTCAGTATCGCGATTTTCTTTTTTATTTTCCAGCTACTAAGTCTTAATTAGTAACCTACATGTTTATGACGGCTGTAGGAGTAAAAACACTTTTTTTATAATCTCTTTAAACCTACTTGGAGAGTCGCTTCGTTTTGGCCGCAACACGATTCGCCTCGTTACATTTTGACTTCGTCTTTTTTCCAAGTAGACCTAGTTTAGCCTTAGTGAGTTTTTAATTTTTTTTTCTTCTATAATTATCATATTTAAGGCGTAATGAATCAAAAAAACACCCGTGAAATTAGTAATTAATTTATTTAGAAAATAAACCAGCTGTTTTCAATGCTTCTTTTGCGTTCGTATATCGCAAAAAAAAATTATTTTCGGTTATAAAAACTTAAAGTTCTGATTATGTATTCGTTTAGCGGGTTATTTCAATAAAAAATTTCAGAAAGAATTAGTAGATCATAGGAATAATTTCCCTCTGTGACAGATTTTCTGCTTTCAAAGGAAATCCATGTTCTTTATAATAAATTTTTACATTCGCAAAAAAATTAAATTAAATTAACTTTAATGATTATGAAAAACTACTAAAAAAAAATCATTTATTACTTTTAAGAAATTATTCTTCTATTTTTATGTTTATTTTTAACGGAACCCATTCGTTTGAGCCAAATCGCCTGGCCCTGTTTTTAATTTAGTATTATGTAAATTGAAATTACGATAATTCATACTTATCATATTATATCATTGGCGGTTGACACATTATGTTCAACTACTTTGCTGTATTTGCGATAAAATTATATTATATTTTTTATTTATTTATTTTTTTTTTTTTTCTAAAATCTAGTTACCTGCAAAATAAATATTTTAGAGGTAGATATTTAATTCTGCACGTTATGTAACACGGATTAATTACTTGGAATCATTTTTTCTTATTACTGTGAAATATGACCTACATAAACCAGAATTCATTTTTAAACCATGCAAAAACATCAATAAAGCAGCTCATTTAGTAATAAAATTAACATAATTAATTAACAAAAATTTTCCGATTTTTAAACAACTATTTGACATTCTTAAAAGTATATATTTGTTTTATAACCGTTATATGTAATTCTTTTTGGAAAACAAGTAAATATTGATCGCCAGTGAGTATTCCAAAAAAATACAACAGCACTAATAACATACATGCGGAAAATAATTTTCTGGATATATTGTAAACTGCTCACGTTTCTCAAACGGGCGTCGATTTTTTTTTTGTCGGTTCGGTTCTCACCATGGGTAATTTCCTGCGAGTGACTGAAAAGAGGTAATGAATAGGATCTCGAATATTTTACAATATGTGAATCTGTAGGACTAAAAGAAAAAGAAAAAGTGATAAAATCGTCATGGAAAAAATCGTATATTTTTCTTGGAATTGACCATAAGAGTTTATTGTAAAGCAGTTGTTATTATTTCGGCGGAAGAAGAATTACTAGAATAATTTTCGAATAGACTATTCTTAATAATGGCCGTAGTACGGAGAATTAACGAATGAAACTGTTTTCTGTAAATAAGTGTAGTGCTTCAGTTTGTTTACGATTGGCTATTCGGTTTTTAATTTCTAAGAAAATAGTTAATTTTCCTAACAGAAGAACATAACAAAATGTACAATGAATGCGTGTAAAACTTGCCATTATTGTTATTTTTACTTTTCTGTTCCGAAAAAAAAAGAATGCCGCAAAGGATGTTGACACATAATAGTTTTTGTCATTCGTCTGTCAACGTGATATAATATCAACAAAATGAAGAAAACATAGTCTTATTGATAAAAGTAACCGAGTAAAAAAAAGAAATATGTCGATTGCGACAAACGTTTGTTGAAAGTCGCAACAAATTATAATCAGCTTCAGCTTGAAGATTATCTTCGTGGTGTAGCACATAATGTAATTAGTTAACTTTAGTGTTTGCATGTATTATAGGTATTATTATTATTACTTAGGTGTATATGTAAGATTTCGAAATCGTTTATTTCTATATTTGTAATTAATGCTATTATTATTATATTATAATTGCAAACTCTTATTTTGTTGGGAAAACGTGAAAGAGGAAAAACATAATTTCTAATTCAACTAGCTGTATGAACATTGTTTGTACCTTGTATATATATATGTATATATATATATATATGGTTTGAGAAATTATCATTCCTGTGGAAATGGGGGATAATTTTTTTGCGGCAGTTTTATCGCAATACATACTATAGGTTTCAAATTGTTGGTAACTTAAATATTGTTTATGCGTGTTACAGAAAATACCTATTTATTAAATAAGACTGTATCCATTTCATATAAGAAAGATTGATTCCTTATCGAAGAATAATGAGGATATTGTTCCAATTTTTGTGGTTTTTGAAAATTTCAGTTATTACTAAACGACCAAACATTGTAATTTGTGTAGTATGCTGTAAACTAATTTAACAGGCTCAGCTTGATATCGGCACAGTTGTGTTTAAGCCGTATGTGAAAAAAAGAAACAAAAAAAAACGACGGACTAGAATATTATTTTTCTTATAAATATGTTCAAAATTTATCCTCTTCTCTCTTCCATGCCTACTTCATGCGAAATTTTATGTTTTCGTTTACTACAAAACATGCACGCAGGAGCAAGTTCATTTTTTCATAAATATTAAATATTTTTTTCTTTCTGTGCGTTTTACTTTTAGGCTAATAATGTTAAATCTAAAAAAGCAACCTAAAGGAATCGAACAAAAATAAAAGCAAATATACTAAGGCTAACTGACAAATCATTCTGAATAAATTAATGAAATAACTATATAAAAACAAATAGGCGATCGTGCTCATTTTAACAATTACTCATTTATTGTTTGATCACATTTTGCCTCAACGCGACTTTTCTGTTCAGCAAATACAAAAAGAAAACAAGCAAGCGTACGGATAATTTAGTATTTGCAACAACATATCATAAGTATCGAAATGCAAACCGGGTAAAGGACCTTGATTGATGTGTCCAAATAAATAAATAAGACTGAGGTCGAAAAAGGTAATTCTCAGTTATGTTTTGCGGTCATTACCAATAAGCAGAGATATAGAGAACTAAATACAGCTTCTTCCATATTATTCACTACCGTCACTAAAGAATTTTTTTTTTTTTTCAAAATAAAACCAAAAAACCTTTAGTAAAGAAAGCCGATATGATGAGAAACGGAAGACAAAAAAGTTACTATTATAAATATTTAATGTAAATTAATAGAACGATGATTCGAATAATGAATACCTGCAAATTATTCCTTTTAAAGCTTTGTGTTACTCAAATCCAACCTACCTGAACTGACAATATTTAGAAAGTATTATTGCAATTTAGTGTGATAAGTTAGTAAAAAAACGAAATTCTAGAGAAAAAAATTCGGTTAAAACGCGTTTTGTAACTAACAAACGTGTTAATTACAAAGTGGTTGTAGCCATTGACGGTTCTTTTCCTTTTTTTATTAAAAACTATTACACAGTAGAAAATTAATTAATCGCTTCTGTTTCTCAACTTACTACTTTACTTTTTCTTTTTCCCTACAAAACACGCATTAAGTATTGCCGAGTCGATTTTTCTAATTATTATAATTCTTTTATGAGCCGCTCGCTTCATTATTAAACAAAACAAGAAAAGCTTCTTCCTTATTGGCTTTATTAAAATTTTTATGAAAATAATATTAGTCCAGTGTTTTGAAGATTGAAAATTTTTCTAAACGAACTAAAAAAAAAAAAGAAGTTAGCCGGGCAGGATGTTTCATGTACTAAACATTCTGTGAGTTAATTTAAAGATTACCATAATTTACATTTACATAATATTAAATTCAAAACAAAGATATTTAATTTTTAATTTGAAATATCGTATTCATTTCTCGCCCAGT
The DNA here is from genome assembly GCA_039619475.1 of Icerya purchasi. Lineage (NCBI taxonomy): Eukaryota > Metazoa > Arthropoda > Insecta > Hemiptera > Monophlebidae > Icerya > Icerya purchasi. The sequence continues at coordinate 152,908,167 of CM077116.1, read as the reverse complement.
ATTAACATAAATGTGTTTATGTTTAAAAATTTTTGCGCCTTTGTTTGTTTTTTTCGATATATTTTTGAAACCAGAATTGATTCGTCAAGGAATTAAATATATAATTAAAATTGTAAATAACAGAAAAAACTTCAATAAACGTATCCCCAAATAAACTTGTTAGATACGAATAAAAAAGAAAGATAATATAAGGAATATGTGTCAGAAGCAAATTCAATCCAGTTATGTTACCCTTTAAATGGCGTAGAGTTGATAGCTTTTTAATTTTTTGAATACGGTTGACTATACGTTAGCAAAAAAAAAACAAAAAAATTAAGAAAACCGAGAATGCATTTGACCGATTATTAATAATAATAATTTTCGTCCGTTTCGTGTCACCATTGCTAACAGAACTCTTAAATTTACATCGCGAAAATCTGTTTATGAGTATTTCACGCTGAAGTCGTAATTTCAAAAAAAAAATTGAAAATATTTAAAAAAAGCGAATAACCAAATAAAATCATGTAAAATATGTGTTTTGTGATTATATATGCATATATAACATGCTATAGGCGCGGAAAAACTAAATTGCTAACGAAGAACGGTATTGTTTGGACGGAATTTCTGATAGCTGTATTTGGTAACTCGTGTTTCTCACTAACACAGATGACAACGTTTAACGGATGATACCTGAAAATCACCGTAGGTGGTCTGTAAAAGGTCTGAGTTCGCCTGCGCCCGAAAGAGTCTGCGCCCGATAGAGTCGCGCCCGATCGATCGCGCCCGAAAGAGCGGTCCCCGTCTGGCGCGCCCACACGAAAAAAAAATACAACGGCACTTTTGAAAATGTTTTTAATTCTAAGTGACGACAATACCTGTCTCTCATCACACGGGAATCCGAGTTTTTCTCTGTGATGACGGGTGATTATTGCTTGTTTTTAACCTTCCGTCGAAATTTTAAATTAAAATTAAAAAATTAACCGATAGATTTTTAAGAAACTGTCAACCTTATTATACGAGTACTTTCAGTAGAAAAAAAAAAAAAGAATCAAGACAATTAAAAATGAAGATATTTGCATTTAAAAACTACTTGATTTGTGTAACTTTAGAAAATGTTTGCAACTGCACGACACGGAAAATAGTAGAAACGAAACAAAAATAATAAATATTTAAAACATACAATTTCTTACTGGATTTGATTATGGAGTACGTCATTCGGAAACATGTCGGCTATTTTTAATATTTTTAAAATATAATTTCGATAGTACACGCTTTTTATAATATTTTTGAATAACAAACTGCCGTAGCAGCGCAGTTGATTACAATACGGAGTTTGGTTATAGTAGAACCTGGTTCGAAAACTCTGCTAAAGAAACATTTAAAGTTTAATTATTATTGCACCGCCTCCCCCCAGTTAATATCCGAAAAAACCAAAAGAATCGCAAATTAGATTGAAAAACCAAAAGAATCGCAAATTAGATTGAAAAACCAATGGTGCACATATATCCAGGAAAATCACGCTACGGTATGAAACATTTTTCCAATCCACTGTGTTTAATCTATCGTAGAATATTACAAGGGCGGATCTAGGAGAAAATTTTGGAGACGGGGGGATTATATAATTACGTAAAATCTTTTACGGTGGGCAGTAGATTTGAGAATGTTTCATAAAGAAAATTAAATACCGACCTTTATAGAAATGTTTTAAAAATACATAATTATTACAATTATTAAATTTAACTTTTGTCTCTTATATTGGGGGATGAAAAATAAAACGAAATTATAAAATTATACCTTAAATATGGTAGTTTAGAAATAGTAAGATAGTATTTTTATTAGACACTTTACTTCTTTTTTATTTTTGTTGGTAATCCGATCCGAATTCTCTTTATTCATGAGCAAGTTTAAATGCATATATATTTCTCATTGAACTCTATTTTTAATTAAAATTACAAAATAAAAAATTAAAAAATAAAAATAAAAAAAGCAAAAAATTGATGATAATTACATTTAAAATAGAATAAAAACGTAACATTAATTGAGTTTCACTAGCGAAAACAGTATTAAATATTAATTATTAAAATCCGTAGGTAAAATTCATACAGATCTTTTATAGCATAAATTAAGTTTCTCCGCTATAACAATTTTTTCCATAGAGTCTTTATTTCTTTAGGACGGATGTCCCCTATCACTTCCACCCTCCCTGGATGCACCACTGAATATTACAATTTTCATGTTTTACCGCGTAAATATTACGCCGTCTTTAAGTTTCTCGGCAATTTTTGTTTGCTTTTGCGGATACTAATTAATTTCCTTTTTAAATCGCTTTCTCGGATTTTTTGTTAACTTTAATCACTTAAATAGTTACAAAATTAAACAAGCAAGACGCACACATGAAAGAAAAAGAATATTCCACCATGACTTTTACGTATGCAATTCGTATTTTTCCTCCAACATCCGCCGTGCAAAGTAACCGATTATTTTTACTTCTTTTTGTTTAATTTTAAGTTAAACCGCTTGGAAAAACCCTAGTTTTGTAGCCGATTGAACTGAGGACCGGGACAGTTTGACACAAGGGCTTGCCGGTTTAAAATTTACCTGGTAGGTGTAATTTAAACAAGCGCAAATCTGATTCTCTTAAACAAGGATTGGGTGATAGAGCGAGTTTAGACAACACGAAAGAACAAACTTTCAGATATGCTCGACTTCGGAACTGACCGGCCGAAATGTCGCGAGCGATCATTTGTAAATAAATGATACATGTAAGAAATCATTTCATTAGTCAGCGAAAAATCAATATCGACTGTTTTTCCCTCTTTTTATGTAGTTACTCAAAAGAGCGTGTAAGTTTTTAGCGAATAAACCTGTACGTCACACTGTCTGCCGTCCTCAATTAATCCGTTCGAATTTAATTTTGAAGTGCGGCTCAAGGTGAACGATGATGCGGCTAATAAATTAAACCGTGGGGTTTAGTTGGAACTACAGCGAGGAACGGCACATAGATCGGTTTGCATTTATCGCATCGGTAAAAATTTAATTTCGACAGTGTAAAAAGTTCGCGCGGAATTTTATTATTTCGAGCGTTCGAATTATTCTTCGCGTACGTTTCAAGTTACATAAGCGTGTCCCGATTAACGCTACCAGGGTTAGATTACGAAATTTTGGGCCGTTTGAGCTGATGAGGAATTCCTTTCGGTGCGGATGAAACGGATATGCAAGTGGCGCGTATGCGTGTCTCCGTGCCCGTATCTACGATGTAAACAATTTCCAACTGGTTGTCTCTTTTGAACCTGGGCAAGAGTCGAGAAGCTCTTCATCGGTGCGCAATACGCAGTAGCGTACAAAAATCCAGTTCTCCGCATACCGGAGAAGGAAAACGGGTTCTGTATAGAAACTAGAGAGAATCTGCAACATCTGACGAACGGAGGTCCGATCGGACCTGGATTTTGACTAAGATCGGCATTGGAATGCTGCCGCCGAGCTGCAGATGATAATACCAGCGGCAATATCAGCGGCAAAAATGAATCTCGCTTTTATATTATCTGTGTTAAGACGGCGGCACGTCTTTAGCGGTGATATCCGCCTCTGATAGATAACGCAATTATCATCTTACTATCATCATCACCACGGCTGTTGTTATTATTATGGCTGGCAGGATTACCGGAGATACGGCAGCGGGGCAATTGACTAGAAGTACTTATTAGTGTAGAGTACCGTTCGGATGTCTGTGTCGGTTAGCAGGGCAAATCCAGGTGAGATTTTTCTCGTGTCTCCAGCTGTTTTTATGTAGGAGTTCCAGGAGCGAAGCGACGCACATATCGTACGATAACGCAGAGCACGGTTACACTTCCAGCGCATCCTGAACGACGCCGAAGATACGGAGATACGGAGAGACTCGCACAAACTGCTCAGCATCTCGCTATCAGAGAGTCGTTCGCCGAGTACCAGCAATCACGAATCCGCTCGATCTGTTCTGTCTCCGCGATCTCGTTCGTGTTTATATCTGCGTTATCGTTTCCGAATGTTCAGTCAGTGATCGTCGTTACTCTATCCTGATCGAGTTTTGTCTGCCGTAAAATCCAGCTGATCGATTACCGTAAAATCAACGCGTCATTTAGAAATCGAAGCTAGCTGACGAAAGATACGAAATAATGAAAATATCTTTCTTCTTCACCTTCTTCTGCCTTCTTCTTTCCGGTAAGTGCTTAGAAGCGTTTAATTAATTTTACGTTCCGAAGGCCGCCGCTAAAACGTACCCCCGTACTTCGCGAAGATCAATGCTATTTCGAAATTTTTCAAACAGCGCGCCATTTTTTTTTTCTCCGCGAACGAAATTATCATCGAAAGTGCGAAGTGTAAATTTTGAGAAAAAGTAAAAAAAAAAAGTAATAGCGAATAATTGTAATCGAAGACGAGAAATATTTTGCTTTAAAATTTAAAAAGTGACCAAAAAAAAAAAAAAAAAAAAAAAAAAAAAATCGCTGATATCTTTACGGCAAAAAGCGTTGGATTATAGTTGTAATGTGCAAGGTCGTGTTTCGCACCATTTACACTTTTCGTAATTTTCGCTGTTATAAATCTGTCTCGTAATTTTGTTTTACTTTTCGTATTCTGTAAATTCTTTTCGCTTACCAGCACAGTCCCGCGGAGAAAGGAGATTAAATATTACTCAGTTTTCGAAATAGGGTAAAACGAGAAAATTAACGAAAAACCGGTTGACGTCAAAAGAACAGAGAGACAAAGTTTCCTTAGAACCTTGAATTTCATTTAGTCAAGGCGATAACAATATCTGAACAGGAATTATCGAACAGCAATCATAAATACAGAGCTATCTTCCTTTGCAATCGCTCTCACGTAACACGGTAGTCTAAAATATTCCCAATGAGAGGAGCCCCATTTGATTTTGAACTATTCCCAATATTTGTGGGATTCTCGGCTAGTGAAATGAATCAGCGCACTGAATTTGTGAAAATGTTAATAAATGCGAAAAATAATATTTTTATAAATTTATGATTACAAATATAGACAAATGAAAACAATTATAATTTGCGAATAGTCTACGATTAAAGAGAAATATTTTAAGAAAATTTAGAACGTTAAATTTCAGCTTTCTTTAGTGCGATTTCTTTCAGATGAATTTAAATTAAAAAGTTGACAACTTCGAAAAAGGAAGAAAACCTGATCATAAATTTCCAGAATATTTCGAAACGAAAAGGCTCCACATTGGAAACATTTTAGGACGCTTCTCTCTTTATTTACATACAACAATTGTGAATATTAAAATTGCGCTCGTAGTAACCGATAAAATAACAAAGAAATTCCTCTTGGATTACTAATTAAATCGTTCGGAAGAATTAAAGCGAATTTAAAATTTTGACCGAACAAAATTAAATACAAAATTTCTAAAGGTAAAATTGCTCAAATGGAAATGAATAATATTTCTAACGAAAACATATATTAAGTGTAGCAGCTCCAAATTTTTAAGACCCGAAAATTTCGATGACTAAAAAGCGTATTTCGCCTGATAACTTCTTCGACGAGATCTCTAATTCTAAAAAATCTAATCGTAATAACTTTTCTCTAAACGCGCCTCAATTTAAAATGATTTCGCAAAAACTTCCATCTGAAAATTCCGCCCCATTTCGATCACTTTTGAAATATCGTGAATAAAATTATGCGCTGAAAACCTAAAAGCAGCAGGAAATTCGAAATACTTCGTAAACTTATTCGCCCAATCGAATTATTCCGAATTCGAACAACGCTCATTCGCTAATATATTTTAAATTAAAAGGCGAATAGCGAACAAAATGATTTTCTGACGAGTATATCTTTACAGATTAAATGGCATTTTGCCTTCGGTCTTACAATATTAATAGATTATAAAGAAATTTACGATATTACAAATATTATTAGTAAGGATAGAAAAATGATAAATGTTTCGTACGGCACTGATGGTTTTAACGAATAAATAACACTTTGCCGACACTCTCTTGAGGGTTACCGAGATTAATTCTTAAACGGGGTATGTTAGCACAAATTTCCTATTAGAATTTCTGGTTTATTTACATATATTTATTTATTTTTATTTTTTTTACCGCTGCAAATAACGGCGGGGGGGGGGCATTATTTCGAGGCTATGCCAATCTTCAAGTACTACAACATAAATTTAATTCATCGGCGGAAAAACTTATTACAGATATTTCTACCGAAGCCGGTCATATACATAGTTTATTAATTCTCGAGCGCGGAAAATCTCAAAAAATTTTGTATCATTCGCTTACATTTCAGTTATGCCACAAGCACCTGATAAGTTCGCTTTTTAACGAACTTAATAATGAAATCCGGAACATTTGATTTCTTTCGATAGCATAATTTTACGGCTACTGTCAAAGATAATCCTAACGGGTTACGAAGTAAAAGTGAACGCGAGCCGTTAGAAGAGGCGTGGAAATTTTATTTGCCATGAACAAGATAAGATATAATAATAGTGCATTTAGACTTTCTTTTTTCTCGCACAATTTGTTAATACCCTTTCCCACCGGGTAAATTCATTAAATACAAATAAATCAAATAAACGGGAATATATAATTAAAAATCGTAAAATAATAAAAATTCGAAAGTTATCGGAGATTTATGGAGAATTTTTGACATGTATACGTAATAGTCGTGATTTGTCGTACTTGAAAACAGTGTCTCGTATTCACCTGTTTGGGGGGCGACCCTCCTAAGTTTGTTTCTTTAGCTATTACATTCGACCTAGAGCGACGGCGTCTAACTAAAGATTGCCAAAAATTTACCGAACAATTAATAGACTTGCTTTTTTTTTTTTTTCATTAGTACAAAATCCGTATCCTATTGTTGAGTATTTTTATTTAATCATTTACATCGGTAACTCGTTAGTAGAAATAGTAACTTAAAATAATTCTCGCAAGTCTACATTTTATGTATTTGATTTTAATAATTCATTAAAAAAAAAAAAATGAATAAATAAATAAATAACAGGTTTAATAAGCGATTATTCGAAAGAAACGAAATCATTTTGTTTAATTTTGCTCAACATTGATAATTTTAAGGAATTTTTCGTGACCTTTTTTTTGAGACATATTATCAAAAATGCGTACATATTCCTATCGCGTATTTTCTTTAATTGTTTCCCTCCGTAAAAATACAAATTCCGATTAATTGACTCTTTGCGTTATCTGAGATTGTCCCACCACCCAGTTAGGAAGTCTACCCCGTATATGTTTATAAAAATCGTTTTTATTTACATAATAAAAGATATATAAAAGTACAAATTTAAACAAATAAATTAAAAAATACATAAAAATAAATTTAGAGTGAAGTCAAATAAATACTTATTTTTCGCACATGCTACCAACGTGTATCAACATGAGTACTCGGCAACATAGTCGTATTTTTCGTGAGCGTGTACCTTCTTGAGAACCTCGATCGCATGCTATATACTGATGGATGCGAATTATAGAACTGTAGGGTATAATGCGGGAATGGAAAGGTCTACTTCGCCGCTGTCGGTAGATAAATGTTTACGTTTACCTCGCATAAACTTTGGACACTTCAAAAGTATAAAAGTTTACAGTCTGTTTTGTGTTTCTTCGTCGTGTCGAGAATTGCAGTAGTACACTGTGTATGTAGGTTGTAAAGTATCGGCGCATACTTTTCAGGAACAGAAAAGACCTTTTAAGCTGCCTGCTCTAAGAGTGGTGGTCGCTCCGAACGCGGTCGCTTTAAACACGTAACCTCCGGAAACATGTTGGGTTTTCTTTTCCTTTTTACATTTGTAAATTCTCGCAAATGTCACTTATTTCCGGTCGTGTGTTATTTTAATAAATACGGAAAAAACGGACTAATATTAAAAAGGACATATTCCAGCTGGAAACTCGATGAAAAGTTCAGCTAGCATTAAATAAAACACTAACGACGACCCGGAGAATACTCTGTAATTTTTAATTATTACATTATGTAGGATTTAGAACTTGTTTTCTGACATCTGTTCTTTTCGGTTTCTGTTGACTTGACAGAAGGATAAAGACCTAACCGTCTTATGTTGTTTTGTTTTTTTTTTTTCTTCTCCGGTTCACCTAGTCAACGAAGAAACCTGCATAACTAACTTCCGAATCGTCTCAGACTTAATTTTTACTCCGACATCGTGTGCAGCATTAGAAATAAGCACAATCTCAATGGAGAAGAGGTGCACAACTCAAGCGGAATATTAATCGCGATGAATGTCAAAAAAATTCGAAAACTTGCCAAATTAACATAATTTTAATTACCGACCATTAGGCCAACAACAATGTCTCTCGTTGTGATGATAGCGAATGAAGCCACGCTGTTCGTAAATTTTAGAAAATAAACAAAATCAAGGGGAAAAAAAAGGTACAACCTTTAAAAATTAGGATAATATCCCTTGTTGCGGCTAATACACATGCGCGCATTTTTCGCGTTCCACTGTTTTCCGTATAGTAATAATGATGATTTTTAAAATACAGTCGCAATTAATTAATAACGTTCCTTCGGGCCGATTCGGTTTTAATTAAATTTTACGTTACGCAAACTGTTGCTCTTTTTGTCCCTTTAAATAGCGGGTAATGGGAATTCAGTTTGGTTTCGTATACACTTAAAAAAATCTCAAAATATACAACGCACTGAAAATTTCATAATAGGTAGTGCGTGTTAAAAAAATTAAGTTAAAAATTCCCGCTTCGAGTTTTAACATACTGAATTTTCATCTATTAAATAAACTTACGCATTAAAAATAATATATCGAATTATAAATCTAAATCTAAGGTGTGTACCTTAAACAACTTTTATCAAAATTTTCAACGTGAATGTCGCAGCTTTTGTACAAAACGCCCTCTCCACACTACAGGACATAGCCAGAAAGTGCGTACATACTAGTACGGTTCAAAGGCTGGTTTTTCGAAGAGAATGCAAAAACGTGAGATAGGTCATTTGTTTTTATTTGGCGTCACCATTGTTGTTCAATCGTCCCGGCAATTGATGAAACATGTGGTCCGTGGAGATTTCCACAAGGATTCCGTGTTCCAGTCGCTTTCATTCGTATAGAGAAAAAAAAACGGGTTGACGAGTTCGTTTTATTTGAAGAAAGATTTTTCATCGGTAGAATGAAAGAAACGGGGGAAAAAAAAAAAGTACAAGTTGTGTCATTAGTTCACATTTTCACAATTTAGAAAAAATAAAAAATTCAACCTCATATACGTACATATTCTACTCAAAACAAAACTAGTTTTTTATTCTTATTGTCCAATGAACAGGCTGCAATATCACCCATCAAAAAAAAAAAAAAAAAAAAAAAAATCATCCATCAACAGAGTAAGTTGCGTTATAAAATTAAACACGCTGAGATTATAACTTTTCTTAGATGTCACATTTTCTGCGAGAAGTTAATATTTGTTCTAACGTGAAAACATCAAATAGGTGTGTTTTTTTTTGTTTTTTTTTTGTTTTTGTGCGATTTATCTGTAGGATTTTTTTCGAAAAATTGACTTCTTTTTCATTTTACAAATGACGTTTTGATGTCTTGAAAATAAAATATTTCTAAGTAGTGCAATTTGTAACTCAGTCGCAGCTCCGTTTGGAGCTACCACAACGCGCCATAATTTAAGATCAACGGAGAAAGTAAACCGGCAAATCACTGGAAACAGTAAGCGTTCTAGGCACTCATGAATTTAGAATTACTCTAATACATTCTAAGAGCTATGGGTTACCTAATAATAATGATTGTGGAATTTATCGTAACTTTTTCAGCCATTTACTGGGAATTTTCGAGAAAAAAAGTCCATCCGTGAAGTTCACTGAAAGTGTGGCAAGAAGATTTAAAAATTAGTTGTGCCCTGCGATAATTGTGGAAAAACAGAAACACACCACAGATGCTGCTCCGTTGTCGCCAAATAACCGAACCCCTGCGACCGCTTTGGAATTGAAAATTTTCGGACCTTTCTGGAATGTCAACAGACACTGTTTACATGAAGAACATTTCGCGAATTGGGGTTCAAAAAAAAAAAAAAAAAAAAAGTTATCCGTCGAGATAGGCGCAACAAATGAAATATAACGAAGAAAGTACTATGGCGCATACTGATGCATCGGAAAAAAAAAAGAAAAAGATTTCTGAGTGAAATCTAAATATGATCAAAACAGGGTGAATGTCGGAAGAAAAAAAAAAAAAAGGGAGCGGATACAGACGAATAGGCGCAAGGTAAGAAAGTCAACGCCGCAAGTGGGTCACGGATCTTTGCTTGATGGAAGTGTCGACACAACTGTTGTTTTAGCGCTCTGAAACTTCCGTTAAATACACGAACTATATCGAAAACATTGAAAAAACCTACCTTGCAGGAAATGAAAAACATTCCTAGAAAATAATAGAGCTCGTGTAAAAGTGAAAATAAGAGAACTCGTCTGAGTAATGTGAAAAGGAAGATGACAAATCTCGAAGAGGCGCAGCTGGATTGTGGCTAAACAGATGAAGTATGTTTTACGAATTAGGGGTACTTTGCAGAAACTGCGACTATTCATTCGGTTCGACATTATGTACGCAATTGTGTAGATTGTGATAAAACCGGCAGATGAAAACCGGCTTCGTATCTAATCAGAGATGCACTTGCAGATGAAACGAATAGCCGGTTATACAAAAAATCAGCTCTTTGCGAAGAAGTGCATATTCGCTATATATTTACTGCCCTTAATGCATTTCGGGGTTTTTAAAAACGGTTATAAATTGTGGTTGAAACACGAAGCGCACTTTCAAAAATTTTATGGCCACAGCTATAAAAGAAGCGCCGATCAGCTTGTAAATGTTTCGAATAGAAACAACCGAGCAGAACGTATCAATCTGAAAGGCTTGCGTGCAGAGAGGCATATAAGAATAGTCGTTCGATTTTTTGCGGTATTTTCTTCGAACCGTAATTTTCGGACGAAGCGGAAACGCAAAACTTGAATCTTTACAGGACTACTTAAAATTTTAATTGCACATTTAAAACCATGTAGCATTTTTCCCCGTCATATCATCGCATATTACGTAGTGGTTTTTTAATGGAATTTTCAATTTTTTTTTTTTTTTTTCGTTCACGAATAAAAATATCGATATAACGAAAATATCCTACGCGCTTCTGTAGTCGTTCTAAAGTTCCGATTTTTTTCAAGTGGAAAATTGCATAAACTGAATGCTCGTGAAATAGACGTCAGCAGAGAAATGCTAAGGAACAACTACCATTCTGAGATTAAGCATCCCGAAAAAAGAATTTTTTCTGCATCATTTATCTTCCGTATAATAGAAATCCGTTAACGTGATTTTGATCGGTTCTATTATTTCGATAAAAAAATATAAAATATTCCGAAAAGTTTCCAAGATAAACTTCCGAAAAATGTTCATTTTTTCCTAAGAAATACACCAAAAAAAAAAAAAAAAAAAAAACACCTTAAATATGCAAAATATGCATGACACAAAGAGTTCAGCAAAATTATATAAAGTTTGGGCTGTTATCTAAAGTACCAGAAAAACGTCTAGATACAAAGTATCACAACGTTAGCTACAAAGCAATTTTATTTGCTCATTGCACAAGATCCGAATCTTAATAATGATACACAAAAAAAAATTTTAATCGCGTTCCTGACCTGGTTATCGATCAGATATGTCGTGAAAAAAGTTTAGAAGACTAATCGAATAAAAGCGCGATCGGTAAAAGATGTATTTTTCTTAAATAACATAGCGGAACTAGACAAAAAGAATGAAAAGATCGACGCGTTAACTCGTGAAAAGCAACGGCGAGATTATTATCGTACTAAACGCTATCATCTCGCGAGATTTAAGTCACTATAATATTAAAAATATACTTAATATTTAAAACATCTTTGCCAGCGCGAGTTATTATTTATTTAAACGTGCCTTTTAAATTCAACGCTCCATTAAAGTCCATAGCATTACGATGACTACTAGAACAAAGTAGTGTATCTACTTTACTTTTCCATTCTTTTTATGGGACACACAAATATTGACTACATCGGCATTGTTCGTCTCAAGTTCAAGACAGTCGTGGTTTTCTTAAATCAACGGCATGAATAAAATTACTATGAAATCCATAGTTACGTTAACGTAGGCCATTGCAGAACACCCCTTCAAATTTTATACGGCACTTCCGAACGAACAGAAGTTTGACGTTTTAAAAGTATTCTAGCTGAAATAGAAAACCAACGGAAACGATTGTCCAAGCTTGAACTTCGATTTCTGTCTAATTAGCGAAATACCGCCGTCGCGAAAGTCAAGCTGCTAGCGCGCTTAGCTTCTGTTATGCAAGTCTCGATCCCGGGCGACGACAGAAATTATTACGAAAAATTATATTAAATAATCGCTAATAGAATATCATATAATGGCAAACATGTATACCATTATATGCGCACCAGTTAGTACACAGCAGACACACGCGGAACTGCATATTTTTTATATCGATAAATCAAACAATTACCTAACGAATGCCAAGTGTGGCCTTGCGTGTACATATTCGTACTGCATATAAACGGTTGCCATGAACCCTATGCCTATGTCCGTATAGCTAGAATGTACAAAAATAGGTAGTCACGATGCTCAAAATCGAGCAATACGACTGAACCAAGGTAGATTCCAGTACAATGAAATGGATTAGAAAAGGATCTGGAAAAATCTACATTTAAAGTACCGTTTGCTTAAAGAATTGATGGGAGCATGGCGTGCGAAGTAATTTTTAAGATTTGTCATTCAGGTGCTTTCGACAGCGAAGGATAATAGGCTCCCCTCTCGGATTAGCTGATGTAATATGCACATCATCACATAGACCTAAGAAAAAAACATAATAATTTACATGAAATAAAATAAAGAAGTAAGAAATGAATTATAACATAATGAGAGAGTGAATGCGTGCGTAAATGAGAGCCGGTTACTGGCTGGGGGTTGTCGTATCAAGATTGATTCCGCCTTTGACGGTTGCGCGCGCTGGTAGATCAGAAATGGAATAGATGCACACTTCAGCGGTGAGCTGAGCGGGAATTGTACGAAAGAAAAAATGGGAAGACACAAAAATCAGAATGGCGAGTCAATGTTCGTTAAATGTCGCTCAGGTCTTTGAATTCTTCAACTGTTCGTCCAGTCGCGGAACAATAGCGACCTTTTTAGCTAGAGAATCAGTCCGTCCGGTAACACCAAAACAAGTTCGATCCAAGAAAGTCTTAGTACCCTGATCGCTCCAAAAGTCGGTTTTTGTAATTGATAAAATTTTTAATTAACCGTGAAGGATTTTAATTTCGATTGTCGCGTCTCCTCCCGAATCCAGACTGAACCACCAACGTACTCCCATCCGCCAACAAGGGATCAACGACCACTCAGCAGCCGCAGCAGAGTGTTACGTGCGATTTATATCATTTTAATTATTTATCGTCGTTATTTTGGTTTATATATATATATATATATATATATATATATATATATATATATATATATATATATATATATATATATATCAAGGACGGATCCAGAAGGACATTTTGGGGGCGGGGGGATTATATAATTACGTAAAATCTTCTACGGTAGGCAGTAGATTTGAGAAATACCCCTTGATTCATAAAGAAAATTAAATACCGACCTTTATAGAAATGTTTTAAAAATACAAAATTATTATAATTTTTAATTTAACTTTTGTCTCTTATATTGGGGGGGGGGGGGGGTGACAAATAAAACGAAATTATAAAATTATACCTTAAATACGGTAGTTTAGAAATAATAAGAGAGATAGTATTTCTTGTAGGTGGATACATCCTGTTTGTTAAAACTGTATAATAAAACAAACTTTAATAACAAACAATATAGAACAATAAAATAGATAAATACCTATTTAGAAACGTTTTCGGGTATAACCCATCATCAGCTATAACTTAATCAAAACTCAAAACACACTGGAAAAAATATAAGGAATACATGTGTATATATAGTAACTGCGTAGGAGGTATAAAAATCAATAGGTTGAAAATGCTAATAATTAATATAAAATATAAAATAAAACAAGAAGACAAAAAGTTAAATTTTTATATTAAACAGTGGATTATTATGAAAAATAATTTAAGATATAAAATAAACACCTTAAATTTAAAAAATAATAATATTTACGAAAATAGCGGTATATATAAAATAAATTGTACTGATTGTGAGAAATCATACATTGGTCAAAAACATGGCGAAAAATTAATTGCAGATATAAAGAACATATAAAAGCATTTAATAATAATGAAATAGAAAAATCAACCTATGCAGAACATTTAATTAAAAATAAACATATACCAAATTCAATAGAAAATACCGTAACCATCCTGGCCACTTATCACAAAGGTAATAATATGAACATTGCAGAAAATTATTATATAAATAAATATAAAAATAATATTTTAAATGACCAAACACCTAATAATAATAATCCACTGTTTAATATAAAAATTTAACTTTTTGTCTTCTTGTTTTATTTTATATTTTATATTAATTATTAGCATTTTCAACCTATTGATTTTTATACCTGCTATGTTTATTCCTCTTTATATCTACTATATATACACATGTATTCACTATATTCACTTCAGTATGTTTTAAGTTTCCTTTAAGTTAGTTTTAGCTGATGATGGATTATGCCCGAAAACGTTTCTAAATAGGTATTTATCTAGTTTATTGTTCTATATTGTTTGTTATTAAAGTTTGTTTTATTATATAGTATTTCTTATTAGACACTTTACTTCTTTTTCATTTTGGTTAGTAATCCGATCCAAATTCTCTTTGTTTGCAAGCAAGTTTAAATATATATATATATATTTCTCATTGAACTATTTTTAATTAAAATTGCAAAATAAAAATTAAAAAGAAATAAGAAAGGCAAAAAATTAATGATAATTACATTTAAAATAGAATAAATATGTGACATTAACAGTTTCACTAGCGAAAACAGTATTAAATATTAATTATTAAAATCCGTAGGCAAAATTCATACAAATCTTTTATAGCATAAATTAAGTTTCTCTGTTATAACAATATTTTTCATAGAGACTTTGGTTCTTGGGGGGGGGGGGGGGGCGAAATGTCCCCTATTCCTATCCACCCTCCCCCGTCGATCCAGCACCATATATATAAATATATATATATATATATATATATTTAATCATTATGTATTTAGCGGTCGGCCGTATACGAAAGACAGGTGTGGGAACTCAATCAAAAATATACTTTCTAAAATAAATCGTATTTTTTTTTTATTTTTATATTTTTTTTTTTTTTTGGGCTCGACAACCAAAGACCTTTACCCAGAAACAAATAGCAAGGAAAGAAGACGGTTACATTTTAATCAGAAATCTTTGATAAAAAAGAACAAATTGCAGGGATAATTAATTTGGGAAGGAAAGGATATAGGAAGCACAATAAAGGAAGCCTAAGCATCAATAAATAGGAATACAAAACGCTCCACAGAAAGAGATGAACACTGGAAGAACACATGATCGTGGCGCCGCAAATAACTGCATCATCAGAAAGGAGAGGACAGTGTCGGAAGGAAATCAAGGAAAAGAGAAATCTGGAGAGAAAGGCAGCGGAGAATGGCTAAAACGCAAAAGAAACAACGGAAACAACATCGGAACGTCGAAGAGAGGGATGCTTAAGAAACCATGACTAGCGAGGAAGAGTAAGCTGAACAGACAGATGAATCTGATATGGAAGCTTTTACATATCGATAGGAGGTTAGCGGATGAAATTTATTTAAGAAAAAAAAGGCGAGAAGAAGCAGCAGCCCGAATACCATAGAATATCAATCACTTCATTACCAAATATGCCCGAGTGGCTCGGTACCCATAGCAAATCATTAATCGAATGGAGAGAGGAAAGATAATGAATGAGCGAACGTATACGGAGGTCAACAAAGTGTCATACGAATGATCAGGAAGGGGAGAGAATATGGAATCGGAGATAATTAAAAAATTGGAGGAAAGGTGATTTAATATAATAACAATAAATTAAGAACAAAATTAAAATCCGCGAGTTGTTCAAATCAAATATAACATTACACTGAACTAAACCTTACCGACGAACGAAAATTCATTTCCGTCTTTAATATTAAAGAGATACTGCGATAAATTACGATTGAAATCAAATTGAAGGAAATTAATTATTTCGATTTTAAAATAAACCTTTACGGAACTGTAATGTTTATATACTATAGATCTTTGTAACTATTTCAATTCATCAATGTCTCTTTTCAATATAGAAATCTGCAGATTTTGAAATAAAATTCGATAACATAACAATAGAAAAACATCATGTCGAAAAAGAAACAAAACGTAATATGTGTACACTGTGGTGCACAATTTGACCCCCGCGCGTAAAAATTAGGAAAATAAAATACATCGGTTTAGGATTTTTTAGACCAAAGTTAGAAACACAGCGAAGCATCGAACTCGAAAAACAACTTCGGCTGAACAACATGATGATGGCTATAATTAATCTCAAAAACAATTTATACTGTTAATTGATCGGTCAATGTGACCGGCGCTATGTTACTAATTTTTCCCCTTCAATTTCGAAACTGTAATTACCGTTGATTCTTTTTTTTCTCCGATCCGATGAAAAAGATGCCTTACAACGACGTGTCCTTGTTCTACTATTATTTTCTGATAGGCATTTTTAACTTTCGTTTAAGAAAGCTGCGCGGTCGATAAAATTATTACGGGCAAATAAGTCAAAATTTCAGGCAAAAGAAAACCCCGCTACATCACGGATACGAGAATTCGAAAAAGTCCTTTGTATAATTTTTACCTGACAAACTGAATTAGGGTGAATTTTAAATTATTACAAACTTATTTCCCGAGATAGTGGAACTTCTCACGCTATATAAACAAGAACGTACATAAAGTAACGAAAATTTGTAAGTTACCGCTGTTCCGAATTTCGGGCACGATCTTGCCGATAAGATAAACAACTTAAAAGCGATTACCGGAAAACAGCTTTTCCTTCTTAATTCGAAGTGGTCCTAAATCGACTTCTCCGAGCTTTGCCAAACCCCTATTTTTTCGTAATACTTTGAAATGGATAATTTATCAAAACGTTACGAGATGCATTAGCGCTGAAAAAATGTCAGCAAAGATATCCGCGACGCTGGTCGCCATCTCTTAATCGATCGACATTTTTCACCTTTCCCCGCCCGCGCAACATTGTTACGTTTTAATATCACTAATTAAAGATAAATGATACAATTTCTTCCCAGATTTCTTCTCGATAGTTGGATAATAATTTATCCACGAACACAACGACGACGACGACGAAGACGACAACGGCGACAACGACGCCGGTAAAAATTGTTAACTATAAATTCCGCTTTGCTCCGAAATATGGCTCCGACACATATTCCTAATTACATTTATTTTCGGAAGTCAGTTTCAGTTGTAAAACGCACTTGTTTTAATTGTGCCTAATTACTTTGCCCATTTTAAAACCCTCCTTCTCCGCTTTATCCGTTTTACCGATTTTCGTTTAATTAGTCATCCGCGATTAATTTATCATCCACACGTCATCTTGCCGGCTAATTGTTCATTTTGAACGAAAAAATTGTTTTCTCTCGGATTTAGCCGAATGTTTGTCACATCCTAATTGGATCTCGAAAAAAAAATTACGCAAAATTATTAATCATCTCGATACACGATCGAATATATGCTTGAAACGTATGCTCCCAAATAGCCCGTCGTTAGTGCTAGAAAAGCAAAATAGTAAAACACAAAAGAAAGAAAAAGTCGCAGTTTTACATAACTGAGACGGTCGGAACGAGTTAGTGGACACGCCGGGAAGGACTAATCTCGTATAAGGCGCAAAAAGGATTCCGAAGTCCGAAAGACGACAACATATTAGCCGAGAAATGTAATCTTGAAGGAAACCGGAATTATTGTTTATCGTCAATTTATAGAAAACCAAAGAAACCTAAATGGCATTCGAAAAGTAAAAATACCATATAAGTATGTAAAAATATTTATGCACTCTGACAGGAGTGAATTATAAAACTAGAGAACCCGCTGGAACACGTTAATGTAAAGGTTGGAAGAAGCGAAAAAAAGGATACGTAAATTTACAAAAACACTTCGTAAATCAACAGGCTTAATCGTTTAATAAAAATTCATAAAGACAATGGACCAATATTATGACAAATCTTATCAAAATGTAACAAACAACAAAAAAAACTGCCATTTAGAATAGGCAAAGTATTTTCATGTAACTTATTATAGCTGATATATTCGGAATAAGTATTTTTGAAAACTATTCGTTTTTTCTTTTTTTCTTTTTTTTTAAGGGACGCCTCAACTGCGGACATTAATATAGCAACGCAGGTAAAATATTTCTAACCGAACGAAACACAACTAGCCAATCACTCCGCGGTAGGTGGCTGAAAAACTATTATTCACTCTATACATTAATTGGGCAAACTTGGAAAATTTCATCTGTTATCTACTCACCGCACCCCCGTCCGTAATTGTTATTAGTTCATCATTTATTTGATTTTTAATAAACCAATTGTTTACTTTTTTTATAGCTACGGAAGAACAGCCCAATTTTTCACTATCTGAAAAATTTAGTATTTCTTTTTCTTGTTTTCTTTTTTAACCCTTTCTATTGGTTTATCAGTGGTGTTTCCGGTTTTATCATCTCCATCACGCTACATTAATATTTTTTTATGCTATTATTGTTGTTTTCTCAAGTGTCAATGTGATTTAGATTTCTTTCGGGCACTCGTTCAAACGTGACTTTTTGTTTTCCTCTAAATTAAAGGCAGAATTCGGGTTGCCTTCGGATACTCGGAAAATACCTGATCTACTACTCTCTTCGAGAATCCATCTTTCGGTATGTTAGCATGATGCCTTTCCGAGATTTCAACCTTTAGTTCAAAATTGTTTGACCAAAACATTCAGTGGCCGACATCTGTTTTGATTTTCGTTCTTTCGGCATCAGTAATAATACGAGTACTTCTCTTATAGGGTGGGAAAACAATAAAATTTATGTAATCCAACAAGTTCTCGAATGTATATTGTAAAAAACTATATATTTGCCATAAATATAGAGCAGTTCGACGACTCGACAGATCACATTAGTTTGAATGAATTATCAAATACGGCGTAATTGCACGATAAAATGACGGGAGATTAACGGTTCTTATAATAATACCACAATTGTGTAGCCTAATAGAGTTACTCGATATGCTCAAGTGTTTCCGATTTGCTATTTAATATGCGAAATATATTTCCTCGCTGCTCTTGACACTTCCGGTATTAATAGGAACTCGAATTTCGCTTTTCCTACCCCAAAAAATTAAACAGCTATAATTAAATTTCAGGCTCGTGTTTATATACCTCTTTATGTGACTAACGCGGTCTATCGGACGGGTCAAAACTACTCATAGATGACAGTTATAGGATAACGTAACGTAGCTATAATTATAAACTGGTGGGCGCATATGTATTTTTTATCGTGGAACGCAAGTATTTTTAGAAATTCCCTCTATCGGATTACAAGAATACGGGGATGAAAAAATATTTATATATTTGTATATCAATTTTATATTAATTTAGTCTGAAAGGTTGAAAACGAAGCAAGGAAAAAAAAAAGTGTTTTGATATCGAAATCGAGTGCCATTTTTTTTTTGTTTTTTTTTGTTTTTTTTTTTGTGGAAGCAACATCCTGTACCGTGTTTAACTGCTGTGGCTATTACAGTACGGAGATACGCAGTTTGTTTTTATAGATATCTCTGCTTATTCCGCTAGTTCTGATAAACTGAGTTACAGATAAAATTGCATTGGGGGAATTCTCAAGAATGTTGGTGACTGTTTTGTTATTAATAGAAGGGGGCCGGTGATATGAGAGTGCTGGACAGTCGCACAGTATGTGGGAAGTTGAGGGAGCAACACCTTGGCCACAGAAAGGACAACTTATAGGAGGAGGAGTTCTTTGCAAAATAAAATTATGCGACATGGCTATGTGGCCTGTATGCAAGCGGCTAAGTGCACAGAAATCGCTGCGGGAAATGTTTTTTTCTGGCCACCATGGTTCGGTTGAGGGTTTAATTAACCTTGAGAAAGTCTGACACGAGGACCAATGGGCTTTCTCCATGAGGACGTGAGATTATTGAAGATTATGTTCGATAGATAAGGTGGAGGAGGGCTGCTACTAGGCAAGGGGCAATATATTGCTGCACGGGCGGATGTATCGACACGTTCATTTCCAGCAGTCGCAGCATGGCTGGTTGCCTACAGAAAGAGGATACGGAGCACTATCTCTTAATAAGTTCGTATGCTACCTGCTGGGTTCGAATTGTTACAGGATGTTTGGTAAGGGGATTGGAGATCGTCAATAAAGCCGCGGATGAATCAGATACCAGCGCAGGGCTTTCTGTGATGTAGGCTCTGTAGAAAGAAAATATTCCAAACAGAAAAATACTACATATATATTATTTCAGCATCCAGTACCGAGCAAATGTCATTTAGTCAAATACTTCGAATCACATCGCAGACTTCAAAGGAACACAGGTAGTTGGGGATGAAGTAGTGTCTCTGGGGTAGCCTTGGCAGCATCCGTGTAGAAAATGAGGTGGTCGGGGTATTTTTGTATCGTTGCTGCTGGCGACTGAGCGATATTCGGGTGCAGGGGTTTATTATACTTCGCCAGGGAAAAATTAACATCAATGTTTAAAGGGGCCCACGGCGGAATCACGGTGTTAGGAGCTAGGTCAGGAAAGAGGATTACGCTCACATTGCGCTGCGATAGGAGAGCCAGTATTTCTGGGAGAGGATCATTAGGGAACTCTGGGGTGTTGGGGAGGTCTTTTGTGTGCGAATTAATTTGTAAACACCGGGAAAGAGATGCCGGCGAACAGTAAAAAAAAAAAACCTATTGAGGATGTGGTGAAATAAAACTAAATTCTCGAATATGAATATTTTTTGGCAAAGTGCTAGCAAACGATGAAATAATTTAGTTTCAATTTAAACGTGTAAACCAGTTTACGGGGCATTTATTAGTAAAGAAATGTGTTCTCATAAAGATACGGCTAGTTCTGAATTTCAACAGGACTGAAAGTTTTCGACAGAATTCTTATAGGCAGTTACACAGGCTACAAGAATGCCTAATATAAAAATCCTCTTCAACCGCGGAACCATCTTTGGTAAATTCAAAGCTGTCGAAAAATTACACCTGTCACAAATCTATTTATTTTCGCGCCTTCCGATAGTGTCCATTTTCAAACGTCTACTCATCATTAAATACATTAAATTGAAAACCCGTTTTCAGATACTTTAGAAGCAACCGGACATTTGTGCACAAAAAGAGCTGTAACGAAGGTAACCTCCTTCCCAAAGAACGCTAGAATTTATTCCCCCCTTATTTATAGTATTACAACCTGGCCATCTATAGGCACTAAAGTAAATGTCCGTAACTTCTTCCAGCGGCTCCTTAAATAAATATTACTTTTCTTTTACCACTTTGACGGTAGTAATATCTCTATTCAGAGTTTGCATCGCGATTTAGTTGATAGTAAAGTGTGATATCTAAGGGGGGGGGGGCGTATCGTTTTGGCCTCATCCTTTTGCCAAGCAGATCTAGTTTTTGTGTTAGCGAGTTTTTATTTTCTTTTTCTTTAATTATTAGCATATTTAAGGTGTGCAAAATAATCACTAAATCGAAAAAACACAATCCGGGAAATTAGTAATTAATTTTCTTAGACAAAAAGACAATTTTATCTAACGAATATTTTAAAACATTAATTGAGAACTGACATTTCAAATATTCCTGCCGATACTTTTGGTTCGTTATTCTTTAAGAAAAGTAATTGTTTTTAAAAATAGTCATTTAAAGTAGTATATTTAATGATCATGTGAACTACTTAAAATGATTTTTTGGAAAATCATGAAAATCCCGATCGCACGTGTTAAAATTTGTTATTCTTCTCGATTGGGGATGTGAACGGTAGACGTTTATCCGAAGCCAAGAACTAGAAAGGATCGAAGTTATACAGAGAAAAAGTTGGAAATGGTGAAAATGAGAGGAGCTAATAAAGAAAAAACTAAAGGGAGAGAAATGAGAAGGGATAGGAACGAGAAGACATGGAATAAAAAATCACTGTTAAAACTTATTCGAACGGAGGATTATATTCGGCTTTTACTACGCATGTCGAAAATAAATATGAAAACGTGTGAATATATAAGTTAAAACTATTTTCAGTGAAATTCAAAATCCAGATTGACCTTGCTTTTTTCGAATTAGTAGTTTTCCGTAATTATTAAAGCTAATTTATTTTTCATCTTTTTTGAGAATGTAAAAATTTATTATAAGGCGCATTCTTGAAAAGCAAAAAAATCTGTAATTGTGGAAAATTATTGCCGAGACTGACTAATTTTGTTCGGAAATTTTTATCGAAATAATACGCTAAATACAATTTATAATTACCATTTCGGTTCTTCGTAAGAGGAAATAATTCTTTAAGCGACACATGAAAGGAAAATGAAACACTGAAAACCGATGATTCATTTTCTAAGCAAATTAATTATTTATTTCGCGGATGTTTTTTTTTTGTTTTTTTTGGTATTGATTAAAGAATGAAAAATTAAAAAATCCCTAACAATAAACCAGATGTACTTTGAAAAAGTACGAGACCAAAATGATCTAGGCAGAAACGATAGAGACTCATTTTTGATACTGGTTAAAGATGCTAACATCCGATTTGTAAGTATTTCGTTTTTTCGCTTTTTAAGAACATCATAAAATGTAAGACGTATTTTGAAAATTTTCAGTGGAATTTTACCTCGGAACTTATCGTCTTTGTAAAAACTGTGTTAACATCAATAACGCCTCAAAAAAG
The DNA here is from genome assembly GCA_039619475.1 of Icerya purchasi. NCBI lineage: Eukaryota > Metazoa > Arthropoda > Insecta > Hemiptera > Monophlebidae > Icerya > Icerya purchasi. Next base: position 152,885,272 of record CM077116.1, on the reverse strand, counting down.
AAAAGAATTTTAAAAAATTAAGGAATGAAAGAGTGGGCGCCGTTAAAATCAGCGGGCATAGATAATAAAACGATTCTAGTAAACATGAAAAGTTCTTCGATAAAAAGAATATATTAGAGAAATATGAAATAAAAATGAAAGTCCGAAAAAGAAAAAGGAAGTAATACTGACAATTTCCAGCAAATTAGTAATGTTAAAAATATTTAGAAAGTACTGTGTAACGCAAGATGAAAACCGCAAATAACGCTGAGATTAAATTCGTGAATATTAAAACGAACTAAACATTTGACTCAGTAAATTACATTTTTTCGTCTACCTGTAATTTACGAAAATATACAGACTTGCAATCAACAATTTTAATTTCACATTCGCAGACGAATCCTAATAATTATCCTGGATCCCAATTTTACATTTCCAGTATGCAGTTAATACAAAAGATAACTTCTTCCTCATTTTGTATTCATCTCGACACGGCCATCAAAACCTTTTTCCTTTTGTTTTCCAAGTAGTATTTCGGTTTCTTTTCGAGTCCTATTGGCATTCTTAAAAAATTATACTCCTTTAATTATAAATCCCATCCGTCAAAATTTATAAAATTGGAAATTTACCGTACACTCGTGTTGAATGTTAGAATCTCCTCTGTACGGATTCCTTCCCGTTTTGTGGTATTCCGGGCAACGAAGTGCTAAGAGCCCATTATGCAATTCAAACTTGCCTCTTACCAATAATTAAACAATTTCATAAATAGTTCCTTTCAAATAAATCCTTCCACTGAAAAATATTGTAAGATCGTTTAAATTCACAAAATTGCATCATTCGCAATGCGCTTCCGCGCCCAAATAATACTATCAGAAAAAATTTATAGTAACCGTACAAATGGAATGCAAATCATCTCTCCTTTTCAAAATGGATTGCTCCCCTTCCTTCTCCAACACATCTACATCCGGGCCATCTTTTGTTTTTTGGGTGAATTGATTTTCTTTACAGATGTTCTCTGACTTAAAATTCCCTTTCCCCTGAAATTTCAACTGCCAATTCTACTAAAATTGACGTATATTAATCTCTCGAAACAAATATTAATTTATGATTAGCGCGCTAATCATAAGTAATTTTCTTTAATGGCTATTTGTAAAGCCAAAAAAAAAAAAAAAAAAAAGCAATAACATAAAATGGAAAACAACTTTTCGAAAAATGAAGTTCTCGATCAAATAAAGGAGAAAGAATATGTAAAAACAAGGAAACATTTTTAAAAAGTGAACAATATATTTCACAATACCAAAAGGGCAAATCAACATCGAAAATGCTCGGTGAAATTACAGACAGAATAAGGGAAAATTTCAAAGAATGGAAGAAGGTACTGGATAACATTTAAAGATCTAACTAGAGCATACGAAACGATTGACCATAAAATATAAAGGAATAACGCACAGTGTTAAAAAGTGGTTCCAGAACTACCTAAACCAAAGGGAAGCTGCGTAAATGTATTCAGTATGAACAAAGTGAAAAAGAGAAGTTGAATGTCGGAGTTCCGCAGAATAATAACTTAGCGCTAATACTTATTATTATATATATACAAAAAACGGTTTATACAAGGAATTCAAATATAGTGATATATATATATATACTCATTCGCGGATCATATAGCAATAGCCACAGCACGTAAAGATATTAAGGGGACAGAAAGGACAATGCAAAAAGATATAATCACAATGAGCAGATGCCCAACATGATCAAAGTTTATTAATGTATTAAAAACTAAAGCAGTGGTACTACGAATGAAAAGGGATAGGTCTGATGTATATAGTCCAAATTTTCATAATGCACTCAAACAAATGTGTACATAAGTGGGACGAAATGAATGAGAAGTAGCGACCTAATATAAATATTTGGGGGTAATGATGGAGACCGACACTTAAGGGGTAATATCACCTTGCGTTCACAAAATTTCGGCCGTTTTTCTGAGACTTACCACGAACAATAGAAACGGGGATAGAGATATGAGGTTTTGTGCATATGAAAGTAGTATTAACTACAGAAAACCTGGATTTACTTTAATTTGTACAATACAAAATGACGGCACAGCAGCGCACGCAAAAAAAGGAAAAAAAATCGGTCGGTCTATACAGGCGTACCACTACAGGTCATAATTTTTAATCTGAAACAAAACACCAAAAAGGTTTCTTAAAATATAACTCAAAATAAAGTGAACATCGTAGGATTTTTTCGAAAAATTGATTTAAAAAATGATGGCGGTGATTTGAATTGTTTTTTTCTTTTTTTGGAAAAAATCGGTCGAAAATCGCTTATAAAATCTGTAAAAATCAATTTATCAAAAAAAAATCCTACGATGTTCACTAGAAAATCTTATTTCAAAGTTGCAGTTAAAATTTTAAGTCAATCGGATAAAAATTTAGGGAGCTACTGGTACGCCCAGTTTGAAAAACACAGTTTTGAGATATTGCTGTTTAAAGTTTTGAGTGTTTTACCTCTAATCTGCTATGCCTGCTCCATATAATAATTGGCCTTCTAATTTGAGGTTTTCCTCCTCCTCATCCTTCCTTGTCGAAATTACGTCTCTCCGGGCAGTTTTAGCCTCTTCGGTGAGTGATAGCTCGGAAAGGGAAATGCGCGTCGCATCGACTTCGCTACAGAAATTATAGTAATTTAATTCGATTGTTATGTCCAATAGATCAATAACTTGCACTAATCCGTTGTAACCATCGCTGAAGTATAAAACAGCAATATATTAATTTGCCACTGGAGGATCTACAAAACCGCTCTGAACTCGACGCTACTCGACACACCGTACCCTGCGCCTGCTCAGAAACAGTCAAAAGAAACAATGGTCGGTTATATTTTAATCCGATCAGACATGGGGATAATAATGAGTGAAAAGGATGTAAGAAATGTCGTAAGGGGCAGGAATTGTCTGTGGAACAGCCGCTTCTTCATTGCCAACGATGCTCGAATGGCTAGGAACCGACAACAAAACAATGCAAATCGATTAGCGGAAAAGAGAGAACATGTTTTTTAGTGAACGATATACGGAGAATAATAAAGTCACGAGAATGATCGAGAAAGTAGCCTGCAGGGCCCCCGTAAAGTCGAAAGTAGTGAAAAAACTGTAAGAAAGGCGAATAAGTCGAAATTAGAAAAAACGGAGAAATCGACAAGATGAAAAAATAAAAAGCGAAATATAGGGGAAATAAATAAACAAATGCCAAAGATAATTAAATGCCAAAGAAATAGCGAATAGGTGTGAAGTAGGAATGGAAGAAAAACAAAAACGGATACGACGCACAGAATATGCGCGGAAACTTAAAAGAAATCATGTCCTTCCGGAAGAAAACAAGCAGCAATACGGATGCAAAGACGAAGAGATATTAAAAAGACTACGAGGAAAATATTTTCAGAGAAAAAAAACCCAGTAAAAACTCTACCAAAATCGACAGTGGAAATAAATCGAGTAAAACATTCTCAGGTCCGGACGACGCAACTACCATATTTATGAAAGATTATAAAGATTAACAGATGCCTTGACGAGGTATACGAGGTACGGAAAATATCGAAACACCGGTTACAATTAATATTTGTTACGCTTCATGGACATGAATACAAAAGGATGCAGTAGAATCGGAAAAACTGGAAACATAATTGGCCTGGAAAAAGAATAAAAAGTAGAAAAATTTAAACATGCCGAAATTTACGATAAAATGGCATTAATCGAGCACAGTAATACAGTTAGTTCTTTCATACTGTATTCCGCCTAATTAAAATCTAATTAACTTTTCTCCTTACTAATATTTCCAAAGTTCTTAGTTGGCAAGAGCTTGAAGAAAACAAAAAAATTAATAAGTAACTGAAAACTTAAAATTTGTCTGTGCAAAAACCTAACTTAGCATTATTAGATTATGCCAGATTACTAGGATATGTCAGAATTCCCAATCGGAGCAAATCTAAAAAAACTAATTTTTCTAGTTCTCTACGGGAAAAAGCGTTTTAACACGTTCAATTTATCACCAGTCACGAAATTCGTATTACCTTCATAAATTTAATAAATCTAACAGTTGAGCCAACATTAATTTTCATTAGTGCTCATTGAATCAAATCGTTGTAACGGTACTACGATATCGTTTTACGGTATTTACAAAATTGATTTTGATAAATTTAAGAAGTGTATCATCGTTGTAGAAATCAACTGTGGAAGACAGAACACAAGATGAGTAGTGAGATATAAGAAATCCGAATTTCAAAATAAAAGAGAATATACAGAATACAACGTTCGACAGAAATAGATGAGGATCATCGAAGGAAGCGTGATCAGCGTTATACTGCTACGTTCAGGTAGCGAGAGCAATCTAAAAAGGAAACAAGGGAAAACGGAGACAGATAATATGATTATAGCAGCATGGGCGAATAACAAAAACGAATGAAACTCGAGGAAATGCAGGAATTAGAAAGAAGGATTGAGCCGAACATTTATCAATGACTGAATTTTTTTTAAGACGACGTGGTCAATTAAAATATATTCTTCTACACAAGTATTAGAGAACAACTATGAAGGCCCAGATTGTTTCTTCGTGTTAATGTCCGAAGAATCGATTTATATTTATATATATATATATATACATATATATATATATATATATATTACAAAATCCTCTGTGTACCCTGAAAATACGCAGATGTTATCTATGAAAATACCTTTTGTAATATATTCCTCCTTTTTTTTTAAACATTCAACGATCTATACTCAGGCCCAGACGCGGCGGTTAAAATCACATTTAACTCCATATCATTACAAAGTAATGAATACTTTTCTTCGCATTATCCTTCAAAAAAAAAAAAGAAAAATCGAATGAAATTCACTCAAATTCTACATCAGTACCCAATTATTACACGAAAACGAAAATAAATTATCTTTTTCGATCGCGGGTGTATTACATTCAATATGGCGTAAACGCTCGCGCGTACAAAATGATGCCTTAAACACACATTGCTTGTCCAATCTCTTGATTCTTTTTGTCGGCTATCACTGATCGTGTAAGGATCTGAGTCTCTTCTGTCCTTCTGTTCTTGGGCCAATGTAGACCCCCCCCAAAAAAAGTGTGTTTACCACGTTTCATATTCAAAAACCTGTTGTAAAATTTGCAGTTTCGATTTTCTGGACGATTTTTTAATAAGCTTCGTCTTCGGTAAGTTAAAATAAGCAAACTTGAAAGTGTAACGAAAACGAATAACACAGGAAAGGAAATTACTCGAATAATTATGTTTGATACATTTAATGCATTTATTATTCCCGCGTACTTGAGTCACAGATATATGTCTTCCTAGCCAGGGGTCGTTTTACAAAATGCTACGTCGTTCGAAAGTGCTAATGACATCATCACTGCTATCGCGTGATAGTTCACGTTCTAAAACAAAACAACTGAAAGATATTATTATAATCCATATCTCAATCTACTTCTGCAAGATACCTAGAAGATACTGACTAATTGTAAATCGTTCTTCCCCACACTTTAAGCGTAGTTTACATTCGCACTAAATGGAATTTAATTTTATATCAGAAGGAAAATTTTCAGTTTTTCAATGAAATGAAATAATAAATAAAGGCAGCGAAGAAAACGAGGTAATTGCACGAAATGATTTTTTCCGCCGTAATGGGAAAATAATTATCTGGCTGCTTCGATGCCGGACTGGAACTCGCTGCGGAATATTAAGTGTTTAGGCAGCTATAAATAAAACATAGCCGAGTGCGAATTACAGCGCGGTGAAATAATAATTGAAAGAGCGCGTAATATTATAGAAAGCGACACATGTGGCAGACACGTCTGACAGGTGCCCAGGTAACGACTACTTAAAGAAAGAAAATGGTTTTTGAGTAAAAATCGGTGGCACATCGGTCAGCCGGAGATTGCCATTCGTCTCATTTCGTTCGCTCGCAGTTTGACTCTATTTAGCAGTTCAACCTGCAAACACGCTAGCGAACGGTGGTAGCTGCAGTTCGGCTAGAAGCTCGTCGTCGCGACGTTCTCGACGTTTCTGAACTAGTTTTCCCAGCGGCGATCAAAACGTACTGAACGGTATTCGTAGTAAAACGAGACTAATTTACAACCGGCAGAAAGCGGATTTCTAACTAGTTAACTTCTGCGCCGTGTTTAGTTATTCCGTTATTACAGCGGTACGCGCCTAATCTACATACGGGCGAGGGGGGGGGTCGATACACTTTGTATTTGTATAAAAAAAATACGTCTGTCCGGAGGAGCGTAGTTGAAAATGCGACTTTTTTTTTTTTTTTTTTTTTTTTTGTTTTCAAATAAATAACATTGCAGTCGAAAGCGAGCCTACCGGTCGAATGGAAACGGAACAATTATAGAAATAACAGCATCGGGGACGAGAATAAACGTGCCCAAAATTAGCATTTCGAAAAATAATTCGAGTGTTACATATAGGACGCGATCACAGCTATAAAGGGAAGAAAATACAGAACAACACATCTATTAGAAAAGGATATAAATTAGTTCGCGGAGCTGCGATTATTAGTTCAATGAACTTTGACATACTTTTCTTCATTAGAGACAGGTTTCGCAAATGAATTCTACCACGATTATTGCACCATCCGGCAATAAAATTACCAATTTTTCGTACTCTTTGAGAAACTTGTTGCGAAAATTGACGTTTATGTCGCATAATTTCGATCAATCATCAGCCTCGTCGATAGCGGTCTACTAGTTCCTCGTTCCAAACTAGGCATTTAGTCAGCGACGTCTTTTCTATTTTCTTTCGCATTGACAACGAAATGCGTTAAATTAAAAAGTCACATCGAAAAAAAAAGGGCGGGGAACGAAAAAATATACAGTTTCGGCTACGTCATCCGGATCAAATGACTGAAAGTCGTTAAAGAAGCACAACCACCAGAAATCGCTTAATTGCATTTCGCTGGTGTTTACGTCGCTGAACATCTCCATTCTCTGAGGTCAAAATTTAAAAAATTTTTAATTATGAAAAAAAAAGCAAGAACAAAAGCTTCAAACTTTGGAGTTAGAACTTGATCAAGCTGTTCTATCGGTAAATTTTCTCTCTCCCGCTTCCGAAACCAAATTTCCAAAACAGAGGGAGGATTCATGCATTGCAAACCTACCAAAACGTGAGTGTCGAAATTCAAACTGCTCTGACGATCACTCGTTTTCATTCTTAAAGATGATTTTGCTTTCATTCCGGTCCGTAAAGCTTTCTACATTACAAAGAAAAAAAGATAATAGCGCTAATTTCTTAGCCTTATTTTCGATATTTACTTTAGGAACGCACAAAGCCCGCAATTGTTTACTATAAAGGACACACACACCCACCCCTTTACTTTAATCGGAAAATCGTGAGAAATTTGCTATCCTTAATCTTTATAGTGCCATACTTAATTCCTGAGCGTCGGCGTACATTTTTAGCTGTACTGATATAGGTTGTATACTAAGCAATTATTATATATGCAACGCAGGTGTACTCACGCAAGACTACATTCGGAACTGATAGTAGCCGCTTGTTATCGCGCTACCAGTGCAGTCCTGTGTGGGTCTGCTGTGTACTGACCTAACGCGCATATGATGTTGAACGTGGTGGTTTGCCATTGCCTTCCACGTGACTATTAGCGATTATTTTATTTATTTATTTAATTCTTGTAATAAGTTCGTCGTCGCTCGGGATCGAACCCGTGACCGCCATAACGGAAGTCAAGCGCTCTAGCAACTAGGCTATCGAATTCGCTAGCAGTCGGAAAATGAAAACTAACGACGCTAAAAATTGATCTGGAAATCTACGTTTTTTCACAAGTTTTTCCTATAAAACTTTAATCACATTTAACATTTTTATTTTTATTTTTTATTTTATTGTAACAATTTCGATTGTATGGCAATAATAAAAAAAAAGAAACATAAACAGGAATTCGTCTTGATGCTTGGATGAGTATTTTAATGTACTGATAAAAACATTATTTCTGCGAAATGTTACCGATTTTAACGGACATTAACGGATACCGTGTTAATTATTTTTTGTGACACCATAAGAATGTGGTGAATCTCATTCGGTTCATTAAGAATACACGAAACAGGTGCGTTTCGATTTTATCGATTAAAGCCGGATAAAATACCTTCAGAAAAATAAATTTATATATATATATATATATATATATATGTATTAATTACAACGTAATTCTTAGACTACCCCCCATTAGAAAAAATTTCCCATTTTTATGTAACGAAAAATGTCCCAAAAAGTGTCCCAATTTTATGTAACGTTTGTTATATTTTATTGGATTTTTGTGATTGTTATTATATTCATATGAGCCGATTTTGAAGTACGTTGTTAATTTTGATCGTTGTATAGAAGAGAAAGAGACAGAAATATAAGCAAGAAGGGTCAAGGGGCACAGCCTCTTGCGAAGCCAAAATGGCCGAGATATATATATATATATATATATGTATATTAATTATAACGTAATTCTTAGGCTACTTCCCATTAGAAAAAATGTCCCAAAAAATGTCCCAATTTTATGTAACGTTTGTTATATTTTATAGGATTTTCGTGATTATGTTATTATATTCATATGAACCGATTTAGAATTAAGTTTTAAATTTTGATCATTTTATACAAAGTATAGAAGAGAAAGAGACAGAAATGTAAGCAAGCGGGGTCAAGGGGCGCAGCCCCTTGTGAGACCAAAATGGCCGAGTTATATGTACATATATATATATATATATATGTATAAATATATATATATTTTTTTTGTTTATCTCGAGTTTAATATTGAAATTTGTCGGAAAAACAAACATTAATTGGAAAGCTTTCAGGTAAAAAAAAAATAATTTCTGCGCGATTATTTCGCTTTAAATAGAAGCAGTCTTGGTCAAATCGAAAATGTCCTTTCTCCTTAAATGCGTTAGAAGTCAATTTTATTGTTAATCATCTATTTCATCCGGCTTATTTAAAAAAAAAAAAAAAAACATTTATTCTGAGCCCCAAATCGTTACGACATCAAAGAACCCTCGGTATTTCAATTCGCTTTTAACGATCGGCCGACGATAACTGTAGACGGTAGAGAATTCAAGAACCTGTTCACGGACTTGTAGCAGCATTCGAGGAAATGAAACTGTTCATTTGAATTTGAAATGGAAATTAGCCGCGCAAAGGAGAAATACAAATTCAATATGGCCAAGTAAAAGAAACGAAAGTCATAGTTGAAATAACAATTTTGTTTATTTTTAATTAAGATAAAACACTCTGATTCCTTAATCTTCAAATGTGAAATTCGTAGGTTGCGGAACATTTAAGTTACCGTACATTTTGTAACACAAACGATATTAATTCACTTTGTTTACTTGACCGGCGGCTGTTTCGTTTTCATTATAACAATAATTTTAGTAGGCTTAACGCCCCCTCCCCATTTGTTAACGAATACATCGACTATAGGATAACAGACAAACAAGAAAAGAGAGTCGAAAGAGGTTAGACCGGCATAAAACTCGGTGTATTCCGATCGGGATGACGGCAAAAACTGAAACAATTGAGCCGAGTACTGTGGAGGAAGAGAAACGGCATGAGTATTATTGTGTGAAAATTTGACTTTTCAAAGTTACCACCAGTGGAAGAGCAAATTTTAACAAAAGACAGAAACGAACTGTTTAAAGGCGCATAGATAAGTAAACAGTAATTCAGCTCAATCCGAGCAATTCTTCATTTTCTTTTCATATCGTAATCTTAATTAACTTACAAATTATAATGTATGTGTTGACGAGTTTTGGCGAAAAAGAAAAGGTTAAAATATTTAAAGCGATCAGCAGCTTTCAGCGAAAGCCAAGATTGGCAATGGGTAATTGCAGTTTTTTTCACAAAATCGAATTACTCCGTTCAACGGTATGCTCGAATTCCCTCGATATTCGTACGACCAGAACTCATAAAAACAGCCCCCCCCCGGTGTTGCCACAGTCTCACAAATCTACACAAAAGGAAAGACTGGGTACCATCATATTTCTCTAGAATTAGGAAAACAATGAAACACTATAAAACTGATTGCAGATTTTGTTTAATAACCCGAAATGGATAACGAAAAAAGTGTTGTTGTACATATTAAAATAAACGCTCAAATAACGAATATTAACGATACGGATGGAAACTGGTAGGTTAAAACTAACAATACTCTGTACACGTAGTATATCCAGATGACGCAAAAAACCGTTCAATAATTCTGGAGTCTAATGTGCGCTGAAGGTAATTTGAATTTCGAACAGTTTTTTTTTGTTCTGTAATAAAGGAGATTACTCAAGTATCGGAACCGGGAGCCGGTTCGATGATTACACGTCAACAGCGAAGATAGGATATATTACTAAAATCGCTGGTGATTTTTTTTTCTTCTTTTCTATAATTAACAGCACCACGATGAGGGGTTAGTAAAAGATGAAAACTGGTGATGAAAATCACAAGAACCTGACGATTTTTACACCATTAAAGAACATGTAAAAGCGCAGAATTATCAACCGAATGATCAGCAGGACGTTCTGCGTCGCCTTTGCACTTGAGATACACTAGCATTCGGTTACGGTTCTCTTACAAATTATGTAATTTCTAAATTCGTTATTATTTACTTTAAACTTGATATTTCTATATTAACATTAAAGTATACAATATTATAAATACGTAATTTAATGCAAAATGCCTAGGCGGCAATGTATATAATTTTTGTTAATGTAAAATTATAATAGATGAGAATAGGAACGTACTCACATTCGGTTTAATTTTTTTAATAAAATACACCGTTGTCTAAATGCTCGATATATAATTATAGTTAAAAATAAAATATCAATGATTAAACATGAGTACGCTTCTAGTCATGTATTATCATTTCTAGCAGTTTTAACAAAATAACTTGGCCGCTCTAGTTCGCATATAATAATAATAATAATAATAATAATAATAATAATAATAATAATAATAGTAATCAAAATGTTTGAACATGGTCGTCCAAGTCGAATATAATAATAATAATAAAAAGAATCCGATGGTCGCTCTGAACACCATTATTGGTGGGTCGCTGTGCACACGGCCGCTCTGAACACGGCACCTTTTTTCAGTGCCATAATTTTGACATCTGATCATGGTAAAAGAGTATTCATTAGGAATTCCTTTTGCAGAAATCCCTTGCATCGCTCAAATATTTCATAATCCACTAATAAAACGAATTCATTCCTAACGAGACCGAAATTAATAAGACAGCGTGAAAAAATGGCAACATTTATTCGAGAATTGTCTTCGATTTCTTACGATTGTTTTGTTCGCGTAGGTGATAAGTAATTTCGTATCAATGAAGTTTGTAAGAGTACAGATGTAACGTAAATTGTAATCGAAGGGCGGACAAGAAAAATTATCGAAGGAAAGCATCATTTCTGACTAGTATTGAAAAAATACAAGAAAAACGTCGGCAATCTGGAGTCTAAAGAACTGTACTTACAGTAGATGCAATGTGTTGTTTTCCGGCCACGGCCAACATACGTTTACGAATAAAACGAAATATACCGCTTCGTTCACGCGGAACAAATAATAAATATCAAGAGTCACGTAGTTTCGTCTAAAACTAGCGTAATAGAGATCTAACCTTCTAAAGTACTTACACTAGTAAAATTCATGGAAGAACGAATCTCGCGTCAGGAAATTAACCAGACTGCGAACTAGTTCATTTGCGCACATTTTTAAGCACGATCATAAGCGAATTTTTATCTGCATTTTAATTTTCTTTGTAAAAATACTCCGCTCTGGTAAGGTTTAAATTTATGTCGGTACAAATTAAGTACTTTTTTTTTTTAATTTAGTTATATGCTCGCCTGCCGTTTATTATAACAACTGCAGATTGTTACGCTAAAAAAATCAAATATTCAGGACCGGTCTGGGTGATTAGAAGTATATACCTAGGGGGATTTCATTCTTTGTTCTCCTAAATTGGTTGCAGTTTTTAAAACATGTAAAATTAAATATCAAAAATCACAGTTTAGCAATTGATATCAAGATTTAAGGGAATTACGGAAGACGCAATTATATATTAAGGGAAATAAATTAAACGGCTGCTGAAATTACATTTTTATCTATTCATTTAGGTTTTAATATATTCAAACTGTACGTTATTTATATTAACAGTTGAATAATAACTTACTGACTTTATGTTACGTAATGAACTAGATCAAGTACGTGTGACCATTATACATAAATGCATAATTGCAATTATAAATTTCATCCCCGAGTATTATTAATTTAACCGTTGTTCCAATTAATAAGAGTGAAAATATAATTCAATAGATTTAAGTTCGATTGCGAAATCTACCGCTTAAAGAATATTTACGTCATATTAAAGTGAAATTAGCAATATTATTTCTTCTAATTTTAAAGATAATTTTGGCAATTCCTTTTTATCTACAATATTTTTTTTGGAGTGGCGTTGACTATTTTTTTTTTTTTTAGGGAACAAGTAGCGTCAAGTACGGACATTGAAATTTTTCAGTATATATTTTCAATAAAACTGCCTAACCAGCTACGCTACGCGAAAGCTTGGTTTTTCTATATTGTATGTCATTCTGAAACTCCTTTCTTCTTTCGATCTCCTTTTAAATTTCTCGCAGTACGTTGTTGAATTTTATTCTCTTTTTATTGAAACCAATGTCTAGACACAGAGGCGAGTTTTAGACGTAAATTTCAATCTCACTTTTTAGACGATTTGTAGTCTCTTTAATGGCATTTGTCGAACTACTCTTTATCGCAAATTTTGTTTTTTATTGAAATAGTTTTTAGCCCGGTTATATTGTTCCATTAAGAGTTTTTATTTCCTTCGGTAAAATTCTTATTGCTTTAGATGAAAAATTACTATTGCTTATCGTGATTTTTCTTATTATTAGTAATCAATTCTTTACTGCGATTTCTCTTATTTCTCGACATAAACTGTTTAGCCAGTGCGGTTGCGGAATATTTAAATAATTTTATATTAATTCCGTTATTTTCCAAGTGTAATTTTTTAGATACCTGTTCGAGAGAGTCATATGCAAGAAATGATCCTTTTATTTACGGTTTGAAATAGTGCGGTAGTTTATTAAAGATGCTCGCCCACGAAATCTCATGTCATAGGATCGAAAGTTGTCTCGTTCCGGACTCGAGTTGGTCTCAAGTATATATAAATAATCGCGAAATAATTGAAGACACTAGAAAAATCGTCGAAAATAAAGGCGACCCAATCTCCACCAGAAGATTCATTAGACTTGGTTCGTTGTGAACCTTCGCAATCGTCGACACACTGCCAACACTTTACATTTCTTTTAGACATAGTAGGGACACACGTCCCATTTATTAAATCATGTATTAGATTATATCATTTTTTAAAGTATCGAAAGCTTTTAAAGTATGCAATGAGAAAGCCTTAACAATATTTCCTGTGCACTTTTCTATTAATAAGCTCATATCTTGTTCATCATTCTTCCTCTTGGTTTGCTGCTTTTGTCGATATCTCTAATTGAATTGCTGTTTAACTGATTCTCCCATTATATCTGGACAATGTTCTCTATTAATGTATTCAAAAGGAAAAAGGAAAAAATCAATAAATTCGACATATCTAATCTCGGTCGATGATAATGTCCACATACCGTTCTCTAGTTTATGTTTTGGCACTCCTGTTCTCATTATTAAGTTTTGATAATATTTTCTCTCCACAGTTATAAACATAGTGGTCGATAATTTTCAACCATACCCGTTTTCCCTATTTTTAACTAGATAGTACGTCTGACTTTTTCCACAACTGATACCACATCAAACGAATTGTTTAACGTTAATCGGAATTTCCGAAACCCATTCTGCTGGAAAATCTTCTCCGAATGTCAGTAATTTATCTTTCCCCGCATAAAGTCAACGACTAAGAGGGTTTTTCTTTTTCTTTTCATTTTTTCATTGATCTCATGTTACATTTTATTTAGCTCTTAATTTTCCATAACCGCTGAATTTCCCGTTACCACTTTTAAAAGATTCCGCGACATCGAATTTTTTTCATTTTTTAAAGATTACTCGCGTCTCGTAATGGTATGTTCCTTTTGCTTCGCGCTTATTTAATTTTTCGTATGCTATTCCTCGTTTTTATAAATTTTACTATTTATCGTTAATTTTAAATCAATCTTTTCATCATTCCTAATACCATTTTTGATTTCATTTTTGTACTTTCAACATTTTTAACCGAGTGGTGGTGACAATTATATCCTTATTTCGTCTTATGAAAGTTCATCGTCCATTTTTAATTTGTTTACCGCGTTCACTTCTTTATGGTTGTGCCTCCGAGTCCGGACTGCCTAAATTAAATGTCATCCGAAATTCTTGCCTTCGACGATGTCTTTTTTTTTTTCCTCTTGGGCTCGTCACTTAAGGACCTTCACCCGGAAATAAATAGAAAGGAAAGAAGACGGTTACATTTTAATCAGAAATCTTTGATAAAAAAGAACAAATTGCAGGAATAATTAATTTGGGAAGGAAAGGATATAGGAAGCACAATAAAGGAAGCCTAAGCCTCAATAAATATGAATACAAAACGCTCCACAGAAAGAGATGAACACTGGAAGAACACATGATCGTGGAGTCGCAAAGAACTGCATTATCAGGATGGAGAGGACAGGGTCGGAAGGAAATCAAGGAAAAGAGAAATCTAGAAAGGAAGGCAGCAAAGAGTAGCCAAAACGCATACGAACAACGAAAAAAAAACATTAGAACGCCAAAGATAGGGATGCAAAAGAAACCATGATCAGGGAGGAAGAGTAGGTGAACAGACAAATAAAAGAAATACGATGTCTTGGCGCTCTTAAATCCTCACCAATTTCAGCAGTATTGTTGTTGAATCTAGTACGCCACACCTCTTTCTATTCGCAAATATTATTTGGCCTTCCGTTTTTTTGCTACACGTTCTGTGCTTTTATCCATTCCTAGAATCTAGCGTTTCATACACAGGGAAACTCCCAGTTCTCCTTAAATGTTTATTTTGCGCTCGCAAAATTTCTTCCGTAGATCCTAATTAAACAAGAATTCTATCGTACTATTAATTTTCAATTTCCTTTTCATGTAACCCCCGGTGTTTACGGTTGGATCGAAGTGGCCGGATGGGCCGGTGCCTCTTTCATATTCCCGAATTTTAACATCTTAGAATCTTTTCAACTTCCTCTATTTTATATTTTCATAGACGAATTAATACCCACGTTTCATTATTTCCATTAGTTCGCCTTTTCTCTAATTTTTTGATTGTATCCGACTCCACGAGCGCTCTTCAGATTGTCTATCTCTTTCCCTGCGGTTTTATTATTCTCCGTTTAAATGTGTTGTTTTTCACGTCCTTCTACTGCGGATTTCTTAGCTATTCCTACTGGTTTGGTAATGAAGAAGGTTTTACTCGCGTTGCTGCTTCGTCCCATCTTTTTGCTTAACAAAATTCCATCCTTTAATCTTCTTTCACTTTGTAAATGTATTCATCTTAGATTTTGGTGTCGAGAATTCCTCTTTTTTTTTTTTTTTTTGTAATAATCGTTCATTCTTTTTTTCAACCTACTCTTCCTGCTGAATCGTGGTTCCTTTGATTTCTTGCACTTTGTCGTTCTGCCGTTGTCTCCATTATTCGCCTACATATATATAAAAAGATAGGGAACATACTCTTATAACTGGCCCTAATAATCTCATCAGATTCGTTAAGTCTTTAAGTACCATTACGAAAAGCTTAACTTCACAATCCATGATACCTTATCAAGGATATATAGGACTTAGTTCCACTTTTACTTTACTCCTTACTCTAACAACGCCCGAACCGACCGTGTTTAACGGCAAATTAATTTATCGGCAGATAAGTTTAAAAATGACCTTTTTAGATTGGATAAAAAAAAAAAAATCGACGACAAGTTTAAGTGAAAAAAACTAAATTCATATAGTTCCGAATACGGTAATTTGAAATGTATAGCTCCGCGCAGGAATTTCGATTTCGTGCCGATCAGAAAACTGAAATGGTCGCAGAAAGGCCGCAAATGTCTTAATCGTCGCCACGACTATCGTCTCTTTCTTCCATCGCCGCCTTCGCTACAACATCATAATTGAGGAGCTGCGTTTAAATAGTAAAAAGTAAACTTACGCTCAAGTACACAGAGCCTTTTTTAAGGTAGAATAAAAACACGGTGAAAGCATTTGAAAATATTGCTTATTCAGCTGAGACCTTCCAATCCGATGACCAATTATTATAATCGAGTTCGGGTATCGATGCGACAGAAGTACCGCTATGTCTGATGCACCTGTACGTGCATGTATCGATACTGATGACGGATCGATTAACAATACGAAAACGAGGCAGATTCATCAAAGCACGGCTCGGTCTTTATTTCTACGTGCATGCCCATTTAGACTTCGCCGAAGCATTAAACGCGCGTACCGTCGCATCGCGCGAAATCGATTTTAAACGCTACTTAACGGTAGCTGCTGTGGCGCGAATGGCACCTCACCCGGATCACACCTTTAGACACGTTCATCAGCTAGCTGTGTGTCTGCGTGCGCGCATGTCGCACATTACATCTGCACAGGTAAAAGCAAAACAACAATGACAACAATGATGTTCTCTCATTATTAACCGTTATTGAAGTAATCGCGCTGCCATTCTGTCTCCCCGATTTCCTTATTTGAAATTAACAGCTAATACGATATAGCAATTATTAATTACATGAAAAGTAAAAAGCATCGAAAATGCGTCCGCCGGCTTAATGTTCCCACTGAACGTTAATTAATGTCTTAACGAGAAGTTTCAAATTAAACGGAAGCGTCCAACAAAATTTCACTTTAATAATATTGTTGTTCCGAAGGAAAATATCCCCAGCCCGCTCCACACACACACACACACACACACACACGTGTTAATGACGACGAAGACAATGTAAAGTATGTTCCCCGTATGAATTTCCTTCAAAGACCAAAGAAAACGAACGTAAATTGAAGTCCTAAACCTTTTTCTCGTTTCACCTTCGTTTGACATTGAATTTTCAACTTTGCCCTCAAGCTGAAAACTACAATCGACCTGTTTATATCTGATTACCGCGAGGACAAAATAAACAGTTTCAGAGCAATCTTTAAATATCTTGGACAAATGAAAGAAAATTGAGTACTTGGAGGACTCACGACAATGACTGTATTACATCAAAAAAGAAAAAAGAACAATTATCTTGGCGCAAAATGTATTTGTTGTCAAATTAATTAAAATGTTTTCCCACCATTTTTTTGTCGTCTGCAGTCCTCTCTGTTTTCTTCATATATGCAGGCGTAGAGTAATATAAGGTTTCGTCCTCAGAGTCGTATCGCTTGATTTCGGGCGCCTATTTGTACACTAGCAGTACAGAATAGGCAGCGCTCATGGTCATTGTTTTTATGCAGTACGAATGTGTACGCACGCAAGACCACACCCGGAACTGATTGGTAATCGTTTGATTTATCGCGCTACAAGTGCAACCCCGCGTGTGTCTGCTGTGTGTACTAAACTAGCGCGCATATGATGGTATGCATGTTTGCCATTGCCTTCCACATGATTATTAGCGAATATTTTAGTTTTAATTCTTTGTAATAATTTCTGTCGTCGCCCGGGATCGAACCCGTGACCTCCGTAACGGAAGTCAATTCACAAAAGAATTTTCGTTCGAATCCAGTGGTGTCTAAAAAGTTACGCGACAGTCCGGATACAGCATAAGAATGGTTAAGACGCTTGGCTGCGAAACCATAGGTCACCAAGGAGAAGGTAAAGGCAGCCGGGAGATAGCCACTGGCCCCGATATTCTCCGTAGATCCATTAGGCTTAGTATAATATGAAAAGCTTAACTTCACAATCGTCGACTGGGCGGTCCGTTCTTTTCGCTGATCAATGTCCTATTGAATAGTTCGCGGTTGCTCGGAAATTATTTCCATTTTGAAAGCTAGCATAAAACACGCGGGTTGTTGGTAGCATATTTGAAAAAGAAGAACAAGACTCACCCTCTCGAGAAATGGCAAATCATCGTCGAGTATTACTCGGTATATATTTCTAAACTCCGATCAACGCTTTCCCGACATCACCGTACCGTGATTGTCCCCTGGTTTCTTTTTCATTGCATTTGTCACCTTGGCGCTATAATTTCCTTCGCCTCTTTTTCCCTCTTTCTAGCTCTTCTCTTTTCCTGGCAAGGGAAGTTCAATTTGCGACAAGAACTACATTTTCCTTGAATGTTCTGCTAAACGGTCGCCTACCTTGCGCACGCACTAGGAATAGAGAATGTGACCAGGCCTTTACAGAACTTCCGTGAAGACGAAAAAAGGAAATCGGTTTATAAATCGCAGATTTCAATTTCGACCGCAAACACTATTTAAATAAAATATAAGTGAGAAATAATTTTTTTTATAAACTCCATTTTTCCAGAAAAAAAACACTTACCGAAGATTTATTAAACGTAATGTTTTCATTTTTTTTTTTGAACACGCAAAACCCATCTAGTTATGTAATTTACTTGGGTGAGTTCTAATAAAGATATAAGTCGTCGCGATAGCCTAGACGGAAGTCACGGGTTCGATCACGGGCGATGACAGAAATTATTACGAAAATTTAAAATCAAATAATCGCTAATAGTCACGTGGAAGGCAGTAGCAATCCACCACATCATGTATCTTCATATGCGCGAGCAGACACACACGCGAAACTACATATTTATATATCGATAAATCAAACAATTACTAATCAATGCCAAGTGCTGCATGTACACTCGCGTCGCATATAATAATTGCCAAGAATACACTATGCTTATGTTTGTACAGCCAGAATGTACAAATAGGTGTAGCCTCGGCGCTCGAAATCGAGCGGAACGACTGATAAGATTAAGGATATCATAATAAAGTATATCACACAGATAATTTCATACATTTATAATAATTATATTAATATAATAGACGTAAGAGCTTGTCGCAAGAAAGTTATAAGAAGTGATCTGTTTTTGTTGTTATTGTTTTGTTTTTTTTGTGCCTCTTGTGTATATAATGCTGCAACAATTATTCGTCGAATAAATAAAAATTATTAGAAGACAGCTTATCTGAACGATATATTTTACGACAATTCTGAATCGACCTTTATCCGGATACACCCGTATAAACTACATAAGTAAAGGTTTTGTCTATTCGTAGTAGTCACTATCGAAACGTTACTTAATTTTAATGTAGCTTCTTTCTTCTCTTTCCAAATAAAAGTTCCTTCTTTAAACGTTGGTTCCTTTTTTTTTGCTTACATTTTATTATTTTCTTTTCCCGTAACACTGCTGCATCGTCTTAACTCAACGCGACCGTGTTACATGGACTCTTTCTGGTTAATTTGGAGCAGTCGAGCTGCTCGATATCTTCAATGAGGAGTCTATCATCCAGAGGTTTAGCCCGACTTAAGAGTTTCGGCCATAAATAAACCTCGGCACGTGTTCGACAATGCTACTCTGCATTTTACAAGCCTAGCCGAATACAATGGGCAACATTCTCCGGTCAACCGTATGACTGTATTTAGTCGGAAACTGTGCGGATATAGGCCACACAACACGAATGCCATCGTTACCGAAGTCTATTTGTTCGGACGAGATGCACGAGTAAGGTACATTTGTGCTTATCCAAACTGAAACTCCGTAATATTATATCCGCAATAGCTTACTAATTTACATCGATATTAGCTTGTAAAGGGACTTTGGCGCTGACAGATATTTCGGAAGACCTCCGGTTTTATCTGATGGCATCTTTTGAACAGGTTCGTACTATCACCGAGTAGTCGTGCCTATCAAACTGTCTAGCGCTATTATTACATATATAGCTCATTTTTCCACAAACTCGGAAGGGTTCGAAGACAGTTTGATTATACACTCGCACTTGTTGGTCTTAGTTATTTCGCAGGAATTTTTTCAAATTCAGCCGTATAATCTCTACTTACCTCGCTTAAGAAAATGCTCGCAGCATTTAAAAAAGCGTAGCCAATTCTCGGAAATTCCAGCAATTCATTTCGACCGACATTTACAACAAGAGATCCTCAGTAATATGAATGTTTTTGTCATATGCGTAACACGTAGAAATTTATTTTTTGTTCGGTTGAGGCGATCTCTTATTTTCCGATATTATCCGAAAAGGATGGCCTTCTTACTCGTTTTAATTAAATCGGAATTTCGCTCGCAATATGATTAAATAAATTTATTCACGGTGATGGTATTTTTAAAAAAATCCGCCATCTCTTGGAAGCGTATATTGAATTTAGAAGTCGAAATTTCGATAACACTAAACAGGTGAGAAGTCAAAGAAAGGCTTTTGTAAAAATGCCTATACAATGTATTTAAATTTCGCTTTTACCGTTAAGTTTTAATATTTTTTTCTTCTATTCCCCATTTTGTAAATTACACTAATCAACGTTCGAATAGAAAGAATTCTGCTTGAGAAAGAGAATAATATTTCGAAACTTTTGTTTATAGCCGAAAAACGGTTTTCAGATTCTGGAAATGTGTAAATATTTGTAGGAACCGTCGAAATAACACTTTTCTTACAAACAGGACGACGGTAACAATCGTGAGATTTAGGGATACAAATTAAATGTAACCGAATGAAGCGACTTTCGAAGTTCAATTATTTGTCACAGTAGAGAGAAGCTGCAAACTTGCAGATGATACCAGAACGAGTTATAGTTTATAAATTTGAGTAAGTGAATAAGCTAGGTACTTTCGGTATAAGCGCACAAAATGATCTCGATTACGTAAAATAACTTTAAAGGCTAAATTTTTGGCGTAACAAAACTGACATCAGCTACCTCAAAAAGAAACTGCAAATTATCGAATTAATGACAATACAAATTACGGGCTTTACGTGAACACGAGCACTTTAGCGAATAAAATGAAGGCGCAACGGTAACTGGTAATCTGTCAGTTACATCCGCCTTTGCATAAATGATTTTTATTACCGTTATGAGATTCTACATATATCAAACATTTTTCTTTCTTTTTCCGAAAAATTCGATATTAAAGGAAAGTGTAAAAACAACTTTTTATTCGGAAAATTCATAAATTTAAAACTGAATAACCGGCATGTTTCGGCAGCGCAGTCCCAAATCATGGTATTTTACAAAGTTAAACTTGATAATTTTGATCATTTTAACTTTGTAAAATACCACGATTATGGGACTGTGCTCAAACATGCTGGCTATTTTCGAAGTGAAATTTCTTTAGGCGCGCCTTATATATATATACACCCTGTCAAGAAAGTATCGGGAATTGTTAAATAAAACGAACAATTTTTAATTTTCATCCAAATTTATTTTGTCACCTTCAAAATAACATCCATTCGAAGCGATGCACATATGCCAACGCTTTTTCCACTCGGCAAAGCACTTCTGATAGGCGGTTTCCGGGATGGCCTTTAGCTCTCGCGTCGCATTCGTCTTGATGTCATCAATCGATTCGAAGCGCATTCCCCGTAGCGGAAATTTGAGTTTTGAGAATAGGAAGAAGTCGCAGGGTGCTAAATCTGGTGAATACGGCGGTTGTTCGATGATATTTACCGAGTGTTTGGCCAAAAACTCATTCACAATTATGGCTTTGTGAGACGGCGCATTATCGTGATGGAGAATCCAAGAATTGTCGACCCACAAATCGTTACGTTTACGACGGATAGCCTCTCTCAAACGTCTCAAAACACTTAAGTAAAACTCTTTGGTGACTGTCTGTCCGGCTGGCACATATTCATAGTGTACCACGCCTCGAATATCGAAGAAAACAATCAACATGATCTTCACTTTCGATCGGCTTTGGCGAGGTTTTTTCGGCTTTGGCGCGCCAATTGGCCGCCATTCGGACGATTGCTGGTTCGTAAGCGTGTCGTACTCGTACACCCATGTCTCGTCACCAGTAATTATCTTTTCCAAGAAGGTAGGATCCAAATTGGCTCGATCCAGCATGTCTGCAGCTACCTGTTCTCGGTACTTTTTTTGAAAGAAATTCAGGTCTTTCGGAACAAGCCGAGCCGCAACGCGTTGCATACCCAATTTTTCGTGCACAATCGTACGTACGCTCTCGTGTGACATGCCCAATCCATGAGCCATCTCTCTCAAGCTCACATGACAATTTTCAGCAACGATTTCCTTGATTTTATCGACGTTATCATCGGTCACACTCGTTGAAGGCCGTCCAGAGCGAGGCATGTCTTCGACCGTCTCCCGACCATCCTTGAACGCTCTATACCACTCGTAAACCCGCGTTTTTGATAAAGCAGATTCACCAAAAGCCTTCTGTAACATTTTCAGTGTATCGGCACAAGAAATTTCGTTCGAAACACAGAATTTAACACAAGTACGTTGTTCAATATTTTCACTCATTGTAAAACTTCGACAAAACACTTCAAGGTCGACTGATTTTAACAGCTGCTGTAAACACACTGGTTGACAGATCGCGCTAAAAATAGGCATCATAATACAAAACAGTTGTACCAACCTGGAAAAAAAAAATTATCTGCCTAGCTATTACCCGGGAGATTTAAATTGACAATTCCCGATACTTTCTTGACAGGGTGTATATATATATATATATATAAAAAAATATATGGCGAGCTAAAAACGAGCGAGCGTACGTTATGAATAACTCTGATACTCCTTAAAACATCTAAAAATTCGTAATAGTCGCGTAACCAGTAATCTATCAAATTAAAATTTACCTGTTCGGCTCTCTCCGTTGCGCGTATTAGCGTGGCTCTCTTTCTTAATTACAAGCGACAGATCAAGTGTTAAGAAAAATAAACCGTCAGTCCGCTCCTTTTGTACGCAATAGTTGTACAAAATCGTAAGTGTCCACGCTTTGGAATGGGTCAATGACTGCATCAACGTCGCGCCCAAAGAAATTTATTATTAAAAAAAAAAAAAAGGTGTTCAAGCTTATGCAGTGTTTTATTTATTACATTTTAAAAATGTCATCAAATAAGGAAAACATGTCAATGATGAGTCCAAAATTAAACGAAAATGAGGATATAAAGAATCAGTTACGTTGCGTGTTACTGAATTTTATACCATTTTGATATACACATATATATATAAAAAGAAAATAAATTTATTAGAAAATATCAAAAATTAATGAAACATAAAAAATGGATATAAAGAATCGAAAAAAGAAAGGCATCGAGCATTTTTATTTCTCTTTAAGTGAAACTTTATAGATATGTTTATAAGAACCACAGATCTTCCCATCTGGTGTAAATTTGGTGCTAATAACCTTAAATCAAAGTTGGGAAAAACGCTTTTGAAGTTTCACTGCTGCCCTGTGCCCCGAGGCTTAATCTTTATCTTTTTAATTTTTATATTTAACTTTAAATTTATACATTTTCCGAATAAAAAGTTATTTTTACTTTTTCCTATAAAATATATCAGTTTAATACGCTTTCTAATTAGACGCTGAATATGGAAATCGTGTTTTTTAACGGCTTTCCGCAGTTTGCCGGAGCAATGTCAGAAAGGAAATAGCTAAACTCTACATAATAACCGGTTACATAAATTAATCTCTGCAAAATCGTTTTCTTCCTCGGATACCCTAAACAACACCGGTAACCTTCATCGTTATTTTCGGCATTTTCCTATATCTATCACCCACACTAGGTTGCGTCCTAAATGCTTCATGTAGCATCCTTCTGATCTTTTCCCTCAATGCGATTCACTTTTACCTGTCATGTAACTTTTCCGTTTCAATGCTTTTTTGTCTTCGCATTCCTTTACGGATTCGGTCGATTCTGTACTGTCTTCAACGGACGCGCTGAATTAAATTCGGTTCAAATCGGTCGAAGTGTGTATAAGACAATGGCTGGTCGGCATGATAAGAGATCAAACAAGACTGGAAGAAAAACTGAAAATTCACAAGGGTAGTAGCGGTATCTTATTAATATGACAAAATTTAAAAGATTTTTCGAAGAATTATTTATATTATTTCTCGCCGTACCAAACGATGAAAGGTGCCCAAAGCAGAGTGGCGCAGTGAAAGCGTGATGGGCCCATGTTGAAACTATTCTGAATACTGAATCTGATGAATAGACACGCTAACGGCAAAAATAATATATTATGAATAAATGTACACTTTATTTAATTTGTAATAATTTAACAAACAAAAGTAAAAACTCAATATAACTGGAAAAACCAACTCTAACAAAAATTTCCTTTCCTCCAACTTTTCCTTCTCTGAACTTCTTTCTTCCCTGAAAAACTCTTCCAACTCCTGTCCGGGCCATGATAAAATTTCATACTCCATCCTCAAAAACCTATCTGTAAAGTCTCTCAAAATTCTTTTAATCATTTTTAATTCCTTCCTACAATCTGGTTTTATTCCTGATTCGTGGAACACCTTCTTTGTTATCCCTAAGAATAATTTCTTTGCCCTTCGGCCTATTTCTTTAGCTTTCTTTCCTAAGAAAACTCTTTGAAATCATGCTTAAAAAATGGGCTTATCTGGTGGGTGAAACACAATAACTTGCTTCCAGACAACCAGTTTGGTTTTCGTCCCGGCTTAGACCCTCCAAATTGTATCATTCTTTTGCTTGCTGACATTTATAAATCATTTATTTCCAAAGAATTCACAATTGCAGCTTCTATTAATGTAGCCAGTGCATACGAAAGCGTCCATCTTCTGAAGCTCAAAAACATAATGTTTTCTTTAAATATCCCTGCATCCATATGCTTCCTAATTATCGAGCAAAGTAGAATTCTCCTTCTTTCTGCTCCTTCCTTTTCCACCTCAAGGAAGGTCTTCCATGTTCCATTATTACTGAGGAATCTTTTGCCATCTTATTTATATTTCCTCTTCTGCAAGTCCTTCCAAATTCCTTATTGTTTCTAAGTGTTCTACCTTCCCTTTCTCCTTCCATGATGCTATCATCCTTTCTATTCGTTCTTTTCTTCATGATCTATCCTCATCAACGTCTACCCAGATTGATTTTTTTTTGGATTCCCAGACATTCAGACATTTATGGAAATGTAGCTGTCGACCTCCTTGCTAAAGCTGCAGCTTCCAATGGAAACTTTATTAGTAGAGTTCCAAAACACAATATTCTTCTTCCAACTAAATCCTGCCATCTTAGACTTTGGCACTCTGTTTATGTTTCTCTTTTCGCTAATCCTAATTTCTTTTATCACTTGATTAACTGATTAACCCTGCTCCTTCTTCTCGCCTTTGGTTCTATGTTTTCCTCAGTTTGCGTCAGTCCATAATTACTAAACTATCTTTGCCTATTCTCTCAATTGTTCCTGTTTTAGGGGTGTTCGTTGAATCCATTGTCGATAAAATAAAAATATAGTTTCTATTCTGTTTCATACATCTCTTCCATTTTGCTGGACTAATGCTCTCTGGTAGCAAACCCGGGGGGGGGGGGTAAAAAACAAACTGTACTTTATTTAATTTGTAATTATTTAACAAAAAAAAGTAAAAACTCGATATAACTGAAAAACACAATAACAATAACGTAATAGCAGGATGGAAAAAAACGCAAAGAAAGATTAGCGCTGAATAAAATTTATCACTTTTCGATTAATCGATACATAAAAAATTTGGTGTGGTATTTTTAAATAAAAATTCAACTTTAATCTCAACAATTTCGAAACAAGGGACATCCGAAGTAAATCTAATAGAATACGCAAAAAAAAATAAATAAATAATTATCCGACAGATTTCAAAGATTCATTAACTTCAGAATGTATTCATTTTCATTCGAACATACGTGATAAACTTCATTTAGTTAAATTTAATTCGAAGAAAAAAAATTTAAACGAAAATAGTAAAAAAAGTTGTGTCTATGTTTAAATAACTCTGAACCTGAAAATAATCATAATGGTGAAAATATTATTATTCAAATACGAAGTAAACATTTGC
The DNA here is from genome assembly GCA_039619475.1 of Icerya purchasi. Classification (NCBI taxonomy): domain Eukaryota; kingdom Metazoa; phylum Arthropoda; class Insecta; order Hemiptera; family Monophlebidae; genus Icerya; species Icerya purchasi. The sequence continues at coordinate 152,859,329 of CM077116.1, read as the reverse complement.
AAAATGTATTTCCTAATTTAGACATTGCATTTAGAATTTATCTTTCATTATTTTAAACAAACTGCTCAGCAGAACGCTCCTTTCTTGCATGAAAAGAATTAAAAATGTTTTCAAATCAATAATGTCTCACCAAAAGAGTTAAATGATTTATCTATTTTATTTATTGAAGAACAGTTAGTAAAGAATTTAAACTTTGATAATATAATAAATGAATTTGCATCTTTAAAATTGCGTCGTAAAAAAATGTAAACTTTAATTGATACATGTAAAATTAATGTACGTATAGAATTAAAATAAAATTTAGGTATGTCTTAAAAATGTATGAAATTTTTTAATTAAAGACTTTTTTAACTTTTAATTGAAAATTAATTTTTAACTTTTATGCGCTTTCTTACTTTAATTACTCGATTGTTACTTAATTTACAAATTATTCTAAGAGCGGCAGAAATTACTGAGCCCACAGCAGCATTTTACTATAATCCAGCCCTGTATATACATATATATATGTATGTATTAATGTACATATATTATTAAACCTAAAGGATACGATGGAGTTATCTGATGAAGTGTGCGTTTGCGATATTGGATTAGGCGCCAATTCGTGTCGGCTGAAAAAGAAAATCAAAGAAACATTAGCAAAGGTAAACGTAGAATGCGTGATCAGAATCTGAAACAGACCTTTAAGAAAACCTAAAAATCGTTAGTATGATATAGTTGATTAGTCCGCGTTTTTGCATAAAAGGTCTATTTCGAAACTATGGTTGTACATGTGCAAGTGTCAAGTGCACGATAAAATAGTACTGTTACTGTGGTGGATGTTTGTTTAGCAGAGCCTGAAACGAATAACTGGAAACGACGCTGCGGTTTAATCGGTGTGTGTGTCAGTGATGCTGTTTACAGATGGTGTCGGCTGTCGTATTAAAAACCGTTCCCTACTACGCTCCATTTTCACAAGCCTCTATTGCCTCTGCACACAAGATACTGCAATGCCGCTTGTTGCCATCGGGCGCGTATCGCACTATTCATCGTAAGTCTAAAGCTGCGTGGGCTGATTTATTGAGGATTCGAACCGTTTGCGCGCTGCAGGAAAGGAAACAAAAATCAATCAAACGAATTCGAGAGCAGTACCTTAAATCGCGCCTATGAATCGATTATTAGGCGTATTTAATGAAATGCCGAAAGTGAATAGTTCGGCGAAAGGGTTCGGAAAAGCTATACATTATCTCGCCTGTAGATTTTTATAGAGTGTATTCGAGAATTAGAAAAAGCATCCGAGAAAACAACCGCTATCGGATTAGAAGTGTTTTCATGGTCAACAGGCTGCAGACTGAAGTTCGCGCGTAGTCGACAAATTCCCGTTGAAATTAATCGCGTTCGGTTCGGAAGTGACGTTAAAAACAAAACTTTTCCTCTGCGAGTTCGTCTGCAAACGGAGTAGTTTCTCGGTGCAACGCGGTCCATCATCGCTGAACTGTCACCGCGCGAATTTATCACTGCGGCACCATGTCCGACGACAATGCCGGGCGGTTTCGTCGCGTGCGCTACAGCTGGCAGCGAAAGAATTTCCTCTGGTCGCGACCATTGTTACCAGAAAAGACGCCGATAGTACGCGCGCTCTGTGCCGACACTTGTAAGAACGCGTCATTTATTTTCATTTGCCTGAGACACTGCAGCAGGATGAAGCGTAAATTATCGCGCACCACAATACCGAACAAAATGCGTATAAACACGTGTCCCGCGCGGCCGTTCCCGCCTTAAATTCTCCCGCGGTGGCTCTGCATTGTTCGCTGCTTCAGACACTACACTTTTTCCAAAACCGTCCCATTGTTTCTCACAATACCCGCTGATCTCGCTCACTTCTAACCCGCAGCCGGCTGTTAGATAACCGCGCGACCGCCTATTATTATCGCTCATTAACAAGAGAACCTATTACGCAACAGCTAACGTGTTCTCGCGGGGGCGGCTAACTATGTAGGCACGCCGATGAGAAAATGCGCGATGACAACCACTTTCAGGACATCTCTCAAAGTTCCGAGAGAGCCGTAGTTCGGTTTTCGATCGCGGCTGATCCCGATGCTTCAACGAGACGTCGTAGTCGTCGTCGTCAATCGTCTCATCGAACATTATTTTGTTTCGCTCGTTCTTCAAAAACGAACAGAGTTTACACAACAACGGAGACACCTCTTCCCGATGAAAATCTGCCTTTCGACATGCTGCCCGAGACTGCCGATCGATTCGCGCTGAACACTTTGCGACGCCTAATACCCTAAGAAATGGAACGGGTTCACGTAATGAGTGAGTAGCAGCGCGAACGCCCTTTCAATAGGCCATCGGCAATTCTACCCTTTTATTATATCCGCACACCTCTATAGCTAGCCGACATATCTGTGTCACTATTATCCGATGCGCGCAACTATCGCGCGCGCTGATAAACACCTCGCTGTTAGTAGTTCAGTTTTGTTTCTTGACAAGTAATTTCCGACTAGGTCCGTACAGCTCCGATGACTGCCTCGGTCTTCCCGCGAGATATCATTAAGTTTCGCCATCTGCACTCTTCCTGCTCGCTCACCGATACCGTACACTCTCGGAGCAAAATGTAAACGCTCCCCGTGTCTGCATGTGTATGCGCCTATCGATACCGATACGAAGGGAATTTTAAAACGTCTTTTAACGTGACGCTAACATTTCTATTAATGCTTTCAGCGAAGCAGCACTTGTCATACAACTTTCTCGAACGTCCAGAAATATTTCTCTACCTATTATACCTTGCACCCGCCGCTCCATTTAACGTTTCTCTTCGTTCGCACAGCCGCTAATTGTGTACGGTCACTATATATTATTACTAATACTGCTACTAACACTGCTATTACTAATACTGCTATTACTAACACTGCTATTACTAACATTGCTATTACTAACACTGCTATTACTAACACTACTACCAGTGCTCTACTCGTTTAACTATTTAAAATTGCCGCCGACACTTCGGCCAGTCTGTTAATCATTGCCTTCGCCGTCGAAACCAAATAATCGATAATGCACGCTGCAGACCAATTAAAAATTGCCAAGTAATGAACTACCGGAGCGTCTTGAAATTCGCTTCTCTAGTGATTTTCGGTCAGCGCATCTTGCGAACAATAACTGTTTTTCCTCTTTTCAACTCGGCTAATTCCGTCATCAGTTTCACACGTGTTGCTGCTCGCTACATCCCGACAGGTTATTTTAATCGTTGTTCACCCATTATAACTGTTATCCTATTCGCGCCTTGAAACAGATCATTCCGTTACCTCTCCGTCCTGATACGATTTGTATACGATTTAAATTTAAGAATGGAGCTAAATGAAAAACACATTTTCCAAAACCGGGAACCGGCGCGGAGATTAAAAAGCGCTAAACCCTGTCCGAAAATAGTGGTACCGTAACCTAGCAAAAAATAAAAGGATCCGTAATTAAATAGAAAAAGTCTAAATTAACGCTGAGATATACAGAAAACACTGACCATTCAGAAGCCTAGCAAATTGAAATGTACGCGTTAATAAGCTGTTTACAAAAGCAATACATTGTAGTTTTATAAGCGGATCATCTTTCCGGCAAGTTCGTTTATGTTTAAAAATCAAAAACGATCGTGGTTGTTCGATTCTTAACTTGGTCATCTTCAACTGAATATTGAGAATGGTTTTAGATAAACCAGTTTATACACTGCAATTGTAGAGTAATCAATCTACCCCCAAGTAGAAAAGATACCGATCAGTTTAATATTACTGTTGGTAAATTCAAAATTTTTCTAAAACCGAAACCTCCGAAAAGGATAGGTTTCGTAATTTTTCAAAAATTAAATACGCTCTATAATTGTAGTTAACATCGCTGATGATTCAGTTCAAAAGTGGCAAATAATAACTTTTCCGCATTACGCATATTCGGCTCTGACAAAAAAAACCATAATGGTTAATTACATATTACATAATCGAAACGGAAAGAAAACAAAATTCACACAACCTTCATAATAAATTCAGCAACTGTACGTTTGCTCTATCTTACACCTCCGCGGATGTTTCCAACATTCCCCTCCATCACTGTCATCTAAATTTATTTCTATTACCTTCAATGACCTATTTCGATTCACGATATCATTTTATGAATAGGTATGAAATAAAATACGCTACTAATATTTCTTTCGGGGATATTCACGTAGAAAAGGAAAAAAAAACATATCAGTAAAGAGGTAAATGTTAGAATAACTATCATCCGAACATCTAAAGAAGACTCGGCTAATTAAGAAAAGAACAGCCAAGAGAAATAATAGTTTTTAAATTAATACACAGAATATACGGGCACGTTCAGCGACGAAGGCTGTCCGCATCGAATAACAGAATAAACAAATAAACAAGTGGCTGAAAGAAATCGACTGTTCTTAAAAAGGCCACCGGTTCTTTAGAAATCGTTGAAAATCCCTAATCCGCTATTGCAGTAATTATCTATCGGCGAAGTACTTCCGTAAAAAATGATTATTTTCAATAGCATATTACTCGAAAAGTGTCGCTATTCTATTCAACAGCCTGCTTCATCCAGCGTGAATTTAAACATGCAGAAAAGCGATAAAACTCACCGTTCGCGACGGTTATTTGTTGGAAATGATGATGGAAAACGCGGCAAAGCGATAAATTTTAGCGGCCACATTGAAAATATCGTCTACTCCCATTGATGCCGGGTAAATATTTATAAATAGTTCATAAGGAAAAATAAATCAAAGGCAATTTAAACTCCGAGCCGCCATAAAGAAGACAGGACAATTACGACGACGGAGGATAATCGGATAATATTATACACTTACACACACACATATATATATATATATATATATATATATATATATATATATATATATAGTTATGCCATTGTATTGGTTGGTTTAATTTGATTTTCAATCAGTTCAAAATCGCTGTGCAGCACAGTCGACATTTCCAGCTCATTTATCAGAGAACTGTCATCGACTAACTTTTCTTCAGTCATTTGTCATAGAATAACTAAATTTCAGTCGCAACGCCAGCCTAACCGAATATATACGAATTACCATTACGGAAGTCTAGTTTGCCCGCTGTAAAATGAATACTATTAAATTCTTTCCTAACCCGTGGAGACAACTTAATGACCGATCGAGCAATAATAAACTGACGCACGCTATTATAACTCACAACGATTGAAGTTATTATTGCAACGGAGTGCCGTACTCAAACGATAGTCAACGCAACGCGATGAAATATTCTAATTAGGAAACATTAAATCTTAATTTCACTATTACATGTGTGTACGTATGCAAATATATACATATATAACCGCAGAAAGTCATGTATTTAATAAAAAACAATTAAAAGTGGAGAAGATTGCTGAAATCCACGTGCTTCTTTATGATGGCGCGAGGGCTTTGGGGGATGAATCCGAAAAAATAACATTTCTCGTCTGATTCAACTTTTTTGCTAGTACCGTAAACTATTAAACAAAAAAATAAAAGAATAATCACCTGTTTTTTTTTTTAAAAAAAAAAAAGTTTTATACAGGTATATTTAAACCACTTTCTCGGTAGTATACCTATACTACTGATTCCGAATATACACAATGGAAGGAATTTATTGAACCGTTAGGAAATGTTTCTGCCAATGCTATTTTAGGAATGTTAAAAAATAGAAATTAAAACACGATGTTCCGCAGATCGGTGTATGTGTCGAATATACGATCTCCCAACTTGACAGCAGATGAGAGATGTGGAAACCGATTTTTCGAATATACCGGAAATAAATAAAATTTGTATTTTTGATTTTTGCCTATCAGAATTGTTGAAATAGAAAAATAGCTCGCTAAAAATCATTCTATAAAATAATAAATTTTATATTAATATCCTTCGGACCACCGTACCTCGAAAACATTCCTAGAATCCCTAAATTATAGTTCTATAATACTTTGAAAAAAATTAAATTTAAAACGACTATGTTATTCTTTAATAAAAGTATACTGCTTCGTAGGCCTACAAAAGGCTTTTAAGCATGAAAATCTATTTGAAATATTACAACTTACAGAAATAGATGGTATAGATATGTTGAAAATAACACTTATCAATCGTATAAACAACAAGTAGTGGGTTAAAAACAAGAATAAAAATAGCTAGAAAAACTTTCATAAACAAAACTTATTAATAAATTACGAAAAGAAACAATTTAGCGCTATCGTTTTTTAATATTATGTAGGGGACTGAAGTATTATCCTTAAAAATAGTTTTGTATACAGAAAGTTAGAAACATTCGAGATGTAGAAGACTGCGTCAGATATCCAGAATTGAATAAAAATTGAAGGCGTATTCGTGGAAAATTAGATCAATTACTTTTTTTTTTATTCTAAGCGTTTGCATTTCCATACGCTGCGTTTTACGGTCAAGCAAAACTTCATACTGATAGAGTTCGCTTGTTTCAGCTAAGATGCCATCGTGATAGGAGTATTGCATAGAATTTTACGGAAAGGGCCTTGTAATCTTTTTGTCAGTCGTAGATGAGACGGAAGTTCAATAGGAAATTTTTCGGTGACGTTTGCGTAAATTACAGCACACGGTAAAGTAAAGTAAGTCTCATATCATTTAGAAGGTATGATGGATTGTGAAGTTAAGCTTTTCATAATGGTACTAAGCCTAATGGATCTAAGGAGAATACTGGGGCCAGTTGCTTTCTCTCCGTTGCCTTTACCTTCCCAAATTTCTCCGGTACCCGATTATTTCAGGGTGGGTAAACCTGTGAGCGGTTTGGATCCAGAACGAGACACGTCTCGATAACCTATGACACTTCTGATTTAGTAGCCAAGCGCCTTAGCCACTAGGCCACCACGCTACCTTACAGCACACGCTACTTTCTAAATAATCTCTGCGGCAGGTATTCTCCCCGAAGATTATCAAGGAGCAACAGATTGTGTTTGATGTTTCTGAAGAAAGTTAACTGCAAAGCCCAATCAGAGTTCCACTTTACACTTCTTAGGATAAATAATTGAAACAATCTGTGTAAAGGTTGTCGGAATGTAGAAGGATGAAGCGAGATAAGCGTTCCAAGTACACGACTCTTCTCATCTATTCCTCTCCGCTTCGGTATATAATGTTGAATAATAGCTGACGCATAGAGATGTAGAAAGTCCGTGATAGACAGTGCATAGTTCCGCATAGGTTTGCATTCAAGGATGTGCAATCGTCACTTAGACATAGTTCATGGGTTCCGTTAGCGACTTCGTACAAATAAGTCGTAAACTTTGCACCATTCGTGTACATCGTTATGTTTACGAATTCAAGTGATTATCTGGAAAGTTCTATGTTGTCACCAAATATAATAATGTTTATGTTGTTGTTGTTGGATAATATATCAAGAACTTGATGCACAGTATCATTTGGGAATGTAAGATTTGTCGAATGTATAGAGGGATTAATAATTTAACCGCGAGATTAAATAGTCAGAACTACATAATGCACCAGAATTTTGTAGTTAAGGTTATCTTATGCATCTAAATAGATCTTTATCAGCATGGAAAGTATTTGGATAGCTCGAGGGAAAGAACAAAGCAGCTAAGTATTCTTGTTCTTTGTAACGCCATACTCTGAGCATAGGGGACCAGCCATTTGGACGCTCTAGCAATACAGACAACGGCGTAATGTTCACGGCAATTATTATATGCAACGCCAATGTACACGCGGAAGACTACATTCGGAACTGATATTGTGATTGTTTGATTTACCGCGTGCCATTGCAGTACACGCGGCTATTAACGATTATTCTAATGTTTGTAATAATTTCCGTCGTCGCCCGGGATCGAACTCAAGACTTTCGCAATGAAATTCTAGCAACTAGACTGTCGCGACGATAACTAAGTCATTAAAATCGGAGATTATTTCGCCTCATCCGTTATTAATGCGACTTTGACCATTAAGAGATTTTATTTTTGATAATACGACGCGGTCGGAAATTGTCTGAGAAATTAACGAACCATACACCACGAGGTGCATTTTTTTTTTTTTAACTAATAAAACATGCGCGATATAGTGCGATACTTTTTGAAGTCAGTTATACATTCGCTATCTTTTTTGAATGTTTACATTTTCTCAGCAGACGTTTTACGATGTTGAATTTTCTTCACACCACCGTGAGACCTTCGAAAACAAATGAAAGAAGCAGAAAAACCGTTGTTTCTGCAGCCTTGCAAATAGAATCCAGCGGAGTAGATAAATTTTCCGCCGTCATGGAGTCACAAGATTCATTTGGAACTCTTGCTGCGCATGTGCACTGTTGGTCTAGATGTTTTAAAGTGTTACGATCCTTTGAAACATAGGTCATTTAAAACTGTTGATTTGCTGATGAAGGGGTGGCGTAAGTGTCTAATTTTGACAATTTATTGTATGATAAATTAAAACGTGCACATTTTGAGGGGAGCGGAATAGCTTATGAGGTCACACTGATGATATCACGTTTATGGGGTCAAAAGTATTTCGCAGAAGAAGGATCATCAAAAAACACGATGCCTACACGGAATTCAGTTATGCTAGCATGTTTTTAAGTTCATTTTGATAAGACAGTTAACTAAAATGATAGGGAAATCAGATAAGTTTAATAGCTGCGTATACGCGGTTTGTAATGAAATATTTAATAGTAGTGGAGGGATCGGGGCTCCGTTTTTTTGACTCCTCCCGAGACACGTAGTGTCGTCATTTTTTATTAGTGAATTGAGGACGCGGCTTTACGCACAATTAAAGTTGTTTTAATTTTTCGTTTGTTTCACTAGACAATCACGCTACTCTGCAATATTGGCAGTACTACGTCGGTTAATATGCAAACTTATTATATTATTTATCAACATTTGGCGTATGTATCGTTATCTACGAGTATTTGACTTAAACAATGCGGAACTGTTTTGCACCTACGCCATTCAAGCATATTAAGAATTTTTAAAAACATGTACTTAGTATACGTATCTATAGATAGGGTGAAAAGCGATGCTTTTTATAAATTTATGGATTCTTTTGAAGTCTGCAGTGAAATACTCGTTGACAAATGGTAGTTTTATCTTTTCAGTTCAATCGCCGCAACTTTCGTGAACGACCTTGATTTATTCGGGATTAGGTACTGCTCAACGATAACAGAGAAACCTTAAAGCTGAAGTTTTATTTTTTGACGGTCTGGCAGCGCCGGTTTCTTTTCCAACTCGGAATGAATTGATTTTTTTGGGAATAAGTTGGCTTGCCTAGAATGCGTCTGGTGTTCAAAGGTGGGGTAGCATTGTACATCTAGCAGCCAAAAGGAATTACTTAAAAGCTAATAAGCTAATCAAAGAAAAATGGCACGCATAGATCTTGTAACATAATGAACGTTTATTACTAGCCAAAACAACTGAAGGAACGCGCAAAGGGACCGGAAAAAAAATGAATAGCTAAATGCCAGATATAATAATCCGCATCGCACGAGAGAAATTCTAAAATGTGACGAGATTCTTAGTCTTTGATGCCGCGGGAACATTGCAAGTCGTCAAAACTAAAAAATTTTTGTTCGTATATATGTGAAACTAAACATTTTGCAGCTTACCCCGGCGAAATTCATAACTTTTAATTCTTTCATAATTATACGATCTGTATTCTGTTTTTATTAAATTTTGAAGTTAATTTATACGTCCGCATTAATATCATATATTTTTAATGATTCGATTAACTCTGATCAATAACTGGAAGAAATGAGAATTCAATTTCAAAGACTCCAAAGCCGGTCTATTAGGAACACCGATAGCACGAAGAATAAATGTACGAATACTCTATAAATTTTATAAAAATGCTGATTGTATTTTATTTTTATCGTTTAGAATACGGATGTAAAATTTTTCTTTATCGAGTGCAGATGTCGAGATATTTTTTTAAACCTAATTTTATATATCGATAAAGTTTCTCGCAAATTAAACGATAGATAAGAAATTAACACGGCAGTAGAGTTTAGTTAAATTTTTCCTATACCAGGATATTTTTCGAACGCACAGTTGACAAATGAAACTATAACAGTAGTTCAACTAATACTTCATTTTCAACACTCCCACGCACTGTTTCAGCAGACGGAAGCAACTTTCTAAAGTGTGACACAATCAATATTTAGTCTCATTGTCAGACAATGTTTTCGGTAAAACTGTACCCGTAGCCCCATTTGATCGCATCTAACCTTTTACACCTTCTCTACACAAGTTATATTAGCGTTTTATCATTGTTACGTCGCAACACCGAGGTTTTAACGATGTTTATCGCGATATCTGCCCTCGACGTAACACGTATCGAAAGCAATAGGTGCGCGCGCAATTGCAGTCGTTCGTTGGAAAAACGACGGCCAACGGACTCGGTAACAACGGAGTTACATAAATTTGATTACACTTATCGTGATTGGGCGTGTAACGTTAAAAAATGACGACCACCGCTATACGCTATACTAACGGTATCGGCGAAGAATAAACCATTCGAAAAAATCGTATATCTCCTTTCCAGACCTTTCTCCATCCTAAAAAATTCCGAAGCAATTTAACATCATTTACCACTCGTCGGTAGGCAATCGCGCTGAAATCGAATTTCAACTTAAACAATCAGCTGATTGTGAACCAGCCTGTCGCTTCAGATGCAGTTCACCTACATTCTTCAGTACCGTGAGAAAATTATAAAACATATAGAAAACCGAGTTATTGGCAAACGAAATTTTTCTTCACTATTGTTCTCGAAAAATTACTACATTTTTATCGTATACCGAATTCTACTTTGCGAAATGTTGCAACAAGAACATTTTTTTCCCACCTCGGCTACGCGTTAAATTATCGTAGGGGCGGTTTGTCGGCTCTTGTTAAGAGACGCGTTAGATAAAAATTGCTGAACGATCTTGCACTCGTAACTTTATTTAAATTATTTTAAAGACCCGTCATTTCATTTAGTGAATTTCAGCGAGTCGAGATTACCGTTAATTTTTCTTTCTTTTGCTTAAGTAAATTGGACTAGTTGTAATAAAATCTTTTCACCGTGATTAAGTAAGAAATTGGCAATAATCATTTCGGATGAAAGACTGCTTTATTGTTGGCCTGTTTTCTTACCGCCATTCTTGATTACGTTACATTCGCGTCGTAATCTCAGTTTAAAATTACAATATTTTGTGGGCGACCCACATTATTATATGAAACTAACAAATACACACGGAATATGCTACAGAATAAAACTTTGAACAACTGTTGAAACCGCGAAATGGTGGATTTTTTTTTTGTTCTGATGAGGTAGTTGATTATTGAAGTTTCCTAGTTGAAATCATCTCGAGTCATTTTTTAAATCGCTTCTAGCTACGTATATCTAGTGTGATGATCAGTGGAAAAGTCTTTCTCGCATCTCCTCTCGACTTGTCCTATTTTCTCACTTTATCCTCTCTCGAAAAAAATCCCCATACTTCACTTACAATTTTTTAGAACTGTCGTTTTCGCCTAAGCTATTCTCTTTTCCTTCTAATATTAAATCTCTTCCACCTCCTGCAATACATAGCGAATTTAACCAAACTTTATCCTCACTCTTTCCAGCTCGTAGCACGGTTTTTACGGATGGCTCAAAATCTGCTTCAGGTGTCGGAGCTGCTTTTATTCTTCCTGATCTCAACTAGTCTGAGTCTTTTCAACTTCCTTCCTTTTCTTCTGTTTTTTTAGACGAATCCGTGGCTATTTTACGTGCTATCCTTTTTATATATCCTCAACATCCAATTTATCGAAATTCCTCCTATGCTCTGACTCGAAAAGCGTTTTATTAGCCATCTCGTCGCCCTTCCCTAAACCCTCTTCAGATCCAATTATTCTTCATATTCGTTCCTTAATTTATAATTTATTAACATCCCGTTCTATCCTAATTGACCTTCTCTGGATTCCGGACCACTGCCATTGGTAACGCGATCTTATGTCCAGCTGCAGTAAATTGTCATTTCACAGACAGATTCCCCCTCCCAAAAAGTCTCTTTGCCCTCTCTCTTATCGTTTTCACCATGACTTTTGAACTGATCTGTATCGGTCTCTTTTCTCCACTCCTCAACTCCTTTTATCTTGCTCTACAACCCTCCCTCTTCTTCCTGGTTTAATCCTTGCATCAGCCGTTCAGTTATTTCTTCCATAATTCGCTTTAATCACAGTCTGCTTCCTGTCTCCCTCTTTCGGTTTAATATTGTTCAGTCTCCGCTGTTTTCTTTTTCATTCTCCTACCTTAAATTTGACCTTTAATGCGAATCATGTCGTATTCGAATGCGCTCTTGTATTTCGTCTCGGAACACGCAGTCCTTTATTCCAATTTACTTGGCCTTGGCTTCACTGTGCCCACTACATTCTTGCTCTTCCGTCTGCTTCTGTTGTTCCTATATTGGCTATCTTCATTTTTTCTATTTCTAATCACTTCCTGATATAACCTACAAATTCCTACGTTTCATCATTCTACCAGTTCTTTGCGTTGGGTAAATGCCCTGTGTTAACGCGCCCAAAAAAAAAAAAAAAAAAAAAAAAAACATTTTAAAATACAACAACCATTTCGCTATCTTTAGTATCATTACGCTTAGTAACTACTGAACGGACAGAAGTCAATTCGATAATTTGGTTCTCAGGGTATCATCAGACCGTGGACCAAATTTTTTATATCCCTAATAAAAGCCCTATTTCGTTTCATAGCAATGGCTAGAATTTAAAATTATTGCCAGAATACGGTGACGATAATAACCACTCTAGTTCGGCCTACTTCTATAATTTCAATAATGTCTTTTCGTATATTATTTCTTTTTAAAATTTTGGCGATTCACACTAATAGCCACTCTATTTGAGTCGCGGTGATTTCAAAACTTTTATCTGCTCGTATTAAATTTGCATCCCCGCAGGATGGCTATTTAAAAGATTATCGTTGTGGGATTCACGAAATACATCCGATGTATTAACTGTTTTATTAAAGATATCGTTATCACGATTAACAGCACTGCTATCGTTATTAACGACATCGTTATTATCAGGATTGCTGCTACTGGCATTAATATGCAGATTTTTTAGATTTAAATGAGCCGCCTGTGAATACTGGGTTTCACCGTCGTCGACGTTAATATCGGTTGTTAGATTACTCTTATCTTAGCAACCTTTGTATATTTTAACCTGTTTCGCGGATACTAATTGGAGGTGGGATTAACCTCCCCGCAAAAATTAAACAACTAAATGCAGGAAAAGTGAAATAAAAAGGATGGATGCGAAATAATTGATAAACGCTTTTATTAACGCAAACGCTATAGAACTGATACGCTTCACTGGACTGAAGAAACAATTAATTCAAAATCCAGAATGGAAGTTTTTACTTAGGGATGAAAAACTATAAGATTTTCGTAATAAAATAGAAACGGGAACATAGAAGCGTTACCCCCCAATATACACATTGAGTAGCAAAGCAACGTGAACCAGGAGTGGTTAAATGAACATGAATGAGAGATGCTACACGAAAACGAAAGTGTAACGAAAAAGGTAAACAGATAATAACCTAAGAGGTAAATTAATATCGGAGATAATGAGTTAATTTTAGACAAATAGCGATCAGAGACGAAAAAATTAATCGAACCATAATTTTTGCTGTACTCAAAGGTACTGGGCACATTTAAGTTCCGAACTGAACATAATATTCCTAGGGAAAAATATTTCAGGATTTTGTCGCCATTTTTAAATTCAAAATCGGCGAGACTAGTTTTAATTCTTTCATTTGAAAAATTTCTAACGCGGATTACTGAGTTATTTCCATATAGCTGTGTAATGATTATCTGATTATTAAAGAGCTTCGGAATGATGGTACACTTCTAAATATACTGCCCAGTTGCTGATGTGTTGTTAATAAAACCATTGAGAAAGCAGTTCGGGACAATTTATTCAGTTTTTCATGAGATTAATGATGTTAACACGTCTATTACATCTATCGCGGTAGGTGTTAACGATTAAAAATACGTATGAATTAGACGTGCCGCATACATTATCTCAGATAACTATGAATCGAAATTGCCGCTTCGGTTGTCAACGTCGATTGAGATCGGCCATTGTTGTTTTTACGTACTGTTACCGAATTACTTCGATTTTTACCCGTTGTTATTAAAATTCCGTATTCCTGTCATTTAATATACTTTTCCTTCTTGTCCATTGTTGCTATTCCTTCGTATTAGTCGCTATGATTATTCCCCCGTAGCTCCTTTTGACATACTCCTTCGTTAAATTTTCCGCGTTTTCCAAAATAGTTAAATTCCTCCCGAGAAATAGACCCTCCGTAAAGTAATGCATTGTCATTTTCCGCGAACTATCAATAAACTCGCTTGTTTTTTTTTTCTCGATTCGTTAATTTGAACAATTTAGCGAATTAAAGAAACAACAGGGATTACCCTGAAAAACAAAGAAAATTTTCATTTTTATTTCTTATCGTATATTAAACAGAAAATTTAAATGAAAGAAGACGGAGTGTCTATTTTTCCATTTTGTAAGGATCTTATCCGGACACGTTCAAATTCCAGAAGTGCCACAAAAAACCATATTATTTACAAATTTTCTGAAATGATCCCCAGTAAGCAATGTAAAAAAGTATTCTTTTCGTTTTGTTTTGTTTTTTTTTTTTTGGCCCGGATCAAATTACGACGTCCTTCTAGCCAATAATTCCCCACAATCAACAACACCCGAATAACACATAAAATGAAAACCTAAAAAAATTATAATAACCACAGTAAATGGATAAAAAATAGAATAAAATAAAACTAGCTCCTTACATAAATGTAAAAAAGTTTAATTATGCTCGTTGTACGATGACTAAGGAAAACTCCTAATCACCAATTCGGGATTTTAAAACATACAAGTTTATTACAGACAATTTCTGGAAATACTCGATATCGCAATAATCACTGTGATAGTTCTAAGTCAAAACCTATATAATCATTCTTGAATAAAATCGAAAATTGTGTCATTGTAAATGACGAACCGTAGGCTATGAAATAATTTATAAGAGGAACATTCTGCAAAAATGGATTAAGGTACAATAGCCGGTAAAGATTTGCGGTAATCGAAGTACAGAATTTTGTAATTTTTTTGAAATGTTCGATGACGTCGCACAGGTGTTATTACGAGTGGTAGATGTCGAAATTCAGATCTAAACTGAAATATAAGTTGGATAAACTCCGTAGCGCGAGATGTTTTCAGGTCAGCATTTAACGGAATCAAACGGTGTCTGTTCTTATGAACGATTCCGTTGATCGCGAAAGGTCTCGAAACCATTTTTTTTTTTTTTTCCATTTCAAAACGTCTATGTTCTCGGTATTTTTATCGCTTTTGAGCAACGGATATTATTTGAGAACTGCAGTATAGGTGCTTTGATGGTAAAGTAAGACGATTCCTGGTTGTATTTCGCATTTTTAGGTAATGTATTTTATTCGTTTCCGGCTTATTCGTACTTTTTTTTCCATCTCCTTTGATTGTCTTCTTCCGATGTAAAAACGCTTCATGCTTTACATCGTCAGCGCTGGTCGAAAACAACAAAGTGTTGATCAGAAAAAACTCCAAATGCTTTTTTCGCACCAGTTCAAAAACGTGTTTATCTTCTCTCTGTATTTTTGTTTTTCCACAACGGATTATTTTATTCTACCGCCACATTTTATTTACGATATTTAATATATCGCATCGAAATAAATTGGAAACTTTCAAATTGAACTCCGAGAAATAATTTGTAATAAAGTAAATCGATGTTAATATATAAGAAAAAGATTGCGATGGAAATTTTAAAATTCGCAAAATAGTTCGTGACATGGGTATTGTTTATGAAAAACTTATTCAAAAAAAAAAGTATCGGAAGAATAGAAGAAGGTAACTTCCGAATTACTTCGTCACAATCTTTTCTTTCCATTTTTTCTTCTCTTTATTTTGTAACACACCGAGAATCTTTTTGTCCGCATTCTCGAACGTTGTGGATTTAAGCAGCGAAGAAATGTAACATTTTATATAGTTTTCTTTTCGTTCAACTCTTGTTTGGCTTTTTTTTGTCGATTTTTTTTTCAGATGAGGAAAATTTTTTAAGGGAGTGAGAGGACGCGAACTCACACCCCCTTCGCCTTTCACTGTCTACATGAGAAAAAAATTTGCTTAAATTAAATTTAATACCGGAATTTTTCGACTAGATAATCATATTAATCAATACGCTCGTGAGAACCGAAGTTTTTAACGCATAAAGGTAATTTTTCGTTCTTGGTTTTTTGGTTTTTTGTTTGTTTTTTTTTTTGTGGGCGCGATAACATACGCCCGGGAGCAACATCTAGGGGAAAGAATCAACAGTTAACTATCAATATTCGGTCAGAGATCGATAATATAAAAGAAAATTAAGTAAAGGGATGATAGACAAAGAAAGGCAAAGATGTACGAAGCGCAGTTCGATCTTACCTTAGACTGGAAATGCTAAAATTCATCCGAACCCTCTGCACATATTCGTAAATACCACATTTTACATTTTTGGAGTTATTTGTAAATACGTGTTTATATTGCGGACCTCCAAGTACTGCCAGTTCCATATATATCATTTGACGCTTGTTACATCTCTAGATTCGCATCTGAAAATTATTGACACGTTTTTTAAAAAAATTCCCTAATTATTTTTGAATGTCGCGCTGTTATTTATAAGATCCAAACTATAAACTAATTACTTTTCTTTTGATTCGCGTTTTTATCGGTTTTTATGAATTTTATTTGTCCAATGGAAGGAGTATTCCAGGAAGTGTAGCTTAATTTTACGCATTGGTTACATACTATTTGGATAAATGAAAAAGTGCCGGCCATGTTTTCTGCTACTACCCTTATCCCGAGAATAAGTCGGATAAAGTCCTAAAGCTCGAGACTGTCTCACAAATCTCGGACCGAAAATTATCAAATGCCACAACCCAGCTGGAACGCGTGAATTTCTTAAAATGAAACTTTACTTTGTTCATTCGCTAACGTTTATATTCTAAATTTAGACTCTTGAAAATGTTCAGGTTCGTGCTGAAGAATTGGAAAAAAATCACGTAATGCATTAAACTGAAAATCTAAATAGGTAAAAAAGAATTTCCAATATCAACCAATTTCTTCGTCGGAAAAACGAGGAAAGTAAAAGGAATTCTTAAAGTTCAAATTATACTTTTTTTCACTTAATAATGTTTACGTAAAAAAAAAAAAAAAAAAAAAAAAAAAAGAGTAAATGTAAATTTAGCGATAAAACAAATCGTAAGATAAAAAAAAGCATTTACACTACGTAACTGTGGTGATGAACTTTTAAAGAGGCATTAAATATATTTCACGACGTTCACTCAGCGAATAACGCATCCTTGTTCAGATCGAACTTTTACATCTTTTCGAGTTGTCCACAAAAATTTCAATAGTAATCCGTTTTTAGTATCCAAATGAAAACACGTATTTTATTTTATTTCAGCGGTTTCTTAAATTCCGCACAACAGACTCTCTGTTGGTCATAAAACAATCTTTTCGCCGCCGAAGGAAAATGAGAAAGTCTTTACTTCCAGATTTATTAACCGCTACATCATCGTCAACTCCACCGAGGTAGTAAATTTTAAATTCGACCGTTTATCTCTTTTTTATCGAATACTTTTAATAAATTACTAAGGCGAATTTCCCATTCGTTTCTCTATTCACATATATATATATACATATATATGTATGTCACATGGAAGACCACCAACACGTTACTGTGATTAGAAAGTTAATATATGACACTTTACTGCAAAATATTCACTGTTATTACTGGCGTTTCAGATAATTATAATTTTATCGCAGTTATCGAAAGCATTATTACAAATATGATGAGTTTTTGATTTGGCACCGTAAACAAAAGATTTTATTAAAATTGGTAAAATTATCTGTCAACGTTATAATGTACAAGTTGTTACACTTTTGAGGAGAAGAAATAAAAAAAGAGAAAAAAAATCTTTTCGTTTTATTTCGTTGCTGGGTATGCTCGACAAAATAGCTTATCCTTTTTATTGTTTCTTTTATTTTTTTTTTCTTTCTGTTACGTATTAAGCTTTACCCGCCTATCACTGACGCAGTAGCGATTTAAATCATTAAAATTTTATCACATTTTTTACTTAGTTACAAAATTTGAACGGATATTTCCTTTGGAACCGATATTGTATGAAAGAAGCTGCGGCCTCATACTTTTAAAACTAACTTCGATTGTCGCAGAGTTCATTTCAGAGTACTTTATAACAAGTATATGAGCGTATTATAAAAATTCATTAATTTGTAAATACAAAAGAAAACATTGTCGTCCCATTCGCGGAGTATAGTGTTCTCCATGTTTCCGTTGGTACAAATTAATTGCATCGATAACAATGCGAAGTACTCCGCGAATCGTTGGGCTATTTTTTAGTGAATTTTATTTTTTTTTTAAAAAAAATTAATTCTGGTAATTTATTTTTTCTTTATTTAACAATCGGTTTTAGAATTTCTTTTTGTTCGTTTTTTTTTTTTTTAAACCTTTTGAACTTCTTTTCTTTATCAGCTCGTGGGTCCACTTAATATTTCCGTATGTTCCGGAAAATTCGAACTATTTAATTTATACTTTATTTTCCTTTTTTTTTTTTTTTTCATTAAGATAATTTTCGATTCTGACAAGGGGCAAGTTTTATTCGACATATCTGCATTCAAGAACTAATTTTATCGTCTTTCTAGAGCTATGTTGTAATATCCTGCTAACTGAAATGATCTAATCTACATTATTTCTATTTTCCTTAAAATAATAAAGCAACCGCTCTCTCACAAGAGTATATCGCAATCAGATAATTAAATTTACTCCGAAATTTGGTTCTTCTGTTCTTCCTGAATCAGCTGCATTGCCACAGAAAATCTCTTAACCACGATATTGCAATGGTTCCATTTCTTCGCCAGTTAATTACATTTCCTGGTAGACTGAATTTTTTTCCCTCTTTCCATCCGGAATTATTTCTGAAAAATTCATAATTCATTTTTCATTCAGAACAGCTGCTTGGGAAATTTACACAACAATAACAATTTTCTTTCTAAGAACTCTCCTTTTAAATCGCAACGTAAAATATACATTTCCTCCTTCAAAGTCTTTCCGTTCATTCCGATATTTCAGTAGTACAAAGCAAGTCCCATATATCCCCTTGATAGATTATCGCGGATTGTGTAATTAAGCTTTTCACAATGTTCTTAAGGATCCCTAATGCGGATCTGATGAGAATACTGGGGCCAGTTCCTTTCTACTTTTGGACTATCCGCCTTTACTTTCCCGGACTTCTCCGGTATAACCAATATTCAATATTTCAGATTAGGTATAAACCTCGGAACGATTCGGATCCAAGACGGAACAAGTCTCGAACCTGTGACCTTTGATTTGATAGCCAAACACCTTAACCACTAGGCTACCGCGCTACCTAGTCATGATTTATTCGTTTTCGTCTTTTCACTGTTTTCATTGACTTCAACATAAACGTCAATTTACTTTCTTCTGAACTTTCCAATTTTTTTCTAACTCCATTACTACGCCGGATTACGTTTCCTTCAAACATTCTCTTTCTCTGCTTGTAGCGGTCTCTCTTAAATTTCCAGTTCTTGTGACCTCTTAGCTTTCCTACTTCATATATATATATATATATATATCGATTCGTTTTTTCTTCTTCTGCTCCGTAGTTTAGAATTCCTGTTAGCGATTTGTTTCCTTGACGTACTACAATCGTGTATCAAGATTTAATTTTGGTTTATGATTTATTCCAAACTTAATACGAACTAACGGTAAAATTTGCTCATAAAACTATCTTGTTAATCCATATGTAACTAAAAAAATTGTAATATTCGCTCAATACGTAACAGTATTTCATATTCAAGGTTACTAGTTCGTCAATAAACTTCGAACTTTTACATGTTTCCCGCAAACGCATAGACTGAAAGTGAACACTTCTTTATACACGAAAGTCCAGTAAACTCGTCCTTTTCTCTACTTGCATAAAATTTTCACAGGCAACCGATACCGTTAGCATAACGACTTTTGAGTTACTTCAAAAATACAATTTTTTTATTGCAGCAGTGATATCGATTATTAAATCAAAAACAATCAAGAGTCGAATAAAATAAATCTAAAGAAAGTTTTTCTCAGGTATAGCGCAAATTATCAAATTTTTTTTTATTTATTCTTTTAAAATAAGCTGGGATTTCACAGGACAAGTTTGCCCGTTGTGTGAGTGCCCGACACTCTTACTAACGTTTATTCTAAGTATACCAGATTACAACTATTCTTGCTTATCCTACACATCATAATATTAGTTAAGATTATATAAACATAGTGTACACACGTACAAAACGTAATTTACTCCACCGCGAATTTATAAACGATTTAGCGAATTTGAGTTCCGTCAGTAGGAAATTGTTTATGTAAGTATTTTTCGTTTGCCTACTATTTCCTCACCGTTTGTACCCCAAAACACGATTAATTCGTTTTAATTGGTCACCTGTATTGTTTTATTAGTTCAAACGTGTCGCGCTGGTGACTCTACCATAAGCTCAATATATGTTAGTTTTCCCTATACTGCACTAATCTGCAATGGTGTTTCTGAAACAGCTAACTTTATTTTTAAAAACACATTCAAGGTTTCTGATTAATTACAAAAACTCGCAAATGAACGTGATCTATTTGTGTTTTCATAATAACAATTTAATCTCACTTATTTTATAATTAGTTTCAATGATGATGCGTCTCCGTATATTCAGGAATTTTTTAATGATCTAAATTTTCCTATTCGTAATTGCACTTACATGATTTGAGTGTTTTCTTTCGTACTAATAGAACTGTTTAAATCGCCCGCGCTATAAGACTTCACTGTACTATATATAGGGCGTTGAAGAATAATAATTGTATGTTCCGGTTCAGCCACAACATTTAAATGGCATTACGTTAGTTTTTAGTAATAATATTCAACAGCGAATAATACGAAAATACAAAAAACATGGTAAAAAAGAAAAGAAAAAAAAATATATATATATGTACGATATTTTTTTACTGTTACAAATAAAAATGTAAATTTCAGGTACAAGAGCGGCGTTGAATTATCATGGCAAATATGTAGGTGCCTTAAAATCCTACCATCACGGATTAGGGGGTGATGTATATGTAGTAGACAGCCGAACGCTGCATATCAGAAATTTCGCATACGACGGTGAAGGACCAGGTAAATAATTTTACTTAAAAAACTTTTTAAAAGTTTTTCTTCATAATTAATGGAGCATCTTTTTACTATTTTTTTTTTTACGCTTTTTTCAATTATCTTGTGTTTATCACAAAGTAAAAATGAAACACGAAAAATAAATTAAAACTGTGACCTTATTTTTATGCAAATCGGTTACTTAAGTGTGAAACCCCTTTGACGGTTAGAAAATTCTGTTAAATCTGAAAATATAGCAGTATATGAATAAAATGAAACATTGAAAATTTTTGCGTGAACTGTTCATTAGCTTGATTCCGCTAATTAATGAGAGGATATGAAAAAAAGAAAAAAAAAAAGGATCGCCCAAGAACAGTTCCGCGTTATTAAAAACTTAACATTTTTAGCTCACTGACAACTTCCAAAGCCTCTTTGTCGCCTGAAAATTAGTTCGATCGAGTCTCGTCATATTAATATTCAGTCGAGTGTAAAAATTATTGTTATGCTGCGAAATTTGTCACATTCTCATATTTATTCGGTCTTTCTCCTCTTTTTATAAGATATCAGGATTCTTCCTTTAACGTATATGTCAGAGTTTGTAGATGAAAGAATCGGAGTTATTTTGTAATTTTTAATCTAAATTTATTACCTAGGAATGTAAGCAATAAATTTCTACTTAAAATATACACATATGTTTGTAGCCGATGAAACTTTGAAAAAGCTAAATAACTGAAGTGTACGAAAATATATAGATAAACTTTTTCGTTCAACTAATTATAATAATTTTACTTTGTTTAATATAAACAAAATTCCCCATCAGATAGTTTCGAAATGATCAAAGAAAAAAAAAACATTTCAAACTTAATGATATTTCAGTTTTTTCCCCTTCACCTAAAAACTGTACAATCATTGAACATAAAAAACGCATTTTAAAGAAATACTCGGTAACAAGGTTTCGCGGCGGCAAAAAATTTCATGAATGAAAAGGATCAAACAACCGCGCAAATTGAATAGGGAGAAGAAAATTGATACGACAGCACACACGAAGAAGAATTTAACACGAGTGATCACGCAAACAGGATCGCTTGAAGGACATTTACGGGAAGTCGGAAATAATTAATGAATTGTGAAAAAGACGTTTGGTGAAAAAGTGAAACGTAGGATAGTAAAAAGTGAGCAGAACGAAGGAAAATAAAATTATTTGGATAAGTGAAACAACGGAAAAATAAATAGAGCTGCAACACTATTAGAGTCCTTACAGCCATGCTTTAGGAATTTATGACGGTAAGAAAAATACTGTTAGAGGATGGCAGAGATCAAATAAGTTTAATGAGAAATGTGGGAGATTATTAAAGCCAAAATGGACTGCGGCGAAGAGAAATAAAAGCTAAAATAGGGATTTTTTTTTTAAGTATAATAAAATGCTAGTTATATAATTGAAAATGCAGGAATGAATAAGAATAGAAAACTTCAATGAAAAATGTTTAGCGAAAAAACGATACCTTAAATAATATCCGAAATGAGATGGGAGTGGTGTACGTACTGAATTCAGAAAGAGTTACTGGAATTGAAGGGGATTTAAGAGCACACAGTTTCAGATTATTTAATTTAGACAGATGGGTTTTAGAAGCACAATCATAGATGAAAGAATAGGAATGAAATTTGGAACGGATGATTTTACAAAAAAATCAAAATATAGAAAGAAAAAAAAGGAAAAATTTACGAGATTCAAAAAAAAAAAGGAAGCAACACTGATAATGTCGATACTGAAAAGAGAAAGACTGACAGAGGAACCTTGAGAAAATCTTGAAAAATCTCTTTTGTAAGGTAGAGAAATAGGGGAAATGAGTTGATACGAGTTATTCATCATGAAATTAATAGTCAGAAAAGTAATCGAACTTAAATATTAATTGCTGACATTTTATCTCTTGGATTTTGCAAATAAACATTATCAAAAACGCAGGAAACATGGATAAAAAACTCTCGGATACAATGTTTCTGGATGAAAGATTTTTATATTATATACATATATACATATATATTGAAAAATCACGAAAGCCAAACATATTACCGAAAAACACATTATTATATTCTGGTCACCAAGCAAGGCGTTTGATTAGCAAGCATATACTCTACAACAGTTTTTTGTGTAGAATGCTAAGACAGCCGTACGTAAGAAAGAATTTTCCTTAAAAATAAATACAAAGATAGAAGAGTAGTACGAAAGAGAAGCTACAACACCGTTGGAAAGCATTAAAAGGTTTGAGTTCAGATAAGTTTTTAAAGGCAAAGTGTGCTGTTGAGAGCTGGAGTGGGGTTAGAAGATTCTGAAACAAACAACTTCAATTCACTAATGTCGAATATAAAAGTTAGGGAGTGAAAAGGATAATTTTGGTGACAAAGAATAAAATACAGTTCATCACAGCTAAAAAGTCGGAGCAACAAAGTCAATAAAAGATAATATACTGTTAACAAGAATGTTGCTATTGGAAGTGTGTTCAAAGGAGGGGAATTCATCAAAAGTCCTGGTCATTTTCGGAATGTATACAGGAGGGCTTAGTTTTAGAGAAAGAAGTACAATATGACTTCTTCGAGGGTTCAAGTACTTACCTAACTTTTGCGTTCGCCTATTTACGAGCAAGGAAATTTTCGGTTGGAGAATTTGAACGAAAGGTTGTAGAAGTGATTCGATTATGGTCAAATGCTGCACTCTAAGAGAAGCGCCGCGGTGATTAGAAGCTGGAGAGGATAGTGAAATGGTGAGAAAGCGTTAAGGACAAACGTGATAAATTGTAGAAAAGAATTATAAACACAGATTGGATCAAAGCTCGGTTGAATATTAGGAAGCGAAAAATTAATTAGCGGTAGAACAGAACAGCGTCCAATTTGTTTTAGATAGATTCTATCGAATAAAACGAAGAGACCTGAAATAGGTTGAAAAAGGAGAATTAAGAGGAGCTATTAAAACAGCAACATGATCATAAATTCTGCCATTGTAGTTAAAATCTGTAGTAGGTGCAAAAAATATTAAACCAAGGGAGCTGAAAAACCAATGAACTCTTACAGTAAGTAGAAGAGAAGCTGATAAGGATAATGAAGTTATCGAAAAGGATGAAATTCTCAGGGTAATAGAAATAAAAAATATTTCAAAACGATTAAATCCAAAAAATCCTAGTGAATTTTAGCTAAACAAAAATCCCAAAAGTCACTAAAATTTACCATCTATTCAGTTAGATGAAAAACAAAATATCAGCGACAATGTTTTAAATAACAGATAAAATTACTAGAATGATTCACACGTCGATTTTCACACCTTACTTTTCAAAAATGATTGAAAATTTAAAATATATTATTGCGGTCAATAGAAGGGCGCGAGCTACACTGGAAGTAGAAAAGTAAAAAAAAAAAAAAACCGGGTGAAGGTATTTGAAATTTTAGTTTTAAAAAAATCTGTTCAAAATATAACAAAAAGGCTACAAAGTGAATTGGAAAGTGTCGAGGGTCTTTTAGCAGAATTTGTAAAACTCGTATATTATATCTGCTTGCAAATATATCAAGCTTTTCTTCAGAAAACTCATGCAGTGCTCTTCAAAGTATAGAAATTTTAAATTTTCAATGCATCAACTTTAGATTTAAATTTAGTTTCACAAATGTTTGCCCGTAAAAATGTAAAGAGAATTCGGCATATATCTCTCGTTTTTGTTTTTATTATCATCACAAGTTAAAATATCAGTATCGGAAGTCATTCTGCTGATAAAATTACAATGCACGTACAATTGCAAATTAAAAATGTTGGTAAACTGTGTAGACTAATCCCATATTTTGCAACCCCAAGGTCACTATTTTTTTTTGTTTATTTTTACGTTTGTATATTTTTTCATCGTAAAAATTTCATACGATATGAAATTTGTACAAAAAATATTTGCTTTTTATTTATTATCATCATCATCATCATATTGATTGCGTCTCCTGTTCAGGAGTTTGCATACATCATATTATGTACGTATTACATGTCCCGGTCTCTAACTTTCCTTACTATTTCGCGCAGGTCATAGTGACCATTTCCAGTCATTTCCTGTCTCTTATTGGTTTCGCTGTTATTTTTCCCCATATGACTGCCATGAATAGTAGTCCTCGTCTTCTCTAATCTTATGAGCAATAATATACTTTCCTTTTCTCTATATACCTTTTATGATCACCATTTTCGTTTTCTCTAATTCTTTCCGTCACCTCTTTATTCGTAATAGGTTCGGTCCGTGATACTCTTGCAATATTCTGCGATAGTGCCACATTTCGAACGCGCGTTAATTCCTTTTTCGCTATCTGCACTGATTGTCTTCACAGGAGTATTTAAGTACTGCCCGGATGTAACAGCGTAATACTATTTTCTTCAGATTAAGGCTCCTAAATACCGCGCTTAAATCAGTGAATGCTTGTTTCGCCATTCCAATTCTACCTTTGATTTCTTTTTGATCTCTTCCGTCATTATGAGAACTACCAAATGTCTGAACCGCACTCTATTTCATCGTTATTAATCCTTATGCGCACGTTCTTAATCTCGCTACGTGTAAACTTCATTACTTTAGTTTTCCTGGAATTTATCATCATTCCATATTCTAAACCTGCTATGTTCTATCATTTTTTGCATTTCTTTCTTCGTCGTCGCTCTTAAAACCTTATCGTCCGCATAACATATCTCGTTTATTCTCTGCCCGCTTATTTTAAAACCCAATCGCTCTATCTTAGCATTTTTCATGATTTCCTCCGCACATATATTAAACAGTCTCGGAGACAGCGGACAACCTTGGCGTACTCCTCGTTTCATAGCGCATGTTGCGTCTGAGAATTCTTTGTTTACTTCAATTCCCAATATATTGTTCTTACTAAGCGCACGTCTTTATCGTCTAACACTTCCGCAGTATCTGTATCAGTTTATCGTGTTTTACTCGACCAGATGCCTTTTCGTAGTCTGTAAAACAGGCTACAACTTCTGTTAGTGAACGATTAATTTGAGTAAAGATACAATCTCTGGTTTCTCTTCTTGCGATGAAACCAAACTATGTTGGCCAAATGGTATTTACAACTAGGC
Organism: Icerya purchasi; assembly: GCA_039619475.1. Lineage (NCBI taxonomy): Eukaryota > Metazoa > Arthropoda > Insecta > Hemiptera > Monophlebidae > Icerya > Icerya purchasi. Next base: position 152,833,001 of record CM077116.1, on the reverse strand, counting down.
CAGGTTTAAAAAAAAAAAAAAAACAAACTGAGTATCTCTTACGTCTGAATCCAGTTTGAGCTCTATCCTAGAATTTATTATTGACAGCAATAGTTTTAGAGAATGGTTCGTTAGTGCTATTGTCCTGGATTCCGCAGTTATTTACGAGGTGCTCTTTTTTGGTATTGACACGAAGTTGACTTAAATCTTCAGGTATTACTCCATTTTCATTATTTTGTTAAACAACTTCAACAACTTAATCTTATAACCAGGCGTTAAGTGTTTTATAAATTCTACCGGCAGCTGGTTCTCACCAGGTGCTTTGTTATTTCTGTCTCTTTGCAGCGCGCATTTTCTAATTCCCGTAATTCGATGCTCGGTGCTGCTTCTGCTTTCAACACTCATTGCAGGCCTCGTCTGATCATCATATAATTCTTTAGTATAATCTAACCACGTTTCTTCTATTTCTTTCCTGCCTAAACAGTAGTTTGCTCGCTTGTTTCGTATATAAGTAATTCCGTTTTTCTTCTTTTTATTTGTTATCGTCATTTCTTTTATTTTAGTATGCATTTATTTATGTCTTTCATGCACTTTTTCAGTCTCTTTCCATTTATCTTTATACCATCTAGTCTTTTCTTCAGTGCCCTTTTTCGTTATAATTCTGATCAGTTTTTTATATTCTACTCCGTAACGATCTTTTAAGTTCCTTCTGACATATATATCATGTTCAATATTTCTTGCCTCATCCATTGCTTATATATGCTTTTCTCCCCATCTAGAAGCGCTTTTTTCGCTGCCATGAGAACTTCCTGTTTTCATTTGTTTCATAGTTCCTGTATATTACTCGTATTTAATTATAATTTAAAATTCATTTCTAGACTAGGATAAAGCAGTAACTGTCGCTCTTCAAATATGTAACTGTTTGAATGTGTACATGCTTCTTTGTGATAGAGGTAATTTACGAAAAAAAAAAAAAAAATGTAAAACATTGGCCACTCTACTGGCACATACGTTAACGATTATGTAATTTTTATAAAAATTTCGTATTGATTAGATGTAATAAATGTAACGTTTTTGTATAACGGAAATCGTAACCACTATAGCGAAAAACGAAAGTGAAATGACGAAAACTAAAAATTACTACACAAACTGTAAATTAAAAAATGGCATAGTCAATGAAAACCGATACTTCTATAACAATTATACAATACTGATATCTGTTCAAAAGCAAACTAGAATTTTTTATTTAAACTTTAAAACAAAATCTATGTATAATAATTCATCGAATATACTTGCGAAATTATTAAACTTACAAAGACTTACATGTTTCAGGATCTTCCGAAATTGCAATATTATTTAAACCCTATTGTCATTATTATAACATTTACATGTCTGTCCACTTAAAATGTCCCCCCATGCTTGCTTTGCGCGGACCCATCGTTTTTACTAATATCGTGAAATTTTCACTAATATTAGTACGGCAAAGTATCGCTTTTCAATGTATTCAGGTCGGCCTTTTGTTCGCGGGTTAATTCTATCTCTTACCGCGTTCAATAACTGATAAGGAATTATTCGGTGCGCTCGTTCCTTTTATTTACCTTTCGTAATAATTTCGTTATTTATTTAAAGTTGATTTCATTTCGAACAGTAGTTCGATTTATTTTCTCTTTCTATTTATTTTTTATTTTTTTTTATCTGTTTTTTATTTATTTATTATTATTATTATTAATTTTTTTCCTTTCTTCTCCCTCACTTCTGTGAGACAAGCGCGTCAAAAGGGGACCGCTGTACGGCGGCCCCTTCTTCTATCCCGTTAAAGACGAGCAAGTCGTCCAATTTACCTCTTAATTGGACGGTGATCCCAATTGTAAACGCAAATCTGCGGACCTCCTTTCTCTTATTTCCGATACTCAGGCGAAAGAGATCAATCTATCTCAAACTGAACTCAATTTGGTTTCTAATAAACATAATAATGACAACCATAATAATAATAATAATAATAATAATAATAATAATAATAATAATAATAATAATAACAACAATAATAACAATAATTTTTATTATATTAATGCTAACGATAGTCATACTAATAATAATCATAATAATCCAGCGATGATCGTAATAATAGTAATAATAAAGCCAATAACAATGACCACGGCAGCAGTAACAATAATAATAATAACTGGGAAAATTACTAGCCGATGCAGCCACCATCAATACCACTCACATGTACGGAGTATTTAAAGAAACATAATGCACGTCTCCATGTGGTTTACGCCCAAGAAGTTATCTTTTCAGCCTGCAAAAAGCAGAGAAAAGAGAAGGATAATAATAATGATAATCAAATCGAATCAAAATGTATTTTTACAATTTCTAAAATTTACAATAATTTACAATTTAATATGTTTAAGCCGTTTATGCGCATGGTTGCACGAAATAATAATAATAATAAATCAAATCAAATCAAATCAACTTTATTAGAAAACAGAAATCATTACAGAAAATATTTAATTAATTATAATAATTGTAAAGAAAATTTAATTTTTTCTTCTGATCATCTAGGGCTTCCGTACATGTCGAAAGTTTCTTCACGGATAAAAATATAGTAATATTTATCGCTTGACCCTTGAAAGGCTAATAAATTCCGTTTCCTCCTCTCCTATGAGCGGTATTCCCCAAAGGCAGAGACCGTGCTTCAGTCAAATTTTCATTTGTAACTCCTGCTAACTCTTTTTTGTGTACTACAAATTTTGGCGTCGCATAATATTTTAATTTTTTTTTGGGGTGGGGCTCGTCAACCAGGGACCTCACCCAGAAACAATAGGAAGAAGAGTTAACTAATTAAAACTTGATTCGATCGGAAATTGCAGAAATAAAGGAACCAATGGCGGGAACAACAGACTGGGACGGAATGAACAGGATATAGGAAACACAGTAAGGAGAAGAAAGCCTTGACTTCAAAACGAGTAAATAAAGGGAAGAGCGTTCCGCAGAAAGAGCAGAACACTCAAAGAAAATGTGATTAGCATCACAGATGGGGAGAGGAAACCAAAGAGAGACGAAACCGGGAAGCGGGCAATAGAGTGTGATTGAAGCGTAGGCGAATAATAGGGACAATAACAGAACGTGGAAAAGAAGAGAATTCTGAGAGCCAAAAATTAGTTGCAAGGTTAGGCTGAACTGAGAGGTAGAAGGAACTTTCATTGGAAAAAGAAGAAGGCTACATATCCGACCAAAATTTACAGTGAAAATTCTTACTTAAGGACACGAAATTAGTGCTAGGGATCTTTTTAAAGTAAAAACGGAAGCGGGCAGCAGCCTGAGCCAAAGCATCCGTCATTTCGTTACCCTCGATGCATCTAATATTAAAGCGTACATTCCCAATACTATATTATTCAGAATGAGGGTTATTTCAAGCGTTCATCCATATTTTTCCAAAAAGGAAAGACTTGGAACAGATTGAATCACCAATCCAATTCACCGTACACATCGTTCCTCTGATAGTATTAAAATATCCACACGTTAAACTCGGGTTCTGTAATACCACTCCTCCCGAATTCGTCTCGATATTTTAAATTCGGTTTTCTGTCCCAGCGCCGATTTACTTACTCGGATTTCTAAATACCTTTTTTTTAAGCACGTGAAAATATTCTCTTGTAATTCGCCTATTATAAGTTCTACCGTGCTTTCAGGCGTCTAATCTCGGAATGCAGCAACGTGCAGAAACCTCCCGCTTTTGCCCTAACTGCAAAAGCATCCACTGCGCCTATGATCGATCTGCCCTAAGTGGATTAGGCAAAGAGAGATTAAACACATAATGGCATTCGAAAATATCACCTTCCAAGAGGAACTTCTCATTTCAAAATTAGCAGTTCAGTAGCATATATGCCTTTTCGCATGCCGATCGGGTTTCGGTGACTATTTCTTTTCATTATATTCCTACAAAGGCTCCATCATCGCTCTTTTTTCTTCTTTCTAACTCTTTTCCTAGTTCTAAATCTCCTACTTTTCACAGACGTCGTAACTTAAAGCCTTTCTATAAATCCTCTTCTCTATCACCCCTTTTCCATCCAACCGTATTCCATCCCCTTCTAATAGGTGGGTTCTCAATAAATCTTTTGCTTTTTCGGTTAATTATTACTACTCAAATCTTACGAGTATTCCTTGGTTACCCTTAATTCCTATTCCTCGATTACTTCTCCCTTAATTAAAAAAATTTCTGCAGTCATCCAAAAAGATTACTTCTTCCTCATTTTTTTTTAATATTATTTTTCATCTAATAACGTACACATTGATTAAGTTATCTTCCCCTAAAATTGATTTAAAAAACGAAAGGTGGGCAAGCAAATCAGGGTTGATTCTCCTTCTTCCCGTTCTCTTCTATCTGTTTCTTCCTTCCTCACATTTTCTATTCTACCGACCTGTTTAATCACTCTTCCACTATACAATATGACACACAAATCAGCTGATTAACTATTTAAATTTTATTGTTTACCGTTTCCTCTTCCACGTTTTCCCTACTTATTGAATGTATTGTTGCTGAAGTGGCTTTAACCACACCGAGCATTAGTACACTTATTTCATGTACTCTCGAATGCGCTCGTATTAAGATGACTCGCTCAGTCTTTGAACAGAGCTGCATTCATATTTTTATTTTTTTTTCTCTCAAACTTGCCGCTTCATGTAGCTGTAAAACTGAATAGCGTGTATAGCCTATGTAGCAATCAGCTTTACACGTTGTAAATTAACATCAACATCATGCACCATTTTATTTACACGAATGCTTCAAAATCAGTTTCCTATTACCAACATTTTCTTTTACCAGTTTTCTACACAAATGTGATCTGTCTTTTTCCTTTCAAATACTCTTTGAATTCCTTTCTAATTTGGATAGTCCCAAAATCGTTATAGTTTACTCTTCTGTGCCTTTCTATCAACTCACTTTGATTCGGTTAATAATACAAACGTTTTTGTTTTTCCTTTTACCTTGTAAAATTGTTGCGCCTTCTTATTATTCTTATCTTCCCCCTTATCATTTCGTTCGCTTCTAATACATTTGTTTCACAATGAAGGGTGCGTTCGATATACTGCAGTGAAATTGTCGCAACCTAAGAGCCAATAAAAAACTTCATTAGATTTATCAGATCTTCTCATAATATTAGTGTTACTCTTATTTCAAAAACATGGCACTTTAATGTTAAACACTTCAGCCTTAATGGCAGTTCTGATGATTCTGCAATCCTTGTTAGAAATTACATTCCTTTCTAATTTTACGATATTTCCCTCAACCTCCTTCCAACTACTAATCAATGTATCACTATTCACATCTCCATCTATTCTAGCGCATTCCATTAACATTATCTCTATCTTTATTTCTTCTAACTACGACCTTTGTCAACTGCCCCTTTCTTCATTTTCAATTCCATCTCACAACCAGTTGTCATCGGCGGAATCTAGAATATCCATTTACCGATGTGAAGTTGCGCATCCTATAAAACCTACATCTCCATCCTTAGGAATCATTTTTGATAACTTAGTTCACCTTAATTAATCTCTCCTTCAACATATTTCACAAACGCATTTATCTTTTTCATCCGATGTATTTGTCTTAATTATAACTGGAGGATCCTTACGGATTTTTACAGTAATGGCCGTGCTCCTATTCTTCTAACTCCTGTTAATATTCTTTCTCCGATTAAATTCAGCTTTCTCTATTCTCCTCGATGAAACCCCTTTAAAACGCTAATTGGATGTTATTCGGTCGATTTATCTATTTGCCTACATTTTTAAGCCGTACTCTTCTCTAGCTTCCTTCCGCTTTCGTTTTTCATTGGTTTCCTCCCTACATCGTACTCTTCATTCTAATAATGCACTTCTCTGCGACGTCAGTCATATGTTTGAGTGTTCATCTCTTTCTGTTCTACTTTCTATTCCAGTTTGCTGAGAATCGATTTATCTGCTCCTTCCTACCATTTATTGCCCCTCTTATATCCTGTCTTTTCCTTCTGCACTCTTATTCCTATTCTTTTTTTCCATTAGCAATATCCAGTCGGATTAAAACATAACTTATTCCTCCTTTTAATCGTTTCACCGTAAAAGTCTCCGATTGATAAGCCCAAAAAGAAAGAAAGGAAAAAAAATGAAGAAAAGAAAAAAAAAAATCTCTCTTTGTTAATCCGGAAGCGGTTTTCTTTGTAATGGTCAGTTCTTGTACAAACGCAGTGCGTTTTAAATTTTCAATCAAAAATCCGAAAAGAGAAAGAGAGAAATGAAAATTTCAGTAACCTTTTATACGGCCAAATGGGGATGGTATATCGACGCTTTCATTATTTGCTGTTGTAAAAGGCCATTCCTGATTTAAAAATCATCTTCAAAGTCCGGCTCAATCAAAAACGCCCAAACTACTGGCGAACGACTCGTGCAATCAAAAGTCATACTTCGCTGGAAGTTTTATCAATTATAAAAATTCCACGCAAGTAAGCTGTTTCATCGGCAATCAAATTTGTTAACATCCCATTTTCAGAAACCAAAGGTATCTACGTATGTTTGTCTACCCTCGAACAGTGTGATATCCGATTCGACTAGCAGAAACATGCATTTCGGCGAACCGTGATGATATGTTATCATTTCTCGAATAAATAATTCAACTATAAATCAGGAATCTAATGCTCAATTGAAATATTCGAAATATTAACAGAGCCAGCAGTAGCAGCAAAATTAATTTGCAATGCGCCGTCTAAAACGCAACAAAGCGCATTATTTAATTTGTAATTTTTCACTCGTGCCGAGCGATCAGACTGCACAGTAATTGTGCGCGAAACGAATTGCGTCGATCTAGTATCGTCGTCGTAAATTGCCTATTTTGAACACGTGTTTCAATTTCAAATTTTTCTTCTATTTTCTAACCTTCATTTCTGTTAAACAGAGAAATATTTAATTTACCGGCAAACAAGCAGTTTTATTAGGATTTTTAACCTTTTTTTTTTGCTTTCAGCGGTTGGCAGCTGCTGCACGTGGTATGTTATTTTAAAGCAGTTGCCGCGATGATAATTTTTTTCGAGAAATTACTCAACCTTAAATTGAAAGTCTAGCACTGAACTGAAATGTTCGACATTTTTTGAAAATATATCGATATTTATTAATATTTACACATTTCCTTATCAATACGCTTGTCGACGAGTTTTCTTACATCTAAATATCTATACACTATACTACTTATGTACTATACAATCTTATCGCCGCGTAAATCATTTAATTACTAATTTATCCTATTTTTCCCTATTTCTAACTTATCTATAACTAATCCCTATTATTTATTTTATTTTATTTATTTATTTTATTCCGTCCCTTTTCCCTCCCCTTATTTTTCACTTTTATTTATCACTATTTCCGTACCCTCTTCTCTTATTTCATGCTTATTATTGTTCCTATATTTCCCTCTTTTCTTTTAACGTTCCCTTTATTTTCTTTTTTTTTCACCCAAATTTTTTCCTCCTCCATTATTGCTCTTTAGGCATTTTATTTAACAACTGCGTTATAACGTACTTTTTTTTTTCTTCCCCTTATCTTTGTTTTAGCTAACGGCAGTTTGTACAACTAGTTTTCCCTCCTTTGCCATCATCGTAAAGTGAATTCTAATGGCAGTCCGAAGTAAAAATCTTTACGTTTAATTAGCATGCTGAAAAGCATAAAACTTGACAATAGGAAATTGTTTTAATTCGCATATATTTATTCTGAGTATAATTTAACTTGAAAGTTAAAAATTCGGTACAGATTGGAAGATCCGTTAATAGTTAAACTAGAACTTTCATCTAGTTTAGGCTGTTCTAAAAATTGACAGCTGAAAAGGATTATGAAATAATAGTTTGAAAATTATTCGCGTTCGACTGGTCTTAAAGCAAAGTTTCAACAATAACAACTCTAATTCCTACAGCTAAAGCCGGTTATCTATCTGGCACTTTAGTATAAGTGGTTAACCTCCTGGTTGTAATACTAAAAGAGTATTAACGTGCAATCGCAAACAATCATCCAACCACCGAAAATAGTTTTATAATTATAAAGTATAATTAATAATTTCCAGTAATTACTTTTGTACCACAGGTACCCCAAAAAACACTAACAATATTAAATTTGTCTTTTTACACAATTATTGATAGCGCTAATGAAATGTTTCGAGCAAATTGCATTGCGACCAAAAATTTTCCCTTAACATTTTCTCTTATCATTCTAATGTTCCATAAAGAATAGAGTATAAAAAAAAAAAAAAAAAACAAACTTATATGTGATTAATTTCATTTGATATAATGCAAATATTATGGAACACGCAATTAATATATTTAAAACTATATCATGGTAATATTGACTATTAGGAACCCGTTTACATTTTGTACCAATACATAAAACTCAGTAACATAATTGTATAAAATGTAATTTATTTTAATAATTTATAAATAATAATAACTTAATAAAAAATTTAAAAAAAAAAAAAAGAAAAAATGTTGAATGGCCAGATGGCGAAAGCTTGGCACAGAGGGAAGAGGGAGAAAAAAAAATATCGTATCCAATTTGCATTTCATAATGAAAAAGTTTTTTGACTTTGCTTGATTCTTTTTATTGACCTATTCATACTTTGGCTTCTTTCTTATTTTAAATTTATCTTTAGACCTCTTTCATTTTTCGCAGTTTTCATTCCACTCATCATCCGATGGTACTAAAATTTAACTTTTTTGATTTCTCTTTTTTTACACTTTTTATAGCGCGCGAGTTTTTTCTTTTTTTTTTTTTTTTTTGTCCCGGCTTCAGTTAACTATCAAGCCATTTGGCCACCACAACCGGTTAATATAGGAATAATGCCAACTAATGAAAGATACATAATATTTAATTGGTAAAAAGGTTACAGACAACCACGGCAGCAAACGTTCAATATTACCCACGGAATAGCTGAAAAATAAAATCTTTAGGAAATCGAAATTGGCCAGACTGAGCCCAAGATACATAGAGTACCTGAACTTGATTGACCAGAAAAATTAATGGAACAGGAATCACAATCACCATATACAATAATTATAACAAACAATCAGAGTCACAAACGCTTCAGCATAGTCCACGAATGTCTGTACGAAATCATAGCGAAGTTCTCCAAGTCGAGTTCGAGATGCGTAGTTCGATGTTTTCGGCTGATAAGTAAAACAAATACATGTCGCGTGTAAATTTTTAAATTCAGTGAACAATGATAAATTAAAAATTCACTTGATTGCAAGGAAGCAAGCATTCTGCGTATTATATGTTTTACAAATACAGGTCGGCTTTGTCTTCGGATTTGCAGATAGCGGTTATAATGACAAATTTTAATACTTCAGCATATCCCCCCCCACCATAATGGACTAATAAGAATGTTAAAGGTTTGATAAAAAAGTCAATGTTTTTCTTTATTAAGATATAGAAATTCAATCGAAACCGAAGGAATATTTGTTTGGTAGAGAAAGAATTCCAGATTTTATTTTATCAGGAAGCAAATCATAAAACCCAAATGACTTTAAGTTAGCCCCTTTGTAGTTGTACGTTTTAGTTACACCTTCAGTTCTTAACATAATAACAAAAATAAAATAATAATGATATGAATAATTCAAAATGGCTCTAGGAACATTTCTTAAAGTTTTATAGATTATTACGCGGTTTAAAAAACATTTTGATATCATTTGCATTTTATTTTAATTTTAGCCGGATACTTTTACGTATCAAATACGAAGACGCCGAATGAAAACGGAATAAAGTTACGCGATGAAAGAGGAGGGTACGTATTCCACAAAATTATCATGTAATTTATATATTTATAAGAAATATATGTACTAAAGTAAACCATAACTGTTTAATTGCTAAAGAAAGAAAAACTCTTTTCTTTTTTTTTTTTTTTTTTTTTTTTTTTTAATACTAAATTTACAAATATAAATCTAGGCGCCGAGTGTAACTACCTGGGCTATTACGGCACCTAGACTTACTTGAAATAGAAAAACTTAATTTCGGTTTGTATTACATTTTCAAACTGTTTAATGGTTCACAGATCATCATTTTCCATATCCGTTAATGATTTCGAAATAGTCGTTGCGAGTTGTAACAAATTAACCTTGCAACATACACACCAAAGAACAGAACCGCTTTTTTGAGCGTATTATTTAAACTCGTTAGGCACCTTCGAGCAGAAGCTTTCATTCAGACCCTTGTTAAAATTACCTACGGTCTTACTCAAATTGCAACAGATAAAAGATACAATTTGCGTTAATAAGAAATGCGGATTTAAAAAATTACTTTTACATCGGCATGAAATTTCTTTTCGCCGTTATCAGAATTTTCTACAAATAAACATATTTTTTATTTCCGATTTTGTTTGCTTGATACTATATATATATATAATAAGTATTTTCCGTAATTTAACCAGGTTACTGTTATTCTTTCGGATATTTTTAGTTTATTTTTGTAAATACTGTACAACAAATTGGTAAGAATGGAACTTTTGTTTACATGAAGCATCATTGTCAACCAACTACACACTGTGTTCCTATCGGCTAATTATACTTTAGCAGAAAGTTAAAAATGGGTCTCTTTGAATGTGAATACATCTTGTTTATTTTTTTTTCAAAATAATTTCATTAATCGTTCTTCATTAAAAATTTAATCTTTAATTCATTTGAGTGGTTCGTGACTTTTAAAAGGTATTTTTAAGGTAACTATTAAAATGAGACATAGCCACCTAAAATTCGGTATTGCAATATGTAATAATCGTCGCATGCCTTTTTTTCTACATTCTACAGAATGAAAGTAGATATCAACATCAGATGAACGGGCGACAATAAATAAACAGCTGAACTTGTAGTAGAGAAGTAATATGTAAACAATAATCCGTTCAATATTAACAAATATTGGAGATGAAGATACAAAAAAAAAAAAAATAACAGAAGAGGAAATGAATAAAGTAATTAAAAGTTTTTAAAAGAAAAGCAACAGTCGGAATCCAATATTTTCATAAATTCACAAAAAATATCTGAGAGTTGTATATAAATAAATGATTTCCATTATCCAAATATGTGAAAAATATCGATAACAGCAATAACACAGAAATCCTATAAATGAAAGAAAAAATCTACATGATATAGAGGTATTATTAAATTTCAGTAAAATATATTCGCTCTAAATAAAATCAAAAAATTTTGCACAAATGTAAATATTATACGAAAAGATCGGTGTATGCTAGCAATTTTAAATATAAAACTATTAAAGAATATGAAAACAAATCATATAAAACGGTAATGTTAACAACAAATATTACAGAAGCTTCTAGCAGCATAGATTTCAATCAACTGATGAAACTAGCAAAAAAACTAAAATTTGACATCAATTTATTCGAAAATTTAAATTAATATTCTGATCAAAGGTACACAAAAATCAACATAAACAACTGCGAAAGAAGGCACGGATTATACAGGAATACTACAAGAAGTCATATATCTCACCTGATATTCCTATACTGCGTGCTCTTTATTCCCCCTTTGCAGTCAACGCTAATCATTCCAATAGTAGCTAAATCCTTGTTTTCTATAATTCATCATATTAATATTTAATCACTCCGTCAGTTCTTCTACAAATTCTGTGAGTTAATGTCTTTGACTGAAGAAAAAAAGAGAGAGAAAAAAAGTCCCCTTACCTGTGGAATATACTATTTGCACAAATATGACCAATTAGTCTTGTTTGATTATGTAAAACTTACAACGGTCATGGATAATTTAGCAGTAACAACAGCGGATGAATGTGTAGAAAACTTGAAAAAAAATCGGCATCGCTATTACAAAAAAGTTTTTCATTAACAGACCATAAAATAGCAACGCCGTACATATCAATATGAACTGTACAGGAGCAGAATGAACTGGTGCGCGTAATGTAAAAATTTTTGTTTTCCAATCTAAAAATTATTAATAAAGCATTTTTTTATAAACATGTTTTCAAATTAATATAATCATACAACCAGTAAATTGACTAGAAAACATTGATATATTAAAAATTATAACAACAACGTGCAGGCCTCTATTTAGGGGGTCCAGGGGGGCTGCAACCCCTGGCCCCGCCTAATAAAGGGGCCCCCAAGAGACGCCCACTTCCGACATGTAATAAAAAATTAATCTATCATTTGTCATATACATTAATGGTTTTTTTTTCAAAAAAATAGAATTAACTTTACAGGAACAAGTGAATTTTTTAATACGTTTTTTAGTTAATAATTTTGTATCTATTTTTATTTCTTCCTAGAGGAGGAAACTTCGTAATAGTAAAATTTCGAGTTTCGTAAAAACGTATCAGAAATTTATATTAAGGTATAACGAGTCGGAATTTACGTTTTTAAGGAATGTCTCTATGAATGTGTGTGCGTGTATCCACGCGCAACACACGCAAACACACTATCCTCTTAATCAAATCTTTGGTTAAAATTTGTTGAAAAATTCATTGTTTAAAATTATATATATATATATATATATATATTAATTTATTTTTTTGGTATCGACAATTTCACCCATTGTCTATATGATATTTAGTTTTATTTACATTAATAATTATATGTTAATTCGTGAATTCAAAATAATATAATTAAATTAAATTAAAGAAAATTTAGTTACGCTATAAAACTGATCATTTTGTCACTTCCGAAAAGGGCCCCTTATACTTCCGCAGCCCCGGGCCTATCATACACTTAATCCGGACCTGACAACGTGTTTCGGAGACACTGGCCCATAATCATGGTGAATATACCACCACCATGATTATGCAACAATGTCTCCGCAACATGTTGGTGTTATAATTTTTAATATATTAATATTTTCCAGTCAATTTATTTCTCATATAATTATCAAAAATTGAATTAGTCATTATGTAGATAACGTTATTTTGTGACGAATGTTCTAGATTAAATCCGCTCAAACGATACAGAAAACAACATATAACACTAACGTTACCGGAAGGAAAAACTGTTAGCAACATCAAGTGGTTCTACGTTTGGTGTGATGAATTTTCCGTAAGATATTTTAATTTTAAAGAGAATATATTAAAATATTCGCTAGTATTATACATATATATATATATATATATATATATTATTAGTTTGGTGATGGTGCAAGACGTACTTAACGAGAACACACATATTTCTTAATGATTCTACTTTTATCAGATTAAATGAAAACTGAAATTGGAGCTAGCGCATTTGCTTATAAACTAATCTTATGAAAGATTAAACCGTAATTTACTAGTCATCTAAAGTCTACGCAAAGTATGTAAACCATTTTTTTTTGGAAATCCTAAATAGGGAAAACAAAAAAGTTTAAATAGAAACTTAATACATTATTTTTTTTATCAGTGAGTATTCAAATCTTAAATTCATATTTCAGTAATCAATATCTACTAATTTCTACTGTTTGTACCGATAAACATTATTTACGCAACTAAATTGTCAGCCATTATAAGATGTCTAACATCTGACAATTACTCGAGTAGCTGGATTTCCTCAGCATTCAGATGTCGATGCGAGCTGCTTCTCGTGCTTGGCTGCGAAGTCACGATAATCTTATCTGTCCGCTTCAAATTTAAATCTGCTCGCAGATCCTCCTTTCTCCGTTAACATTCTATATTGGTTATTGCGCAAGTAACATTGTTTTATCTATGCCGAATAACCGGTCAGTTGGCAGATTTTGTACATCCCCAAAGTAAGGGAAAGACACGGCTTGAAAATAAACGTTGAAAAAATGCAATTTACAAGGTCATCTAATAATGCGGTTATCTCAAACTAAAAAAAAAATCGGAAACGAAATAGTAGAGACAGCGAATGAATTTCGATCTTTTTTTTTTTTTTTTTTTTCTAAGGGTTCGTCAGCGAGGACATTAGCCCAAGAAATAGGAATAAAGAAAAAATCAGATTTTTATGCGGCGTGAAACATTCAACAAGAATGTGTCAAGCGCCTGGATGACAGAAGGAGAAGGAAGGGAAAGAATAAATGCAGCACAATAGGGAGTAGGAACATTGTTTGATAAGAGAGAGGAGTAAAAGGAAGATTGTTCAGATGAAAGAGATGAACATTCGAACATCATGTGATCAGGATTACATACATGTTGACTGTTAGGAGAATGTAAAGGACAATACGGAGATGCCGCGAGAGAGAATCGGAAAAGCGACGAGGGAAGCCAGCTGTGCCCAAAGCGGAGGCGGCATATTGCCGAGATGCCGGAGCGACGCATAAAAGGGAAGTCAAGAAACCAGGAACAAAAAGGAAGAGAAGGCTGGATGGACAAGTAAAAAGAATCCGGGTTTGAGAATGAGGAGTAGTAGGAGTTAAACCATAATTGGTTGTGCGCTGCAGAGGACAGAAACTTAATATTGATGGATGGAAAAGTAGTAAGGAACCTGCCGGAAGAAGAAGCTCGCCGAGCTAATAAGTCAACTGAGTCATTTCCTTCTATTCCGGAATGGCTAGGGATCCAAAGGAAATTAACCTGGATTGCACAAAAAAGAAAGAGGTCACGGATCAAGGAACGTATAAAAAGGATTACATAATCATTCGATCTTTAGGCGCACACTGTTTATAAGCGACGGCCGGGATAGGAAAAAAAATTAAAACCCGTGTCGGAATAGTTAAACAGGAATTTGTAATAATCTAGAACTGGTAAATCTGTGCTACGCCGCGTTCGTTCTGCAATATGAAGCAGAAACGTGAACGTTAAACGCAGAAAGCACTAAAAGGCTGTATGTTTCTGAACTGTGAACGATCTCGGAAGAACGTGGTAAGTACTGAGGACCGCAAAATTAACAAATATACAAAGAAGTACACTAAAAAGGAGTTTAAAAGAGAAAAGATGAACACATTGTCGAAGACATTAAAAAAAAGGAGAAGGAAATACCTAGTAGAAAAAATAAGTTACGCTTGCTGTTCAAAAGAAAGTGCAAGGAAAAAAGGCGCGAGAAAAAAGAAAACTGGAGATGATGACGACGGCCAGCTTTAACAGAAGAAAAATGGCACAAATAATACAATTAGCCGGAAAAAGAGAAATTTAGACCGATATTGGTGTACGTCATTTTCGAACGGGAAGAAGTTAGTAGAATAATGATCAGTGATGATATATACTAAGGGCTGTGTCCCTGTGATTCACGCTCGAGTCCCCAACCCCCGAAATTTGATCAAAACAATAAGCAATCGAAAGCAAACAAAAAATTACATTTAAACAAAAAATTAAATTGAAAAACGCGCGCAACAATCAAAAAAAAATTAAAAATTTCAAACTCGGTCAAATTAAAAGATACACACATACATGTATATAATAATAAAAACGATTTTAAAATTGATCGACATTCTGGCTCAAATAAATAAAAAACATTTAACAAAAAAATGAAATCCTATCATAACAGTACTGTCCTTTTAACTAGGCAGTAATTAAATTCCCGAAATGTTATTACTACGGAACTGTCTGTTCGCTCGAAGCGACGCTAGTCATGATGACGATAATAGTTTGTCGTTTGCATTCGTTGACCGTTGGTAGCGTGGTTGCTTAACAACGAAAAACTGGTATCGTGAAAAACTATTTTATTTTATGTATATACATATGTATATATTTATGGCAACTTCGTTACGGTAAAAAAAAAAAAGGCATCAGAGTGACAATAATGTGAACAAAAATTAGAATAACTATAATGTACAGTTGTTTGTTTAAGAGTACAAAAAAAAAAAACAAAAAAAAAAACGCATCAAAGCAGTAAAAGTAAAAAATAATCTGATTTCAATGTACTATTGTTTTTTACAGTTGTTTGAATTATTATCATTATTTTTTTAATGGACTTTATTCGTAGAAAGTTTTTATATATTTTCTCCACCGACCGAAGAATAACCAGACCAGTAGAGGAACAAGCTACAAAACAACTGGCCACAAAAGAAACAATTATTCCTCAAGTTCATACTGGTCACTTCCATTTTTTATCATAGCAAAACAGATTTCGTCGAGTCACTTAAAAAGTTTTTGTGCCTTTCTATATTCGCTATTAGTGTCTAATTTCGGTAAAATCCACAACACAATTATTCGCAGCTAACGTTCCGAATAGCGCAGTTCTATTCATCATCCGAGCAAAAAAAAAAACAAAAAATAAACACACACATTAAGACTAAACCAGAAAAGTCCGGCGATAAATTTGTCGTACCACGCAATATATCATTATTTCCGAGCTGCTATTTTCATTTTCACGCCGGAAATTACGGACCCTCTCCATTGTAAGACCGTTTTCTCCGATGGAACTATTAAATCAGTCGTTTTAATATCGGTAGACCGACAAAATCAATACGATGTGAACTTTAAAAATACATTCCTCTACCATACTTCGTAAATATCGCAGCTTTCATAACGATTTTTAGAAAATGTATGAGATTATGTAGTATCATTATTGGAGTTTTAATGCAAAGAGTCTAAGGAAATTGTTCAAATGGATCATATGCAAGTACTGAACGGACTGGTAATTTGATAGATTACGATACCTTATAACTTCAATTGAAAGTTTCAACGAAAAAAAAGTCATTTAAACCTGCCAGTCCTTTGAATCGCTCTTTAAGTCAAACAATTATTTCTAACATCTAAATGTTCCCGTTAGAATAATAAATATTTCCGTTCGATTTTTTCATTGTTTCGCAGAGGTTTATAGCCGATTTGTAAAAGTAAGTTTGAGCTGCCAGTAAAAGTCACCTTCGAAACTATGTCATGATTACTTTCGGGCGAACAACTGGTTGTGAGTGTAGACCACAACAGGCCGAAAAAGTTCAAAATACGCTTCAACAACACTGCTACACATACCTTCGCTGAATAGTGAAAAAGTCGCCTACCCGTATTATTTCGGAAATCGTGTTTGTCCAACACTTATTTTTTTCTTTTGTTCTCTCGCATTCTACAGCACATTCGTGGCGAGTTATTAACATTTTCGAAATGGGAAAGTTTTCTCTGTTACTCTGCATATAGCGCATATATGAAAGTCAGATAGTTAACATCTTCTCAGTGTTCAGAAAAATGTCTGCTACATCTAGGTAAATAACCTGTAGAGTAATCTTTTTTCCCCTTACGTTAATACACATTTTTTAAGAACCTTTACCATTACATGCCGGGGATAGAAAGAAAACCCGCGGAGCTACCGATTAACTCTACTCTTTGATATTCCTCCTTTCCAGTATGTTTTATTTGGGAGCGCTTTGTGCAACATATTCAGAAAACAGAATGATACCATATAAACAAAAACTGCTGCAAGTACTGACTATTGCTTAATATCACGGAACAACGGATAAATACCGAACTGCAACTGCTTCGACAAAGTACCGACTGTAAAAACCAAGTCCGTACGGTGCTCATGGTCAAATTTTTTACCAACACTATGCATTCCAGAAGGCCATAGTACACGTCTGGAAATTGTCAAAATATAACCGTAAATATATTTCAGATATTACGCGGTAAAAGGTAGAAGTTTCTTTCAGAATACGGTCCTGCCACGAACATCTCAAACTCTTTGCAGATAGACTAATATATGTCGCTCGGACCATTATTCCGGATAATTCCTTTATCGATTGATACCACCCTCACTAGAACTAATACGCAGTCCGTGACTCCTGTATATTCAAAGAACAAATTCCTTCGCTTCCCGAGTCATATTAGACTTGGTGAATTGTAGCTGCAAAGTGTAGAGAGAACTTCTTGCGAATCGGTCTGAATTACGAAAATCTACGAAACTTATTCGGAATTTCTTAGGCAACACCGTCGGTTGCGAAATAAACATCTGTTTTCCGAGTAAACTGACAAGTGCAGCACAAGAGGATAGCATTCCGAGTTCCGCTAACGTTTTGTTTCAACACCTGAACAGCTCGTTTAATTTTCTTTTATAATGGGCGCACAGCTTCCGGTCACTGCCGTCATTACTCGCGGGTGTATTATGTTGAAAAGATAGGCCCGCCTATTTGTTTCCTTTAACCCAAAAAACAAATAAGGCGTCTAGTATTTAATGTATAAATGTTAAATCAAAAAGGCGGTAAATTACGATATGTCGTAGTAGGGGATTTATCGAAAACACACGAAGCCATTACGACTGTTCCGTAAACTATTCCGGCTTACAATATCTCTGAAGCACACGTATAACTCTTAGTCTATAATTTCTCACAGCTTATTATCTCTTCTATTTTCTCGCATACATACCATCGTCGAGAACCGATTCAAAAGATCCCGGGAATGCAAATATATATATGTATATATATATATAGTATCAAGGGCGTCGCCAGCCGATGAGCCAGAGCGGGGCAAGATGAGTTGCCAGTCGCCTGGGGGGGGGGGTCAAGGTGATAGAAAGAGGATATGAGTTATAGGAAAAATAGAATTTATAAGTTGTAAAGGCTTAATATTTTATTAAACAAGAATAAAATCTCAATTAAAACATACGTTTTCCAAATTGTCCATGATTACGCGTCTATGAATACTCATCAATGCCAATTGATTAAAAAGTTTCAATGCTCCAAGGGGGGGGGGCAGCTGCCCCTCCCTGCCCCCCGCTGGCGACGCCCATGTATAGTATTCCTCAATTTCGTTTTCTTTTTTTTCAACTAGTTTAAAAGTGCATTTTAAACTCTCTTAAAATTAATATATTATTAAACATCGTATTTGTTGTATAAGAAAAGTAAAGTAAGTGCCGTTCTCTTGATAGGGTACCATAGTTCGTTAAGGTTCACAATATACCTAAGAATTTAACGGATTTGAAGAAATTATCGGAGGTTCGGTAGTCTTCTGGTACTCTAATTATTTCGGATTAGATAAACCTAGGAGCAGGTTCCGGAACAAAACAAATCTCGACCTCGTGGCCTTAAATAATTTTAAATTACAAATAAACAAATGTTCATTAAAATCGAGAACCCAACATGCTTCGTTGCAACCGCTCATACGTATTTAGAAACCTCGAAAACTGAGTAGTCGTTCCCTCTTCGAGTACTTGTCAAATACAACGCCGCTATATTCTGAGTCGATTTTCGAGAGGCATAAAAATTTTTAAAAACATGTTACTGCTAGGCGAGAAATATATACGATATTATAAATTAAGAGTAAATGGCTTGATAGTTAATTAAAGCCGGGCCATAAAAAAAAAAAAAAAAAAAAAAAAAAAAAGAGTAAAAACCCTTGTTCGCTACCGCACGGTATCGAACGAATCTACGCCCAAAAGATCGCGCCTAAGCGATCACACCTGAAAGAGAGCGACCCTGTAATCTTGACCGAGGCTCTGGTTATCTTCTCTATATTCCGGATTTGAAAGTCGGGAAGATGAAGCTTATAATTGTATAAAATACTTCAGTTTAGTGGGTCATCCAATTTATATTAAAATTCCGTCGATTTAGATACTTTTTTGCTGTGGGTTTTTATGATACCAGTGCGTTACGGTATTGCCTTAAAATTCTTGTAGTCATCAAAAAGGCCTCAGTCTATAAATTGCCGGGATTGCTTGTGTCGAACTTTATTTATTAAAACCGAAATATGATGTATCCAGTTTACATTACTATCAATAGTAACCGCTAAGTATTTCATTTTAGGTACATTTTGCAAAATTTTACTATCCGCACTGCGACAATTGTCATTATTATCATGTACGCAATTATGACATTTTATCGGCCACAATTATAACGGTAGAAAAAGAAAACGAAATAGTAGTACACGTTAATTGTAAAAATTAATGACGACTTGATACAATTTTTTTCGGGACTACCATTACAAAATCACACAGTGACACTTGTGGGCGTAATAATTTTCGCTGATATAATGTGTCGGAAGACTTAAAACGTCTTGAAAACGACAAACTAAATTTGTTTTCCATATGTGCGTGTACGTTGTCGTTTGATAACATCTCTTCCAGAAACAAAACAAGACTGACACTTATCTACCATATATACAGTTTAACGTGTGTTTTTGTGTGTACGCGCGTGGTATAAAACGCACATGTACGTATATAAGCGTATTGGGTATTTTCGGAGAAAACTAATGGCGGTATAATGAAATTTTCTGTTGGTTTAAAAGTTATTTATCTTTCAGCGACAATCTATTTATAATGTACACAGGTGAATTTCGGAGATATTCGAATTCCGAAGAACTTGGACTTCCCGAAACCGCAGAAAATTGGAAAACTAAATGGCGTTCATGCAGTCTCATCGGACAATGTTGTGGTGGTGGATGCTCAAACTCTTCTAATTCCATCATTTTCGTACGACGGCGAAGCACCCGGTAATGTATTGTGCATTTTGCTAGTGTGTGTGTGTGTGTGTGTGTGTGTGTGTGGAAAAAGGAACGTGTGTCCTTGGTGTGCGTTTGCATGTGCCGTTACATTAAAGTTATCGCAGAGGGTCCCACCGCGTGTTAAGTTCCGACAACGCTCATCAGCTGAAAACAAAAAGGAAGCGATATGAGAAAATGAAGAAATGTTTTTTTTTCTGTTTTTGCAAAATAAATAATGCAACTGTTAATGTAACAAAAAAAAAAAAAAAAATATTAATTTTCATTCATTAACGATTCCAACAGAGAATTTTTTTCTAGATCCGTTTTATTTATCTTATTTTTAATTAGAACTCGGTAATTTTCTTCCACTTCCACCGTATCATTCGAGGCTGAAACATTCTTCCTTGGGGCGGCGACAATTTCTAAATCGCGCTGTCGCCGTACCTCCGATAGCTAGCTCGCTAAATTCATAGATATTAAACCGAATCGAAAATTTTCTAAAAGATAACTCTCATTCAGTGCTTCCTGCGCATTACACTTATTGTTTTCGTTCCATATTTATTGCAAATGTCCACGTAACAGTCTGCCGAATATACAGAGACACACTTTTTGAATTTCCAAAACTCAATAATCAAAAAATACTCGTGTCTTCTGATGTCGTGTTCACAGCGACCATCAGATCTTTATTATTATTATTACTATTATTATATTCGACTTGCATGTTCAAAACGACCTACAGACATTTTTATTACTATTATTACATACATGCGAAATAGAGCGGCAAAGTTATTTTGTTAAAACTGCTAGAAATTAACATACATGATTAGAAGCGTACCTATAGTCAGTTTAATCATTAATATTTTATTTTTAACTAAAAATATTGAGCATTTACACAACAGTGCGTTTTGTTAGAAAAATTAAACTGTAAGTGAGTACGTTCCCATTCTCATCTATTATAATTTTACATTAACAAAAACTATATACATTTTCCATTAAATTAATAATATTGTATACCGTTACATATTAATGTGTTAATATAGAAATACCAAGTGTTTAAAGTAAATAATAACGAATTTAGAAATTATATAACTTATAAGAGAACCGTAACAAAATATGATCGTAGTTCATCGTAGTAGTATATCAGAGATTTCCAGGAAATTATCTTTCCTGATCCTTTTAGATGTCCGCTTTAAATATGGTCGCTCTAAACACAATCGCTTCCAACACGTAACCGTGATTTCTACATTGGCCTAATTTTATTTCTATATTCACAGGCAGTTCTAATAATTACGGTTGAAACCCCTACGATTAATAAAAAAAAAAACATCTTTAATAGCTCTTTCTTTAATTAAGAAACGGTAATTCAAAACGCCTAATTCTCCGAGTAACATTTCACAATCCTTTCCGAACGTGTTTCCTATTGGCCACAACAAATTGTACTTCTTAAATTATAAATCCCGCCCCTTAATTTATAAAATTAGAAAAATATATCGCACACTCTTGGCCATTTAAATTTTAGAATCTCCTTTGCGCGTACTCCTTCCTCTGGTTTTTCGCTACTAAGAGCTCCTTTTCACCACGCAATCCTTATTCCCGACCTTCACTGCATATTTTTTTATCAATAATTAAGTACTTCCGTGAATAATTCCGGCATGTTCATCGGATCTTTACTGCGAAATTTTATAAGCTCATTCGGACACCCGCGAAATTCCGCAGTTCGTAATTTTTCCGCTCCGTGAGTAATAACATTAGAAAAAAAAGCCCGCCGTCATAGATCGGATTCATCTCTCCGTTTCGTTGCCCTTCCTTTCTTCCAACCTCTTCCAGATGCACACTGTATATCCTGACCATCTCTGTTTTCGGTACAATTGTTTTCCCTGACGGAGATCGTGTATAAGTCCGATTTGAAATTCCGTTTCCCCTGCAATTTCAACTGCCTGTTAAAATTGGCGTTATATTAATCTATTATGACTTTTAAACAGAGCAATTAGATTACAAATTTCACGAAAACTTTACAAATCTCATTCTGTTATTTTTTTTTCCGATTAAGCGCCAAAAAAAAAACAAAAAACTGTTAACCTGTTAAAATTATACAATGTTAACAGTCGATGATGATCTAAATAGAAATTATTCGAGAAAAATCATGTGTAGCTGAAAAATGTATTTAAACATTTATATAATAGGACTAGGAACCTTCAGCAGAAGCTTAATTTTTTTTTGATTTTCCCCGTCAGTTTTTCACTCATTCATATTTTGGAACTATCTAAAACTTTGTTTATCCAGATATGTCTACTGAACTGTAATTTAATTTCTAGATATTCTTCGAATGTTCGAAAATTCGGCGTTACTAATTAAAGTCAAAAAGAGGAGAAAAAAAAAATACCATTTTGTAAAATTATTAGAAAATAATAGACAAAAAATTATCGACATTTTCGTTGCAGATGCCAAATTCTGGGTAGGCAGTGGATCGAAGCCAACGCCTCAAGGTATTCGAGTGCCCGATGAAAACGGTAAAGAGGAACCGCTAAGAAGATACGATAAGAAAACAATAGTGCTAACACTGCCGGCCGATTTGACCATCTTCGACATCGGCCATTTCGGGATATGGTGCGAAGCGTTCACTGTGGACTTTGGACACATACAGATACCGAAAGATCTGAACATTCCACCGTCGTTAAAAATGTTGGGAGTTTCGCCGCAGGTAATATTTTTTCACCGATACACGCACACATAACTCTTCTCTCTAATGAATTTAGCATAAGATCGATTAAACAAAACGAAAAAAAGTCAGCAGTAACGCTGGCGATAGCAATGGAACGACACAACTTTTACCCACCCTCTCCGGCCGCCACCGCGTTAACGAATAATTTCGTGAGCACGGTTTCTAATCACGTAACCGCTTCTTTCTGTCTCGTTTTGCGTACCTTATATTTCCTTAATGGTTATGCAGGAACATTCACCTACGATAACGTAACAGCGTTACGTAACGCAAATGGGGTTCGTTGCATCAATCGCAGCGAAGGACAACAACAGCATGCTATTCTTGCTTATCTGTGAACGGAACTTGAGCAGAAATTCGCGAAATCGACCGATTATCCGATGACCTTTTAGAAATGTAGTAATATATATATATATATATATATATATGTATATCAATGTGCAGCCTCCGGTGTGGTAGAATCGCTTTTCCTTCTCTTTCTAGCGATGTAATGATTTTAACGATAGTTCAACTAATACTGAGCATAAAAATTCTGCTTAGGAGAGAGGTGACTTACCGCTATACCTTTTTCAATAGTTCTAACGGCAACTTTTTTTTTCCCTTTTTAATCAAAAATTTGCGATTATTTTAGTAACATTTTGGCGGATATTGTCGGTGTGTTGCAGGTTTGGCGCTGCTAGTGAAATTTACCTCTCGCAACACTGTTTTTCGAGATTAATCGTTGCTAACCTAATTTTAACCGCTGTTCGTTTACTTTACAAAACCGGTTAACTAATCTCGAAGAATTAGCTGCAACAGTCTGGCTATTATTATGTATTTTTCGCGAGTCGAAATATTAATCTTCAGATATTTTCGCTATAAAATTCGGTGAAAGATTTACATTTTCAAATTTATCAAATTTGTTAAAAGTTCCCAGTCATGAGTAGATTGAAATGTAGCCGTTTTCTTCGCATTTCTGAGAAACCAGTTTGTACCTCTTTGCAAAATATTTCATTCTAGATTCGGTTTGATGATCACATTTTTCTGTCTGTTGTCCATTACCCGCGGTTCTATGAGTTCCCTTTGCTTCGACGCTCCGCTGTCATTCTCATTCTCACCTGATAACACTTTTTTATGAAGTTTTCCGTAATTTCAATTTTGAATTCCACATTATCTTCTTCGCATTTTCGCTTTTTATTAGCTTCCTTCCCACATTGTGTTCTTTCCAATCTAACAGGTGCGCTTATTTGCGGCGTCCATCTGTGTTTATTATTCTCTAAGCGTTCTACTCTGTATTCGAATTTGTGATCTTCCTGATTGCATATCCTGTCTTTTCTATATTCACACAGGATATTACTGCTATTTGTTTCTTTCTAAATAGCTATAGCCAGCCATTTCTCTCCTTTCTAATTGTTTGTAGGTAAGGTCCTTGATTGAGAAGGCCAAAAGAAAAACTAGAATATACACCTTTCTCTTAAGTGAACGTTCTAATTTATATTCAATACCTTGGCTTTCTGTCTTACCATTTCCTCCATCATTCCTCCTCTCATTTCCTTTATTATGTCAGATTTTGATCGAATTACTTTTTTTTTTTTTTTTTTTGGCTATGTTAATACGTTCAAAAATAAAAAAATGAAAAAAGAATGGTTCATGAAAATTTTCGAGAAAAAGCCAACTATACCGACCGGTCATTTCTTCTTTCGCACGTATTTTATTATGCGAGTAAAATGTTACTATTGAAGTAAGAGTCCACGTCATCGTCGTTCTAACGGGGTGCCTCAACAAAATATATAGCACATAGCAGTGTAATACCGACACTGAATAGTTAAGTTCGACTTTTATTGCGGTGAACAGTAAAATCAACAAATCGTGACGATCATCGACTGAGATAAGTTTGATGTCGCATGATTAAAATGTTTTTGAAATTAATACTTACCACGGGATATTCAAAGACAGGAAATACGCGGCTTGGTTTCAAAAATGCCGTGAGCACACGTGAAGCCGTTTTTACGAGTTGCCGTCACGTAAACATCGATGTATATGCGTGTGTTATGGACTACCGCAAAGCTCTGCGTAAAACACGATTGCTGGACGTTGACGCTGCCTTGGAGGAATATATTGAGGCTTTCAAGTTATACAAGCGCATGCTGAAAATCTCCTGAACGAAAAAAAAGGTTGCGAACGAAGAGGTTCTGAAAAGAATGAAGGAAAAACCGGAGCTACTGAACTTCCTAAAAAAAAAAAAGAAATTGAAATATCGCATTATGAAAAGATCAAAATATGAGATTCTGCGCATTACTCTGGAAGGAAAGCTGTCGGACAAAAGAACAACATTCTCAAAATTCATGGACAAAGAACTTTTGGAGGTGGTTTACTACTCGCTTATTGCCATTTTCCAGGCTGTCATGTCAAGAGATGACGTAGCCACGTTGATCGCCAACCTCCGTGATCGTGATAGCGAATGAAGAAGAAGATGTGCAATTTAAAATAAAATGCGGAGTTGGAAAAGATACCGCGGAGAACGAAATATATTTACATACAACTCGATACAGAGTTCAAAGTACCAAATCTCCGGTAAAGCGCAAGTATTTCTCATTGACAGAATTAAACTATTAAAAGTACATCACATCCTTAACATTAAAAGATTAATACGGTTTCTTAATTTTTCTTTATCTGCCTCTGTTTACTTCTGTTTACGAACATGATAAGAATCGAGTAATGAATAAAACGGAAATAAGAGAAATCGGATATCATTTTGCAGATCAATATAACTAAAATTAATAACACTAAAAATAATAAATAAAAATTGGAAACGTTTACTCATTGTTAGTTTAGCTGTTATAATCTGGTGCGGATCTAGAAACTTTTACATTATGAGAATTTTTACTCATAACATGCAGTCATTTGACTGCAAATATCATCGCTGCATTTCTAAAAGAAACTTCCTTAAAATCTTACCCACTGAACAGTAATTTGGTTCAAGAGGTTGCTCTTTAGCCAGGTTTTATCTTCTTGTGTTGCAACAATTTCAAAATTAGAAAAACAAAAAACCAACTCAAGCCATACCGTAAGTAATGAGCAAATACCTATCAACTTTCCCAGCATTAGACCGTAATATTACTACTACTAAATTTATTATTATCGGTAATAATAATTATTTTTGAATCGTATTATCTAAAAAACTAGGATAACACTCCGCATCGATTATCTGTAAACACCTTCGCGTTTATACCCTCCGTTACAATCACTTTCTCCTAATTCAATATTAATGGCGAAATTGTCTACTAAAATGACTTCTCTAAATAGCCTAAGTTAACATTAGTGTTCTGTGGGCGCTTCTCGCTCAACCCGAAATTATGATTTAATTCACAGCGGTACATTTTCCGTCGCAAACGCGTTTATGAAATATGTTTTCGCTTGAACATTTTATTAACAATTAACTTTTAGTACTTTAGAAATTAAAAGTTAAATTTTAATTAGCGATTCGTTTTTCATTCTGAAAATTAAAAATTTTTTAATTTATTCAAATATTACCGGTCAAATAAATTAATTAATTAATAAAATTACAATCTATACAATGTGTGGATCGTGCATCGAGCCGGAACCAGCGATCAATGAAATACATATCTAAAAAGAAATCAAATTCCCGGACAAACGGCGTTAATAAAAAAGTAAAAAACTGCGATTGAAATTTTTGCATAAAATCACAGCATATTCCACCTCGATTAAAATTAATCAAATTTTAAGCTATGAAAAGGAAGTGTCCATTTTTAAGCTACTATTATTATCAGGCTAAAGTTACATTGAAATGAAAAATCTGATTGAAAAAGGAGAGAGGAAAAAGTACAAAAACCATGTGAAATCACGAACATCAACGAAATTATAAGGAACGTCGTCATTGCGTAGAAAAATCGACGAAAATATGTGTAGGCGCCAAGTAACATTCCTTCCGATTTATTGATAAATTAGTACTCATTATAACACACTTAGTAAGTAAGAATTCCTTATCGTTCTGGAAATATTTATTTCAGATCAGACAGCCCCATACTAGGATTTCCGATAATAAAAAAGCCAGCGTTTCTCTTCGTGTTAATTAATTTTTTTTCTTTTTCACTACCTAAACCATTTTGAATATACGGCCACGAAAGAAATGTAAAATAATAAGGTGTTATTTCTTCCGATGTCTACCGACGACAGAAAGACACTACTAGCTCCGGTGCAAGAAAATAATTTAAAATGTATAATTCAAATATTGAGAGCGTACAACGAAAAATTTAAAAAGAACGATAACAAATAACAGTGAAAGATAATTAAGGAGCAATGGTACTATAAACGAGAAATGTAAGAGTTCCGATATAAGAAATATTTAAAAAGCGAAAAATAACAATACAAAAAAAAAAATGTGATCAGGACTATCACAGATATCACGGGCATTGTAATAACAAAAATGGTATGAAGAAAAAAAAGAAAAACGATTAATTACTACAGTAGAGTAGATTAAGGAACTAAAAGTGAAGTTTCAAAACCCGAAAATGAAGAGAAACATTCGCATCCAACGAAAATTCAAAGTGAAAATTCTTGAATAAATTAAAGAAGGTTTGAGTTCTTATTACATTTAGTATTGTTACTCGTAGAACACGATTACTTCTATTGCTATTTCTGGTGATTAAGGCTCGCTTCTTTATCCGGCCTCGCCGATGAACCGGTAGCCCCTGCATATTTCTCATGCCAGCCAGGCGATACTGACACGCGTCGCCTCGGAGGTACGCCCTGGTATTAACACAATTCATATTCTGGTTAGCGTTCATAAGTAAGGGTAGTAGCGACAAGTGAATAAACCGGCTTGTCATCCGGGACCTGACGTTGGTATTGTGAACAATAGTCTGATTTGTAAAGGCTGTGGAGCGCCGCCGTTGCTGCCTTCAAGGAGGATAGGTAACCTGTTACTAAACTATTTATGGCAGTCGCAGGCATAATACAAATAATGCACTCGTGCGTCTGATGCGTTATAGAAATTTCACCTTAAGGAGGGTAATCTTACAGACGCATCGGTGTTGCACACAGAACATTGTCGTGACCAACATCCGGTGCTAATATGCGAACAGATGGACACAATATAGTCGAAACCGAGGTCAATGAAGAATAAGAAGTGATAGGTTATGTGGAATTTTAACTTATGGAAACAAAAATTGTGCATTAAGATAAATGTGATCCTGAGGCAGAATCCGTGTTTTGTTAAGCTTATGTTCAGTTCTTCAGCCGAAATTTACAGTAGAACGTGTTATACAGAAAAAAAAAAAATACAAGGTTACAAAAAATTTTCAAAAAATTATATATAATTTTCTAGAAAGAGAAAAGAAAATTCAATGATGCATGTAAAGAAAGAATTAATATTTGCCAAATTTGAAACTCCCCCGCAATAAATTAAGTAAGGAATTATAAGAACCCGCAATGCGATATAATATCTATAAACATATTTAATATTTCAAATCGAATTTTATTATATTAAAAATAATATTCAAAATTTTAATCATATTACTTTTGCGCGTAAGTTTGAGACAATTAAACCAAGCTACATTATAGAAGAAGTTAACCTGGAAAATGAAATTCGAGATTTAAGGGTAGTTCACGTTCAATGCTCATTTATTAGATTTATGGTCAGTAAGGCAAGAAAAATGTTGCGTTTTTTATTTGGAACTTGTAGAAATTATATTGCCGAGGTTAATCATTTTAAATTCTTTCCTAAAGATTTTATTCAGCTTCCGTGGGTAATGTTGAACATTTACGGCCATGGTTGTCTGCAACCTTTTTCCCAATTAAATATTATGTATCCTTCATTAGTTGGCAGTATTCTTATATTAACTGGTTGGTGGCCAAATGGCTTGATAGTTAACTAAAGCGGGGCCATACAAAAAAAAAAAAAAAAAACAAAAAAAAATAATTTTATATAAAAACTGCTCAATTCGCTTTTATTTAAGGCTTTTTCAGCTATTATTTGGAATCCCTCATCTAAAATAATGATCAAAAAAAGTAGGAGCAGTTCGGATGCAGTTTTTGAAGTACTTATTTTCTAAACATTTCGAATATGAAATTTTTTGTACAAAATTTAATGTTTTTAATTTTAAGACTTTTAAGATCCGAAGAATGGAAGCCGGTCTATACTTATTGTATACGTTGCTTTTCACGGGGAGATAATAATTTCTCCATATTTATTAGAAAGAATCGGTATAAAAATTCCCTCATTTAATTGTCGTGATTTTTTTCGCGTACGAAGCGCTAAGACGAAAAATTTTTAACGTGTTTTTCAATGCAAATTATTTGATTACAACAATGCGGTATATAAGTGTAACAGAAAATAGGATTATTCCAAATCATCAGTTCGGTTTCCGCGGAAGACACTCATCTGTTCATCAGGTACATAGGATAACAGACAAAATAGCAGCTACATTAGAGAAAGGAGAATATTGTAACGCCATTTTCCTGGATATTGAATAGGCCTTCGATCGCGTTTGGCATCAAGGATTACTATGTAAACTAAAACTAACTTTACCAAATGACTTATATGTAGTTATGGTATCATATTTGACAAACATAAGTTTCAATGTCAAGATAAACTCATCATTATCTTTGTCAAATAACATAAAGGCATCAGTGCCACAAAGTAATGTACTTGGCCCGCTCCTGTATTCCATTTACACAGCGGATGTGCCAGTACTAAGAACGACAGTAATCGCTACCTTTGCGGATGATATTCTTGCTCGGCACAAAAACCCAGTGTACGCATCCTTGTTAACGCAGGAGCATTTAACTGCTATCCAGCAGTGGGCGCATAAATGGAAGATTAAACTAAACCACCAAAAAACCAGACAAGTAACTTTCACTCTAAACGTGCAAAACTGCCCCCCTAATACAATAAATAATCAGTGCATAATTCAAGAAAATCATATTAAACACCTGGGTATGATATTAGATAGAAGCCATATATCGTTCATCCGGCAAAAAATGGCTTCAAGAACTAAGGCTCTCAACAGCATAATAGGCAAAAAGTCACCAGTGAGCTTGAAATGCAAAAAGCTAGTTTATCTTTCAGTCATAGCGCCAGCCTGGAGATACGGATTAGAAGTATATGGAGCCACTGCGAAAAGTAACCTAAATAGGGTTCAACAGTTCCAATCGAAAACGTTGAGGCAAATGGTAGACGCACCGTACTATGTATCGAATCACACTCTACATACAGACTTAGATGTTCCATACGTAAACGATTTATACTTAAAACAATACAAACACTTTTATAAGGCTCTTCAACTCAATCAAAATCCAGAAGTATCGAACACTGGGATCAACCAAGGAGGCTCAAAAGAACATGGGCCGGTAACGCCCTAGGTGTCAGATGCAATAGATAACATCGTCGTTAATACCTCAGCCGTCGAACGAACAAAATCCAGCGTTATAGTAAACAGTATTAGATATCAGAAGCAGAAGATAACTCCGCCACTAACATCTCGGATGTGAAAGGAATGAACTCCAAACTATAGTAATCAGTTTTTCCGATCGACTAATGCTTATGCTGCCGCTGAGTAACTGAGCATGAAAAAAAAAATAAAAAATAAAATAAAATAATAGCCTCGTCAATTATGGTCTTAGGACCGGTGTGATGTAAAAAAAAAAAAAAAAAAAAAAGTGAATTTGATATCCTGAGGAGGGTTCAAAGATCTTCGACCTCTTACGTGCACTCATCTTTGTAAGTTTTACAACTGTTCGATATTTTTCGGTTTTTGGGGGAATTGAAGTGAAGTGCATGTATATGGATTTACGTGTAACTATGGATTGTTAACATTGATTAATACATACGGATATATTACAGTTTGATAATATTCCTTTAGCACACGAATTTGTATATTTATAAATAATGAACGGTTTATGTGATTTGTTACTGCTAGATTAAATAGGTCTAAATATCGATGTTTAGTTTTATAAGTGCAGAATTCAAGCGTTTCCACTACTTAAAATAAATAATCCTTCTGTTAGATTCAAAAAATTCAGTCAAATGCTTTGGGGTTCAATTCGAGTCAAAGCCTGAGTGGAAGGAAGAAATACAGTACATATCTGATAAATATGAAAAAAAAGCTTAAATATTTTACGAAATTTGGCAGAATGCAGCTGGAGGCAGATTCCAGATCTTTAATTAAAATCTATAAGGAAATCATTAAATCATAGATTTCCTTGCTCCGTTACTTAACTTCAATAAATCAAAATTACAGGCTCTTCAAATAATCCAAAACCGTGCCCTTCAACTTTGTCTAGAATGTATGAAATCAACTCCATATCATGCTGTTTTAGCCGAAACAGAAGAAATACCAGAAATGTATTCTATGAAATATATGGCGGACAAATTTCAACTCGAAATTAAAAAACAACGATCTCATTTCATAAACAAACTACTCCCCATCTTAATCAGTTCAATAAGCAGTACTTATTGAGAGTTTACTCCTCTTCCACCACTAATACAAAGTTATAATAAAATTTGCAATTGAAAACTTACTGCAATTCTAAGGCGGCGCTATATGGACTGGATGTTCAATAACCCGGATATTGGATACAAATAGAGGTGATTGATGATACATTTTCAAAAGTTGGTAATCCAGGTTCAGAATATGATAATGCTTTAATTACATAAATTCCCGATTTAAATAATATTAAATATTTTACACTGACGAATCCATAGATGTATCTTAGAACAAATACAACGCTGCCTTTTATCATGCGAACAATAATAGGTCGCAAAACATTCCATTTGCCACACGCAGGTACATCATTCATCACAGAAATGTACGCAATATTTAGATGTTTATCTTGCTCCAAAAATATTAATTTTAATAGACTCCCTCGCAATTTTGTCAAAGTTAACCTATATCAACAATAGATGAAATATGGAATGTTTAATAAGGAAATATACGCGTATGCATGAGATAGGAGTAGTCAGGTTTTATTGGAGCGGATTCCTTCTCACTATGCTATTATCGGAGCCGAGAAAGCCGACGAAAGGGCGCGCAGAGCAAACGAAAGAATTGAATTGGAGCGATTTTGTTACCATGGTTAAAAACAACATATACGGAGAATGGAACAATGAGTTTCTTACTCTTAGAAATCCCAAACGAAAGTAGTAACGTCAGTGCCTAAAATAGAGTGGTTTAGCGGAAGACACCTCAACAGGGCCTTGCATAAAGGCCTGTAGAGCCCTGTAACATTTAGCCGAAATAAATATTGTAACATAGAGCACTTGCCCTAAATGTGGATTAGAAGGCTCTATAAATCATATGGTCTGGCAGTGTGAATTCAACAAAGTCAGCAGATCTAATTTTAAAAAGCAGGTATTAAAGGAATGGAATTCTTTATCAGTAAACAATTAGTTAAATTGTTTCGAATCCCTGTTCTTATGCAAGTGGTTGACTGTATAAATACAATCAAATTCAGATATAGTTTATGATCGACAATAACTGCAAATAAATATTCAGATTAAACTGTCCCCTCGACATACGCGTCATAAGTAATTGATCACTTTACAGAATTAAATGTATCAGAAATTCCGTAATTTCATTACTCCCTCCGAAAATTTACTTAATCGTTATGTCCTATCAGGTGCGAAACAATTTAAAAGTACAGTTGATCGGTTTAATTATTATCGCTCGATATAAATGCGCATACGTTTGCTAACGATTAGTTTACATTTTTGACGTACCAGTTATAATTCTTGACGGCTGAAATATTTTCTGGAAAGCTACTTTAACGACTTTTCCCGCAGTTAATTACCTCTACCTTTAAACCATTCATCATGTAGCTTTCGAGCAATCGACTATTTTCAAGAATAAATCATCGAAATATTCTCATAGCTTAATCGATGTTCTCTCGCTAAAATATTATTATCATCGTTGTATAGTCGAACAAATTCAAGACATCGACCGTTTCATTTTCCCCGAAACATCCGTTACATTCCAGTAGAGTACTCAGGAGGTCAGTCCTAATGATACAAAATATCACTTACCATCCGAAACACACACATACAGTGTATCTGAAAAGTTCCCGAACTAATTTTCTACACTCGATACAAGTAGCGCTTTTTCTCGTTCAACCAAGAAAGTATGTAGTAAGAAGTCTAAAGAGTGTGTATACAAAATTCCAACGCTGCCAGTCTCTTAGTTTCCGAGAAGTGCGCGGTTAAGTATTGCGTGTTCATAACCCCTTGTGCAAGCTCGTTAAATCGCCGAAATGTCGCCGTGAAAGTTGTCCTTCATCCTCATTTTGATTTTTGGGAACAAAAAATAATCTTCCAGGGTCAAATCGGGTGAATAGGACAGGTAGTAACGGGTCAAAAGTTTTACCGTACGAGACGGCGCATTGTCGTGCAACAATGTCCAACGGCCCGGATCTCGACGTAACAAACGCTTCATTACCTCCGGATAGAGTTTGCCCAGTTGGAACGAATTCATGATGAATGAGACCCTCCGAGTTAAAGAATGCGATGAGCATTGTCTTCACTTTGGATTTTTGTTGCCGAAATTTCGTGGATCTTTGAGCTTTCGGGCTTGACCACGCTGAAGATTTTCGTTTAGTGTGGTTATTGTAGGTGATAGTGCTTCATCACCGAATGGTTTTTGAATCATCATAAAACGCAAGCTTGCACGAGGGGTTATGAACACACAATACTTAACCACATAGTACCGGAGAGACTGTCAGCGCTGGGGTTTTGTATACACACTCTTTAGACTTCGCACTACATACTTCCTTGGTTGAACGAGAAAAAGCGCTACTTGTATCGAGTGTAGGAAATTAGTTCGAGAACTTTTCAGACATACCGTATATCATTATATAACATTATAAGAACATACTGTTATACGAATGATATATTAATGTTTACGTTTATATTTATTTTATTCTGATTTTTTTTTTTTTTCTAAACATTAAAAATAAAACCGCTGCCTTTTTAAATAATGTTGTAAACATTCTTTAAAGATCTTAATCCGAGAAGCCCCGGGTATACTAATTATGTCCCCTCTCTCTCTCTCTCTCTCTCTCTCTCTCTCTATATATATATATATATATATATATATATATATATATATATATATATATATATATGTGTGTATATATATATATATGTATGTGTGTATATATATATATATATATATATATATATATATATATATATATATGTATATATATATATATATATCTCAGTGGCCAATCAGAACCGCGTCCAAAAAAAGTTACGATTATTAATTAATTTTAAAGGAATCGGACTTTTCACTGATTTTGCAATTTAATTTGAGAACACTTTTTACTTTATTCGAGTACAGGCTAGTTTATATTTGTGATCGTATTTTTGAATTACCATCGTATACATTCCTCGTGTTACATTATCGTTACTTTTTTTATAGACAATACAAGTTAAATATCTTACCGATACACGCGATTTTTCTTTAGCATTCTCTCACATATCGACCTAAGGTATTCTTAGTGCACCATGGTAGTGTAATGTTCTATTGAAATTCCTCTATTAAAGCATCTAACTCTCAAAACAAAGTTGTAACACCAAGAATACACAGAGTAGTAGTATACAGTGGCCAGTTTTATTCGTAAGCTTAAAATTAAATAATCATTCACGATGAGGATGATTTAACGCTAAAAAACATTTCTACCGCCTGTTAGAAACTTTTTTATGTAATAAAACTAAAATTAATAATTGGATGGGCTAAATTTGGCAATTTCAACTAACGGTGTGATATTTTTTAAATTTTTGGTGTTACAGAAAAGTACCAGATCCATTTTATACCAAGCCCAACGGGATCAGAAAGGTGGCACTAACTCGAATCAACTGCCCGCTGAATACCCGACGAAGAATTTCACATTGTTCAAAAACCAAGTTGTTAATAGCAATAACAATAGCAATGATAAAAATAATGATAATAGTAATAGTAGTAGCGTTAGTTATAATAATAATAATGATAATAATAATAATAATAATAATAATAATAATAATAATAAATCTGTTAATATTAACAATTTAAGTAGTCAAAACAAAAATCGATTTCTTTCTCCGACTACTTACAAGCCGACTTTTAATTTTCAACGTATCTCGAAGCACAATAGCACCGGTGTTAATTCGAGCGCTAAATCTGTCGAAAAAGTGAAAACAATCGCTAGCGATTTCGCGATTAACCCTCCAAACAGCTCGTTCGGCAATAAAAACATCAATGCAATAAATCGTTCGGAAGATGCGGTCCAAATTTTTAAGGCCGTCTCTTACGAAGGACCTCACTACACCGGCAACGACAACAAACAGAATAATTACTTCGCCAACAACAATTACTACCAACCGCCGTACACAAACAACGACAATTTCAACAACCTCCACGACAACAGGCATTTACTACAATCGGGCAACTCCGAAAATTGCAATAAAAATTCCGCGCAATTAATCAATAGAAACAATAATTTTAACGGGATCGGCAATCAGTACAGGAACGAAGCGACAAATTTCCGAGCTAATCCGAATGCGGCAACTCGATTTCAGTCACCGGTGTCAGCGTCGTTTTTTTCAAATAAGCCGGCGGCAGATCCGAATTCAGCTTCTTCCGCGTTCCCATTCAATTGAATCGCCCGCAAGCCATTTCTAATCCTCTACCGTTCCTATCTCTTGACAACTGCGCATCAGCAACTATTTAAATTGCCCGAACAGTTATCGTTTTTTAGATTCTCTCGTCCAGCCGCTGATTTCGTGTCCTTCTTTCATCTTTTCCATTGTACCACGAGAAAACGTTCGATGAAACAAGCGAAGATTTTCACAGAATTTCGATCAGCGATATTTTTAGTTCGTAGAAGTTAGGAAAACCATCTTTTAAATAGCCCACATAAAAACTATCCAAATAACCACTATATAAACATACTGTATAACTTTTTTCATTCGAAGGAAAAATAAATAAGTTAACAAAGCAGTAAATAAAATAATATCCTACTAAAGTTATTCAAAGCATTATTAAGAAAATTAAAAACGTGTCCGCTAACATCGAAACTGTAAATATTTTTCTAATAAGTATACGCGTTGTTATGTATTTAATTATTTTTTTTATTTAGCGTTATCCGAGAGAATTTTGCAATTTATTTTTTTACGTACTATTTTTTTATTTCACTTTTAGATTTTTCCTATTGCATTGTTACCGCGATCTTTTTTTCTTCTTTTTTCTTTTGTTTCTGTTAATAAGTAAATAAATTTGAATTTTCTGTAAAATAAGTAAATTATTTGATCATCTAAAAAGCTAATTTGCCTAATATTTTATCTAACCCGACACTAAAAAATGCCAATGCTTAAAAAATTAAAACCGCTGCACTGAGAAATAAAAACGGGAGATCATATTTATTTTTTTGAATTCCGGATCTTCACTAGTACGACTTTGTTCAGCCCTATATAAAAATATATATATATATGTGTGTGTAAATAAAACTCGGCTCTTCGGGACTCGGAAGGGGGTAAGCCCCCTTCACCGCCAGGTCTAGTTCTTCTATAATTCTTATAGAAGAGTAAATTTTTCCATTGGCTACGCCTTCGACAAAATTTTTTCGTTACATAAAATTGTGATATTTTTTTGGGACAAATTTCGTGACCGGACACTTTTCCTGATGACCTCGGGCGTAAAAATGGCGTAGCCGTTAATATATATATATATATATATATATATATATATATATATATATATATATATGTATATATAGTCGTTAACTTCTTATTCTTCTTGTTACGGCCGGAGTGTGTAGAACCGCGGAAAAGAATGAAGAATGAACTTAGTTGGAATTTCGTACAATTTAGGATTTCTTTTCTATGCTCAATCTAGATTTAATATAGAATTGGACGATCTCAAACGGTTGACAATCTGACACTAGTAGAACTCTAGAAGTCCCACTATACCAGTCAATAATGTGGGGTAGCTCAGAGAAAAAGGATTTCGCGTACAGCTGGAGATGTGGCTCTAGCCTATTAACCATTCCGATTACACTGGCTAATGACGTATGCAGTTCTGCCATATACGCGTTCAATTTCGGGAAGGACATTAGTAAAATTGAAATTTGAACAGACAACTGACTCGAGAGGGTATAAATTTTATCAGCCGTGTGTCACGCAAATAAAAATGAAATTTTACATCGGCGTCACATTTATATAGCGATATGGCTTAAAGACGCACTAATTCAGTCTGCATTCGCATCCTCTGATAATTGTTTAAAATGTTCGCTGCATATTTTCTGCATTGTAAATTTTAGTAGGTCGTTCGACGCTGTTTCAACGGATACTTTTTCTACGTTATAATTCCAAAACGGAACAAAGATGAAATCTGCCGTTAAGAAAGGTTAATTTAACGGGAAGTGCTTTCGAAGTGTTAATCTCTAACGTGGAAGTTGCCGGAATAGATTAATTATTATGTAAATTTAATAGAAACAAATTTCGCCGCGAAAAAATGCTTACAGAAAAATGAAAATGCCCGGGAATCTACTGAAAAAGTGCAGCCAGTTTGCGCGAATTACCTTATAGCCATTTTCTTTTTAATTATTTAAGAAGAAAAGCGCGAGAAATTTTCCACTTCCGGCTTATTAATCGATTGAATAATACCGGGCTAATTACTGTAGGCGGTATCGAATTTCGTTATATACTTATAATAGATTCCGGTGACGTAGAATTCCGAATTCTAAAAATTAGACTTGAAATATAGCGGCTACCACAAATGTAAGAAATTTTTACAATATTGTTTTCAATTTCGCTGGCATTGTCGAATTCGAATTTTTACCTTTCTTCGGCTAGTCTTACACAGCCATCGGCCGTTTTCCTCAAATTCGTTTCTACTTTCGCAAGAATATTTTAAACATCTATGTCACTTGGTTGAATTAAATCGCACACGGTTCTTCGGTTTAGTCCGGGGCCTTATGCCTTTTGTTTTTACTAAAAACGGTAAAATTAAGCCCCGGAATAAAACCAAAAATACTAAAAGAAGCGAAATGTATTTATTACTTCGTCGGGATGTAATACAACAGGTGCCATAAGTGCCGAACAGATGTATAATTTTAATCATTTATGAATATGCGATAAAAAATGACAAGATGGATAAATATGGAGAATTTTCCCTTTAAGCAGGAACGTGAATTTCTCAAGTTACAAATGAAAGCCAGCCAACTCAATTTTAGCGCAGACTGGATTATCTTGAACCAAAAACTGGTCTTTATCCTAATGCCCCCATTGAACTGATTTAGTCTTTCTCCGAAGATTCCGACGTGAAATACGTGGGAAACTTGCAGCTGAAACGCGTCAACTTCTTAAACGCACGAAAAGTGAATTATGATGTAGATATTGTAGCAGATTTAATAAAAATACCTAACTGCAAAAGAAGTTTGGGCACATTAACAATTGGTTTTAAAAACAAAGGTTTTTGACATAATTCCAAATGATTTCCTGAATTCGCGGACAATCATCTTACGTGTGTCCACTCTTGAACAAGCTAACAAGTTGAAGCATGTTCCAGATACCATGAAATCACATTTTTTACTGAATTATGATGTACCGTGACTATGCTTTTCTCTTCACAAAAAAAATGAGTCCTCGCCGGGTTTGGGTGTGGTAACAGTACACAGCAGACACACACGGGACTGCACTTATAGCGCGATAACAAGCGATTACAATCAGTTCCGAATGAAGTCTAGCGCGTGTATACTCACGTTGCATATAACAATTGCCTAGTACACTACCTATATTAGTACAACTGAGATGTAGGAATAGGTAGTCGCCGACGCTCAGGAATTAAGTATGGCGCTGTAAAGATATATTAATTACAACGTAATTCTTAGGCTACCCCCCATTCGAAAAAATGTCTAAATGTCCCAAAAAAATGTCCCAGAAAAATGTCCCAGAAAAATGTCCCAATTTTATGTAACGTTTGTTATATTTTTTAGGATTTTTGTTATTGTTATTTAAAAAATGTCACAATTTTATGTAATGAAATATGTAACGAAAAATGTAACAAAAAAATGTCTTAATTTTATATAACGGAAGTTAAATGTTAGAATAGGATTTTTGTGGTTATGTTATTTTTTGTGTGTGTTGATGCCAGTAAGAATTACGTTGTAAATTTTGATCATTTTATACAAAGTATAGAAGAGAAAGAGACAGAAATGAAAGCAAGAGGGGTCCAGGGGCACAGCCCCTTGCGAGGCCAAAATGGCCGAGTTTATATATATATATATATATAATCAATCACCTCGTAACACAGGTCAAATATTTTGGATTATATCTTAACTCTATACTTGTAATCCTTATCTGCACTATGCAATCAACTAATGAATATGTATAATCCTTTAAAAGCTATTAGTAACTCATCTTGGGGAAGGGATCCTGTGACCCTAACGTTACTGTATAAGTCTATAGTGAGATCCAGGCTAGATTACGATTCTTCAGCGTCCTCTTCCTAGGGAGCTGTAGTTTCTTCAGAATATTGGATCGAGGAGTACAACCGGTAATCTTAGATCATGTCCTACAGTTAATCTTCAGACGGAGACTATATGGTGTCGTCAGTAAATGTTAGAAGAATAGCTTTAATAGCTTTAACTGATACATTTTTAATTAAACATTGTAATTTCATTAACCACTCGCTAACTGTTAATGCTACGTTTCCCCGTATAAAAAATTCAAATTAATTGATAAAAAGTGTCACTTTTTTTTATTAAAAGAACTACCAAATATATTAAATATAGCGCCGCCTTAATAGTACCCGTTTTTCCGTTCATGTAAACCTACCGTATGACATTTAATCAACATTGATATAAATATACATTTCTTTCAAGAACTAAATAAACTTAATTAATTTCCCGTGGTAATCAATTCCCATTGTTTTGAATACTATGGAAATTTAGTGTCATCGCTATTCGCAGATCTTCACTGACGGTGCCAAATTTCCAGGATCCGATAAAGATGTGTGGGTTCTGCGTTTATCGCCCCTAATATTTTTACACAGAGTTTATGCTGCCTTCCGAGATATCGGTGTTTGCGGCGAAACTCTTGGCGATTGAAAAGGCCTGTGAAATATGTATTAAATGTTCGCTATTTTAATTTGGAAATCTCTTATATGATCTGATAGTCTTTGCTCAATTTTGGCTATTAAAGGTTGCCATTTTCATTGTAAAAGTCATCCTCTAGTGTTTGAAATCAGCAATAAATGCTTGCGAATCACGCAGCTTGGTGAAACTGTTAAGCTTTTCTGGCTGCTTAGCCACCGCGGTATTTTTCTTAATGATAGAATCGATGAACTAAAATCACTAATATATATCTGGGGATTGATCGGTTCTCACATATTCAACTAACTTATTGGAGAAGATTAAAATGACGAAAATATGCCGGACTGTTTGGTATAGATACCTGTTCAAGTAGAGGTAAAACATATATATACGAGCATCCTTGCCTAATTAGCCCTGGTTTAGTTTATATCTCGTCGTTGGTCTCGCCTAAAATGGTTTTCGTAGATTTGTTACGGTTATTTTGCGCACTGGACACTCCAATGCGTTCAGCACATTCGTATTTCTAATTTTATCTAGCCATTTAATTTTCTACATTTTCCTCCAACACGCCATAATTCGAAGGCCTCCAGTTGTTTTTGCCTTCCTTTAATTTTTATCCACGTCTCTGCTCCGTATAAGAGCACGCTTCAGACGTATGTCTTTATTAATTTTTCCCGCAGTTCTACACTTAAGGCTTTGGACGTATTTTATATGGCCGGGTATTTACGCAGTGACCGATTAACCGAGAGATGATACGTTGGGAAAACGAAAAAAAAGACGGTCCAAAAAAAATAGCATGTGAAAAGAATTAATATTACAGAAAATCGGATAATTTAGTGAAAACTGGATCCGTATACAGTTTTACTAATTCGAAATTTCAGCTAAACCAGGAAAATCATAAACACGCATTAAGGAAAGATCTTGAGAAATACTGGAAAAGTGCAAAGAAAGAAAAAAGATGGGACGTTGTTAGAAGTAACCACAGGGGTTAAATCCGCCCCCAGAAAAGAAAGAAAAAACACTTTATCTCTAACACACACGTCACCACTACTAACAACAGGTGAAGCAGTTTAAAAAAGTTTTTTTAGTAAAATAACACTCTCTATCGTGTGTAAATTATAAAATTCGGGAGAATTTCCTGCCTCCCCACATTATGAACAATTGGTGCTGAAAAATTTTCTTCATATCTTTGTACTCAACAATCTGTAAAATTGAGCCTAATCGTGATGTTCCGCATCATTTTTTCCTCAATATCTCTCTATAACTTTTACAATCTCCATGCGCCTTCATTCCTCCTGTCTTCTTATTATCTCCTCACTATGTATTAAGGCCGTTCAAATATTTTCTCGACTATATCGACTTACCTCGTGCGTCTTATATTTTTAAAAAGGAATTTTGCCGGCCCTGGACAAAAAAAATTTAATCAAACTGCGATCTATAATGAATTTGAAGTGATTTACGCGAGATTCAACAATTTAATCCCAAGTGCAAGGTCGTGTCGTGATAATTATTTTCACATCATAGCATTACGGCTAAACACATTGGACATTCACGCTGTACGTAGCTGTGTGAAATTCCTTCGGTAACGCTGTATATTTAATACAGTTCCCATACCATCGTACAACGAAACAGTCATAAGCGATTACGTAGTATAAACACCACAGAATTATTCTGCGGACTTCTAGCAATCGGTTGTTCGCGCAACCGTTATTCTCAATATCAATAGACGATTTTTCATACTTAATAATTAATCTTCCATAGCACAGCTAGTTCACGATGCAAAAAATTATATTCTCTTTGAATACTGCCGACGAAAGCAATCGCTGCGCAATAAAGACTTTACACAATTTTAGGAATTTTTACATATGCAATGGGATGTGAACTTTAAAATACCGTATTCCTTCGAATTTAAGGCGCACATTTTTTACTCGATTAAAGAGCTGAAATAATGGATGCGGCTTAAATTCGAAGTAGTATGGTATTACTTTTTTTGGTACGTTAGTATGTCGCAAATTCTTTTTACTTGTGTACAATGGCGGTATTAAACGATTTTCAGAAATATTATCATTCACTTTAACAAATGTGCTGCTATTTCTAAATACACGAATATGGCTTATGTAACCAAGTGAATCATAAGGGTGCTATTTCCGATGAAGAAATGAAAGAAATTGTTGCATTTATTCATCGATATGCAGAGTCTCTATCACTTTGCCCGGTCGTTTACTTAATCACTGGGGAAGTATTAACCTATTTTTAATAAAAATACTATCCAACGAAAATAAATCTACTCATTATCAACGATATATAAACAGCTGCCAACCTGCTATTCGAATGTCACTAAATTATGAGCATTCTAACAGTTATGGAAAACTTATTGTCCCATCATCACTATGAAACCCACGTATGGTTTATGTGACGTCTGTTGTAAACTCGTTAGTAAAAATTTGGCATTACAATTAACGTCAGTGATGAAGTAAAGTAAGCTGTATTGGATGAATATCGCAATCATTTACACAATTGGCTAATGGTCAGCATGAGGAAAAGTACCGAGAAATTAGAAGAATCTAACTGTTTGATGATATTGATGGATTACGTGCAGAATTTTAATGTACAATCTGAACCACAGCAAGTTGGAAGTGTGTATTTCAAGTCCCTTTCTTCCAAATACCCTTTTCCTTAATTTTCCTAGTAATTACGATGCGTCTTAAATTCGATGTTTTTATTATTTTCCAATAATCGTTTCCTAAAACATGGGTGCGCTTTAAATTCGAAGGAATACGGTATTTAACTGTGAACGAATATCGGGTGGTATGACGTAAGCAGGGGATAGAAACAAATGTAGAGAAAAATAAAAGAAAAATCCAAGTTCTTGCGTTGCCTTAAATGAATTAAAGGACACTGCAAATGTTTCAATTTAAATGGCAAAAGGAAAAAAAGTCAAGGCAAAACAGTCAAACTCGCGCGTAGTGAAGAATACATCAGTTAGTGCAAAAATGAAATGCAAAGGCAACCCCCCCGGTTAGACAAAACGCGTTTCGCGATATCGGAAAAGAAGGAAAATTTTATTAACAGTGGAAAATTCCCTCCTAACGGACGTCCGGTATCGTTTAATCGTGCAATAAAAGGGTAAGTCAGTAAGGTGAATTGTAAATAGGTTATAAATTTACAAGTGTTTCATTTGACGTAATGCTGCTCAGAAAATACGGCAGCACCTCGCTAAAAGCAGCGACTAAAAGCCATCTGCTCGGATGACGTCACGATCTTGCCCGTCGGTTTTTATATAACATTACTACGAAAGTTAAACAAATATTCTCTGATAGCAAACTGACATGTGCAGTCTTTAGTCGGATGCGGAGATGATTTTTAAGTGCGTCCCGTTATTATTTATATCGGTGCGAATCCTATCCTACAGGTGAAATTTTTGATTTTAGCCCGTTGTTATAAAATTGCATCAAACAGAAAAAGAAAAAAAAAACAGTCCTTCGTCTATGGCGTAATTTTAGAACAAAAATTTTACCTACTAAATATGTACAAAGAAAAGCCCATTTTGTTACCAATGTTTTGCTTTTTCTTTTCATTCATGAATCACACTGGGATAATTAGCTAAAGTACTTAACGAACCTTAATCGGACTTGAACTCTTAGATCAAAGTATATTCATGAGTTTCGCAAACATTTAAAGATAAAACAGTAACACACACGTAGTAGCAGTACAAAAGTTACAATTGCATTCCTAATTCCTAAGTCTGTCGTCGCGATAGCCTAGTTGCTAGAGCGCTTGACTTCCGATATGGCGGTCACGGGTTCGATCCCGAGCGACGACAAACTTATTACAAGAATTAAATAAATAAATAATCGCTAATAGTCACGTGGAAGGCAATGGCAAACCACCACGTTCAACATCATATGCGCGCTAGGTCAGTACACAGCAGACCCACACCGGACGGACTGCATTCGTATATCGATAAATCAAACGATTACTATCAGTTCCGAATGTAGTCTTGCGTGTGTACACCTGCGTTGCGTATAATAATTGCCTGGTACACAACCTATATCTGTACAGCTAAATGTACGAATAGGTTGCGCCAACGCGCCTATGTAGCGTACGGCACCTGAGAGAGAGATTGCTCGACGCCAAGCACCGTGCTACTTATTTGAACATTTTTTACAGATCTTTCATGAAATTGTTATATTCAAAACGCGGGTGTAAGACTTCATACTGTCATATCGTGAATGTTTGATTTATCGATATTGCAGAGAAGTGCATCTCTGACTGTATACTAACTAGCGCATGTTTGCCATTGCCTTCAACGTTACTCCATTAGCGATTATTTGTTATTATACTTGTAATAATTTCTTGTCGTCGCCTAGCATAGAACACACTCAGGCTGTGCCACGATGACTTACAATTGCACACGAGATCTTAATTTTTTTAATTTTTAAAGTGTACTTTGGTTTATGTGATATTTAAAATCGCCGTGTGAATATCGTAAATGAATTTATTTCATCGCGAAATTTCATATTCAACATGATAAATAAAACGGTTAAATACTAAATAAAAAAGTTCAAAATTCATAAGTCAGAAATACTCATCTCACTCCAATATTCCTCAAAACGCGAAAGCAGACGAAACAGCTAAAGTATCCTTGACAATTTTCCTAGTTTCAAAAATTCCGAAAATTCCGAAAATTCCGAAAATTCTTAAAATGCTGAAAATTCCGAAAATTCTGAAAATGCTAAAAAATCCGAAAATCCCAAAAATTCCAAATATTCCAATCCCGATGATATCATCCGGCATTA
Organism: Icerya purchasi; assembly: GCA_039619475.1. NCBI lineage: Eukaryota > Metazoa > Arthropoda > Insecta > Hemiptera > Monophlebidae > Icerya > Icerya purchasi. The sequence continues at coordinate 152,788,145 of CM077116.1, read as the reverse complement.
AAATAGCAAGTAAATACTTTATGAAATCTGATGAGTTCGTATTGATATTTGTGTATTAGGTACATCGTTTTGATGTTATTCATCATATTTGTTTTTTCTTTTCAAATTGTCGACGTAGCTTACAAATACTTTATACCCAAATCCTTTCAGAGAATGCGGGGCCTCGTCTCAACTTCTAACAAATTCCATTAAAACGACAAAAGATCCTTGGGAAAAACTTTATACTAAAAATCCAGAAAAGACAAAGTCGTTCTGTTCATAGATTATTATTATTAAGAACAGTTCACTCTGTTCTAACACTTGGCTACATCCTAAACAAACAACCTCGACCACTATGCGACTTTCCCGTTTCTATCCAATACACACAATATTCGGTTGTTCAAAATTCTCTACCCAAAAAAAAAACCTCTACACATCCCAAACGAAATTCCCCAGAATCCTTATTTTCAGATCAAACTTCCAAGATCCTTTCCTTTCTAAAAGCTACTCAACTTTACCCAAAAATTTAAACTAAATAGTTCCCCGCGTCTAAAAGGCTATACACGCCGGAGGACAAAGAAAAGTAAAATACTATGCCAAATCTGTGTTTTTATTGATTTTTTTTTTCCCCTTCTAAAAACCAATTGTGCAAGAACTGCTAATATAAAAGAAACGATTGTTAAAATTTAAAAAAAAAAAAAAGCTAACAACGTATATATTATACAAAAAAAATTAAACGACAAAAATAAAAAAAATAAAAAATTAAGGAAATAGTATAAATTACAAAAATTGTATAAAACAAGTTGCGAATACGGAAAAAATGAAAACGTAATAAGGTTTTAAGTTTCAAATGTAAATTATAAAAAAAAAAAAAAAAAAAAAAAAAAACGCAACGCAAAATGAAATGTGAAATTACAAATTACAAATTAACGCGAGTTATGTGGTTTTATTAAGTTTTATCTGAATAATAACAGTTGCATTTGTAAGGGGAAAACCGCGATTGTTATTTCAAATGAAAAATGAAATTAATCGTGCTAAAAAAATAATTTACTGCTATTACAAATTACGATAATGGAAAGTACATTAACGCATAATATGCTTTTGTTCTTAATGAAATTGCTACGATTACAGTTCTTGTAACTGAAACTAGTCCGGAAATAGCGTTATATATTAATTAATCGCGATTTTTCTATTTTTCGTGTTTCATTAAAATATATTTTTCTGTTTACGCTTGACGACACGGTGCGAATTTAAATTTTATGCCAATTCCAAAATGTGTGTGTACAGGAGGCAATTGTGATAATTAATATCTCCGGCTTACGAATTTCAAACTTGTTTTTATTTTTTCGTGACGCGAGAATATCTTTTAAAACTGTTCGTTTCGTAAAACTTTCTCAACGATAAAACCTCGAAACCTCGTAAATTGTGAATTTCATCAAAATCGTTGCAGAAAAACCCAATGCTTTTTCTTTTTTTTTTTTTTTTATGGCCCGGCGAGAAACCACCTATAGTATTTATAAATAAGAAGATTGAATCCTAAAACGTCATGAAATAGAAACAAAGTATCGTTAGCAATAAAGTTCGAGTAAACATGGCCGCACATATGTTGAAAAGAAGGATATGAAATTAACACTGATGATGATAAAAGGTCCTAAGTACAGTAGGCACAGTAGAGCAACAGAACTATAATTAAACGTTTACAATACAATTCGAACACACATGACCGCAATGATATGGCATATCCCACGAGTGCCAAAAAGGATAAAATGTAAAATTAACACTGACCATATCACATCCCAAGTGTAACAGGTACTAGGGTGCGACAAGGGATAGCGTTAAGGATATAGGTTTAGAACCGAGTAATTAGCAAGGTAGAGTAGCAAGACTTCCGAAGATGCCAGTTATTAGCTAAATTATAACTCAGAAACCGGACTTTCAACACTAAATAGTAATGCCGTTATTAATAATAAATTTGAACAAAACCACTACAATAGCATCGGTATAATATGTAAGAAATCCCAGGAAGATTAACATATTAAAGAAGCGACCTCTAGCATGCTCGTATTTATTACAGTTAAACAATAAATGATTGATACCCTCGTCAAAATTGAAAAATTGGTGAGGATCACAGAAAACGCCAGAACCTAGTGTTACTTACATTATACTATGTTACGGATTATAAGATTTTAACGAACTGTTCGAGAAATATCTGTGAAACAAATGGTAATCTAAATAATGTATACGCCTCGCTCAAAACAAATAACGTATACGTAAAAATGATGATCGCTTTTCTTTCTCGCTCGACTAATCATTTCCACCATTATTGATTGCCAATTAAATTCCGATGATGGAACGTCCGAAACGTTATTGCTTCGGCGGTGTTTCCCGAAAATTAAATTTGAACTTTTTCAATATTTTTTTCAACTTTTTCTAGACCGTTTTTTTTTTTTTTAGTTAAACAATTTTTCTCGACAACCAACTAAACTGAAATATGTTCAAAACAAACCACGCAGTTTGTCACTTCCATTACCAAATTCTCTCCCGATTTCCCTCTGCAAAACAATTTTCGATAAAATTGTCATTGGCACAGACGAAAACCCGATTTTATTCCGCTCTCATTCCGATTAGCGAACAAAAAACCGACTTCGAATCCGAAAAATTTAAAACGAATCACATAAATGCTTCATCGGAATATTCTGAGGTATAAAGTTCTCGTTGAACGGTTATTTCTGGTATAAGATCGAACTTCAGGCTTTTCTCGTATGACATCGTATAGCGCTAGAGTATGAAACTTTTTTTTTTTTTTTTTAGTATCTAACGACTTCTGTTTCGACTTACTTCGTACAGAAATAACGTATATTTCTACACATTACATCATTTTAAACCATCTTCATACCTTTCGAGTGTATAGTGTGTCTTAGCCATTTTCTCATCTTTACATCTACGAAACTTACTTTGTATTTGAACTTTACACACGATACATCAGTTTTGAAACTTTTCAAACATTCACCGAATAATTTTCCTAACACTGTTGTAATCAATCGTATTTCTTCAGTTTTACATGTATCATTTAGCCGATGATGTAAATGAATATTTTCGGTTTATTGATGTTTTTGCTATTCGTTTAATAATCATCACTTTTTTCGACATTTCTTGATTGCAGATTTAAATAAAATCGAAGATCTTCTCGGGAAATCACAATAAAAATTAATAAAATATAAAATAAAATCCAGCGGCGGATCCACGAGGGGGGATAGTGGACATAAGAACTAAAAACTCAATGAAAAAATTTATTACAACAAAGAAACGTAATTTATACTATGAAATATTTGTGTAAATGTTACACTTATGGATTTTAATAATTAATATTTAATACTGTTTTTGCTAGTAAAACTATTAATGTTACGTTTTTATTCTGTTTTAAATGCAACTGTCGTTGTACTTTTGTCAATTTTATTTACTTTAATTTTTATTTTGCAATTTTAATTAAAAATAATTCGATGAAAAATGTACGTTTTTTTTTTTTTTTTCACTTGCTCACGGACAAAAAATTCAGATCGGATTAATGATAAAAATTAAATAAGAAAGAAAATCTAATCAAAATACTATCATTCTATTCTTTCTAGTAATTTATTATTCAAATTCTAAACAACCATTTTGTTTAAATACGGAAAAACATACAAAATAAAAATTGAATTTAGCTGTCATAAAATAATGATTAATTATTTAGCCCTATAATCTGTTCCTTTCCGATTATTATTATTATTATTTTTTCTTTAAATATTAACACAGAACATATTCCGCCTGTAACTACTAAAACAACGCGGTACATGTACACCAACGCTTTATATGGGTCTGTTTAGGCTGTTCATGCTAACATATATCAGTACGCGAAGTTGTTGTTCAAAGTTATCGGTCAGCAATGATTATACAGGTTCATGCGACATAGTGCTTACTGCAATATTTCGATAATATCGGAACATACTACGATTAGAAGAGCTGCGAACAAGAAAATCATGCTGTTGTAGGACATGATTGTGTGACATGGAAGTGTGCTCGCAGTCTGCTTAGCATTGAAAATCCGTGCCTGCCGTTACAAAAACGACAGTACCGAGGCTCCGTGTTCGGTTTACTAGCTTCCATGTAGAATGAGATGACCAAAATTGCTTCCACTTGTTCTGGAATAATGTATCGGAAGAAACTTAGATACAGAGCATAGTAAGTAGGTACCTATGTTCGTAAGAGAATCGATAGGATTGTTTCGGCAGCCTCATCTAACCGCTTATTTTGCGGAACTCTAGCACGAACGGGGAGCCATGTGAATGTTACATCCCAACCTAGCTGAAAAAACCTACTAGAGAGTCTGGAATTCTCGAAAATTAATATTTACTAAGAGGGATATTAAAAATTGCACGTAATAATTTAGAGTAGATATAAAATTTTCGATCGTGGAATTTTGATGCATGTACTTTTGAGACTGAATACGTCTGCTACCTGGGATTATTTAAAATCAAAAATCAAAACCAGGAATTTTACGAATGAACGAAAGTAGTGAATTATTAAGAGAAATATCGGGTTCCGGAATTTTCAACGCAGCTCCTGTGAAACTTGACGCGAACAAATTTTGGCGGAGAGAAATTCAAACCATTGTTATCCAACCCATGTATGCAATCAATTTATTGTAGATTACATAATGTGTGTGCGTTGGATGGAAGGTTAGAAGAAAGAGATATATTTATGAATAACAGGAGCAGACGCCCGTACACAGACAATCATGTAAAGCTGAGCCTTCCGGTATATACCATTATCTATTTTCGATGGTTCTATTACTAGGGTATTATTTCCTGAAAATGGAAGTTATTGCGATCGCACCGAGAAAAATCCAAATTAATGCGCATGTGAATTATTAATAAGCACCGCCGGGCGATGATATTTAATTCTTGTTCGTATTATCCGATATATATTGGCGTGGAATCGATAGATTTCATGAAAATTTAGTCCAAAGTGTTATGTAACTGGAAGGAAGGTGAAAAAAGTAATTTAGTTATTCCGTAATGAAAACTGATTGTCAATCAATTGACGCAGATCCAATTATAAAAATATGAGAAGCATTTTAAGTTTTTCTTTTTATCCTATCCTCCCAGACTTTAACTTGTCGGAATTTTACGTCTTTTTTCTTCCTGTTCGAAATTCATAAACGAATTAATGTCGATTCTACGTTCCGTTATTTTTATTTCCACTAATTGCATTCCTTCCAATTTTTTTATTATTTCCGACTCCATAGGGCGCTTCAATTTACCTTTCGCTGCCTGATCATTCCTGTAATTTCATTATTCTCCGTATACGTTCACTTATTCACATTTTTTACTTAACTCCATTCTATTCATATTGACTGTGAGCTTCTAGCTCTATTCGGACATCTTTGGTAATAAAGCGGCCGATTCGATGCCTCATCGGCGCTGCTTCTTCGCGCCTTTTTTCTTAAGAAAAATCCCACTCTCTAATCCCCTTCCGCTATATAAAGGTTTTCATCTCAGATTTTAATCAGATATACACGCTTCCTCTTTTTCTAAGAATTGTTCCTTTTACCTTTCCGTTTAAAATCCGTAATTACTTTGTTTTTCCTCACTTTGCCGTTCTGTTATTACCTCCATTATTTGCCTACGTTCGCAAGCCATATCTACTACTTACTTCCCGTGTTCGTTTTTCGTTGGATTCCTACCCGCATTGTCCTCTTCATTCTAATAATTCACTTGTATGCAACGCCGATTAAGTGTTCTTTTTAAGTGTTCATTTCTTTCTATCGAACGTTTTACTCTGTATTTACTGAGACTTCATCTGCCTACTCCTTATTGCCACTTTTGTATCGTGTCTTTCCTTTCTCCACACGTTATTCACGCGCTATTTGTTCTTTTTTATTGGCAAGATTCAATAATATAACCGAATAAAAAAGAAAGAAAAAAAAGGGAGAAAACGTTCTAAGAAAGTGCGTGATGAGGGTGCCCAGTAAAAAATGGAGTGTGAGCGGACAGCGTACGACGTGCGCCAACTATTAATCGAAGAAAATAATTTTTCAGTGAATTTAGCATTTTAAGTAATGATGGAAAATTGTGTTATTCTCACGTTTCCAATGACGCTGTCTCTAAATTTTAGAAATTTTTCAAGCTCCAATATTTAAAAAATATCAATATACCACCACTTCTTCCTGCGTGAAATACTCTTTCAGTCGAAGGATATTTCCCACATGGTCAGCACTACTATTCCTCATCTCTGCTACCAGTCAAAATTTCCTTAATCTTACAGAATTATTCAAATTATCAAATCTACTATAATCATTTCCTAATTCCTCCCTTGTTGCCTGTTCCTTTCAGTTGAACCTTATTTCGTCATCTTCTTACGTAATCATTACTCCGATTTTGATAACGAACTCTACGATACACTCCTAGCCCTGAAATTAATTAATTGCTTTTATTCACCTTTTCTAATGGCATTTAATGAAATTCTGCGTGTTTTTTAATTTGTATGAAATGATTAAATTAAGATTAATAATAAAATGATTGTCAAAAATTAAAAAGATGTACTAGAAAACATGACACTAAACAAAACGTTTATATTGCACAATTAAAGAAATGAAAACGTTTTACTATTGCTAAAGACTAAATTAAATTAAAAATTTGAATAGAAATCGAAATAATCGGTTTCGCTGTATTCCAATATAGTCGCATGTAGAGTGCTGCTATTGTACATACAGATATACGTGACCATCGGCCGGCAAGAAAAAGCGCTTTTATGCAAAATATAGTTTTCGAAAAAAAGAAAGTTTCAACGCCACTATTTTCATTTACTACGTTTATTTGTGGGTTGATGTTATTCGAAATTGTTGTTGATGCGACTTCCCCTGGGAGGCATGGTCTTGCTGTGCCAACTTCCGATCCATCGGCAAAGCAACGTCATGTTAAGTAGGATATAATTGGGATAAATTTTCAGGCCAATATTACAGAGGAATACCGAAATTAACAGCACACCGTCTTTTATATTTAACGCGATTGGGGGCTAATAACCAAGTTAGATGTAACGAGTATGTTGATTCTAGCATTAAATTTATGAAAAATTATAAACTAATCACATTCTATTTTAGTGCACCTGTATCGCTTCCGAACGTTCTTCCTTTTACTTTTCTCTCTTCCGTCAGTTGGTCTTCCAACTCCATATTGTGTATCGTTTGTTTTCTCCTCGCCATCACCCTCGGTCATTCCAGAACTTGAGGCTTTTCTATCCTCCATATCTAATCGCATAAATATCTAATTCGCTTCTCATCCTTTTCTTTTTTTGGGGGAGGGGCAATGTCTTTTTTTTATGAACCGTACAGTTTTTTTTTAGGATTCCGTACGTATAATGTACAAAATCCTAAAATATTAAAAAAAAAAAAAAAAACTATTTCCAGCTTTTGAGTACTTCTAGCTACTTGATTAATATTGAAATCATTTTCAAATTTTCAAATAAAACATAGAAAGAAAAAAAAAGATGAAAACAGCGATCAAAGTTTTTTATATTAATTGTAAGATATTTACATCATTCGGCGTAATTTTAGATAATATAATACAGAATAAATTTCTTAAATTTCCTTTTTTTTTTTTGAGGCTTTCGACTGTGTTCCCTAAATTTAAGGTCGCTATTAAAAGAACTGTCGTAATTAAATTAGTAAAATATCACTATCTAAAATTAGGCAAGACTAAAATGAGTAGACCACTTTTTTTTTTTCGCTTTCTTACACGTAATTAGAGTTATTTTATTATGTAAACGAAATCTCATAAGCGAAAGTAATGAACCGACCAGTTTTGTAAGTTTCCAGAGTTGTCGACCAATTGGCAAATAAATATAAATCAAAATAAAAAAATAAAACATATTCAGAATTTATGTAACGCACGCAAACGGTACTTGCATAAAGAAAATCAAAAAACAGGTTTACATCCTAATACGAGTTGTGGAGCTGAGAAGAAGAAAAAAAAAAAAGTAACACGAAAAACTCGATGAAACAAAAGATAAATTTCGGTAACAGCACGAGCTGTCACATTTCATAGCGCTCGAGTACTTCTAACTTGCATGAAATGAACTTTCACTACGAGTACCTTGAACCGTTATCAGCAACCGTTCAATTGCACCGGCTAATTTTACAAAACATTACTTACTTTCAATATTTAACGCACCTCTTTGTTTTTTTTAACTGTGCCATTATTCATAGAACGTAAACAGATAAAAAAGTTACAACTATACGCATCCGTTTCAAAACAAAAAAATTCAACAAATACATCACGAACTAAAAAAGTACGCTAGAATGTAAAATCACACACAACCTATTAAAAACTTTACGGTAAGTATTATAAATCCGATTATCTAAAGGCCTAATTTTTTTTACATTATCGGGTGTACTACGAATTTAAAGTAGACGAGACAAATTAGTTATTGAAGGCGTAGGAGCATTTGTGAAATGTAGGTCGATTCATTGGAAAATAAAGTAAAAACTGAATCGAACTGTTCGTTCATTCGTTGTCTGAAGGATAATGTGAGAAGATTTGTAGAAATAAAATAGACAGGAGCTGAATAGTTTGGTGTGTCCCAGTCGTGTTATTTCTACTTTTCAGTTGTTCCTCTAGAAGACATCTAGAGTTTTATCGTTATCTTTAATAGAGAATTTGTTTAATTGTTTTGTTGTTGTTGTTTTTTTTTTTTATAGCCTGGACTATTTAACCATCTTCGTCATATTTTAGTGATTATATAAATTTTTATCTATTATAAAGCGAACCATGGCGAAAATGGTGCACTATGGTCGGAACAAAGTAAATAAGAATCTGCAGGGGAGATTAATTAAAACGTTTTTCCGTTATAATCAGACGCAGCTGAATAGCGAGTGATTAATAAAAGTTGACTTAATGTGATTACATGCAGTGGAATCAAACGTATCGGCAAATAAGACGACCTGGAATGGACGATGGAACATTAAAGCACCGAGGAAGGAAACGAAGGGAGATCAGATTGAACAATATTATAATGCATATGTCTTGTCTAACTCTATAAACTATCCGATCCTTCAAGAGCGGTGGTATGAATTCTGCGATATAAGTCTATGGATGGAATAAAAGGAAACATAATTCGATACGAAGCAGCGCTTTTAGCGGCGAGTCAACATTTAACCCAAATCCACGATGACTGGGGATCCAACAAAAGTTTGGACCGTCGTTTTTATTAAGAATTTGGAGATATTTAATCTTAATGCCATAAACAAACAGATGACATTTATAATTAAAAGAACTGTACGGTCTAAAGCACTCAGGCTATCGGAGAACATTCTGAATGAAATCAAGAGCCTTATCGATAGCTAAAAGCTTGGCGGTAAAAACAGATGCCTCCGGAGGGAGTTTGAATTTCTGAACTGTTATGTTAGATACAAAGAAAGTGGGGGAGCCACTGAGGGCACTGCAATCTATGATCTTGATACCATCGGTAAATACTTTGACGCTGTCTGGGTACTAAATAATGAAATTATTGAATCATGATTCAGAAATCAATAGATTTGTATCTTTAATTTATAGCAGTAACGTAGTGTCATTACTTATTCTTACCGTGTTACTGGAAAATATCTTAAAAAAATAGATGTAACCTTAGAAATGAGAGCGGGGCTATGTTTATAAAAGATCGAGTTTCTTGTTGCTAATAATGATAGCATCTTAGAAGAAACAAATCTCCAATAGGTGCTGTGATATCTTTGAGCTGTTGTAATGAATATGGAATCAGTTATTGCAGTATTTGAGCGACCAGCAAAAATGTTCTTTCTTATAAATAAGGGAATAAGGGAGGTGGTCTATTCTTGATCTGGAGACACGCTGTCGGAGAAGACCCCATATTTGCCGGTAATGATAAGTGAACAAAGATTTTGTATAACGTCAAGTTTAAACAGATCGGATAATTACTGGATCCGAATAACCCTGTTACTAACAGGTTTAAAAAGACTATAAATTTTTTAGATTTGTTTCTGAAGTAGTGACAAGTGACATGACCCCAGTTTCATCTCCAAATACTTAGCACAGGTAAGAATAGGCTCATCGCCGATGTAAATGGCAATATCGCGAGAGAAGAGTTAATGTAGTTGTGAATGGAGAAAACGCCGGTTTAGCCGGAGATCCGTTTAATCAAATATCGTGTAACATTTCATTATAATGAACTACATAGATTTGATCCGTTCAGTTAGTCGTTCAGTTTATTTCGTACTTTACTGTGTACCATTGCAGAGTTGTGCGACAAAATGTGGATTTGTCGATCCACATTCAGTGATTATTTGTCTACTTTTATTGTTTGTAACCATCGTCGGGGAACGACGTTTGATCGGTTACTTCCTTCAATTTTAATATAACACTAGAAAATTATATAAAGCAGAGGATGTTTTTCTTCTTTTTATATCATTTAACAAGATCGTGTAATTCTTTAAATGACTGGATTTTAAGGAAATCTTATTTTCAGGGAATGACGATACATAGAGGTGTTGAATAGGATAACACATAGAAATCAAATTTTACGTTATTTGTTCGAAATGTAAAAGTATTTCACTAAATCAGCAGTAAATTATGAATAAAAACTTCTTACTGTCTAGTACATGAACTAAACGCAGGCCACTTTGATAAATCAGAGAATAACTGCGAAGCCACTTTGCAAAGATGTCGTTATGTGTGGTTTACATTCCGATTACATTTTAATGTTTTACAAACTTATACATAAATTTCACGGTCTGAAGAAAGTTTGCTTTACATTAACAAATATTTTTTTCTAGCCTTTAGAATCGAAAAGCATTTCTGCCTCAACCATTAAATAGTCACCATAACCGTTTTAAGTATCCTTTTTTTTTTTTTTTCTGTTCAATTTAATCATATAATGAAAATATTGTAAAAATAAATTAAATTTTTATTTATTTAAAATCACCACTATTAATTAATTATGAACTAAGAGTTTATTACGTTTTTTTTTTTTTTATAATTAAATAATCATTACAAACGTTTCGAGTATCATTGTTTTTTCTTGTGTTTAATTTAATTATAATGGAAACATTAAAAAAATAAATTTAGTTTACATTCGTTCAAAATTACCAGCGCAACTAGTTCATCATAAACTAAAGGCTATTAATAGGCAGTATATTAATAACTTTTGATTCCTATAATCTTACAAATATATTAATTCGAATTTTTTTTTTTTTTTTTTTTTTTTTTGGGCGTCGAAAATTCAACCCATCGACAATGTAATATAATTAATTAACTAATTAACGCTATACATTAATATTACATTGTACTATATAATTATATAATAACTTGTATACTACAACACTCCCGGTGGCCAGGAGAGAATTGACACTACATGGCAGAGGGATCTGGAAATTTATTATTGTTTTTGCGCCGTGTGAAAATTGCATTCGAAGATGAGGTGGTCAGCATCCGCCACTTTGTCCGAGTCTAAAAATACAAACTCGTTTCGGATGACTTATTTCTAATAACCAATTACTGCTCTTGTGGTAATAGAAAATATACATATAATAATATCGAAAATCGATTAAAAGCAGCAGTGAAATGATATCAACAACACATACTCCCTACCATTCACACTTTTCCGCATACGCTATTGGTGTCCTTCCAGGTCCAAGTTAATAGCGCTTTTTATAAAAGGAAACGTTTCTCAAGTAAAAAAATAAAGGATGGAGAACATACCTTAAAAATCAGACAACAAAAGATAAACTTGTAAAATTCACCTGCATAATTCTTGGTCGAAAGTTATAGCAGGCATAGACAACTTGGTCTTAATTTGTGTTCCTCTGATTTCATATTATTTCGTCCAACTTCAATACACTTCATTTTAACTTTTGCGTATACGTTCAATACTTTTTATTTACACTTATCACTTCATTACTTCCTCCGTTTGTAACCAAATTTTCATTATTTCGATTTACCGCTTCTTTTTTCTTAACACTTTTTTTATTTGATTCGTATTTATTCGCAATAATTTTGAAAATTGAACTTAAACAGCCACTTTTATAAAATAATATATTTAAACTTTAACGCTGACACAAATACATTTGCTGTGGCCATGAGGCTTTCGGCTTCGAAACGCGTCAGTGTCAAAATTTAAATATATTATTTTATAAAAGTGTCTGTTTGAGTTTAATTTACAATAATTCGAAATAATGTGTACTTCAAACTTTAACGCAATAATTTTGTCAATACGTACCCGACGAAATGTATTTTAATTGTTTCTGACAAATGATGCTATCCAGAAAATCCTGATTTCTAATTGATAAACTGGCCTGTTCATCGATCTAATTCATATTGAGGAATTATGGTATTTGGTAACAAATTCTTCATTTTCAGAAACAATACAACGTTGTGTTATGGCACGATAAGCTCGTAATATAAACATCAGTAAGCATTTTCTCCTTTCATTCAATCAATTACCACGGGAGATGGACCCAAATGAATTTAAAGAGAAAAAAAAAAAATGGTTTGTACGGTTCTTCGTGGTGTTTTGAGTTTCTGCATCAGTCTGTCAGCAGAGAAAAAAATTCCTCGTTAAAAATAAGAATTCGATCCTGAAAGTTTATGCGACGCAGAGTAAAAAAGAAAAAATCAATAAAAAAAATATACACATTTGAAATAAATGAAAAAGACAAGAAATATGTAAAATTATGGAAGGATGCCATGGTCTTAAAAGTGACTCGGTATTATTCAAAAGTGTTACATCTAATATCACACCAACGCGTCTTTTTCTGTTTTTTCTTAAATAATGTATTTTTTCCAAATACTTATTCGTTCGATTTGTTGTATTTCAGTCGAAGCTGAACTGTGAAATACTGTATGATGACCTAGCTTTCGAAGTGAGATGGGCTGTGGCCGGTGATAGCATTGTAACCCAATTGGTAGCCAAACTCGGTAAGTACATCTAATCAATAATTATTAGAAACACTTCTCCAAATATAATTCAAACGTACCAATAAAAATGGAAAACAAGAAAAAACAAACAATACTAATAAATCCAAACACACGAATCGAATGTGAAAGTGGTATCAACCACAAATATGGATGCTCGAATAAACACGTGAAAGGTGAAATTAATACGAAAAATACTGTAGTCACTCTGTAAATTTAACGAATGAAACAATAATCATAACAATAGCAATAACAATAATAATAATAATAATAATAATAATAATAATAATAATAATAATAATAATAATAATAATAATAATAATAATAATAAAACAATTATTGCACACAAACACGAATTTGTATGTTCGTATATGTATGTCGGGATTATAAAACTCTGAATGAAACGGAGATGTATTTTTTTTCCATCTGCAGACATTCGGTATAACCGTGAAGTGCCGTTAGAGTATCATTCACCGGTAATAAATATTAGTCGCGCGATGTTCAATATGTGAATACATTGCAAATGCACTTTGTTGTTTTTACTGAAATCTGAGAAAAACGCGGTCGAAACATTTTTCGAATCGACGATTCATTCACAGGTTACGAATGAAACCTATTCGTCTTTTTATTAAGCATTAGAAAATTAGGAAGTTAATCAACGGCCATTAATTGTGCAGTAATACAGTTTAACGAATCAAAAGAAAATTCGCACATCCTATTAGGTAATTCTCTGTTCAAAGTGTGCCGATACCAAAATATTGGCAACGTGAAGAAACACGCACGATGTATCCACCTCCGGAACTTATTCTAGAAATTTTACACAGAAAAATTTAACCTTGAAGCGCTATAAATCAAAAATATCAAAGACAGAATTTTTATCGAAAACAGCATTTTTGAATCTACCGAGTGACCTTGCTCCTTCTTCGAGCTACGATATGCAGCAGAATTCGAACACAGGCTCAACATCATCCTTTTCATTCTTCTTCAATATTTTTCGTTCCTTTTTCACCCCTTTCGTATGCGGCCGGTTTTAGGCATTTCGTAATAATATTCGGAGAAGATGCGAAAAAATATTGCGCTTAAGCAATTCATTATTTTTCTGGATTGCAGTCAAAAACACACCGTTACGAAATCCCGCGTAAAAACATCACAAGCTTCAAGGCTTCAAAGTTAAATTATCCTACCGATGTTTTTCGATGCAGAATTTATTAATAGGTCTCAAGGACGCTCTTGATCGATCATCCGCGTTGTTCGTTCGTGCTATTTTTCTTCATCTTTCCTTTGTTAAAGACACCATCATAAAAAGGATTCGACGATTCCGGTCTATTCGTTTTGTTTGAAATTTTTAATTTCACGTTTTCTCCTCCCGGAAGTGCCCGTTTTTGTCTGACGAATGCTTTCGTTGCTGCAACCCTTGATTTCCTCAAGTATTGTACATAACAACTTTCTGGTTATCGAAGTGCGTATCTGTTCTACTTTTGGAACGAAGTTCTTTTATACGGCTTGTCCAGTAGGAGTAAATTGGCAGAAATCGTCACGACACGAAAAAGCGCGTTATGCGTTCTCCAAGCGACCTTCACTCTCTTTCCTTTTCACTCTGTCTCTTTCTATTATATGCGTGTGTGTGTGTGTTCGTGTGTGTGCGTGCGTGCGAATATCGAGATTCGAGAAGCGAGTATTGTGCGCGGTTAGCTGTGCAAGCTCAATTCTGAACACGCGTAAATTTTATTGAATTTGCAAATTGACGCGGTTTTTTTGTGCGACGTTAGCACACTTCAACGAGTCTGATGATTTATTTATTGTTTTTATTTTAATTAATTTATACGGAATTTATATACTGTGTAATTTTTTATCGTATACTTTATGAATGACTTTAAATTTCTGCACTGAAACAATCAAATTTGTACCGAAAATTAGACCATATCGAAGTTTAACCTCGTTGTTGTAAGTTTCGGGAGTTAGTTATTATATCTTTAATCAAACCGGTTAATTTAACATTATTTTTAGTGAAACGATATATATATGTCGAAATTATACCGCTTATTCGAAATTGAAATCGGTCGAAACGATAAAAGCTCATTTTACCGCATTTAAACGCAGTCTTTATTGTGCAAGCTTACAACCATCTCGAAATTAAACTCTCCTATAAACGGTAAACGTAACCTTTTTTCAAAATCGCCTCGTATATAAAACAAAGTCTGTTTGTCCGAAGAAAGAACCGTACGGAGATGTTGACGCGGTTTTCGCAACCAATTAGGGCGTTAGCGGATACTCATCACCGTACCATGTTAAAAGGACGACGACGAACAATAGCGGTTTTAGTGGACAACGCGCTAACAAGCAACGTCTAGGTTCATTTTAAATTTATCTCCAATTCACTGGTCCTCCTCTTCCCCTCCGCGCGTCATTATCTTTAAGCTGCACATCTTTTGTTCTATTCAAATTGATAATCTCCGCATTCCACGCTAACTTCGACAGAGCCAATAGCAGAGTTTATCGTACCAGTACACGACGCTCCAAAACTGTCGGAAGAAAACTTCTCATTCGCAATACGGTTTTTCTTTCCGAAAACCCTCATCCTCAATACCCTTTCGTTAATGCTCACACTCTTCATCTGGTCAGCGAAATGTTGCACTTTGCCGTTGTGGTCGTGATTTCGTTTGTCGTTCTGTCATTTCTTCAACTTGCACCGTCCTTCTTTGAAAATCGTAATTTGCTGCCGCCTTTTTCCTTTCCCCCTTCTACACTTCAATACTGTTTCCTTTCATTTTGACGACTGCAGTTTAACTTTCAACGTTGACAATCGGAATATCCCCATTTGTGTTGCTTACCCTCCTTTCTTTCGTGCACATTCTTTGGTTTTACTTCACACAATCTTCTCCTACTTGCTATCCTCATTATTCCATCCTTTATTCCATCTCGCTATTACTTCCTAAGTTGTCCCGATAACCTAAATTAGTAATGCTCACGATATTTTCCTTCAGATATATTAGTTTATTTTTATTTTTCCAAAACAAAATAGGATGATTTGAAACTATCAACGAACAATACGAAATCGCAAGCACAACGTATGCTGTTCGCATTTTAAGCTCATTCTCGCATACTGTGCTTACAGTAGAGGTCGGTAAATGATATTTATCTCTACCAAGCATTAGCTCTATCAACGAAATCGCCTTAACCTAAGTCGTTTCCCGAGTATATATCATCGGATTACATCTAAACGAGCTTTTACATTAATCGCTAACAATTTCTTCGGACTAAATACCAAGCGCCAAGAAAAGAAATTCACACTCGTAAAAACAATCGACATCAGAAAAGCAAAACATTTTCACGCTCGTTTCTGAAATACTAAACGATGTACTTATGTGCCTCAAATTATTTTTAGTAAATCTGCTTAAAATTCAACACATTCTACAGTAACTGTTGCGGAACGAGATATTTAACATCAGCAAATACATAAATCCTCCGAAACGTTCATTTATATCTAACGTCTCTCTTCCATCCTGCATAAAGACGAGATTACTAGTAACCGATAAAATCCTCCCTCGCGATCACCGGAACAACGATATCGTTAGGCAAAAATTATTCGTACAACTCAAAGACTAGTAAAACTTAAAATCACCGAACCACGTGGAGATCGAAAAAGTCCGATGCTACGAAGCAAACGACGATTCCTCTCAACTCCTGCCGAATACCTCACCGCGTTTGATCATTATTTTCAATTAAGTGCATGAGAATACGCACCTTCGAGCTGTCGAAATTAAAACTAACAAATGTTTAAATAAACTCGAAGAAGAACGAAAATTGAAGTAGCCAATGGAAATAAAAATAACACGATCACACTTAAATGCTAAATTACTATTGTCAGCTAATTGCACTTAGTCTATTCCTCAAAAAAAAAAACTTTCAGAGACCCGACTCAAAACAGTTCTTCTAAATGTTCAAAATTATATACTTCCCACAGAACGGACTTTAAAAAAAAAAAAAATGTATACACGAATTACTTTAATAATGCATGCAATGTTTAAATTCCGCCAAATCATCGGAATATTAAATATCACAGCATGTACTGGAAAAACGTAAATGTATATTAACCGGAGATTTGAACGTGCATATTCCCAGATAGCGCTCGCACACGAGCAACATCAAAAAAAAATTTTTAAAAAATTGTAGATAAAAACAGTTTTCCTAAATAACAAGGCTTCAATAACAGGTTGCACAGTTTTATTACAATTCTCCTCATGGCTATTGTTATAAATCCTTTTTTTAAATGCTCCTTTTCACTGTGTGCGATCTTTCCTTTGTCCGACTTGAGCCTTTTGCCGAACGAAATTTTTCTCATTTACAATTTTCTTAAAAATTCATATAAACATACAAATAAAATAAATATAGGGAGGAAAAAGAGACTCGAAAATCGTTAAATAAATCCTACAACGTGACAAGCAGATTTTTTTTCAATGGAAAGGAGAAGAAAGGAAATTTATATTCTTATGCGCTTGAGGACAGAGAATAAAAATAATTCAAGGACAGAAATAACTGAAGCAGAAGGAAATATACAAGCAGCATTATAAGGAGAAGAGATATCAAGGCAGATTAGAAAAATCAAGAATTTCACTCCCGATTTTTTTTTTTTTTTTTCGAAATTCGATCTGGAAGTAAAAAGAATCCTACACCTGAACATCAGTTTCAAGTAGAATGTTTAAATGTTCTATTTTGACTTACTATATTAAAAGAAAAAAAAAACAAAAGTTTTCAGGCTTTTATAATTCAGCAAATTTTACAGTTATATGGAATAGATAAAAGAAATTAAAAGAGAGGGAAGAAAATAATTCATTTTCTTGTTTCAAAAAATTAATATAAAATTTTCAAAGTATCTGAAGATATGTAGAACTTCTATAATTACGAATATCTATCTACCTGTTGACTCTTCGATCGTAACTCGGGTCGGAAATTGTTAAAAAAAAATTTATTCCGTTTAAAAATTTGTTACGGTGGTAACCATTTGATTTCGACATTTTTCCTTTTTCATCGAGCATATTTTATCCCGCTTCAATGACAAAAATTTTCATAGGCTGGCTAAACAACACCAGAAACTTTCTCCGGAATTCGTTGCAAACCGGAACCACAGCTACTAGGCTAACGGATGTAAAAAATGACGTGTTTATATATGTATACAACAGATTTAGATAAGAGTGTATCTTTTTCGATGAAATGTTCATATTTCGTTTAACTTCATAACTGTTTCGCCGCTTTTTTTCCTATTTTACATTTATAAATTGGAAATTAGCTCGTACACTCAGACGGAAGGACTTTTTTTTTCTTTTTTTTTTTGGTCCAGCATCTAAACCATTTGGCCACTTTCAAAATAGAAAGACTTGACTGAGTACTACTGCGTCCAAGCTGTAGGCGTAAATCTACACACGGATAATAATAACACTATTAGCATTTTTGCCATATATAAACCCCCAAGATGTACGTACAAATTTGCGGATGATATTCTGTCACTGTTGAGAACTAATAATAAAGTCATTTTGATCGGTGATTTTAATGCTAAAAATAAACTGTGGAACTGTTTCAGTAATAACAGGGCTGGTAATATCCTTTACGAAATTTCTTTACGTACTGGTATTTGTATTTCTGCGCCTAAAGAACCTACTTACTTTCCTAGCGCCAGAGGATTTCGAAACAGTGTCATAGATATCGTGCTGACGAAAAATGTTGCGATTACACCTCCCATATCATTAAGTTGTCTGTCTTCTGACCATAATCCCATATCTGTTGTCATAGTGAGTAATAAATTGCGTGCTGTAGATAATTACATTCCTGACTTTCAAAACGCAAATTGGGACGAATTTAGAAAATTTATTTCAGAAAATATTATTTTAAACGAGCGTATTTGCAGCGTGACTGATATCGATAAGCAACTGAACACTTTCACGAACTTAATCATTACTGCCGCTGAAAACTTTATTCCAAAGATACCAACCAATAGGTCACATAATAGTTTGCCTACTTATATGCTTGCGCTTCTCAAGCTTAAGAATTATATTAGAAGATTATACGTTAAGCTTCGTTTTACTAGCCGTGAACGGTATTTAAAAATTGGCTTGAATTATATTAATAATCTTGTCAGGTTTCTTCTACGTAAAAATAAAAATGATAATTTTAATCGCATGCTGTCAAATCTAACAGTAAAAGACAATCTCGCCTCTGGGGAAATCTGCAAACTTTATACTAAGCAGCACGCGTTTCTTCCTCCTTTGTATGACGCATGCCTAGATAACTACGCGTATAGCGATTGCGCGAAAGCTGAGTTACTAGCGGCAGAATACTTCGCGACTCACACCCGAAATTGCAAACTTACGTCGAAGTATCAAACAAATAAAATCAATTCCACTGTTAAAAACTTTCTGACTCAGAATCATTCGGCCGATAATATTCTACTAGTTACTCCCAAAGAGATACGAGACAATATTAAAGCTTTGAAACCTAAAAACACTTCTGGAATTGATAATATTCCTGCTATTGTCATTAAAAAACACCCCTGTAAAGCCATTGTTGAACTTACTAACTTGATAAATGCTATTTGGATATTTCCCTAACAGTTGGAAAATTGCAAAAATCATTACTCTCCCTAAGCCCATTCGCAAACGTCAAATATTCGCCCTATTAGCCTACTAAATAATCTCAGTAAGATAGCAGAAAAATCGATATTATCTCAACTTAAAATGCATTCCAGCAGACATCACTTGATTCCTAACGTTCAGTTCGGTTTTCGTCCTGGTTACTCAACCACTCATCAGGTGGCGAGAATTACGGAATATATTTCGCATAATTACAACTGCAATAAACATACAGGTATGGTCCTATTAGATGTTGCAAAAGCATTTGATACAACATGGCACAAGGGGATTATTTATAAAATGATTCTATACAAATTCCCTCCTCATATTATTAATCTCCTTCATAGTTACTTGAGTAACAGATTATTCTATGTAATTGTTAATGGAGCTAGGTCGTCCACTAAAACGTGTTTAGCTGGGGTCCCGCAAGGAAGTATCTTAGGTCCCTTTTTATTTACGTTATTTCTATCTGATATTCCCGAGCTGAGGAAGGTGCAGGCCGCGCTGTACGCCGATGATACGGCACTTTACTGCAGTTCTTATATACCAAATGCAATTACAAACAAGCTGCAAGCGGGACTTAATTGCGTTTTGCGTTATTTTAAAAAATGGCAAATAGACATAAACCCCCAAGTAAAACTGAAGATGCCCGCGGAGATAAAAATTAATTCCAAAATAATTAGCTGGTCGAATCACGTGCGCTATCTTGGAGTTATACTAGACAAAAGGTTGAACTACTCGGAGCATATAAATCAAGTGTGTTCATAAAAGCTAATAAAAGAATTTGTACCATATATCATCCATTATTCAATCGAAAGTCGTTTCTTAGCATTAATAACAAACTAATTCTATACAAAACATTAATTCGTGTCCTATAATAGTTTGCTATTCATGTCCAGTGTGGAGTGCAGTTTCTAATGCTAGTTATAGTATAAGCTGCAGTTATTGCAAAACCGATCTGGTTTAAGATGTGTGTATTAAATGTGTCCCTAGAAGATACTCTAAAATTCTAAATATGCACCTGACCACCTTAGGATTAGCTTTTATTAGAGAGATTACGTCATTAGATTTAACAGGTAAATTCAGCGAAAAGTGTTTTCAGCATGAAAAAGAGTTGTTAATCTGTGCAATTGGTAATTACGATTCTAGGCATCTCGAGTAGTTCATCTACACCAGGTAGACAAGCACAGAAGGCTTAAACACAATATACACTGTAGAGTATTAGTTATATTGTTATAGCGTTTAAGTTTCTTTACTTATCACAATTGTAAATATTATTTTGACATGTATTATTTGTATTTATTTATTTATTCATTTATTTATTTTTCTTCTTTTCTTTTCTCGTCCGGGATGCACAGTTTTTTTTTAATTGCTTTTTTACCTGTTGTTACAATTTAAGCTGTAATTTATCATGTCTATGCATTGCTTTTTCATTTCAACTTCAAGTCGTGCGGTAAGCTATAGTTGGCGGTGCGCAATTATAAGTTCTAATATTACTTTTTTTTTCATGTTGTTCCTCGATTGTTTTTTGCAATAAACTTCTTTCTTTATTCTTTAAAATGCTGCAATATTCGTTATCAAATCTTGTAATTTGCCTTTATTGAAAATCGAATTCTCTTATTTTCTGTCGCGACTATTGCTTGATTTCCTTAAACTCACCGCCTCCACTTGCAAATTATTACCCGCTGAACCTTATATCTCACCCTAAAATAAAATCTTTTATTTCTTAATGAATGTGAAATAGCATTTTTTTAAAACACAGCAGCGATAACCAAAACCTCTTCACTCTTCTATCGTAACATAATGTGAATCATGAACAAAAAACTTTCCAAATATCCTCGATTGACTGCGAAAACTGAATCGAAATCCATTCAGCGGTTTTCAATTATTATTAAATTAAATTAACGCGCCGTGTGCAGCAACTAAGGCTAGAGGAACAGTAGGAGAAGAGAGTTAGATCGAGGAATAGAGACCGGATTGGTGAAGAAAAGTGACTAAATTCGACAAAGAAGAACGGTCGTCTTTGAAACGGAGAGGAAGCGGAGGAGGAAGGTTACGTCCTCAACGAGAAGAATAAGGGGCAGTCAATTAGGATATGGGAAACGGAGAGGATAACGCCACACACAATACACTGTGCAGTCGAAGTTTTGTTAATAAGGTACGCATGAGTGAGACACGCGTATGGCCCAGCCGCAATCTACTAATGATCATGTCATTCCTGCAGTTCGGAAGTGAGGTTATCATCCAAGGAGGAACCGAATGCTTGATTTGTCGGAGCTTGTTGTTTGATGAAGTCAGCTGCCACTTCCTTTACTATAGTGCAAGAAGTCCTAATTTGATGTATTTCTTAAAGTCGGATGCCGGAACTGGAACGTCCGAGACGGGCAAAAACGTAGCAGACTCCCTAGCCGCTTTATCAGCCAGTTCATTCCTATGAATCTCAGCGTGAGCCGGGACCCACAGGAACGTCACTCCCTGACCCAGCTCCGCCAGTACCAGCCTTGCCACTTCTTTGGCTGCTGGGTGCTGATCGTGGTTGAAGACGTCGCAAAGAGGGTTGAGTGCTGGAAGAGAGTCGGAACATACAACTGAAGGTTGATCAGCATCGGAGCTCATTAAAGATTCCACGACGAAATAAATCATATATAATTCAGCTGAAATGACAGAAAACGTCTAAGGAAGCGAATAACGAATGATGGCGAAACTCCATCCTTGACAATTGAGCAACCAACAAAACCGTAGAGATGCGTCAGTGTAAAGCACGGTAGATCCATAGGTTCGTAACATAATTTCTTTCTTGATTTCTTCGATGGGCGGGCATTCTCTCCTTAAATTCCGGATTGCCAACCTAACTGGATTGTCTTTCTACTGAGATAGCGTTGCGATCGTATAATTAATTAATTGCGGTTTTGGAACATTTATTGCCGATAAGATGTTGTTAAAGAAGACCGGAACTGATTGAAGAAGCTTCGAGGAAGATGGAGTAAAAGATAGAAACAGCTTAACCCTCCATGTACCAGGTGGACAGATGGGACACGTAGTACCAGGTGGGGTATTTGATCACCCACACTTAGTTTCACTGGTGCCATGTCGTCACATAGAACAATAGTAAAAAATTACGCACATCATATTTAGATGTCTATTCTTCAGATTTCAAGACTATTGATAAGTGCATCTAAAATCTAAAATAAGTATTTAATTAAAAAATACTTCTAAGTATTTAATACTAACATATCAAATAAAAAATAAATCGGTTGAAATAAAAGAAAAATATATTTCAGTTAGCTAGCGCTAACAACTAGCATCACGAAAAATTCGTAAATTGACAAACAAAATAGAAACATATGAACTCAAACATGACCGAACAATCAACAGAACTAACTTCGACAAACGTAGTCTACCTACAGTCTGTTCATAAATTTAGCCTTCTTTCAGTATCCATACCTTCCTCCATTTCACTAGTGTGATAGATCAAACAAGTTCGAATGATTTTTTCGTGTTCTTTGCAAACTGATCGTTTACATTTCAGACACTGGTTGTTGGTTTTCCTGTCCTTCTTTCTTCCGCACATGTGACATCGCTTCATCTTATCGCTACTCTTTCCCTCCCAAGAATCAATTCTATTTCAAATCGCAGAGTTTTAGAAATTTTCACATTACCAGCCCTTCGCTCCATGTGAAGTACGGCCAAGTCAAAGGCAACTGATTTCAAAAACTCAGCTCGGGTGTATTTGTTTCCAGGTAACACAAACAAAACAAAGGCATACCTTTTTGTTGTGTATACGTGACGTATTTTGTCCATCCGTGAGACGGTAAAACTCAATGACGTTAAGTTTTCCAATGTCAGAAAATATCGATATTTTGATATATCGATGTTTTTTCAACACTCCTAATTGCCACTGAGTCATAACATATCTTCTCCAAAAACTTTAGAGTCTAACAATACCGGGTGTTAATGTCACTTTTTCAAACCCAAATGATGGAAAAAACTCACATACACAAGGTACCAGGTAAGGTATACGCGTACCCCAACAAGGATTTTTCAAAAGAACCTAAGAAAAAGAGGGTGAACATACCTCAAAAGTGGGTCTGCTCTAGACGAAAAGCAGAACACAACTGGAAGGAATGTTACCCAAGATCGTACATATGCTCTGCCAATGCATTCGCTGAATGAAAATGGTTTGCCTGGGGTGGCTTTACACCCCATCTGATCAACGGAGAGTTAAGAGGTGAAAAGCCGTTTAAATATTACATTTTCACTATGCAATAATTGAATATTATGTAACTTTAGACTTTTTCTTGCCAAACGTCATTCACTTTCATTTTCAACTCTCAGTCATTCTTATCTTTTCATTTTTAGAAATTCACGTTTTCCACCTGGAAAATCGCCATTTTACAGATACTTCTTATTTCTCGTCGTCTCGGTTCGTTTTTTCCTTATTCAATTTCCTTTAATAATCTTCCCGATTTTTCTTTCAACTTCGCCGAAATTTTCTAACCTCCTAGGATATTTATCCTCTTCAATTTTAAAGTGTCTTTCAAGGGTAATTAAGCTGATATTGTCCAGTTTTATCAGCTCCGTGATTTTGTAACCGTATTTAATGATGGTTCGAAGAAGCAGGGTGTTATATCCTCCCAAAATTTTAACTTGTCGAAACTTTTTCGTCTTCTTCCTTTCTATTCGACATTCATAAACGAATTGATGTTTATTCTGCGTTGCGTTATTTTGATTTCTTCTAATTACATTTTCTCCAATTTTTCTATCATCTTTGACTTTACAAGTACCCTTCAATTTTCCTTTCCGCTACCTGATCACTCCTGCAACTTTATTATACGTTCACTTATTCACATTTTTTTCTTAACTCCATTCTATTCACATTGGCTGTGAGCTTCTAGCTCTATTCAGGCATCTTTGGTAATGAAGCGGCCGATTCGATGCCTCGGAAGGCTGCTTCTCTTCGCCTATTTTCTTAAGAAAAATCTTATCCTCTAATCTCCTTCCACTGTATAAAGGTTTTCATGTCAGATTTTTATCAGATATATACGCCTCCTCTTTTTCTAACAATTGCTCCTTTTTTCTATCTCTTCAACTTAATCTCCTGCTCATCCGCGATTCCTTTGGTTTCCCTCATTTCGCTGTTCTGTAACTGTCTCCATTATTCGTGTACATTCAGATACTTTCCTCCCGTTTTCATTTTTCGTTAATTACTAATAATGCATTTGTTTACAAGGCCAATCATTTTTCCTTTTTGAGAGTTAATTTCTTTGTGTTGAGCGTTCTACTCTGTATTCCAATTTACTAAGACCAGAGCTCCCTCTACTCCTTTTGGCGACTATTCTGTCTTTTCTTTCTCCACACGCTATTTGCTCTTTCTTATTGGCAATATCCAATAATGTAATTAAATGAAAAAAAATAAAAAGAGGAAAACGTACTAAAAAAAAAAAAAAGAGGCCCAGTAAAGATTGGAAGTATGAGCGGTGCGCCAAGTATTAATCAAAGAGAAAATTTTTCAGTGTATTTAGCATTTTCAATAATGATGAAAGGTTCTTACCTTCACATTTCCAATGACGCCGTCCTTAGTTTTTCGAAGTTTTAACAGGCTCCAGTATCGACCTCCAATATTTAAAAAATATCAATGTGATATCGGCACCTCTTCCTCCTTGGAATACTCTTTAAGTCTATATAATACATTTTCCACGTGACCAGCACTACTATTCCGCATGTTCACTACTACTAAGGATTTCCTTAATCTTACAGAATTATCCAAATTATCGAGCCTACTATAATCATTCCCTAATTCATCATCTCTTGCCTGTTTCTTTCCGTCTAACCTTATTTCATCATCTTACCGCTTACGTCCTACCAGATTACTCTGGATGTCTAACCGCACACTAGTATTACTAGTAACATTGTTCCGAACACCTAGATCAGCTACGGCATATCCAATACCTTCCTCTCCCTCCTTAAGATATAAAACTTTAAAACAGTTACATACGATCCCGATAAACACTGACTGACCTAACAACCTTACTTTCTAAGGGAGATAAAGTATTTTATTAACCCCTGATTCTCTTTTTTAGTTTCTCCGAAAACTCTTTTTGTAGCAATCAAGCGACTACACATCGATCATGTTTGTCTAACGCACAATCATCTCTTACTCAACATCGAGCCTCTTAGATACTACCTCTTTTGTTGTTCTTTTTCTTCTGCTCCTGCAATAAATCACTTATTACTAAAGTGCTCTTCTGTCGTTCCCCAAAGCATTAATTTCCACATCGTTTCAGCAAAGTATCGCAAACACTATTTTCAATTTCTCATAGAAACTAATTTCTTCCACATAATTTAACAGCCTCGCCGTGACAGTGTTTTAATAGCCTCGGTGGTTACATACACGACATTTTAAATAACTAACGAGGAGAAAAAGGAGAAGGTCATATTATGAAGTTATTTTTACGGCTTAATTCGTAAATTTGTACCTTCTTTGCCGAACTACTTATTAAAGTCAACTGAGTTGAACGGGTTCCTCTGCTTTCATTGCTTCAATCATCTGCTATTTTATTACTTATTCACCATTTAACTCATACCATTCATTCATTCTATAATCCGGCTACTTACTATTCCATTTCTTTATGCTTGAAAAATTATTTTTATTATTTTTATTTTTAATCAACAAATTTGTGTAAACAAAAGTTAAATACATATATTTACTTCTCCAGCTTTTGAATATTACAAAAATTAATCAACTATGTCTAAACTTACGTGACCAATAATTTAATTAAGCATTAGTTATCGACGTAATAATCACTGACTTCTATATAAGCTACGAAATAAGAATTTCTGTCTTGATTTTTGATTTTTAACGAATCGAAAATACCCAGAGCAGCCATTTACTAACAGCAACACATTTCGTCTCTGCCTTTTGTCGTAACGTGATGAACTGTGAATTAAAACTTTCTCCGGGAATAACAATTAATAAAAATTGCATCAACATCCGTTCAGTAATTTTCGAAATTAACGCAGACAGACCGACAGGCATACTTTTTAGCTTTCATTTATACATTAAACGTATGTGGAAAAAAAACAAACAAAATATTTACTACGAAAGAGATTACCGGTCATATTCCATTTTGTGTTTCGGAACTCGATTTTGACACAGATGAGACACACACATTATTCATAATGTTTCGGTTGTTTAATAATAAAAGATAATAATGCCGAATTTTGAATAAAAAATTTATTTGTTGCGCACAAATTGACGGCAATGGCGGTGTAGGGTGTTTACGACATATAATTTTAAGTCTGTAACTTATTGCGAGCTGTATAAATTGACGGATTGTTATTCAAATCAAGATTAAACGTTTCGTTCGTAAATACGGGGAACTCCTAGCCGCTTGTATCCGTCAAATTATAATGTCCTAATCGCCACCGAGAATAATGTCGTTTGGACAGAATTCAGTTCTTCGATTAAATCTGCGAGATTAGGACACTGTACACGAGTAAATTTAGCACGAAGAATTGAATTTGACGGGTAATAACCGAGTTTTCAAATTTTCTTTCGTAACTTTTTCCGTTACGCGACAATTTCCATGGGAAAAAATCATTAAAGCGATTATGCGAAAGTAATAACGTGTAATTAACCGAACAATAGAAAAGTATTTTAACGATTAATGCAATTCGTCAAATGTGTCATTTATATCTTATTCGATGATAATGTCTACGTGCGTCATTTCGAAAGAACCGATTTGTTTATTTTCACAGCGGCATCCCTTCATGAAATGCATGCTCCTTGGGGAACAGGAAGCACGTTTTCAATTAATTCATTGTTGACCAAAGTTCGGACTCAAGAACATATTGTAAACGTCGTAGGATCGTACAAAGATGGCAAAACAGCTCGAAGTCCTTGGAAAACTCACTAAATTTCACCTAAGGCCAAGTTGATCATATTAGATCAGTGCACCATCGCTAAGAAAAGTGTCGAAACTGCAGACAAGAGAAACTCAAGACTACTAGCAAAAACTGCTGATGAAAAGTGCGACAGTACCCGACCGGTATTTCAGACAGACGTTGTGAGCGAATAACGTCTATTCAATATACCCTTAATAAATAATGTAAGAATACAATGAAAAGAGAATTTCAGGGTAGTTCTCGAACCCCATTATACGAATGTGGAATACAGAAAAGTAAGCACTAACCTACGCGATAATATACAAAATCTAAAGTACTTCTTAAAAAAGATTTACCGAGATTCGGAGACAATGGCTTGAAGGCGCTGTAAATTATAAGAATCACACGTTCCCTCTTATTACACTTGTTTAGTTTTCATTCTAATGCTTACGCCGGGGCTAATATGAAAAAATCGCCACGAAAAATTGTTATAAAATATGTGTAACCTTTTTCTGTTACAAAAGTTGTAATTTACGCAATCGCAAATAATAATTAGACCATAATCAATTGAAATTTTCTCCTCTACTCGTATAAACATTATCCAAGAACTATCATTCGGAGGCCCTAGTGGTATCACTAAGGTCCGAACGATCAAATTTATACATATATGTATATGTCAACTTCGGTCTGAACATATATATGTATGTCCACTAACTCGAATATCATTTGACGACTTGTTCTTTATTTAGCCGTCTGCTTCTTTATAGGTAAATAAATGTTGCACGTTCCGATCCTTGAAGATCACAGGATAAATTTTCTGAAGTGTTTTTTTTTTTTTTTTTATGCTCGGCTAACAAAGACCGATGTCTTTGTTTATTCTGATTCTTTTTTTTTTTCTTTTTTTAAGATAATTTAAATTTTGATACTATTCGCTATTGAGCAAAAAAAAAAAAGATGAAATTATTGGAAAAATGAAAAGGTTTGGAAACGTAAGTATCGATAAAATATTATAAGTTGTAGGAACATTGAGTTGTAATAAATTAGAGTATAGTATTGATTGTTCATTGGATAAAGAGGATTTTCTAAAGTTATTCACAATATCTTTAATGCTGTTTTTTTTTTTTTATAGCGGTATATTTTTTCTATCTCCATTCCATAAATCTTTTTTTTTTTTTTTTTTTTTTTTTTTTGGGCGCGCCAGCGGCATTGACCCAACAACAAGAAAACTAAGCTAATAAATTAAATAATTAAGCGGTCCGAAATGGACGCAACAAAGAACAGCAGTGCGGACACCACAGAAGATGAAGGAAAGGAGAGGATAAACGAAGAGTTATAGGGAGTAGGGAGACCTAATGACAGGAGCTGACTGTATAAAAGGTAGCGTTCGTTACGAAGAGCAGGACACTCAAAGAAAATGTGATTAGCATCACATGTACGAGGAGGATCACAATCGTGGAGAGAACAATCAGGAGAAGGCGATAGAGCAAATCGAAAGCGAAAGGAAGGGAGGAGAGAATGATTGATCCGGAGACGAATTAGGGAGACAATAGAAGAACGACGACTGAAAGGAATAGAATGGAACCAAGATAGGGAACGAGGAATTGGCTGAATGAAACGGTAATGAGAATGACAATTAGAAAATAGGGAGGGATAAATATCCTGCCAGAGTCTGGCGTGATTGGAGGTAGATAAGGAAAGGATATCTGAAGCAGGGAAATGGTTGAGGAATGAATCAAGGCGACCAGCAGAACGAGCCAAAGAATCGGCTGCATCGTTGCCATCAATTCCGGAATGACTGGGGACCCACAAAAAATCAATGAGAATAGAACGGGATGACTGCAAAGTGGAGGTAAGAGAACGAATTGAGAGCATAATACTAATGATAGGAATGTGAAGGAGGAGAGGATAGGTCTTGAAGGACGCCCTTGAAATCCGAAATAATGAGGTATTGAGAAAGATCGCTTAAAGAGGAAATATAAGAGATAGCCTGAAGGATGGCGATCGACTCGGCAGAAAAAATAGAGCAGAAGGAAGGAAGCCGGAAGGACTCAGAATGTCGAAGCGACGGAGCAGTAAACGCACCACCCACGCTGTCCTCGCTCTTGGAACCATCAGTAAAGATCAATACATGAGCAGGAAAAGAGGAATTCAACAAATGAAGAAATTCATTGTTGATTGCACCGTGAGAGGAGGAATTGGCTCGAAGTGGGAGAGAGGAAAATTTGATAGGCTGCCATAGGCTATTGAAGTCATGAAAGAAGTACGGGAGAGTGTTGTAGGAAAGGACAACAGGCGAAAGCAATGAGCGACAGGATTGGGATTTTATGAGGAGAAAAACGCCAGCAGTTTTTGATATATAGATAGGAGGAAATAAGTTTGGACGAGGAGATGGGAAGCCGTTTAATTAAGAAGCGATACCCAAGCTGAGAACGGCGAATAAACAGTGGTTGGGCAACCGACTCTGATAGAACTGCGGGAATGGGGGAGGATTTCAAGGCTCCAATGCACAAACGGAGGCAAGAGTTCTAGATCGCGTCAAGTTTAGTGAGGAGAGACTTGGAGGAATTACCGTAGATAAAGGAACAATAGTCGAGCTTGGACCGGATGATGGCTTTGAAAAGAATTAGAAGGATAAACGGATCGCCTCCCCATCGGAGGGGAGAGAGAGATTTAAGGAGATTAAGTATTTTAAGACCGAATTTACAGAGAAAATTAATGTGCTCATGGAATGTGAGGCGGCTATTTAAAAAAAGGCCACGATAGCATATGGAATTGACAACGGGGATAGGAATACCAGATACAGTGATGCGAGTTAGAGCTCGGTTAAAGGGTCGGAGAGAAAAAATGATACAAGACGACTTAGTAGGAGAAAGAGAGAGGTGAAGACGAGAAAGGGAATTATTAAGAATAGACAGGGAATTATTCAACTCATCAATAGCGACGGACAGATTGTCACAGGTGGAGTAGACCAAAATGTCGTCAGCGAAGAGGAGGGAGGAAGAATAAATAGGAAGAGAAGCGATATCAAAAGAGTAGATATTAAAAAGTGTAGGACTCAGACAGGAACCCTGTGGGAGCCCGCGATAAACGCATCTGGAGGAGGAAAGGGAGGGAGAAGAAATAAGGAGAGTTCTGTTCTGGAAGAGGTTGAGTATGAGAATGACGACGACGGGAGGGAGGTTAAGAGAAAAAAGTTTAGAACCTAAAGCGGGAAGATGCACATTATCAAGGGCAGAAGAGACGTCCACAAAGGAGGCAATGGTGAATTTTTTTGTTAGGAAAGACTTATAGACATCTGAAAGGAAATAACTAATGCAGTCAACCGGCCCAAGCCCAGGGCGAAAACCAAACATATTAGGAGGGAATAGATTATTGTGCTCCAGCCACCACACGAACCGATTGTTGATCAAACCTTCAAAGAGTTTACGCAGGCAGGAAGCCAGGAAAATGGGACGGAAAGAACACTGATTTCTTTTAGGAATAGGAACGACAATAAAGTCGTTCCAGGATTTTGGAGTAGAGCCAGAAAGGAGAAAAGAATTAAATATATGGAGAAGGAAAAGCAGCGCAGCAGGAGAGAGATTTTTAAGAATAAAGAACGAGAAACCGTCCCGGCCAGGAGCAGACAAGGTGGATTTATTAAGAATGGATGCAAGCTCCTCGTAACGGAAAGGAGAAGACAGGAAGTGAGGCTCAGAGTCTACAGGAAGAGAAGGAAGAACAGTTTCTTCAAAAGAAGGGACATAGGCGGGAGCAATAGAATCCAAGAAGGACTCCAGCTGGGATTTGGAAGGGTGGGAGTGGCGAGGGCGCTCAGAAAAGGGTGATCTAAACGCCTTAGCCATTTTCCAGATCTGGGAGAAGGGCGTATCTCTGAAGAAGGAGGAACAGAAAGACTTCCAAGAATTCTTTTTGGCAGACTTAAGAATAAAACGAGCTTTTGCGTTAGCTTCTTTGTGGGCTAGGAAGTTGGACATAGAGGAATGAGAGCGGAAGGCTTTAAAGGTGGCAGAACTTTTTTGGAACGCTGCTTTACACTCTTCGTTCCACCAGAGTGAGGAGGCACACGAAGAAGAGCGACTGCGCGTGCTGGTAATAGGAGGAGAAGATGCGGAAAGAGCAGAATTTAGCGTTTGAGTGAAAAAATCGTAACGGAAGATTGGATTAGGAACATCAGAAAAAGAAGCGAGAGAGGAATCCACCAAGGAACGAAATTTAACCCAATCAGTTTTAGAAAGAAGCCAACGGGGAGATTGAAGGGGCTTGAAAGACTTGGAAGGTAGCACGTCATTAAGAGTGAGCAGAATGGGGACATGATCGCTGCCAAAAGTGCCGTCGAGAGTCCTCCAGGAGCATAAGAGACCAAGATTGGGAGAGGAAAAGGAGAGATCAACTGAACTAGAGGAAGAAGGTTGCTTGAAGAGGGTAGGAGACCGATCATTAAGTAGAAAAAGATCATGATCCAAGATAAGATTTTCAAGAATCGAACCATTAGGATTATTCCCAGCGCAGCCCCAAAGAGGAGAGTGAGCATTCCAATCGCCTCCAATGATGAATGGACCAGACAACGATGAAAGAAATGAGATAAGAGGAAGATTAGAGAGGCTGGAGTTAGGAGGGTTATAAACGCAAGCAATATGTAAAGGATGCGGAAGAAGATTCAAAAGAGAAATGTGAACCATGTAAGGAAGATTGGGATAGGGAGGAGGAAGACAAGGGATATCGTGCGATAGGTAGGATAGATCGTATCTAATGAGAATGGCGACGCCACCGTAACCATCCACACGATCTGACCGAACTAAAGAATAGCCTTTGCGGCACGATTAGCATAGGAAAAGACTTGGGAGACGACACTAGGGGATTTATGTTTGGCGGCTTCTTGAAACGATATGTTTTCGAACGCCATGATTCTTTTAATATCCTTCTGTCTAAGCCACTCAGGGCAGACATGATCGGACGAGCTATGGCAACCTTTGAAGTTGCGATAAATAGGAGGCTCCTGGAGGTTGGGATATTCCGAAGAGGGATGTCTGGAAGCACAGTGTGAACAAACGGGATGAGAGCTACGACAATGGCGCGCAATATGTCCAAAAAGTAAGCATTTAGTAAATCTAATCGAGTTAATATAACTCACTCCAAGTTTTTAGAGTCGGATTAATTTCACAATTCTATGCCTACATTATTTATACATATTTATTGATATAAATATAAAATTATTTTTATGATACATTTGATGTAGCAGATATGTTAAACCGGTTGAAAACTCTACAAATATTTTTACATCTATTACCGTGATTGCAACCTTGAAATCGATAAACGCCACCTTTAAAATTACATATTCTGCAGAATTTATACAAATACGAGTATTATACTCTTTAGGAAAAAACCTCGATCCAGTCATAAACTGCGCGCCGTAGAAATTTGGCATAAATTGGTTATTATCCATTCTATCTATTTGAGAAAAATTGGCAAGTTGTATACCATTTGCAGCGCAGTTCTTGAAATACCTTAATCAAAACTATTGATCCATAAGTTAAGCACAACGGATATCGAGGAATTGAGAATAGAGAATTCAAGTTTCTCTCACGATGCGTCGGAACAACTCAAAATTGATTTATTTATGCACCAGTATAAACAAAAAATATTGCAAACCCTTGCGGAGCCATGCATGGAGAAGCGTCGGTCCTCTTCTGCAGTAATGGATTTTTCCTTATGATTTTTTTTTTTTTTTTTAATTTATTTTTATTGATAACTTTCGATGTCTGTCCGCACGACCGAACCAAGTTCCGCCCGAATGAAAACTGGTGACCAAGTAAGCGGGCAAAGTATATTTCCGGCCATCCACGCTGAATCCCATCATTCATAGACATCTTGCCAATGCCTGTTGCCTCTATTCCTCCACGATACGTAAATGACAGTTTTCTTCTGATAAAGCTCCGATCGTTTAGTGTTGACCAATGATACGGATCCAAAAACTGTCTCCACTGTTATATACCGACGTCTTGTATTTTCTTCGTGCCGTCGAATGTGAATACATTATTTTTAGATCGTTTGTTTATAATTCGCGAGTAAAAATGATTTCAGCCGATTTTAGTGTGGACGCTCATTGAAATTTGCAGTTGTTGCATTTTGAAATATCATTCTCAGTTGATAGGTAGAAAGAAGCCCGCTTTCGATCTCCGTAGCGCTCCTAATACAGAGGACCAAGAAGTATAATTAGCAAATACGAAGATGCATTTTCATTAATCACCAAATCATATACACCAAAAACTGATTCGTAGGTGTTAGAAAAAAATTCACTACGCGGTTACAAAAAATAATTAAAGAAAAGATCCCGCTAGAACTGAGTACTCCGCTGAACCGAGCGAACAGACTGGCCGGTAAAAGTAAATTGGTTCGACACGCTGAATACGACAATCGAGTTATATTTAATATACTCTGTTTAGTGAAGAAAGTTGCAAATTTAAATCGGACAATCCATAATCCAGACCCGCGCCTAACTACCATGCTAATTGCCGTCGACAGTCCGATTAATTTTTTAATCATTTCGGACACCATTTTAATTTTTTCGTTTTTTTTTTTTTTTCCAAAGACGAATAATATATTTTATCGTTAGATACGCTGTCGGTAATTTAAATGGCGGACCGAAGATTTGGTGGGACCCGGCTGTTTCGAAAAAAAAAAAAAAAAAGAAAAAAAAGAAGAAACATATTAAAACAAAGACAGCAATAGAACGCTAAAGAAAGCGAATAATTACTGGACAGCGGAGAAAAAATATAAGTGGAACGATGGCGCGACAACGCCGAACCGATGATGGAACGAAGAATGCGTAAAAACGAACGGAAACTGAAGACAATTCTTCGATAATGGTCACGCCGGATTTAGATAACGGTTAATTTTGCAACTAAGTGAGCTAAAAGATGAGTAAAACGCTTAACGGAAAAATTGTAAACCATCTGCGCCCCCCACACTGTAATTCTTGCTGCTTATAATCAGTGTGCCACGCAAATAGGCCCGCTGAAGCCCGCAACTGGGTGGCAATAGACGCAGGCGCCACCGAAATTTGAAAAGAAACCCGATAAGCAAAAACATTTTTTGTTAATACTCGAAGAAAGTTCGATTAATACTAATACGGTAAGTGTAAAATTTATAATTTCGTTACCGGAAGGAATGAAAAATTGACAGAGGTGCTTCCCAATTCTCATTTCCAATCGAACTAAACTTAGTCTAGATCCAAAACTATCATCAGTAGTACGAACGCAGAGCACACGCTCCATCAACAGAAAAAAGTTTTCCTATCTTACAAGGGGAGAGACGTCACAACATCGGAATCGCCAATTTTGATGACATTTTACAAATACCATGAGTATATGTAAAATATTAGAGAATACACGTTTAGGCGGGAAATTTAAATTTCTACAAGTCGTATAATAACGGATGTTTTTGAGACAAAATTCCAGATTATGTTTACCTTGCGTAACGGAAGGCCGATTGATTAAATTCTAAAGTGTCGTATAAGTTTAATCCTTGAACCGTTAACGCGATCAAACAATCGTCGCAGTCGTAGAGAACAAAATCAGTGTATCGAAAAAAAAACAATTAACAGGGGGAGGAGAAGTCGCCGTATTTTCCAATTCATTCCGGAAGAAATTACTAAAACGTTTTACAAATGCGAATAATAAATTTTATAAATTGTGGCATTTTGTATAATATACAATTAGACACTTGATAGAAAACGGCCAAAATTTCAGTGGCAACGTTAATTTCACTTGTTCTCCTTATTGCACTGTTCACGAAAAAATCGATTTCAATAGCTTGTCGTCGCACGACTGATGAGCAGACCGTAATCAAAATCAACACGAATATCGGAGATGCAGTTTTATCGTCTAAACATCATGGGTGTAGATGCAACACTGCAATCTCATCTTGTCATCGAAAACGTCAATGAAATTTACCTTGTTTTGGGTCTTTTGAATAATTCGCGCAAGAACACAATCGATAAATTGCGCGCGTGTTTTTTGTGTCTCAAACTCGCGTTTTAGAAAATGCCCCCGCATATCATGTGATGAACTAGGTTAATGAGCGCGAAAAAAGAACGGAATTAAAAAAAAAAAACAAAAAAAAAACGGTTAAATAGATGACATCAAAGTAGCCGAAAAATATTGTAAAAGTAACAAGACACGGTTAAACGCTACCGAAACACAGTTACGTCATTTCTGTGCGAGAGTTCATGGCCTGACTGGTCCGTTCGAAAACGGCCAAGCTTTTGTAATTCCTTACTCGTCTATAAACAAATAAGGTAGCAATTAATAATTATTCATAATTACGTCATAGCGGTGTGCGTAACAATGATGACATGTATGTTACAATAAGGTAATTTAAATGGCGGCTAATTACAGCGGGCGGCGTCGATTATACAAAGGGATCGCAGAAAAAACAAACGATAAACAAAGACCATTTGTTGTTAGCTTAGCACTTGGCAATACTGTTTTGAATAACTTTCGAACACACACTGATTGCAGACACCTACGGGCACTTGGAAAATACATAAATTCAGCGCATTTCTGCAAATGAAAACTATCATCAAACGACAGCACGATAAAGAATCTAGGCTAATTGTAATTTCAGCAATCGAGAAATCTTACATTTACCTTGATTCGTATTCTTCGTATTCTTCGTATTCGTCACCACGACGCAGTATATTTACGTAAAAAATGCGCATCAAAAATTAATAATAAATCGGTGTTTTCACTTTTACATCGAGTCGCAATGACTAAAAAACAATCAAGCAGCCGCAGTACTCGAAAAATATTTATAGAAAAGGTTATCCCGATAATTCCAGCGTCATAAAACGGTAACGTAACGTTACGAGTAAAAATTCAGAATTCCTCTTTCCGGTGCGCAACGTGTATGCAGTACAATCAAGGAGATGCGTATATGTAGGCGCATCAAAATAGACGCTAACCAGTTTTACGATTACGTAAGTCTTAAAAAACCAAAAAAAAAGAAGTGATGTCTAGAGGAGGGGGAGGACACTCGGTAGGGGTGAAGTTCCTTTCACTCTTTTTGGTAGATATACAAGTATAAAGTTATTCATAAAGTATATGATAAAAAATGACGCAATATATAAATCCTGTATGAATTAAGAAAAAAACAAAAAATAAGTTTAAATAAAATTTACACGTGATTAGAATTGAGCTTATACAGCTAACGAAGCACAATGCTTGCTGCTCGAATCTCGATACTCGCACGCTCGCGCACACACACACGTATATAATAGAAAAGGACAGAGTGAAAGAGAAAGAGAGTGAAGATCGCCTGGAGGACGACGCATAACGCTTTTTCGTTCCTTGATGATTTCTGCCAGTTTACTCGTACCGCCAAGCCGCGTAAAAGAACTTCGTTCCAAAAAAAAACACTATTCTTCAGCCACATATATGCAAATCCTCTTTTCGTGCAACCCCATTTGTAGTAGTTGGACAAAAATACGATGAGACTGAGGAAAAATGCACTAGCGAATCTTTCCGTTTTATGCCTGGAAAAGTAAAGCTAGATGACTACTCTTCATAATTTTCTGGTAGAATCTATAAAACCGGATAATTAATTTTTTTTTTTTTATAATTGATAATATCGAATTTGTTCAATTCGAGAACGGTGGGAAATTACTAAAACTATTACAGCTGCAAAGTTTAAAATTATAGAATGAACTTTTGACCCAGATGCGCTGCTGCATTCGAAAGGGCCGCGCCTGTAAATTGGAAATGCGTGGTGGTACGATGCACGTGACCTACACACATGTGACTAAGGACACAGCAGTTCGGCCACGATGACCTATCGGGGGCCTCCATGGCTTGACATGAAGCTTTAAGTCGTGCCCGGGTGTTTCGTTAGTACAGGTAATTTAAAAACGGTCGGGAAAGCGTCGAGGACGAGTCGTAAAATAGGAGGCCGACTGGAGTTCGAATTCTCAGCGTGTGCGCAACGAGATGAACGGGCTAACTATTCGAATGATAGCAGATGAACTGAACGTCAACAAAGAAACCGTTAGAAAGATCCTGCGAGTCCGTGCCCACAGATCGTGAAGACACGGCATGACAATGCGCTGTGTCATCGCGCTTTCAGTGTGTCTCAGTTTTTGAACTCCAAACGCATTTCAGTGTTGTCCTTATTCACCGGATATATCACCGTGCGACTTTTTCCCATTCCCCAAGGTGAAACAAGTCGTGAAAGGAACGTATTTCGAGTCTATTGAGAACATTCAAAGGTCTGTGACGAGCACCACTGACGCGCACTCGAATAACGCAACACAATTGGAGAACGAATGATCGTACAGACGGGGTCGGAAACGCATCTATTGATAGAGGAAGGATACCCCTCTTCACCTTCTAGATGTTTCAGATGCGCAGTGTTACCACACGCGCGGAAATAAAATCAGTCTCATTACTTAATTGCCAAACCTGGTAGGAAAAATGTAGGTGCCAAGTTAATTCACTATCAAACGGCAGACCTAGAAATTTTTGATTGACAAACGATTCCGAACGATAGCATAGATTGAACGATATTCTCCATTGGCCATAGATCATCTTTCGCAGAAATCAATACGTAGCCCGTCTTAGAAGAAGAAAAGTTTGCATCCTTTGGCTCTTGAACATTTTTGGAACTTAGAGACAGTGTTCTGAAGAATAAACTGAGATATTTGAGGATCATTGAAGCTTACGGAGATGCAGAGGTCGTTAAACAGCCGGATATAGTCTCACTGGTAGCTGAATATATACGGAAATATCACTAACATATATATATATATATATATATATATATATATATACATATATGTACACAATGAACAGGTTTTTGATGTAGAGTCTCTACTGTCGCATACCACTCTAAGTGCTAATAACATCAAAGAACTGCGACTCAATTTTGACCTCTACTGTTTGGTCTGTTAAATAATTCCGAAAATGAACTGTATGATTCTGTCAGTCACCGCCGTTCTTCGTAATCTGTTAAAAATAAACTACTGTAACTTTACACGTCATCGTGGTAGTCCAGTGTTTAATGACAGAAATGGACAGCAGGACCGACCGGAATTTTCCCCAGTATGCCGCTACTCTGAAGAAACTGAAATAGACCAAACAATTCAGTTGATAAAAAGATAAACAAGACGATTTTTTAAAAAAAACTATTAAGGTACTAAT
This sequence comes from Icerya purchasi, assembly GCA_039619475.1. Classification (NCBI taxonomy): domain Eukaryota; kingdom Metazoa; phylum Arthropoda; class Insecta; order Hemiptera; family Monophlebidae; genus Icerya; species Icerya purchasi. Next base: position 152,749,505 of record CM077116.1, on the reverse strand, counting down.
TACGTGCGTACTCGATATAGATAATTTTTTTTTTTTTTTTTAAGATCAGTGCAATAATAATTGAAGTTAATTGTTTCTATATGGTTTAGTTCATCGTTCTTTGTAATACTGAAACATAATTATTCACTTTTTTTTCAAATTAACCTTCAACTTGCGTATTGTTATACAAACGATCTAATTATCTGAGGAACTTTTTCAAATTCAAAAAAATTGAAATAAAAGTAAAAATCCAAATTTTTCATTAAATGCGAGTATTATAAAAATTACGAAATATTGATTGTAATTGAAATATAATTAAACAATATAGTAAAATAAAAAACACGTCAATTTTAAAAATTAATAAAACAAAAACCTGTTTAACTTTCTAATACATGGGTCATCAAACGACATAAATAAAATTTAACTAAAATATTCAACTCCACAACAAATGTTCATAATAATTCAGCGCCGTTTTTGCGAACGGGTTGTTTGAAAAACTATACACAGTGTACGATGAGGTGAGACTATAAGCATGTGTGTGATGCCCACATAAGAACAGTTTATTTATTTTGCGTAATCTCATGCACCACACCGGACTGGTTAAGACAGCTGAAACAATGTAAAAAATCATCCTAAGTAGAAAAGAGAATCCAAATAAAAGTCGAGCAGTTCACCCTGGCTTGACGAAGAGAAGTTATTATTAAAGTGTTTCATTTAATAATAAATCGGAAGACCTTTTTCAGTATTATTAGCTAATTTCGCGTCAGCAGCTCATAACTTCAAAATTCATCTACGCCGCTACCTCCATCAGTATTCATGATTAGGTTCGAGTTTTGATGATTCTTGAATAAAAATATCTACCGACATTCTAAACATACTTCATCTTGAATCTTTCCATAGCTACTTTTCTAATTTTCCGTAATCGTGGAAACGATACCGGAAGTATAGAGATCGTCACTTTAGGTCAGAATAACGAACGGCATAGCGTAACTGCTAGATGCTACGTATAGAAAATCTAATGTTGAACAAACTTTGTGCCGTTACAAATGTCTGAAATAAATTTTAATCGGCCATTGACGGGCAAAAAAAGGAAGTACACCACTGCCTCACGAACTTTATAGCCGATGCTTGTTCTTATTAGACCATACCGTTTAAGCCAATTTCTTCTTTTTTGAAAAAATTAAAATTAGACCCCGGGTTAACTATTTCCTCTGTCCTCACTACCATTATTGAAATGGTACTTGTATAAATCCGACCGATCATAATATCTGCAACTAAATAGCCTGAATATAAGCTTTTTAGAACAGTTCTAAAATACCAATTTCATTCCTTTCGTAAAAATCATTCGCATGACTTGCAAAAATTGAACTATATAAATCCTACCCCTTCGTCACTGCATCTTAACTGCTTTCCTCCCTGCAGCTATTTACACAACAACCACTGCTTTGCGCTGCATTTCTATTTAAAATATATCCTTTTTTAATCCTCCCACTGCACCTCCACAAATCCCATATTTGCCTTAACGATAAAAATTTATTTTTTATAACACCCTCTTATAAACTGTGACGAGAGATATACTCTCTTCGTCGTGTAGAAATAATTGAAACTCAAATTCAAACGGAACGATTAAAAAATATCATACAAAATTTTAGAAATAATAATAATAATAATAATAATAACAACAGATTAAGATCAAAATATTTTATTGAAAAATTTAAAAGACAATAAAATTAAAGGGAAAATCCATGAGATGGAAAATTATAAAAATTCTGGAAAAGAACTATACTATCACGAATAGAGTCAAACTTCCGATAACAACAAAGAACGGGAAAATTATCTGGTATGTACATGTAATTAATAGAAGACCCGGTTCAAAGTTATGGTTAGTCAGTAAAAAAATTATTTTTCACTGAATCGGTTTGCAGTTTAATCGATTAAATTTTTCACTTAAATTTGCAATCGTTTTTAATTTGCCACAGCACGTCCCGCCGATTAAGATTACTAATAAATATATCTCTGTATCCAAGGTGAGAATATTATCATCATTAACAATATTTGTATCGAAAATTTCAATACTGATATTTTTATGGTCACTAAGTGAATATCTTGAACCATAACAGCAGACAATTAATACTTAAAGTTGTAATTTACTAAAATATAATCTATCAAGTTTTGTCGATTGTAGCTTTGAAATGTACATACATTATAATCATTTTTATTAATTATTAAGTTCCCCGAATACACAAGATTTTCAAATTGAGCATTTCTGGGCATGCGTTGAAAGTTTTTGCTTTCCATAAATTTTAATCTTAAATTAAAATCTTCCAGTATTACTACGTTGTGTCTCCAGTTTTGTTTTATAAATTTGAGCAGTAGTGTACACATTGATAAATCAAATCAGTGTTAGATGGAAAATATATTCCAAAAATAACAATGTCATTTACGTTAACTTTAATAATGCAATCCGAAATTCTGGTACTACAATAGAACGCTTTAAAAACAAAAACATTACAGTAAATTATTACATGACTCAAATACTCACTAGTCGTGGTTCTATTGGATACTATTTAAATAAATTAAACATTATTGCTGACAATAAATGTCGTAATTGTGAAAATAATAAAGTAGAAAATGTTCAGCATATAATATACACGTGTAGCAAGTATAACCACCTGCGACAATCAGTGATGAATTCAGGAATCTGTTTCCGCGGGTGGGGGAAAATTTATGTTCTTGGGGGGCAGAGATTTTTTTTATATTTTTACTGAGATAATTTTTTGGGGATATTCCCGAATAAAACCAAATATGTAAAACATGATTTATTACATAATTTAAAATAATGAAAAAGCAAGTGTGAACAATAAATTTCGAAGTAAAATAACCCCGATTATAAACAACGACGTTTTCTCAATTGGTTTTAAAATGAGCAATTCTAATTGTAGCATTAGGTTGCCTTGTGGGTTCTCCATATGTTATTTTAAGAAAAAAAAGAACATATTGTAAAAACAATCTAACGGACAAAAATTACCAACTGCAGCGAATAATTTTTTCAGCTCGCGAGTATTTTACATCTTTCGCGTTTTGCAATGAAAGTATATCAATTTTTTTTCCATAGAATAACACGCAAACGTCAAAGTCAGATTTTAAAAGATCACTTTTTTTTTTTTTTTTATTGTTATTTTATGAAGTTTCAGTTTTTCGTCAAAAATAAATCTCGTAATTTTGAAATTAAAAAATATACGACACTAACTGAACCATTTCATAATGTTTTGGCAGCAACTTTTGACGTAACTGTAAACAAAGCGAATAAAAAGAATTTAATTTCCTATTAAACTGCTGCATTCTTAAACAGCTTGTATTAAGTTCTGGGGGGCATTGCCCCCCAAAACCCCCACTGGATTCATCCTTGGTGACAATTGTATATGATTGACTGTGCACTTCAACTAAATGAAATTATTCTATTAGAGCAATTTTCTGTATTCATTTCTAAATTATTTAAAATTAAACATATATATATATATATATATATATATAAATAATCGCTACTGGTAGCCATAAGCTAATTCGCAGGCTACTCTGATTTGTTATATTTCAACATTAGAGTAATAAAAAGTAAATTAAAAAAAATATATGTATATATACGTACATTAATTTTGTTTTAAATATTTCGTTTCCCTTTCTGGTATTTTTTATATACAACTGAAAAACTACGTGCCATTTTAATCGTAACATGCTAATGAAATATAATTACATCTCCAAAATTTAAAAGGCGCTCGTTCAAATCTATTGAAACAAATGAAACATGAATATTATAACAATAATAATCAATCCGGTTTTAATAAAAATATTTAATAAATCCTGGCGACTTTTTACGACTGAATACTATAGTTTTCTCGCTACAGATAATATTCGCGTAGTATAACATGTGACATTTCAACACTTTTCTTTCACTACAAATGTCGAATTTTTCATAACAAACGGACAATGCTAAATGGTTATTACTTAAAATTTAGTTGTTTTTTTTCCGATTTACAATAGACTAAACTGTAAATCAAAAATTGTCAGGCAAATTATAAAAATCCGCTGTGAACGGACATTTTATTCGCCAATAAAATTAATAAAAGAAGAAGAAGTAGTCAAAGATTTAAAGATACATTTCGTAACACAAGGCCTTGTCCACGGAGGTTTCGGGTGTTAACCCCCTCCCTCATTAGAACTGAAATAGTTATTATAAATACACAAAAACTGAAAAAAATCAAAAATTTAAAATAAATATTGAAGATTTTTTAGGGTGTTCTACCTTTAAGAGAAAAAAGAAAAAATTTACTTCATATTTTTAGACACTTCATTAATATTTTATGCAAAATTTTTTATTACGAGTATAATCAATAGTGTAATTTTTATTAATGTTCATATACGGGGGGTAATTCATTTATGTAAATTATTAATACATATAAATCAAAATGATGGAAATTATTAATAGTATGAATATTAGTGAGAAATGTATTGTCACTTATAAAATAAATATACGAAGAAAATTATTAACCTCCCCCTCCCCTCAAAATTCTGGACACGGCCCTGTCATAACAATACACTCTTTTGCATTAATAAAAAACATTGTTTTTATTAAACATATTTTATAATTTCCGCCTTTTTGTTTTTTCTTCTTTTTCGTTCAGAAAAATCTGAATACATGTCATTCGGAGTATCTGGAGAAATAGATAAAAACGTGATGGTCGGCGCTGACGTAGTGGTCGCTTGGGTAGACCACGATACTCTTAATGGATACGCTTACGATTATTATCTAGATTCAAAATCACAATGCGCTGGAACTCGTGGCAGTTGCCCTGACTACAAATTACAGGTAATAGAATTGTTTATTATTGCAATATTGTTTGTTTGCGCACACGTGTTTTTAGGAGGAATAACTGCTTGAATTAAATGGACTGAAATTCAGAATAAATTTATTTCTTTTCAATTTTTGACGAAAGAAAAGAAAATTAAAATTTTTATGAATTCTATGGAAACGACAATTTTTTACTTGTTTTTATTGTAATATTGCATATACAGTAATTGACTACAAGACCTTATAATACATATTAATACACGTAAGATAAACGAGATGCGAAGAAGTGAAAACGAAATAAAAAAATAGATTTGCGTGACATAAATTTAAAGCTTGTAATACGGTAAGAAATGAGGAATAATATAAATGCAGTCTCATAATTAGCATCAATAAAATAAACGATTTTAACACTAATAACGATATTTACACACAGGTAAAACAAATTAGTTCGATTTAGAAATGTGCACCTTATGTAGTAATAATTATTTTTTATTTTTCAGTAATAATAGCTCTGGCGTAAAATAGGATTGTTATTTAAAATGATAATAATCAAATTAAATCAAATTATTTATTATTAATAATAATAAATTGATCTTAAACACAGGGATCCAGATTTAAGTTATCACAAATAGAAGATAATCAATTAAGAGATTTCGTTTTTTTATAGTTCCCTAATTGTGTTTTTAATGCGCGCAGTAATGTATTATATAAAATTGCACATCTATACAGAGATTGTATGCGTATATAATATTTGTTAAAATGAGCAATGTTTGCTCGTTCCGAGATAAAAGATCTTGTAATTCCTTCTGACTGTGTAATATGGAACCTCATAATCATACGGCTTAGAACAGGACATACCAGAACAGCAGACTGATTAAAGAAACTGAACATCATCGAATCGGATAAATGACAGTACTGTAATAAAGGCTATGAGGAACATGTTAATCATTTCCTATGGCAATGTGTCCAAACACAACGAGAAGAACTTGTAAATAAATTAACTCGGGAATATCACAGGCTACCCCGATAAATACAGTATCCATTCTTACAAATCCATTGGGACAGACATGTAAACAACTTCATCAATACTCCTTAAGAAATGCAATATTGAACTTTAAGATTTGAATACTATATGACACATTTAACATATAAACTGGCTAAAAGGTTAAAAGGAAAAACCAAGCCAAAAAAAAAAAAGAACCTCATTTTATTTTTAAAAAGTTTAGAAGTTATAGTTTATATAATTCTCAGTAAATCTTTATTACTAACTTTCCCGATACTCTCCATAGTAGTTCTGGCCGTCTCCACCTTCCTCGAATAACTTTCTTAGTGTCCTCAGTTTCCTTTTGTCCTACATTCTTTCTTCTTGATGGGTAATCGTCCGTAGCTGACAAGCCCAATAAAAAAGTAAAAAAAAAAAAAAAAAGAAAAAGAAAAACTTTCCCGATAAGTTTAAACATTTTTCCTCGTGTAAAGCTTGTAACAGATTTTCTAATAATAATAACTAAACGCAATAGGCCAGATTTCTATTTACACCATTCGTGTTAGAAGAGTTGCAATGCCGATGCGTTTTTTAACATTTATAGCGAAAGGCGAGGGAAAATAATTTCGTACTAAATCCGAAAAATCATACATTTTCATGTTCAAAGCCGAATTCGGACAGTGTACGTTTGCTGAATGCGGCCCTTGTAAACGGCTACTCGATCGTTACGTACCAGAGGCCGCTGAGAGCGCACGACGTGCTGGATTTACCGATCTATACGAATGGTAGCCAGGCGATTATTTGGGCCATCGGACCGCTGAACGGAGCCAGCGAAGTATCCTACCACAGCATCACGTCTAAAGGTAAAAACGAACGAAATTAACATAAATCCATAAACACCAATTGGTGCTCGCTACGTCGCGCCGTTTAATTTCTCAACTGCTCATCTCGTTATTTCCTATTGTGTTTTTTCCGTGCTGGCGCGCGAAACGAAAATACAAAAAAAAAAAAAAGAAAAAGACAACAACAGCTTGCTCCCGACGGACTGGCACGAACGGAAAATTTGTCACTAAGAATGACGAGTTTTCAGCGGCCTGATTACAGACCTGTTTAATATTCGTAGCGTTGAACAGCGTCTTACTTCAAAACTGAAATTGCGCCGCTTACTTCTGCGACAAAACTAAGCTATTTTTTTGCATCCCTCGACAATAGCACATCATTTCATTACCCAGACACCTCTGTATCCCTCACGCATTCTCGCGGGGAGAATAGATTCACATTTACTGAGGGATACGAAATAATCGCTTTTGAAACTAAATCGTTCTCGTTAGCTTCAAGTAGAATGAATCGCGTCCGTGTGAACGAAGAGTAAAATTTATGGTAGGCTCCTTGGAAAGAAAAAAAACAAAATTATAATCTTCCTTTTCATCGGACGATGAAAATACAAGTGAAAAATTATATTCGAAGAAAGTATCTAGGTCAAATAACCGAAGCGACGCATTAGTCCCATCGTCGCGACGACAAAGCAGCTCAAACGTCAGTGAAACCAGATACGTAAAAGAGAAAAGAACTTCCAGTGACCCCATGGCTTAATGCTAGGCCGTAACAGAGGCGGGAAAAGAAAAAGCGATACCGGCTGCAATTACCTAATATCTTTTGGGAGCCATTGATGGCCAACCACATTTTAAAACATACATATGCAAAGTTAGTCGAATCTTCAGTCAAATTAATCTTCCAATGTGTCTTGTGGTAAATTACCGGACCGGCGTCGACTTTCTGATAGACCTTGATGGGACGGTGCTTTCTCAGTCGCATTGATCTGGCCATCTTCTTATGTGCATCGATGATAATTACTTTTTTCTCAATAGCGCCATTTCCAAACGTACAATTAGTGAAACACACATCACCGCTAACGCGATTTACTCGGAACTGCTTTTCATTACATTATTCAAAGTACACGGTGTTGAATATCGTCCGAAAGAAAAATAGGAAATAAAAAAAAGAAAAAGAAAATCGAGCTGTCCTAAAGGTCAAAATTATTTTATGATCGTGTTGACACGTTCCTTTATTTCTTCATATATATCAAAACTTAATCCTGTTTTCGTAATTATTTGATGATGGATCATTGCCCTTGGTTGGCGTTCTCAAAGAAAAAAAAAAAAAGACACGCCAAATGTATCTTATATTATTTCGTAACAACCGTTTTTTTTTTTTCAATTTTTCAAAATAGATCTATTTTCAAAATTCTTCATGTAAAAATTTCCTTTAACGGTACTAGATTATTTTAATAACAGCTTTTGAAAATTATACATACATGAAGAAAGGCGTACATAAAATGATAATAAAAAAGTGTTAAAAAGTTTATAATATGAAAACAAAAAAGAAAATAATCAATATTCGGAGATAAAAATCGCCGCTGGGTTTTAATAAAAATATTTCATTTACTCTACGTCCTGTTTTTTATCTGAGGTCCCTCTATTGATACGAAGGTGACCTTCCACGGTTAACTGTTTTACCTCATTTTGGTCTGTGTTTGATTGTGGATAGTGTGTATTCCTGCGTTCATCTGAATCGGGTAAGATCTTTCCATTTAAAATAATTCCGACAACTAGTTCTCTCTGATTTTAATCGGCGTTTATATTTATTATCTCCGCTACCATTTTGTTATCAGCAATCTTATCTTTCTTTTGATTTTGAGTAATTTTTTCTACTATTTATTTATCTATTTTTTTTCCCCATTTTCTTACAATTCTAGCTCACCGGAGTAGCTAGTACTTTAATGAGTGCTACAAAGGGGGGGTCCCCAGGGGCCCCCGCCGCTAATAATAAACCAACTAAAGCCTCCTCGACAAGTAAGAATAGTTTACCGCTCGTTATTGTTAATGACAGTAACAACAAACGCAAAACTTCAGAACCGTTATCTCCGTTATCAGCTGTACCCGAGAAAGAAATTAAACTAACAGCATCTAACGAGTCTAATTTAACCAATACTTCTTCAGAAAATATTTCGATTAATTTATTTCCTTCGAATCATGCAGGTCCGTTCTACGTACTAATTGAAAGCATTGACAAAAACATTACAGCTTTACATCCTTTAGCCATTGCTAAACGAATTTCCATAAACACCTATGGAATTAAGGAATTTACTTCAGCAGGTAGAAATAGGCTTAGACTAGAATTTAACTCTTTATTATCCGCAAACTCGTTTCTCCTATCGTCGTTACTTCAAGAAAATAACCTTCGGGGTTACATACCGAACAACTTAACACATCGATTCGGAGTAATTAGAAACATCGACACAAACATGACGGATGAAGACATTATTGAAGGATTGGAATCTTCTTGTACTATTAACGGCATTAAACGTATCAAAAAAAAAGTGTCTGATAAGTTAACTCCTTTGCCATTAATTGAAATCAAATTTCAAGGTTCTGCTTTACCTGAGTATGTATACGTCTATAGAATGAAATTTAACGTTGAACCGTGTATCCGGAGGCCCATGCTATGTTACAATTGTCTTCGCTATGGACACTCTAAAAACATATGCAAAAGTAAAGCTAGGTGTGCTAGATGCACTGAAAATCATGATACCAACCTTTGCCCTGCTAATCCTTCATTTGCTATTTGTGTTTCATGTCACGGAGACCATTTAGCAACTGACCGCTCCTGTCCCGAATATTCTAATCAACTACACATCAAAAAAATTATGGCTCATGAAAATGTATCCTTTAAAGAGGCAATAGAAATAAAAAAATCAAAAACCGTTACAAAAGCCCAAAGTTACAGCTCGGCAATCACTGATAACTTTCCAACTCTTATTCATCCGACTTACAATCCTAACACACGGAATGTGTACCCCGTATCACGCAAACTAAAACATGTACCTACAGCTAAACCTCCTTCATTTCCGTATATTAAGGCTGCTCATCCTTTCAGTGGAATCAAGAAATCTTATTCCCAACCTTTACCTCAGGATTCTAGTAATTATAGTATCTCTTCATCTAATAGCAATTATGAACTTTCAAATAAAATTTGCGATACGGGTTCTCCTATGAGCAATCAAGGCAATATTAAGAAATCACATTCCGATCTGTTGTCGAATATTCATTCCAGTCTATCCGCCCTTCTACATGAAGAAAATATTATTATCTCTAATCCCTCCGAAATAAACTCGTGTATTGATCTTCTCCTTTCACATCTTAGAAAAAAACCCTCTGATGATGTTCAACAGACCTCTGCGGATTCTCCTCTTCCTATGGACTCAACAGTCGTATAACTCCTTCATTACCAAATATCTTAACGTATCCACATTTTCAAAAAAAATTCACATCTTTGTTAATAAATCTACATCTTCTTTCTGTTTCCTCTTTTATATCATTACGAATAAGTACGCGAAAAGGTCCTGGTACCTTAATCGCTTTATTCAGCTATTTTTATACTTCAGTATTAAACTGAACACAAGGATTATTAACATAGCTGTTTCCTTCTCTACTATTTTCTTATTTCCTTTCATCTTTGCTGGCTGCCTCTTTTGCAAACTTCCCTTTAATGGGATAGTGCGTAATAAAAAAGAACAGATCATTACAGGCTTCTACCATCCCCGCTCTATACTTCCTTTAATTAGGCTTGCTGGTAGCAGAGGGCGATGGTATATATCACTAATTTTTAGTGTAGCCAAGTCGGCGAAGACTTTTAATAAAAAGGAGCAGTTCTCCTTTATTGGCTTCTACCATCCCCTCTCTATACTTCCTTTAATTAGATTAGCTGGTAGCAGAGGGCGATGGTTTATAACATTACTGATTAACATAGCTAAGTCAGCAAGGATTCTATCTCTGTGCATTTACTATTTTCTCCTCATTGTTGTGACGATGTCAGTGAATTCGTTAAGAAAAAATAGACTACTTTCTATTATCCTCCACTGGCCATTTTGCACACTACCTTTTGATAGGTTAGTGAGTCGGCAAAAATGGCAGTTCTTCCTAAATGACTCAGCCCATCCCCTCTCTATACTTCCTTTAATTAGGTTAGCTGGTAGCAGAGGGCGACGGTTTACTCTACCTTTTTTTTTCGTTTTGTTTATTTTTTATCTTTTAAAATATTTTATCCCGCAGAGGTTTCTTTCTTTCTTTTTCAACCTTATAAGTGAAAAATTTCAATGCCTATTTTATTTTTGTTTTTCTTCCCTAATCTCCCATTTTTTCCCTTCCTTACTCCCTTCATTTTATTTTCCCGTTCTTTCTTCTATGTCCATTCATTATGCTCTTGAATCTTAATATTTTACAGTGGAACTGCCGTAGCTTGAGAACTAATAAAAATGTATTAGAGCACCTTTTACAACACTACAAAATTAGCATCGCTCTTCTTTCAGAAACCTGGCTTAAGAACTCCTCTGATGTCTCTGTTAAAGGATTTAATATAGTCAGGTCAGACCGAACTGATGGGTACGGAGGGTCAGCAATTTTAATTAGAAATGGTATTCCGTTTTATTCTCATGACATTGTTCCTTCTCTTCCATCTGATCCATCCAATCCTAACTTTGTTCACGTCTCAATTCCTACTAAATATGCTCACTCCTTACACCTTATATCTGCTTACATTCCTCCTAATTATAATCTTCACAGTTTTCCATTATCTTCTTTTTTTAACTCCCTTCCACATCCTTTTATAGTTGGAGGAGATTGGAATGCTCATTCTCCTCTTTGGGGTTGCTCTTCGAGTAACTCTAATGGCCTGGTCATTGAAGATATCATTTCTGACTTTAATGTTATACTTTTAAACGACCTTTCCCCAACTTATTTTAAAAATCAAACGATATATAGCTCCATTGATCTAACTTTCACTTCTCCCAACGTCGGCCTTAATTCTTCCTGGAAAACCTTGGACAACACTTTTGGCAGTGATCATGTTCCTATACTTTTATCCCTCAATAATTTTCCTTTACCTTTATCCCATAAACCCCTTCAAGCTTGTCGTTGGAATCTTAACAAAACCAACTGGCTAAAATTTCGAAACACACTGGACTCATCTCTTTCTTGTATTCCTACAAATATAGATCCTGTTCAGTCGTATAATTCATTCACACAGTTAATCAATTCAAGTTTGTCCTCCTCCTCTCCACTAATCAAATTTCCTAAAAATCCTAAGCACCTCACTGCTTCATCTATATGGTGGAATAATGAATGCAAAGCCGCTTATGATGTCAGTATATCTGCCTTCAAAACCTTCCGAACTTGTCCTTCGACTTCCAATCTTCTAATCTATAAACAAATGAATGCGAAGGCTAGATTTGTTTTCAAATCAGCCAAAAAAGATTCCTGGAAAAAATTTTGTTCCTCTTTCTCCCGTAATACTCCCTTTTCTCAAATTTGGAGGATGGCTAGAGCTTTTAAAGTCTCCCGTTCTCATAATCCTATATCTTCCAATGTTCCATTGCAAAAGTTGATTCCTTTTTTAGACTCGATTTCTCCTTCGTATGTACCCAGCTCGGAAGAACTTTTCCCTCCTTCATTTTCCAACGACTCCTCTCCTCATTTCCTCACCTTACCCTTCAACATTAATGAACTGCGTTATACATTAAACAATGCCAATGATACTTCCCCAGGGTTAGACGGTATACCTTATCGAGTTCTAAAAAATATGTCCAACCAATCTCTTCAAATTCTTCTTAATATTTTTAATTCTATTTTATCCACTGGCTCTCTTCCTCCCTCTTGGAACTCCTTTGTGATTATTCCAGTCCCTAAAAAAGATCCTTCTTCCTTCCGTCCAATATCCCTTGCTCCGTGTCTAAGGAAAATTTTCGAAAGTATCCTAAATAGACGTCTTATTTGGTGGCTGGAAAGTAATAATTTACTTACTAGTAACATGTTCGGTTTCCGACCTGGCCTTGGTCCCTCCGATTGCATTAGTCTCTTTATTTCGGACATTTATAATTCATTCTTAAATAAAAATTATACTTTAGCCGCATTTCTTGACATTTCCAATGCTTTTAATAATGTTCATCTTCCTACCTTACAAAATAAAATGCTTTCTATTAATCTTCCATCTCAATTTATTTCAATTGTTATTAGGTTGTTCCAGAATCGTGCGATTCATCTTTCTACACCTCCTGACTCTACTTCCAGAACTGTATACAATGGTCTTCCACAGGGCTCCTGTTTAAGTCCTACGCTTTTCAATATATATATTCTTAATATAGCCTCCCTCCCGATAGGGTCGTCTTCCCTTTTCTTTGCTGATGACATCCTTCTATATTCCACTTTTCACGATCTTAGCTCTGCAAACGAAGAAATGAATAATTCCTTGTCATTATTAAATGATTCACTCTCAGATCTACACCTTTTTATTTCACCGTCTAAATCCGCTTGTATTAATTTTACTTATCGACCTTTTAATCCTTCCTTAATAAACCCTTCAGTAAATAACATTCCTATTCCCTTAGTTAAAAATTTTTGTTACCTTGGTCTGTTCCTAAATAGTCGTCTCTCCTTTCTCGAGCACATTAACTATCTTCATATGTCGGTAAATAAAAGACTAAATCTTTTTAAATCTATTTCATCAACAAGGTGGGGAGGAGATCCTAGTACCTTAATTATCCTTTATAAATCTATAGTACGTTCCAAACTAGATTATTGTTCGTTTATCTATGGTAACTCCTCCAGATCTCTCCTTTGTAAACTGGATCGGGTCCAGAATTGCTTTCTTCGTTTATGTCTAGGAGCCCTTAAATCAACTCCCATTCCTGCAATACATGCTGAATGCAATGTTCTCCCTTTACCAATCCGTAGATCTCACTTGGGATATCGCTTTCTTTTAAAACGGCTTCCAGTTTCTTCCTCAAAACTTATTTCATCCTACTCCACCCTACTTCAGAATTGGCGATTCACTTCCAAAAAAATTCCCCTTCTTTCTCATATCTCAAATCGACTTGTTAAATTTCTTCCACAAATTATAATACATAATAAACTTCCTTACTTTACCTTTCATTTTACAGACTTTCTCTTTCCTCCTAATCTATCTTTGTTGTCCACTTACTCTAAATCCCTTCCACAACCTAATCAAGATTTCCTTAACACTATTAACTCTCTATTTCCTTTTCATTCTCTTCTTTATACTGATGGATCGAAGGGTCCTCACGGCGTTGGAGCATCCTTCCTATATGCTGTTCACAACTACTTTGAAAGTTATAAACTTCCTCCAACTTGCTCTATTTTCTTTGCAGAATCGGTTGCGATATTAAGAGCCATTCTTTACATATCCTTAATACGAGACAATAATAAATTCCTAATTATCTCTGATGCTAAAAGTGTTTTACAAACTATCTCATCTGTTTTTCCTCATCCTTCTTGTGATCCAATCATTCTTCGTATTCGCTCGATTATCCATAACCTCTTCCAAACTTACCACATTCAGATCGAGTTCCTTTGGATTCCAGGCCATGTTGGTATAGAAGGAAACGAAAGAGTTGATCAGTTGTCTCGTGGTGCAGTTGTTAATGGACTCCCCATTAATAAGTTCACTGCTAATAATTTACTTGCATTATCTAAAAAATTCCATTATAGGTTTTGGTCAGACTCATATCCTTCCTCCTTTTCTAACCAATTTTCCCTTTATCTTTCTATTCAGCCATATATTCCAGTTAATCCTTGGTTCCATGAATTTCCGTCTTTGCAGCGCTATTTTATTTCCTCTTTATGTCGATTGCGTTTCGATCATAGTTTGCTTCCTTCATCTCGCTATCGAGTTTCACTTTCAGACTCTTCTTACTGTCCGCTACATCCTCCAAATGATGCCCACGAATGTAATTCTAACCACATACTTTTCGAATGCTCCACACTGTCGTCTGAACGTTTCCTTCTTTACTCTCAACTTCTGAGACTTAATATTCCTGCTCCCTATAGTGCTGCATCTGTTCTCTCCTTTCCTTCGTTAACTGTTGTCGCTCCCCTTGTATCCTTCATTGATGCGATATCTGACCGCGTACGAATCTGAATAATTAATTCAGCAATACTTTCCTTTCTTGTCGAACATGGGTCAATGCTCTTTGTCAGCGAGTCCAAAGAAAAAAAAAAAAAAAAAAAAAAAAAAAAAACTGTTTTACCTAAAATAACTTTCAATTATTCAAGAAGTCATATTACGACGCTTAAACGACGTACGGTTGATAATAAGCGCGTATCCTTATTGAACGATTCTAGAGAGCTTCACCGTTAACAAAAAGGTAAACGGCATTGCCAAAAAACCACTGCAATTCTTCGATATGTGCTAAAATTAAAAATTTTCGTTAATTTTATCAGTCTAAAGTCGATAACAACTCCTCATTTTGGTACTATCATCTTAGAAGAAAGCTGTAAAGTTTACGCTGCTCGACCCTCAATCCCTATTTTATGTTTATTCTTTTTGCAACAATTTGTAACTACCAAAGTCATTACGACGACACGTACATCTGACAACTGTTTTTTTAGGTTATCATTTCGTCGGAAAGACCGCGTTAATTTTACAATAAGCCCACGTTTGTCAGCAATTGAAGAAATCGAAGAATAAACAAGTTGCTGTTCTTTTCATGATGCACGTGAGGCTAATGGCGAGGCATTCACTGCACAACACAAACGTAAAGTAGACGGAAAAACACCTTGAAATAGACAACCGTATGAGGGGTATCTAGTGCCGAGAATTATCGCGTACAGATAGATACATGGTCCGTGTATACCTGATTTTAATGGCTTTGGGTCGACCACGAGCCGCTTTTCCGTGATTCCTGAAAAAATCAAGTCCTCCTGATATTCATTGAAGAGCGTGCATCTTCAGGCATAGAAATTTATAGTGCCTCTCTAATAGCTGAATCTAGCCAGGCACCCTAACGTAACCTTAAACCCATAGAAACACTAATCGGCATCCAAAAACAAGTGTAGAGTTCTTTTGTAATCATTTATATTTTCGATACTAGCGGTAGACTGTTGATGAAAGAATATTAAGGTTTTGAGAGAGCACAAAAAATGAGAAATTTCTATGACAAAGGCAAGGGACAGTTTTTTTAGACTGAAATGAATGTACTTAAACTAATAGTGGCTATGCCATTTTCATTTCTTTACGATAAAATAGGTAAAAAAATTGTTTTTTAACTTTCAACCGCATTTATTATAATCGTATTTCCCCTTATTGCATACATACATATACATTTTTTTTATTTTTTTTTTTAAATGGTCTCGATGTCAGCACTGACCCGACTACATGAGCTTAGGTCACCCACTCAGATTCTGAGGCGATCGAAGATAGAGAGTATGAGGGAAAGAAGGAGGGGAATTATACACTAATAACAACGTTATTCTTAGCCCGATCCTACTACCTTTTCTGTCACAAAATCTGACATTAAATAAAGATTTTTTTTTTTTGTCGCGCAATCAGAAAAAATGACGCTGTAAATTTTCCTCATTCTATACGAAGTATACAAGTAATAGAGCTAAAGTTGTGGGATTTTTTCAGACAGGGTGAAAAGGTAGAGCCTCTTGCAAAGCACGAAGGGCCGAGTTTTTACATATATATATACAGTGGCGGATCCACGGGAGGGAAAATAGGGGACATTTCGCCCCCTAAAAAACCAAAACCTCTATGAAAAAATTTGTTATAACAGAGAAACTTAATTTGCGCTATAAAAGATTTGTATAAATGTTACACCTACGAATTTAATTATAACTAATATTTATTACTGTTTTGTCTAGTAAAACTATTAATGTTACGTTTTCACTCTATTTTAAACCCAGCTGTCATTGATCTTTTGCCTTTCTTATTTATTTTTAATTTTTATTTTGCAATTTTAATTACGCAGAAAATTTTACGTAATTATATAATTTCCCCCACCCAAATGTCCTTCTGGATCCGCCCCTGTGTATATATATATATATATATATATATATATGTATATGTATATGTATATGTATATGTATATGTATAGATATATGAAGCGGCTATTTATCTTATTTGTCTATTTTAGTATCTTCCGTTATTAATTTGACCGATAAACAGGAAACTATTATTTTTACTACTGTACGGCACCAACCGAAAAAGTCAAGTGTTTACATCGTACCTTTAACTTCAGCACGTTTTACCCATATACAATGCTAATTTTCTTTTCATCGGCATTTATGTTAATATCTAGAAAATCACGAAAGATTACCTCGATACTTTCTGCCCTTTGAATTTCCGTAGTATTTACAATTTCCACTAATGAAAGTATTTAATAAGGCTAATTGTGAACTGGGTGTTTTAGTTGAAATCAATAACTGAATTTATTTGATCCGATATTACTTGAAGATCCTCGTAAGAACCCCCAATGATCGCAAAGATATGCGCTATTCTAAAAGGTTTTTATTTGAATTCTGCTAAAGTAAATGAAAATTTCATCAACTTGCACTTTGTAAAATTTTCCTTACTAAAATAACGTTGCCAAGTTCACGATTTAACAAATTTTATCCTCGTGGCAAGAAAAGAAGATGAATTTACACACTGTTTCTTTTTAATTCTTGGGCGCACAGCGGCTTTCGCATCTATCGAAATTTTAATTTTTAAAATTTGCATTCTCAATTTTTTCGCTCCGGCATGAATTAGAAAATATATAGCTAAACACTTTCGGCTAAAAATTGATTCTGGTTAGTATCGAAAGAAATGGTGTAGGTTTTTGTTTAAAAATCAACTCACGAACATCCATAGTCGAATATGTAACACATGCTCTTTATTGCAAAAACCTAATGGCCGGACGAAATTATTACCACGTCGAATTTATTAACCGTATTTAAGGGATAAAAATTATGTCCCATTAGATATGTTGATTAATTTTTTTTGAGTTCTTTTAAACTAGGAAACGTGTAATTCCGTTTAGCCTGCGTAATAACTGTACGAATTTTTCTTCTGAAAAAATAACCAAAAAAAAAAAAAAAACAAGATAAAACTAAGAATTCCTTCTTTTTGAAGTGCGACACTAATTTGCGAAAAAATAAAACGATGGTGATAACGAGAAATTTAAAAAATTCCGTTTAATAGTGAGAATTTTACACTAATCGGTCAATTTTGTTAGCTTTCTCACAGTCTCCAGCTGTTATGGTCGTGCGTTCCGGTAAATGTACTTGGGTAATCTTCGTCGAACGCGGTTGATGTAGTCTATTAAAACTACGTAAGCTTATTAAAGATTCTGGAATTTCGTAGTTTTCGGTAGAGAGCTCTTTATAACTGTGATAGTTTAATCTTTTTCGCAAACAGTTTAAACGATCATTTTATTCTCCAACTTTTCCCGCGCGAAAAAGAAATCTTCTACGGTAGAGTTAGCCGATGAATATTATCAGAATCATAACTTGCACCAATTAAAGCGCAGATAATGCGCGCGGTAAAATTTACTTTTACACACATGTACGGGACATATTTCGCTGCATTTACATAATCCTGCTTAAGTTAGAGACGCGGCGGCTGTTTGAAGAAACTCTCAAAGGTCATATATTAGCTTCTTTAACGATAAACACATTACCCGTCCTTAGATGAATAATAATTCAACAACGCCATCGCGAAATGTAGACAAATAATCTATCTGATACATGATATCATTAAGCACACCCTCGCAATTTCAAATTAATCCCAAACACTGTATTACATTACCATCATAGCTCAATTGAAGCACGCAACCAACCTTTCCCTGCAAAGCTGATAAAATTTTACTCTGTAATTGAATATGAATTCCGTTACTATAACGCAGCCTATGTAAATTCGGTTCGAAAACTTCAGGGCGCAGCGTATTACTATTGAAGATAACGTATTACCCCGACAGTAGTAGAACGTCGGATGGATCTCCTTCATTAGCACGAAATTGAACAAAAGTTTACGATTTTTTTTTCCATAACTTAACTTATAAGCGTGAAAAGGCAGGTAATTAATAATAGGAAATAACATTAGGCGACCCGTGAAATATTTCTCGCAAATAAAAAAGGACTAAGATGAACATTAGAAATGACATTTCCTTTTTAATGACGTAAACATATCCGAATACGTTCTCGCGCATACGCAAACTATCGTAATTATTCAAATTAGAGAAATACCGTTAATTACGCAGTTCCAATGTGTATGTGTTAGTCGTTGCGATAGCCGAGTTGCTAGAATGATCAAACACTATCAAATACGTCCTGAATTAACGGCGACTTGTAAAATTATTTTGAATAAAAATAATACAGGAAAGACTTTGGCGAGAGAATCAAATACCTTTTTAAAACTCTAAATAGAAGCCTTATCGAACTTCTTATATTTTTTTCTTAATATCCATTTAAATTTTAAAATTTCTCGGTGTTTTTTGCATTATATTTTTTCGTAAGATGAATTAGAGAAAAGTTTTATGTTTAAAATATTTGCTTAGCTATACGGTTATTCTTTGGCCATTACCTAAAGCGACCTTCAATTGGAATGAATATAAACTGCAACAGAGAATACTTCAAATTTTTAACAACAGTTGTTTAACCCCCCCGAATAAAACTAAATAACTGAGATGAAAGGCAGTTAAAATATGAAGTAACGAAATGATCAGTTCTAAAATCTAGCGAAATACTTTAATTCTACAAAAAGCCGTATGACATGATAAATGTTATCTGCACCGGGTGATTTATGCGGCACGTCTGAAATAAGAATAAAAAGTATATATTGGTAAAAATGATAACAATGTTTGGGGGCGTAAACGCGAACTCGCGCAGTATTTGAGAGATTTCGGGAATTTCAAAGATGTAAGTTTGCTACTCACGTCGATAACTACGAAGTGATACTTCGGTGGGTCCCCAATCCTCTTCCGCAGGCTATTCTGTTAGGGTGTGCTCCCTTAGCCGGTTGTTCCAGTTTTAGGCGCTGGATGCTCGCCCTCTCACCCAAACACAGCTGTGTTTGACCTGGGGTACTTTAGGCCATGTGTGAGGAAGTAGTGGTCTGCGTGTTTTTCCTGTGGTATATCGCTTAATGGTATTTATTGATGACTCCGCTCCGGCAGCTGAGCCCTCTCCGTTTCACCACTACTTCTTTCTTCAAACTAGTTCTTTAGCCGAATACATCAGGACTGAGCGTCCCGAAGTATTAGTTTCCACCCTGTACGTCGTAGATGCGCACCTAGTTCCGGTTACCGGTTCGTTTCCTCTGCCGGTGGGACTAGCACCACACGGCATTGGAGTGACTACTTACTAGTTACGGTTTCCTGTACCCCACGAAAATATTGATTCAGAGAGCTCTCGCAGCAAAAAGAAGCATTTACGTCGTGTACATAGACTATGAAAAAGCTTTTGACCGTGTGAAACATGCAAAAGTCCTACAGATTCTGAAGAAATATATGATTGACAACGAAGATATACAGGCTATCCAAAATTTGTATCAACAACAGAAAGCAAATATCATTATTGGAGGTCAGCAAACTGAAAGAACGTGCGAAATAAAAAAGGGCGTGAGGCAAGGGTGTCCGCTGTCGCCACGGCTTTTCAATGCATATGCCGAAGAAATTACAAAGCACAGAGTCTTCCAGAGAATGGGCTTCAACGTGGCTGGAGAAAGATTAAGCAGCGTATATTACGCAGACGATCGTATGCTTATTGCTTGGGAAAGGCCGATTCAACTACAAGCAATGATGAATACGTTGAACACGGAAGGAAAACGTTATGGAATGAAAATAAATGTGGACAAGACCAAAGTTATGCAGATTGGAAGAACGGCGAACAGTAGACCTATATATGCATCAAAGTGGATGGCGTACCGATCGAACGGATTACAAAATACAAATATCTCGGCGTGATCATAACCGATGATAGAAAGGAGGATGACGAAGTAAGAACACGACTTGGCACGGCTAGAACAGCGTTTAACAACTTAGAAAGAATACTGAGAGACCGCAAAATGAAACTAGAACTCCGCTTAAGAATTCTGAAGTGCTATGTATGGTCCATTGCAAGATATGTAACAGAGACATGGATAATATCAAGAAACGTCGAAAGAAGAATTAATATGTTCGAAATGTGGACTTACAGAAGACTCAATAGGATTAAATGGACGGAAAAAGTCACGAATGAGGAGGTGCTGAAGAGGGTAGAACTGGAAAATGCGATTCTGCGAACCGCAATTAAGGATTGTAAGCGGCTATTCATCCAAAATGGCAAAAGGTCAAGAGGAAGAAGAAGACTCACAATACTGGATCGAATCACAGAATAGTACCTACTATGCATTATATTGTATATTATAAATTAAGTATGTGACCTTAGTGGAAATAAGATGTATATATTGTCGATTGCAACCTCCCACAAGGGAGACGCATACAAAATACAATACAATACAAGTTTGCTACAAGTTATCGAAAATTCCTTCGTGCTATCTGATGCATTGCTTCCATAAATGGTTGTAATAAATTTCTGCTAATTTTCGGATTCTGAGGATCTCCTTTCCTCTTCATCATTATTCATCAGACGTCATAATTCTCCTGATTCGTTCTCTTGTCACTAGGATTGTGTAGCGCTCGTTCTATACAAATCGATTTCTTATGGACCTCCAGCCATGTTGGCATTGATAATGAAAACTGGCCATACCATTAGCTCGATCCGCCCTCCAGACTAGTCCATGTCTATCCAAATTTTCTTCTTCTAATCTTAATAATCTTTCTAGGAAGTGTCGCCGCAAACGATGGCACGATATTTATCCTGTTTTATTCTCTAATTCTGAATACTTTTATCGTCATATTCAAACAAACCCTCCTCCTTATGTTTATGCTTGGTACTACGACTTACCTCATCTTTCGCACTTTCTTACCTCTTTTATCTGCAGACTTTGCCTTAATCATATTCCCGCATTCTCTTTTCTTTTTTGTCTACGCCCTCATCTCCTTTTTTTTCTTCCTACCCTAATAATTCTGATTTACTCTGCGATTCAAATCACTCTTCGAATGATTAGAAATTTCTAATTCGTTTCTCCCTCTCTCTCTCTCTCTCTCTCACTAATATAATCTAATGCTGGGTAATGCCCTCGGCTGGCTATCGAAAAAAGAAAAAAAAGTTCTCGTTAGTGATGTGTAAAGGTTCGTCACAGTAGGTACCAAAAGTAGCCTCTACCGCAGTATCGCATTCTTGTTAGTTTTCAATCAGTTTGATCTCGGTATTTGTTCACGCAACACCCAAAGAATTCTTCGTCTTACAATCGCATATCATCTCGAACTACAGCATACTCACGTTAACCTGTAAGAAAAAAAGGGAGAACAAACGGAACACCATTGTAGTACATTTTTACATTTTCCCGCTTCGATGATTGTTTTCTTTTTTTTTGTTTTGGCGCGTCTACTATGGACATTAAACTAGCGTAAGTGAAATTTTTTGAAGTGGCAATGTACGGCAACGGGATCATCACTACCTAACCAACTACACACCGTGATATTTCATTAATTACAAATCCACTAGAAAAGTCTGATTGTGTCTACGTTTGTGTAGCGCGCATGTTCCCGTTTGATTTTGCTGATAATCTTGTTCCAATCAACTTTACTTTTAATGTTCCAATCAATTTCAAGTCAATTTAGCTACCGATTTTAGCTAAACTTTAATCACACCACCACATTTCATTGAGTCATCGTATTTCAACAGCGAAGTCTCCATTTTTTTCGCATTAAATTTGGCGATATCTTTACACGATTAAGTCTCTCGACAGTTTCATTGCTTCCGTCTTTACCGTTTTGCTAGCACCCCTGGACTCACTAATAAACACCTTACATACCTTCGAAAATATAATTTCTTCGGGCCTGAACAAATGCGCACTCACACATTTTGCAATGCCGTGAATTTAGCAATTATCCTCCTTTCGTCTGTTATCAATAAAATGTTGTCATCAAATGCTTTTCTTGAAAAGCGGATAACTGTCAATGTGGATCTTTTATACACAATATAATATATACATGTAATTTTAGAATTGGAATAACCCCTTAAAAATATTTTTGGTTTGTTTTCAAAAAAACATCTTTCGTAACTTTACAAAAGGCGATGGGGAGGGAGGTCGATTATTGTTCAGAATTCGTAACTAAAATACGCAAATTTTATATTCGAACTGCGGCAGCGCGTTGTTCCCTTGCCACGAAACCGAATCCTCTGTACATAATTTAACATCGCTGCGATGAAACATCGAGCATCAATTAAAATAGTATACTATTTTCTGACGACAACTACTCTATGAATATGCGGAAGATGCGCGCGACTATTTTTCACATCGAAAATATTTATAGTATTCTGGTGATTCACTGCAATCGAAACTTTTCAGATTAGTTTTGGTTACTGAAAAGTAAGTAAACGGTAAAATAAGTCCCATACCCCCTTACCAAGGCACCTGGGGTTGTGAAGCTAAGGTTCACAATGTATCAAGTCCAACGGCATTAATGAGACTAGGGGGCCAGTTTCTTTCTCTCGGTCGCCTTTACTTTTCCACATTTCTCTGATATCCGAATCAATTTCTGCATTATGTATATACGTGGGAGCGACTTGGATCCGGAACGAGACAAGTCTCGATAACCTATGATGACACCTCTTCTGGTTTAGTAGCCAAGCACCTTAAACACTAAGCTACCATGACTGAAACTATTGTAATATAAACTGAAAATTTTAAATATCCTTTTCTTATGTATTCAGAACTAACAATGCATTTTTAAAATTGAAAAAGAAATTAAAGAACAATTTTTTTTTTTTTTTTTTGAATTAAATATTTATGTTCACTTTTTCTATTCTCATTATTTTGAAATTAAACATTTTCAATTACGGTAAATGAAGGAAAACAGAAATTTACTGTAAAATTATTTAAACTTAACATCGTTTTTTACTTTTTTCCTCGGTGTATGCCGAAGAAAATTTCTTTTAATTCCGGTTTTTGTTCGTTTTAGACAAAATTACTGTACAACTTTTATACATAGGCATGCTAAACTGATTGAAGCGAAGTATACTTGACAAGGGATGATTGTTTTTCCACGGATTTATGAAAATATATATATAAATAAATACAAACATAAATACATAAATAAGAAAAGAGGAAGATTTTTAAGCGCTAATTATGCTATGTTAAGACTGTAAGAAATAATGAAAAAAAAGTAAAATAAAATTACATCGTAAATTTCTGCACATTCCAAAAAAACTGATTAACGTGAATTTTTAATAAGTAACGGTTCTCAAACAAGTTTCCATTACTGCAGTTTACAAAACTGCTATCGGCAGCGAGAGAAGAAAATAAGATGGAAAAAGTACCTTATTTTCTAATATTGAAAGACAAAAAAAAAAAAAAAAGCAACAAATAAACAAAAAACGACATACAATTAAAAAAAGATAAGTAACCTCAGCATAACAATCGCCAAATTACTACGAATGAGTAAGATCTCCAATGAAAAATTTATAATTGATTAAGCCACTTTTGCACTACATTGTCGAAATATTAATAGCAATATTGCAATATCATCGCTACCCCTGCACTTGATTCGTAAATTGCGATAATACACGCTGGAACCGAATTTAAACGACTGTTTAGTGTAATCGATATACTAAAATATATCTTTTTCAGCGTTAACTTTGTTGGATTTCGGGCGCACGCCGCAGTGGAACTGTCCAATCCCGGAGTCGGACGCATCCGTTGCCCATTCGGAGAATAACGAAAAGTACCAAAACAACGAGCATGATGCTCAGCCATTTTCAGTGCAAGCCGTATACCCCGAACCGACGACACCACCGACTGGCACAACAAATAAGGTAAAATTTATTCTTCCAATTTCAGCCGACTAGTGTTGTTTGAAAAGTTTTAATTGTTTCCGCTACGGAGGAACTTCCTACGCGTACTACACCTTCTTACTGGTCCCTTCACAGTTAGCAACTTATGACGAAGAAAACTTCGGATATTCGAATCAGACGTCCGAAATTACCATTACACTTGTAATAATTCATATTTAAATTAAAATGCGAAACCAGTGAGAAAATAGACGGCAGGTTAAGCAGAGAAATGCATAATGATAAGAAGCAGAAAGTTAATACAGCCGGTAGAAATTTATCGTTTTAGGCATCTAACAGATCAAAATAAAGTTCACCGAAGCGTGAAATCTCCGATATGCACCGCACAGACTGACTGAATACAAGCTCGTTTAACTCTGTGCACTTACAATAGACATCGTCGATGTTCCCCATTTCTCTAAACTGATATTCATATTACACATTGATCGTACGGCATTGTACACAATATTAGGCTCTCGGATATGTCCTGAAAGGAAACAAATATCTCTCCGTTTACGTTCTTTCATTCAGATTCTTTCTTCTTTTCATGCGATTCCTATACTGATATTTGCTGTGGGTTCCTGGCCATTCTAGCACCCTTGGTAATGAGGCGAATGATTTTTTGGCTCCAATTTCTTTTTCCTTCTTTTTCACAAAAAATCCCATCTTCTAATCTCTTGCCGCTATGTAAAAATTTCTATCTCAGATTTTGGTCGGATTTATACATTTCCACTTTTTCTAATAATCAATCCCTCAGTACCCCTGTCTAGTTTCAATCCAGGGTTCCTTCTGTTTCCTCCTCTTCCTCGCTTTTTCGTTGTCTCCATTATGCGTTTACGTTTTAATCATTTCTCGCTGGAATTCCACTTTCGCTACTCATTAGACCCTTCATTCAAACGATACGGTTGCTTGTGACGCTGATTAGCTGTTCTTTGAGAGTCTAATTCTTTCGGTGGAGCGTTCGGCTCTGTACTCCCATTTGCTTAGACTTGGGCTTTCTGCTCCTTATTGTATATCTTGTCTTTTTTTTCCACACTTAAAATCCGTGCGACTGTTACCTTTCTACTAACGATATCTAATCGTGATCTTATATAACTTTCCCTTTTCATTTCTAATTGTTTCTGGCCAAAAATCCTAAGTTGACAAGTTCACTAAAGAAAGAAAAAAAACCGGGTGTCACATAAAAAATGCAAACCATATTGAAATTTTACTTGAAGAAATTTGATTTTTTCGCCTAGAAACGGACGGTTAGCCAGTAGCAAAAGAGGGTTAGTATAAATCTTAGGAAACAGACATTCCAAACAGAACCAACTTTTAGAGACTCTGCAGCTTACAACCGACTACTATGTATAGTTATTTCTCGCCGATTATGTATCGTTATGGTACAGCGTACAAAACGCTTGCTAGCTTTTTATAGAAATACTCGGAAAATGTAAAACATCATTGGATTTGCCCTGAGCGAAAAACAAATTGAACTTATTCATTAACCGGCAGATATAAATTAATATTCATTAAATTTTCCATCGAGAACGTGTTTTGAAAAATGTCTGCAATCTTTCGTTTTATCGCTCGAAGCAATTGTAAAAACGCTAACCCAAGTCGTAAAAACTTTGAATAGAAATAAAAAACGATCTTTAAAAAGTTCTTAAACAGTTTATATTTAAATTTTCAATTATGCAAATACCGCTGTGCAGCATACAACGATAGTAGCGCGTTATACTTGTACGGTACTTTGCGTATAATAGAAATTTTTTTGACACACGCCGTGTCGCCGGGGAAGAAAATTTACTGTAATTGAAAACCATTTTGAAAAAGTTAGCAACTATGCCCTTCAAATTCGTATTTTCTATTCAGAAAGAGAAAAAGGAAACTTATTTATTCTGCCATTTACATGTTTTTGTATCTCTACGGTAGAATGAGTGGCGAATAAGGCATCTACATTTACGAGTGGTGCTTCTAAGTAAACCAAATTTAGAAAAATCGAAGTTTAGTGTGCTCCTTAGTAAACCAGATTCAACAAATCGAGATTTTTTAAAAACCAATTTACAACAACCGCTCAAAAATGCAAATATTTATCTTACGTTTATTCATTTCCCCAAACAATCGATCTTCTGTAACACTCGCCGGTTAACACGACATCTTTTAAATAACAAAAAATATGAGTAAATAAAAACATTTCATACTGTTGACAGGATGCCAAAAAATATTAAACGAAATTATGCCTACGGCAATACGTCAAAATAATTCGTGCTAGCAATACATATTAATATATATATATATATATATATATATATATATATATGTATATCGAAAATATTTCGTACTTAAAAGTATTTTTATTAAAAAATTATTTCTTTCCGTACAGTGGTCGTACACCGACTTCGATAAAGTTGAACAATGTAAACAACTAGTACAAAAAACCAAGTTCGAAACTTTCAAGAAATTCTGAACTTTAGAGAGAACGAACAAATTTTCCACCTGTTCCAATTGCATACATGATATACAGGGTACGGCAGCATAATTTCCTTTTTTAAAATGCGCCAATTTATTTCTACCAGATTTTTTAAAGAAATAATAACAGAAAATCTAAATAAAACTGCAAAAGAAGAAGCATATCCAATGGGGGATCTAGAGGATGTTATTTCGATTTTCTGTTATTATTTCTTTAAAAAATTTAGTAGAAAAAAAGTGGCGCATTTTAAAAAAGGAAGTTATGCTGCCGCACCCTGTAAAAATAAACTCTAATATTGAAATCTAAATAAGTTGCATTCTTGAATTGAGATTGTTTTTTTAATTTTTTTAAACAATTTATCCATTTTTAATACCGCTAGTAATCTCCTTATTCGAATACAATTCAAAAACAGGAAAAGCTAATCTAAAATACTAAATAGCTAGTTCGAAATGGACGCAACAAAGGACAGTAGTGCGGGCACCACAGAAGATGAAGGAAAGGAGAAGATAAAAGAAACGTTATAGGGAGTAGGAAGACCTAATGTCAAGAGCTGGCTGTATAAAAAGGAGCGTTCATTAAGAAGAACAGGACACTCGAAGAAAATGTGATCAGCATCACATATACGAGGAGAATCACAATCGTGAAGAGAACAATAAGGAGATGGCGATAGAGCAAATCGAAAGCGAGAGGAGGGGAGGATGATCTGCAGTTAAAGATCATCAAATTCAACGCGGACCGCGAAGATTCATGTGGAGAGGTTCCTAATTCTGTAGCTGTCGGCCAAAGATCTGATACGCTGATACGTATATTTTTTTTTCATATTTTACAGCATGTGCATTACGTTCGAAGTTTCCGCCAAGCTATGCAGCCTGTCGGCAGGGCCCTAGAAATTAACACATGCCTCTACTCTTTATTTAGCTAATATCGTACAATTGTTACTATATTTAACGAGTCCGAGACATGTTATAGTTATTGGTACTACTTATATTTAATGTACGAGTATGTTCTTTAAGTATATATTCTAAAATTACAATTGTCTCATATCTACCCATATCATCACCCACCCGTCGACACCTCGTGTTACCAGCTATAACTTAAAATTATACCCGATGCGGTAACAGTGATTATTTGTTTAAAGCATAATATTTTTATGAGTAATCCATTTTTTTTTTTTATTTCTAATTTAGTCATTTTTTTGCTGATATATTCTGGGAATACGTTTGTTTGCAAAGTATATTTATTTTAATATTATTTTCATAGTTATTGAAGTTTCTAATTTCATGATCTTTATAATCGTATTTTTTTTTATATTATACCTTGGAAGGTCCCTTGTTTATCTTTTTGTTTAACCATTTTCCGTTATAATAAAATAGTACAGATATGATCTTGGTTCCAGAATGTTATATTTTTTTAATATGTCCCTATTTATAATGAAATATTTCGCGTTAATTCCCATAATGGTTGTTAAGCATCTTTTATGAAGATAGTTAATATGTTTCAATTTAATTCTATTTGCTCTCCCATAAGCTATTACTGCATAATTTAAATGAGATTGGCATATAGCATGGAATATCGTTATTTCCATTTGTTTAGATGATATGTATTTTTTTACCCTTCATAACATCGGAACTGTTTTCCAGATTTTTATATTTATGTCATTTATGTGGTCTCCCCAATTTAGGGGTAGTTATCTACTTTTATTCCTAAATATTCAATGATGCTGCACCTACAAAAGTTCTTATTTGCTCAACATAAACGGCTTGTCGAATGGAATTTATGTTAAATTGGTACGATTGATATTGATTACTTGATTTAATCCATAGTAATTTAGTTTTATCCGCATTTATTTGAAAACCTTTGTCACGTAGCTATAAATTTAAGTTGTTTACATAATCTTGGAGCAAGATGCAGTTATCTATCCAGCAGAAGATGCAGGCAGTAAGCCTATTACCCATCCTACTCCTGCACATTCAAATCAATTTAGTATAGAAGGCCAAGGAATAGGGCTACCGACTGGATATCTTTCAAATCCTGACCATTCCCTTTGCTGGCCTTACTATTATAACTATACTCAATTAACTTAAATATGCAGGAGTAGGATGGGTAATAGCCTTACTGCCTGCATCTTCTGCTGGATAAATAACTGCCTCTTGAAGTATTTTTGACGTTCAGCATTACTGATACTTCTATCTGTAGATATCGGAGCAATGTCATCCGCATATGCGAAGATTTTATCGTGTTTTATTGATATATTGATATTTCTTACATATACTAAAAATAATAAAGAGAGGCAAAATTGTACCTTGTGGAACGCAATATTTCATGCCAAGAGCTTGTCGATACATACCCTCCATTCTCACTATACCGTCTCTATTATTTAGATAACCTACGAACTAAATTAAAGTCTTTCCTTCAACAGCCATACTTTTAAGTTTGTTTTTTTTTTTTTTTTTTTATTTTTAAATAAGAAAGTTGTGGGTCTCACAAGGCCGTTTCCTGAATTCCCGTCACCCTCATTATAGTTTATTTGACATAAATTTACAATTTGCTAATAACATTTCAATACATCTAAAATAATATTTCTTATCACTATAGTAATTTAATTAATTTAGTACAGTAACTTCTTATGACTACACACTTAGCACCTATACATCACCAACCAGTCACACTCAGAATAATCATTCCCACTAATGTAAAAGAAAGAAGATCTTTTCCGCTATATTATTGAAAATCATCTACATGCCCCTGTTGTAGTTCTTGTGCTGAGCAAAGAGAAATTTAGAAACCTGAGTCACCGATATGGTAGTACAAATAGTAGAAACCTCGATAGTTTCTTAATCTGCACACCAATCTGTCAGCCATTTTTTTACGTCTTCCTTCCACGCACCTAATCTTTTCTCCTTTAATATATTGCTTGGAATTTCCCGTAGTAATTTAATTAGTACTGTCTGCTGTGTATTTTCAATCCTTAAATTGGTCCCCCTTGGTTGAATAAAGTATTTTTTATTTCGATCTCTCGTAACTCTAATTTTAGGTCTTGATGGTATTCTGATATTATTGGTTTTGAGCTCCAATAATCTATAATAATAATAATACATTTTTGGCGACATCACATTGTTTACCTTCCACCATGATGATGTTGAATTATTATGCCCCCCATGAGGAAGCAGTAATTTTAAACATCTTTTCTGCAATTTCGCTATCTTATTAAGTTGTGATTTCTTCGCTTCTTCCCATATTTGAATACCATATAATATCCTAGACATTATCATTGCGTCAAAAAAAATTTTTAGTGTTTCATATGGAAGTACTTGTTTCATCTTATATAATGCTGGAATGGTCTGTCTGATTTTTACACTTAAATTTTGTATATGTTTTTTCCAATTCATATTGCTATCTATAAAAACCCCTAAATATTTAAAATCCTGCACCTTTTCTAATGGTTTACATGCCCAAACTGGACTGTTGTTCCTTAAATATAAATCATAGACACATTCGCTACTGTGGATGATAATCCGCGGTT
This sequence comes from Icerya purchasi, assembly GCA_039619475.1. Lineage (NCBI taxonomy): Eukaryota > Metazoa > Arthropoda > Insecta > Hemiptera > Monophlebidae > Icerya > Icerya purchasi. Next base: position 152,718,956 of record CM077116.1, on the reverse strand, counting down.
CATGAGTAGCATGTTTGGATATGTTTCGAATATGCATTATCTTTGATTTATTTATGTTCACTGCTAACCTCCTGTCATGCGCCCATTTACTAAGATTATCAACGTCCTCCTGAAGTAGCTTCTCCGCCATTTGTATATTAATGTGTTCTATCAATAGCGCAATGTCATCCGCAAACACAAACACCTTTGCATTTCTAATATATTTGTGAAGCGAGTCAGTATATATCACGAAAAGAATGGGAGACAGTATGGTTCCTTGTCCGACACCATATTGTAACATCCTATCCCTACTTTCATTTTTTGCAATTTTTACACAATTCTTTCTATTTTTAATATAGTTTGTAAACCATTGGAGCTGTCTGTTAGTAATACCAATCTTTTCTAAATCCTTTATTAATAAATCATGATCTACTAAGCTGTATTAGTATATCATGTCTAACTGAGTCAAATGCTTTTGAAACGTCAATGAATAAAGCTGAGCAATGTTTCTGTGCAGATAAATTGGTATATATGAAGTCAAAGAACTCGCTTAATAGACTAGAGTTGTTTTTATATTTTTAGAAGTCATACTGTTGGGTGGGTATAACATCATTTATTGTAATATATTCTTGTAATTGCTTGGCTATATGTTTTTCCATGATTTTTCATATCATTTATTTGTAAAGTGGACTTATTTCTAATCTTTTAAGTTCATCATACAATAAAATACAATTTATTTAATACGTTTTTTAAAATAGACTGTGTAGTAAAAAGGAGAAGTAATACATATTTACTAAACTCTACAGGAGTATTGATGACGAAGTAGGAAATAAAATAACATTTAGAATAATGAGACAAAAATGTTCAACATTATTCTTTAATTATAAGGTATATATGTATAGCGATTTGTCACAATCTAATTGTCAGTAGTGATTTTACGCTACTTGCTTGACGTGATTTTAGATATTTACGTCTTTCTCGCACTATTTTTTTTTTTTTTTAAATCTATCTTGCGAATCGCAAAATTGAAATTTCTGACCGTCCAGTTAAGTCTTACATTGAGGATGTAAACGATTTTTCACGAACACGTAAAGATTTATAAACAAGGATCAAAAAAAAAAAGAGAGAAATGGTGTCTAGAGGGGGTCATCCGGTAGAAACGAAGTCCCTTTCACTTCTTTTTGGTGGATATGCAATTCATAAAGTATACAATAAAAAATGACACAATATATAAATCCCGTATGAATTAAAACAAAAAATAAGTTTAAACAAAATTTACACGTGTTTAGAATTGAGGTTATACAGCTGACCGCGCACGATGCTTGCTTCTCGAATCTGGATACACACACAGATACACACCCGTATATAATAGAAAGAGATAGAGCGAAAGAGAAAGAGAGTGAAGGTCGCCTGAAGGACGTATAAAGCTTTTTCGTATCGTGACGATTTCTGCCAGTTTACTCCTACCGCCAAGCCGCGTAAAAGAACTTCGTTCCAAAAAAAAACTTAACTGGTTTTTTATGTGTCTTATACAGTGACAGGGCCAGAAATTAGTTTCAAGAAGGATTTCCACGTCGAAATTTCCTCCTTTCCAATTTGAAGTAAATTAACCGCAGATTAGTTAACTGCTTAATCTTTAATATTTTTTGTTCCTCGTTCAAAATTTTATGTATCAAAAGTTCCATGTTAAAAAAGCTTGAAAATCTGGAGAATATATCCCCAATATACAGAGTGGGGCAAAAAAACACCCGATTATGAAACGCTTACCAAATAAAAGCTATTCAAGATAGAGAAATGAAACCACCACTAAAAAATTCTAAAAAGTATGCCATTTATTCTACTACATTAGTTTTAAATGATACACCTAATAAATAGTCGCCATTTTGATTTTTACATTCAAGCAATCTTTTATAAAAAATTTCAATCACTTATTTCAACGTTTCTTTTGTAATCACGAAAATGTCTCTTCGAATTGTATAGGTTTACCATGACGTTCTGAATTCTTTTTAAACGCATGTTGCGCGGCTACTACACTATCACCACTTTTTTCAAATACCGCTCGACAGCGAAAGCGCGTTGTTGCTTAGTCCACAGTGACATGATTACTAACCAACAATATCTAGTTAAATGGCATCGTTTTCAGCATCTAAGAACGCTTGAATTGTCGTACTAACCTTAACTATTCTCTTTTTATGAGAATTTCATAATTGGGTGCTTTTTTTTTTGGTCCACCCTGTATCGTTGTTAATTCCTCAGATTCGCCACTGGTCCTATGCATTGCTATCTCAAAAATCTGATTAGGCAATACAGTATCGAAAGCTGTATAATAGCAACACAATATTTCAAATTTCTACAAAAGCTGCACACTTTTTTTGATAGATGGAATATTGACTACAAAAATGATCGATTTAGATTTAATTATTTAATATCTAACAAAAAAATTTACTGTTTTCTATACTAGTATTATAAAGAGGAAAGATTTGATTGTTTGTTTGTTTGTTTACATTGAATAGGCTCCGAAACTACTGGACCGATTTGAAAAATTCTTTCACCGTTGGGAAACTACACTATCTCCGGGATTATATTTCCAAAAAATTTAGGGATCCTTACTAAAACTCCAATAATGTAACCCAAGGTGTAAAAAAATGACCTAAACAATCCCTTACATCGCGTGCGCTGCAAAAACTTTTTTTATAAAACATTAAAATATCAATGTTAATTACCATGGAAATGGAAATACGGATAAAAATCGCCTTAGAATCGTTTACAAGCTCATCACTAATGGAAATAGTGTGTTAACGTGAGGAATGAAAATTTTCGAGCGTTACCGTTTTCTTTTGTAAAAGGTACAAAATGCCCAAAAGATTAAGATCTCAACTTTCTAGAAATAGTTCCCAGGCGAGAGCATCAAAAATACGTCGTAATGGAGAATCTTCATCAGAAACTGAAAATCGTCTTGCAAGTCAGAGAGAATACGCGTTGCAATCGCGTGCCAAAGAGTCGAGTATCGAACGTTCGCAGCGGCTTGATGAACAAAATTTGAGAACTAATATTGTAAAGAGGAACGATTTGATTGTTTGTTTGTTTGCATTGAATAGGCTCCGAAACTACTGGATCGATTTGAAAAATTCTTTCACCGTTGGGAAGCTACATTATCTCCGGGTGACGTAGGCTATATTATATTTCCAAAAAAGTTAGGGATCCTTACTAAAACTCCAATAATGTAACCCAAGGTGTAAAAAAATGACCTAAACAATCCCTTACATCGCGTGCACTGCAAAAACTTTCTTTATAAAACATTAAAATATCAATGTTAATTACCATGGAAATGGAAATTCGGATAAACATCGCCGTAACATCGTTTACAAGCTCATCACCAATGGAAATAGTGTGTGAACGTAAGGATTGAAAATTTTCGAGCGTACCGTTATCTTTTGTAAAAGGTACAAAATGCCCAAAAGATTAAAATCTCAACTTTCTAGAAATAGTTCCCAGGCGGCGAGGGCATCAAAAATACGTCGTAATGGAGAATCTTCATCAGAAACTGAAAATCGTCTTGCAAGTCAGAGAGAATACGCGTCGCAATCGCGTGCCAAAGAGTCGGGTATCGAGCGTTCGCAGCGGCTTGCTGAACAAAATTTGAGAACCTCTCAAGTACGCGTGTGAGAGTCGAGCATCGAGCGTTCGCAGCGGCTTGATGAACAAAATTTGAGAACCTCTCAAGTACGCGCGCGAGAGTCGAGTATCGAGAGTTCGCAGCGGCTTAAAGAGCAAAATATTAGAAATACATATACAAGCTCGCACTAGGGAATCGAGCTCTGAGCGTTCCCAACGCCTTCGAGATCAGAGAGAAAGACAACAGACGTCAACAACTAGAGTTCGTCATCGATTTTTAGTTCACAATAACAGATCGGCTTTCAGATACGATCCACAGATTGATTATGCTCAACAGTCTTCCGTCCAAATCGGAGCCATGAATAAGATCTGCTCCAAGTGTTCTGCCAAAAAATGGGCCAATTAACCTAATGGTATGTGCTGTGCTTCTGAAAAAGTTAGTCTCCCCAATATTCATGAGCGGCCACGGTCAATAAAAAATCTTTTGACAAATAATCATTTACTGATACTCTTACACAGTCATGAACTGAATTCCGCGCGGGTGTAATTTAACAAATAAAGAAATTTTTTAGAATCATAATTCACGCGAGCAACGCCGCGGGCACAGCTAGTTTAATATATAATGTTAGTATTTTACTCGATTTGTTAAATTACTTAATTTTACAATCGATTTGTTTCTTTTAAACATTTCGAATTCTTAATATATCGACATACTTTAAGTAAGTTTTCTATTACCTTTATTTTATTTTATACATTTGTCGCTACGATTACTTCGAGTTATCCAAAACTAGTATCATTTTTTTAAATACGATTATTTACTTTCTATGTTTTTGTGTTCACAATTTAATTTTATTAAAAATCTAAAGTGGCATACACGTAAGTAGTTTCACTATGGAACATATCAGATTTCCTTCTATGTTGTTTGAGTACTGTCCACTTCTCTTCGTACTGGCTGCTGTGCTTCTGGAAAAGTTAGTCTCCCCAATATTCAGGAGCCGCCACAGCCAATAAAAAATCTTTTTACTCTTACACAGTCATGAACTGAATTCCGCATGGGTGTAATTTAACAAAAAAGTAATTTTTTAGAATCATAATTCACGCGAGCAACGCCGCGGGCACAGCTAGTCGTTAATAAACGTTCCGAAAACAGAATATGATTAAATTCATTAAAAATTTCACTACCATCTATGATTTATTTTGAAAAAAAAAATGAAATCAGTAAAACAACTGCAAAATTATTTTTTAACATTCTCAAATAGTATTTTTTTTAAATTCCCACCTCTGTAAGCGATACGTTTGCCGGCACTGAACATCACTGCACTACACATACGACCGATTTTATAGATTGGAAAATAATACGAAAAAACATCGATGACAAAATTTCGAATATGTTGTTCCATATGAAGAAAACTTTAATAAAAGAAATGATTTAAAGTAAAATTTTCAAAGGATATTACTCTCATTTTGGAATGGAAGGAAAAATTTAAAATCAGTTCGCCGTGCATCACTAGATGACTTAATGTCTTAGAAATGTGATGAAAAGCATTTTTGGTCAATAACATTTTCGTTTCTCTGATACCGAAAAAAAAAAAAGAAATTGACGAAAATTTCAATTAGAAAAAGGAAAGAAAATTCATTTACGTAAATAATGTAATACAACATAGTATCTAAACTTTAATCTGTTTCTGAATTTTTATATGTAATCCATGATTGATGTACCACGGAACATGTGTAATTTCCCTCCGGATTTTATTTTGAAAACATTAAATTTGCGTAATATTGCTTAGCACATCCCCAGGGTTGACATCCGTATGTCCAGATTGGTTTCAGTATTTGTTTGTATAATAGTACTTTGTTTTCCAGGGACAGTTCTAATTTCCTTCCCAAAAGTCACAGTAGGTTTCTATATTTTAAGTTCATTTCATTCCTTTTCTTTCCTATGTGTGTCTTTCAAGTTAATATTTGTCTAAGTGAATTCCAAGTTTTTTTTACTGTGTCTTTACTAAGTATAACCTTATTGTTAATATAAATATCCGATATATTACAGTTATTCCGATTTGTAAACGTTATATGCGCAGATTTATCCTCATTGATCACTATACGCCATCGTTTGAACCATGTTGACAAACTATTGACAGCTAATTGAAGATTATTATTGATGGTTTCTACTGAGATGCTTGTACATAAAATTGCACTGTCATCTGCAAAAGTGGCTATTTCTGTTTTTTCTGGAACAGGAATATCGACAGTGTATATTAAGTATAGTACTCGTCCCAGTATACTGCCCTGCGGCACACCTGCTTGGATCTGGTGGAGCTCCGACTCTGCTTCCCCGTATTTAACAAAAAAATACCTTTCACTTAATTAAGATTTTAATAATTCAAAGAGTTGATATGGGAGATTGCGGTGTATTTTATGCAGTAATCCCTCATGCCATACTTTGCCGAACGCTTGTTTAATATCAAGGAATATAGCATCACATATCTTTTTGGTTTCTAAGGATTCTTTTATCATGTTGACTATGTGATGTACCTGCTCTATAGTACTATGTCCCGTTCGAAATCCAAACCGGTGCTCTGGTATCAAATTTCTGTAGTTTAGGAATGGCTTCATTCTTTTTAGTAATAGTTTTTCATATAATTTTGAGAGAACAGGAAGTAGTGCTATTGGGCGATACGATGTAAGTTCTTCAACAGGTTTCTGAGGATTTTGATCATAACAACTTATGAAAATTTAATCTGAAGAGGAAAATATGCGAATTATAGCATTAAAAATGTAGATCAACAGAATTAACCCTTTCCGTAGTAATTCTTTTAGTATTTTGGAGGTTATTAAGTCATATAACCAAGATCTTTGTTTGGGTTCATAGTTTTGATTATTGATTTGATTTCGCCAAGAGATGTATTTTAATATTGTTACTTTGGTTTGAGTTACACAGGGGTGACGGTAAACAATCTGTTCCAGGGTGAGGTTGAAATTAATTAGCTAAACAGTCACCAAATTCTTCTGCCCTTTCTTGATCACATCGAGCCCATTTTCCGTTTGACTTATCGGATGTAATATTTCTGTTGATCTTTTGCTACTTTCCAGAGAGAGTAATATTTTGTTGGAGGGGTGACAAATTTATCAAATAATCTTTAAATGATTTATTTTTTAAATTCTGTAATAAGCATTTAACACGTTTTGTCTGATAATTTATAGCCTGGTTTTGTGTAATGGGTTACAATGTGTTTGCCACATTTTCTTTAGTTTCCATTTTAAAGCTACTTCATTCTTAATTTCTGCAGGATAGAATATAACTGGTTGATGTATACCATTATTTGGCGTGGCTGTCCAAGCTGCTTCTTGTACCATTTTTGTGAAATATCCCATTGCTACTTCTATATGGTCCGTGGTTTTGAGAGGAATTTTTAAATTTATTTTATTTTCTAATGTTTCACGAAACTGATGTCAATCCGTTTGTTTATTATGTAATTTCGGTCTACATGTTTTCATTTATCTATGTACAACGCTGACTGGAGAAAAATTGTTATTCCGCAGTATCAACGCTGCAAAACAAAAAAGATCAGAAATTGTTTTTTGATGTTATTGTTTTTATTTATTTTTTTTACTGGAATTATGAACCAAGAGATGACTGTAAAGAATTTTTAACATTAATATATACATTTTTGTACAGTAAAAGTAAGGTTAAATTTAAAACTTCTTCGACCACTACGGCCTTCAAAAGCCCTATATAGCTTAAAAATATGTATGTTCTGAAAACAATCTTTTGTCACATCAAAAGATTTCAAAATTTTACGTCAAGAATTTATTTTTATCATGTCATGTTATGTTAGTGCAGATGCGATAAAATCATCTTACTCTGACTTAGGTAGATCTAAATCTAATAGAATATTAAAAAATTTATTCATAAATTGCACAAACGGATTTGAAAACGTTGTCTGGACATCTGTGCTACTTACACCAACTTGTTCGATAAAGCGATATCACTAAAGGGAAAGTTAGAAACTACGAAAAGAATGAGAAGTAAAGTAGCCATCAAAAATTCATATAAACGTTATGGTATAAATAATAATCAAACTTATTAACAATAAAAAATTTTAGAGATTTTGTAAGTACACATTCATTTTTCATTCTTCATTTTTTACTAATTGGAACTATTCTATAAATTCTTGATACCGACCTTAACTTTTAGGAATTTAATCTTGATTACCAAAAATGCCTTGAAATGTTTAAAAAATTAAACGCTATCAATAAAACCGCAGAACGAACAATTACTTAACATTTTATTGAATGTTTAACTTGCGATGAAGTGCGGCAAAGAATACTTCAAATCACAAAAAAATTAGCGAGTAGAATATCCGTCGTGGAAAAAAGCAAGATATAATACAAAACAAATACAATTTTTATAAACTACATGATTAAAATAAATATGACAAAACTCACTCTAATTTGTGTTAACTTTAAACAATATATTAAAGTATATGTGATTCTAATGGTAAATCCTCTTAAATAGAATTTAAAGAAATTTGTATTTTTATATTTTGTTAAGTGTTTTCATTTAATTAATATATTCTTAAAATAAATAAAAACTGTATTTATTCGTTTCCTTTAGTTACCATTGATTATTAACATTTCAATACAGTGATCATTTCATTATTATAATAACATTTCTTATCCGCATAATGTGCAAGCAATAAAAAGTAATACAAAATAATAACTAAATATTGCAAAATATTTAAAAAAGAAAAGATTTTTATTTCTTTAAAACGATTACACTATTTACACATAATATAAATTTGAAATAAATAGTTGGTATTATGTCTAAAATAACTCTTAAAACTGCATTTATTTTTATTTTATATAATTTTCAGCCAAGTGACTGTGTAAATTTACTCCAACTTCTGTATAATGTGTTCTATATGGCCAAAAATGGGACATAAAAAAGGAAATAAAAATTCGTATTGAGCAAGCGAGAAAAGCATTTTTTTAAACTGAAGAATATATTATGTAGCGGAAGTATAAATTTAAATCTAAAAATCAGGGTAGTCCGCTGTTATATTTTTTCAATATTGTTATACGACGTTGGAAGTTGGACGATAACCAAAGCAACAGAGCAGAGGTTAAAATGCCTTCGAAATGTGGCTATACCGCAGAATACTTCGCAATCAGTTGGATGGAAAAAATGCGAAACACAGAAGTACAATCATTTGTCCACGAATTTTGTGGGCGCCCTTTTAATCTTTTGCCCAAAAGCTTTCCTTCCATAATGAGACGTAAAATCTCATATTTTTGGCCTCTCATGATGTGGCCTAGATAACGTAGTTTACTTTCCTTAATCAAATGTAATAATTCCGGGCGTTTATTGATTCTTTTGAGGACGTCTTTATTAGTAACTTTTAAGATCCACGGAATTTTCAGCATACGCCTATACGAAGGTAAATGGAGTCACAATTAATAATATTCGATACGCAGATGACTGTCTCATTATAGCTGATAGTCAGGAGGAACTGCAAAAAATAATGAACAAACTTATAGACTATAGCAAAGCTTATGGGCTCACCATTAACAGCTCTAAAACAAAAGTAATAGTGTTCTCTAAGAAGCCTGTGCAATGCGTAATAGAAGCAGATGGGACAAAACTAGAACACGTCAAATCAATTAGATACCTGGGTACCTTTCTCGACAACAGCTGTAGCTGTAAGAAAGAAATCCGATCGCGAATAGAGCAATCGAGAGCAGTGCTCATAAAAATGAAGAACTTGCTCAGCAGAAGGGAATTAAATCTTGGATTACGAATTAGAATTCTGCGCGTCCAGTTAGATGCTTCATCAGAAAGAAGTATACAGGCCTTTGCATTATATTCGAATCATTACACCATGTTAAATCCGAGATGAACAACGATAATTTTAGAGGAAATTTTAAAAATTAAAAAATTTCATAATAATTTAAAAACCAAAAGATTTATTGACAAGAAAATAACTTCGTTACATTTAATATAATTTATCTTTATTGTTTCGGTGAAAATTTAATGAAGTTACATTTTCTATTTAAAAAATTATATTTTTTTATATATTCATTCGAAGTAAAGGTAAATTGTTCACTGAGTGTTGAATCTGTAAAATTCCAGTCACCGACTGTCCATGAACCAAATTACGTAATGGAAATTTAAAAACTGCAATATTGGGTATGCATACCGAATACAAATTTAAATATCATTAAAAAAATTAATCAGAACAATATGACGATTTTTTTTTTCTAAAAAACTCCTGTTTCTTACTAGATTAATTGCTTCCTACTATATTAATTTCTTCTTACTATAGTTATGTTAAACATAACCATTTTTCAGTCATAATCAAATATAAGATTTCTTGGAAATGAATTTTATTAAATTTCTCGAATCATCAGATGTTGTCTGTCGATTGTACGGCACAATCATTCTTCTCTTTTCGAAGTAATTTCAACTGCTCTAAATAAAAGTTGTCATTTTCTCGAAATTCAAAATGATATTAGCAATTTCCCTTGGTTAGCAAAGAATAATAAATATAAAAATCGCCTATAAATCTAAAAACTTTCCAGCATTAAAGCCAGCACAGCAACAAAACTCTTAAACGAACGCGGAATAATCCCGTTTGATTCCGGTAAACTTCAAAGGCATCAGTAATTTTAGTTTTAACCTAAATTTTCGTAGTTTAAATGTTAAATTTTTTACTTCATTCAACTAAAATTAATGATGGTTATGAGTATCTGTTAAAGGACGAGATGAATCCGGATAAAGAAATCAGATCGAGGATCGAACAAGCAAGATACTGTACTAAAATGAGATCTTTATTTAGCAATAAAAATCTTAGCCTCAAATTAAGATATAGAATGGTCAAATGCTATGTGTATTCAGTTTTATTATACGGGGTAGAGGCATGGACTTTAAAAAGTGCAAGCATAAAAAACCTAGAAGCGTTTGAAATGTGGGTCTTCAGAAGAATTTTGAAAATATCGTGGATTGACCGCATATCAAATAAAAAGGCTCTTGGAAGAATGGAGCAAAACAGAGAGCTAGTAACTATCATCAAAAAAATGAAACTAGTGTACTTAGGACACATTATGAGACACGATAGATATGAACTGGTGCAGTTAGTTATACAAGGCAAAATGGAAGGCCGTAGACGAAGACGCAGAAGACTGTCATGGATAAAGAATCTAGAAGAGTGGGCGGGCTGATCAACCAACAAATTACTACATTCGGCCAGGAACAGATCCAGTCTTTCACAAATTGTGGCCAACCTTCGTTAACGGAGATGACACTAGAAGAAGAAGAAGATGAATGCCAAAACCTATTATAAGCTTTTTTTTTTTTGTTTTATTGAAGAAAAATTGTTTAATTTTTCTAACAGCTGTAATCAATATCAATTTTCATAAATTAACACCACCGCATGAACATAATTAATTCCCTCAACTTCCGTAACATTTTTCGCACTCAAGTAAAAGACTCAAAAAACTAAAAAATACAAATGCTACACGTGAAATTATTGCACACAGAAAGAATTAAATAATAATAATAATAACCAAAGTAATAAAATTAAAAAATAAGCTTTTATTTTTTATGCAATGTAAGGCAAAAAAGTAATTTTTTTTTTTTTTTTGTAAAATGTGCAACATAAAAGAACGGAAACTAGAAAAAAATAGAATCATGACAACATAAATATTTCCAGCCCATCTGACATAGCAAACAATAGAAAAATTAATGATGCATTAATTTAAGGTCTAAACATGTGTAGTTAACGTTGTATTTAAAATAACCACAAATGCAGTTAGAAAATAGATTAGTAATTTGTATTTATACATTTTCGTTCGAAGATTAAAAAAAAAAAAAAAAAATGTTCTCATAAAATTATACACATATAGGTTTCAAACAGACAGGAAGCTGAACTACGCAAAACCAACACCGTAAATTCTATACCTACACCGGCGCCGGCACCACGAAACGAAGCATGGAGTATCCCTGCAATACAGTGTTACGAGCCCGAAGATGGAGTTTACTATGCTCAAATGGGACCAACTGGAGGCAAAAGAGGTTATTCAGCTATAACAGGTGAGCTCTGCTCCTTAATTTAAACTATTTTAGTTTTAAAATCTGTATTACCGAATAATCGTTCGCAATCATTTTTATTCGCCTCGCCTTGGAATTTAAAAATCGATCATTAATTTTTATTTCAAAATGATTAAAACACAATCATTTGCATCAGAGACGATAAATTATTATTATTATAAAAACTCCTTCACGCGTAAAAAGACAGATAAAAATTAACCCGATAATTATATTAAATTATCTAACCACAATATGATTTTAATCGTGCGCTTATATGCTCATTCACTTTTTTGTAAACACTACTACTATCAGTAGTAGAGTTAATGGAGCGTATTATTAATAAAGCACAAGTTAACATCTAAATAATATTGCTAACTGGATGAAATAAATCAAATAGACATCTAAACGTCAGATCAATCGCAGCTGAATATTTGCATTTTTTGTCAATATCCAAACATCGTGCCCCCGTTTAATTGTCACTTGCCACCACACTTGAAAAAACAATATTTACAGCAAACAACCCATTCTGTTCACATAAAAAAACGCCAGTGAAATAAATTATTAATAAAATTAAATATAACCTACAATATCCGTAATAACAAGTAAATTATCGCAATAATCAATTATATTTTAATTATAAGGTCACGTCGGATGGGGCATATCGTGGTATATTAACGGTCTACTTATACCAGAAATAAATGTGGTCCGAGGAAACACTTACACATTCATTGTAGAAGGAGGATTAGATCCAGAAATACCAGCAAAATACCATCCGTTCTACATAACTGATGATCCAGTTGGTGGATTCCTATACAAAACTGCTGAAGAAAAATCGGTAAATTTCCTAAAACGAAAATATAGAAATATAACTGTATAAAATTTATAGGAAACAAATAATTATTATTGTTCACTCTAAATTAAGATATCGCGATATATTTATATATATATACATATATGCACACGTTCGTACTTTTAGCCTTCGTTGTTGTACATAGTACGAATGTTCGTATAAATATAATAAAGAATATAAGGATAAAGAAGGAAGATCCGTTATATCAGGAAGTTGACGATTATAAATGTAAAAATAATAAAAACTTTTTTATTTTAATCTATATTTTAAATTGCCTTTTCTGAAAATTACATTTTTAAAATCTGTATCAAGGGCATGAAATTGTTAGATCGATTTAAATAAAACTTAACACGATTATTTCTTATTCCTTCTTTAATTTTTTGATAAAAGATTTTATTTTGAAAGCGATAGATTTTTTTATTTTTTTTTTGTTGTATGAACAATTTCGCGAAATATATTTCATACATTGTTTTTAAATTGTAAGGTTCCAAAATTAAATGCTCATTAGCATTTATTTACAGGATTTAGAGAACACAGTTACAGATAAAATCGTTAATCGATCAAATTCAAACAAGTTGAAATCTATTCGAATAAACGCCGATTTATTATTAAAAAATAAATAAAACCCGACTAATTTCAGTCAAAAATGTACTTTTTACTTTAGTTTTTTACTTACTACAATAAATCTAAAATATAGAATTTATCATCTTAAAAAGCGAGTGAATGCATTATTTACAGAAAGTACAAATTTTCGCCGGAGTAACGCAAAATAAAGCTGGCGAATTAATACCTACCGGTGTAGGAAGATTATGCAACTGGACTCCGGATCCGGATCAACCTCCAGCTGATGAATTTCTCTCATTTGGAGCCTATCAAAGAACTCTAAGTTTAGTATGCGACCATGGAGAACCGGGTCTAATACAGTGGACTCCGGATGAAAATACTCCAGACACGGTTTATTATCAGGTAACTTTTTTTCATACACTCTAATTACGGTTAAATGTTATTATTCTATAACTTCGGTTTGTTACTTTTATATTATAACAAAGTAAGCTAAGTAATAAAATACGAGCAAAATTGCAGCTCTGTAATTATCAAATAACATAGTAAGCGCGCAAAGAACCAAAAATTATCAGGGGAAAAATACAATTTACTTAGCTTCGTGCGGGGAAAAGGGAAAATCTACGCCATCAGAATTTTTATAAAATCATAACTAAGAATGTTCTTTAACGCTGTAAATAAATAGCAAAAAATAATCAATTAAAATGTTTCAAAACTCGAATGGATTGCAATATCGATAATAAAAATCGCCATCGCTCATTTCGTACACTGATTAAAAGAAACCGGCAATTAACGTGACGAGGTAATAAAAATTCTAATACGATATAATTAAATTATAACTAGTTAATTAATAAAATTCAACGCCTATGATACGCGGAAGTTAATTTTATCATTAATTCATCGGATAAGTATGGAATACATCAAAAATCAACATCAAATTGGACGTTTTTCTTTATTTTTTTATTATATAATGATAAAATCACAATATCGAGTAAACAATCGAGGTTACGTAATAAAACGTATATATATATATATATATATATATATATATATATATATATATATATATTTTAATCACTCAGCAATTATCCAGATTGTAGAAATGAAGTGAAGTACTCTTTTTTAAATGATTCTGAATAAAATTTTTTCTAGATTTATCCATTAGGCCGCTAAAAAGGTTGTAATTTTAGAAAACGGAATCTTATAGTAACTTCGTAAAGTGCATTTTTATATGTATCTTATAAAAGTTACTTTATCATTAAATACCACACATTCTACAACGACCTTACTCGAGTGTAGAAATGCACGATTAAATAAAAAAATAAGATAAATAAAAATTATCAATTTAAACGAAAATTTTTAAAATAGAATACCGAATACTAAACAAAAATTGAACTCATCCTTTCCAACGAATTTACTATGCGGAAATGTTACATATATTACTTTCTGGTACTGAACTCCTTAAATAACCCTTAATTAAATTTATTATTCTCCTATGATTTTATAATAGAATTAATATGAAATAGAAGTGAAAACGAAAAACTGTCAATTCTTAAGTTCGTCCATTCGTATTTAAACTGAGTTTCGAAATTTACACCAAATCAAAAACTAATTTAATAAACGTTTACCGAAACACGGTATAAAAAATTTTTAATGACACTTGCACTTCTTAATTTTGGTAGAAAGTATAATAAATAAAACGGTAAAAAGAAAGGAATAAAATTGGTACGGCAAAGATCGTTCTTTAAACTGCTAAAATCGAAATGCTGCAGTTACATTATTTTTTCCAGAATTAATCGCTTCCTATTCGTGCAACATGTAAAACTGTTTTTAACACCATCAAAAAGGAAAACCGGACTTACCGTTAATATTTCCGTAAATTCTTATTTTTATTATTATTAATGGGTGTAAAAGTGATGAAATTTATAACATAAAAGAATATAGTACAAGAAAATATAAACTAAATATACCAACGTTTGATTAATAGCCCGCATTACGGACGAAAATCTCTTACTGAGCTCTTATTTAAACCAATCTCATACTAATTTTCGCAAGCGTTTTTTAACATTTCGAATAAATTACTGCATTAAATTCACAAAAATGTAACGATGATTATTAAAAAATGTGGTTAAAATTATATTAGTAACAAAAAAAGGTAACAATATTTGTGGTTCGCAATTCGACGATGAATATTTTTTTTTTTTTAATTTCAATTTATTTCGCTTATTTCGCCAATTTTCCTTCCCTCTTTTATATGCTAAGTTTGATTAAACTTTAAATGTGAAGTAGCGTACTAAAAAGAAGTATCAAATATTCCGAAACACTTTTTTTAATCTTTTTTTGTTTACTCCCATCATGATGATAATTTTTTATTTAATTTCTTTTACGTTAAACGCGTTAATTCTTTACGAATCTCCTGTAAATAACCAAAAAAAATAATTAAAGGTGGCTATATTTAATAGACCAATGTAAAAATATACCGGGGTAAAAGGAGAAAAAAATAATGCAACTTAATATCATTTTTTCAGTGCTATACTCATCGATACCTAGGCTGGAAAATAAATGTACACGACATATGCGATAAAGAATCAGCAGCCAGTGAACCGGTTACGTCGAAAATTAAAATTAAAAAAACCGACCACACCTCCTACGATTCGGAAGATCCATTACAGTCGGACCACAGCATACAAGTTTCTACTAGAATAAAGGCGGCAAACGAAACGACTTCCGTAAACCAGAAAGACAATTTACCGATCTATAGCGAAGCGAAAAAAAACTTTTTACTGCTCCCATCGCAACTGTCCGAAAATTTAAAACAAGATTTCATTAACGTGGAACAGCAAGAAGTGCTGCAAAATCCGTACGTCCTTCCGCCGCCGTATCAGAAAAATTTCGATTACCAGTCTATGCAGACGAGCGAATCCGCTTCGGAAATGCCTATAACGGAACAAACCAAAGTCAAATCGGTATCTTCTAGCGTCTCAACAGTTAACAATTATAGTCCGCAGGTAACGTATTCGGAGGTAAATTCGACGAGCACGCAGAAAACAACGCAACCATCCATTAGCAACAGTAACAAACAGCACTTAAAAGTGCCCTACAGAAATTCACACGCGCCTCATAATAATAATAATAATAATAATAATAATAATCCGTACGCAATGCAGAAAACATCTCCGATGGTTGCAACATCGAAAAATCAATATCCGGCCATACACATTCACATCATTAAACACGGCGAAGATTCCGGCGAGGAAACGGTACCGCTACCAGCGCCAATACTGAATCAGCCCTTAATCGCGGCACCGACGGTAACACAGGCTCATTACCGTCATCCGATTTTAATTAAAAAACCGGCCGTAAAACGTGTTATAATTCCCGGCGGTGATCAGAAGGCAATGCTGAACCTGCCAACGAACCATATCGATTCAGAGGGCTCCGGATCGATATCTTCTAAAACTGTGCTATTACCGCCGCTGTCGAATAAATCGCCTTTTTCCTACGGCCTGCCGCATACGATTCAGCAATCGCAAACCGCGACATCAAAGAAGACATATGCGACGACGAATCGCAAGAAAATGACAACGACGAAACAGCCGGAACATTCTATATCGTACAGAAGTCAGAACCTGGAAATGAATCAAATTCGCAAAGGAAACGGATTCGATCCGAATTCGATAGTAATGGAAGGAGGTTTCAAGCCAATTGTGCCGAACTCGTTGCCGTCAGCGGAGCAAACTGCTCAAGATAGAATGGCGGAAGAAACAACCGACTATGTAGAAATCGAAGATACGCAGTCGAACAATGCGACCGCTAATCGTTATTACTTTAACAGTAATAACACGGTCGAAGATGAATTCAATAACGTTCCGGTAAACAACAACCATCGACCAAAAAATCCGTTTGAAGGTAAAGAACCGGAACTTTTCGAACCGATATTCATACCATCGCCGCCGGTAAGTGAACTACAGAAGAAGAAAAAACCTAGCTACGAATACGCGAACGATTCGGATTATAAATACCAGAAACCTAGTCAATCTAACGTCCTGTTCATACGACACAAACCGAAACTCACTACGGCCGGTTCCATTTATCAAGATTATTATTTAACAAATTCCATTACGGAACACGGAAATAAGCACAATCAAAACTATAGATTAACACCGGTATTCAGAATGAATAAAAATGACGAAGCTCTCAACACATCAAACGCGACTGCCGAAGAAGAAGTACAAAATATTGACATTCTTCCGAATACTAATAATAATTTAGTTCTAACAGTTTCGACGAAAAATATTTCTCACATATCGCACCATAAGGCTGAAGCAACCGCGATAAACAATACACACGTTGACGCGATTAAAGGAAAACAAATCACTGATAAGCGGGATGCATTTATAATTATGGTCCCGAATACTGACGAAAAACACAATTTGGAACAATTGCCCAGATAATGTTAAACAAGAATTTTACCATCTTATCCGAATTGTTCTACAATGATAACAACATTATTTAGTATGAAACTTTCGAAATACTTATTTAAAAAAACGTTTTGCATGAAATTGCGCAATATTTTGTATGTTTAAATTAGAAGTCCAATTTATAATAATAACATGCAAAAAAGTCAGGACTCCCCCGAAACATGTATTTTTACCGAAACCGGAAAATATTTTATATGTAAAACTGCGAGATTTGCAAGATGATACAGTATAGTTCTTAAAATTAAAATGACCAAAGAAAAAAATGTCCTGCAATTAAATGTACAATTTTTTTTTTTATTTTATCATTTTTCTTATTTATATAAAAGTAAAATGAAAAGAATGTAACTTATAATGATGCAGTCGATCAATGAGTTTAAAAATTTGAACTGAATGTTTTTCTTTTTTCTTTTAAAATAATATTTTATACATTACGTTGTTTTGTAATATTTACTGTAATAAATTATTTATAACTTTCTAATTAATTTATAAGCTAAATGATGCGAATTTAAGTTAAGCATTTTTTTGTAATTAAATATTTCGAAACTAAATCTGTTTTGATTTACGAAAGGAAATGCCGAACAAAAAATGCCTATGAATAAAAACGTACGTTTTCACGCACTCGGCATCAAACTGCTTATCAGAAATACATAACAACGTGATAACGATAAATCGCAATTTCCATCGCAAGTAAATAATACCGGCCCCTATTAAGACGTGGAAAAATATCAGATTTGGTCTAAAACATTGCCACTTTGTCAGAAACGTCCTTTACTGAGTAGTCATCGTTGACGCGCCATTGCATAAAATAAAATACGAATTTTAATTTATTACAGAAATGTAGACATGTTTTAGCAATTAGGCGAGATTTTATTTACGGACATAGTTATCGTCCACTCCTCCGTCATCCAAACTATGACGTTAAACTATATTAAATATTTGTAGTTAATGAAATATAAATAAAACGTGTTCAACGAAAATTAAATGGTATTCAAAAAAAAGTTAATAGAACGAAATATTACCCATCATATTACTGAAGATAATTTTTTTAATATGTATTTCTAAGACGTTTACTTTGATGAAGAATAGTTTATATAATTTTTACCGCGTTTGAAATAAAGATAATTTAAAAAATTTTTAAACTTGTGTAATTCTTCTAAATAGTACTTTCCTTATATATTTTTTACATTGTGTATTGTGATTATTTGTGTACTTTTTGTAACATGTAATTCAAATTACATAACATATTTTTATATCGTTTATAGGTTTACATATTCAACCATTTAAAACGTAGGTTAGGAAAACTTCTCTTGAATATTATCTCGTTCTTCCTAATGTAACATTAAAAATTCGTTTAGGTATAATTAAGTTTTCAATCCAACTAGGATACTAATTAATAGCTGATCGAAACAGGAAAGTGTGTATTTCCGAAGATTAAAACTTTTTTCGTTTTCTTAAAAGAACATAAGAAAACCTCCCTAATGTACACTGTTATCTGTAATTAAATGTTTACAACTGAAATCAATATTGTGGAAGAAAAAAAGTGAGAAAATAAAAAAGAAAGACAAACCAAATATGGCTAAAATTTATAATGAGAAACCGTAGCGATAAAATGTTTTTCGTATTAACCAGATTTTGCATTAAAAGAAATCTTGTTCTAAAAGTAATGTTTCCCAAAAATGGACAACGTACATGGTTAGGGAAGAGGCTTATAAAAAAATATAAAAAAAAATAATTATTATTATTAGTATAGTGTATAGATATTTAAATGTAAGAAAACTCGTCGACAAGCGTATTGATAAGGAAATGTGTAAACATTAATAAATATCGATATATTTTCAAAAAAAAAAATGTACCTACATGAAAACATGTTCATTTTTAGTCAATTTTCTTTTACACGCTGTTCTGAACTAAAGTTGTTATCCACAGATTATTCCAACTAGTCTATATTGTTGGTAAAAAGTTAAGCTCCTGAATTAGCATCAAAAAAATTCGAATATTTGTTAACACAAAACAAGTTTCTGTAATATTTGCCGCACATACCTTGTTAACTTCCTGATTTGCATTGATTTTTTATCACCTTTGTCATTGTTGTATATTTCAGTATTTTGGTATACACTTCAGTCGTAATTTCATTGTTGTCAAAATTAATAATTAACAAAAAGGTCAAGTATCAGTTCAATTTTGTGAAAATATACTTTCTTTTTTTTTTTCGTAAAATGGTTAATTTTCATGTTAAATGAACTTCGGTTCATTCCGTTTTCGCAATATCAGAACAAAAACCATATAAATGTATTGATTAAATTCTGGAAAAATTCGTGTATTGTTCTTATGCAGTTTTTACTTTTATTAGTTTGTATCTCAGATTGTATCTAAAAAAAACAAAAAATAATGTGCTTTATCTTTACATGCCTTTATAGATTGCATCCAATGCTAAATACGCGTTACATTCACAGCAGTGAACCTTTACATTACTGCAAGATTTAAGTTCAGGTTCCATGAATCACATGTAAATGACGATACCTATTTTCTACTTTGGAGAAAAACTTTCCACATTCTTCACATTTAATTTTGCCCATTTTCCTGTAAACACTGTATAAACAATTAACATATAACATATGTCATATTCATACGTCAGGGGTGCAATGAAAAAACAATTACCAAACCCCCTTCGTAACAGAATTAATTTTGACAAACATATCTCAAACGATTACACACAAACGTTAAATCTTTGTTACCGTTAAAAAAATCCTTCTTATATTCACTGTTTTTTATCATGGATTTTTAAGGTTCTGTACACTTACACTTTTTCAAATTTCGCGAAAAGTTCAAAAAAACGCGGACAAAGAATCCATATTTTGAGTCACCTGTGTTGTTCTTAAAAACTGCAAACCAGGATACAAACGAATACACCCAAAGGAATTCCTCTAATTATACATAATCAAATTTTAAAACCCATAGAAGTTTGACCACCCTTGGGGTGCTGCAAACCACAAAATTTAGAAAGTTTTTTACTAGTGCAAAGCACGATAAATTCCTCTACTTACATTTAGTTAAATTTCATACTTAGAAACTGATACTTCGGGGCATCGTTAACTACAAAATTTAGAAAAAAATATTTTCTGTAACCAGTACTCTGTAAAAAGAAAGTTCGGTAATGCAGACGACAAACCTACGCTTTGATTCATTTATGGAACTTTCGAATTTCGTAAAAAGTTCAAAAAAGTTTGAAAAACTAATCTATTTTTTAAAGCACGTATTATTATTAAAAATTGCAAACCACCGTATAACGAACATCTTCAGGAAATTTTTCTAACTGTATATAACCAAATTTCAAACAAAAATTTAACCTTCCGGGCGCCTTAAATTCCAAAATTCGAAAATAAATTTATTTTCCCGACGGTGTTGTATATCAATAGCTTGTGTTTGGAGATAATGAATCTGTAATTCGATTTATTTTCGACACTTTCTGACTTTGCAAAGATTCTAAAAAAGTGCGAAAACATATGCATTACATTACAACGCGAGCAACGTAGTTAAAAATTGCGGAACAGTTTATAATCGAACACGATTAAAGATATTTCTTAAAACTCCAAAGATTGGAAAATTAATTTCCATCCCAAGTGTATTGCACGCTAATGGAAAACTCGCATGAACTAGAACTTTCGAGCTTTACAAGAAGTTCAAAAGAGCTCGAAAACAAATACTTCGTAGCACGATTTTATGGTTAAAAATTTCAAACTACCTGATAAGCGAACTCATCCGAAGAAATTTCTCTAATTACGTGTAACCGAATTTAAAAATTAGAAATGAACCATTTGGGTGCAGCAACCTTCGAAACTCGGAAAAAAAATTTTATGGACATCACTGTGAACAAATCTAGATTGTTTAAAAATAATTATTATTCTAGTGCTAATGTTATCTTTATACATTTAGTCAGTTGTTCTAAAGCCAGTAGTACCTTTTGTCTATTTTGTTTATCATTGTTGTTAAATTTTCTGGAACAAATATTTACGATATTTTTTTTATTATTCCTTATTTTTAACGTTTTGGAATCGAAAATTTCGAACGCTTAATCGTCCTAGCAAACAAATGGATGTACACTTTTTCAGATTTATAATATTAATACAGAATATTAACGATTATAACAAATTTTCTATTCACATTGCAATAGAGTAATGTCTATGTAACGTGAAAGTATTCACTAATACATTCGAAAACTTTTTAAAATTATTAAAATAATTCTAAAATGAATATTTATAATTTTTAAATTCGCCAGTTTAGTTAAAATAACAAAAGTAATTTCTTGGATTTGACCATTTCCACATATATTATCTAAGAAATGTTTTCGATTAATTTTTTCTCAACTTTTAATTTCACGGCTCTACCTCACCTCATAAACATTTTTACTGCAAACAAGCTTATTAACAATCAGTGCTACTAACAATTTATTTAGTCTAAATGTGCATTATGTTAAAAAGTTTAAAAAAATTCTTAAAGAAAAGATTAAAATCGTACACGATATTACATATGAAGTAAAATAATATTGATTTCTACAATTACGTCTTTCGCAATATTTAATAATTTTAATATATTGTTTACAACTGATGATGTTAATGATTATTTTATATACTTAACTGCTCATTGTCACAGAAATTGCGTTTATAATTTCATAAATATTTCCTTTTGCAAACTCTTCTATGAGCAATTGTAATCCACCAACTACTTCCATTAGTCCAAATTGTTTTTCAAAATTTTAATTGCTAAATTAGTATCAAATCACCATTGCAAGTTCGTGAAAATGTACTTTTTGTGTTCCGTAAAATATTAAATATTCATATTAAAACAACTTTCTTCAATTTTGTTTTTAAATTAGTCAAATAAAATACTATATAACTATATTGATTTAACTTCATCTGAATTCACATTTCACATACAGCGACTTTCCACAGCTTATTTGTTTTAAAAATCTAGAATTGTGGACACCGTTCATAAAACGGCTTATACAACGAGACAGGAAAAAGTATTACAGCTGTTGAGACATTTCAAATAAATTAAAATACAAGTAAAAATTCAATTTATTATAATTTAAACAATAAAATGGAAGTTAAAAGTCCCTTTTTTTGCAGTTTCTACATATTTGTCCATAAATCCGTCCATTTTTCGACTACCGAAATTAATCGCTCCATTAAAAATTTGCGTGGAATAAAGTAAAAAAATAATTTGTTTAACCAATTTCGTACAAAAACTATTTCAAATTTGAGTGCGGTTGGTGAAAATCAAATAGCCTGAACGTGTGTTAGTCGCACACACTTATGATTATTTTAAATTGAACATACTGCATAAATCCCTTCAGTTCGAAAAAAATTCTACAATGTATGAACCCATACAAGCACACATGTCACGTTCAATTTAGACACTTCGTAACTGTAATATTAATGTATAGTGATTTGGTATTTAGAGTTGTTGATTTCAAATAAGTACATTTTATACGTAAATTTTGTAAACCAAAAAAAAAAAAAAAAACCGCTACTTCTTTTTTAAAAATAAAACATTCGAACAAAAACAGAAGTTACCACATCTTTCACGAATTAAGCAGAAACGACATATAATTTTCCACTACTAAAAGTTATTAAATATAAATTAGCATAAACAAACTTAAACAAAAAATTTAATAGTAAACAAAAAATAAAAAAGCGACATTCTCCGAAGCCGCATACTCCTTAATCGCGGTAAATATAATTAAAGATAACGCTATAAATAGACGAATACAATATAAAAACGATTCAACTATGATTTAACGATATATCGATATATTGTAATTTAATTATGGATTTTAAATAAAGGATTATTGTTCAAAATAAAATTATTATGAATTTAATTATTTTTAAATTTATTAATATAATATGCTTCTGTATAGTTCAATAAGTATTTATCAGTTATTTATTTATTATTTATCATAAAGTCTTGATACATATCTTATAACAATAAAAAGAAAAACGAATAGTCCTAACTTTGGAAAACAAATGCGTTTTTATATTTATGTTCTTTTACATAATTTCCCGTTCATTTACGATTCAAAATTCCATCCTAAACAAAATATACCACAATCTACTAGTTTCTTATTGACAAATAATCTGCACATATCAAAAAGCTAAAATATATTTAAATTAAAATTCAAAACCAAGCAATAATTTTGCTGTTTGCTCTTAAAATCTATAGCACAAAAAAATTAAACTGAAAAATTCTAACACAAGTAAAATAAATTGTTTTCATATAAATTATGATCTACAATATATGTATAAACATTAAATACTACTTGCTCCTAATGAACAGCATATTTAACATGTTTTTAGACGTGAAATATATTATGTAACTAAGGGTAGCTTTTTGTATCTTTTTTAATTAAATAAATTATTAAAGTTTATATCATCTATATTATGAAAATAAGTGTAAAATTAATTTAAACAAATTACTTCAGGATAAATGAGGCTCGATCACTCATATTGTTTTTACATTCCTGGGTAATTTATAAAATAGAAGTAGTACACAAATATTAATTATTGCAAGAAAAATTAAAATACTATCAAGATCGATTTTTTTTTTTTTTTTAATAATAAATCTCTTTGGGCGCGATCAATTTTCTTATAATTCAAAACTTAAATTATAGCAATTTATAAAACACTAGCCATCAATTGTTGTATACCTTACAGAATGAATGAATATTTGTAAACATTTTTTATAAGAGTTCTTAAAAATAAGATTGATTTTTAGCAGATTTCTTTATACGTTATGAATTCAACTTTATTCTTAAATTAAGTATTACAAATATTGCGTTTGCTACCGCAAAATCGCTTGTAGCTACTAAAATTAAGAACAATCTTATGTAGGGCCGTATCTAGACCAAAATTTTCGTGGAGGGGGGCGATTTGTTATAATTATACATACATACATATATATATGTGTGTGTGTGTGTGTGCGTGTGCGTGCGTGTTTTTATGAAACATATTTATTTATAAATGGTGCACTAAAGCCATGTAGTCATATTTAAACACTACAATAAAAACAAATAAAAAATAGTCGTTTCCATAGAATTCATAAACATTTTTAATTTTCTTTTCTTTTGACTAAAATTGCAAACAAATAAATTTATTCTGAATTTCGGTCCATTTAATTCAAGCAGTTATGATTTCGCAAACATTTTGGGGGTGGGCAGTTGAACCTGGAAAATCCCTCCTCAGATACGGTCCTAGTCTTACATATGTTATATATTCTACAATATTTAACATATTTACATTGTTCATCACTACTGGCCCTCATATGATTTGATTGGATAGCCAATGTACATATACAAAGTCTGACAATGAAGTGGATCGTATTTCAAAAAATCATATCTCAGCTGTACATTAGTGTTTTCAGGTAGTTCGACGAGACTTGTTTTTTTTTAATATTCAACAGTTCGACATAATGACTGAGTGGACGTGTGAACAGCGAGCGTTTTATTTTCTATGGTGATTCGTATGTGTTCGCCGCGCGCGATTTTTGAAATAAATTTTCTGTAGCATTCCAAAAACCGATTCCGACTGAAAAAACTGTACGCACATGGGTGAAAAGCTTCAGAGAATCCAAATCAATTTTTAAAAAAAGGCCAGGGTCTGTTAAAACAGTCAGAACTTCAGAAAATTGTGGAACGAGTTCGGAAGTCGATTCAGGAAAGTCCATCGCGTTCTGTTCGTTTACATACAGATAATTTGAAAATACCCGAACGAACGGTTCGCCGAATATTTCACTAGGATCTTAACTTTCATCCTTATAAAATTTGATGTACCTATCAGCTTTTACCCAGCGATTACAGTCTATGATTAACGTTTAGTGAAGTGATGCTTGGAAAAATTCAGAACGACGAAATTCCACTGGATTTTATTATGATTACGGATGAAGTTCACTTTTACCTCAATGGAGGCATTAACAAGCAAACTCTTCGTTACTGGAGTGATTCGAATCGTAACATTATCAACGAGAAGCTGTTACACTGGCCGATGACGGTTTGGATGGGAATCGCGGCATGGGGAGTGATTGGCCCATATTTTTTTGACGAGACGGTGAACGGGGATAGGTTCCGCAAAATGCTGTTGGAATTCGTCAAACCGGCCTTGAGACGTAAGAAAAAGCTGTGAAGAACGTGGTTCTAGAAAAATGGTGTCACAATGCACACTAGAGGTGTGTAACTCAGTACTGATTCGAATCAAAGATTCGAATCTTTCTACTGATTTGATAGATTCGAAACAGTAATATGAATAAAGGTAACTCAGACTCTTTTGACTCACTAATTCAGTAGTCTACAGAATTAAAACAAATTACCCTGTGATCTATGATTGTAACAGATGTTTAATTTGCAAAGAAATTTTAATTTACAAAACAACAACTAATAAGAATTTTTAAAGTGCTTAAATAATTACTACTTTGCTGTATTAGTCTCAAAACAACTGAACAAATTTAGAATTTGTTGTTAAAAAAATTTAAATAGCTTGTTAATTAGCTTCTAATTCCAAATATGAAGTTGTTTAATTTCAATCACTTGCTTTAATGATCCATTCTTTTTATCTGCATATTTAACGCCTTCAAATATATAAAATAATTATTACTTAATATATAAATATATTACACAATTAAATATTTCACAAGTTTTATAAAATATTAGATTTGTTGTTTTCTAATAAAATTTCTACAAACTTCCTTACTTCCAGTGGTAATTAGAATTTGTTATAGAAATTAACTTTACCACTCAAAATACTATGTATTAGTAACTAAAGTTCATTTTAGTTAATGTTAAAATTATTCAAAATTCAGAATATAATCAAATATTCCTTTAGTTTTAAACATTCCTTTGCAATTACAGTTTCATAACTGTGTTGTATTAAACTAACTAAACATCATAGTTAGTTTTTTTAAATTCTACTTCTAATTTTGTTGGTATTACATTTTTTTAATCTTTCGTTATTTATAAAGAAAGTTCTTTAAAAAAGTAATATGTTGCTAAAATTTAATTCGTCGCTTTTATTTTTTCTACAAATGTTAATTTAAATGATACACAGTAGCTTTTATAATAAAAACAAACTTGACACAAAGTATAAATTAATACAATTATAATTAATAATACACCAGTTATTTTTCTTATTTATTATAACACAATAAACAATACTAATCATTAACCTTAGCCAATTTACATATTTCTCTGTAATACTGCATAATATGTTTATTTTTAAAAAAAATTATACTCTTTATTAAAATTAAACAAAAATGACTTCTAAACCTGTCAGCTGAAAACCCTATAATTGCAACTGCTTGAGAATAATTCCGGCTATCATCATACGCTTCTTTACTGTTTCATTGTCGTGGATGAAAATCACTCAGTGAATAATTCAGAGTTAAATGTTATAATTGATTTACTGAGTTACTGAGTTACTGAGTTACTGCTTGTATACAATCAAATTACTGAGTCAGATTCAAAAGAGTCACTCACTACAATGAGTTACTTTTCCCATCTCTAGTGCACACAGCGAGCGAAATGATGGCTGTTCTGCGACAGCTGTTTAAGAACTGTTTAATTACGCAAGGCATGGAAATCGTTTGGCCAAGTCGTTCATCAGATTTATCGGCGGTTGACTATTTCTTATGGGGGTATTTGAAGTCCAAAGTTTATGTCAACAAGCCGAAAGACCTGGCAGACCTCAGAAATGCAATATACGATGTCACGGCCGCGATACCGAGGAGTATGCTGAAAAAAGTGTTTGAAAACTTTGTAAAATGGATGCAGAAATGCAACAAGCAAAAAGGCCGCCATCTTGAAGATATTATTTTTAAAAAATAAGTAAAAAAAAAAAGTAAATTTATATTTTAAAAAAATAAAAAGAAATTTTTCCTAGAGTATTTTCTCTTTGTGTTATGATTTTTTGAAATCCGATCTACTTCGTCGCCAGACCCTATATATTCTTCATCCGCATCATCACCAACAAATTTAACAATATTTCTGTACTTAAAAATATTTATAAATTAGCTCTTCCAAAACTAAATATGAAAACCCACAACACCATTTAATACAAGTTCTGAAATAAATGCATTAATGTTGGGCCACTATGAAATTTATACTAACGAAATTACTTGATTATGAACATATCTCGAGATATCTCATTTATTACTCAGGGTATTTACATATGAAAAAGTATTAAATAAGACAACCAACTTTTATTACACAGTTTGTTTGTTTATTTCAAATTTTTATTAATAAAGTTAAATTTATTTTAAATTGCTATTTATTTTAACTTTAATGTTAATTCTCATCAAAGACTGAAATCTTTATTGGCAAAATCAATAGTATGTACAAATTTTTCCAAGCGCTGGTGAAATTCAGCTACACAAACTACACACCATTTTTTTCTCTTTTTTCTGCTAAATATAAATAAATGTACTTATTAATATAGTTACAGCTTCACTTCATAAATTATAATAATTAAGACAAAGTGAGTCTAAAGGTATACACTGAAATGATCTCCTCATTAGCAGCTCAAACGCAGCAAGATGAGTTACAAAACCTACCCTATTTGTTATTATTAATTAACTGCGAAATATAGAACAAAAGACATATAGATAACAATATGTTAATATTATATGATAGAAGTGAATAAGCAGCAGTAACGATAATAATGATTACATAATGACTACAAAGAACATAAAAATGGCTGAGTGGATTTTGATCATCCCATATAAAGCTAACAAAATAGTTATGCCACTATATATAAATTAATTACTTACTATAAAACAAAAATACTCACGTACATTTAAGTTACTTTGCCAAACAGGGAACATAGTATTTTCACAGTAGGTGCGACCCCAGTCTTGTTTGTGAAAATAATCATGGTGCACAGCGAATGGGCACTCTATGCCACAGAAATTTTAGGAATGGCTTCTATTTATTCTGTCAAATCAATATCTTTTATTTTATTTCTTTCGTTCTTCTTTCTTTTCAGTTACCTTTTTCTTTATTTTCTTCCTTTTCTTACTTATCCTTTTCTTCCTTCACTTCTGTTGTTTTTTGGGGGGCCTGATATAACGCTCTGGAATTTCATCACCATAATCACAAATTAACATATCATTAGATAATTCTGCAAATAATTGTGCTTCCAAGATAGCTTCCTGCATAAAAACCCGAAGATAATCCAATAAAGAACTTAAGGATACGACCATGACTCGAATTTCCCTGATTTAACAGTTGTAGACGGACAAACTATTTTATGAAGTATATTGGGCAATATATAACGTTTAGTCCAATTTGTACATTCAGATTCAGACATTTCTCTTTTCCTTTCCCCCTTTTTTTTCAGATAAAATTATAATTATATAATAAAAGGTCTTTTTTTTTTTGAAGCGTAGGTATGTGTTGTGATATATAAAGAATGAAAAACATTAGAGTCGAAAAAAATCTCAAGTTAGACCAGTACCAAAATATACTTGATGTTAAACAAATTGTCGCATAGCGCTAATATGATAGTTGTAGAAATGAACTAAATACAATGAAGTTAATCAATGTTATTTCGAGGAAGTATTTCTAATTATTATGTGTATGTAACAGTCGTATTGCTCGAATTCGAGGGTCGTGACTACCTATTCGTACATTCTAGTTGTACAGAATAGGCAGCGCTCATAGCAATTGTTATATGCAACGCAGGTGTACGCATGCAAGAAGACTACATTCGGAACTGATAGTAGCCGCTTGTTATCGCGCCACTAGTGCAGTCCTGTGTGTGTCTGTTGTGTACTGACCTAGCGCGCATATGATGTTGAACGTGGTGGTTTGCCATTGCCTGCCACGTGATTACCGATTATTTATTTAATTCTTGTAATAAGTTTGTCGTCGCTCGGAATCGAACCCGTGACCGCCATATCGGAAGTCAAGCGCTCTAGCAACTAGGCTATCGCGACGACAAATTATTATGTAGATGTATATAATGTAATATGACAAATTTCGGTTTAATAAAATTCAACTAATTTAATGAATATTAGTATCATGTTACATTCATTGCGATTTTTACAGCTTTACTTCTTTTTTTTTTAAAAATTATTTCGAATTTCTCTATTAAATGTGTGAGATGTTATCCAAAAGTACCTGGAAATATTCTGATTTTAACGTGTACTTAAGTCTTTTCATTGGGTCCACTATTCGGTTTGGCAATATCATGAATCTCGCTATTTCTCTGATGTTGGATCTCGACAGCCCCGGGCTCAGATAGCTAATATGAAATTCTTCACAATCGGGTCATTATATTGGAGTTCAGCGATGGCAATTTCACAGTAGTTTTTAACGAAACATGCCACATTATAACTGGATGTCTTCGTCCAACAAAGACTGAGTCATTATATCTGGCATGCGATATTGCTCCCCCACCTATAAGGCGAACTATTATCGCTGATGTTGAAAGGACGAAAATTGAAACAGATCCTCGCCACCCGATGTTTGACCAAATAGTATTAGACCAAAGGCTGAAATCCCAGAAAGCCTTCATGCATAATAGCACTATGTTGACTAGTAATCGGACCACCATATGGAAAGAAAGATGGAAAGTTAGTAATATAGGACCTGTATCTCCAATGGAAGGTATACAACTAAAAAACACACTAAACTGGCCACAATGGAGAACATTAAACAGACTACTCACAAGTTGTGGCTGTACACAAGTAAGTCGCATTATGTGGAAAACAAACACCAACAACAGATGTTAATGCGGTGAACACAAGCATTTGTTTAAATGCATGTGCGTGGTGTCAACAGTCAGTATGGGAGTCCTGTTTGACACATTTCCATCAACGAAGATGTTATCAAACTAATAGATGCATGGATTTTGTATATATAGAGCGTCTCGGATACGAAAAAAAGGAAGAATAGTTTTTATATATGTTTCTTCGGGCGCCAATGGAGTTGGACTCCACACTGTCTTTTTTTTTCTTTTCAATAGATGGAAATTAATAAATTTCCTTAAGGTGGTTACCTTTATTTCAACTATAGTCGACTCGCGATTATCTGAATCGATTTTTCAAAAAATAAAAAAATCCAAAGCGCTTTTATAAAATCCACAGCTATATGCAGTACATATCTGAATATTTGTTTACATTCGCTGCAGAATGAAGATGCCATTGAATTTTTAAAACTTGGTTTCACAAAGAGTTTTTGCCCACAGTTGCGTAACATTTGTCCAACAAACAGTTACTGAGAAAAGCAATCCTTATTCTCGACAATTCTCCAATCCGGAAACTGAGGAGTTACAAGATGATGATATAAAGGCGCAATGTTTCTTTCCATAAACGTTACATCGGATTATCAACCTATGGATCAAGGAATCCTAGAGAGGCCTTAAAAAAAATATCGACGCCGCCTTCTCACCAGACTAATGTCAAGCATTGAAAATGATGAGGACCATCAGATTGCTTTAAAATCAGTTGATATGCTTGATGTTATCACTTGATTATCTGAGGAAGGGGAAGAGATTAGTTCTATACTATTAGTACGGTCGTGGAAAATAATATTAGATCATAAAGTCAGTGATAAATGGGATGAAATTGACAAACAATGTGATTTGGACAGTTCAAAAGACAACGAGGAGCTTGTTTGTCTAATAAAAAATATTCTAGGATGTGAAACGGGTAATATGGATGACGTTACAGACTGGATGGACAGCGACGAGATCGATGAAACGGCAGATGAGGATATCATGGTACTCAACGAGGATCCAGTTGGAGAAAATATGGATAACGAGTCCCTTCAAAGTGTTTTACCACACGATGAAGGACTGAAGGCGATCGAAGTAGTGCTGGAGTACATTACTCAACAAGAAGAAGCGTTGCCGGCTGATATCATTTGTTTAAGAAAATGGCATATCGGCAAGAAAGAAAATGAAGTGAAAGACACAGACCTTAATCACAGACTTTTTTAAAAACTAGTTAATGTACCCCTGTAAGTTCATTTTCATGTTTACTTTTTTATAAGATAAGTTAATTTTCATTCTTTCATTTAATTTGCAATATTCTTTCCGACATATCCGGATTTTTTGATATCTGGACCGGCTGGCTGTCCAATTAATTTGGATAATCGCGAGTCAACTGTATTTGGTATACAAAAAGGTTTCGAATGCTAATGAATACCAGTAATGAACGAGAATGTGAAATTACACACAAAAGCGCTCTCGTCTTCAACCAATCTCTAGCACAACAATATAAAAATAACTTGCTCGCAATCTAAGAACATCATTTCTGATAACACTTTATCTCTGCTATCTCTACATCCGCCACCCCTAAGGTAGTGTCCACGGGTTGCAGCCATATCATGTAACATACGCATTAACTCACAACACATAATAGTAAGCGACATCTGGGCGACCAACCAGAACAGCTAATGGTCCTCCGTTTATATCGGCGCACGTTTCGGATAGCGATTATCATGGAAATTAAAACTCGGCATCGCCACAGCTAATCAAAAGATAGTGCCACAAGCTCGTATTAGTTACAATATTTAATGTGTATATTGTGTTTTTATACACATAAAAAGTTTTCGTTAAAACACTATTTATAACAAAATGAATAATACAATGAGAAATGTTTACAATTAATACACTCTTAAAATTATTTTTCGTTTAACCTTTTGTAAGTTGATGTTTTATCAACGCTAATCGCCATAATATTAAAAACTGGTTAATACATTTTAGCGAACTAAAAAGAAGGTTCAATTACAAATTAATTGACCATCTGTAATAACATTATATAATATAATGTTTTAAAAACTGTTTTAGGTATTTCTTTTTGTATGTGGGGTTTTAATTAAAATGTTTCATATAAAAACACCACATATTCATTAAGTATATATAGTGCAATAGCCACTTGAACATGAAAATAATAAATTTTGACAGTTTATATAGTTTCATAAAATCTATATTAGTGCTGAATTGAAATAGCGATTAGTTTAAAACCTTGCCAGTATTTTCACTGATGTGCGAATATTACTGTTAATCTGCGGTAGCAAATATATACCAAACATTTTCTAAATGTCTTTACAAATTGTTAAGTGAACTTCACTAAACAATTTGAAATTAATTTAGATGTCAACATTTTTTTAGAAGGGAGAAAATATTTTTCATTAAGTTTTTGGAATAATCATGAAAATCTCTATGATCCACTATTGTTAGTGATCGATAATCCGACCTAATAATTTCAACCAATAATATGCCTATTTCTTTTATTTTATCTTCTTACAAATCGCTGCTTTTATTACATGTTAAATGAAGTTGTTTCTTTTTCTTTGCAATAGTGGAGTAAAACGTCAGTCGCACTTGATATTTTAACTGATTGATCTTGCATTCTTCTTTTTGCTCCTCACCATTACCGATAGATTTTGCCACCCTCTATGGCGCATCTTTTATCCTCTCTTTTTCTTCTCCTTTTGCCATGCTGCCATTACATATGTTTTGGCTGTACCACATAAAGATCTAATTCTACTTTCCCTTCCAGTTCCTCGGATTAATTCCCTCGTTAATGAGCCTCCCCAAAAAATTAAAAAACCTGTAACTGTTTCACGGGGGTAAAATAAAACTTCTCATGTGCAATATATGAAACATTATAAAAATATTATTTTAAACATTAATACAAAATGATTACACTAGCTTAAAATAAAAAATATACATTATGCTTTGCAATTTTTCTAATAGTTCTGTGTAGATAAAAGTGTGTAAAATGTTTCAGCAATTCCACTATCTATTGCACAGCAATAACTCACTAATGCTGTAATGAAAATCGTTCTTGATTATTTAGTGAGATTGTATTACTTCGCCTCATGCAAACGTATATATTTGCTAATCATTGCGGTTTATGTGCGCATATGTGCGAATGTTATTATTTTTCTCCTGCTGCAGTGACGCGTTGATGCATCTCGCAACAGCCAATAATAACGCTTGACTAAAAGCAGACAGCCAGAAAATCTATATAAGAGGTGTACAATTGTATTTGTAGAATTTTGCCTTGGAGGGCCTAAAAATAGGGGGGGGGGGGTAAACTTACTCTAAACACCTTCACAGTAGTCTCTTCCGAGGTTATCGCACTGACGCCAACGTTCGACCCATTTTTAGAAGCACCCACAAACCCTCTCTAAGACAGGTCCATCAAGACCCTTGTTGTGACACTTTCGACTTCAGTAATGCTGTTGAATCGGTTTCCTTTCAAGTAACTTTTGAGTTGAGGGAACAAATGAAAGTCGCACAGAGCCAGGCCCCAGCTAGAGGGTTGGGATGTTGTGAGCGTCAAAAACTGGTATACTGCGAAGGACGGGTATGCTGGAACGCTGTTGTGATGCAGCATCCAACCCTTCTCTGGCCAATTCGGGTCGTGCGCAGTACACATGGGTTCATAACCGTTTCAAAACTTCGATGTAGAATGCTGCATCGACTGTCTGGCCTGCGGGAACATATTCATGATGAACAACGCCGTTGATGTCGAAGGAAGCGATCAGTAAAGACTTGACTCTTGATTTGGACATGCGAGCTTTTTTCGGACTCTCCCCACCCTTCTCCAACCACTGCATGTTCTGTCTCTTGGTCTCAGGGTCATATTCGAACACCCAAGACTCTTCTCCCGTGATAGTAGACGACATTTACTGGTTTCCTTCAGCGTCAGTTCGATCAATCATGTCTTGACAAATGGAACTCCAGAGCTCTTTTTGCTCAGCTGTGAGCAGTTTTGGAACCATCTTGGCGTACAGTTTGCGCATCCCTAGATCGTCATTTAAAGTTTAACTCTTCTTCTAATATTCGAAAACTCACTCGATGGTCTTGGAGCACGCGGATACGCATACGTTCAACATTTGCCACCGCTTTTGCAGTAGAAGTGCAGCACGGATCGTCCTCAACTGATTCATGGCCGTCTTTAAACCGCTTAGTCCACTTGAAAACAGTCGGTTATTCATAGCGTCTTCCTTAAACACGTCTTGTAACTGTACGAGGATTTCTGACGGCGGTTTTACTCTGAGTTTGACCAAGAATTTGATCACAATACGTTGCCCAATATTTACATCGCACATTTTCATGGCACATGTAAAAATCTTACTTTGTTTAAACGAACGCACAACGCGAGATATACGTACTACTGTAATGAAAACTGAATATACTGACCCAGAAATGTCCTCTCTTTCCAACGAGACTACTGTCTGATTTGCTGAATACATTACAACTTGTACGATTTTCGGTTGTTCGTGTATTATGTCTACACGAATATGTATAACATTTTGATAATGGTGGAATTAACCATAAACTCATGGCTTTGCTTCTTAGTAAAATATTCAAAATGTCCCTAAAGAAGTTTTAATCAAAAGAAAAAAATTAATAATGAAAAAAGGATTTATATAAATACTTTGGAATATTATAAAGCAAACGTTTTCATCATAAAATTATGAATGAACAGTTAATAGAAATTATATCAGTAGAACAAAGAAATGAACTAAAACACATTTAAAAAGTGAATGTCTATTCCAAGCAATAAATACATATGTAGTTTCGATTCTAGTATATTCTTTTGGAGTTGTACAATGGAACAAAACAGATATTAATAAAATTGATATAATAATGTGCAAATATCTAATTCGAATGCATCATTCGAAAGTGTCAACTGAGAAATTATGCATAAAAAGAAATGACGGAAGTAGGAGATTAATTTTGTAAAATATGTTAAACGATCAAAGAAAATGAGACGATATTTTAACGATAGAAATGTAGATCAGTATTACATGAAGCAATGAAACGGACAATGAAAGCTATACACAATGTGATTTTCGACCATTTTACTAGCAAATAGATTTACAAGAAAAATGGAAAAAACAAAAGAATTTCATTGTAAATGTCTACAAGAGCTACAGTGTGAAAATATAAATACGCGTCTAACAAATAATTAGCACCTATGTATGGTAATTTAATTTTTGGAACTAAAATTTTTTAATGGCTATACTGGATCAAAATAAGGAATTTCAGAAAATATATCATTAAATAAACAAATATTTTAGATAAATGCTCATGATGTAGTGGAGAAGGTGAAACAAAAAGGTATATTTTGATTGTATGTGAATCATTAACAACATAAGTAGATAGAAAACGTTACTTCTAGGAGAAGAGGCAATCAGGAGCGAGTATTTGGTACTATGACCACGCCCCCTTTTACACAACTAATCAAGAGTCAATATATAATCAAATGAACACACCGTTTTTACATCAAACCATCCAGTAAGAGTTCAATGCTGCACCACCATATTCTACTCCAATTGCATCCATCTGCTTGCTACATCTTCACTGTTACAAACTAATAACCACATATCTCAACGTCCACCATACACAAATCAACCAACCACTTTCTATGTATAGAGATCAAGAGAAGACTTTAACCACCCACTTATATTTTTCTAATCCATACTGAGTTGCTCAATGTATTTTGATGTTTGCATGTGTGTTGATGATGCATTCATCATTATCTGACCAATGTAATAATCTGCTAACTGATACTAATTGTTTCTGGTTGTGTATGTTTTGAGAATATGTTCTAATTTTAACCAGCCACTCATAATTTTTCTAACCTGTACTGAGTTGCTTAGTGTATTTAGATGCTTGCATGTTTGTTGATGATGCATTTATCATTGTTTGACCAATGTAATAATCTGCTAACTGGTACTAATTGTTTCTGGTTGTGTATGCTTTGAGAATATGTTCTAGTGCTAACCAGCCACTCATAATTTTTCTAACCTGTACTGAGTTGCTTAGTGTATTTAGATGTTTGCATGTACATTGATGATGCATTTATCATTATCTTACCAATGTAATAATCTGCTAACTGGTACTAGCTGTTCATGTTTCCACTTATATTGAGATTATATTTTACCATTAATCACCCACCTTTAAACAAACTTTTTTCTAACCCCTACCAAATCTGCTGTGTTTGTGTAATTTAAAATCTGCATTAATTAATGTATGTCTAACCAAAAAATAAACACTGAACTAATGTTTTATGAGGGGGAGTATTTCAACCTCTAGAATTTGGGGGTACTTCATGTATATTCAGCCAAACAACCACAGTACTAACCCTTTCTGACCCATTTGTTTTCAGTGAGATGCTTTGCATATGAGTAATCAAAGTAGATGATTGAGAAAAAAAAAAGAAACTGATTAGAACACTAACTTGTGTATTATTATTCATATATCTCAATTGCTACAAAGGCTGCATTTGATATTTAGCAGAGTTGCTTTTTGACGTGTGTATTGAGTGTACTATTTAATTACACATAGCTCTATATTATTTTCAGTGTATGAAGAGTTAGAACTGACCATCACAATAACATGTGTGCGGAGCTTATATACCTTCATATGTGTGATATTCTATAAATGTGTGCACGCATGTGAGTGTATGAACGTGTGTGTAGTGTAATGGTGTGCATGTAATGTAACAATGATGATAATGATGATGATGTTGATGTGTTTGCATATGTAACCATGTATGTGCATGCATACACTTTCTAATGAACTCCCAAAAATTACCAATCATAACAGATTTGATTCAACCCTGGTAATATACAGCTGTTTAGTATGAATTTAAATTAGAAAATCAAATCGATTGTAAGCATTCAGATACTGAAGAGTTACTCATGTCCGTTGGTGTAATCGTTTACTGTATAACAACAATGTATAAGGAACTAATTTTGTTTGATCACATTATAACTACCAATGCAATGAGCACAATGAACAATTTAATTACCAAGTAGTATTCATAAGCTTGATGAGACACAGCTTCTTCCTCTCACATAAATTCTATTATTTTGACAAACATAATCACAACTCAGAAATTCTATTAATCACATTTTCTCAACCTAATAGAGCCATCGCTTGAATAACCCATCCCCTTTGTTGCACCAATACATCTATTAGGATATAAGAACTATAAATTTCTGCAGCACACCTCCAAACGTTATAAACAGGGATCAGATAAACCTAGTATCATAGAAAAAATGCTCAATTTAAATTAAAATCACTCTTTTCATACAAATTGCACCATTTAAGGCTATAACACTCACATTTTAGTACAAAACATTGAATTTTAAAGGAATCAATCAATTTTACACAAAATACCCCCATTTTAGGTGCAAACTATCAATTTATGGTAAAATATCACAATTGAGTACAAATATCACCATTTTAGATAGAAAACAATAAACTTTAATGGAAAATAATACATCCTAGGGAAAAGCACTAAATTTTTACTACATACATACTCTTTAATTAGAAATAATATAATCTCTATACACCTTGTATAACTTTATACATGCTATTTTAAGCCTCCACACACTCTCAAATCTAACAAATCAAAAAATAAAAACAATTGTTAATAGAAAATTTTATTACATAGTAAAATTAAAAATATATAATGTCTAAATTATACTTAATAATAATACACAGCTCCATGTAATCATGCAATATACATATTTCTATTTAATATACACGCTCTTAGTTCAGCTAAAACATCATTAAAATTTTTATGGAATTTATTATGCATAGAATTTCCATAAGCTATTGTATCTACATTATTATTACATATTATTCTTTTATCATCATTACCACTTAATACTAATTTATTCTGTTCTAGGGTATACAGTATATGTTGAAGACTTTGAATATTGTAATATGTCTTGTAATTATCACATAATTTCCCACACACACCATTCACACAATTATAATAATCTATGAAATTAAGTTCTTTTTTAATTATAGAAGATTGTACACCTTTACATTTTTTAATTTCTCTACTATCAATAATACTTATAGAATACATTTTTGGACGCAATCCAACAAATTCACTAATTGGAGTGCCATTTAATTCATCCTTAAATACACCAAGCTTCTTTTTATTTTCTAATGAATAACATGGGTGACTTTTTGGATAATCACTTGTATCAAAATACTGAGCATTATCTTTCATATCTTTATAAAAATCAAGTGTTTTAAGTTCATAAATAAGTGAATCAGTATCACAGTATAAAAGATTAATATTCTTATACATTTTACTCATTATGTTGTAATGAAAATCAAACATTTTTAATTTGCTAACATCTAAAATAGACATACCAATGTAAATAGGCTTATTAAATTTAATTGTTGAAGGATTTAAATGTACCACAGCCAATAATGGTTGCTCACTAAATATTGTTCGATCCTTAAAATTACTTTTTCCAACCAGTTTAGTAAATTTTACTTCATTTATAATAAGCTGCATATTAATTCTATGTCTAACATTTTCCATCATTTTGCCAAAAACACTGTTGTTCATAAGCTTCCAATAGTTCTTCTCAAACTCATTGGTAGCCTGTTTCCACTGTAGAGTGTTTAAATCAATGTAAGGCTTCAACCATGCCGACTGATTGAAACAAATGACACGATGCACATGTTGTAGTTTTAGTCCTAATTCAATTGCCTGTTTAAGATTTCTATAGTGAATAATATAATTGTACTTATTTTCTAGTGTATTAACTAATTTCACACATTTTCTAATTGATTTAGCCTCGGGGCATAGTGGTAAATCATTGTGTGCTAAATGTAAATCTGCTGGATACTCCAAATCCACATCGAGTATATAACCAATGGGTCTATCATCAGCTATCTCTATAATATTTAATTCTGTTATTTCTTTCTGGCTAAGCCATCTGAAACCATTCATAGGGAGAAGTTCACTCATGGCCCAACCATAGAGGTTATTTGCATCCAAATATGCTATGAACGTGTTATCTGTACTATTTCTACTATCATTATCATCATTACTGTAACTATTATTACAACTGTTAGTGTATGAATTGTCCGCCTTAGCATAACGTTTCACACACTGACACATACCACCACGTATTCCAGCTTCAAAGAATAAAACCATATCATAATCAGTTAGGAGCTCCAACTCCACTTTTGTCAACTTCAACATTGCTTGAAATGCCAATCCAGGAGCAGTAAAACTCCATGCAGGATCCAATTTGTAAATTTTGTAGCAAACACTTCTGAAGTTTTCAAAAACATCAGCCAGTAGAAGTACATCTGTCTTTAGATATATATCACTATACTCCCCGAGTGTTTGAACATTTAACGCATCCCACACATGTAATGCATGTGAGTAATCTTCTTCACTAATATTTGATTTTGTCAGGGAATTATAGAAATGCTCCTTTTCAAGTAAACTTGTTTCATCCAATTTTTCCCATGATGACACATATGAATAAGGGAAAATACCCTTTCTATGGAATAAAGGAAGTAAATCAGGTGATGCAATGTTCCTGATTGTATGATGAAGCAAACTATCAGGTAAATAACTAACTAGCTTCTCAAGGCTTGACACCATGAAACGGAATGTATCTATGAATCGTATTTTCATTTTTTCTGAAATGCGCTTTGAAAATGATATGTAGCGTTCTTCACTATTTGGTATCACCTCGATGTCCTGATCATCATACGCCAAATCCCTGATGAATAAATGAGCGTCATATCCACTCAGATTATGAATAAATACAGGAACAAAGTTAGGAAGCTGGTATTCTAAATTACATTTTGAATGAGCTGCACCTCGAAATTTCCCAGTTATATGATCATGATCTGCAACTTTATCATTATTTAGAGGTTCTTCACAAATGTGACACACCGATGAAGCATCATATTCTTCCAAATCCTCAGACGTCCACTGCAATGGAATGTTTTTCTGATAAATCTTTTCTATTTTTCGCACATCTTCCACTAGCCAATCACAGAATTTTCTAGTTGCATTACGGCCACGATACATTTTAGGCTCCGATGTAACATTAAACCT
This sequence comes from Icerya purchasi, assembly GCA_039619475.1. NCBI lineage: Eukaryota > Metazoa > Arthropoda > Insecta > Hemiptera > Monophlebidae > Icerya > Icerya purchasi. Next base: position 152,678,482 of record CM077116.1, on the reverse strand, counting down.
AGCACCTTCTTCACATCTCGACACAATATAGTAACAAAAGCTAAACGCTTCATGCTGTTGTATAGGAATAGTACCAGATGTATTTTGAGACTTGTTTTGAATATTACCATATGAACCATCTTCCATGCGTTGCCGCTTACATTTCTGCATACTTCCTTCCCGATGCTGGTTTTTTCGACGCTTACCACTTATTTCTACACTATCATCATCATTATTAGCATTAATAATTTCTTCATCATTGACATCATTATCACATGGTTCATCGTTTAAAGGTTTCAGGATACACTCGAAATCAGCAAATATAACAAATTGTATAAATTCTTGCTGTTTATGTTGTTGGAATTTCAACATTTTATTTTTCTCCGTTGGCATAACAACCGTAGCAGGAGTATTATTAGAGCAACGCTGTGTATGAGCTAGGTATTTGGCATGATCTTGGACATACCATAAGCAACGACGGCATATAAACATGCGATGTCGATTATTGGTAATTTGACGCGCTACTAATTTACATAAGTTCTTTATCCAACAGTAATGTGATTTATCGCCTTCGGTTATAAGCAGTAAATCAGTATGATCTTTTTGTTCAATCTTTGTGACTCGAAGGGGGTATACAGTATTTTTCTCATCCAAACCATATACATTAACAGATGATCGAGGATTATTCTTTTCAAATATGGACACATCGTCCAATGATGTAGGAAAAGATATACCACTCCAATTGTATTTCTTTAACAATGATGTATTCCGCACATAATTGCTTGCATATTCTGGATGATTCACCTTAATATATTTTGTCAACATAGAATATTTGAAACACATTTGATCTATGTTTTTCACATTAATAACAGCCTTTTTTACTGCAACTGATTTAGGAAGTGGAATATAAGATGATGCACGGCTTAGAATGTTCCGATGATTGAGACGAATTTCGAGGTATTCAATTTTCATTAATGACCAGCCAGACCCCGTCGCATGTTCCAACTTATCAACAAGACTGATGATTTTTCTACAATCCTCCTTGTACCATTCAGAAATATCATCACCGAGAGTGAGTAACTGTGTATTGGTTGGGAAGTGAAATGGCATAACACTACAATCTGCAAGCCCAACTCCTCTCTTAAATGAACATCGTAATGTTAGATTTACTTTTATTCCAACACTGATTCTTCTCTTAATTATCTCGATCACTGTAGAAGTATTATTAGACAAGTAATTTGCAATATCCATCTGGCATTTATTATTGTTTACAATACGATATGTTGCAAAACGGTTGGAATAACGCTTGCTAACATTTTGAATAGAAATATCATGTTGTACAACCGCTGACGACATTCTCATAAATAATTTTAAATCCAATTACAAATTTGAACGCAGGAGAAAACACGTCTGATCACTTCAATGGTCAGCACACAAATCAACAAATACCGCCATTGACACATTCTTTTATACTAAATTAATACAAAGAGTTGATGCAAAATAACTGATATTAATTAAAACGAGTATAACTTGAGTGTAGGAGAAAGACATCTATAATCACTTCAATGCTCAACTATCGAATCAATAAATAACTCCTCAGTAACTCTTTTTATACAAAACCGCACAAAGACATGATGAAGAGTAACTTACATTAATTGTTTAAACATAAATAACGTTGGAGATGGCATATTATTTTTTACCCCCAAAGGGAATTTCACTTGAAGTTTAAAAACTAAAAGCAAATTTAAAAGCTAACCAACTTTAACATTATATACTTTTCATGAATATCATTGAAACATTACTGTACTTAATTACACCTGTCCCTGCCTGCTATAGACTCTGTCATATATCCACATCATCCTATACTATTTGCATAGTGAACATTTACTCCAGAAGACTTTACATAGATAGGACGAAAATATTCAAATTAGTGGGAGTTCCGCAGACCAGATATGCATCACAATAATTGCTAGCATATGAACATGCACACGGAATCCATCTGTGGGTGGAAAGAGGAATTATTAAACTCCAGAGTGGTGAGATTTATGCTTAACACAGAGACATTAACCAGCATCACGTCATTAAACATGATTAAAAAAATAGAAAATTGCTGCGGAGAAAATTTAAAAGAAAATATATAAAACATTGGGGAAATCGCAGGACTGATACAAGAGAAATGATGAAAATTAGACAGAGGACCATTTTAGATTAACACAATGGTTGAGAAAGCCAAATCAGTGAAAAATTGATGAAAGATGATGGAAAATTAAGAAAATAGTTTAAAAGCGTTAAAATATAAGAAAATAATGAGAAATAGCGAAAAAATTGACTATAATTAGTGAAAACTGAGGAAAAGTGGTGTAAAAGTATTAAAGCATAAGAAAATAGTAAAAAATCTAAAGGAAATAGCTTATAACACATTTTAATATGTGGTTTTTGTTTAATGGACGCACAATTTGAGTGCAAGCTTAAGGTGGCAAGAGAAAAGTTTATAATGAAATACTAGCGATAAGCAAACAAGTAACCTGACATGGAATAGGAAGAAAAATGAAGTTCAAAAAAAAAAACAAAAAAAAAAAAAAACTCATTAGAATGTAACACAATTAGGTAAATAATGAGATAAATTCATTTTTTAAAATTAATAACACACTGTCTGGCCAGTAATAATGAAAAATAATTGTATTCTCCGGATGATAACTTTTAAATCTGTAAATGAGGTAATGGAAAATATTATAGTTTACCATGAGGGAACATTCTAAATTCTCCAAGTCGATAATAATATATTTTCACATGAACAAACAAGAATAGAGGTAAAATACAGGGTTAAAAGTTCCCACTATTTAGTTTCACAGAAAAGTGTATGATAAAATTAATACAAATGCAAAATATATGATAAAAATAAAAAAAATTATAATAACACACTAATACAATCAGCTACAAAACTAGTGAGTCATAATAAAAAAAAAACAACCGGTAGAAGAAATAGAACCTAGGAACCGCGGATTTAACAAAAAAAAAAAAAAACCATGAGTAGGAAGATTATATAAATAAATATAAATAATAATAATTCAAAATAATAAAACCTTGATAATACAATCAATTCACTCATACCACCAAAATAATTAGAAATATAATAAAAACAATGAATAATACCAAAGAGCCATGGAGATAACACTTTGAATTAAATTTAAAAGTAATAGACAAAGTTTACAAAATTCTGGAGATGGCAAATAAATTTCGCAGATAATTAAAAATATGCCATTAGAATCCTCGGAAAAAGGAAAAAAAAAAACACGACCATTCAATCAATTATTAGGAACAATTAAATTAATACACATGGAGGGTAAATATTAATCTAATTTTAACAAGATCAGCTGCAAAAAAGAAAAAAAAAAAAAGTTCGCAAACTTCGACCGATTAATCATAAAAATTAAGTATGCGATGTTTGATTCAAAACACAATTTTATAGCCAACTAGTACCAAAATAGGCATAAAATTAAATCTATGACCATCAACAAGCAATAAAAAAAAAAAGTGCCTAAAGAGCTAAAATACCCCCTTTCAAAATAGTGATTGGAACATATGTTAATAATAAAATGTAAACATGTAAAGTAGCGAAGCAGGAACAAAATGGAAAATAGAAACAAAACAGAGGCGTAATTAAAATTAAATAAAAGAACGTACAATACAAAAAAAAAAACAAAGAGCCGATATAGATCGCAAAAATATAGTATAAACACAAAAGAACTTGGATCTGAAAGGTGAAATATAAGCAATTACAATAAATTTAAAATATTTTTTATTTATTAAATAATAATCAGTCTTAAGTAATGTATGTTGTTAGTTTCGTCTCTGTTTAATAAGGATTTTAACTGGTGTAAATAATTTGTTTTTTCCTGTGAATTTTGACTAATCCAATTCATTCTCATTTATATTTTTTCTTCCAATATGTCTGGTTTGTAATACTTTTTTTGATTTTCGTGTGTAGTTGTAGTGTTTGTGGACGCGATCTTTATAATATTACAAGAAATTTTAAATATTTGTCAGAAGTTAAATCAATCAGAGTTTTAAAAATTTATTTTGATATGTTATCTTTATCTGTATTTTATTTTATCTAATTTACATCAAGTGCGTTGTTTTGTGTATTCCTTATTTATTGTTCCGCTCGTTAGTTTTTTAAATTTGATATGTTAAATAATTTGTAATTGCTTATATTTCACCTTTCAGATCCAAGTTCTTTTGTGTTTATACTGTATTTTTGCGATCTATATCGGCTCTTTGTTTTTTTTTTGTATTGTACGTTCTTTTATTTAATTTTAATTACGCCTCTGTTTTGTTTTTATTTTCCATTTTATTCCTGCTTCGCTGCTTTACATGATTCCATTTTATTGTTAATATATGTTCCGATCACTATTTTGAAAGGGGGTATTTTAGCTCTTTAGGTACTTTTTTTTTTTTTTTTTATTGCTCGTTGATTGTCATAGATTTAATTTTATGCCTATTTTGGTACTAGTTGGCTATAAAATTGTGTTTTGAATCAAACATCGTATATTTAATTTTTATGATTAATCGGTTGAAGTTTGCGATCTTTTTTTTTTCTTTTTTTTTTTGCAGCTGATCTTGTTAAAATTAGATTAATATTTACCCTCCATGTGTATTAATTTAATTGTTCCCAATAATTGATTGAATGGTCGTGTTTTTTTCCCCCTTTTTCCGAGGATTCTAATGGTATATTTTTAATTATCCGCGAAATTTATTTGCCATCTCCAGAATTTTGTGAACTTTGTCTATTACTTTTAAATTTAATTCAAAGTGTTATCTCCATGGTTGTTTGTTATTATTCATTGTTTTTATTATATTTCTAATTATTTTGCCAAGTACATTTTCTCCCCAAATTTTCTAAGTTTATGCCTCAGACCGTCATTAAACAGGAATTTCGCAGTACGGTCAGTTGTCTTTTTCCTTCTCATGCACTTGTTTTTACTGATGGCTCTAGAAGACCCGGTGGGGTCGGATCGTCTTTTATTCTTCCAGACTCCAATTTCTCCGAATCCTTTCGCCTCCCATCATTCTGTTCTATTTTTACGGCCGAATTGATGGCTATCCTTCGTGCGATCATACATATCTCGTTCAATCGTTCGTCCTCCGACTATCTAATCATTTCTGACTCCATGGGTGCTCTCCAGGCTATCAGTTCACCGCTTCCTCCTCCCTCTTCTGACTTCTTCATTCTTCGTATACGATCTCTCATTTATAATCTTTCTTTCCATCACTCTGTACACATTGACTTACTGTGGGTTCCTGGTCACAGAGGCATCGAGGGTAATGAAATGGCGGATGCTTTGGCTCAGGTTGCTGTTCGTTCTCGCTTCTATTTTAAAAAAATCCCGGCTGTTAATCTATTACCTCTAATTAAGAAGCTTCACTTCAGATTTTGGTCGGATGTGTACCCTTCTTCTTTTTCCAACAATCGTTCCTTCTACCTTTCAATCCAACCTACACTTCCTTCTCATCCATGGTTCTCGGAGTTTCCCTCTCTTCCACGATTTATAATTTCCTCTATTGTCCGCCTGCACTTTAATCACACACTGCTGCCCTCTTCACGCTATCGTTTCTCTTTGTTTCCGTCTCCTCATTGTCCGTTGCATCCAGATGAAGCAGTTGTTTGTGATGCTGATCACATTTTCTTCGACTGCTCTGCTCTTTCTGCGGAGCGTTCTCTTTTCTATCTTCACCTTATAAAGCTGGGGCTTCCCACTCCTTACTGTGCGTCTTACATCTTGTCCCTTCCTTCCCAGTCTGTTGTTCTTGTCCTTGGTTCCTTTATTTCAGCTGTCTCCAATCGAATTAGGTTCTAGTTAGTTGTCTCTTCTTCCCGTTGTGTCTGGGCAATGGTCCATAGTTGATGCGCCCAAAAAAAAAAAAAAAAAAAAAAAAAAAGTATAAAATTCTGGGAACACTTAAAAATAGACAGTAGAGCAAAGATAGAAAAAAGAATAGAGATAAGTACAGAGATTTAAGAAATAGACCCAGATATAAACTCCTGAGAGTCAGAACAAAATATGGAGAGCAAACGGATAAATATGTGTTGGCGCAAATGCTAAATAAAATGCCGGAAGAAATAATAAAGGAAAAAATGGAGAGGAAGCTGAAAGAGGGTGTTAGAAAGTGGTTACAAATAGAAAGAAATATAAACAAAATAATAAAATAAACGAAAGGGAAAATTAAATAAAGAAAACTATGTGGAAATTAAGTGGATGGATATGGATAAAAATGCTGAATGATTGAGCGCTTATATACTTTAAAAACCTATAATAAGATAAATTATAAGAACTCCGTCGACAAGCGCAAGCTTGACGGACGTAAATATAAGATTGTTAAATGTTACAATTGAAATATACGTTTTTAAAAAAAAAAAAGGAACGACACAAAAACAACAACATTGAATAAATATATAATCAGTAGCTGCAGGATTGAACTATCTAGGTGTGAGGAATTTGGACGCAGTTTGTTTTTATTCTTTGTACTATTCTTTCAGCCATTTCATCACCTCCTTTTTCCACACACCAATACTGTTTTCGTTTATAATATGATTGGGGATATTACACTCATTAATTTAATTAAAGCCGAATCATCTATGTTATCAATTCGTAGATTTGCCCCTCTAGGATAAATGTAATATATATTATTTTGATTTCTTGTTATTCGAGTTTTTGGCCTAGTTGGTAACATATTATTGATTTTATATCCAAGTAACCTGTAATAGTACATTTTTGGAAACATTTCACCATTTTCCTTCCACCATGATTTAAGTTTAATGCGGGGGCGGAATAATCTCACTAATAGTCGGAAATATTAGTATTATACAAAAAAATTGAGTACTCTAATGTAAGGAACATATATTTAGCTCTGCATATAATAAGCTGATCTTTCGCAATTTACGAGAAGGTGAAGAAAAATTGTAGTGTTCGCCGAAGATTAGCTGCATTGGAAATAAAACCAGCATTGTTTTTTTCTTTTTTTTTTTTTAATGGCTCAGCTCTCGCCATCCTCCCAGAATTCAGGAAATAGTAATGAATAATAATAAATATTAATAATCAGCAGTAATAAAATATTTTTGTTCTATTCCAGGGGAAAAACTTCTCCCAAAAGAAGACTGATGTTTAATTTTTTATATTGTAACTAAAAAATTTTTAATATTAAAAAAAAATTCATCATATATCACAAATTACAAAAAAAAAGAAAACTTGCATATGCCCCCGATGAGTAACCCGAAGCGCCGGTTTTTTCGTTCGTTTTTTTCTTTTTTAAATAATAAATAAATAATTAAAAAAAAAAAAAATTTTAATTTTTGATTACGATGCTGGCGTCAAATTAATTTTTTAACTTCGCCAAAAATAGACGAATTATCGATTATTTTCGGATTTGACACTGAAATCACAAAAAGTTGAGTTACATTATTCAACTTAATCTAACCGCCGTGTGTACATTTTATGGAAAAATCTGTACGGCTGATTATGGAATTGACTTGTTGCCACCAGCTCTTCTAGGTAAGGCGTATGGTCTATAAGGCGGTTTGCCGAATTTCGAGAATGATTTCCTCATGTATTCCGATACGATCATCCCACCCTTGGAAATCTTATTTCGATAGTCACTAGTGACGTTATTTTTGATCTCTGCTTCTTCCTCTTCTGCAGCTTTGTCAGCTTTATCCCTCAGTATGTCCAACAATTCCGGCAACCCTGGTTTGTGTAAGAATTGCTGTGTAGCTTTGTATCTTTGCTGGTAAGCTGAATTGTTTTTCACTGCAACCGGTTTGCTCAGTTCGCCTAGCAGTATATGCTTTTTGTGCACTCTGGTCAATGGCAGTCCCTTTGCCGCTCTTACCTGCTCGCGGAGGATTTCAAAATCCTTAGGAGTCAGTTTTATGTCGCTATCCGTTTCCTGTTCTTTCTTTTCCACATTTTCTTCATCGTCTTCCAGGAAATCCTCTGTTCCTTCCTTTTTCTGATGGTCCTCGTCTTCTTCTTCATCTTTTTTCTTGTCCAGGTCTGCCATTGTCTATTACGTTAATCTCCTATAGTTTAGAGTTTCACGAGTGCTTCGTACGAGATGAACACTATTATTACTGCTGATGCTAAACTTCTGTGCACGGGATGTGATTTCATCTATACACATTTCTATGGAAATCAGACGAAGGACGCTCATTCATTTTTCCACTTTAAATAAAAATAATCGACAGAGCATCGCAGCTAATCGATTTTGTGAGCAGAAATTTATTTCACACTTATTATAGCGTGGAAAAATATTGTAAACGGGGATGTTTTGTCGCGAAGCCGAATTTTTCTGTATGATTAAATAAAAGCACTTACGGTACAAAATGACTCGAACTCGATGCAGCGTTGCGGCATTTTGTTTCTACGAAAAATTAAAAAACCCCGCGTGTGTGTGCATATGTGTACTGTTGATGATAAGTAAAAGTGAACTGCTAGAATGTATGAAGGATAGTAAAAGTTGATTCGAATAAGACACATTGCGACATTTCAAGCCGTTGCTGGAACAACAAGATTGGGCCGCGCTGTAGCAGAATCAACACAAAACTGTCTTGCCATAATGTGCTTCAAAGTATGCTTATGCGACTTTCCTAAAGTGTGTATATACACTATTTCCAACAAATACAGTCGATATATCCTTAGTATTATTTTTAAGGAGATAGAAATAAATTATGCGAGGCATATGAGGATACGTAAAAAAGTGCACATGGATGATTAAAGAAAAAAGGGAATCGACTTAAGAATTACGTCCGATTAATGAACTTGTTTTTAAAATAAATATCGGTTAATCCCTCTAGAGGAAGTTTGTATTAAAAAGATGTTGTAGAACGTGATCGCGATTTTTTTCCCATGGCACAAAATTATTTCGTCCAATCTTATTTGTATTTAATCTTCATGCACCTCTATTCCTTGTTTAAAAATGGTTTTATCGTGATGAACTAAAAATATGTTTTTATAAATATTCCGGGAAATTATGAAAAATAAATATCTTAAAAATATTGCAAAAATATCAATAAGGATTATCAATAAACCGTTTATGAAATGTACATCACAGTGGTTATTTTCCGAATGACGGAAGCAGGTTACACCTTCGCGTTGCTTTCAGAAACCGACTCTTACGATAATTAAAAAACCCGAGAAACCCGCAAAGAACTATCATCATACCGGGCAATTTTTTAGTCATCTGTGTGATAGCAGGAATTATACACAAAAAGCTACTGTTAAATAGAATGATGCCGATCCTGCTATCTAAGAAATTAATTCCCGAATACCAATTCGGATTTAGGTCATGGAACCACTGAACAAGTCCAGTGTATGGTACAATTGAAAAATCTATCAAAACCAAAAAAAAAAAATGCGACGCTGTAGTTTTAGATATTAATCAGGCATTTGATAAAGTTTGGCATGAGGAGTGGCTATTCCTAAAAAATTCAAACATATTTTTCTAATGAGCTTTCAAAATTACTACCATTATTCTCCTGCGAATGACATTTTTTTTTTGGAAAATTATGAAAATGAAGAGACCTAAATTTGTCCTTATAAAAGCCGGGAGGTGTTCCTCAAGGTAACGTTTTGAGTCTATTTTATATTTACTTTACACTGCTGATATTCTGGAACCAAACTAAAACCTTCACTTATAGTGTACAGTCATCCTGAGCGGAGATGCATTTCCAAAAGCTGCACATGTTAATTTCTACATACAGCAGTTGATAAAATGTTTTCACGGTTTAAAAAATGGAGCTGAACGTATAATATTTACAAACAAGAAAATTGACCGTGTTAACAATATTGTTATAAATAATTAAATAGTTCCTGTTAATGAATACATTAAGCATCTTGGAATTTATCTGTAATTAAGAAACAGATATGTGGAGGAATCGTGTTATTAAAAGCGAAACAAACTGGGTACTTAGAAAGATGTTTTGGCGTTTTAACAAAAAATCTGCAATTTCTACGGAAAACTAGCTAAGTAATATAATCAAATATTAAGGAATTATGGATGCCAGCCGTGGGGTGTGCAAAAAAAAACAAAAAAAAAACGTTACCAAAATAAAATACTTTGAATTATTGCTAACGCTCCTTATTGTGTCAGCAATTTGACGCTTCTGAGGTACAATTTATTCAGGAAGAAATCAAAAGTCAAAACCTACGGTATTAAATTCTAGAGGAACACATGCAGGGGTGCAACAAAAGGAGGTCCAAGTGTGTCAATTGTGACGAGCACTCCCAGCGAAAACTAACGTTTTCAACACCTATTAATTCTACACAACCAGTTTATTCTTAACAAATCGAGGTTCTTATGCCAAAGATTTACTGATTGCGTAAATTTTTATCGTAAGACCATATTCGGACAGTTTGGCACAAAATGTAACGAAAATTGTTATGTAAATTGATGAAAAAAATAAATGTAATTTTGGAAAAACTGTTTTTTTTTTTTTTAATCATCGATAGACGTGTGTTCTAAGCAGCTACTAACAATGTTAGATTGTTGCGCCTTTGATCTAAACAATTGTCACAATTTTACAACTAGATAACTTTGAAGAAATCAAGAGAGCTAAATATAACACTTCTATTGTATTAGTTGAAATACTTGTCATCGGATGAGATATTTTTCTTTATATTATTATTCTAAATGGCGTAGTGCTCGTTGCAAAATAGCAGAGAGTTAAAAGATATATATTATTACGGCACGTAATATTTAATGTCAAAGTTTATAACCTAAAAAAAGTTTGTTTTTCTTTTTGATCTGGTTTAAATATTTTATTTTTTATACAAAAAAATGTAAATAACCTTCGCTGTATAATGAACATTCTTTTGTACTCGGATTTTAACGAATACCAACTAAAGAGATGTACAGTAAATACAAGAGGGATGCGCATAAATATAACAGGTGTACGCCTACGTAACGTACCGAATGAAAACAAAGTTATGAACTGAGAATGAAAGGATTTTTTCCGTACTACAGTTCCAGCAGGAACCCGCCTCTAAATTAAAACATTCCCTTTGATGTGAGAAAATGAAAATATCTAATAATTTCACTGAAAAATCGCAGAGCGAAAATAATGTAAAATAGACGACAAGAAGAAAAAAAAAAAGTAATTGTTTAAAGTTTATTTAAGCGAAAAAATTTATTTTACATTATCAGTTGGCGGAAATAATTCGCAGTCGCTACGGACCGGATGAAATAACAGCCTTTCTAGCAGAACCAGCGACATCACCTTGTATCAGAACTTTCTCGCCTTCTTCCATCTCCTCTTTAAGTACGGCCGCAATTGCGAACTGTAGTTCGTCAGTGGTTATTTCGCCATCAACGTACGAGCCGACTATTGCGAAAATCCTTATCAAATTTTTATGGGAAACGTTCCAGTTTTGAAGTAAGTCTAAAATGCTTATATACTGTTCCATGAGTTGGTCGGCGGTTTCCTCATTTTCAATCGCCATTTTCGTTTCAAAAACCAGCTGCACTTCACTTATCAAGGCTGCTTTTAATTCGAGCGAGAATAAGTCGGAAATACGCCGTAAGCGGTTAATGAATTCAACTGTAAGTCCAGTTGGGTTTTCCGCGCATGCTGATATAATCGCGAATAAATAGTTAACTTGTTCCCCAGTGTACCGCACCACCTAGGAGTGTAATCGTAATGATAAGTTCGAATATATACGATAATTACAAAACAGCTTCTACAATTAAATCGGGGGACAAAAAAAGAGTAAAATTATTCATCAGCTAATGTACAAACTGCCGTTATTTTTTTTTTATTTTTTTTATTATTATTTTTATTTTTAAATTTTGGCCAGGTAATCATCTGTTTTATATTATTATATAGAAGTGTATAAATATACGTTTGTTGTTGTCGTTGTAACGCGAAGCAACTTGTGAGGGCCAGTACTGTTTTCCCTTTATTATTTCCGAATTAGTTTAGGACAAAGTGAAACTTCTGTTTCGTTTTATACCTCCAAACTATTATCTATCCGGTTAATTATCAGTGCATTTGTGTGAAATTATAAACCATCTATATATATATATATATTGTAGAGCAGCGTGTTTTTCTTATGTAATATTAAAGTCGCGATGTAAAGTATGATTAGGTAACAAGCATAAAAAGACGATAAGTCTGATGGCCCCTTATTTTGAAATTGCTGTAAACTGATCTTTGGCACAACTGCGCGACATTAGTCCGCATGTCCAAATCGGCTTCGGTATTATCTTACAAAAAAAATCATGAGCTTGCTATGGGTGGCGGAGCCAATGTGTAATTCTTGTAATTTCGATTCGAAATGTATTCTTTTCTGCGTAACGTGGGTTTGCTATATTTTGCTGTCTAGGTGTACCCCCCTAAGTACTTTTTCTCGAGTTATAATTATTTCGCCTTTGATTCGAGCAGGTTCACTGGGTATATTTCTTAATGTAAAGGATGACCCGCTTGCGTCTGCTCTCGTTTAATGCGCCATCGCCTGAACCAGGTTTTCGTTTTTGTTAACATATGCTGCAATTTTCTTGAAGCTGCTATATTATCTTTAGCTACAGTTGTGAGGGCTGTGTTGTCTGCAAACGTTGCTATAATGTTATCATTTTGCGGGAAGTCGGCACTACTCGAGCAAGTAAAACAGCGAGGACCTAAAATACTCTCCTGCGGGATGTTAGAAGGAGTACCGGATTAATGTTAGAATATTTATTTTGGGGTTTTGCACAGCATGTATAGTATTCAAAGGTACGATTTGAGAAGAAGATAATAGGGATAAACATTTTACTGAATTTATATAAAAGATCAAGGTGCTTTATCAAAGGCTTGTTTTACATTCTAGCTAACGCATTTCTGTTTAGTTTCAAAACCTTTTTGAATAGTAATGCCGATTTTTTTTTTTTTTTATTCGCGGAATCCAAATTGATATTCCGGTATAAAATGTTCAGACAGTATTATTGGATTTGACGGCTTTAAAATTATTTTCTCAAGGACCTTTGAGAGGATAAGTAACGAGGAATATGACCTCGTCCAGAATTTTACCTAGTTTTGGTACCGCTAGTAATTTTGCTATTTTCCAAGCTAATGGAAAGTACTGCCGATGAAATACAGCGTTAAAAATATTTTTTTCATGGATAACATCGCTTTATCAAAAACAGTTCAGACAGCAATTTGCTAGTGATCAGATGGAAACTTGTATTTTTTTTTTTGATTATTTAATTTTCGAATTATGTATTTCATTTTCTTCGCGGACGCTGGACAATAGGAACACATAATTGTAATGGTGCCCTTAAAAATTCAAATATATCGGCAGAATTATCAGTATTTAGATTAATCGCATAGGCAGAATAATCGGCAAACAATTCTACTCCTTTATCTTCAGTTCTAGCCCATACTGCGGCGGACTAATGGGGGGCGGAAGGGGCGGCCGCCCCGAGCATCTGGTCCTGGGGGCTTCCAAACGCCCCCATGTTCCCTTGATCAAATCCTAAACAAAGCTTTAAAAATATGCTTAGTACCTATCTAAGAGGTGGTTTGGAGAGTTGAGAGGTCCCATACAAATATCATCCCGTACAGATAAAATACGAATAAATAAATGCAGCCTGCACCAATAATTTATAATTTTTAAAATAAAATTACTACTATCGCTAATCTTTCTAATGTCTATATAGTTTTCGTTCCAGTTTCACTTATGTATTGCACTTTGTATCTTTTTTACTATCTTCGGTCCTTTGCTAAAGGTTATCTTATCATTATAGATAATATAGATAGTAATGCGCGTGCTTTCAATTGAAAGAAAAGTTTCAAAAGAAATTTATTTCGCTGAAGTTATTGTGAGGAGTTCAGTGAAATGAAGGCACGAAATATAATATTCTATAATAGCTACATGCTGAAAATAAAAACTGTGGTTTTTTTTTACCGATCGATTCGTATTTTATTTTCCTCATCCATATCCATATACTCTATGTATGTTTATTTAAGTCGAATTTAAATTTCACTTGCAAGATTTTAACTAAATAAACATAAACTAGAAATGTGAACTGAATAAAATGATTGTAAAATTACATCAACTTCTTAAACTGGGGGCCTCATTCAGCTTTGCCGCCCCGGGCCTCTGACGGGCTAAGTCCGCCACTGACCCCGTGTACTTAGATTTTCTAATGATGAAGGGAGGAGTGTATTGCTTCGACGTTTATTACTTTCCAAAGAGTATGATGTCGGTTCAGCTAGTTCAGCACTTACTGAAACTATCCGAAATATTATAACGTGTAAGTCAACCCCACGAAACAAAGGTTTTTTGAAAATCAAGTATATCTCACCGCGTGTTACCACTAGTCAAAGAAAAGAGAAAAATCCACGTAAAATGGTGAGTAAAATAAATCCCTTACCCTTAGCAGAGCGTCGGAGATTGTGAAATTAAGCTTTTCATAATGTACTTAAGGGTCCCTAATGAGGAACAGATGAGAATACTGGGGCCAGTTCCTTTCTACTTTTGGATTATCCGCCTTTACTTTCCACCAGATAATTCTCTGATATAACCGATATTCAATTTCCGATTAGGGATAAACCTGGTAGCGATTCGGAACGCACTATAAATCCTTTTTAGAAATCGTTGTTAACTCAGAAATATCAAAAATGATTCTTTGCAGCGATATTTAATTGAATTATCTTCCACAGAAAGCTACAAAATACAGTCTCCGGAACGTGTGTGATGAAGTAAAAGAGGTTTATTTCATCAAATTTTATTCGAATAAAATGGTTTCGAATACTTAAAAATTTAATAAAAATACTTTAAAAAGTCATAAATAATTACTCGATAAGAAATATTTATCTTGTACCGTAAAACGTACCTTTCGCGAAGGAGGGATATTACGATTATTTTTAAACAATATTCGTACCTTAATTAGAGTCTCGGTAAATTCAAATTGCAAACAATTAAGAAACCATACTTAATGCGCATATACATTTGTTTTCTACAAGCCAAGTATTAGAAACATCAGGAATATTTAATACGGTTTCCTAATTTAAATTCGGTATATCGAGACTCTAATTAAGTTATGTATTTTGTTTAAAAATAATCATAAAATTCCACCTTCAAGAGGTGTCTATTTCGCTATATTTATCGAGCTGTTTTTTTTCATTTTTTAGTGCACTTTTATTAAATTTCTGCAGTAAACATTGACGTTGATATTTGTTTATTTTTTTCGACTGTTTTATTCCAATGTAAATATTTTTGGGTAATAATGCGGATAGACCAATTTTTAAAATGTCGTCACTTTCTCTACTGCGTAAAGCTCAGTGTCGGTATAAGAATGTAATACTTTAAAATTGCGTCAGCAGCGAGCTTATAATCACATTTTTGAGGATTTCAAATTCACATTACCTTTATTCGAATCTACATCTTCATAACGTTAATAGTACTTTAAATTGCTCGTATTCGCGTCGCCTTTTAACATTTTAAAATTTTGAGTATATATATATATATATATATCTGTGACCCACATTCGAATGAAAATTTTTTCGACTAATTTTCGCTCGGTTAGTATTATTAAGTAACGAAAATATGTTTTTGAGAAGACTCTTTTTTCTTTTTTTTTCATGTCTATTTAAATAACTATTCAGTTATCACTCACCGATTGCACTTATGCGGGACCACCAGTGATTAAACAAAGAAGGCATTCGTGAAAATGGGAACACCGTTCGATTCCGATCATTTTCAGAAGTGATTTTAATGATAATCTGAAAACTTTTTCTGGTTAGGAATTTATCGAATTTAGGCGCAAAACTTTTTAAAATAACAACCCTTCCATTTCTGCTAGACGCTCCTGTGTTTTTACGACGGTTAAACACATCATGTTGAACGATTACAGCAATACACAATTATTGTTACCTCAAAATCTGTTTCTCCGCAAAAATAATTCGATTTTCAAAATTGACCGTCTTTAAAATGCTTCACTTGCAAAAAATGAAATTTTACTTACTGATTAAAATTTATATTGTCTCAACTGCGTCATTGATTAAGGCTTGTTCGTTAATAATGCGCGGGATTTTTTTTTTTTTTTTTTTTTTTAATAAAAAGACAAAGCCGCAAAACACGTTTGAGGATATTTGCGCGCCTCTCATTAGAAAGAGAAAATAATAGTCTTCTTCCTCTTTTCGTTCAATCTTTACGAAAGAAAGTTAGAAGGACCTACATATATTTCGTTAATACGTTTTTATTATTATTATATTTTTAAAAATTAGTAAAAATGAAACAACGAATGAAAAAGAAATTAAAAAATCACTAGTTTTAGAAATACAAAAGCTCAGGATAGGAAAAAAAAAAAAAATACAAAACTACTAGCGGGGGGAAGTATGTTTAAAAAACAGTAAGTTTGACATACTTTTAAACTGTTTCGATCGGTCTGTCTCAGTTTTTAGATCAGTGAATTTTAGAATTGCGAAAAGATTCAACTATCATGGCGAATCGAGATATTCCGTTCGAGAGGAATTGAATTTACCGCAGCGTATTGAAAATATATAAAAAAAGGACGAAATATAACCACGGGTTAATTTCCATAATTGACCAGCTTGAAAAAATAAACAAAAGTAAATTGTCCACCGGAAAAGTCTGAGCTTGTTAAGGATGAATATTTTTGAAATTTCAGTGGGGATTCTCTATAATAATGTCTTTTTCGGTAGACAATTTACTTTTTTTTCAAAAAAAAACCCCAAAAATAACCACATAATTTAGAACACAGAAATAAAATTTGTTAATCACTACATAATAAAATCACCGACTTGTTTTGCAGTCAACGAGCTGCATTTACGAAATATTCTTTTTATTACTTATTAATTAATGTTTATTTCTACGTATTGGATTATATTATCGATACTTGAAATGTGTACGGTTTCCGTTTTTTCGATATTTTAGTTTTACCGTTTAACTTATTGTTACATTATTCGTAAAATTGTTTTTATTTCTAATTCATCGGCAAAACCTTTTTAGTGCCCCTATTCCAGCACAGCTTGCTGAATCGAATATACCACCCCTGTCTATCCGCAGATCTTATTTAGGCTATCGTTTCCTCGCTAAATGTCTTTCACACTCATCCTTTACTCTCATTTTCTGCTACCTTTCAATTTCGCGGAATTGGCATTTTGTGCCTAGGAAAATGTCTACCTTATCTCTTATTTCTCTCCGTCTTAGTTCACTTTTGCCAAACATATAGTTTCCTTTAATAGTCCGCCCCATTTCTCCTTTAACTTCAGTGATCTCTTCCAATTTCCCAAAGTATTTATTTTGCCTGCACTTTCGAAATCTCTTCCTCCGGCAGTAATTAAACAGGAATTCTACAGTACTGTCAATTCTCTCCTTCCTTCTCATGTAAACATTTTCACTGATGGTTCTAAAGGGGCTGATGGTGTTAGCGCTTCTTTTATTCTTCCAGATTATAAATTCTCTGAATCCTTTTGTCTTCCTTCATTCTGTTGCATATTTACGGTCGAGCGTTGATGGCTATTTTAGGTTCCATTATTTTTATCTCCTCCACTCATTTTTCTTCTCATTTTCTGTTCCGACTCCATGAGTGCTCTTCAGCTCCTCTCCTCTTTCCGATCGTTACTGTGGCTTTATTATTCTCTGTATACGCTTTCTCATTCGGATTCTTTCTCTTCTATTCATGCGATTCCTATACTGATATTTGCTGTGGGTTCCTGGCTATTCTGGCATCCTTGGTAATAAGGCGGATGATTTTTTGGCTCCAATTTCTTTTTCCTTCTTTTTCACAAAAAATCCCATCTTCTAATCTCTTGTCGCTATGTAAAAATGTCTATCTCAGATTTTGGTCGGATTTATACATTTCCACTTTTTCTAATAATCAATCCCTCTGTACCCTTGTCTAGTTTCAATCCAGGGTTCCTTCTGTTTCCTCCTCTTCCTCGCTTTTTCGTTGTCTCCATTATGCGTTTACGTTTTAACCATTCCTCGCTAGAATCCCACTTTCGCTTCTCATTAGCCCCTTCATTCAAATGATGCGGTTGCTTGTGACGCTGATTAGCTGTTCTTTGAGTGTCTAATTCTTTCGGTGGACCGTTCGGCTCTGTACTCCGATTTGCTTAAACTTGAGCTTCCTGCTCCTTTTCGTACCTACTATATCCTATCTTTTACTTCTCCACTTATTGTCCCTCCCATTGTTACCCTCTTATTAGCGATATTTGATTGTTTTATTATACAAACTTTCCTTTTCCTCTAATTGTTTCTGGATGAAGGTCCTTACTTGACGAGCCCAATTTTATTCTTTATTCTTTCTTTTTCTTTAAAAAAATACCGCAAATCTCCTTTTAAACACGTTTTCAAAATTACCAATTTCCATGTCTGTAATTTGAATTTTTTTCTATCCCTTCTCCCCTTTTTGTCACATTCATAAACTGTCATTTACGAGTACCCCTCATGTATCTTCACTTAACCAAAGTAAAATGTCCGATACCTTGACAGGAGTCAGGGATTGCGGGATTAAGCTTTTCATAATGTACTAAGCCCAACATTAAAACACCGACCGTTGCGACTCATCGAGACTGTATGTTAAATTGTTCGCGAAAAATAACAGCCTATTTTTAGGTTCCTTTGTTTTGCCGGAGTTTTCAAATATAATAAAATGTTAATTGTTTCATTTTGAATAATAAACGGTAATAATTAGGCCCTATATACAATCATTTAACAACCTCGTGGAACAGGTAACTTATTTCTAACAAAGAAATAAATAAAAACATTTTTTTCAAACGTAAGGCTAATTTATTTTTTATTTATTCTTAATATTGGGCCGATAATAGTTTAAATGTTCAAGAATTTAACATACTTCGCCTGTTACGGCAGTTGGAAGTATTTGTGATTTCGATATTATTATGATAAGAATATTATCAGAGTGCGCTCGTAATTTATCCTTCCAGTCTCCCGGGATTACTGCTCGGCACGTTACGGAAATAATCTTTACGTCAACACGCTATTTTTCCTTAAAAACTTTGTGATATCTCTATCGATAGCCGCCTTTTCCGGATAAGATCAAAGTTGAAAAAAAATCGAGTCTGCAACAGGCAATGTACGTATCCAGTTTCAGACGTATTATCCGTACGCGTGGCTCTCTTTATTGAAGGAAAAAAATGCCTTGCAAGAGAGGAGGAACGCTAACTTAATAGTTGGACGTTATCCTCCAGACCAAAGCGTGGACTTTACTGCGTGCACGCAGTGCAAAAGCTGATAGCGTGGGCGCACCATAGCCATGATGTTAACGATTCGCTGATAATAGTATATTATTTGAGCGCTGGAAACTAAGGAAATTCCTATTCCGAATATCCGAATAAAAGTCAAAATAACCAGACAAACTCTAGTCTCTAGAACTCGGTCACGGCTCCTCTTTTAACAACATTCATTCGGCATAATTATAGCCTGATATGGCGCGAATGCCTTTTTTACGAGTTCAAAAACTACAAATCCCGAGGTGAAATGTAAAAAAAATTAGCAGTCATCCGATTTCAGACTGGGGTCAAAAGAGTTATTTAAATGACCTGTTCACTTTTGTGCGGCGGTTAGTAACTTTTTTCATTTTCTTCTTCGCGGTCCGATTCTATTCAAGCTTTTTATACGTTCTATTGCAACGATATTTTATATTTTAAGGAGAAAACCAGCGTAAGTTTGATCGGAACATAGTTTACTTATTTTTTCGAAAGATTCATGTGATTTGTTTTATATTTGAAAAACGTGTTAATACGCATACAAACTTTTTCCGGAGGAACGTCAACCTGGGTGCCAGTTTCCACCACTACTCCGCTGGAAGCGTGCAATAAGCTGAGCCAGAGAAGTACGCAGAGAGCACGGTCCATTTTCAATAAAAATGCAAAGGTTAATTGGTTGCGATTAGCGGCAACACTTCGAAACTATACGCCTGTAAATTGTTCACTCTGCTCATTTATACGCTTGAAAACACTTCCGAAAACACTTTTATAGCGAATTTGTTTACTTCGAAATAACCTTTGTACGCAGCTGCGAATTTTAATTCTTTATCAAACATTTGTCACGCATCTACAATATTTAAAACGGACTTTTGTTAATTTAACTTTTACTATTACTTGTTTAACCTCTACACGTCCTTGCAGCTAAACCTGACAATAGAAAGCAACAGCTGGAAACCGAAATTTATTAACTCTTACATGTCGTCGCCGCATTGTGCCGAACAAACGGTAAGATACTGAAACGAAAAAAAAAACAAAAAAAAAACAAAAAACACCCATACTTCGGGGCACGCGATAATTTTTAATTTATAGTGTTCCATTCAAAATACCCATTTAGCCGCCTGTGTTATTCTACACATTCTTGCTCGATCAGAATCTATCGTTTTTTTTTTTTTTTTTTTTTTTCATTTATTTTCTTTCTAAGAAAAGCTCATCATTAAATCCTTTACTCAGCATCAGCGGAAGGAAAGAGAAATTAGATTTTAATTTGGTCCAAATTGTGAGTATTAACTAGTAGTAGAAATTATGGGCAGGCCGGAACGGGACATGACGTAAGAAGCGCATCGAGGGTCTTCAGACTAAATTCCAGCAAATGTGAAGCATTCGGTCGGTAGAAAGGGAGAAACGCGCAAAAAATAAACGATCAGTGTCACAAACGATTATTATGTCATTGAAATATAATAGACAACAAATACAAAGGCGAAACATAAACGAGGCGGAAGCGATCAATAATGGAGAAAATGAATAATGGAGAAAATAAAAAAGCGACGAAGGAAATGAAATTAAAGAAATGAAGGTTTAGAAAGAAAATTGTGACAGTATACAAAGAAAAAAGGAAGAAATGTAGTAAATGGGAGATGAAAATTTTACAGTTTTCTTTTATTTTTTATCTTATTTAAGGGTTAATTCCTCGGTTGTATGACTTTTCCCTAATTTTCTTTTTCTGACCCCTATATCATACACTAACGGGTATCTTAATACCTTCCGAAGTGCGATAAATTCGGCAATGCGATGGGATGATATTGTTAAGCGTCTGAATAACGTAAGCTTTTTAATGGTGTTCCCTAAGAAAAAGACAATGAGCGAAGGAAAGGCACTGACAAAAGAAACGAAAACGGACCGCGATGTATTTGAGAAACGATACTCGCGGCAGAAGCGGAAACAGAGTTAATTTTAACATGGCGAGAGAAAATGGATGGAAGTGGCTTTCTTATTTTTGATAATAATTTTTCTCACGAACCATAAAACGCTTTGAACGTAGAATGTAATACATTAACAGTTTCACTAAAAGCAATATTCAATTCAATTCAATTTATTCAGTTCAATTATGTACAATCTTAAATATTAGAGTAACTAAAATATGTTTACCACAAACGCGCATTGTTGCGCGAGCAGTGGTGAATATTATTATATAACTATTTATTACAAAAACCAACCTGGTTATTAATTGTTGGCTGTTGTTTACAAAATTTCATCTATTAACTATTAAATATTGTATACAGATTTAAATAACAGTATAAAATATGTAAAGCACAATTACCAATACATTATAGTAAAGTATTTTTCACTTATGTACCACATCTGCACACCTAAATATAGACCCAATTATACTCCCAGTTATACACACTTAGAATCCATACATTCCATAAACAGTCGTACAGACAAGCTTTTCACACATATGTACCTCTCAAATCTCCACATGTGATATTTATTAATACTTAAGTAAAGTCTAATTTAGCCTGCGCTTCATTTGTACTTGCACTCCTACCAAGGCCGTGTCCACGGGGTGGGTTTTGGGGGTTAACCCCCCCCCATGAGAAATGAAATAGCTTAGGTACTTCATTAATATTTTATGCAAAATTTTTTGTTACGAGTCTAATCAATAACATATGTAATTTTTATTAATGTTTATACAGTAATTCGTTTATTTAAATTATTAATATATAAATCAAACTGATGGAAATTATTAATAAGTGAAAAATGTATTTTTATTTATAAAATAAATATGCAAAGAAAATGTTCACCCCCCCCCCCCCCCAAATTCTGGGCACGGGCCTGACTCCTACCCCCTTAATACTACAAATACCAACGAACAGTAATGTTAACAGCCTTTATAATAATATTTCTCTGCTAAATATATAAAGTACAGGTTTGTTATATACATAAGGCAATGTTGCAGGAATCAGATTTAAGCACTGTTTCATTCCAAAATTATAAGTTAGATAGCTATATTGCCCTATGTTCACAGAATAATATATCAATTAATTATAAAACTAGTCATAAAACTAATCATAAGAACTAGTCACTTATTCTCCCTTAGTCCCTTAGTAATAAACTTCAACTGCAAATCATAAATAATATCATGATATAAATTGCTATATTAATAATATAACAAACTACAGAAATTACAGTAAAGATAAGTATACTAATATTAAGTAAGAAATGCATTATTCTAAATATCAATGTTATTGTTTTTATCGTAATCATTAACTTACTGTTACTATTGTTAATGTTGACATTATAACTACACTGAGCTGTTATATTTATTATTGAAATTATAACCGTTATTATTCTGTTTATTTTTATTAGCAGTATTATTTTTTTTTTTTTTTATTACTGTTAATATTATTATGACTAATATTGATAGCATTTGCAGTAATGAAAATCATCGTTAACAGTTGTATTACCTCAAATCGCAGAGCGATCTATGCTATTTTAAGGGGGAAAGTTAGTGAGTTCAGCCTAAAACGGTTTAATCTCTTTCAGTTCAGTGAAAAAATAGAGAGATGATATTAGTCTGCAAATTTACCTTTCGAGTTGAAATCCATGCGGTCTTTTTTAGAAGTGCACACCTAAAGAGAAGGAAAATAAATAAGAAGAAATAAATAAACATGTTCCATTTCTGATCGCCTGGCTATTTGGTTCCATCTATTGAATTATCATGTTGTTGGGTCAAGGCCGCTGACGAACCCAGGTCCGGGACTAAAACAAAATAAATAAATAAATAAATAAATAAACATTTTAAGAAGTAAGTAAAAACGAAAAGTAGAAGGATGAAGTTACACATCGGGGCTACAGTCTAACTTTTCACGGCCCGGTAGGACAATAACACGAGTTAAACCGCGAGAATTAACCAAAATATTTTACCTGGGCCATGAAACTAATCTAATTTTTATTTTTATTTTATTCTCTCGACCTTAAGTTTCTGAAATTCGAGTATAGGTATTATTCCGAATTAATTCAATTATACTATCACCGGTATTGAAGAACCAAAGCCACTGCGAAAGCGTACGCTATACGTAGTAATGAATCATCCATTTTTAAAGCATAGCTAAAGAATACTATCTTGTTACCAAAAAAATTATCCCAACCTTCTTTCACCACCTTTTTCACCCATCATTCGTAATTATTTTTCTAAAGTAAGAAACCATTCAAACATTCATCCGTCGTCCTCTGAGGATAGAATTTGTGAAGGGATTATTAATCCGTATTGCCTTAATTCGTCGAACATATCGCTTTTTTTGACGACATTAAAATTCCTGCCCGCTCTGTCGAACTCAAATTCCATAATATTACCCTTCCTGAGTCTATCTCTGTATACAAAATGCGTTTTTCTGTTTCCGCTGGCGTCCATTGTTCACCTACGCAATGCTTAAAATGTATTATTTTTGGACACATCGCAAAACACTGCTCCGTCGTTTTTCCTAGTATACGTCTTTACTGCGCTACAAGCATCTAGGCTCAGAATTTAGTAACCTACAAGAACTTCTCGTGTGCCGTAACTGCAAAGGAACCCGCCACATCTATGGTCGATCTTGCCTTGAATGGATTTGGCAAAGAGAAATTAAATATATAATGACATTCCAAGATATCTCCTTTTAAGAAACCTCTCATTTTAAAAACAGCAATTCATCTTTGCCTTTTCATCTACCAATCGAGCCTAGGTGCTAATATCTCTTGCCACAATATTACCACTTCCCTCTCTTCTTTTTCTAATTCTCTGCCGCGTCCTAAATCGTACGCCTTTCACAAACATCGTAACTTTAAACCTTCCTACAAAATCCTCTCTCTAACTGCCTCCCCTTCCATCTAATTATAACCCATCTCCTAATAATGGATGGACTCTCAAGAAATCTGCCTCTCTTCTGGCTTACCTTAATTAATTGTCCTTCGCAAATCTTACGCTTATCAACCTTGTATCCTGATCTTCTCCCAATTCGGTTTCCTCAATTTCTTCTCCCTTAATTAAAATTATTTCTACAGCCCATTCTTTTTCGACTCTCTATTTTGTGTCCTTTCTGACAATATAAAAATTATTTAAAAAGAAAGATGAGAAGATTCAAAGCTAAATTTTCTTCTCTCTATTCTTTTATATATTTTTTGTAATTTACTAACATTTTCCTTTCTATCCCTACTTGTTTAATCTTCCCTCTTTTATACAATATGAAGCATCCAAGTTAGTTAACCGATGAATTAAATCTCTACCTATCAAAGATTACCGTAGTGACCATGCCCCGAGCCTAGGTATACTTATTTTGTTAATTTTTCTCTCGAATGGACTCCCATTGAGATGGCTCGCGTAATCTTTAAATCGAGTGTTTATTTGGATTACTTTTTTCTCTCGCATTCGTTGTTTTATTCGTACAATTGTGAGATTAGATGGCGTATATAGCTACGGCTACGTAACACTCAAAAGCATTACAGCTTAATTTCAGCTGGCAATATTGTATTTATATAGATGCTTTTAAACCGTTGTCTTCTTATGCAAAAATCTTTTTATATCTTCTTTAGGTCTGTACATAAATGAATTCTGTTTCCTTTTGAATCTCTATATAACTCAGTAGTCCCGACTTAATTCCTTCTGAATTTTAATCGCTACAATTTATTACTCTTTTCTTCCCTATTTACTCTTTTTTTTTTTTTTTTTTTAATATAAATACCCTTCACCTGTATTAACGGATGTCTCTCCTTACTGTTCTTTGTTCTTTTCTACTTCTCTTTTTCACTTCTGATATTTCTTTAGCTTCATAATACCGGCTTTATTTTGATCTACTACAATGAAACTGTCACAGCCTCAGAACCAATAAAAATTTCTTAAAGAGTTTATTGGATCTCCATAGTATCAGTGTTGCTCTTGTCTCTAAAAAATGGCTTTGGTCATGACATAAGAGGTTTCAAGTTAACCAGATATGATTGCGATAATTGCTATGCTGACTCTATAATGCTCGTTGGAAATGGTATTCCATTCCACTCGTTCCTCACAATCTCTCTCCTGGTCGTAATCTACTTAACATCGTTCACATCTTCGTCGATTCTTCTTTTATGCGTCCTTTCAACATTGTTTCTATTTATGTTTCGTCTAATTACGATCTTCGCCACTTCTCTCTTTCTTCCCTTTTTAATTCTCTCCTGCAAGATTCATTATCGGTAGGACTGGGACGCCCATTCTTCCAGTAGAAATGTACATCCTGTAATACCAATAATTTCATGATTTAGAATACTATTCTTACTAATAACTTCTTAATGACCTTTGGTTTGTATCCGTTTATATGTATAGTGAAAACTAAATTTTGAATCATTTAAAATGTTGTAATTAAAATAATTTAAAAAAAAAAAAAATTATGGTTATAATTTCACTTTTAAAAATATACTTTTTAACGATGCCGTGCAATTCTTATGTTAACATATATCTGTGAATGTGAACTGAATTTCCTTATCACGTAAATCCGCTACTAAATATTTGTAGTAAATGTACGATCGAAGATGCTGCTTTGGAGGCTGAAACCAATATTCCTCCTCTTTCTGTTAGATCATCGTACTTAGCAGACAGGTTTCTTATGAAATACTGTCCTCCAACCAGCTTCAATTTACTTAAATCTTATTTGGACGTTAAAAGCAATTGGAGATTTAAAGCCTTCAGAATGCCTCTATTATCTTTAATTGCTGCTAGGCTTCGGGTGCAGCTTTTTTCATACTACATCTTAAACCAAAATATTCCCTCGTCCCCGTTTCACTTCCGTGTTTAGCGCTGAATATGTGGCGATTTTTAAGGCTTTGTCCTTTTTAAATTCACATAACTTCGCTAAAAATATCATTATCATGCCCAATTTCATGAGCTGTTTATCAGCCTTAATACTCTTATCGTTCAACACAAAATCCCATCCACGCCTTTATAAAATCAGAAGCCTAGTAGTGTCCGTTGCTGAATCCGGCGTAGTGGTTAATTTTGTTTGGATTCCAGGGCATACGGATATCTATGGTAACGAAGTGTCAGATACGGCCGCCAAAGAAGCATGGACGAAGGATTATTTAGTTTCATATTTTCCTAACAGAGACCTATTCGAGCTTATCGGATATGTTCATAAAGAATATTGGAAGACTACATGGGCAAATCCATTTTGTGCGCAACAGTACAAAAAGGTTCAACCCAATATCCCTAACGTTAATTGGTTTAACTACATTACAACTGTTCCGTTGAATACCAGATCGTTCATCGTTACCTTATGTCACCTCCGGCTGGGTGTAAATCGCCTCCCTGTTTCTTTATACAACATGGACTTAATCTCTTCTTCCTATTGTCAACATCCACTTGACTCGACAAAGTAGCGGGCGCTGATCATCTCATCTTTGAATGTAATTTATATATAGCGCAAAGAATTAATTTATATAACTCAATAATTAACTTCCAGATCCCTCTACCATGTAGTGTCAACTTTCTCCCGACCACCGGAGGTGCTGCAACATACAATTTATTACAGTTCAGTGCATTATTACTGTGTAGCATTAGTCAGTTAATTAATTATATCACACTGTCGATAGATTAAATTTTTGATGCCAAAAAAAAAAAAAAAATTAGTTTTTAGTGCAATAATTTTTTATTTAATGAAAGATTGAAAACAGTTTAGAAAAGGAAATTAATTTTAATCGTTATATGTGAATTTTGTGAAAATCTCATCTGAAGTCGGATATTGATATATAAATATGCATTAGTGGATTTAGAGTCAGGGGCTAATAAGATTTCAGATCTCACTCTTAAATGTATTACTACAATAATTCAAATACCCCATCTTTAAATGGAAAAATGAAAGTAATATTTGAAGAAATATTATTATTTATAGCATTCTTAATTAATAAAAATATATTAATTGTGTAGTAAAAATTATAAAAACAAAATTTAATAATCAATAAGGAAATATTGTTAATACTTAAAATTAAATAACTTTACATTATATGCTAAAAAAAAAGTTTGTCAACAACTGTGAACAGGTCTGGATTTAGAGGGGTTAGGGGGGCTGCAGCCCCGGGCCCCGCCTTGTAAAGGGGCCCCCAAGAGGCTCCAACATGGATGGTTAAACGTGCAATAAGAGATGTTTTTCCAAACATTTATATTGCATATAAAATATTTGTAACTATACCGATTACAAATTATAAGACGGAAAGATCTTTTTCGATATTAAAAAGAATAAAAAACATGTATAGATCAACCATGCTAGATGATAGATTATCAGCGTTATCAAGATTAATGACTGAAACAGATTTTCTCCGTTCAGTAGATTTTAACGACATTATACAAGAATTTGCAGAGAAAAAAAAAACAAGAAATAAAGTCATTGTTTAAAATTATATATATACGTATATATATAACTCGGCCATTTTGGCCTCACAAGGAACTGTGTCCCTTGACCCCTCTTGCTTTCATTTCTGTCTCTTTGTCTTCTATACTTTGTATAATATGATCAAAATTTACAACGTAATTCTTACTGGCATCAACACAAAAAAAATAACATAATCACAAAAATCCTATCCTAACATTTAACTTTTATTATATAAAATTAAAACATTTTTTCGTTACATTTTTCGTTACATAAAATTGTGATATTTTTTAAATAACAATAACAAAAATCCTATAAAATATAACAAACGTTACATAAAATTGTGACATTTTTTTGGAACATTTTTTCTAATGGGGCGTAGCCTAAGATTTATGTTGTAATCAATATAAATATATATATTTGGACATCCAAAATTCTACCCATTATCTATATGATGTTTAGTTTTGTTTACATTAATAATTATATGTTAATTTGTGAATTCAAAATAATATAATTAAATTAAATTTAAAAAAACTTAATTATTTTAGAAAACTGATAATTTTTTCACTTCCGAAAGGGGCTCCTAATATTTTCATAGGCCCGGGCCTATCATACACTTAATCCGGGCCTGATTGTGAGAGGGAAGGTTAGGAGGAAAGGAAGGTTATATGTTATAAGTTGAAAACTGAATGTCATTTCTAATTAGGATAGCTGAACACCCGTAATTGTCTATACGGTTAGGGGAAAAACGCTGGAAAATGCATCAGCGTTTTATCAGTATAACCAACAAATGCACAAACGTAGCACAGATAGACTTTATCAAACACAAAAATCCGCTCTAAATGTAACATTCTTCCTTTTTTTATATCAACGATATTACTGATTGACTGGCTACCAATTACAGCTTGATTGTACATGGATGCCTTTAATATTTCCTTGCCTTTAGGCATCCTATATAACGCTCGAGATATCTTTCAAAACACTATCGGACGGCTAATAATAATAGTCTTGTCTTTTCTTCTTCAAAAACTGTTTGTGTTGACTTCTATAAAGAGGGTCTGTTTTTAGAAATCTGCAACTTCGCTCTCCTTTTTCAACTAACCATAAAATTCTTTGCTCTTTCATTTGATCAAAACTCACTTCATAAAAACCCTTGCGAAAATATTTTAATTAATAGTTTACTTTTTTTCAATATGAACCTCTGTGAATGGTCGTGCAGATTCTATAAATTTAATTGTTCCCTACTTTCAAATGTTACATTTTCTTTACATAACCATATCGGTGAACAAGTTAATTTTTTGTGTTCTCTGTATGGTACATTTTCTTGGCCTGATGGAGCAATGAGAAAAAAGGAAATTATACGCTGCTGCTGTATAAGTTCCAACGTGATGTGCTATCTAAATTGTTTTAAAGAAACTGCCGTATAGGACATATGAGAAGTTAAGCTAATTCATTATATTTTTTTATTTCTATTTACATAATATAGGACTCAGCCTGATGGTTTAGAATGATAACTTTGTGACTCGAAAAGTGAAAAAATTCAATGAAATTCGAGTTCGAACAAAAGAGTATAAGTGTTGATAACTGTTTACGAATTTTGTTAACCCTCCATTAGTCGCGCACAAAATAGTTTAATTGTGAGTCGCGCGGATGACATATGTCATCCACTTTTAAAAACAGATTTGTATCTTCAAAATTTTACTCTTTAAAAATTTCTTCTACAATATAATTAGTTTATGCTGTATTCAAAGTGTTTATTATGTAAAATTTTAAATTATCAAAATATTCCTTAGAAGAAACAGTAGAAAAAAGTATAATCATAATTCTAACGTAATTTCAATAACTTTTTTATATTTTATTTTATTAGGTCTTTTTACAACATTTTAGTTTTAAATTAATAATTAAGGATGTATTTCGTGTTTTCATATAACTAATACGGTACTATAAAGACTTACTCTAAAATGAACTAGTTTTCTAAACAATTCAAAAAAATGTGTTTTAAGTGATCCGGACAAAGCCAATTTTTACATTTTATGCACCATTTTTGTGTAGTTTTATTCTGTTTATGACCGCAAATGTAGCATCTTTCGCGTGATTCGGAGGGTTCTTGAATTTCTATCGAACATTCTTGCCCATAAACTAATAGTATGTTGTAACATGTAACAATTTCAGGTTTTTGAGCACTACCGGTTGCTTCATCTATAGTGCCAACGAAGTGCATTGAAAATAGTACCACCTTTTTTTTTTTTTTTTTTTGAACAGTAGGATACCAACGTACAATCTTCTTGAAATCCGAATATCGAAGAGTTTTCTGTTCTACTTTTGCTTGGTAAAAACTCTTCAGGAATTTCACCTTAATTTTTACATACGGTTCCAACATAAGTCAGTTTATTATCTTTTAGGATTTTCACTAATGACAAACTAGAGAGCCAGTTATCGCCAGTAATATTTCTATTTGTTCCTTCCACTGGCTGAACCAGCCTAGTTACAATATCTTCAGAAGAATTGCCCACAAAATAACGTCCACTGGGCTGCTTTCCAACATATGGTTTTAAACTTAACGTGTAAGCTGGTTTTACATCGAATAAAGCAAACACCCTCAGTCGATATTTTGCTGGCTTGCTGGGTATATATTGTTGAAATGGACAGTTTCCATAAAATTTCAATAACCGTTCACCTACCGTTAAATACTCTGACGGAGTAAAGTATTTGTGAAAATTATTCACGAATAATTCGTGTATTTCTTTTATTGCAGCTAGTTTATCTGTTGGTTTTCGGGAATCTCTGTCATGGATATTATCAAATCTCATACATCGCAGTAAAAATCTAAAGCGATTTTTATTCACGCATAAATAACACGAAATAACTGTACACAGAGAACACAAAACGTCTTTCTTATTACGAAATAAATAACCGAAATAAAAAGGAAGTTATCAATTAGCGCAAAAATTCAGCCAGGAAAAAAATACTTTGCTGGTTGCTCGCGCGGATGGCAGTCATCATCCAAGCATGTTTAATACACTTTATTAAAAGTATACACACTACGATGATTTAACTGATTATTGCAATGTGTTTGATAAGTCTTACATAGAATATACCTGAACGGGTAATGTTCAATTTTCTATATATTAACAGTTATAACTAAAAAAAGAACAATGGATGACATATGTCATCCGCGCGACTAATCGATGATTAATTATTAATAATAATCAGTTTATAACAAATCAGCATTACAATCTGTAATTAATAAATGCCGTTTGGAGCATTCTTTGTTCTATTGTTTATTTTATTTACAGTTTCATCCATATTACATTTTGTAATATTTTAGATATAGACATCGCTTAAATTCATTTGATATATTAGAAAGTATTATTATTCTTAATGCCTACGTTAATTAAAACTTTATATACACTTTTAATTTGTTTTAAATCCCGAAGGGCCAGTAACCGCCATATTAATCTCCATCTGCAGACGCATACAAATGAAATTCCTTACACAGTGAGATTAACAGTGTACAAATAGTTTACAATTCAACTAAATTTAATAACTATAAAGAATTAAATATTAAACGAGATGAGAGGAAAAGTCATTATGATTGTAAAAAAGAAAAGATATAGAAAAAGAAGTGTAAATAATAATTATAAGGTAATAAAACAGAAAGAAAAATATACGCCTAGTTAAAAAGCAGATAGTGTTTAAAAGTGCCTAGACTTTGCAACTAAAATAAAAACTAAACTTTAAAACTGTTGAACTGATAGACACCTTTTCAGATCAACAATTATGAAACTTTAGAAAATCAGTTTTTGAATACAAGTTACAATAATAATAATAAAGATAAATGTCTACAGTTTGTATTGCGAAATAGTATATTTAATTTTAATAGTGCAATTTATTGTTTTTAGTTCAACTTGTATGTGTAAGATCGATGTTCATTAAAGCAAACAAGATAAGTACATATATAGAAAAATAATTATATTACAATGTGTTTCTTTATACTCGCTATTTCTTGTTTGTTCCCACCAGCATCTAGATGTCTGATGCTATCACGATTTAGAAATTAATTTCAAAGGAGATATTTTCACTTTCAAATTTTCTTCAGTTCTTTTCAGTCATTAGTAAATTAACTCGAAATAATTAATCATTTAATTTTCAATGTTTTTTGTTCTTTGTTTTAATAAAAATGAATTCGAAAAGTAAAATCAGCGTAATGAGAAAAATGTCATCAGGGCCGTAACTAGACCAAAATTTCGGAGGGGGGGGGGCACAAAAATATTTTTATAAATATACATATATATGTGTGCGTGTGTTATCATGAAATACATTATTCTGAATTTCGGCCCATTTAATCGAAGTAGTTATTATTTTGCTGACATGGGGGGGGGGCAGAAAACCCCCCACAGATAAGAACCTGAATGTCATCCCTTAGAATGATTTTTTAAATCCGGACCAGTAGTAAATAAATAATATTTTAAAATTTTCGTTACATCTATTATTGTTTCCCTTAAATAGTTCATTACGTTTTTTTTTCTTTTCAATATTTTAATTATTTTAAACTTTACCTGTTATAATTAGTATAGTTATGAAAAATTGTATTATTATTACTTTCATTGTGTAATACTTGTCTAAATAGTTTGAAAAAAATAAAAAAAAACATTGAACCCGCAAGAGCAAACTTTAAAACAGCATAGTTCATGATTTAAATTAAATAATTCCTTTGAAAGTTTTATACGGTTATGCTAACTGTAAAATTGTTAAGTATTATATTATTAATTTCTTTTTTCCCAAATGGACAATATTTATTTGATGTTTACTAAATAGAAAATTTTATTTCTTTTAACCTTAAACTGCAGAAAAACATTTAACAAAATTAAAATACAACATAAATAATAATCTTAAAATTACAATTTTTAATCAAAAACTACGAGGCAAATGTAATAATTTTAAAAACAGTGTATAGTAATAAAATATAAAAATTAAGAGACCATTTTAAAATATTTATTTTTCAATCAAAATAGTTTCAATTTCAATCGTTCCTGATAAAATAAATAATAATTGTCGTTGAATTAATATTATAAATCATTGTTAGTGTGAACTATACTTTAATGATGAAGAAGAATTTGTAGAAAAAAAACAAATATGTATTTTAAGCTAGTCAATGGATGCAAGGTTTTCTGCAAAAATGTAATTGTTTTATGTGTTGTTGTTTTTTTGTTTTTATAATAGAAGCGATTAATTTTGTTTGTTTAATATGGATGCGAAGTATCTAGAGAATAAAATATTAGATTTACAAGCTAGATTAAAGGCTGGTAAGGCACCTGGTCAACGAGATAATTTTATACGAAATATGCCTCCTAATGCATTATGTAGCCCTATAAACAATATTTCTGGGCGTAGGCCAAAACAATGTAAGTAATTTTTTTATATGGATATATATTTTTAAATTTTAACTTCTTATAACGTTTCTTATAAAGTATACATGTCAACGGTTTATAAATTGTATTTAATTTTCTCTTTAGTCCACCTTATTTGTTCGCATTTACTTCTGTTTGTTTTAATTCAAATGATGTATTATTAATTATATCAAAAGCTTTTTGCTGTAAATAAATTTTGTTCACATATGTCAAACTATTGTTTTCTCGAAGTTGATTACCGATTTGTAATTTAACGTTCGAGTTTTTTCGTAATATTTAAAAATAGTATTGAGAATGTTACATTTGCGTTATACGATTATTTTTCAGCGCTTCTTTGAAAATGTAATAAATTTTACTAAATACATACTATTAATTTCATGTATGCATGTAATTAAAACGTAAATTTTCTGAACAAAATTAGTGGGTGACATTGGAACTCCAGCTCGAACAAGAAAACAGTTAGATTTACCTGTAAATGTATTAACTCAGCCTAGATCACAAGAAAATACCGAAGTAGATAGTAAAATGAAAGAAATAATGAAAATGAACGGTATACTTAACATGAACGGAAAGGTAATTCAAATTTATAAACAAAAGTATATATTTATGTGTAAAATGAATATTGAAAATTTTGAGGTTACATTTTAATTAGTGTTTTAAGAATATATTTGCAGTATATTTTATATACGATTTTAGTAGTTTAAAATTTATATATAAAAAATCATTATTAAACGTACAAAAATGAAAATAAGAAAATAAAATATTGTTTTTTTTGTTTTTATCTGTAATAATGAATTCGCTCTCTTTCTTTTTTTTGGAAAGTTAAAGTAATTTCGAATTATTCAAATGAAACAGTTAAGATGGTGGTTCTGAAATACTCAAAACTTAACTTATTTTTGATCAGCATGTATTTCGTTTTTTATGATTATTGATTTTATAATAGTTACTTTTTGCAACACTTTTTCAATGTAAAAAAAAAGCAATTGGAATATTTAAACATAATTTATTTAAACTATTAAAACAGACGCTATTACCGAATTAACCGAATGAGATATGTTAAAGAAAGTTTTTTTTTTTTGATTTATAGAAATATTATACGGATATAAAAGATCTTAAACATTTAGGTGAACTCGGTAGTGGTACTTGTGGCCAAGTAGTAAAAATGTTACACAAACGTAGTCAGACTGTTATTGCTGTGAAGGTATGTTCCATCATTAATAATTACTGCTAATAATTACTGAAAAAGTCCGTCTTGCTTTAATAATCTAATCTAAATCAAGTTTGTAGTTATTTATAATCTCTGTCGGATAATATTAAGTATTTAAAGTTAAAATAAAACAATTTAAATTACTTGACTAATTATGTAAAAATTTCCGGTGTTCGAAACATTTCTGATTTATTACACTTTAACTATTGTGATCTGATTTAGATGTCCTAAATTTCAACCGATACAGTTAATCGGTTTGTAGTAGAGATTATTTATGCAAAACAGTTATAGTTTTTGAAAAACCGACATTTATTATGTAAATTATTTTGTATTGATATCCTTGAATTATTGTACAAAGAGAAGTGTTTCAGCAGTTTGGAAATTTAATGTTTGTCTTAAATTATCGATTTTTATAGTAATGTTCATGCTTAAGTATTTGAAAAATGTTAAAGTACATTTGTATGCCGTGATTAACAATCTGTATAGTAGTTTTCTTTGTCCAACTTTAGATGTTCTTGAATTTATTTTAAAAAAAAATGAATAGATAAAAATAAAACCTTAATCGCATTGTATTATTTAAAATTTTTAACTCAAGTTTCAATTTTCCGACATGAAATTTTTAAATATGTAAATAATAAATTTTGATCAGCTGTCATTGGTTTTAGAATAATTAAGTAACATGCAGAATTTTAACTGATTGGTTGAATGATTACAACTAAAATTCGTATTTCTTATTATCATTATGAAATCCCGGGGTACTGTTCTTCTTCATAATATTTAACCTTTATTAATCTTTATTCTTCTAATTAGTCGCAGTTTTTAATGTTCTTGTTTTTATTCGTGTTTTTTTTTTTATTTTATGTCTGCCATCATTAAATTCCTTTTTTTTTTAAACGTAAACCCTTATGTTTACTAATTTAGTGTACTATTTTTATTCTATTTCACCCTTTTTGATTTTATTTTTCTGTTATTTATTTCATAATTTCTTTTGAAATGGTGCAATCTGTTCATTCCCTTTTTCCAGCAAGTATTATTTTAAAAAGTTTTTTTCTATCCTACACTCTGCTATTTCCCGGCCTTTTTATTTTTCCTTTTTTACTGCTTATGTATTCGGGAACAACAGATTTGTTTTCTTCTTAAAAATATTTGTATTTTTCACATTAAAATGCACTTTATGCCAAACGTTTTTCGGTTACTATTATAATATATCGTTCCGCCTCACATTTTTAATAATTTCCTACATTTTTTAAAATTATTCTACCGAAATGTTCTAGATATCACGCTCTTTAATTTTTCGTTATTAGATTTTCTCGTACTATCTTGATATGCCGGGGGCTGAAGTAATATTTTCCGTTTTATTAGTTAATCCTGCATTTTAAATGTGGATAATACATGTGGCACAGTGAAAATCAGAACAATAAATGACCAATTAAAATATAACAAAACGTAAGAATATTGTATCTATGTAAGCAGAATATCCATTTCATATATTATTATTTTTAGTTCGAGGATCTCGTTATCCTTTTTATTATTATTATTATTATTATTATTATTATTATTTTCTTTAATGATACTACAACCTGCTCTTATAGCCCTTTTACCTCATTTATTAACGAAATATTTGATACGATTAGTTCATCGTATTTCATAGAAATGAAGTCTGTATATTTTTTCATTTCTATTTTATCTTTATGTTTTTCGTTTCTTATTCCGACTCCAGATTATCATTCTTTATATTTTCAGTTTTATTTGATACGTTATATATGTTTGTTTTGCCTTTTATTCTCAAGTTGTGTATCGAACGATTTTATGTTTTTATTATTTGGAATTTTTATGTTGCGTTTGTGTTAGAGTATGAATAAATTGTAACAATTTTACATGTTTACTCGTTAAATATAATAAAGTCGCTTAACCTACTGATTTTTGACCGGGCTTTAACGTTCAAACGTCATAGTTTATATGGTAGGGAAAATAACAATAATAAATATGTCATTAAACGATCACCGGATTAAAACAATCAATCAATTGGTAGTTCAGTCGTTTGACTGGTTCGCCCCTATCGTCCAAGTCCTCCACCTATTCCTATCCGCTGTTCGCCTTTTCAATTCTGCGTATGTCTTAATGTTTGTTTCCTTCTTGATTGTATCTATCAGCGTCTGCCTTGGTCTTCCTCTTGGTCTGCGCATCGGTATTTTTCCTTCTATGATGTCTTTCAGTAGGCTATTATGTCTTAATACGTGACCTATCCATTTCAGCCTTGTTTTCCTGATCGTATTCAAGAGTGACCTATTTTCTTTTGCTACAATATAGAAGTCAAAATAAATTAATGTTACGTATAGTACCGATATGTGTAATATATCATTTAATGGGTTTCCTTTTACTTGTTTCTTTTTTTTTTTTTTTTCAATGTTGACTTTTTACTAAATGTTAGACGATATTAATATTAAAATTTGAAATTACTCGCTTTTTTAAATTAGCAAATGAGACGATCTGGTAACAGTGATGAAAATAAACGAATTATAATGGACTTGGATGTAGTATTTAAGTCTTTAGATTGTCCGTACATTGTGCGCTATTTGGGATGTTTTATTACCGAGTCAGATGTTTGGATTTGTATGGAATTGATGGCTACGTGTTTTGATAGACTGCTGAAACGTCTGCAGACAGCTATTCCAGAGGATATTCTGGGCAAAGTAACGTTAGCGGTAAGTTTATTCAATGATATTCTAGAATAAAATATATTCTTATCAAACTATATAATTTTCTAAACAACGTCACTATTCTAGTTAAAATTTGAAAACAGTGTCTCCAGTTTAGCTGTTTTAAGGATTATCTATAATTACCGGCATTTTGTAGAAAGTTGATTCTGATGCGCTGAGATGGTAGTATGAAAAGCTACTTTTATTATTAACATTTTTTAAATTAAGACATGTTAATAAACTAATATTGTTACTTCAATTTTATATATTTAAGATTTTACATATCGACGTAATACATAGAAAAAAAAAACTTATAAATTGGTGCATTTACGGTTTTGGGAATTGTTACATGTTTAAAATTAAATTATATTGCTATAAAAAGTTAAACATTTTTAAAAAAGGGGTTCTTTAAAACTCAAATCTGAATATGTTAAGAAAATAATTTGTCTTAAGCAATTTGTTATAATGCTAAAAATTCTGAAAAACAAAAGCATAAAAAAATAAATAAATAGCTAAAATCAGAACAGTTCTAGAACGGCAAAACTATGAGTATTCTAAAACACGAGTGTAAGTAAATTTTCTTTTTTCATTTGCAGTTTCTAATATCATTAAAGTTATTATAACTTAACCACTTAAATCGTTCCTCATAGTGATGAAAATCAAATTTCTGAAATTTGATGATACATAACTTTCGCTGTTCACTTTTTTCGTACAGATCTCATAATGGTTGAATTGCGTTTTTCATCAGTATTTACTCGATATATTACAAGTATATATATATGTCACCTGGTCTACGAAAAGAGGACTTACGTGCGAAAACAGATTTTTGAGGAAATAGCAGTTAAAATTAAACAATTCGTTTCGTAAATTTCTCGTTAATTATTGCCTTTTCTCCACGTTGCTTGGGGTCTACCTATATTTAAGGACGTCAAGTGTTGTTTCTGTTCAGAATATTATCGTAGTTAATCGCGTAAGCTGCTAGTTTCGGATTACTAAACGAGTAACACCGAAGAAGTAAGTTTGCAAATGTTATCATTGTTATCACAGCGGCTATCTTTTTCGTTTCTGTTGGTCTCTTGCATCACAAAATAAAGATAAATGAGTGTTGATGAGGAGTTTAGTACCGTCTACAATCAATATTTTCCTGAAAACGATGAAGGGTTCGATGATGATGTTAGTTCAAATGGCGATAATGATGAACTACATTTGTCTCATTCCAAAAATTATATGGAACAAAGTTGCGTTGAGATGGATTTATCTGCTGTCGACGAAAAAAAACAGGAGCTGGTAACCAAATTTCTCTCAAAAGATTGTTGTAATAACAAATGCTAAATAATTATACCACGAAAAATGATCCAGAATACGAGAACCAATTGTTTAGAGTTATCAAAAAATGAACTCGATTTAGTAATACTAAGTCATATCGAAGCTGGAATGATGTGTGATGAAGAATTAGGAAGTGTTTATCCGAAGCTTGCTCAACGGAAGAAATATGGACAGAAAGAGAACAGAGAATTTGGGAGGCATAAGATCGAGTTTACGTTCTATAATGTACCTGTTTGTCGTTCGTTTTTCCTTTTTGTACATGCATGTGGGAAGAAGCGTTACGAACATCGACACTTATGAAGATTTACTGTAGGGCATCGTGGAATCATCACCTCATGGTTATAATAAAGCTGTATCGGCTGAGAAAGTTGTTTGGTATAAATGGGACAGCTATCTTAAACCATTCTATAAGTCACTGGTCGACATAACACAATTTCTTCACTTTATA
This sequence comes from Icerya purchasi, assembly GCA_039619475.1. Classification (NCBI taxonomy): domain Eukaryota; kingdom Metazoa; phylum Arthropoda; class Insecta; order Hemiptera; family Monophlebidae; genus Icerya; species Icerya purchasi. The sequence continues at coordinate 152,639,818 of CM077116.1, read as the reverse complement.
ATCTATACCGACTGTGTAAAAACGAAGAAATTCGCAGACAGTGAGGACGTGGAGTAGTTTCATCTTCTATTAAAACCTATCGATCGTCAAATGCCAGGAATTATAGAGCCCGTTGGTTTATCTTTGGAGCGTCAGTGGTATATTTATCGGGATTTTTGCAGCTTAGTTTCAGATATAAGTAAAGCAGATATTGTGGCTCCATTACCAAAAAAAGAGTTATCATCAAAGAAACGAAATTCGAAGGTTAATATTAACAAGATCTATCTTCCACACAACCAACATGTAAAAAGGTCTCAAGAAAGACGACGACGAAGAAAAATATAAAAAATACTTGATACTTCAAAACGTAGATACTTTCTTTTTCACGTAGAATATGTTTCTTTTGTGTAAAATATGTTTTTCTGGCATATAATAATGTTTTTTAAATCTTATAATTCGATGTATTTTCCTTATTGCAGATTTTTTTAAAAAATTAGTTTTTTTGTAATTGTACTCTTCTTTTTCTTGACTTTTAGTAAACTTTTCAACAAATTATGACTTTCTGGTCTTCACCATGTGAAAAAGTGTCTCAAACTCTATCTGAATTGGCAAAAAAGTGCAAAATGATTTTTTGACGCGTAAGCCCCCTTTTTATAGACCAGGTCACATATATATATTGTTAACTATTAATTGAGCGAAAACAAGCTTTTAATGAAGTGTAGCAGTAGTGAAATTTGTTGACAAGAAGCTCGTGATGAAATGAAGATTAATATAATTCTAACCCATACGATTGTGCTATAATTGAATAAAATAAATAAAATAAAACCACACACTAACAAACACAATGGTATATTATAATTTAAAAAATACAAAGGGTGGGCCAAAACAATTGCAACTACTCTCCGTACGGAGTATGGACATTATAAAGCGGTCAAAAAACCAGTAAAACATGAAGTTCATTCTTTTTCCTACAGAACGAGCGTTAGCGGAGCAATACGAACCGAGATACAGCAGTGTAAAGGAAATGTGAAAATTCGCATACAGGCTAAGAAATTCTTACCTCAAATTATTTATTTGCTGTCTGATTCGTCGTCAGCATCCGCAGGCTCCTTCTCAGAGTATCGACCGTTCTTCGCAATACACTTGCGCATCCTTTCAGGTCACGTTTCGAAAAAAGGACCAATATAAGTATTTCGCGACCATTGGTAAACCATCGCAATATTGTGACCTTGTTTAAATTTTCCGTACCGTATACAGTTAAGATTTCTCGAACGATGTCCGTCGGCGATAATTTCCTTCGAACCCAATAACGAATTGCACGTCTTTGTTCGGTTTTGATATTCACGTTATCAATTGAGAGCGCGCCATACACATATATTGTAGTCTGTATGCGAATTTTAACTACATTTTGTTCAAACATCTGTATCTCGGTTCGTATTGCTCCGCGGACACTGCTTCTGCGCTTGTCCTGTTGCAAAAAGAATGAACTTCACGTGTCACTCGTGTTTGACCGCTATATAACGTCCATACTGCGTACGGAGTGTAGTTGCAGTTGTTTTGGCCCACCCTTTGTATATAAAAACACTGATAATTTCTGGATAATCAGTCCATCTTCATAGTGTAAGTATATTAAAATTGTTAATTGTTTTAATATACACCATGAAGATGGATTGAATATCCGAAACTAGTCGGTGTTTTTATATATTTTTTAAATTGTAGTATATCGTTGGAAATGAAGATTCTTGTAACGTTTAGGTATGAACGTAGATTATTATTCCTGTAAGAGAAAATTTAGTTAGAAAGTTGTAAAAATATATAGTTTCATTTTCAGAAACGGCGATGAAACTACAAAATTATAAAAAGTGCCTTAGAAAAATGGAAGCAAATAATATCGCAAAAAGAAAAAGATGCGTGCTTGTGTCGAATCATTATAAGCAGATTTCAAAGTATTATATAAAGTTTAAATTTAGAAAATATTTTATTTTGTTATACATATAATATTACTGTTGTGTATTTTATTTCTTGGTTCTATTAAGAGTCGAAAATCTTCGAAATTTCTGGTCCCTTCGTTTGGAATATATAGAAAATAATTAAAAATGCTAACTTTAATAATCTGAACTAGTGAATTATTACATAAAGTGATTATTGTAAGAAATGTTTAAAGCGCGACGTATCGTACTGAACCGAACTGTACCTGTTAACATTATTTCACTTCTATTATACATTAACATTTTATTTTATTTTTGTAGACTGTGAAGGCTCTTCATTACTTGAAAGAGTCGCACGGAGTTATTCATCGTGATGTTAAACCATCGAACATATTACTGGATGAAAAAGGGAATGTAAAATTATGTGACTTCGGTATATCGGGCCGTTTAGTAGATTCGAAAGCGAAAACAAAAAACGCGGGATGTGCTGCGTATATGGCGGTAAGATATAATGCTTTTGTTATTAGTATTAATTTCGTTGCTGTAGAAGGATGCATATGTAAAATTATTTTTAAAGTTTTCTTTATTTAATGCAATCAATTAAAATGTAATATTCGTTATGAATTAATTTTAATGTGAATTGATTAAAAGCCGGAAAGAATAGAACCTCCTGACCCGCGAAAGCCAGACTATGATATAAGAGCCGATGTTTGGAGTTTAGGCATTACATTAGTGGAATTGGCGACTGGTGTTTTCCCTTATAAAGACTGCAAATGCGATTTCGAAGTACTTAGTCGAGTTTTACATGAAGATCCACCTTCATTACCGCCGGATCCAACTCGTTTCACTCCTGAATTTCAGCATTTTGTTTCTAGCTGGTAAATGTTTTAAGTTTAGATATTTATATTTGACACAAACAATTATTGTCCTCATTGTCAAATACAATTGAGATGACATTATGATAAATTCTAATTACCTTGACATAATAAAATGAGTGACACTGTGTGAAATATGTAAGTATATGTTACAACAATCAAAATCCAATATTTTTATTCTGTTTTGAAATCGGTGCAATCACTAATTAAATATGAACTCTACACATGTTGGAAAAATTACAACGCCGTTACGCGTTCCGAACTTTTGACAATCTTAGGGAATTGTGTGTAGTATAAAATCAATTTTAAAAAAAAATAAAATACGTTGGCAGCGTACAACAGTTTGTTTGTGTGAAATAGATTTTCTAAAACAAACGAGTAATTAATAATTTTAAATCAAATATTTTTACGCCCAACTAAATTTTCACATTTGGTTTGATTTATAGTTATATTGAAATTGGTAAACGTGTAACGAATTATCCTGACTTTTTTACGTTTTCTATCTTAAAAATTCAACATGAAACTTTTCGAATTAAAATATTTTTCACAGATAATAATTAAATCCACAGTGCATAATTATATATATATATATATATAAAAAAAAAACCTTACTCAGTTACAGTATCGCGAGTAATTAAAGCAATATTTCGTTATTATTTCTAATTAATGTAAACTTACGTTTCATTTATTAATTACTTCCTAGTTTAACGAAGGACTACAGCGGGCGTCCTAAATACAAGAAATTATTGGAACACCCGTTTTTGAAGAGATATGAAACGAAGCATGTTGATGTAGCTGAGTGGTACGCTAAAGCAACGTCCAGTCAAAGTAGCGGTACTCCATTAAGGTATATTGAGTTTATGAAAGTACATATTGAATAAAAATAAATAACATACGAGTAATTACGTATCGTTTTAAAATAAAACGCTGCATTAGAACTTTGTTCCTCTTTTCATTATTGAGAATATTTTTGAACTCCTTTTTCATTCCGTATTTTCTCAGTTACTACACCGCCACATCTGTAATTCAGTGAATATATTGTTTTTGAACTGTTTCTTAAACCTGATTATTTTACAACTATCTTACTTTTTTCAGTGAAAATACGTCAAAATTATTGTCCACTATTTCAAAGGTCGTCGCAAGAGCCTAGTTGCTAGAGCGCTTGTCTTCCGTTGCAGAATTTTCGGGTTCGATCCCGGACGAGGACAGAAATTATTACGAAAAATTAAATTAAATACTCGTTATTTTATATGGAAAGCAACGGCAAACCATCACATATATCATCATATGCGCGCTGATTAGTGCATAGCAGACACACACGGAATGCACTTGTGGCGCGATAACAAGCGGCTACAATCACAGTTCCGAACGTAGTCTTGCGCGTGTACACTCGTGTTCCAAAAAAAATTTGCCTAGTTCACTACCTATTCCGTACAGCTGAAATGTACGAATAGGTAGTCGCCGACGCTCAGGAATTAAGTATGGCACATTATGATGATGACATTTCAAAGAGATCCAAACTGTTTATTGTCAAAACGCTTATGTATCTAATTAGTTTATTCAGTCGTTACGTAGTCTATGTAATATTTAAAAACTAGAAAACGAAAATACAATATTAGTTTATTGTACAGGTACACACCAACCTCATTATCAACAGCTACTAGAAGACAACCGCCTCCGCCGCCACCGCCTATACAACGTAAAAATTTTCAGTATCCGAATACTGAAAATGTTACGCTTAACGGAGATGAAGCAAACAAGAATTCTTCTTCGTTTAAAGTAACAAATGTGTACAAAATAAATGGCGGAATCCCTTCCAAATGGGATCATAGAAGTTACGCAGGGTATGAATTTTTAAATGATGCTAATCGTATATTACCTAATAAATATGGAATTTTTAAATTATTTTCGTTATAATTTACTAAATATCTTTAAGTTTTTGTTTTAATTAAAAATGATTCTTACTTTAAAAATTCGATATAAATGAAAAATTCTAAAATTGAGGCGATCAAAATAAACTGTCATTTGTGCAATAATATAAGAAAATGTTTCTAAATGCTTTTGTGTGTGTTCAGTTCGCATATTACTTTCCTGTCGTACCGATGATACGTAAAATGTGAAGTTACGCGGTGGTACGTTTGAATATAAAATTTAAAATAACTTTGGGTAATGTGAAATCATTAAACTAATTAATTTATCCTACGTTCTAGCTAGAAAGCGAAGTTGTGATACCCTAATTTACTTCAAAAATTGTTTGATTCTATACTCTTTGAATGTTGATAATTAAAAATGATGTCTACCAGATCACTGAAACTTCTTTTTTGAGTTCCTGCTAATTTCGTAGATCTGCCATGTAATAAAACGAACCTAAACATAAAAAAAAAAAAATTAATCAATTGAAAGTTTAACTATGTTTCTAAGAATTTCAGATATTGAAAAGATTTTATTTACGATGGAAGAACGGATATTTATGAAAATTACCGATACTGATAAACCGTTGTAAGAATAAATAAATGGTTTCTATTATTGTAGTTACAATTAATGAGGCATGATCGGAATATTTTCTCTTTCTTCTAATTTTTAAATCATAAGCAGTGTATATAACGAAGGCGTTTTCCGATATCAAAAATTTTCCGTTGCGGTTATCCTTATACTTAATATTATTAAGTACTTTTCACATGTGAATTTTTAGTCAATCCAGATTTTTTATTTTTTTATTACTAGGAACGTATATGGAGGTTCACCGTTGTTACCAAGAAGACGAAGTCCTGTTGATACGTTAGTGTCGGCCGGTTCAAATAGTCATAATTGTAATGATAGTAATAATAATAGTAATAATACTAGAGTTAATAATAGTATTATTATCAATAATAATAGCAGTGGTAATAGTCAGAAGGTCGGCGGATTTCGTTCTGAAAATACCAGCCCTCTAGTCTTACAGCGATTTTATCATCAACAGAACCAACATTATATCGGAAGTTACCCAAATTCTCATAACAGGTTCGGTATTATCGAAATCATTTATATAAACTAAATCGTTTCGATAAATTTTAATAATTTTAATATTGCTAATACAATCCGTACCGTGTTTTCTTTAGATCGTCATCTTTATCACCTAGTCGGAGGTACATAACGGAAAGTACAATATTGCCCAACGACGATATAGATGAAGAAGATAATGCAATCAGTGAACCTAAGAAAAGATATTCCTCCTATTTAAAATTTCATTTAGGCGTAGATGATAGGAAGTCTCCGCGACCACCAAGCAGGCATACTTCTCCTTCGCCAGCGCCTCCTAGTCCTCCTCCGCGACTTAGTCGACTGTTATCAGTTGATTCGACCAATAATGGTAACTCATTGATGAGTTATAAGAAAAATTATCATCTAGATGGTTCCACCATATCTCCTTCGTCTACATGTCGATTGCTCGAGGATAGCAATTCACCATTACTGCCGAGAAGGTAAATTATATACAGCGTTTGTCAAATTTATTAATAACTTAAACAATCGCGCGAAATTCTATAATTTAAATTATTTGAGTGCGGTAATCGTAATTAGGGGGAAATTATTCACTTTCTTTATTTTTTATTTATTTTTTTTTACAACGTTGCCTGAGGATTCCCCGCGGAATGTGAAAACGTCTATATATAACGATGACGTAGAAAAGAGCCTGGCAACGAAAACTTACAGCATTTATTTAGTATTTTTAATTAGCTTTTTCGTGCAAATAGTATTTAAATTGTTCTATTCCTTCTAATATGGTCGCAAGGACGTGTTCCCAGAAGTGTTTCTGTAAATTTTCTGAGACAATAAAACGTGAGTATTTAAATGAGAAATTTTACATTATTTTGCAAAAATCTAATTTCGATAATAATCTCATGTAACATTAGAAACTGAAAAAACAACTTCAATAAAATGTATCATTGTTAGTTTCATATTCTAAACTATAGATATTAACGAATTAAAATTATTTCAATATCGCTAATGTTAACTTTCAAAAAGTACCTACTGGACTAGGTGTGATTTTTTTGTATTTTTATTTATTTAGTAATTGTTTTTTTGTTTTTTTTGTTTTTTGTTTTTTTTTTTGTTTTTTTTTTTTTTTTTTTGTCTTTTGACAAAAATTTCTTGGTTGGTGTTTTACAGTTTTTGTTTTAATTCGTAATTTCTTAGAAAAATGTGACTGGCAAAATTTGTATTTATTTTATAAATACTATTTTAATATTTATTTTGTAAAGAAATAAACGGAAGAAGGATAAATCAAAATCAACATGTTCCAAAGATAAATTCATCATTGGAAGATGTATAAAAGACTAGAATAAAGAGTATTTTATAGCTCGTAAGATTTATTATTGAAATAAAATCGTGGATATATATCATCATTCTTAAATCCCCTTATGAAAAAGAACTCTTGAAATCGAATTAGTGTCGCAGTAAATGTAAATTTTGATTTTTCTAGATTTGCATGTGTAGAAATAAAATTTTAGGAGAGTATAAAGATAAATCAAACTATACCCATTTATTACAGTAATAGTTTTGAATATAGAAGTTACGGTTTATAATAATCTTATTTACTCATTCTACTTCTTTCCATTACAAAGAAAGACACTGTACAGCTTATACTCTGCTTACAAAGTATATCACTGCGCTCATTGATTAAAAACTGTTCATTTGGCGCAAGTGGAAGAAATGATTATTTAGAACCTTCAACAAATTACTAACTTGATTATTTTAATTTTGCTTACATGAACTTTATTGCATATTTTTTAATAAATTTATTCATTTAAGAGTATACGTTTTTTCGATTTTTCAATATTATTTTTTTTTAATTTATTAAAAAATCATAATAAAATAATCTGTGAGTAGCTTGAAGCAAAAAAAAAGTACGTTCACGTAAGTGATAACCCAAGTAAAAAAGTTGAGGAAACTAAAACGTTGGCAAATTTATGTATAAAAGACTGCTTTATAGGGAAAAGCGACAAGCTTACAACGCCCTGAAGGCACCTTAAGCTCAAAATTTTTGAAAAAAATAATTTTTTTCCGAGCATGCGATATACTGGTGGAAAGGTTGTTATTTACCGACAATTAAACCGTATTTTATTTCCTTAACGAAACTTTCGAAGGTGGCAAGAAGTTTAAAACGCGAAAAATGATGTGTCTCTCCCCATTTGTGGCGCGAAAAGTCATTTTCTTTGTTTTGCATTTATTATTATGTAAATGTAAATTATAGATCTTTGACTTAACATACGGAATCCTCAGCGCATAAAACATCGTACTTGACAGAACTTGTTTTTTTTTGTTTTTTTTTTTGTTTATTTCATTTCTAAAGATAACACGAACGGTTTGACATAAACTTCAAATTTGGTCTTCAAGAAAATCTATAACTTCAAACTAACCGATTATCCTGGACGGCAAAAAAAACCCAAAAAACCATCAAGAATATATAATATAGAATTTAAAACGACTTCAAAAATTACTTAAAAATTCATAATTCATCAGATAACCTTTTAAAAGTAAAATTCAAAATACAAAACAAAGCGAAGAAGCTCTTTCATAAAATCAAAAAAATTATATAGACCCCCCCCCCCTAGAACCCCAAAATAGCAAAAAAAATGGATATCCACGTAAGCAGTAGCCCAAGTAAAAAAGTTGAAACCAAAACATATCTCAAATATATGCATAAAAGGCCGCTTTATAGGAAAACTATAGCCGAACTTACAATTTTATATTTAGGCCCTCGGGCCGCCGAAAACTCGAAAATTTTAAAAAAACATTTTTTTTCCGGTCATGTGATATATCGATGGAAAGATCGCTTTTTGTCGGGAATAACACCGTGTTTAATTTCCTTAACGAAACTTTCAAAGTTGACGAAAAGTTCAAAAAAGCGCGAAAAGTAACGTGTAGTCCTCTTGCGGTGCGAGTATTATATCTAAAAATTTTGAGCAAGGTTAAAAATATGCGCAGTCCCGTATCTTTCTCTAGTTTAGAACATTCGGGGTTCCAATTTTAAAATTAGGCTCTCGTGGCGCTAAAAACTCGAAATTTTTGAAAACGACATATTTTTTTTTCGCGTATGTGATATATCGATGGTAAGATCGCCATTTGTCGAGAGCAAAACCGTATTTCATTTCCTTAACGAAACCTTCGAAGTTGGCAAAAAGTTAAAAAAAGCGCGACAAATCAAACGTGTCTCTCCTTCTTTATGGCGCGAAGAATCTGATTTCTTTGTTTTGAAACGTAAATCATAGCCTTATATACGGAATCCTCAACGCATGAAACATCATTCTTCATGGAATTTGTTTCATTTTTTTAAGGACATAAAAAACAAAAAAAAAACATCTACAAATATAGTTATAATCTCATTTTTGTTTCCATCGCTTATACTACCCCTCTAGTTGGTTTCAGTCTATGGAGTTATTTTAATTCAAACTTTGAAAATTTAATCTAAAAAAATATATTCATAGAAGGCAAAAAATTAAATGAAATCATAAGATCTGTGTTATACGGAAGAAAGTTTTCTGGCTATCAGATTATTCTGAAACCCGAATTTACGGTACGCATCCTTTGTACAGAATAATAAGGAGTGACACAATTTTATCAATGATTCTATTCTTCACCTTTTTATAAAGATTATTCCTTTATGCGAATCGCCTGTTCCTATGGACACGTTTTATGAAGCTTATAACGTAATCTATAATCGGCGATGGTAATTGTTTATTTCATGCTGTACCTTATTACTTTTCGGCAATGGAAGTAACCATCGGTAAACTCGTGTACATATCGTTCATATCATTTACACGTCCACGTATAGAAATTTTATTATCAATGGTTAACAGTTGTGTGTTAAATAGAAGATGCAGGAGGGTATAATAAAGTATAGAAGCTACTGGAAATTGAAGAAGAAACCTCGAAATGGAAAAAGAGAAAAAAATGAATGGTTGCAAAGCAAACCATCGAAAATGTACGAGAAGTAGAAATTGCAGTGATGAAAAGCCTTTCCTTCAGAGACGAAGAATTAAAGGAACAGAAAAAATTGACAGATAAGAGGCCAATAAAGAGTTGTAGTGTAGAAAAATTATAAACAAGTAAAGAGAATGTGTTTTAGTTGTATATAAGAAAACGTTGAAAAAAACCCTCACTTGTGGAGAGTAATTTTTTTACTTTAAAACACGAACCTACGAAACGTTTGAAATGTTCGCACGAGCGCAGTTAATTTATTCATAATTCCTAAATAATAATACGTATTGTAAATAAAGTTAAATTTTTATAAAAATTAATATTTGTGGAAATTGCGGCTACCTCGTTAATCTGAAGCCGAAAACAAACTTTTGTTCAGTTCCTTTTATTCCATTATTAACTGTTATAACTACTGAACCGACTGAAAAAATTCCTGACTAAAATTTAAAATTTCAGAAATAGAATTATTTATTACATGTAAAATTTCTTTATTTCGGATACTTTTAAATAGTAAAATCTTTAAAAAAACACATTTTTGCATATTATTTATTAAATTTTTGATCAATTGTACTGAATCTTGAACATCTAACAAGGACTTTTTTCTTGTGGATCATTGGTCCACTTTTTTTTTTTTTTTTTGAATTTCATTTAATGCAAATTTTATTCATTTTACCGATTCTAGTGTCACTCATCTGGACATAGTTGATGTTTCAATCGCAATGAAAAGCTGAACCAATGTTAATCAAAAATTATTTTCCTGGTATAAATCTAGTAGAACGTTATTCTTAATCAACCAAACTTGAAATTTTCTCATCAGTTTCACTTCTGCGATTTTCAGCTGTTTCATTGTTTTGAACAAAAGTCTATCAGGAAATTCAGTATTTTTTTGAAAACTAGTTAGTTACTGATTTGACTTTCAAGTAATAACGTGAATAAATAACTTGTTGTTCTATTGTCTCATTAAACGTAGGTATTCTATGATGCTTTAGTTGATTTTTCTGACAAATGTAATTTTTCTTAATCATCGGTAAAATTAAGAAAAACTGCTCCGTGAAAAGTTACATTTTTTTGATATAGAGCAGTGAAGACAAAAATTGTACTGAGTTTGCTAATCGAATAAAAAACCAATGTAATTTGATATATCACACCTTAATGATCTTAATGATTTCGTTGGTGTTTCGTTTGAAGCAGAAGTTTCATTGTTCTTAAGTATAAACTGTATCGTTTATATAAATTCACCGTGTTTTACAGGAGGTTCTTGTTGGTTTTGTGTACCGGCAGCAGAATTCATTTCTTTTTTTGCATCTCATCACAACATTTTCTTTAAACTTTAGCTATCTCTTGAACAAAAACTACCATCGTTTCCGATAACTCAGTCCTTGAATAAATAAATTGTTTTTTGTATTCCCATATATCTTTCTGCTTCTTTTTATATATTTTTTTCTTTTTTTTTATCTCCGCAGCATAATTTTGTGATGAGCCAACTTAATTTTTTCGTTGCATAATTTGCATCTAACTTAATTGCCATACTCTTCAATTATAATAATAGTTTTTCCTGAAAACCAATGTTGCCGTTTATTTAACTTCTTTCCTAACTAAACGAATCTTTAAATATATTCTATTATTGATTAGAAGATATGTTTTTCATACATTAGACCTTGTGGCCTAGTCTTTCTTTCGCAGCTATACACTTCAAGTCTGCCTTATTTAGAGATTCAATTTTTTGTCTTATTGAAAATTTCTTTAACTGAAATTTAAATTGCAGTTCCATAATCAATAATTTGTTTGATAGAGTTTTGGTGGTTTTTTTTCATGATAATCTCCACCGTTTGTTCATTAGAATAAATTCAATCTGATTATAAAATTGGTCACCTGGTAAAACCCAAGTAACTGGCGCGCGAACTTGGTGCTGAAACATCGTAATCGTAATTTATAATTGACGATTTGTAAAAAGTTGTACTCATTTTTTTTTTACACCGCCTGTATTTCCATTTTCTGCAACAAATTCACCAATGAATTCATGCAGTTGATTGCCTCCATTAATGTTATCAATTTTGACGTTGAAATCGCTCGCGATAATTATGATTTCTGTACTTGAAAGAGAATTAGCTACTATATTAAGGGAAAATAATTAAGTAATAGACAAATAACAAAAAGTTAAAGCATTGGATAGTTAAATAAGTATTAGACTTTATCATTTTTATTCGAAATTACTCATATAACTGAAAAATGCTGTATTTTTCGCTGATATATATGGTAAAAATGTTTGAATGTTAACATAAGCCTGCCGGTAGTTGATTAAAGGTTCTAAACAACAATACGTTTCTCCCCTGTACTGAAAAATGAGTATTTACTCAAGTGGTTAGTACTCTTAGCGGTACTGAATTAATGATGATGTGATATTGTAATGCTTCAGGTCATTAAATGGCACGCTGTAATCATGTAATCGTTGTGAATTTTAAAATGTTATTTTACTGTTTTATTACTTTATATATGTGTTGGACTTATTCTGGTATGTGAAAGACGTGTTGAATCGAATGTTGTTCTTTTTTATATTCCCTCAAATCAGGTATTGCCCTCCACAACCACCGCCGCGAAGGTTGTCCGAAAGCAGTTCAGTTCCTGGATCGCCTCAACACTTTTATTTCCGAAGAAATGATCTCTTTCGAAATTCTGCGAACAAATTTCAATACACACCTCAACCGCAACGAAAAGCGATCTATCAGATAAATGATCTTTAGTATTTGCTCCAGCATTTTCACCTGTCTCCCTGTGCCTGTATAATTTTACGTTTTTTTTTCCCTTTTTTTTTTAAATTATTATTTACATGCGTGTGTGATTGGTTTTTAAAATTTTTATCGTGTTTTAAAAAAATTTTATTAATTTAAGAAGACGTCAAAATGCAAATCGAAATGCCTTTTTGCTTCGGAAAAATAACATTTAAGAGACATGAGCGTATATTTTGAAATAAATCGATTGAAGTGAAGCTAATAAACTAAATAAAACAATAAATATAGTTTAAGGTAACTATTAATGTGTTCGTATATCAAAAAAAAAAAAAAAGAAAAAAGAAAAAAAAAATCAAAAAAATGATTTTGTTGTTTTTTTCAATAGAACTACACTTTTATATTTTAATTTTATGATCACATAGAAGAAAAAAAAGTGCCTATTGGTTAATAGTAATAATAATTGCGAAACAAAAAAAAAACTGCTTTTGATATGAAATAACTAATTTTTTTTCTTCTTTTTCTGCTTTTATTATAACATTACATAACTATAATAAATTTATTTCTGTTCTTAATAAATATGTTTAAGACGTTACGTGAACTGCAGTTCATTTCTCGTATATAAAATCGCATCAGAAAGGACGGTTTAGAGTTTCTTGAATAAACAAAACTTATGTAATAATATAGTTTAATGTGTACGTATATATTTAATTATGTATTTGATGTCTAAAAATAACTTTACATTAATTATGTTTTTACTTCACGTATATGTGCTTAATTCTATAAACATATGTATATTATTTTAATTCGAATGTGTGTCATGGACATAATTTTCTACTGTGTGTGAATTTCACATATTATGTCAAAAACATTAAAATTTTCGGCTTTCTTTTATGAATAAGACAAAAAATTTCCTAAAAGTTTAATTTATAATCAAAAATAGATTAATAAAATATATATATAAAAAAAAAAAGAACAACCCTTATTAAATTCTGTTACAAAGAAATTTATTTATTTGTTCTTAATTTGATAAATATTGATATTGATGTTGCAAAACTTTATTTTTATATTTTTATTTTTAATTATTTATTTATATATATATATATATATATATATGTATGTATGTATGTATGTATGTATATGTATATATAGTCATTTTAAATATCGATAAAAAAAAGTATTTATTGAACGTTACTAGTAACGTTTTCGAGACTGCCTACGTTTTTTTTAAATTTCGATATGATAGATAATGTAAAAACTTTATGTTATAATTAATTTTTTGATGAAATTTAAAGCATGTCATTTTTTAAAAGTTCTCTGGAAGTATATTTGATGTTTTAACAGTTTTTATTAATTAACTGAAAGTAAACAAAGTAAAAAAATTTTGGTATTTGAAACCTACGAAAGTCAGAGTAAATGTTTTATATCTTAATGTTGCAAACTAAAGGCGCCATGTTTGATTTCAAAAGAATAAATATACGCGGAAATTACTCAAAGAATTATTTTTAATAAATTTAACGAATGTAAAAAAATCCTTTGTTCATTTAGCGAAGAATTTTCTACTACTCTACTTTAACGATAAAGTGTTTAAAACTAATAGTCAAAAATATATTTCAAAGTGGTTTTGAATGGTCATTATTGAAATGGAACTTTTATTCGTTACAGAGCTGGACAGAAATTTTTGGTTAAATGTAACTAGTAATCGAATTATTCAATTATGTTAAGCCGTTAAACCGTGGTTATCAAGTATTATTACTTTAAATTGCTTTTATTAACTTTAAAAAAGGAAAACTAAATCTTCAATAATCCGCTTATGATGTGATGAGAAAAGTAACGAATATTTGTAACTATTTTTAATTTAATATAAGGATACGAAATAAATCGAGATTAATAAAGCTTGAATATCGTTGCTACTATCGTCGTATGGATCTCCTTTCATATAAAATGGTAAATTAATAATTGACCGAAAAGTAATGTTATTATTACGAGAGATAACGTTAAATTACATATAGCCGGAGAAACGACGATGAAAAACCAACCACAAAAGAATAAAACTCAATCTGTAATTTCTTCTGTTTGCCATTCCTATTTTGTAATTCGCAATTGGTGTCTTTGCAACAACTATTATTGAAAGAGTATCGATATACAGAAATAAAAAGACAACTGTTAAATTCATAACCTGTCGAACGTATATTTCTTCTGTACTCTGTCAATTTAACTTCTTCATTTTAATAGTAAAATGTGTGTAAATATTTTCAAAACTACGCTGGGAGTGTACTTTTCAACTTTTAATTTCAAATTGTAACTTTGATTTTTCAAGAAAAATTGTTCTTCTTTATTCCTTTTTTTGATATTGATTTGTTGCAATAAAATTTTTTTTATTAAAACTTCCTTTTTTGCTTGATGATTTTGCTGCGAACTGGGTAAAATTCGCTTGTAATTAGATCTGTGTGTTGATTTATTTCTATTCAACTTCACCCTCCTTCCACTTTTGGTTTTCCCTAATTTTTATTGATTATTTACTGTAATTTTCCAGCGTGTTGTGTTTGATATAGTGTTTGAACAAGGTTTCGGTTTCATTTCGGCCAAATATTTCATCAAACCATTTGCTTAAACTGAAACTTCGATAATAATTTTTTATTTTCCTCAACTGTGTGCTTTTTATTGTTACAGGTGAAAAATATTTTATTTCAGTTCATTAGTCAACGATATTGACTCGAAACAAAAGGATGAGTCTGTTTAAATCAAATAGTTTTTTTTTGGGGGGGGGGGGGGGATGTAAAAGAAAGAAGTCGGTTATATTTTAATCCGATCAGAAATCTTCGCTAAAAAGGAACAAATAGCAGAAATAGCTAGTAGAGAAGGAAAGGATGGGATATAGGAAGCACAATAAGGAGCAGGAAGCCCATACCTCAACAAAAAGGAATACAAAGCAGAACGCCCCACAGAAAGAGATGAACACTGGAAGAACATATGATCGGCGTCGCAAATAACTGCATCATCAGGGCGGAGGGAACAGTGAGGGAGGAAATTAGGGAAAAGCGAAATCTGGAGGAAGGCAGCAAAGAATGGCCAAAACGCATACGAACAACGGAAACAACATCAGAACGTCGAAGAAAGGGATGCAAAAGAAACCACGAGTAGGGAGGAAGAGTAGGCTGAACAGACAGATGAAATGAATAATTATTAAAAAAGGAGGAAGCGTATAGGTGTCCGACCAATACTTGATATGAAAGCTTTTACATATCGATAGGAGGTTAGCGGATGGAATTTATTTAAGAAAAAAAAGGGGCGAGAAGAAGCAGCAGCCTGAATACCAAAGAATATCAACCACTTCATTACCAAATATGCCCGAGTGGCTAGGTACCCATAGCAAATCATTAATTGAATGGAGAGAGGAAAGATAATGAATGAGTGAACGTATACGGAGGTCAACAAAGTCACTCGAATGATCAGCAAGGGGGGAGGATATGGCCTGAAGGGCGCTCAACGAATCAGAGATAATTAAAAAATTGGAGGAAAAGTGATTCGAAGAAATTTAAATAATAAAACGTAGGATGGCCAATAATTCGTTTATGGATATGGAACAGAATAAATAAGGAAGACGAAAAGATTTTGGTAGGTTAAAATCAGGAAGGATAAAGGAAGCATCAACGGCACCAGACTTCCTCGAACCATCCGTGTAAATGGTAACATGAGAGAGAAATAGTGAATTGATAGTGTTGTAGAATACCTGTTTAATTACGGCTTGGGGGAGGTTTTTAGAAAATGAGAGTTAAAGGAAAAAATAGAGAAAATTATTGAAGGATATAGTGTACGGCCAAAATGAACTAAGACGATGTGAAATAAATGCCAGAATAGGGGTTTTGCTAGGAGTAAAGCGCCAGCTATTATCAGTCGAGATGAAGGACTGAACAAGAGTAGAGGACTCGAGTGGAAGACGTTTAACAAGGAAACGATAGCCTAAATAGGATCTGCGAATGGACAGGGCTGACGAATTAGATTCAGCAAAAATAGCAGGAATTGGAGAGGACTTGAGCGCGCCAGGGCAAAGACGAAGGCAAGAGTTTTAAATTACATCTAACATATTGTAAGGAAATATATTATTATGCTCCAGTCACCAAACAAGGCGCTTGTTAAGCATACCTTCAAATAGTTTCCGAATGCAGAATGCCAGGGAAATAGGATGTAGGAAAGAATTTTTTTTAGGAATGGGAATAACGATAAAAGAATTCCAGGAGGAAGGAGTTATACCCCTAGAAAGAAAGGAATTTAAAAGACTAAGAAGAAAACTAAGGGATTGTTCAGAAAGGTTCTTAAGAGCGTGATAGGATATACCGTCAAGTCCTGGAGTGGGGCTAGCTTGATCAAATAACGAACGATCTCACTAATGAGAAAATATTAATAGTATCTTTCGGAATCACGATTGCAAAGAAATGTCCACACATATTATATTGAAACTGCCGCCCAAATACAGCCTTCAGAAAAGTAGCATTAAAATGACTATCCATCCCACTTACTAATGAAACTAGCGGATGTAATGAAATTTACGCCTGTCGTCGATCAAATGTTCTCTCCTTGCCATCATTCTCGGTCATTCCAGCACTACCCCGCTTCTCAACCTTTTCTCTTTTCTTGAGCCAATGTTTTTTTCGGCGAACCCAATAAAAAAAAATAAATAAATTTGACGAGAATGTTGAAAAATTGTTGATTTTTCAATTATGATTATTATTTTGATAAATTTTTGTTTTTATAAAAAAAAAAAAAAAAAAAAATCATTCTACAAATAAAAAGTAAATGATATATTTTCTTAAAATCAAATGAAGGCAATTTATTTTTTAACATCATATATGAGTTAAATTGAAATAAGAATATCAGATTTTCTAATATAAAAAAAAAATACAAAAAACAACGAGTGGCTAGAACGAGAAACGATGATGCTTAAAAATGATGTAACAGGAAATATATAATTTAGACCAAATGTACAGAAATTAAAAGAAAAGTTTCCAAAAAAAAAAGTAGACAAATCCGTTGGAAGAAAAAAGTTAATCAGAAAAGGTAACAAAAGACCAAAACTATTAAAATTAAGCTGCAGTGATAATGAGAAGAATTTTAAATGGCAGTTCAATTTTCAAAATAGTTGCGAATAGGGAATAAATCTCCCATATTTGCACAGAATAAATCTGCTGGAAAATAATGTCAGCCAATCTCATTTTCATAAAAAGTTTAAGTTAAAAGTAGCCTCTTAATAACTTCATCTTTTATTGTAACGATTCTAGAATGTTTTCTTGAAAGTGTCGAAATTAGCTGTTTGAGGAAATATTCAAAAAAGCGGTAGCAAATTTTATCCTTTAAGTTCCTCATACTCCATTGGTACTAGAAATCATATTGCAATATATAGTTAGGGTTTCGTGAGGAATAATAATTTCGCAGTAACGCAAAAAGAGGCGAAGTTGTTTTTTCTATTTTTTGTATTATTTCACAAATTAATACAATATTCATTGGAATTTTTTGATAAATAAACAAATTAGTTATCGTGCAGCCACCGGGTATACATAATTGTGTGTTTATAATTTGTATGATTTCTGGCAGCTATACTGTCCACTTTTTTTTTTTTCTATTATAACACGATAAAAACTGAATTTTCATAGTCTTGATTAGTTGCTCCTAAATCCTTTTGGTCGTAGAACGACATACATAAATCTCGATGACTGTCGTGGCTATCGCAAATGAGTAATACTTTTGAGTTTTCACGATTAAAAAGGCACGGGTTGTATGTGAATAATTATATACTTGGCAACATTATCAGTAATGAGTATTACGAGGGTGGTTCAAATATAAACCGGAATTTCGTCATAAAAATTTTTATTTTATACTTACAGTGCTCATATTTTTTACAATTTTTCGAGATAACCCCCCTCGCACGCTACGCACTTTTTCCACCTTTCCGGCAATTTTTTTATTCCTTTTTCGTAAAAATCTCGTGGCTTGTCACATAGCCATTTGCGCACGAACGATCCACCTCATCGTTGCTGTCGAAACGTTGTCCACCAAGTGCTTCTTTCAACGGGCCAAACAAATAATAATCACAAGGCGACAAATCTGGACTGTAAGGAGGATGTTCAAGTGTTTCCCAGCCCAATTCGGCCAATGTCTCCATCGTGAGCCGAGCGGTATGTGGCCTGGCGTTGTCTTGAAGCAGTATCGCACTACGGATCGGAATTTCGCGCCTTTTTGTTCGATAGGCCGGTTTGACTGTGTTTTTTAGGAGGTTACTGTAATACTGCGCCGTCACAGTACGTTGTTCAGTTAGGAAATCGACTGCGATCACTCCCTTCATGTCCCAAAACACGGTACACAACACCTTCCCAGCTGACTGTGTAACCTTCGCTTTGACTGGCGCTCCCTCTTTTTTCTTCCGCCACTCCATAGACGAGCGTTTACTCTCCGGCGTATAGTAGTGTACCCAAGTTTCGTCCGTGGTGAATATTCGCCGCAATAAATTCTCTCCTTCCTCTTCATACCGCTGCAGGAGACGCGTACAAACTTCCCAACGAGTGAATTTCTGTTCAAAATTCAGAAGTCTTGGCACCCATCTGGCTGCAATTTTGCGATAACCTAGCCGATCATGAATTATTGTCTCAATACTACCTATGATGATGCCCAATTCGTCAGTCATATCGCGTACACGAACGCGTCGGTCAGCCAAAATGAGTTGTTCGATGGCTTTGACGTGTTCATCTGTAATGCTGGTTTTTGGGCGCCGCGCATGTGGTATGTTTGACATCACTTCACGTCCTTTTCGAAACGCGGAACACCACTCGTACACTTGAGTTTTGGAGAGACACTCATCGCCGAACTGTTCGCGTAATTTTCGGTAAATTTCCACGGATTTTACGTCGTCTTTGACTAAAAAACGAATAATGATGCGTTGCGCAACAGACACTGGTACTTCTTTTTCACTCATGGCTCTAACTGCACTAAAAAGTGAGCTTACGCGGTTCTAATTGCTCTACACGCTTCGTAACAAACCGGTCTAACTGCCAGTGCAACCACTTTTTCCACAATAAATTTTTCGAGCGTTTATTTAAAAATTCCGGTTTATATTTGAACCACCCTCGTAATTATAATATAATTCATAGGTTTTTTTGCAAGGTTGGAAACCGGTTTCATATGTGAATTTTTATTAACGAGTTGATTAAATGTTATTTTAAAAAAGTTATCCGGCAACGAGGTAAACGAAACAATTAGTTAATTGCCTAATCAATTATTGTATATGGTGCAGTTTGAGTGTTAATATAAAAATATCAAAGAGAAATTACGATGTCTGAAATAGAAAATTTAGCCAAACCGATGAATGATATGAGTACATTATTGGCACAACTAGTTCAGTTGAATACTGCAAAAAAGAACTATATAACAAATTGACTTTATCGGTTCGTATGATGGTTACAAGTAAGTTAAAAAGTATTACAGAGGTTACAGATAATTGTTATACTGGTACGTCTAGATTGTTAAGTTAAAAAATGAAACTACGAATCAGTATTACTAGAAGTATCATCATGAAATACAAGTATAGAGACTACATTTTATAACGATATTATTTACATTGTAAGTAAATGGTCACGTATAAATTCTATCGATTAAGAAAAACGTCTGTTGACTCGTATGCGAAATACTACGAATCTATTTAAACGTTTACTGCTGCATTAAAGAAACTATTTGTTAACGGCGGTTTAATTTTTACGAATTGTAGAAAACCGTCTACCGATCCACGGTTAAGCTGCCGTTCGAGGATTAAAAGATTTCGAAATTAGAGATAATCTCCTACAGGTTAATGACATGGACTTTACTAAAACAGTTGAATTATTTGCAGTAACTGCGCAGGATTCCAAAGCAGACAATATCAAAGCCCATTAGGTATCATTAGAATAATGTAAATCAATTAGATCGAATCCGTTGTCATTCTGTAAATTCAAATAAGTTGTTATAGACGCAATGATAATAGTAATGTATATCAAAATTAAAAATTCGATTTTAAGTTATTGGGAATTGATAACATGTGTTCATGACATAGAGAAAAAATCATTTTAAATCAAGTTGCTATTATAAAAGGTGACAAGCCAAAATATAGTGAATATAACCGAGTTGGATATGATACTGAGTCTATCTTAATGAATCACTAAATAAAATGTTAAATTTAAATGTAATAAGAATAATCCTGTAAAGAATGTAAATAACTCTAATAATGAAATCTATCTGACGATGATGCGCATAAAATTTCTACCATGTATAAAAATAATTCGGAGCATAAAAATAATAAACTTTACGTGTTCGTCTTTATTAATACTATTCAACAAGGTATGGAATTTTAGCCGTAAATTGGCCATAGTTTTCATGATCAGAGTAAGGTTTATGTTGATGTAAAATTTAAAGACAAAATTAATCGTCTCTAAATAATAAATAATGGCAATGAAGATACTGCAAAGAATGGATGCGAACACTTGGTATTAGAATTTAATATATAACAAGTGTTAGTCTTAATGTTCCTACTCTTGAAGAAACGATCTACAGGGCCACCTAAAAAGTTTCATCGATTTTAAACCTGTATAAATCTAGCTTAAAAATTCTAAAAAAAAAAAAATTCACATGAAAATAAAGTTTAATTTTTCAATTTTTTTAATGAAAAACTTGCATCAGTCAAATGCTTTCCGTTTGCGGCTAAACACGATCTTAATCTAAACGTTCAATTATTGTACACATTTTCCAACATCGATTTTGGAATTTGTGATATTTCGGCTCGAATTCGGTCCTTTAATTCGTTCAAATTGCATGGTTTGGTAGTGTAGACTCTAGACTTTCAATATTCCCATAGGAAGAAGCCAGGCGCCGTTAGAGAGCGAGGTGGCCATACGAGAGCAGAGCCTTTAGGTATGATGTGTGTACCGAATGTTTGACGCAACAATTCTGTCGTTCGCGTTGCCGTGTGACAAGTACGACATCCTACTGGAACCATGTTGAGCGTAACTTATGTTTCGACATGGTTACTGACGCATACACTAGGTATAAAATTGACGTTTTCTACCGCACATAGAGCGCGTTGTAGTCGCTCTACCTACTAACCGAATATTTCTATAAATTTTTAGAATCGTTGAAACTTTTTGAGTATTCAGAATTATTTGAAAAGAAGATTGGTACAATTCTAGGTATGGAGTTGCCCTTTGCTGTCAAAGGCAATATATAGGAATCATCGATTTTACCCAAAAATTAGACAGCCTTGAACATTAAGGTGTTATTGAGCGAATCAATTATTGTGACTGGGCGGCGACTCCAGTGGTCCCAGTCGCTAAGGAAGATGGCGGTGTAACACAACTATTAACAATCAGGTTGAAGGAAACTAATATTTCATCCCTCGGACTGTTAATTTATTTAATAGCGTGAAGCCTCCAAGTACTTTTGTAAACTTAATTTTTATGGTGCATATTGTTGTCACTGAAGTTGCGTCTAAAATACAAGCTGTGGCTGCACATAGAGGAATCTATAAATATAAAAAATTTGTTCGAAGGGTTAAAATTGTTTTAGGAGAATTTCAGTGCATTATTGACCAATTACTATCAATAAAGAAGGTATTTTTAATTACTTCGATAACAATTATTATCCATAATACCTTTACTAAATACAATGTAAATCACATTTGTACTCATGCTTGATTACAATAAAATCGTTAAATCTACACTTAAATTTAAGGGAATGCCAATTTTTCAAACGAGAAGTCGAATTGCTAGGTCATAAATTGATAGAAAATGGTCTCATAAAAACAGAGGAAAAGATAGTTGTAGTACCGTTCATTTTCGGGCCTTGTTTTATATTACTCGAAATTTATTCTTAAAACAAGTACACTAACTGTATTATTAAAAGAACTCATGCAAAAAATTTTAAATTCATATGATCAGAAAGGCGTGAGAAGGCGTTCTGTGAAATTAAGAAAGAAATTTGCAGAACCCACATTCCAGTTTTCTTTCAGTTTGCAATATTAAATTCTCCTAGCTGCAGATACCAGCCCATTTCGGATTGCAGAAAGTTAGCTCCTATTATTGAGGCCGATAAAAACCGATTACGTTTATTTTAAGGGCGCTAAAACTATTCAAGATGGTAAAGTTTTGGCTAATCTATTGACGTATTAGGAAATTATAAGAATATTTATATAGATACAAATTCACATTAGTGATAACAAAAGGCAGCACGGTAGCCTAGTAGTTAAGGTGCTTGGCTGCTAAATTACAGGACTCGGGTTCGAGACTTGTCTCGTTCCGGATCCGAATCGCTCCCAAGTTTATACCTAATCTGAAATAGAATTGGGTACCAAAGAAATCTGGGAAAGTAAAGGCGGATTCCAAGTAGAAAGGAACTGGTCCCCCTATTTTCATTAGTGCTGTTGGGCTTAGTACATTGTGAACTTTTAACTTCACAATCCATGATACTCTATCAAGGATATATGGGACTTACTTTACTTTAGTTTGGTTTCGATATTTTCATCCCAAAAGGGAATACCTACAGCATCAACTGCAAGATTGCAATTCATGCGGTCTATTTCAGCGGGTTTAATTACATTATAAACCATTGTAAAGTAGTATTTATCCCGTAATGTTGATTACCTTTCGAGAGTTCAGTTGGCGCTGTCGAGACAAGACATGCTGATCAAGTGCTTTAATGATAAAACATTTGACAACGTCGAGAAGAAACAATGAAATGTCAGAAATAGTGGACAATTTGCATTAAGTAAAAAGCAAGAAGGTGTAATATTCGAAAGCCATTGAGTATGTACTCCGTCCATATTACACAAAGTTTTAATGGAACTAGATACAGAAAATGAAAGCTGTTACACGTTGTGGCCTATACGGCCAAATATTAATAAATAAATTGAAACAGTGGGCAAATTGCGTGAAAAATGTCAACGTTTGATAACAACTCCAGTATGTATCCCACTTCAACACTAAAAGATGAGAAAAAAAAGCGCCCCACGGACTCGCTTACACATTGATTACGTTGGCTTAAAAGATGAATTCTGGTATTTTGTTTTAATTAACACATACTCAGGCTGGCCGGAAGTTTTTCAAACGTAATTGTAAACTAACAGTGACATCATTATTGAATTTCCAAGACAATTATTCGAAAGATTCGGTCTACCAATAAAATTGTGTCTAAAAATGCCCCATACTTCCGTTTACAAAAAATGAAGAAGTTCTGTCATCAGAATGGAATGAAACTGACATTCATAGTAGGTACCTTATCATCATGCTCTAGCCACGGAACGTCTGAAAGAGCAGTGTGAATACGGTTGAAAAAATTAGAAACATTAAAAGAAGAAGCAAATAATGGATATTTTCAATTGTGCCACTTTTTAAATGAAATAGAATTTAGCTCCAAATAAACATGATAAAACGTCCTTCCTAGTTTAATAATTTTCCCTGCATCAGCCGTTCTGTTATTTCTTCCATAATTCGCCTCCGCTTTAATCACAGTCTACTTCCTACCTCCCTCTTTCATTTTAATATTGTTCAGTCTCCCTTGTTTTCATCCTCCTATCTTAACGTTGACCTGTGATGTAAATCACCTTCTATTCGAATGCTCTTCTATCTCCTCGGAACGCGCAGTCCTTTATTCTAATTTGCTTGGCCTTGGCCTCCCGACTACTTACTGTGCCCACTACATTCTTGCTCTTCTTTCTTCTTCTTTTGTTCCTGTATTGGCTACCTTCATTTCTTCTGTTTCTAATCGCTTCCTGATATAACTTTCAAATTCCTACGTTTCATCATTCTGTTAGTCCTTTGTGTTGAGTAAATGTCCTGTATTGACGCGTGCAGGGGGAAAAAAATGATAAAACGTCAGTGGGTTATTAATAAATCGAATTTTAAGAACACTCATGGATTTAGTAGTGTGTTTCCTCAAAGTTAGACCTAACAAATAGAAACCTCTCTTTCAACTTCATTTAAAGTAACGGAAATAAATGTTAAATTACCAGCAAGCACTTAGTTTTATTCGTTGGTGATCGAGTCTGTGTTAGGAATTACGTGCCATACCAATATATGTAAATGAAATTTGAGAATTATGACAAAACCTGAAACTCCCCAATACCATGTAAGCAGCGATGAAGACAAAGAGAAATCCATATTTATCTAGTTTAGCGTTGTGCTATTACAAAGCTGGAAAAATCAGTGGCAATCACCAGTATTCTTAACGAATGTAGGGGGGCCCCTTTGTGTATCCCATAACTCAGTCTGTAAGGTCAAAGGAAAATACTGATGCCTCAGTTATTTAGCCGTCACAAGAAGAATTGCGTCAATCAAATTGCACACGTTACTCACCTGTTTTGCAAAAACATTAAATGTTTTAAATACTCACTTAATCTAATACTTGATATGTGTTATTCCATAATTTGGTTCTAAGAACACAAAGGCAAACATTGCCAGTAGTGAGTGTTATTGTAATTTGTGTCGGTCAAAAAGTAAATAAAATATATATATATGTTTATATATATATACATGAGCATCGCCAGCGGAGGGGGGCAGCTGCCCCCTCCCTAACGCCTTGAAACTTTTTAATCAACTGGCCATGATGAATATTTATAGACGCGTAATCATGAACAATTTGCTACAAACCCACAAAAATTGTGTTTTAATTAAGATTTTATTCTTATTTAGTAAAATATTAAGCCTTTACAACTTTTAAATTTTATTTTTCCTATTGCTCATATCCTCTTTCTATCATCCCCCCCCCCCATTGGGCTCATCGGCTGGTGACGCCCTTGTATATATATATATATATATCTATGTCGAAAAACTGGCCTTATATAGAGATTGTTATATAAAGAGTTGATTAAATGTTATTCTTGTTTTAAGAGTTAAATAAGTTACAACAATAATAATTTTATGTGCATAATGTAAAATAGAATTTAGTATGAATGGTAAATTCACATTTTTATTAAAAGTTTTTTGAATTTGATTTTATTTTAATGCAGTGCTTCATCACAAAAATCTATGGAATCCATGAATGAAGATGGGAGTTCTATATCAACTTAGCTCTATTTTTGTTTGTATAGTAAAAGTTCTTTTTCCGAATAATATTTTCACAAAACAGATTTATGTCTTCGGCCATCAAAACTATAAAAGCTTTCTTACAGTTTTTTTTTTTTTATTATTATAGGTTCAGATATTCTTATTATGCTACAAGGTAGAATAACTTGAAGATTAGAAAGTGTATTTTTATGTTTTAACTGTGACAGAAAATGATCCAGAAAAGGAATTAATACTGACTGATAGTAGTAAATATAGTTTTCTCGATGTTGTCGAATTTTTGTCACTCTTGGTTTCTTAATATTCTTCTAAGAATATGTTTAAACCATCAGCCGTTTTAACTGCAAATGATTAATCGATTCTTTCTTCTTGTAAATAAACAGAAATTGGATGGGAAAACAAAAAAAGTTTGTGAATTGCAAGCAAGTCAATAAGACAACTTCCATTTCTCAGAACCTGCTAAAATGCAAGAGCTGTTTTTAAAGATTCTTATCTCCAAGCTCTTGAATACTATCTAATGTGTGAGAAATTAGGATAAAAAGTTCTTTAAAAGTAAAATTATAGTATCTAATTTTCCTGTCTATCTTGTTTTGTGTAATTTTATTGAACGTTGTTATTCCGCAATTTAATATTTTTGTTGAATTTTTTAAAAGTTCTATCGTGTATTTGAAAGCCTAAATAAATCAATAATTTTTAATACAGAATTTCTTAAATTTGGAAGTGTGGAAGCGTTTCATATAGCTAAATTTAATGAATGACTTGTGCACTGAACATACAAAGTTTCGGGATATTTTATTTTGCTCATAGCTGCAGATCTTTAAAATTCACCACTCACTGCGAAAGCCCTTGTGTCCTCTCGCAAGTATGCTAAATCAAATTTTAAGTTTTTAGAGGTTGTTATTGAATTCTCTGACAGACCTCTTCCACTTACATCTGCCACTTGTATAAGTGTTGAAAAATCTTCCCCTTATAATATTCTTTTTACTATTTTTCAGTGCAACGATCATAGTAACAATTGCTCGAAACCACTAATGTCTGTTGTTCCATCAGCTAGAATACCGGAACACCCCTACCCTTGCTATTTTCAAAGTTATTTTATTTAAAAAAAGTTTTATATATTCACATTTTGAATTTGGGTACCTACTCATATATTGTGGTGAATCGCGAATATCGAAATGTCGTTATTTTAGTAAACTCAATTTATTATTAAATGTTTATTATTTAAACGGAAAAGTTAATGTAGCGTAAAGAAAAAATTTATTTATATTCATCCTGTACGCGGTAAATTTATTGTTCTGTATGAATTTTGGTAAAGCTAACGTAGTTAAATATCGGATAATTTGCTAGTCCGGATATATACATACATATATTAGTTCTAAAATTACTTGACGTAAATTTGAAGTATTTTGTTCGCGGTATTTGTGTACAGTGAACAGTAATGATGTGGTTGAGTACGAGTATAGTTGTCGCATGATAATGAAGAATGTATCTCGTAATTCCGCTTAATTAACGGATTTTACAATTATATTGCAGGTGACTACAATAAAGTGTTCGCGGTTCGCTGATAGCTGTAATCAAACAATGTATTGGGGGAAATGATGAAAGTCGATTATTGATTTCGATTAGTCTTCGTTTCGTCGGATTGCTGCAACATCTTCTATACGCGTTAATGTTCGATTTGTTAAATTTGTAATTATACGTAAGTCACCGACGCGTGAAAAAGATTTTAGAGAGAGACATTCGATTTTACGAATAAGAAGTAAATTGTTCACTGACCGAACAGTCTTACGAAATGACTATTCAGCACATTAAAAAAACCGAAAGTTGTTCAGGTTTTGCTGATTCATATACTGATTCCGGTATCTGATTTAGAATAAAATAATTACCGCATTATAAACATTTCGAATGTTTTAGTATTCATGGCTCAAAATCTCACAGGACCACCACAAAGATCTGTTCATTGCATTCAGTTTGCATATGTGTGTACTTTTAGCTTTGTTGTGCCTTTCGTGTGTAATGTTAGTTTTATTGAGAAAAGTATTATTATATGTAATTAGTTTAATTAAATAAGTTGATTTTAAATATTATTTTAATTACATTGTAATTAGAAATACAAAAGTCGTCATAACAGAAGTAATGTAACAGTTACATGTTGGGAATGTACTCGAAGCAATTGTTCTAGACGGTATGTTCTATTCAGTTTCATCTAATCAGCATACAAACGGGAATTTAAGGAGTCGACGCGCGTGACATTTTTATGCATGACACGGTTTCATTCACGTATTATTACTGAATCTAAGCAGGTACAAATCCCGTTTTTTTTCTTTTTTTCATTTCAATAATTTCTGCTCTCATTATTTATGAAATTATTCTAACATAAAAAACTTAGAAACAGAAAATTTAATTATTTATAAAAATATATTTAAACACCGACATGTTCCGAAGTTACACATAATTACATTTTCTGTTTTTAAGTTTTTTATGTTACAATAATTTCATATTAATGCAGAAAATGGATTTTAGTAATTTTAATTTTCATTATTTAGTTCATACATACCGGAACAACCGAACAACACACTAACCTATTATAACCACTGAATAAGAAATGAACGGTTCGTTTACTGTTTCCATTTTAAATCTGATAATGTTTTATTTCGTTTAAATTACATTTTGTTTAAAAAATTTTATTCTTAAAGTGGATAAAAAAAAAAAAGAGAAAATATCGACGGCTAAACAGAACGCTGTCGTAATGATAAAAACTGTTTGTTTTTGTTTTGGTTGAAAACAGTTAGTTATTTATATCCGAAAAAAAGAAATGTACATTCGACCCAGTGTGCGCTAATTCCTCGTGCGTTAGATGCACGACACCTGAGATTCGGTCAGTGCTCGGTAATTTCTAGAGACTGCAGTAATTTTATTCATATTTTCACAAATGGTTCTAAAGTTAAAGTGCGTAATAGGCCAGTCGGTGCTATATTGTTATTTGATGGAAGTTATTACAGGGAAACAATAGATAAGGTATTAGAGATTATATACTTAAATACAGGTCGGAAGTATTTATTATGTAACGACAGTTTAAGTTCACTTATGACTTTGAATAATAGCCATTTTAATTACAAATGCCATTTTCTTATTTATAAAATCAAGCACAAATGCGTTAATATTTTCGATAAACGTGCAGTGGTTTTCTGTTGGGTGTGTTCATTGTGATATTGGTACGAATGAGACTGTGTGGATACTGCGGCGGAGGCGATTGTTTTGGATGGTGTATTGTTATCGTTCTATTCTAACGCTAACGTTGATACTAGTGCAGAGTGAATCAACTTTAATGTTCAAATATCAAAACTGTCACAGATCGTCGTTATTAAAAAACCGCAGAAATCCCCAACAGACCCGGCTTCGTAACGACCCATATCATCGGTGCCTGTAATCTCTAAACTTTATGAAAAAGTGCTACTGAAACGGATGATGCCAGTCATCAACGGTAAAGGTGTCTAATACCAGACCAGCAGTTTGCATTTAAAGCCAAGCTTCGATAGAACAAGTGCATCGTGTAGTTACCACCGTTGGAACATCTCTCGAAAAGGGAAAAAAATACGACGCTGAGTTTCTGGACATAAGCCAGACTTTCGACAAAGTCTGGCAAGATGACCTTTTACAGAAAATTAAACGACATTTTCCTTATGAATTGTATCAGTTGCTTCAGTCATACGTGACTGAAAGATATTTCTACGTTGAATATGGAGATGACTTATCAGACATATATATATATATATATGTATATCCAATAAAAGCAAGAGTTCCGCAGGAAAGTGTGCTAGGGCCATTACAAAATTAGTTTCCTTTATTTAAATCGACGTGTTTATGATAAACAACATAAATAACATTTGAAGTAAATTTCCATGATAAGTAGAATTGATAATATTTCGAGTCAATTGCGTTTGTCACATTAAAAAAAGGGGAATTTCTCTAAGCAGATTACCCCTTTTACACCCAAGTAGTATTTACGCTCATCAGTGTTCATATGGGACTATCTCTGACCCCGGCTTTAATAAAAAAATCATTATGATCCTATAGGCGAACAAACATGAAAAAATATAAAAAAAGAAAAAACGACAAACATTTATGTTTATTTTTTTGTAGTAGTATAGGGTAATAAAAAACAATATTACACTAAAGTTTTTTTCATAAATGTTATAAAAAAGATATAGAAGGAACAGAGATATTTTTTCAGCAACTGAAACTTGACATTATTTTTGAGAGATAAAATACTGAAAATAGTATATTTTCGCGGTCACTCTTAAAACCTCTTGGGATAGTGAAATAATTCAAGTGTCTTATTTTATTTTTTTTTTTTTTATAACCCCCCTTTGGTCATGTCAACAAAGGATCTGCGCCCAGAAACGACACGAGGGAGAAGGATCAGTTAAATGTAGATTCGGTCAGCTATTGATAAGATAAAAGAACTGAGGATAGGAACAACGGAGATCGACGGAAACGATAAGATGTACGAGGCACAATAAACAATAGGGAGTTTGAGTGATAACAGATTGGAGTACAAAGAAATGCGTTCGTTTCAAGTGTTTTATTTTCGATTTTAATATCTTTTATAAGCTGCGTAAATATCAAAGCCTATTGAGCCTTTTTTAAATCCTTTTTAGAAAAGTTTGAATCAGTTTGCGGCAAAAGGCACAGAAATCTCTACGAGAAATTCTTTTTTCTGGCCGCCATGGTTCAATTGAGGGTTTCATTAGCCTTAAGAAAGTCTGACACGAGGACCAATAGGCTTTCCGCGAGGGTGTGATGTTATTAAAAATTATGTTTGTTTGATAAGGTAGGGGAGTGCTATTATTAGGCAAGAGGCAAAATAATGCTGCTCGGGCGGATGTATCGACGTGTTTATTTCCAGGAATCCCAGCATAGCTAGGCGCCCATAAAATGAAAATGGAGCACTCTCTCTTAATAAGTTCATGTAATACCTCCTGGGTTCGAATGGCTAAAGGATATTCAGTGAGAGGATTAGAGATAGTTGATAGCGCCGCGGATGAATCAAATACCAACAGGGCTTTCAGTGATGTAGGCTCTGCAGGAAGAAAATATTCTAAACAGAAAAATACTCCATACTTTTCAGCATCCAGTACCGAACAATTGTCATTCAGTCGAATGCTTCGGATCACACCGCGGGCTTCAAAGAAGCAGGCAGTTGGGGATAAAGTAGCTTCTGGGGTGGCCTTGGCAGCATCCGTGAAGAAAAGGAGTTGGTCGGGGTATTTTTGAATTGCCGCTGCTGTCAACTGAACAATATTCGGAAGCAGAAGTTTATTAATTACACTTTATCAAAGAAAATTATTACTTACGCCTTAATATCAAATGAAAAGCACTTTTTTTTCTTTTTCTTTTTGCGCTTGTTAACAGTGAATGATTAACCAACAATAAAAATTAGATTTATCAAAGAAAATGAAGCACAAAACTACAAAGAAGAACTGCACGCAGAAACCAACAGAAATATAATAAGGAAAGATACATTGAGGAAAGACTGCGCCCAGAGTAAAAAAAACATACGTATTATTATTATTATTATTATTACTATTATATTACTGTATATATTATATTATATTAAAGTATACGCGCATATGATATAGTTTGTATAAAACTTTGTGCCAAGTTTTTGAAATAGAAAAGAATGTAGGAATAGAAGAATGTGTTCTTATTTTAATTTTACATGTTGTACACATTCTTTCAACTCATCCAACATTAAGGACATAACTAGCAGAGCCCACAATGGCAATGGTTGGAGAAGAGGGAACCACCTTTAAACATTGTGACTGTGGTTGCAAAAAATGTTTTAAATAATTGTTTTATTTAAATCATAAGGAAACACTACTTTTAGTTGTAAGCATAGATTAAATGTTTAAATTGTTTGTAGATTTGAAATACTAATAACATTTCAAAAATAGCTTACAGTAAATTTTTAATTTAAGTTTTTCTGAAAAAAATTCTTTGCAAAACATTAATGGAACAGGAAATGATATGCAAATGACGAGTGGATGAAATTCCTAAATGATTGCTGCGAATATCACATGTCCGTCAATACGCCGGAATAGTAAAAAGCTCATGCGCATATGTTCTTTATAAATCAGATCGAACTGTATAACCGTGAAAATCACATTGAAATTAAATGTCTGCTGTTATAATAATAAATCGCATCTTGCTAGAAAGGTTTGAGAACATTTCATTTTAGTTTACTCTCGAGTGCGTCATTTTGTCGGCTGTCAAAAATTGGCATTTTGTCTTTGAAATTAGAACCGCTGCTAAAACCCTCTCGAAAAAAACATCGACGGTGTTATTAATCATTAATAAATTCGTTTTATTCTTTCACTTAACAAATTATTACGAAATAGGTTTATGACAATTAAGCAATAATACAAAAATGAAAGCTTTGAAAAATTTGGGGAACATTATTTATTCTCGGGATACTTATTTTTTCATTTCGGAAGAAAGGTCCCCAGAAATGCCATTGAGTGAATGAAATGTTCTTTTTCTTTTTCTTAATGACATGCCTTATTATTTTACAGAAAACAGGTACCAATGGTTCTTTTTTAATGTATATATGTATATAATATATATATATATATATACATACATATATACACTATATATATAGGTAGATAGAAAAGATAGATATATAGCAGATCATCCAACGCGCTATGTTTAGATGCCAAGGTTATTCCAGTACACGGATGTATGGCCA
This sequence comes from Icerya purchasi, assembly GCA_039619475.1. Lineage (NCBI taxonomy): Eukaryota > Metazoa > Arthropoda > Insecta > Hemiptera > Monophlebidae > Icerya > Icerya purchasi. Next base: position 152,607,529 of record CM077116.1, on the reverse strand, counting down.
GTATTTTGAGATATTTATTTAATTTAATATCTCTAATGAATTGCAGGGCGGATTCAGTTGCTGTCGAGGAATTAAGGATACTCGAGACAGTATCGGTGCTATTGCACGAGGTTCGGTGGGTTGAAAATGCGGGGCATTCGCAAAATACGCGGGGAATGGAAGGAGCAATATTTTGGACGCAGAATAAGCAACTTGTAGGGGGGAGCTGTCTGGAATATAAAATTATGGGACATAGACGTCCTGTAGTCGTTTAAGAGCACAAAATTCTCATGTTTCAGTTTGTAGGTTTGATGCATCTTAGAATAGGCTGGCAGGAAAACTAGTATTATTCGAGCATTTCACCATGAAGAAAACCGACAAATATGGCGATGAAAAGATGTTTTCAGGCGTAGGAGAGAGCAGCGATGAGCGAGTAGATACATCGACTTCCCCGTTTCCAAGAATTCTAGCATGGCTGAGCATCCTTAAATACGCGATTGAGCAGTGCCTCTTGGAAAGCTCATATGACATCTGGTGCATTTGAATCACTACCGTGTGCCTGATAAGAGTGTTTGAGATCACAGCCAAAGAGGCTGATATGAGTCTATTACCCACAATGCTTTCCGAGATATAGGTTCCAGCAAGTGAGAATAGTAAACAGTTGTTGAGTGAAATCCAGTGCACACAAAAGAACGAATAAATCGAATGTTTTTTATGTCTATCTAATAGAGTTCCGTGGATTTACCGGCGTATGTTAAAGATATCATGGACAGAACGGATAACTAACAAAGAAGTACTAAATAGAATGGCCAAGAAAAGAGAATTATTATTAACTGTACAAGAAAGAAAAATCAGATACTACGGCCACATTAATCGCAATGAAAAGTATAGAAACCTGCAAACTGTGCTTAGAGGAAAAATTGCTGGAAAAAGAAGCAGAGGTAGAAGAAAATTATCGTGGCAGGATGACATGCAGCGATGGTGCAAATGCACATCATCGGAGTTACTCCAAGCAGCGGCCGATAAAGTGAAGCTAGCCACATTGATCGCCAAACTTCGACTGGAGATGGCGTAAAGAAGAAGAAGAAGAAGAAGAAGAAGAAGAATAAGGCGACTATGAGATCCAGAGAAATTGCACAACACATAGTCTTTAGCAATAACAAGATTGCAGTACTGCTATCACGGCGACTTTTATTTTTAAGCAACTTAATTTACATTATTTTCTTATAAATTTACAATTGGGAACTGCTGTTCTGAACATAATTCCGAAGTTGCGAGTTTACCGCCTAGTTCTAATTAATAAATAAAAATAAAAATAGAAATAGAAATATTAAAGGCAGAATTGCATTAATATTGATATTTACAAACTCGTGCTTAAACGTAAATTCTTAGTGTATAGGGGGCATCGAAAACGTTTACATATTTCTTTACTTAACATAGAATAGAGATAAATGAAAATTTTTATGTGAAAGTTATAGGAAAGTATTATAACAGAAAGAACGTAACAAGCTCCATTAATCTTAACTGAGATGTATACTGCGCTGATCGATCACAGGTAATAGTAGTGCACAATATTTGGTAACAGCGATCTCTTCCGACGTATCAGTCCGGCACTTTTTAATGCGTAATATATTTGATCTCTCGGAATACTTTCTGATTCTCTGTCGGTCACGTGTTTTTCTCCGGCAGCAAACCAACTTTGCTTAGCAAGCGCGTCGGCAATTCGTGGATTCTTATAGAACGGATTCAGTAGTTCCGCCGGTAGTTTGGATTCCTGCTCAGCGTTGAACAGGACTGCCTTATGCGCATACGGTTTCGGACGCTGCTGCTGAAGCGGAATTATCGAATTGTCGGCCACAAAGATTGGCGCCTCCTGTGGCGGCGGTGGCTTCAGTGCTACCGATAATGTGATGTCATTTGAATTCTGGAAAAATTGGCCGTTAACCACGCCGAAAGTCAAACAGAGCAGCGCAAAGATTTTCATTCTACCTGTTTAAAGCAAAATGAATGTATCGAATACTTGATTACTAAATATTAATTGCTCCGTAATATTATACGATGACTTTTTATAATATCCGCACGAAAATTATGCTGCCTTTGATTTCTTCATTAATACTAAATTGAAAATTAATCGCCTAACGTACGATATTCTTTAATAACAATAATGAAAAAAGAATAAATTTCACACTGCCGCAGACATTTCGAGGACAAATAGCACAACCTTAGCCATGTTTGCCGACGACACTGCGATCCTTGCAGTAGGTAGCACGAAGCAAATGCTAAATTACAAAATGCATTAGATTTAATCTCCCAGAGGACCTCAGAGTGGAGGATTAAATTAAACGAGGCAAAGTCAGTTCACGTGACCTTTGCTTTACGTCCATTAGACATTCGTTTGCGCTTTTATATAAATAATATCCAGGTACCAATATCCAGCTCGGCCAAATATCTTGGCATTCATTTGGACACTCATCTCACTTGGCAGTCGCATATTAAGGCTAAAAAAGAGCAAATAATGGCAAAGGTTAGGCAACTTCATTGGTTATTGGGTCGGCATTCGAAGCTAAGTTTATATCATAAGTGCCTAATCTACAAAGTGATCATCAAGCCAATATGGACATACGGTATTGAATTATGGGGATGTGTCAAAACGAGCAACCGCACTATCATACAGCGGGTTCAAAATAAAATTATACGGATGATAGCAAAAGCTGCATGGTTTCAAAGGAATGCACAGAGATTTAGATCTGAAGTGTGTGGATGAGGTCATTCCAGAAATCGTAAGTGCGTACTATGAACGGCTTTGGGTTCATAGGAATCCACTAATTCAACAGTTGCTGACGGAGGAACTCAAATCATGTAGGCTTAAACGCTGTAAACCTCGTGTGAACTGTCCGCTGTATCCTTAAAAACTAGTCGCTGGGCTAAGTTTTTATTTCTCGTTCCTTTCTCAGTTGTTATATTTATTACTTATTTAAGATTTATTTTAAGATTGTAATAATTGCTCAAATAAAAAAAAATAAATAAAATAAATAACACTACCTATTCTTTATATAACAATTGGCTGTTGCCTCCGTACTGCCAGGTCTGGATTTAGGGGGGGGGGGGCTAGGGAGGCTGCAGCCCCGGGCCCCGCCTTATAGAGGGGCCCCCAAGAGACGCCCACTTCTGACATGCAATAAAAAATTGATCTATCATTTGTCATATACATCAAGTTTTTTTTTTTTAAATGAATAGAATTAAATTTACAGGAGCAAGTGTATTTTTTAATACATTTATTTGTTAATAATTTTGGATCCATTTTTATTTCTTCCTAGAGGAGGAAACTTTGTAATAGTATAATTTTGAGTTTCGTAGAAACGTACCAGAAATTTGTTTTAAGGTATAACGAGTCGGAATCTACGTTTTTAGGAAATGTCTGTATGAATGTGTGTGCGTGTGTACACGCACAGCACACGCACACACACTATCCTCTTAATCAAATCTTTGGTTAAAATTTGCTGAAAAATTCATTGTTTAAAATTATATATATATATATATATTTTTTTTAGCATCGAAAATTCTACCCACTGTCTATATGATATTTAGTTTTGTTTACATTAATAATTATATGTTAATTCGTGAATTCAAAATAATATAATTAAATTAAATTAAAGAAAATTTAGTTACGCTATAAAACTGATAATTTTGTCACTTCCGAAAAGGGCCCCTAATATTTCCGTAGCCCCGGGCCTAACAACACTCAATCCGGGCCTGCATGCTGCGCCAGCTATTATTAATAACCACTTAAATATTTAATTCTTAAATCGTTAAAAATTTATTTTCTCAATTGATTTTTTCTACCTTTTGGATATAAATATAACAATTAAAACAAACTTTAAATGGAGTTCACGATAGCAAACCGTCAATATTTCAGTGTAAATCTCTTGCTGCACGACTACATTTAAAAAATCCGATGTAATTTAAATTTCTAAAATATTCGAATAAAATATTTTTCTTATGAAAAACATTACTAATACACAATATGGTCGCCGTAAACCGGGTGTCTAATTTATGTATACATGTGGATAGATAGGTATAGAGCAAGCACGTAACATTCACGAGAGATGCATTTCGAAATTTCTTCGCGAATGTTAATGTAATGAAACGCATTTAATAGAAAATTGGGAACATATATGAAAATAATGTTAGTCTACAAATCAAATAAATAACCACATCGAACAAACTATAAGCAAATATAGAGAATGTAAAAAAATTTACACCGACGCATCCAAATTTAACAAATTTTGTGGTTGTGCTGTAGTTTCAGAGGGAGATCTCCTGCCGTACAGCTTACCACCACAATATTCGGTATTTTCTGCTGAACTGTACGCAATATACCTCGCTATATCCGCTGCTATCACTGAAAACTACAAAGATCTACTAATATGTTCCGATTCTCTCTCTTCCATTATGTGCTTCAACCGTAACTCTATCAAATTACATCCTATTGTTATAGAAATCTTAAATCTCTTATACCATAACCCTACTCTTAATATAATTTTATTATGGATTCCAAGTCACACAGGTTTTTCATCAAATAAACTGGCAGACAAAACAGTTAAAGAGGCAGCCATTATCCAACCCTCTCCTCTGATCCCTATATCTGAATCCGATGCAATCACTTTCATCAAATACAGAACAAATGAATCCTTTTGCGACCTGTGGTATGCAATCCCCACGACTAATCACCTTAGAGCTATCCGCTCTTATCCCATTCCTTGGAGATCTTTTACGCACAGTAGAAAGGAAAAGGTAGTTCTGTTTCGTCTCCGTATTGGTCATACTGCACTGACTCATAGTTATATTATAAATAAAACATCCACCATTGTGTTCTCGCTGCAGTCCAGACACCCTTAACACTCCGACACCTATTCTTTGAATGCCCACAATACTCCATATATCGACCTAAAAAATTTAGTTGCAATTCATTGAAACAAGTTTTATCTGATGATCCAACTACAGTAGAAGCCGTCCTTCATTTTCTCCGAAATATAAATCAACTCCATATAACATCCAATAACTACTTTCGGGTGCTTCTGACCATAGCAGCAGTACATGGTACCCGACAAAAAAAAAAAAAAAACTCGAAAATATAAAAACTAACCAAGATATATAGATGAAATGTTTACTTACGGAGAGGACCCTTGAATATTATTAGAAATGAAAAAGTTGGTTTTGTTTTTACTATTCTTACGTGGCTAATATTACATATAATTAATTAGAGAATATTTCACTCCATCATCTGATTTTGTACAAAAAATGTTATTTAATGAGCTATCGGTATAATAATTACTGATTGCTACGCAAAACAAAAAAATAGACGGTTTTCATGTGGAAATAGGAATTTTAATTATTTTTTTTTTTTAATGAACGCGATTATATATAAAATTTTATATAAGAGATCACTGAAATCTACATTGTTTGCTTCCCTTTTACCGTAACGCAATGAATCTCGTAGTTAGTACGGTTTAACAAAGATATCGCTGTCTCCCTTTATCGTTATTAAATTACTTTTTGAATTTTAAACTGCTGAAGTTTCTGAACTATTTATAATAGCAATACGAAAAAGAAAAAAGAACAAAAACAAAGCTCAGTCCGTAATATTTACATAATAATATTTTCCGTTGTGAGCACCATTCTTTGAAGTTCTAAGGAAAAACGTGAAGACTTTTAGTGTACAATGTAAAAACTATCTTTGTGCAAAATTACAGTATGATAAACATATTTTTTAGAAAGATGCATTGTTTGATTTTTGAAAAATAGTTTGACATCGTTCCTTAAAGTTCAAATGTTCAAAAAATCTTTTTTATCCGATATTTTCGGTATATAGGTAATGTTCATATGGAATTTCATTTATCTGATGTAAATTCGGGCTGTAGCGTGATTATTACTTTATGCCCAAAAAAAGAAACGGTGAAAGCTATTTTTATGCAAAATTACAATTTACTAAACTTATTTGTACCGAGAAAATACACTTTATATATTTTTTAGGAAACAGTTTTTAATTTCACTTGTTTCAAGTTTTCGAATTTTCAAAAAAAGCATACTTATTTAACATCTTCAGTATATAAAGTGAAATTTCACGTGACGAAATCACCTCTGGTTTTGGGTTGTAACGTGATTATTTTAAAAAGCGATTTTATGGTTTTCTTCTTCTTTCATTATTTAAATCATTTGAATTTTCTTACGTATTTCCCCGCATGGCTTAAGTATATTGTGTTTTTATTCTGCATGTGAATTTTCAACTTCATAGACCTTAGTTTCAGCGGTTTGTTAGTAATTAGTTGTACTACTGAAATGGTATTAAATTGATACCTTCCAGTATAACGATATCGTTTAGTCCCCCCCCCCCCCGTATCCGGAAATGCCAAATGTAATGGCGGGTATAATGACGGCAGGATGATACAAAGTTGAATTCGTTGCTGTCTCGACGTTGATACTTTCGGAAACTGAAGAGATACTCCCTGTTTTATTATTTAAATTTAAGCCATACCCACAAACAATACTTTTATGAACATGGACTTTTTAACAACAGAGGTTTTGTTTACTGCTGGCTCCGACTCATATATAGCTTTCCTCTCGGATAAGGGGAGAAAATGATCGAAACTGTAACTTAGGAAAAATCAACTTCTAAATGTTTTTTGGCTGTAATCTTTCTTCTTGATTTTTTCTTCGTTGAGACCTGTTTGACTTGGGTGGCCCTTCTGGTTACAAGGTTACCGCCAACGTAGCTCTCAACATCATCGAAGCACTCACAAGCCCTTCACCACGCTAAGGTGGTGTCCCTGTAGAGGCTCATGTACTCATTGTATTTAATTTTTATTAACGCGATTATTGATTTTAAGTTCCACCTATACTACGTCACGATCGTTTGGACATTATTTTCCGATAATTCGGTCGATTGAAAAATTCCATATACAGTGTAATTTAACGAAAGCGTTATATATATATTAAGTATTTGTAATTAATGAACGAGATTTATTTAGGCGCATTAGAATAGAAGTTGAAACGAGCTGTTTTTTTTTTTTTTATCTTCGCCGAATTCAGGGCATACTAAATAATAGAACCAACGAGGAGCTGAATAAAGCCTCTGCTGTTGTTCATCAGTCGTGTGCGTGTAAAATGAAGCCGGCTTACCGAACAGCTCCTGGTCAGTTAAACTACTTATCATAATGAAAGCGATTCGTATTACGTAATAATGTAGATCTACGCGTGAATACATTAACGATGCGAACATGTGAAAGTTGCAACTACTCGGTCAAAATGTTGCACGTTTGCGTAATTCAAATTACGTCATAATTAGTAAAAACTCAAATAACGTAATTGTTTGTTTTCCCCGTATAGCGCGTTCTATATGAAAGAGTTACTTCTAAACCGCGCCTTTAGCAAGCCAAAAGGGAACGTTATCGTACAAAATATTAATTAATAAACAGTCTAATGCGGGTTCTAACTGATCAACAGAAGTAGGTTTTCCGCACACACTTGACCCAATTGTTTTATAAAATTTCCCGGAAACGCCAAAAGGCCGGTTTATCCATTTAGATAATTCTACGTTCTTCCAATAATCTGTATGGCATTTTAGCCTGACTGAAAAGTATAAATAAATCTAAATCGCTTATCCATTAGTTCTCCGGCGACAACATTTGATCTTTGTGTAAAATGTAAAATATTTTAAGAAAACTAATATAATAAACCAGTGTCGTGTCCAGAATTTTGAAAAGAGGGGGGGTTTTGAAAATTTTCCTCGCATATTTATTTTATAAATAATACATTTTTCACCCGTATTTATACTATTAATAATTTCCATCACTTTGATTTATGCGTATTATTAATTTACATAAATGAATTACCCCGTATATGAGCATTAATTAAAATTACATATGTTATTGATTATACTCGTAATAAAAAATTTTGCATAATATATTAATAAACTACCTCAAAATAATATGGAGCATATTTTTTTTTTTTTTTTTTTTTTTACTGTAAGAACACACTAAAAAATCATTAATATTTATTTTAAATTTTTGATTTTTTTCAGATTTTTGTGTATCTATTGGGGGGGGGAGTAACCCCCCCATGGACACGACCTTGGAATAAACATCTTAAGAACGAGAATGTAAATTAACTCACGCCAGAAATATTTTCAGGAAGATTTAAGTTTCTTTCAGATTTGGATATCGTATATTTTGCGTTCATTTCTATAAAACATTCTTTGATTTTCTTCAGTTTCCCTTTAGATACTCAGACAGTATATATCTGTACCGGTAAGCATGTATTTTTCTTTCTTCTTTTCTAATCAAGTACGGGAGATATTCCTCCGAAAAAACGTTTCGGGCACATATTTGTATCTATTTACGTGCAATCTTAAGGTGTTTGTTATTGCGTTTGTAATCTGCTTTCTTTTTATTAACTAATTAACAAACAACAGGTACATACATTACGTAAAATACTTAGCAATACTGAATTGTCCAATTAGCTTTTAAAGTTCTGTGTAGGACACATAAAAAAAACAGCTTCACATTTTTTTTTCAAACTGCTGCTTATAAATCTATATCTCTTTACGTTCCTATATAAGATTTAGCTTGAACGTTTAAAACTTAAAAGCTCGTAAATATCCCAAAAACCTTTCTAAAAAAAACATACAATGTATGTATATAATCACATCACTACTAATGCGGTGGTACCTTCGCATCCGCGGTTTTAGTTAACCATGCCTTGTCATAGCGCGATTAAGAAAAACAAAAAAATATCACAAAGTGGATTTTCAAGTAAAACAAAAAGTGTCAGCCGTCAAAGATCCTGTCGTTTGCATCATCAAGCGTAACGGACCCATTTTTTCCAAAAGCACTGTTCCTATTCCACTTTCAGATGAAGATGTTTCTGACTAAAGTTTTCTTGTTCTAAGTTTTATTTTCAATTTTTCATACTTTCCATCGTACGTACTAGTTCATTTTCTGAAGTGTAAACTGTAGCGTGTTGTGTAGTACATGCGTAGAAAAATTAAATAATGTGTAAAAAATCATAAAAATATTGTTATCGGTTGTCGTTCCGCAGTCGTCATATGTAGCAGGTTGGACAATATGAACAAGAAGAACAAAGGACACATAATGGTGAGTAATCATAATAATTTAGATATTTATCGTTTACTGTAATAATTTTTAACATTACATATTGTGATGCAATTTCATTATATATCTATACAGTACTGTAAATGTCTGTATGTAACTCATTAAGCTTAATATTTCCTATTATCCGCGGTTTCAAGAACCGTTAACCGCAGATACGAGGGCACTATACTATAATTAATCAGTTTATTAAGAATCAGCTGCAGAGTCTCCAGCTAATAAATATTGCCGGATAGCTTTTTGATTCGGGGTACTTTATTCTATTTTCACCCCTATCGTTTTTACTAACCTTTTATAAATATGCTTGATCATTTTGTCTCCCATACAGACACTTCTCCTGCAAATGTTAATGGAATAATGAAATGATATTCGGCACAGGTATTCCGGCTTAAATCTTAACCTTCATTATATTCGATGTCGTTAAATTTGATAAATCCCAACATGTGCTTCTGGTAGTAATAAAAAGATGTACGTATTTTTGAAAGTAATTAAACAGCCGAAATCGGAATAGTAGTAGTTGCATAAGACTTTTTGTTTTTAATACTTTACTTTGTTTTGTTACACTCTATTTTTCGCACTTTTATATTTAGTTGTAATAAGAGCAAAACCTAAAATACAGAGTTCTACTAAAAGTTTTTAGCTACAGGTCTGCGTGTACGCGATATGCAACACTAAGTTTATCCGGTACTACACCTCGTGTATGATGATTTTGCTTAGAGAAACAACATTGAACTGATTACTCTGCAGCTACTACGGGTGAATCGGTATGAAATGGTAATGAAAAAATAGGGGTTTCGGACTGTCCGGATAAGTTCCACTGTTGACGTTCCCAAAAACAAAAAAAAAAAAAAACAACTAATGAAAGAATAAAAAGCATAAATCAAACATTTTATTTGTACGCTCACAAAATTTTAAATAAAAAAAAAAAATGGAACCACAAATACCAAATTTCTGTTACTTCTAGCTTTCGCCCATTAAAAAAAAAAAAAAAGAATTATACGAGCACGCACTATTTAATGATCAGTTGAAATTTTTTCTGTTAGATTTATACTTTAAAACATCTAATTTATCTTTCATCAGTTCTGGTAGAGCGAACACTGATTACGTAATTTCAGAGCGTTCTTTTGGCCGGTGGGGTTGAGATTACTTTACTGATCGCTTCAATCGTTTCCTTCTGAAGTTTAACAATGCGTATTTAAATTCAAATTCTGAGTACCTTCTTTTATTATTCAATCCGAATTTTTCAGAAAAACAAGATTAGAAGGGCGACATTGATCGAACGGAACGGAAAGCCGCGAAGGTATTAAGTGAGCAAAATTTTGAAGAAGATGTTTAGATATTCTTTACGACGATATGTAATTTGTGATAGTTCGTAATAGAATATTTAACTTGAAGGTGTCTGCAGGGCCAAGGTGTTCTTGGTGCATACCTTGATTGCGCCCACAGATAGAAATAATCTTTTTAACCTCGATCGCAGGCACGCATCATCACCAATATGAGGTTGCGTAAGCGGTTATAAGTTTTATACAATATATTATTATGATTACATCCAACATATTGTAAAAATATTAAAATTTATGTAAATTCACATAAACAACCGTATTTATGATTTATGCATAATACGACAATTATTTTACGTTCACTTTGTATTTAGATTTAAGGGCGTATTGGTGCATTTTCGACTAATATGTTTATCTCGCAACTTAAGTATCGAAACTGAAGCATTTTCATTAAAAAATTGATCTGGAAAAATGTTGGATTCGAAAAAAAAAAAAAATAAATAAGAACGTTGTTTCTAATATACCTATACATATTCATATATATGAATACAAGGGCGTCGCCAGCCGATTAACCAGGCGGGCAAGATGATAGAAAGAGGATATGAGTTATAGGAAAAATAAAATTTATAATTTGTAAAGGCTTAATATTTTATTAAACAGTGTGTTTTTGGCAAGTTGTTCTACTACTTTATTATAAAAATCAAATTGTCCATGATTACGCGCTTATGAATACTCATCATGGGCAGTTGATTAAAAAGTTCCGAAGCTCTGGAGGGGGAAACGGCCCTCCCTTGCCCCCCTACTTGGAGACGCCCATGTATGAATATATATATATATATATATATATATATATATATATATATATATATATATATATAAACTCGGTCATTTTGGCCACAAGGGGCTGGGCCCCTTGACCCCTCTTGCTTTCATTTCTGTATCTTTCTTTTCTATACTTTGTATAAAATGATCAAAATTTACAACGTAATTCTTAATGGCATCAACACAAAAAAAAAATAACATAACCACAAAAGTCCTATTCTAACATTTAACTTTCATTATATAAAATTAAGACATTTTTTCGTTACATTTTTCGTTACATATTTCATTACATAAAATTGTGACATTTTTTAAAGAACAATAACAAAAATCCTATTAAATATAACAAACATTACATAAAATTGGGACATTTTTTTTGGACATTTTTTCGAATTTCTTTTTCCGCATTCTTCTTCTTATTTTTGTAGTCTATTTCAGACTAGTGTTAAACGAAAATTCCTCTCTTCTCGGCTTCGCCATATCGACTACTTTTGTAGGTAAATTTTTGTCATTTCGTATTCCGATTAAATTTTTAGGGCGGGAATAGAGCCGGAAAAATAAAAAACTAATTGAGTTTAAGGATTTAACTCAAAGCACTTTGATTTAGGAATCAATAACATGATATATATTTTTTTCCGTTTCAGCAGTTGGTATTTTTGCAGATATGTAAAAGATTCAATATTTCCACAAGTAGCCTCCCCCCCTTTCATTATTTTATTTCTTCTAATTACGAATAGTTATAACTTTTTAAAAAAAGTACGTAAAATTGAAAAAATACAATATATTGTTTACACTACAGCCGATCTAGGCAAAGGACATACATGTTGCTTCTGAAATTTAATATTTTTTTTTTTAAATTATCGACGAGTAATATTTTAAAACATTAAGAAAGGTACAAAACAGATTCAATTCGGTATCTTTTAAATATTAAAAATAGCGCGTGAGTATAAATCCCCCCTTTTGAAACTAATTTTTGCCGTCGTCGTTGACATTAATTGAACGATGGGTCGTTTACAAGAGACGATATTTACATACATCAGCCTAAATTAAGAAGACCCATCGTTTACAAGAAATGGTCAGTTATTATTCCTTTTTTCGCATAAATAAAGGTATGTAATTTTTAAATTATTGATTTTTATAGCTCCTGCCAGAACACACTACTGAAACAACCACTGTCGACACTTTTTTTTTATCGTGCATTTAGGAGAATAACCAACAAAAAGCTACATAAAAAAGTGATAACATTTTGCTAGAATATGCATCAAATTATAAACTATCCTTAACCTACGTTTTACCTTGTTCTCTCACTTGGTCTAGTTTGTTTTCTTCGGGCACCGGGTCACTTCAGAATTAAGGGGGTAACAGCTAATCGCCTTGCTTGCTCGACGTTTAATCTGCGGACATTTTGTCTCCCATTTTAGAAGTTACTTAAACAACGCCAACGGGAAATTCGGTTCGCAAATTGGAACTCCTTTTACGGTCTTTCATTTTCAAATCTTCGCTCACACTGTCACGTTATTCATGGTTTTTAGCATTTCATCCTCGTCGTTCCGTTATTCGCGCTCTGCTTCCGCTGTACTCTTTTTTGCCATTGTGCCTTCTTCGCTCTATCCCTTTTGTAATGGTAATTCTGCTCTATGCAATGCGAATCATCTTTTTCTTTTTCTTTATTTTCTCCGGAAGACAAAATTCCCCACTCAGGCATACTGTTTCTTTCATACATTTCCTTCTCTTTCACATCAGTAGTAAGGTTCATTTACTCATTGCTTGCTCGTATTAGAATTTAGTTTCTTTCTCCTTTTGAAGATTCTCACACCTTATAATACTTGATCAAGCAATAAAAATGGAATAACTTATTTAATCTTTCAATTGTGTCAAAATTTTCGATAAAACCCACGTCAGACATACTGCGTGTTAATGTTTCGCACTGTCCGTCTTTTTCGAAACGTTAACACTCATGGGTGTTTCACCGAAAACATTAACACGGTCGTATCAATGAACCGCGAAAGTTAAAAATTATATTTAATCTTTATTTCACAAATTTCGTTTATTCCCCCTTAGACCTTTAGCCCTGGTTCCACTAAATTAAGAAATGTGACTCCTGTCCTCGACTCTATTGAATCATAGAGTGACCGTTCGCTCGCTTCCTTTCCGTCATTTACTGTTCTAATTTTAATTCAATGCAGATTCATAGAGTAGCGGCTTAAAATCGTGAGAAGAGCGTCTTATATTTTTTAAAGAACGTTAAATTTACTCAATCCACTTCAATTGCTTCTCCTGCCTGCCATTCTCTGTTATTCTGTTGTCGAAGCAGTATTCCGTTGGAAATTCCATTTTCGTTTTATGCTTTAACAACATCTGAAGTTCTTTATTTTCTATCTTATGGAAAGAAAAATTGCTTGTTTCCTTTTTTCTCGTTTGATTTCTATCTTCGTCTTTTCAATATTGCATTTTTATAACTTTATTCAAGGCCATAAATCTCTTCCGGTTTCCATCATTTTCTAGTTTTCTTCTTCGCTTTACTATTTCATTCCTTTATTTTAATCTATGACCCCTTCGCGGCAGTCGTTCGGTGCCGAAAAGCCCGAATAACGCAATAAAAATAAAAGAAGAAATGCGATAAATTAAAAAAGAAGGGGAAGAGTTAAATTTAATCGAGGTACTCTTTATCTCAATATTTCTTTCGAAAATGATCTTCAAGTGCTCCAGTTTTGTTAATGCAGAATTTAAATCGATCACCATTTTTGAAATAAATACTGAATAAACTTTCTAAATTTTACCCGTGTTCTCTAGCGTGTAAACTTTTAAATCTTTTCCAAAGAAAAAATTAATACCGATCGAAATTTAATTATTTTTCAAAACTAATACAAAGACTCGATGATAAAACTGACAATTTTTATAAACAGATATTTATTTAGTTCTGTAACTGCAAGTCCGTAGTTGATTCAAATTCCTTTATGAAAATTTTCGAATAATATTTTATGAACTAAACAAGAAAGAGGACTTAGAACATGCCGAGGAAACTCGGATAAGATGGGTCTCTTAATTTCAAAGCTCTTTTCCACTATAACTTTAGCGATGTTTTTAAGGAAAAAATTACGTTTTCAAAAAAGTAATTAAACGAAATTATAAAAAACTATACAATAGATTGCGTTTTTTTTATTAATAGAGTAAAATTTGTGCTCCCTCATATCTTACCCGGAGCAAACCTTCAATACTTCGTATTCAGAAAGAGCTGAAAAAGAAAAATTCCGAAAATAAAAGGTACACCAAAAGAATCGAACTATTACATTTACGTACGTAAAAAATGCAACAAATTAATTATTACGCGTCTTATGTTTTTTCTTAAATATCAAAAAAAAAAAAAAAAAAAAAATTGTTTAATATAATGGAACATCGCCTCGTGGTGGCATATATCGACCACGTATTTCGATAATTATATACTATAAAAAATAACAACAGCCGGATGACATGTTTTAGCGCTGAAATAAATTCTTGCCCCTACTTTTTATCGCATTCATCTTACCCTGGTTTCTGCCAAAATTATTAATAAGAAAAATTTTTAAAAGAAATTTACGAGTTCACTTTTGTTTATTCAGTATGAGGAAAGGAGAAATTAGCAATTTTTTTGTTTTTACCTAAAACGTATAAAAAATCTTAGTCATTCGGTCGAGTAAACTGTTGAATTATTTAATAATAAAATAAATGGCGATGCTCTGTTATTTTATCAACTTTTATTCTATATCGTGGGGGGGGGGGCATTTAAAGGAATAAATTATTTGCAAACTGTCAATGCACACTGTGACCTCTTTCAAATGTTGCTATGCACTGTGTAAAAAGTGATAAATTTTTCAATGCTCGCTAATATGCCTCAGCAAGATGTATTAAGTACTGCTCGTAAACTAACGGGGTTGTATCATTTCGTATCGTGAAATAATAGGATTCATTTTAATTTCGGGATGCTCTCGATTGTGAACCAAGGTCGGAAAATATTCAATTGCATGCTAGAAAAATTGGTAACGCTAAGGCACGGAGAAATTTGTTTAAATAAACGCAAATTATATTTAAAAAAAAATATGGAAGTTAATAATTGTATTGGAATTTATTATCAAGGAAGGTAGCGATAGAAACAACGGGCCAGCTGCGATCATTCGATGCGAATTTAAATTTTACCGCGTATTTCTTGTATCGTGGTGCATGCGTCAATTAGTTGGATAGAATTCAAGAAATTAACATAGTGTACTTTGAAATTTTTCTATCGTCTATTTTTCCCTTCGTACATATTATTTACAGCATTTTGAAGAAAAATGTTGAACGCTAAAGAACTTAATATATACAGTGTGCGGCAGCATAACTTCCTTTTTTAAAATGCGCCACTTTTTTTCTACTAAATTTTGTTAAAGAGAAATAATAACAGAAAATTGAAATAAAACTGCAAAGGAAGAAGTATACATATTGTCCCAATAGGGGAGATCTAAAGTATGTTATTTCAATTTTCTGTTATTATTTCTATTTAACAAAATTTAGTAGAAAAAAAGTGGCGCATTTTAAAAAAGAAAGTTATGCTGCCGCAGCCTGTATATTAAAGAAAATTTTTTTAATGAAACACTCAAAATTTAACGAAAATTACGTAAGTCCGAACAAACAAAAATTCCAAAATGTCCGAAAACACTATTGAAGAAATTGGAGTAGAAATCGACGTTGAAGAACCGTGATATTACGTTGTTTCTAATGTTGTTATTACGAAATTATTATTATATAGCGGCGTCTTTTTAGATGAGATGATCTCTTTAAATAAAGCCGATTTTTTTAAGAGCAATTTAAAATAATTTCTCTTCAATATTATCGAGAAAATTTCTGAAGAAATTTTAAACTTCCGCAAAAGCGAGTAGTCGGTTTAGCAGATTTTTATTGTATGCTAATGGATTCGATGAAAGTTCGAAACGCAACCCTCTCTAAGATATTTAAATTATGAAAGTTGTTTTTTTGTGTTTAAACAGAAAAAGAAAAATGTAATACCGTCTCTCCTTGTGTTTTCGATCGGAGTAATTTTGGCAAAAATATCTTCAGAAATCCCAATTTTTTTCGAAATATACTTCTATTAGCGAGCTTTTTAAAAGCCGCTGAAAGCTTATTAAAAATCGACGAGGACCAAAAAATATGTAAAATATTTACAACGAAAAATTAAAATTTGGATGAATGCGCGAATTTTTTAAGTTTCCGATTCCTTAATTTGTTGAATTAAAATACATTTTTCCGCTATATTATAGGTAACTAAAAAAACAGGCAACCTAAAAATTAATAGTGCGTAAAAGAGTACGAATACATATAATTAAGAATTAAAATTAAAGAAGCCGATCTAATTGATTTATTAAGTCCTTTCATGTTTAAATTTAAAACGATAACAACGCTCTATTTTTAACGAACCATCTGCATTCCATATCAGAACGGAGCAAAATATAAAATTTTTTTAGACGACTAAAGTTGTCCCCCATGATGACCCAACATCAGAAGAAAGCGAAATATACACTGCTTGCGAAGCAGAAAACCAAAAAGGAAGTTGGTGTAGAGATATCCTTCAAGCAGCAATGGAAATTATAGTGCTAGTTCATTTGATACTGCTTATTAAAACAAAAAAAATTAGAGTAGTAATTCTTAATTATTAAAAGTGTAAATTTCAAAACTGGCCAGATTGTGCTAAGAAAAGTCACGTAATAACCTTTTGCCGCTGTTTATACCGGCACAGTGGCAATGGCAGGGGGCTGCCAACGTTTCATAATCAGCAGATCACCCCTATATACACATAGAGAGGCGCCTATATATGTAGATATTAATAAAAAAAGAATGTCGATTGTTTTGGTCGCCACTGATAATATTTCGACGTAAATGAAATTAAGTATTTAATTACGAAGTGAAATATGCTAATCTTTTTTTACTTTAAATGATTTTCTCGTATCAAATTTTTATTTTGTTTCCAAGTGTATCCGAAATTTCTGGTTTCTCGGTTCTGCGCTACTTTGTTTTATTTTTGCGACGACGATATACTCGTAATATTTAATATGGTTTAAAAAAATTGAATTTTATTAATTAAAATTTTCATTTAGTTTTCTTGGATTTTTATTAAATAACTGTTTATATATATATATATATATACTGGTATAATATATATTGTTCTAAGAGGGCGTTGAACCCGCAGGTTTTGGAACTGCCCCTGTTACCGCCCGTTTGGCACGCCGCTGTACAGTGCCAAATGAAACAAAAATTAAAAACCGGAAGTAGCCTCTGGTAGAGATTAAAGTGGCTGAAGAGCGTAGGAAAGTAAAAATACGAGATCACGAATATCGAAACGGGTATCGAAAGTATTATACAAAATTATGTTGATAATAGGAGATAGAGAACATCGTGTTTGCGAAATCGTTGAGCACTGTTTGGACAACGTAGAAATTGAATACTTCGAAAAATGGTAGGCTTACAGATGAACAACTTAATTACATTATTAATTTACAAAAAATTACAACCGAGTTTGTATTCAGCAGCGTTGTAACCGTTTACACCTTGAAAAAAGACAGCATTTTGATGTTAAGGCAGAAGTGAATATTAGAATGTCGAATTGATGGATTTAAACGGCGGGCACTTTTATACCGGACAAGTAAACGTGCAAAAAACCCGATTTTACATTGAAGCAGGTATGCTAGAGCAAATACTTACCGGTGAAAAATCGAAATCTCTTCTACACAATACAACGCTGCAAGCCGTTCCGAGTGCCACAAACAAGTGATATTAGTTTTACTTCGTCCGACACGAGTCGAACAGAAATATTTCAAGGCTTCGTCCGATTTTTGCAGACAAATCGAGCTGGTTTCGCCGTAAAAAACCCTGCACTAAACACTCTGACATCGATTGTTCTTACGTGATCATCCTACACTCGGTCTCGTCTACAGAATCCATACTTAACACGAACAGAACACATTCAAAACTGGAACCAGTACTATACACCGCAGCACGAACTGCCCGGTCCTCTTTAAACGACATATTATATGCACGTGTACAATGTGTATAGATATATGTATATACATACGACGAATGTGTGGCTGTGCGCGCGTATCACCTGTTACGTTATTTATAAGTGATAAGATTTTTTTCGTTCACCGGCAACATGTGCTGCACGGTGCGTTCATTTCGTAATGTGCACCGCAAATAAAAAGCTGAGTATGTTTGCTTACAGAAGGCATAATTATGCGCAGTTTCTAACAAGTTTCTACATGTAGCTATCAGTCGACATTTCCGGGAGAAATTTACCGAGATTCTCCTATAGCAGATAATTCTCGGACATAAGTTTGGCCTCTGGGGAATAGATGGTCGGCGGTTCAGCGACGCTATAGGTTTACCACCGACGTCATTCACTCTGTGTTTAATGGAAATCAGAACTATCGCGTTAAATTCAAAAGCATTGCTATGAAAAAGAATTTTAATTTTCAACTAGAAGATGGGGCTGTAGTCTCTTTAAAAGCGTCTTAGTCTGGGACAACAAAAAACGATTAATCGGAAATGAAACGGGTTCGGTGTAGTAATCGAGATGTCACGCCGTCATATTTGCGTACATCAATAATGTCAATGGACTAGTTCTGTAAGAATGTAAATACGGAAATGTTGTGTGACTTTACCGTTTTTTAACCGTAAACAACGGCAATTTTAACTTAAATATTAAAATTTATTGCCGCTAATGAGACACTGAACTGAGATATAATAATCTATAAATAAGATAATAACTGTATACGCGAATTACACGCATACAATAGCTGAGAATGAAAGAACTAATATATTATAGTGTGTGTGTGCACATCGCGTGCGAACTACAGAAATTATAGGAATTAACAATAAAATATTGGCAACGTGGAAGAGGAAGTTTTAATAAAACTTCTTGGTAATATACTAAAGGGAGTTAAAGGCGAAGGAAATTTACACATACGGAAAACAACGGCTGATTGCATGGTGCAAAGAATGAGAAAAATGGTGGAGAAGAGAAAGGAGTAGGGGTCAGACTGGAGGAAAATCTATCATGTGGTCCTAGTCGTTTCGGATCTTCAATTCAACGCAGTACTTATTAGCGTACGTATAAGTTTGGTTGTAATGTGCAGGTAGGTATGCTAAATTAAGGAATTTGATGTACTATATTGAAAGTATAATTTAAACATTACACAGTACTGTGTAATAAAATAAATAAAATAAAAATTATAAAATTTCGGAAAACGTAATGAGAGAGAAAATGCGCGTGTGACTAAGATCCCGTTGTCGGTCGGAGGTAAATAGCCAACCATCGACCATCGCAAAAAGAAGCGCGCATCTCATACGGTAAATTCCAGCGGTTACTAGGCGAACAGAAGGGAAGAAATGGAAAAAAAAAAAGAAAAGACCGGATGGAGATTTTTTTAGTTGGTCAGTCGTCTTTTTTACCTTTCCGCGGTATTGCTGTTTTTTGACTTCTCTCTGATTGTGGCAGAAATCGAATATAAAATTATTTCTCGGTAGTGAAGTGGTTTCAATCGATTCGACAGAAAAAACCCGCGAAAACGTAAAAGCGAATGCCCGACCTATATAACCATTACGAGCATTTGTCAGCAACGATTTCGGCTCCAGATTAAAGGATCAATCGTCGCAACCCTGATCACTGAAATAACACCACGGACCGCCGCCGACAACAATGTAGTACAATTTGTTTACTTGTTATTATGTAATTTTTATTGATTTTCTTCTTTTTTTTTTTTCGAAAGCAATATTGTACTTTTCAACGGTCGACCAATACCGGAAAAGATCACCATGTAGATTAAATGCACTAATACACTCTAGAAAAAATTTAAGCAATCATTTTTTTTCTATAATACTAACAATAATAATTAACTTTATCGTCCACGTCAATTAAGATGTAACCCCTGAGAGCTTAATATAATGAATAGATCGCGTTACATGATTAGGTACTTAAAGCCAACAGTAACGTTACAATATAGTGGGTGAATATGAGTAAGATATTGTAATTTATGAATAAGCGACATAACTATGTCCGGAACCTACAGATGGGTCAGGTCTTGCGCAATCTACAAATTATTTTAAACATTGAGAAAAAAAAAAATTATTTATTAGGTAATCGAGCGTCCTTCTCAGTCGTCTTATGGCAAATTGTCTGTTCAGATGAATGCAATTTGTTGACGTTAGGATTACTGCTCTGTTAGAACGTGTCGAATAACCTTTAATACTGGAGAATGTAAGTCTCCCGGACAAATGGAACGCTTAAAGAATTATGCAGTGTTATGTTGGAGACATAAAATGGTGTGTCACGTAATTGGTATCCGCAGCTACTACTGTTAAATTTTGTTTAGATTGTTTCTAAAACAAATTGAACCATATAATTCTATTCCACATCGCCAAATCGGCCAAAAATCGTAGTTAAATTTGTCTTTTCGTCTGCTTAAGGTAATCTATGTACCGACAATGGATGTAATAGCCTAGCGTGAACAGCGAACAGCCCCTTTCAAGTTTATGGCACATGAAGCAGTCGTGTAAGCCTTCGGTCTAGGTACATTCTGAGATGCCGTTCGGGATAACCTTGTGGAATTAGTTTATTATTAATTTTTTTGTCGTTTGACATTCGTTCGTTCTATTTGTTAATTGTAATATGCCGGCACTTATTTAGATTAAAAATTATTCTCCAATCCTCTTGGCTATTTGGCTTAAATGATTCCGAACAAAGGTATTTGCATGTTGCACATTCATATTAAACGCGATAATAGCTATATTATTAACGCATATAATATTGTTTGATACGAAAACCGGTAGATCGGACGATGAAATATAAAAGAGGTCCCGACTTTATGTTCTCTCGGAAATTTAACAACAAATGTTCTATGCCGGTCACATATGCTAGATCTGAAGGAAGAAATTGTACGAAGTTGTAGTCCAGGGGACCGGAATTTTGTCGAACGACCGGGCAACATGCGAGAAAACCGTGGAACACGTTTTTCGTGTAGTATTGAAAAAAATTGCACGTAGCACAATAATGTACCGTGGAGTATTCGGCGCAAAATCCGAACTGGCGGTGTAACATTACATTGTCGCTGCTTATAATCGGATAATATGATGCAATGTCGATTTTTTTGTCGGATAACGAATTGAGTAGATTAATCGGTTCGTAAGAAGATTCCTTGACATGCATTTTTTTGCACAGCGATTCTCTCCAGTCTAGAGGAAGTATGCGATCCGTAATATTCCATTAAAAATATAACATAACCAAGCCGCCGCGATTTCTCTAGATAAGTGCGAAATAATTTCAGCAGTAAAGTTATCAGATGCTTTCCATAATGATGTGCCACAACTTAAATAGACCTCTTTTGTAGTGAAGAATTTTTCGTGATCGCCTCGGAGCGACTAGTTTTATGTAGCGAACATTGTGTAAATGCGAACTGTGTGTTACAAAAGTCAGATATTTTGAGAAATCACTAGAGCCCAATTATCGTAGATCTTTATACTGTACAGTCCTTTTATTTCACTCCACAGAGATACATCATCGGTGTTCATTCACGCTTAATTAGTTCTGTAATTGTACAAATAAACTTTCTTTAAAGGATAACTCGTTGCCATTTTCATCTAGCTACTTTTACGTATTAATTTTCTATTTGTATTGGAATGTTATGATTTTTGTACTTTTTTTTGTAGCTAGTGGAAAATTGTTTGCATGTTCAATAAAAAATTTTAACAGCCTGTTCGATGTAGTCGTTACTTTTAAATTTTATATTTAATTGTATGTTGTTTTTTTTGTTGGGTCGCCCTCTTTCGGGGGCAGATTGTTTCGGGCGCAGATTGTTTCGGGCGCAGATTGTTTCGGGCGCAAATCGTTTGGGTGATAGCGACGAGGGTTTTTATTTAGACCTTTTTACAGACCACCTGCGGTGATTTTCCTGTATCATCCGTTAAACGTTATCATCCGTATTAATGAAAAACACGAGTTACCAAACACTGCTATCAGAAATTCCACCCCCCCCCCCAAAAAGAGCTGTTCACCGTTAACGATTTACAGTTTTTCCGCGCGTATAGCATGTTATATATGCATACATATATATAATCACAAAAAACACATATATTTTACATTATTTTATTGGGTTATTCACTTTTTTTTAAATATTTTCCATTTTTTTGAAATAACGACTTCAGCGTGAAATACAAATAAACAGACTTTTACGATGTAAATTTAAGAGTTCTGTTAGCAATAGTGATACGAAACGGACGAAGATGATTAATATTAATAATCGGTCAAATGCATTATCGATTCTTTTAATTTTTTTCTTCTTTGTTAATGTATATTTAATAAATTACAAACTATCAACTCCACGTCATTTAAAGTGTAACACAACTGGATTGAATTTGATTCTAATACATATCCAGCATAATTTCTTTTTCTTTTTCATTATGTTGCTCAATTATGTACAGTTACGTGCGCGTTTCTGTGTTTATCTGCGTTTATCTGTGTTTCTTTGTATTTCTCTGTGCTTCTCTGGGTTAGTAGGTATAATACGATCATTTTGAAACATAGTTCCAATTTCCACCACCAGGGGATGTAATCACTGTCGTACATTTAAATGTAAGTACTGCTTTGCTACAACTTCAACAATATCAAAGATTTTGAATAAAACGATCCTTGCCTCTTATGTTTTCCTTTTTTCAACCCGATAAACGTCCCATAATAGATTCTTTTGTCGTGTTAGAGTGACTTGGCTTTTTGAGACTTTTCCTAGTTCTTAAATAATTAAATCGTGCAGTTCCATGCGGGAACCAGAACCCCTCAGTAATGAATGTATTTTTGGCTTTTACGCTTTCATTATTACTAGGTCAACTTTTGACTAACCGCTTCAGTGTATATAGTACAAACTGCATAATCACCCTTTCCTTCAGATCTGACTAGCCATTGTAGTAGTGTTCAATTTTATTGAAATTTTCAACTACCTAACAACGGACGGGGCAAGCATATTTAGTCAGTGCGTGATATTAATACAGCACCGAATGGGAATATATACGACAGAACTAACTATTAATTTTTCAGAAAAAGCGACAAATCAATAATAATAATATCACAATAGTTGAAAAACAAGTAGTGACGAATAAAAATTATTAAATTAAATAACCACTAATATTCGCGCGGAAAGCAATGGTAAAACCATCGTGTATATCGTCATGATTGCACTTGTATCAAGCGATTACAATCAGCTTCAGTCTCGTCTATACCTGCGTCGCATTTAAAATCGTCATGAATGTGCTTAAAAAATGTACACGGATAGTAAACAGCGGCCATTTCTAGTTGAGGAGATGAAAAAGAAGAATGTAAAACCGAATAAAAGCTTAAGAAACATGATAAAAACAAAAACTAGGAAGATCGATTTATGTCGCAGACAATAAATTTATTTAAATGTAGAATACAATTCGATATTTCACTTTTTTTTAGGTCATATAACTTCTTTCAGAATTATTACGAAAAGTTACATTTAAAATAAAAACAACTTTCCACCTTAGTGCGTTATTACCAAGTGATTAACGAAATTATTGCATTTTGTTCCATTCTTCTTTCTTTTTTCATTTTCAGTAATATTACCTTACATGTACAAATAACAGAAATTCGTATGTTCTATTCAATTAAGTTTACAGGTATCACACTAATCCTGTTTGCCTTTTGTATAGACATCGATACATGCATATTTAAAATTACATAATTGTTTATGCGATCAGAAAAAAATGAATAAAACACAGTACCATTTATTAAATTTTCCGAAATCCAAATATATTTATAAAATCAGCAATCGATTAAAACTTGCTTTTATTTTAAATAATTCTTATACAGTTCTAAATAAAACGTATTTACTTTCAATAGAAATAAAAAATAAAATATTGTTAAAATTAAGAATATTTCGGGCCGTAAAACATTTTTACATCAAAAAATTTACCATTATACGAATATCAATATTTGAATAGAGAATTGTTATTAATCGATTACTATTCAATACGTACGTCAAAGAACTCATTCATTTTTTTTAACACAATAAAGTGGATTTATCGTAGACAATTTCTATAAATATTCATTTTATATAGCATTTAGTTTATTGGGAAGAAAAGAAAAAAGTATTTAATTTTATTAATGAATTCATATATTCTTTTTTTATATATAAAAATTAATTGTATTATTATTAGGATAAAAAAAACAAGTTTAAAATCTTTCATGTTTACAGTATTAATTTTTTTCTGTTTAAGAACGCGGGGTCACAAGAAGGCTGGGACCCAAGGTTATAGCCCCCCCCCCCACCGCCACCAGATCTGGCCCTAGTTCAATACTATTTGGACATTTTGTTGTAAAAAGCATTTAACGGGCCGAAAATTACACGTTGAACATTTTTATCTTTCGGTTGTATTTGTAATTATTATTTCTTCTCGGTAACAATAGATTGCGATGTATAACTTTTAACAAATTAACGTGATGTACTTTGATTTTATTTCTGCACAAAAATCACAATAATCAACGAAATATCAAAGAATTCATTTATTTATTTTTTTTGCAGAGAGTGAAATAATTTGTTCTGTTCATTAAAATTACAACATTTAATTTTAAAACGGACTCAATATTAATCAGGCTAAGAAAATTGAGACTTGCGGGTTTAACATTCATTCATATAACATATTCATTATAACTATTGAAAATAAAACATTACGTCAGTAAAATTTTTCCCTCATTATAGTATTATCAGTGCAGTTCATTATTGGATGACTGCAATTAACGTGCTTAGAAAAAAAACATTTTACGCAATTGAACTAGCTATATGCAGTCACAAAATAATTCTGATTATATTCATGCAATCGGATAAGTGAAACTGATTATGCGATATTTTTTATTCATTCGAGCAAAGTTTAAAATATCATGCACCTGATAAATTGAAATTACTTTTTACTAAAACATAAATACAATGGTTGGTGTAAAAATGTTGACCATATCCGTTCCCTACAAACAACCTTTCCACATACTGTTACATTCATTATGGCAGAAATCACGTTGTTCTAGATAATAGACCACCTTTTTGGACAAGTTCTTTCCTAGCTGAATTCGATTTGGTTCAGAATGCAGCCCTGCGCTTATGTCTAGAAGAAGATAAAAACTTTAAGATATTCAGACGTTCTAGAGTAGACGAATGGAGGTAGTTTATATGCTCAGTAAAGGATAAACGACTATGAAAGCGGCACTATGGTACCTATGTAAGGACCGAGGAAGCAAATAGTGTCGTTAGTATTATGGAAGTCGAACAGAATGATGCGTAAAAGAAAATAATCGGAGAAATCGAACAAAAAGAATAATGAACAAGTGAAAAACTTACCAGCAGAAGAAAGTACTCGTATAAATTCCGTATCTGAGACTGTAAATTATTCTTCAGATTAGGGATACTGAAAGATAGCAGCGTAGAGGTTAAAACATTTATAGAATAAAAAGAAGAGTAGTTATGGGAAGAAACGTTATTAATAACTGTAGTAAATTTACCATTCTTTAGGAGTCTTGAAATACACGCCTATTCCTGCGATTCTGGCAAAGGCTAATGCGGCTCCTTTATCTATCGGTAAATCTTACCTCGCGTATGGGTTCCTTATTAAACGTTGGCATATTTATCCAAACAATCTTGTCCCGGAATATTCTTCTCTCTTACAAGATTGGCGTTTTTCTTCTAATAAAGTTCCCATTCTACGCTACATTGCCTCGCGTTTTATGAAGTTCTTTCCATTTTGAGTTGTTAAATATTATTCCTTCCCTTAATCTTTTTTCCTTGTCTTCTTATGTAAAATTGTATCTCCCTGCCCATGCAACAGTTTACGAATTTGACCAGGCAATTTCATCATTTTTTCCTAACCATACCCTAATTTTTACGAATGGGTCCAAAATGGCGCACGGAGTGGACGCATCTATCTATATTCTTGCTCTTAATCATTCCAGCTTATTC
This sequence comes from Icerya purchasi, assembly GCA_039619475.1. Taxonomy (NCBI): domain Eukaryota; kingdom Metazoa; phylum Arthropoda; class Insecta; order Hemiptera; family Monophlebidae; genus Icerya; species Icerya purchasi. The sequence continues at coordinate 152,581,270 of CM077116.1, read as the reverse complement.
AAAAATTCCTTAATTTTTTTCCATTTATTATGCGGAGACATAGGCATTACTACGTGCCATTGAACTTATTCCATCTGTTCCTCAATGTAAAATGTTCCTTCTAATTTCTGATTGCAAAAGCGTCCTTTAGTATACCTTCTTTCCATATGTTCCCTTCTCTTCTGATCCTATTATTCTGCGCATCCGATCTCTAATCTCCAGCCTTTGCAGATTGTACTCGTTAATCATCGACTTTCTTTGGATCCCTAGTCATGCCGGGACTGCGGGCAACGAAAAGGCGGATTATCTTGCTCGTTTGGATATCTCTTCTGGATGCCCAGTCGAACGATTTCCTTCTCACGAATATAAGAATATTTCAAAAAGTATCCAAAATGTCAATTGGAAATCTTTTTATAGATCATCCTTCTCCAATCTTAATTCAAAATATTTTTCCATTCACCCCAATTCACTTGCTCAACCATAGTACTTACATTTTCCGCGCCTTCCCCATTCCATCATGTCTGCTATCTGTCGTCTTCGATCTGAATCGACTTCCTGTTTCATTGTATAGTTTCTCTATAGTGTCTTCCCCTATTTGTCCGCTGTGTATCGATAACACAGTTGTATGTGACTCTGATCATGTCTTCTTTGAGTGTTCCTCTTTATCATCTGAAAGGGCAGCACGTGGAGCTGCTTTCACATGATATTTCAGCTCCACATTGTGTGTCCTTTATTCTCTCTCTATAGTCAACGTTGATCATTCCAATTGTAACAAAATTCCTATCTTCTATACTTCATCATATTAAGACCTAATTTCTTCAGTAGTTCTCTTTCACTTTGGCATTCCTATCTTATCGTGTCCAGTTACTTCTAGTGAACTCCTCTCTAAACGAAGAGCACGCACTGATGTTGCAGTTACAGTTACAAACATGCACAGCTCGCAGTTAATATTAAGGGCCTGCTGTCGCATTTGTGGCCCTAATGTTAGATAGTGAACTCTTTGTCAGCCGGCACCATGGGCGATGCTGTTGCAGTGTGGCCATAGTGTTGGACGTAAATTCTATTCGTTTCTTTTTGATCGGATGCGCTGTTTTCGCAGTCGTCGCCATAATTATTTTTCATAAGTAAGAATTATAAACTTTGCTTTATAGTGGTGGAGAAAGTCGTTGAACTTTCGGATTACTTTTTTCAGCACACTAAGTGCTATGTTCTATATAGCGTTGATGCTTGATGGCTCTAACTGATTTTCAAACATCCCGTGTTTCTTCTTCTCCTTAATTGTAGTATTTTTCCTTTGTCCGTCTGCAGAAGTGGCTACGATATGGGACAGCTAACTCCTTTTGCTCTTACCTTCGGCAATGTCATTCCTTCTCTTTTTAGGATGCATATGTTTTGTATTTATCGACGTTGATTGTCATTGTTTCTCCATCCTTGGTGTAGGGTTCTTAGTCAGATTCCATTCCTTGTGACTCTTAACTGCTACTATTTTCACGCGTTGATGGGTAATCGTCCATTGTTGACAAGCCCAGGGGAAAACCAAAACAAGGGGGAAAAAAGAAAAAAAAAAAATAGATGAAAAAGAAGAGTAGGTATCAGAAGAAACGTTATTAATAACTATAGTAAATTTGCCATTCTTGGAGTCCGAGGAAGATGCGCTGGAGTTTAATTATTTATAATATTACAAGTAAAAAGACACAGTAGATAAATTCTTTCTAAATTATTTTTTTTAAATTTCATATTTATATTTTTACATATCTACCGCTCTTTATCGTCACATATAAGTGTGCTTACATCGTGGACTAGAGTAGTATTTAAATATATTTCCCTTATCCTGGAGGGGATGGTGGAGGCGGAAATGCTACCTAACAAAGTTGGTTGTTTAGGTATCGAACGGTCTTCATAAAAAATTGACACTTACGTGCCTGCTTGAAACCGATTTATTTTCACTCTAAATTTAAGCAAAATACTTACATCTGGAATGTTAAAAATATTAAATGAATACCTAATAAGTGAAATATTTTCTATTGCACAAATCTGAAATTTGTAAAATCTGCACTGAAGTTTTTTTTACGGACAGTCATGCTCAAATGATAAATAACTGCCGAAGAATTTTTTAAATACACCAAAAAAACAGCTTCAATTTTAAATACTTTTATTGAGCTATACAAATTATTATAAGTAAATTACTTAAACGAGCAGTACAAATACTAAATTTACTGTAACTGAATCAAACATTTGAAACTAATACATTATTTCACACAAGCAATAATTCGTAGGGATAAGCAAATTTAAATAAAAAAGATAAAAAACACATACACACACATTTCTCCAGGGCTATATTATAAATAAATTAATAAATATATGTATTTATATATGTGTAAATAATGATATCAGTACAATGACATAAATATAAAATTTTAAAATAATTTTAAGCACAGAACACAATATATTAAAAACAATATTATTTAATATTCGCTAAATACGATAAAAATTACAACGCCGCTTAAAGATATTAACTTACATATAATGTTTGTTCGAGGAGTGAGAATTTGATTTTCAGTTGTATTGTTTAAAATAATATACTCCTACACTATTATATATTACATAGTCCGGTAAGTACAGAAGGAAAAGAAATTGCCGATTTTAAATAAACATCACAGTTGAGTAGCTCCTTTATAAAATACATTGAAACTATGTCCACGTCTCATTTTTCTATTTGTATCCTAATTTACGTAATGCTTTTAAGTCGACCTCGCCATAATAATCTTCGCTGAAACATAATAAAAATTTGCCACATTAACTTTACAAGTTAAATTTTAATATCTACTGTTACAATTCTTGTTAATTTTATGGTATATTTATGCATAAAAAGAAAAAAAGAACAAATAGATTCCGTACTCTGTTTTCAACATATTATACCACCTACACATAACATGTCAGTGACGTAGTAAAAGTCATTCTTTCGCGCTTTCGATTTTTTTTGGACGCGATAACAAAGATCCTATGCTCAGAAGCAATATAGAAGGGAAAGAATCAACAATTAAACAGCAATTCGGTCAGAGATAGATAATAAAAAACAACCAAGTACATGAATAACGGACAAAGAAGGAGAAATGACAAGTTATACGATGCCCAGTAAGGAGCAAGGACATCAAGTGCTAGAAATTGAGTATAAAAAATAGATCGTTCATTTGAGAGGGACGGGAGCTCAAAAAGAATATGATTAAAATCACAGAAAGCCTCAATTGGGTACTTCTCCCTTCATTCTCAAAATTTCCTCTGTCAAGTGTATTGCTAACTGGCCTAGAAGGCTAGTTTGTAATATAATAAATAAGTCGAAAAAAAAAAACAACAATTCTGCGACATTCGGTCGCCCACGCACTCTATTATCTCTACCGTTAATGTTGAAAGTAAGGTTTCAAATCACGACGTTGCTCCTCGATAAAGTATTTAAAACTTTTTAAGACGCTTTTTGAATATTTTACCGAGGGGCAACATATTCCTGCATGGCCGGTAAATATGATTTCGCCGACGTCACTACACATCACGAAAGTTATTTGCCGGAAAATTACGAAATCACGAATTGAAAAATTAATATTATCGAACCAAGTTAGTTTTTATGGAGGGCTTTTATTTATTACGTAGTGAATTGATTTTCCGTGAAAAGTATAAAATAGTTAAAAATACGCGGAAAAACAATTTAAGGAAAACGATTTCTTTAACGGTAGAAAATTTATTTTACCTACGAAAGATATAAAGATTCGCATTATACGTGGAAATATTTGTTATTTCAATTTATGCATCCATTAAATTTCCGATTACTATTCTTAAAATCAGTGAACTTTCGGCAACTCTACAAACTTTTATCCGACTTTAAATGCTACTTATATTATTAACCAAGAAACTGAGCCGACCTCTTTGTCAAAATGTTAATGAGTGCTCATTCTACTTGGCGTGACAAGACTAGCGGGGTTAGGTTCCCCGAAGGCAGAAAATTTAAGATATTTCTTGATAGAGATATTATTGAACTTGTTCGGAATAACTCAGTGCCAGGCAGCAGTAGCAACTTATGGTGTTGCATGCTTTATATATACATATATGTATATATCCTTTTATAGGCTCTTCCGAGATGCAAGTACGTAAACTATTGGTCCCTTTTGGACTCACAGCCATTACGGCATTGCAGACAAAAACTGATGTTTCCTTTAATGGCTAGTTAATCAATAAATTTCCTGTTCATAATGTCGTTCTGTACGTCAAAGAGCGCGCACATTCCTAACCATGGTCAACAATTTCGCTTCTAAGCATCTCTCTTTAAAATTTAGCTCCATCTTTCATCTCAGCTTCAGTGTAATCCGTATCTTAATCGTTCTGCTGTTTGTAATTCATCTCCGCTTTAATCACAACTGTCTCCCTTTACCTCTTTTCCGATTTTCTATCGTTTGCTCTATTTTCTTGATAACTGCAATGTGTAAAAATTATGAAAATTACAATAGTGTTGCGCAAGACAGTCACGCATGAGAAAAATGTATCGTATCTGAAAGAAGAGGTATTGATCACAGAGTAGCCGTTTGTACTTGATGAAAGCCTGTCTGGCCTGTTCAATCCTGGACTTGATCTCCGCGACTGGATCTCTTTTTTCGTTTATCAACAGGCTTTCATAAAGTACAAACGGCTACTCTGTTATCAACACCTCTTCTTTCACATACGATACAGAATGGTCAAGTGTTACGCGTGGTCTGTTCTTCTTTATGGTGTGGAGGCATGGACACTGAAAGCACAAGAAATACGCCAGTTAGAGGTGTTTGAAATGTGCACCATTCGCAGGATGCTGAAAAAAGCCCAATAAATTAAAAAAAAAAAAATTTCATGGACACAAAAAATTAAAAATTTAACGGTTCTTGAAATAGCTGGTACTGGAAGAGAAATTTTATCCAATATAAAGTGACGGAAGTCAAGTTATCTCGGTCACATCCTGTGTGAAGAAAAATATTCCTCACTGCGTCTAATATTGCAAAGTAAAATAGATGGTCGGCGTAGAATCGGTCGTAAACCAATGTCATGGTGCCGCCAAAATATCTACAAATGTACAGGGGTATCCAATTTCGGGGAGCTGTGTCGAGCGGCAGAAACACATTCTCTTAGTGTTGTCAGTTAAAACTCACGCTATGATAATCGCCATCACTCATGGAGTACGGCAATGCAAGAAGAAGAGACTCGGACAACAGATTTCTTCTTACGTATTCATGCTAACGACAGAGCGTTGAAGATTTTGCATAATACTACATTCTAAAGCCGCGTATTTTATTCAGATGACACTATTAGTTTCCATATTTCAATACCACACGTTCAAATGGATTTAAGAACTCTCTTTTATTATTATATGTATAGCGCTGGTCTCTGATATTAAACAGCATAGATTTGTATATTTAATCGTTAATTCTTTCCTCTTTTTGTCGGTATGTGTTTTCCCTACATTAATCTTCTGTTCGGCTGACATTGTGGATATTTGAATCTTGGATTAGTACTAATTCATTGTAGAGGTGATTTATAACAAATCATTTTTTTTTTTTTTTTACGAACGTAAGATTAATAATAAACTCCAATTCTGTTCAACATTTACTTCGATATTGCTTCTTTGCCTCTAAATTCGCCTTCCCTTTTCTTCACCGATGACATCCTTATCCACTCTTCCGATCACAATTTATCTTTCGCTAACTCTCAGCTCTAAAACAATTTTATTGGTATTAGAAAATTCGGTATCAAATATATTCATCTTTCCATCTCACCTGATAAATCCTCTGCAGTTGTCTTTACGTTCTGCCACGTATAGACCCTGTTGCGTGGAGTCAGTTCATGATATGAAACATAGACACATAAGGACATAGAGAAATACATTGGCTCTTATGAGATCATAAATGGACATAGAATTAAAACATCAAAAAAAAAAGTTATTTATTTTAAATGTTCCGATATCTATGTCTCAAGTCGTATATATGCCGTGATGAATTTGATAGGCCCATTCTGGTATATCGCCTTTCTTGTAATGAAAAAAAAAATAAAATATATATACATAAATATCATACATCAACGGGTTGCGACAACAATTTTTAAAGTCAAATTCAACAATTCTTACATACGCATGATAAACTTATTTTAACTACAATAAACATATATTATTCGTTGATACATAAAATCACAGGATGTTATCGTTGACGGAAAACTTCAACAATTTCGACTTTTTTAAATTTTAGCAACTTTTAAAATTTTGGCGCCGCTCAAATATTGCCGCCCAAGACCTAGGCCTAAATCCGCCACTGTATATATGTTATATATGATCATCTCTAACCATAGATTTTTAGTTATACAAAATTAAGAAACAATAATGTATAAAAAAGCTCAGCCTGAAAAGTTCCATACTTGTATTCGCTCTACTTTTGTTTGACTTCAATTACACTTTTAGCCAAGAAAAGGCCAGTTAAATGCTCACGATGATTTTTTTGAACAAAGATTAAAAATGAAATTATAGTGCAAAAAAACTCAAATTAAAATAAAAACCAGTAAGTATTAAGCCGTTAGCAGTGAAAATAAGGACAATCGATCAAAAAATGATAAAAAACGATTAAAAAGGGTTTTTTCCATTTTTAAATGTCACACGACATAGAAAAAAATGTTGAAAATTCCGTTATGAATCTTTTTTCCTCGCCTTACAAGATGAAAAGGTCAGACTTAGTGTATCTTGTTAAAAATTCCTCTAAAATCGCGAGTGTGCCGATACGGTTTAATAAAATATCGTGCTTATTAATATCGTCTCAGAAGTAATTATTACTTAATTTCGCTACTTTTTTATTTGTCTTTGTTGATCTCTAAATCGGCTATTCGTATCGGACGGCTGACATAAGGCTACGGTTTCTGCACGGTGTGTGTGCATAAGGGGAACAGCATGTTCTTCCGCACGCCGCCGGTCTCAAATTATCGATATTTCCGTGTAAATTTTTTTTTTTTTCTTTTTAAAGTACTCGTATTATTGAACTGTTCTTTGTTTTTATTTATATACATATATATATATATACATATATATATATATACACATATATATATATATGTGTGTATATATATATATATATATATATATATATATGTATATATATGTATATTAAGCATACTCACTATTAAATACACATTTGGTGACTGAGGGGACTATGTTCTTTATCCCCTCTATTACCCCTTAACTTAAGTATACTTGGCAAGGAACTGCCCTAGTACCCTGCCCTTTTATATACATTATAATATAAAATATACTTACCTCATCCACTTGTTGGAATTGGGGAGAATTAAAAAAAAACAAAACAATGATGCTACTACTCTTTCTGTTTCAACTAATATTCGTACCCATTTTGAGAAAACACTCTTAATCACTACTATCCTAACGGCTATCGTCAGAAAATTTCTGAATAGTAACAGATCACTAGCAATGCTGAATATATTAGAACCCCATATAACTTTACATCTAAACTAGTGCGCTATGCGCAATCGCAGAAAGAATTGCCTTAAACAGGCCCTTTCTACTCTTAACACAAAAAAGATTAGAGTTTGTGGAAATTATGTAAACAGTATAATAGACATGCTCCATTCCTCCGCTGCTTGACTTGAACTCAAATTGATACGTGTATGAAGACTGAAATAAAGATGAATTGCTTTTTGCGCACTACTTTTCAATACGCAGTCAAAATTCTCATCTTGCAACTAACTATCAACAAAATAAAGTACCAGAGATCATATGACTCGCTTTTTAAAGAATGCTAGTATCAGCCTAACCCAGGTGAAACTTTCTACGCCCAAAGAAATTCGTAATTATATCAAAAAACTTAAAGTATTCCCAACATTGTTTTAAAAAATATCTCGAATAAACGTATCGTAGCATTAAATAACATAATAAATGGCATCCTAAAAACTGGCTACTTTCCCCAAGCATGGAAAATTGCAAACGTATTTCCAATACCGAAACGTGGTAAAGATGCGTCGAATATTACGAACATTGTATTTTTTGTGTAATATTAGTAAAATTGCTGAAAGTGTTCAAGAGATTAAGGGAACACTCGAATATTAATAATTCAATCCCAAAAAGTTAATTTGAATTCCAACCTCGTCACTCTACCACTCAGCAAGTTGCTAGAATAATCGAATTCATCACGGACAATTTTAATCGAAATAAACATTCTGGGTTAGTGCTCTTCGATGTGACTAAAGTTTTCGCTACTTCTGACATCGAGGACGTGTATACAAACTGATAAATACTAAATTTCCCACTTACCTAATTAAAATAATTATAAACTATCCCTTAACAATAGACTATTTTACATAACTCTTAATAACTGTCAATCCACAAGCAAAACTGTGCTTGCAGACGTACCGCAAGGTAGCGTTCTCGGGCCGTTCCTCTTTATATTGATTCTCAGCGATTTTCATAAAATTTCTAACACTGAGATCGCTTTATATGCTAACGATGTTGCCCTCTATTGTAGTAGTATATATAAGTAACCGGCTTCAGAGAGCCACTACTACACGCGTTTTAAAATACTTTACCAAATGGCAGATTATGATTAATCCATCAAAAACCTAAACTCTTCACCCGCAGGCAATTTCCAAGAAAAATAATAATTTCCAGAACTGACATTGCCTGGTCTAATCATATCACATATCTTGGCTTGATATTAGACAACACACTTACTTTCAGCAAACATACCGAGTGCATCTCAGCTAAAACGAATAAAGCTATCTCGCTAGTATATCATCCCTTACTCAATCGCAAATCCTATAATAACAAACTTGCCGTCTACAAATCGCTTATAGGGCCTATTTTATCACATACTCTTGTCCAGTGTATTATAAAAAACTACAGTTAATCCAAAATCGATGCTTAAGATGTATTCTTGGGACGAATGTAGATATACACAAGAGTGCCATCTGTACATGACACATTTTAGAGTCACCGCAAATCAGACATTATGTTTTATGTGCAAGTTCTGCGCTAAATGTGTGTAGGGCACCAGAATGTATTTATCAGCTCTATTGATGATTCTAAGTAACTACGCACAATATACACCAAGTACAAACATCGCAGACTTCAGCATAATGTATTAATCTGAATTGTATGACGTTAGTACTAGTTATATATAGTTTTAGTTTTGTTTTTAATTGATTTTACTTGATAATCATTTTACTAATATCTACGTAATGTGGCGGTAGCCACTAAGTCCTCCCCTCTTGCAGTAGGTTTTTGTTTCTTTTTCCTACTAACGGTAATGTGCACAAGATGCAAGCCACAACAGATTGCGGCTTCATGCTGTAAATCAATCAGTATGTGCGGTAATTTGCCGCATGTTGAAAAAGAAATAATGAGATTTGATTAATTTTTTTCATCCGGACGAACTCATTGAAATACACGGTGAAATATTACTGATCAGTTATTACAACGATACTGTAGAATATCATCTCTGTAAACAATTTTTAAAAAACGATCTTTTTTGTATCTTATTTTTGATCTAATCATTTTTTAAACTGGAATAACCTGTTTTATTAAAATTTTACCATTCAATAATCATCCTTTTTTCAAGTTAATAGAGCAAATTTTCTGAATGTAAAGATACTTCCAAATTATAACTAGAAATTTAGGTTTAAAACAAGATTAGCATAGAGGAAAAATGAAAGAGTCCAAGAAAAACGAGAAAATCCATCATGACGATTAAGAATAAAACACTCTGATCATCAATCACACTTATCACTGTTATTATTACGCGTTTATTAGTACATAGCATGCAGCATGTTAACTTTCGCGTGCATTTTTTTATTTTTTTTTTATTTTTTCATCTTCCATTAGTGCATTTTTAATTTCATATTCGCGTGCGAACATGAAAATTATTCAATGGAAAGGAGAGACTGAAGACAAATATTTAAATATCAAATGCCGTTAATACGTACATACATCAATACATATAATATACATACATACATACATAGATACATACATATATATATATATATATATATATACATATTAGTGCGAAGAAAATACTTATAAACAGATGCATCTTAAGAATAAAGCGTGCTATTCCAGTTCGTAACATTTTCTGAAATTTTAAACTTTTAACCGGTAAGGGGGCAGCTCAAAATTTTACCAATAATTAAAGCCAACTCTGGCAAATTTTCCGTCGATTTAACATAAAAACGGATAAAAGAAATTTTTTCAATTATTAAAATGTTACATGCACATAAAATAAACATTTTAAACTTTTCTTGTGCTTCATGTACTGCTAAACACATTCTATCAACAATTTCTCTAAATGACAAACGGCGATATTTAAAGGTTAATAAAAAAAGGAGAAACGGAAACGAAGCAAGAGCTAAAACTTATTATCGGCCAACAAGCCGAATAAAAAGTAGCACAGCGAAGTATTAGATTGCCTGTTAGTAGCGGTTGCGTAAAAATAACGACATTTTTATACGAATTATAAATAAAACAAACGGAAATTAATTACAATTAGAGCATGTCTATGTCAATGTTAAAAAAGTAAAACAGATTAAAACAGTACACAGAGGTTTAAGATTATTAAAAATAGCTTTGCTTGATAAAGTTCCGTTTATTTCAGAACGAAATGAAAAAGTCTTATGCACTATCGACTTAATAAATAGCGTTCGAATTTTTCGTAAACACAGTGTCCACCAGCGGTGGATAGGGAGAAAGAAAAATGATGATGAAAAAAACAAAAATATTAAACACTTACGGATTCTAGTAGATTATATATTACTATTACCCAATAGAGCAGACGACGAGGACAGTCTTATTGGGTTAGTCCTCCCTTCAAGTAGAAAATTAATATATATATATATATATATATAAATTTTTTTTCAATGGGAATATTAATGAAATGGTCCAGAAACCAAGGATAATGTGTTAAGGATGGCAAAAAAAATTTTAACTTTAATATTAACTGAAATAAAGGAAATGACGCCGGTTAAGATGAAATCAAATACGATTGCTTTTTTGCGTTTATATGTAAAAACACAATATACATTTTAAAAAAAAAAATGGCATAAATTGTTTAGCCCTTCTTTCTAATGACCAATTTTTAGTTGTGACACTGTTAATACCTAATGTGAAAATCGAATGGTCAAAGGGAAAAATAAAAACGGAAACGCGTGATGAATATTATAGTTATGCGAGTACGATGAAAAAATTAAAATTACGCTAAATTTCATTTGCTTAGTTTTAATTAATCCTCCAGCATTCTTTTAACCGGTACTAAGCTCTCTTAATAAAATATTTATTCACTTAAAAAAAAAAAAAAATTATATATTTTATTGTTATTATTATTATTATTAATATTATTATTGTTATTATTATTATTGTTATTGTTATTATTATTATTGTTATTATTATTATTATTATTATTATTATTATTATTATTAAACTGTGGAATCGTGCGTTTGGAGAAAGCCGCTGACTACCTTTAAAATAACTGATATGATTACAAAAAAATTTATTGCAGAAATTCGGTCACAGCTTTAAACAAATATCTTTCATTAATCGAAACTTCGTGAATTACAACTAATCGCAATTTTTCTCTAGGAATAAAACGAAATTTAGCACATTGCTGTTACATTTTCCTAGATCGACTGAAAAAGAATTAACAGTATCGCCGAATACGCTAGGCAAATGCTATATTTAAAATCAGTCTGTACAGATGGCTCTAAAATGCAGTGTACCCACTTCATTAAAATTAGCTTTGCGAAACTAAAAAAAAAAACTCGTAACATTTCATGCCCCTTACATTAAAACAACAGGACAGGTAAAAAAATCGAATTTGGTTTTGTTTTTCGTTTTCTGTTCTAGTACTCTTTATATTTAGTACTACTTTATGTTTCATTATTTTTATTACTACATAAGAGTGTTTCATGTATTATCCCCACATATATATATATAGATATATGTATATGTATATATTTATGTTACTTTGTGTTTCATGTGTACATGTTTGTAAGTTATATGTGACACAAGTATGTATGGATATGTATATATATATGTATATGCATGTTCATTTATTTTTTATATGCGCTGGCGTGAGTAAATTGGTGTATTTTTTCGCCATTAAGTCAGGTTATTCTTACTACATATATACGTGTTTTTATTATTTTAAATTTCCATTCCGTAATGTTTAATCAATTTACATGTCAGTAAGGCTCTCTTTAACGTTGCATTTGCTACAATCTGGGTTATGCTCATTGGGAAAGTGTACATGTATATGCACATATATTTAATTATTATTATTATTATAGCGATTTATATTGCATTGTATGCATGCGTAATATATATGACAGAACAAAAATATGTCATTTTATACTGTCACATTTCATCTTACGACTATTTTAATCTGCAATAATTTTATACGTACCAAATCGTATTATTTTAGATCTTGTTATATTTCTTTTCTGCGCATAATATAGAGTTATATGTCAAAGTGTACATCATTATTCGACACAATTACGCGCATCTGTCGTATTAAATAAATGAATCTAATCTGACTTTATTATTAGCATGATTATTATTATTATTACTACTACTGTTGTAAGAAATTATATTTGCTTTAAAATTTTCCAAGCCCTCTTCTAACTTACTGAAACACGCTGATTTTAATTGCTTCTCTTTTCTTAACTTCTTTTCTGCTATTTATTTATGAGACTAAGTTACTGTATTATTTTATACATGTATTACTGCAGTAAGTTATTAAATGTCTCGTAACTTTGCTTTGTTTATCCAAAGTCGCTGTCTAAATTGTGATCGAGCAATATAGTGCGATAGATATGGCGTAAACTCTCAAAAACAAAAAAAAAAAAAAAAAAAAGAATAGTCGCTACTCATGTTCAATTTTATGTCTCATTTTTTCGCTTTGTACGTGCTGAAATAGGGTAATCTCGAAAGCTCACATTTGTCGGACTATACCATCTAAAAATTAACTCCTATTGAATAGGCACCTATTTCATTGTCATTCAGCTTGTTGTCTGCAAGATACGTGTAGGTAAGTGCATCTGAAAAGAAATGAAAATTCTTTCAGCGATGTGTATATAGATTTTAATGGAAATATAATCTTAAAGAAGTTTATTGATTTTAAAAAAATATCATTTATAGAGGGAAAGATAATTTCATTTTTTTTTAAAACAGCTCAATTTTGTGTGACAAAGGTTTATGCATGGAAAATCGAAATATAGTTCATTAATTACTTATATTTCTTTTCGTTTTTCAGTCGAATCGATTACATTCGAATAGAGTCGTCCACACGTTTTTCCCTCGTCTATTCCTGTTGACCGCAGTAAGCAAAATTAATGCGCCTGTTAGAAAGCTGCTCTAAAAATAAACAGAATAATGTTAATCAATCGTGAAAGAAAACATCCATATAACCTTCGAAAACATAATAGCAATGGAAATCAACCGTAGTTACTTAATAGCACGTTTTGGAAAGTCCGTGCCATTGGGGTGAAACTACTAAGACGATGATAGTGAAATTCCCAAAGGTACCGTACGATCCTGATTATTTAAGATAGCAAATGGGAAAATTAGATGCTTTCGAAATCCTGGCACCTCATGCTAACCATTCCTTAAACAGAAAAAATAGCCGATGTTTCAATAATAAGAGAATTGAAAGCAGGACCAACATACGTAGTTCGATAGAGAAATTTTTTTTTAGATATTTCAATTACGCGATGCGAAACAAGAGCAACAGTCTAGGATAATTATCTCCGGGAGAAGATAACAAGACCGCGAAGAAAGCCACCAAACACATGATGGGCCTGGTGAACGTTTAACTGTCTCACCGATAAACAGATGTAGGCGATGGTCTGAAGACAGGGTTGTTTGGTGGCGAATAAGTATTTTCGACAGCACATATCACATACTGTGCCATGATGTTCCTAGCTGAACAGAGCGATTATTCAGATGATACCATGATAAACCAGTGACAACTAGACGCCATCGTATGAAATACCACACGGCAGCATGTATAACAAGTAAGAAAGCACAAATACGCTTATTTAATGCGTACATGTAAAAAGGAGAGTTGCCCAAATTATGCACGAACGCCTAATTTATGTCATTTTGGGTTTTTAACATGAGCGCGATAACTTAAATACGTTGTCGTCGCGCTTTTTGATCTAATACTTTAGAGTTCGCTTTACAAGGCTGGATAAGTCTTCTTTAAAAAATACGAAATTGATTTTCGTCCCTAGTCAGCAGCGATTTTTAAACGTAAAATCAAAAACAAGGGCAAGTTCTCCAATTTCTCTATTGCTCGTGTTTCCTTCGCGAATAATGTAGCAGCGACTAACTGCATTTTGTCTTCCAAATGCTAACAGCCTCCATATACGGAACCCCAGGAACATGTGAAAAAAGCTCTGGCCGAAGATCAATGACTGCCGAGACGTTATGATATTCCAAAATCGACTTTTGAACGTTATCTCATTTCCAACTACTAAGCTAAAAATAGAAAATTGAAATCATTTGGTCAGTTCCTAACTTCAGTTTAAAGTTAGGGGATAACTTAGAATGTTCCATTAATCGCGACCGCAAAACAATTAAAATAATTTCAAAATTATTATTTTTTTTTTGTAACAAAAAGGAAAAAATAACTTTACGGATTTATACGTCAATCTAACAGCTACCTATGTGGGCTAAACATCCACGTCATGTCCAAGGTAAAAAAGAATTTGCTAAAAAGCTTGAAATGTTAGTACGTAAAAATGTACAACCTAGTATTATTTAATACGAATGAATCTGGTTTAAAAGAAATCAGCGAAAGCAAGCATAAGTGTCCACAGCCACGTCAACGATTAAAAGAATAGCTTATTATATAATTGGTTGATGTTGCAGGTAGCACTGTGGAAATAATCAAAAGCGTATAAATCTGAAACTTTTCCAGAAATGGCTAAAAACATTTAAACGATGTTTCCAGGTAGTTATTTATTCGTACGAAGATAAACAAATATTAGTAGTTCTCCGACAAATTTTATTCGTTCCAAAAATCTAGGAAGTTGCTAATTTTATTTGAAAACATTTAACTGCCCGACGACAGCACGCACAAGTAACAAGTCAGATGTAGCTACATTTTTAATAAACCAGTGTAAACTTATTCAAATGCAAAAGTTATAATAATAATCCACTTTTTTTTTTTAGTAAATGTTGTTATTTTCAGTTAATAAAAACAAATTAAAAAACGTATCTGTATTATAATGAAACATTAAAATACGCCGACTAGTCGCCATAATCGTAGCATTCCTGTTACAAACAGAATTACTAGTCGCCAACGTCACTAACTATATCGCATGCAAACTCCGATCATCATGATCATTCTACTAATTAATAACTTTTTCATGTATTGTACTAATTCTATTGAAGGCGTGTTTCTGTTCCAATTTCTTTTGTAACTTTGCTATCATTTAAATAGAAAAACATACATTACCTGAACGTAGCGAATAAAATTTTTACGATTGAAATCGAAATGAAAAATTTATATTTACTGCTGCAACAAGTAAGTCTTTCGCGGAGTAATTGCATAAATAACATAAAGTAAACCTAGTTGAAGTTTAAAAAAATTAAAATGAATTATTTTAAGCACCGCATTCGAAGCATTTAAAAATTTAATCTTTCCAATAGAATTTCAAAAAAAATGCGCTTATGATTTTATACGATATAAATTTTATTTCTATATCCCTATTTTTTCAATTAAAGACATTTAAAATGTGCTTCGTTTGTAAGGTAAAAAACTGGGCCAAAAAATAATAATAAAAAAAAAAAAGGTACTTTGTTTGACCGTGTTTATTTCTTTTTTTTTTTACCGGATCGTTTCTGCTCTCTTCGTTTGCCCTAGCTCCACACACAGCCTTAACTATTGTTTATGCAATAGAGAGAAACCATAATTTCAATTTTCGGCATGAGTCCGGTATCGATGGTTCTATTTGACCAATATTTCCTGTTACAAATAGAAACACTAGTTGTGTCACACACATCGCACCAGGTATATTTCTTAGTAAATAATTTTTTCACCTATTATGTTAATTTTATTGATATCAAAAAAATCCTTATCGCGGTATTATTAGCGCTATCGGTAAAACTTTAAAATTTTTAATTACCATCGTTTAATTATTAAATTAAATTTTAAGCAATATCATCTTTGTTACCGATATAATTTCCGATAATTTAACATATTTTTTATAAATAGAACTGAACGCGAAATAATTTTTAAACGCTTTTAAATAAAATGAGAATTCGCATTCAATAAAAAGGTCTGGGCAATACTAAATTCGTTAAAATGAAAAATATATTAACATTATTAGGGATATTTAAAGCTCCGCAACAAAGGCGAATAAGTCTATGGAACAAAACGGAAAAAATCCCAGTGTAAAACGAGAACTTAGACAAGGCGATACCATTTCCGCGAAATTATTTATCTGCGCATTGGAAACCGTATTCGAGAATTTAAATTAGGTATCCAAATAGACGGCGAATATCTAAATCACTTCAGATTCGCGTATGACATAGCATTGGTGAGCACAAGCGTAGAAGAACTACAGACGATGATAACAGACCCGAATCTACATTGTAACAAAATAGGATTAAAAATAAACCCAGACAAAACAAAAATAATGACAAACGCCGAAAGACGAATAAGAATAACAATAAAATTCGGAAAAAACAGAACAGGTGGATTTAGGACAGAAAATCAAGACGAATAAAAAAAACATAACGAAAGCGGAAATAACGAGAAGAATATATCATTGTCGTTGGTTGTGAAAATTAAGCTCGATATTCCGGAACGAACAAATACCGATTAACTTGAAAAGGAAATTGAATAACTAATGTGTACTTCCGGTCTTGACATACAGTTGGGAAACGTGGCCATTCACAAAAACTGGTATAAAAAGCATCGGAAAAACCCAAACTGCGCATAAAAGGAAAATGCTAAATATAAAGTAAATGGATGGTATTCGTAATACATTGATACGCGAACAAACAGGGGTAGATGACGCAGTGGAACAGATGGCCAAAATAAAATGGAGTTGGGCTGGTCACGTAGCTAGAAGAAACGATAATAGATAGATGGTCGGAGCGTGTCTTACAATGTCGGCCAATAGGCAAAACAAGAAACCAAGGAAGGCCAATGACGCGATGGCAGAATGATATAGTAAAAGTAGCTCGAAAGAACTGGATGAGGAATACACAGAACAGAAATGGATGGAAGTTGTTGGGGAAAGCCTTCATCCAGGATTGGATTGACAAAGGCATATCGTGATCGTGAAATAAAAAAACCTGTAAATACGAAAATACGCGAATTCAAATAAAATTCCGCGGTACTTTGTTAGTAAGTTTTAAAACCATTCTGAATGCACCGCTTAGAATAAATTTAATCTATTATAAAATTTCATCATGCGGTACATTTAATGTATTACATTTTTCATTTTCCGATACATTTCAAGATTAATAATTTTAACAAAATTACAGAATAAAACAGAAACATTTATTCGACAGAATTAATGCAATACATGAAAAATTTATCAACGGGTAAAATAATAACCATTTGAATTTACAGCGTGCATTTAGAGCAATGACAACTAGTTATTCTATTTGCAACAGGAAATAGCAATGTTACTGCGATTATGGTTCAAACAATCAAAACTAGTCGACATATTGAAATACTGCCTTATAATATAGGTATGTTTTTAAGGTATATTGTTATAATCAACTTACGTCGTAATTAAATTCAAATGCTGATCGAATTATTATTCAATTCAGTGTTGCAGATTTTATTTCGAAAAGCTACAGCAGTAGTAGTTATGAAGTCAGTTTTTCGAGTAATGTAAGTATATGTGATCAGCTAACTGAAATCAGCTCCCAAAAGGATATCCTTACTGTTTTCATTGTTACGGCTGACGATGGATGTGCACGCCTTTTTTAATATTACTACACGTTCCGCCCACCCATACTGCTCGCAACCGAAATATCAATTACTTCTCCTACGTTAGAGAAAATTTATTCTTTCCCACGGCCTCAGACATTAATGGAAATGCAAAATGATATTCCACAACTATTACCTAAAACGTGAAAAAAAAAAAAGAAAGAAAAAGTTAAACCTTAAAGAACAAAACAGGAGCCTCCCTTATAGGCGTCGGTGATTAGTAGTAAAGGGGAAAAAAGCAAAAAACAAAAACAATATATTTAACAAACGCTGGTAAATTTATTCAAAAGAGAAGAAGCAGATTGTAAGGAAAAAAATGAAAATTAATCTGCAATAGTTTATCTGAAAAGTATTTACCAGAAAAAGATGAGAAGGGTACGTTTGTTTTGCAATAATATCTCCTTAAATTCCATACGCGCAAAACGAATAAATATTGTAACAGCCCGTATGTTACCATAGAAAAGGCACGCAAAATGTTGACAAATCTATTTGCAATTTGTTCGGCATAATCTAGGAGAATGTGATTTACTCACGATTTCCTAAATTTTTATAAATTTTCACTGATTAAAACTCTACTCCGTCCAGTTCACTCCGATTATATGGCATGGATTATATCAAGTTTTCAGTTTTGTGTCGGTTTACCTTTTTTTCATTTTCTTTAAATAACGAATAAACGGTATTTAGAAAAAACCTTGAAGTAAACGTGGTTGTAGTAAAAGAAACCTCCTTCTGGCGCATATAAATATAAAATGTATGTTTATTCGAAAACAAATTAATTTTAATAGTAGGTAGATAATAAATTGGAAGAAATAATGCATTTCGGGGTGATTATGCAGTTATTTAGGAATTTTCAAAAATGCAATCGTCACAGCAGAATTCAACATTATAAATCTCATGAGGCTACGAAATAGTACTAGGAAATGTTTTTCAATTTATTTTCCTTTTTTTGAATAGATTTTTATATAGTTTTTCGCTTAATTGAAAGATCTTTCTGTTTCTTGCAGTAATAAAGGTATTTTTTCTTTCAATTTATTCGATCATATTGAAAACACATTACTATTTTGTTGAATTACTTTTTCACAAACAGTATGTAGCTTTCTAACAAATCTACAAAACGCACGGTCCATAAATTTTATTGGTTTCTCAAAGCGCAAACTTCAAATTTATCAAACCTTCGCTTTAAGTTTCAGTTCAATTTGAAAATTTGAAGAAAAAAAAAGTATATAGTCCAAAAAATTAAAACCGCACTACATAAAAATGCAATAAAAAAAAGAAAATACTCTTTTTCATATCTCGTCGTTTCTTAAGCCGCTTTTATTAAAAACAAAAAAACCTATAAACATGAAGTATCAACATTTCTCGCGCGTAATTTTCTTCTTTTTAGCCGACTATTAGAACGAAAATTTTACAGAATTAACTTACCTCGGCGCACCCTAAGGAAAAATTATTAAATATAATAACGTAATAACGAGTGCCTCTGATACGTTTAAAATTTTTCTCGCCATTTTATTTAGCGAAATTAGTACGATCTGTCACGTTAACCTCGTTTTCCACTTATAATATTAATTCACGATGGTTAACTCAGTTATTACTTATTGTTTTAGCGCAGACGTAAACTATTCTGCAACTATCTTGTATAGTAAATTTATCGAAATTATTTAAATCTCAATAGAGTTACACACAAAGTTTATACGTAATTAAACATTGATACCAGCGCAACTATATAGGTTTTAAAATTAACATTATCTATTTCAGCCGATATGTTTTTAATACATTGTTAAATTACAAAATTAGCAATAAAGAAGGTATTACACATTTTCTATCTGAGTTGTTTGGAACACAACACAGTGCCATTATTTTACTCGAAATTTATTTAAATTATTCAACAAAAAATCGTAATAATACACGTAATAATGATATTAATAAAAGAAATTTAAGCGACGATGATTTTCTCCTTTTTATTACACATTTACAAGCGACGCAGCATTGTTTAAAAACCTCTACGTTGATTACGTTTTCAGCTTGACACATTATAACGGGAATCTGATATCGTTCTTAGTTTAGCGAGACTTTTGGAATATCAATACGCGCGGCCCTTACCTTTTTTGCTATTCTCCAAAATGACTCAAATAAAGCATTTTTACTTGAAACTCGCTTAAAGGTTCAGTGAAACCTTTTCAACACAAATTCTACCGGTCTTTAAGACCCCCGGTGGTTGTCCATTTCGGTAAAGAATGTGAAATGTTTTCCTTTAAAATTATAGTTAGTAATTAAATTACTATTATTTTATGTTTTAATATGTGTAAGCGCCATAATTAAATTTTTGTGTATTGTAAAATTTTATTTTTTTCCATCGTACTGATGCAAAATATCAGAAGTAATGTTCTCTTTATTATTATTACATAAAAATTTATAATTTCCAAGTCAATTAATTTCTTTGTCCGTTAAATTATACAAATAACTAATAACAAATTGAAACGGGTAAAACATAAATAACGTTAGAGTAAATAAAAAAGTTTGAATAACATAAAACACGCAATTACATATTTAAAATTTAAATATTTTCGAATAAAAATCATTGAAATGTGTGGAATGTGTTCTAAAATGAGTGAAGAATTATTTTTCCTCGCTCACCTCTTTTGACTGTTCCTCGCTGCAGTAAACAACATTGCGTTTAAATATACTGTAATCGATTTTCACAAAACACATTGCCATTTATCGCTACAACAGGGAAACGGGGCTAGAGTTTGTCTTTCCATGCTATCAATGCCATAATCGAACTTTAGTTAGTTTTCAAAGTTATACATCAACATGGTTATAAGTCAACAAGATTATAGGGAAAGAAAAGAACCTAGAAGTAGATAAAACTATGAATAAATACCTTTAGCAAGAGAAATTGCAGACGATTTCGGTAAAGAATTTAAAAATGGCATAAAAAACTAGAACACAAATGTAATAAAACGCTATTAGAAAAAGGAGAAGAAGATGAAGTAAAAGTAAACGTATACTTACCTAAAGCAAACGTAGAACAAGTGGGAAAAAGAACTGATGGACTAAAGGAAATAAAGGCCACCGGAATCGATGGAATAAGAATAAAAGATATAAAAATAGTAAAAACGTATAATATAGTGAAAGAAATTACCAAGCTAATTAATCAGACATTAAAAGAAGGGAAAATACCAAATTATATAAAATAGGGAAACATAGCGAATATGATACAAGCAACGCGATTGCAACAATATTAGAAAAATACGTAGCAAATAATCGAACGAAGAATTTACAAGAAAATAGGATAGTTGAGAAAGCACAATCCGGGTTTCAAAAGGAAAAATTCACATCGAAAGCAATCGATGAGCTTACCGAAGAAATTAGAGCTAGCTTTGAAGAGGGAAAGAAAGTATTGATAACGTTTATACTAGAGCATTTGAAACGGTTGATCATAAAATACTAATAAACGCATTAGAGGAAATAGGAATAACGAATAGTAGTTTAAAAAAAATTAATTTCAAAGTTATTTAAACCAGAGGAAAACAAATGTAAATATTTTAAATGTGAAAAGTAAAAAAGATGCGATGAATGTAGAAGTTCCGCATGGTAGCAACTTGGCACCAATACTGTTTAAGTGGTCTATATAAGGAATTAAATTACAGTGATGTAGTCTCGTTCGCGGATGATATAGCAATAGTTACGTCACATAAAGGCGTTAAACAGGCAGAAACAAGGATGCAAAAAGATTTAATAACAATAAGTAAATGGGTACACGATAAAAATCTAAGAATTAATGTAAAAAAGACTAATGGTACTACAGAAAAAAAAAGACAGCTGCGATTTGTATTGTCCAAATATAATAATGCACTCAAATGAATTTGCATACTCGATTAGAGAGGAAGAAATTAATGTGAAACGAAAAACTGTCAGAAGTTAGAGATAGTAAATCAGTATAAATATTTTTGAGGAGGAATGATGGACCAACATTTAAGATGGGACGTACACGTAGAATACAAAAGAAAATAAGGATATTTTTATCAGCTTCATATACATTAAAAAAATATGCAACACATGAAACATTAAAAGTAGTTTATTATGTGCTAGTAGATTGGATGATCGCATATGGAATTCAGGCATAATGACGGGAAAAGTATACTCGGGGAAAATAAATAAACTGCAAATTAAATGCTTGAAATTAATAGCTAATAATTAAAGGAGAAACTGAAAGTGAAATAATTAAAAAAGAAGACGTAATGAGCGTAAGAGGAACGTGTACTTATTACACTGAAGATATGTGAATTCACATAACAACAGAAAAGGAAATTGAATTGGAGGAAAAAATAAAAACAAAATACGAGTTGAGGAAAAAACTTACGTACCAACTGCCGTTAGCAAGAACAATGATGGAGGAACAAACGGACAAATATATTGTAACTCAAATGTTAAATAAAATACCTAAGAAAATAATAATAGTGAAGGGAAAAACAGGGGAAAGAAAAAGGAAAATAAAAGAATGACTTCAGGAAGAAGGAAATGTAAAAAAAATAATAAACGTAAAATAAATGACAAGGAGCAACAAAAAAAGTAAAGAAAAAATACATCGAATATAAACGAATCGAAAATAGATTATTAGTTATCGAGAAGTAAAAAATAGATTAAGATGTAATAGTAAATATTATACGAAGTTATAAATATTGTATGTATAAGTTAATTTAAGATGGTAAAGTGTTGCAAGTATCGTCGACAAATATTTTAGCTTGTCGAAAGAAATTTATGTAATAAAAAACAAATGTATATCCCCCCCCCAAAAAGTAATATGTGTACGTGCATCTAATAAGGGCCCACTTGGTCGATCACAGAAACGGCGCTACAGCGATTTTAAGTGAAATAGGTCGAAAATCGCAATTTTTCGTTTATACCTGATAAAGTTAGGTAGAAACCTACTCTACACAATGCCGTTTACCGCATATGGATACGACGTTTCGTTCTCGAGTTATAGCGCATTGAGCGAAGTGTGTACCCTTTTCATGCATGTAGGGCATACCAAATTCACGCCCGATATTTATTTTGGACTATTTAAAAAGGAATATTGTAAATCGCACGTTCACTGTTTGAATCATGTTGCAGAAGTTGCTGTGAAAGCAACATCCCGATCGAACACCATTACTCCAGTAATCGTTGGGAGTGAGGATGGTATGGTCTTCATACCGACATATAACTGGATGGACTATTTTCAGAAGGCGAAGCTGAAGACAGTACCAGGCATTACTAAAATACACCATTTTTCGACTTCTGACGAAGAACTAGGCGTAATGCAGTACAGAGAATGGAGACGAAGCGAGACGCAGAAATCGACAATCTTCAAGTGGACTCCGGCCCTGAAAAAATATTTCGATTCCATGCCGGCTACACTCCCAGCTATAGGGTTGTCGCATGACAGGAAAAAATATCTGTATAAAAAAATTCGACCATATGTCGAAAAAAAATGCTCAAAAATCTTGTGCCCAAAAGTTTGATTTTTTTTTGTAAATACTCGTAGATACATAATACAAAGTTCTGAACCTTGCTTTCTTGCCATTCTTTCATTGGCCCAGTGAGTGTCTGAATCATGATTTACCATTGATAGAACGTATATGGATCATAATAATTATTGAATTTGTGATATTCCAGGCCATTTCAGGTTGTAGAAGATCACTGAATGCAAAAATACAAGTTGCTAAACTTTAAACGCGTTTTTCTCAAAAGTAGGTTTTTTGAAACTGCAACTTCAAAACGCTATAACTCGGTTAATTTTCGACGTAAAGGGCTGGGAATGGTCTCATTCGACTGGGAATGTTATTTAGTTTCCCGTAATGGTCTTAACTCCATACCGACCAAGTGGGCCCTTATTAGATGCACGTACACATATGTCAAATACACATATAGTAAAGGAAAGTAAATTAAGTCCCAAAATCCTTGTTAGAGTATCATGAATTGTGAAATTAAGCTTTTCATAATGGTACTAAGCCTAATGGATCTGAAGAGAATATTGGGGCTAGTTCCTTTTCATGCGATGGGCCTTTACTTTCCCAAATTTTTCTGGTACCCAATTATATTTCAGATTAGGTATAAACCTGTGAGCGATTTGAATCCTGAACTAGACAACTCCCGATGATACACGATACTTTCGGTTTGGTAGCCAATCTCACCTTACCTACTAAGCTACTGCGTTACTAAATATATATATATATATATAAATGAATGCGACAATTGCAACAGATGACTGGTTAATGTATATAACAAAGAAATCGTAAATCTACTGTCCTTTTATTTTACTTTTCGCCTTACTGAATTCAATTCGTGTTTAATTAAAACGCTTTCAATTCCTTTTAAAAATTACATCAAAATTTTTCTAATGTCAACGATAGAAATTCACAGATGACGATAAAATGAATGTTTAACGATAGTACAGGTTGACTAAATAATTTTTTTAATTTCCCCAACCGTTTTTTTTCCTTTCTTTTTGTTAAATATAGAGATTTCAATAAGATTTGCACTGACATTGGCTGACGTGAACATGCACAAAAATAAAAAGATCGCTAAAATTTCTCCGCCTTCAACGTAATAATTAATACGACAAAAAAAAGGAGGCGAAAATAAAACGATACACCATACAAAATTACAATATATATATGTATATATATATATATATATATATATATATATATGTATATATTACAAATAAAGAAAATAAATTATTTACAAATGATCGAACTTGAAAACGCGATGCACATAAAAAATAAGACACACTTTTCTTAAGAAAATATCGAATAATATTTTGCGCAAATATATTAAATCCTACAATAATAGTTGTAAAAATTTTGTTATTTTAATTCTAATCGCACATATAACATACATACGATAAGTGTTTTTACCTGATCGTATAATTATTAATTACTAATAAATTTTAAAGATTATTTTATAATAAACTTAATCTGTTTTATTACACTTGTTCTCGGACAGGTGATTACTACGATAATTGAAAAATTTCAGTCGAAATTATACAGATAACTTATAAGTAAATTAATAGAAGAAAGTAGCAGTTACCGAATACTTCCTAATATCCTTTTATACTGTCGCACTGCCGATGACTGAACGAGAGTGTGTACATAGTGTATGTATTTTACTATTACTACTACTGCTATCGCTATCGTTATCGTTATCGTTATCGTTACGGTTGTTGCAGAGTACTACTTATTATATGTTTTCATCGTCGTATACAGCTTCCTTAGGCGATGTAAACTGATTTTGCCGTTGCTGACTGATCGATGGTTGCTGCTGTTGCGCTGGTTGCGATTGCTGGGCTGCTGACGATCTAGACTGCGTGTTAGTCGGCACCTGTATGCCGGACCTCGGCTTCAGGCCGGACGGTTTGGCTTGCGAAACGGACGGGGGCGTATTCGAACTTCCGCCGCTGTCACTTCCGGAGCCGACGTTACCGCTTTTTATCAAACCGAGATGCAGTTCGCTTTTTCGAATAGTTTTTAAATCCAGATCACCGTAATAATCCTCGCTACACGATAGGATCGAAAGTTATAACACAAGATTATTAAGTGTGAAAGTAAAACAGTAGGTGTGAAGTAGACATTTACATACACCCGGAATGCAGCGAAAACATAAAAACATGTATTGATATATTGTAAATATGCGTGTAGAAACATTAAATACATATTACTGTACAGAATTGTTAATAAATAAACAAGGAAACATATTATAATTAGCATGCAAAGAAATAAAACGGCGCAACGACGGCAATACGTGCAAATGAAGTGAACATGCACAACAGAAATGACAACAGAAACGGAAGAACCTATTAGAAACTAGCCAGTTTAATAGCGACTGGGATCAAGAAACTATAAACTTTCTAACTTTGTAGTTTCAAATGACCACTCTTTCTTTTTTTCCCCCCCATCGAAATTACTATTTTAATGTGGTCATCTTAAATTATGCAATCTTCATTAGACCTGGATTGCCAAAAATTAGCGCAGAATGTCATAGAAGTTTGATGCAAAACTTATAATATAATCAACTGAAAAGAAAGGGAAGGAAAATGCAAAAATTGATTTTTGGAAGTTCCGTAACAAGGAATGTCCGGGGACAGAATCGGTGGATAGGAGAACGCGCGTTGCACAATGCACCAAAAACCCTTCCTGGTGATAATATTTTTCTACCGGTACATTTTTCTTACAAACACCGATACATTGCGGAGGAATAAATTCGAATTTAATAAAAAAAATCTATCGAAGTATCAAAGAAAATATTTTAAAATTATCATTAGTAATGTATTAGTTAAAAATTGAAATTTATTCATCTACGACAATTTATTAGAAGATAGTTGAAACGTATTTTCTTTTTCCTCTTATAAGTAAGTCATAAACAGCAACGCATTTATGGCAGGCTGGGATAAGGTAATTGCCTTCCACCTGACTCATGCACATGGTGCAGGTTAGTAGTATCAATGATACCGACAATCTCGAGCGGAGATAACAGACCCAATAATTAAGTGGAAAAAAAAACGAATCAAAAAATATAAAAAAAGCAAAAAATGAACGAGAGAAAATTACGTATGTACACGGTGTAAGATAGAGGTAACAATAATGCTGATCTCGCCTCTGTGGATATACGCAATAAACTAAAATTTTTGTAAACAGCAAATCTGTACACAATTCCTTCCAGGTACCGTACATTTAAGTACGAATTAATTTCGAAGGAGTAATACTTGTAAACTTATACATAGTGAAAAAAAAACTGATTCGTAAGAGAATGCTTAGCGCGGATATAGCCTCGGTGGCGTCGGGTTAGCTGCTCTCATACTAATAATACTTATCGTAATACTTCTGTGTACAACATTTGACAAATTTACATTTATTAATCAAAAAGAAAATAATTATTCCCCACCGAAAAAAAAAAATGTTTTTATTAATGATCTTTTTAAAGGTTTCTAGTGCTTTTGTATTTTTTTTTATATTTCTTCTTTCTTTTGGATCTTTAAAGTTTTTAGACTTCTTTTTATTCTACTTTTTCTGTAAGATTAGCCAGAAAAAAGTTTTATATTTAAAATATTTTTTCCTCGCCGTAACTAAGAGATAAAATTATATATTACCTAAAGTAACTTTCAGCCGGAAAGAATACAAACTGTAATAATAATCATTCTTATTGTCAATATTAATAATAAAAGATAATTATTTCTAAATAATCTTATTAGTACCCTTCCCTCAACACTGAGTAGATTTATTCCTTAAACATAAACACTTTTCAATTTGAATGTTTTATCAAGCATAAAACCTTCAATGTTGACCTCCAGTTTTCATCTTTGCGTGTCCTAATTCTACAACGTTGCTTCCCCTTCATACCTTTATTCCATTAGCCGATTTCTTTTAATTCTTCCATTTGTTGTCTCTCGTAGTTCAGCTTTACGTTACGTCTTTTCGTGCCCCGACTTTCATTTTCGCTTTCCCTACATTCATTACCGTCAAATTTTTCCCTCTTCTTTATTTCCTTTTTATACTTTACAACCTATGGTGTCAATTTTACCATTATTATTTATACGTATAGGTATTCTGATACGACTAATATATTTGGTAATATAAATGTTATAAAAACATGTAAAATTCAATAAATGCAAAAAATAAATATTTAATTATCAAAAGCAACCTTTATGTCACGAAATATATTTTGAGTTTTAAATTGAATTTTTTGCAATTGCAGTATTTTTCTATTCTTAATTAACTGAATATAATATTCATCATTTTTACGCACCTTTAATTTAATCTGTTACCATTGGCAATTAATCTACTTATTTTTTTAAAACATTATTTTCCTATTAATTTTTTTTTTTTTTTGTAATATATACATATATATATATATATATACATCACGTTTTTTTTTGTTTTTTTTTTTTTAATTTACCTATATCATCCACTATTTTTCATAGTATCTTAATCTAGTTCTGCATTATATTTTCTCTTAATGATCACTGCATTAGGAAATAATATAGTTATGATTTTGCTATTATTTCGTAACACCTACATTCCGTTTTCCTTCTAAATATTCCAGTTGACAGAAATACATTTGTATTCACCATGTCGGTCTTTAAATAATGTGCTTCTAACTTAAAAAATCGGTTTAGCTCAGTTCCAGTTTAGCTATTCAGGCATGTTATTAACTATCCGAACTATTTCCTCGCTTTTACAAATGGTTAAAGAGCATGCGATAAATGTTACATTTACTAGTCTGGTATATGCTGCACCTTTTTTCTCTTCTGATGTGGTTTCGAATACTTCACATATAATATATTCGTATATATCTGTACTGCATTAAGTACATACGTAATTTTTTCTTTGATAATGGGGCTAAACTGTTGTTATGATGCGAATGCAATCGTGCCTAAATCTGAATCGGACACGTGTCCTTCCTCGTACAGAAAAACACATTAAATCCATGACATCACATTTAAACAGAATGCAATTTCAAAAGATTTGTTATATGGCAACGTTAGCAGAACTATTATTAATAATTAAAGATTTTTTATTTTAAATACGGCATTTCTCAAAAAAGATTTTATTTAATACGAGGAATAAACTATTATGTACATATTTGATAAAGCACTTTAGAATAAGTAAGTGTAATTTTCTCTATTTACAGTTATTAATTTAATGAAATCGTTATAAACTGAAAATTTAATAACACCATTTTTATTTTAAGAAAATTATCCCTTTTCAACTCCATACGGTGCGCATCGAGCATCGTAATTTTTAATAAATATTGGTTTAATAAATGTATTTACGTATGAATTCTAATATTCTGCCTCAAGCGGTTTCGCATATCCGTTAGAATTAAAACTGCACTTTTGCTTTATCAAAAACACTTACTGCAGTGCGCGTACTGATCTATTTTTAAGCTTTTATTGCTGCATAAATTCTTTGTACAATAATATTCGCAGTAAAATTTTAATAAATTAATTCGAAATCAAAAAAAAAAACATTAAATTAAAATTCAGTAAAAAAGGACGAACGTAAAACAATAAAACTTGAGAACCATGGCAAAAATAAAAATAATTATTTAACATTAAACTACAGTTTATTACACGGGGTTCTTAAAAACGATCGTCTTTATAATATTGTCTTTCAATAGGGATGGCAAATTATAATGTACCTATTTCTCATAGAATTATATTATATTTATATCTGACATCATGGATCCTATTTCTTTTTCTGTACGAAGAAAGAATCTATGAACACAAGACGGTTGCCGTCACATCTATGCCGTTTCAAAAGCTACGTCATTAGTACTGATACATCATGTCGGAGACCAGGATCAAGTATAAGCATACGTTTCACTGAGTGTCTCAGGACAGTACTTTCTGATCATTTTTAATAGATGTAATTTCATAACAACTGATAGTTGTACTGAAATTGATATTATTTGAAATTAAAGTGCTGGTAACGTAATATTATTACTTGTTTTTAATATTCGTAATAACGAATAAATACAAATTTTATGAAAAACACAATATATGAATGTTTCGATCAGAATGTTTATTTATATAAGTAACGAAAACTATTGTATAAAGATTATATTTGTTAGTTTAAAAAAAAAAAAAAACAAAATTTAATGTTTATATCCGTGGATTTTGTTAAAATAGTATAAAATAATTTTGAACATATAGAGATTAATTCAAAATAAATACAAAAATAAAGAAGATAAATCAAGTTTTATTACTAGGGAAATGGAGATATAATTATTAAATATTTAGATATTCTGTAGCATCATGTTATATTTGGGTATTTACATTTTAATGAAAAAATGTTTTTGGTGATTTTTTTTTATTTTGACCCGTGTAAAATATTGTTTCGCGTGAAACTCTCCCCATATGTAATAGAAAATTATTCATCCAGTTAGAGTTTCACAATTATTTTGCATATTGTATTTTAAATTTCTTTTATATTTAAACGTTTTATTACAGAAAACTTCCCATTTCACAAAAATTTATTTACAAAACAATATCATACACAAACAGGTGCAATAATTACTAAAAATAACAAATGACAACTGATTTCAAAAGGCTAAATTAAGGTCAACATTCTAACTGGTTCCATTTGCAATAGGCCAGAATCATACCGTTTTTTTTTTTTTTTTGTTTTTTTTTGTAAACAATTTAGAATTTTACATAGTTTCAAATTGTTCTACATAAAATTCACTGATAAAAATACTTAAAAACTTATTGGAAATTTTAACTTAGCCACATTTGCAAAAAAAACTTCAAATTGTAAATTAAAATACTAAATTAGATTAAATTGTTTTATATAAAAAGAGCTTATAGAAAGCCTTACACATTTGAAACTAGCACATTACATAAACGCTAATTACGCTGTGTTGATGCTCTTACCATAATACCTCTCTCTTTGCTGTTCACCTGCACGCTTCAGGTATGGAAGTATTGAAATTTGTTCGAATTAGTTAGGTGTAGTGTTCTTTATTGCCATCTGATGATATTATAGCGATCACAAAATCAATTTTATTTAGCATATTCCCATAAGTAAAGCCAAAAAAGGGTGAATAATAAAGTGCTTTTCGAGACACTTGCCTTTTTAGTTCATTATATGTTAACAGCAATGCCGATTTTGTGTGTTATATGTAGATATTTTACACAGTCGAAATGCTAAACATTGTGTAAAAAGAAATAAGTTTCAAAACATTGTCTAGTAATTTAATTTAACGCCAAAAAAAGTTAAGGATCTATAATTTAAATTAAAGTATAAATAAATAACTAAATTAACAACTTTCAAGTTGTTCAAAGCAAAAAAAAATCAATTTTTTTTTTTTATACTTAAACTACTTGATATTATACCTAATTTCTAGACACATTGTATAAAACGATTAATTTGTATATACCAATGACAATATAATTTAACAGACTTTAGTATGAATCCTTTAAATTAAAACAGAATAACGATTACACAAATAATTGATATTTATGTAAAAAATTCACGTTTGCATGACAAACAAAATTCACATATTACTAATTTTTGATTTCATAGTGAACGTAGTAAAACATTCCAAAATCTTGTACAGAACTGAAATAGGATTTTTGTTTTGTTTTAGAAAAAAATATTCAAAAATTAAATAGATCATAAACAACATTTCAAGTTATAGCTTTAAAACAAATTTAGGTTAATAAACTTTATATAAGAGAACACAATATTTATTAATAACGTTTTTATTCTGCATTACGATTCGGTATAAATAAATAAAAAACAGTCATTCTACTAATGCGATATTCAAATTATTTTTTAAAAATATCATTACCACTATTTTTATTAGTTAAAAAAAAAAAAAAAAATTAATATTAAAAAGCACCAAGTACAAAAAAATTTTAAACACAATAAATACACACAAGCACAGTGTCTATTAATAATGAAATGTTAACGTCCTCGCATCAGAAAAAGTTTTCAATCGAATTTGTTAAATTAGGATAATATATAGGGTCCCCCCTCTTTGAAAGATTCTTTGGCGTAACGTTTTAGTTTTGCCTCTTCCCCATATTGGCTTTCTGCATATTTCTTTCTATTTCTAATTATCTCTAATTAGTCAATTATTAATAATGATCATTCGATGTTTACCGTTCTTAAAACACATCCTATATTAATTTAATTTATACGATTACTATTCAATTTTAACACTTTCATTTAAAGTTCACATAGAGCTTTTTAATTAATTACTTACATAAAAAAATTAATCAAAAGAAGAATTTTAATTTTTATGAAGAAAAATTAAAAAACAAGGTCGTGTAACATCTTCCTAGTAACACCAGTACGTAATGTTTATTCAGATAAATGTAAAATAACTAAAAGTTTATTTTGGCAGTCTCGAATAGAAATTAAAAACATCGAAAATAATTATTTCTAGTTTTCGTTCATTTTTATTTTTTATGTTTTCAACCATTTAGTTCCGAAAACTAGATTCGATCTAACTATTCTTTTTTTTTTTTAAAGGTGTGTATAAAGCATTAGAGATTTTTAAATATTTTTATTTATGTTATTAATGTTAATAAGAGCGAATTTAATAAATTAGGAAAAGGTAAACATACGGCTAATGCACTCGATGATGTTGAAATTCAAGGAGCCGGCTGGCACTGGCCCTCTATCTTCACTTCATTTTCATTACAACTGACGACTTCAAAAACTCCTTTCTTTTCCAAGTCCTCAGTAGAATTCCGCACTGTGGCAACAGTCGCAGCAGCTACCGTACAAGGTACAATGCCACCTAATTCTGCCGAATATTCACACGGAATAAGTCCAGAATACGAAGAATTAGTTCTCGTCGAATTATGTAGTGGGGATGATTTGTCGATATTATAGGACGATTTTGCAGTTGTTTGATATCGAGATTTCGTTGTCGTTAAAGTTGCATTTCCTTTTTTAGCGAAGTCAGTAGACCTCCGCACCGTGGCAGCAGTCGTAGCGGCAACCGTATAAGGTGCAACGCCAGCTATTTGTGCTGAATGTTCACACGGAATAAGTCCAGAATACGAAGAATTAGTTTTCGTCGAATGATGTAGTGGGGACGATTTGTCGATATTGTACGACGATTTTGCAGTTGTTTGATATCGAGATTTCGTTGTCGTTAAAGTTGCATTTGGCCTTGTAGTTTTCAGTGCGTCCGGAAAGTGAATTTGATCGTGGTTTTCGGTAAATTCACTTATCACAGTGATACGCGTTGGTATATTTTTCGTTTGTACAATAATTGCGACGCATGAATAACAAAAAAACACACGAAATAATGAAACGCGAAAACTCATCACGACACACTCGATTGATAAGTTATCGCTATAAAAATAATTCGCCTTCTCCTATGTGTCTGATAAAATCGATTACGCGTACTACGAGTGTAAAAGATATAAACAATTGAAAAAACGTCTATTGCCAACGAAACATTTATCAATTATAAACCAGTCTCGGCTTTATGCATACATTTCTGTTCCATCAACAACAACATTGCACACGATAGACTTCCCTCTCTGAGCTTGCATATCACGTGAATGTAGCGAAAATCGGAAAAAGAAAAACAAGTTTAAACAGAAACTATTGCCCTTCTATTCTATTTCTACTTTTTCTTTACTTGACGTTCTGAGAATATTCGTTTAATTTATTCTCGTTTTTTTCTGCATCATTTCATTATATTCATTCTTGTTCTTGAACAGTTTCCGGATTCAAGAATAAAGTACGGAAAATTAATTTACCCAAACGCACAATTTACTTCAAATAGTATGTTAATTAAATCTATTCGTGACATACTTGTAATGTTACAAATTATTAACCAGATAGAGAACAAAACAAACTAGTATGCATGATACTTGATCACTCCGTGTAAAAGAGTACTCTTCACAAATACGTGTTACTAGTACAACCTTGACTGAGCAACGATTAATGTTTAGTAGGTTTATTTTTTTCTTACTTATCGATCATCATCATTATTCTACTTTACAACTTACCATAATTAACGAATCGTTTCTGCCATAAATTATTCAAACCGAAAATTACATTTAATTAAAAGATGTAAAATTTATTTTGAATTACTGAACATGAAATAAAAATTAATTTAAAATCATATCTCCTTAAACATACACGTTCACGAAATTCAATCTTTAATTTATATAATTGCGCACGATTTACAACAACATTACGTTTACTATCAAAGTAAATTACGCACAAAGTTTGAATTTCCATATCTTACCGGAACAAAAATAGAAAGATTAGGGCGTTTGTAGCTGATAAAGGCTAATAAAAATTATATAAGTGGTAACCGAAAGTTTTATTCATGTTGAATTACTGTAAATATTCAACTAAATTATTGATTCTTTAGCGTAGTTAAGTACTTGTGTACGTAATTGATAATTTTTATACTTTACGATTAATATTTCCACCGACAACCAGCTAAAAGTTACGTTAAATGTAAATTAGAAAAAAAAAAAAAAGCAAACACTAACAACTACAAAGCAAAGCTATAAAAATTATCAGCCAGAATTCAATTAATAATCGGAATAACTTACCATCCAGGTACTTCTTCTGGGTCTTCGCAGTTACCAGTGCCATCTTCGTCGCCAATTTTAAAAACGGTACCAATCGGACAACCATATTCTCTCGGTGTTCCTTCTAGACATATGTAATATTTTCGGCAGTCATCTGGATGAGGGTGTCTAGAAAATGTACCTACTAAGGAACTAGGTGATGGACAATTAAAGCCGTTCGCAACTTCTGCAAGTGAAAAATACACTTTTTAATTTACAACTTTTAAAATTTAAAGGTATTTAAAAATTATAAAAACAGAAATTGTTTATTATTATTCGATTTTATGTTAAATAAAATATAAACTTTTGCAAATAAAATAAATTCATAAAAATTCAAAAACAACGCATTTTTCAGCACTGACAAATACATCTTCTGATAATTTTTCCGTTATTATATCATAGATGAGTAATTCAAAAATTTTACTCTGTAATTTATTTATTTTTTTAATTAGTATTTTAATTTACACATTTACTAAGTGTATCTATCTATCTATCTATCTATCTATCTATATATATATATATATATATATATATATATATATATACATATAGTGGCCAAAAAAAGTTAACGCAGATGTAAAAATATAAAAAGTAATAAATTTATATTACTGTTTATCCATGAAATATTCTTCTTTTTAGTTCTTTTTGTAAAAAAATGGCCTTAAGAAGGATCACACGAAGTCATGATTTCTCACGAGAATTCAGGTTCACGTGAACATAAGCAGCACAGAGCAAAACCCTCAATATTATATTCCATTATGGATCAAACGTTATAAATTGTATTAATTGTTTCATTGTACAAAATAAACTGTATTATTTTCAATAATAGTTGTATAGTTCATAATACTTGACCATATAAAAACAAAATTAAATATTATATAAATATAATTATAAAACACAAATTTACCAACTAGATTTTTGGGATACAAACAACCAAATAATGACATTTAATTAAAACGGTTTAATAATCCCGCGACTACATGGTTGTTTGTGACCGAAACTAGTCGGCAAATTTATATTTTATAATTATATTTAAATAGTTAATTGTGATGTTGCGTTCAGATATTGCGAATTATACAATTAATTATCTTGATCGTAGACGATACTCTCCTACTGCCAAAAAGATATATTTAAACAAGTACTTTTAGACTATTTTATTTTTTTCTGTAAATTTATAGCTTAAACGCTTATTAAAAAGTATCGATTTATTAAAATTTGAATAAAATTCTTAATGGATACCTCTGAATTAATACGGCTGGGCATGAAAGACATAATATAAAAAATTGAAAACAGAATTAAAATGACTGAAGAGGCTACATTTTCCGTTCTACTGTTAAATCTATTTTCTGATAATGGTAATAGAGCGATTTCCTTGTTCTATTTAATGTCACTAAAAAAAAAAAAATTATTTTAAAACATAATTAAGAACTGCGATGAAAAATTGTAAAGTGGCTTATGTTTAATGAATAATCAAAGAATGAAAAAAAAAAAAAAAAGAAAAAATATAACGAACAAAAAGTAGTCGAAAAACTCTGCAATTCTCAGATGATTAATTTTAAGTTTTATTTATTTGTGTTTTATTATTTTGCAAGCTTATTTTTATTTATTTATTTTTTTTTTTGATATTTACATTTTCACCTATTATCGTACAGATTAATCTCATTTATTCGCTTAATAAATGTTTTGTATTCAAAATGGCCAATAAAAAGTACAACTTTTCATACTATCGTAATGAATTACAGTGAACCGTATAAGCGAAAAATTGTTTAATACAAGGCAAAAACAATATGAAAATGTATTAGAAAAGCAACAGCAATATTTTCACAAAAGAATCCAACACCGTGGTCAATTAAAAAATAAATACTTACCAATTATAAACATTTTTTGTAAAATGACGGCACATTTTAGATTTCAATGCGATAAAGGGAAAAAAGGAAATGAAATCCATCGTTGCTTAGAATAATAAAAATTTATTTAATTTCAGAACGTTAAAAGTCTACTTACATTTAAGCAATTTAATGCAATAATTTAAGTAATGAAGTCAAAAACTATTATTTTAAACAAACTTACTGATATTTAAAAGAAATTTTCTAGTAACCTCCGTAAAAATACGATTTCATATAAGAAGACGTTTTCGCGAAAAAAAAAAAAAAATTATTCGCGTGAAATAATTTTTTAAATAGATCATTTTAATTCTTATTCATAAAGCAAATGAGTTTTAATGTTTTCATATACTTTTGCAATAGATTCTTAAAAAACAAAAAAAAAAAAAAAAAAAACAAAATTATAAACACTTATACTACGTTTGTTTTTTTAAGTACCAAAACAGAAATTGAATTTACATTATTAAACAAAAATGTACCTTCCAATTTGCATTCAGGTACTTGGTCGGCCCACATACAAACGCGCGACTCTCTATCGTACGCTAAACCCGGAGAGCACTGATAACGACTGGCTTCTCCGCCCCAACAATTCCAAAATACATCGCATTTCTGCTCGTCCGGAAATATGCCGTACAAACGAGGACAATGGGGTGTACCGACGGCCGGTTCTACCAGTGAAATGTAAATTCAAACAATTATTAAGAATTTCTGCGTTATTTATATTAGAAGAAAACGATTACCGTTACATATTAACGCGGCAAAATATATACCAATATAAAATCCAATATCACAACGGACTATAAAATAAAACATGTTCCGCACGTTGCCTCTTCATGTTAAATAATGCAGAACTGAAAAATATTCGAAAAAACAAGTCCTCAACTAAACGAAAATATTTTTCACTTAAAACACTTCTTTCTTGTTGGCTTCTATGATTTTTTATCATTTCAAATGGCATAAAAAATAGTAGACGTAAAAAAATTGCAATATTTCATATGCTGTCAGGATGTCTCCTCTGAAGAAATTTTATATAATATTATTAAAGTAGCAGAAATAAATGACGTGATCAAAGAAGTAACGGAGGTCGACATTTTTTTTGTTCATTCGATAAATTGCCTAAATGCTCGCATTTAACTCGCTGAATACATTGTGCTTAGATAAAATATATGCTTATAAACACTTCATGCGTGAAGAGACGTAGCACACAGACGATTAATAAACAAAATTTAACTAAACAGTCAAAAACCGGAAGAAACGCATTGTATATAAAATATTCATTTTATTTAAAAATGCTTGAAATATAATATACTATCGGAGATGAAGTACTCAATTCCCCCGCGGATGATAACATCCTAACTTTTGCTTTTTTTATTCTTATAAATATACTGAAACATTTGAAATTATTTTTAATTATGACTCTCTCGGTTTTCCATATTAAGTTTTGCGTAAGGCACCCTTAAAAGTAAAACTAAATCTGTCACATACACTGGACCCTACTAATTTTCTATAGCGTTTAATGATTGAGCATACTATGATCATTATTATAGCGTCCAGTTCGGATTTTAACGATTTATTTCAATGTTACATATGTATTCTTCGGTCGTGCGGGTAAACTATTGAAATTTAGTTTTATTATTTTTCGAGATTATTATGCATTCAATTACGATTAAGCAATATATTGTTTCTGTCAGTTCTTACATTTACACTTTTGTCTACATTTATTTATTTCATTCGAGCAAAATAGTGAAGAATTTTTTTATAAAAATATATAAATTTTTAAATGGAATGATAAAAAATTTTTTCGTTGAAACCGATAATGCTGTATTTTACAAAATTAGGGTTCAGTGTATGCGACAAATTTAGTCTTGTCCTTTAGAACCGCTAATGATGTTTATGGCGAGTGAAGTTGGCTTTTTACAAATGTTATGTTTATTTTAGTCATTAAGTGGAAGCCTTTAGCGAAAAAGCAAAAATTAATAGTGAGGTTTTAGTTTCCTAAAAAGTCCGCACAATCTCGGATTTTAAATATATGTTCCACAAATTAGTTCATCTCTTCTTCCAATTATGTAATACTTATCTTACGTTCTCTTATAACCGTTTCTTCTTTTGAAATCAATCTCCTGCGCATTCCTGGCCATTCCGGCATTGCGCATAATAAATTAACGGATATCGATTAGCCCGTTTCTCTATTTCCAGTAGTAGATTCGTAGACACGTTTTCATCAGTTTTTCTCTTTTTACCTTAAATGAATCATTCTAGACTACGGTCCGACTCCTATTCTTCCTTATTTTCTAGTTCTGGCTGTACTTAAACTATCATTCCTCTTCGTCCATAGTTCTTAGGCTTTTTCTCTTTAAAACGCTCTACAATCTCGACTATTTGTCGCCGTCAATTTGATCACAGTCTCCCTTCCTACATCATTTTAGTACGCTATTCAATTAATTTTTTTTTTTTTTTTAATGACGTTAATTCCGTTTTATTTGAATGTCCATTTTGGATAAACGATCATTTTTTTTATTCCGTTCTACTGAAACTTCGTCTTCTAACTCCCCTCACCGGTTCTGTTCATAAATTCATTTCCTTTTGCATACGTTATTTCTTTCGTCGAATTATTTTTTCGATCCTTAAGCATTTAAGAATACACAACTTTTTCTCCTCTTTTTCATTTCTTAGACTAATGTTAAACCCGATAAAAAATAAAAATAGCGAGGTTATTTGAAAAGTGCACTACTCCCCCTTGAATGATCGGTTTATACACTTTCTTTGTTATCGTTTTTAGATCGCAATGTCGTTAGAACTGGACCACCTTTTTATGCTGCAAAATTTAAAAACTGTCCTTCCTACTCGCCGACAATGACCAAATTTAATCTGTTGTTCGGTTTTTAATGAACCGTTTTGGGAAAAGGCTTATGACGATTAACACCATTGCATGAAGTCAACCGAGAGCAAAACAAAAACGAATGAAAAAAGAAAACGCGAATTAATTTCAAACAACTTGTATTAACACTATCGAAGATAAAAGACGATAATAACGGATTTGAATAAATTTCGAATTTTACTCTTTTAAGTTTAGTTGCAAATGTCTGATAAATAATTCCATCGGATAGCGGTGAATAGTTTTGTTTTTCAAAATTTATTAACGAAAAATATTCTACAAAATAAACGCTGTTAACCATTTATTTTCCATTCTTGATACGGCGATTAATATTATTTACAGTTCTTTTCGAAAGTCACAGATAATTCTTCTTCTTTGAATGTGCTCTCCGTTAACGACCGTTGCCTACAACTACCGAATACTTGCTCCTGTCCATAGCTAAATAAATTAGTTCACATGTTGATTTCTCTGTCCGTTGTTGTATGTTTCTTTAACAACCAGGATATTATTTGTCTTCTTGCTCAAGATCCTTGGCCTTCTATGCGTGTTTTAGATTTTATACGATTTTAAAAATGAAATTAACTTTACATCGAGGATTTTACATTAAATTTTATATCTAAAAACAGATTTAATGAAACGAAAACCTTGGAAATGTTGGAGAAGTGTTTTGGCAACGATACCCTATCGAAAACAAATGTTTAAGTGTGACAGGAACGCTTCGGAAATGGTTGTGGGAGTGGTAGGACATCGATATCAAAAACCGAAAAAAACATCGATAAAATCAAAGAAGAAATGTTGACCGAAAATCGCAAGTGGACCATTAGAGAGCTGGTAGAGAACATGAGTACCGCTTATGGATCCGTCCAAGACATTTTGGTTAACGATTTGAGCTTGAGGCGTGTTGCTTCAAAGCTTGTACCGAAAGATCTGAATTTGATGCAAAAAAGGGACCGCGTTAACATCGCGAAAGACATAATTTTCCTGTCCAAATCCCACCCAACATTCATCAAACGAATCATTACTGGAGACGAGGTGTGGGTGTATGAGTAATGACGTGCAATCCAGACATCAAACGAGTGAATGGCGTACGCTGAGTGATGAGCGCAGACCGAAAAAACCACGTCGTTTTCAGTCGAAAAAGAAGGTGATGCTTACGGTTTTCATTGATTACAACGGCGTTGTGCAGTATGAATTCTTGCTAGAACATCATACAGTCAACAAGGATTATTATTTGAGCGTTAAGAGACGTTTGCGTGAAGCAATTTGCCAAAAAAGACCGGATTTGTGGGCAAACAATTCCTGGATTTTGCACGACGATAACGCACCGTCGCACAGTGCCGTCGCTATTCGTGATTTTCTGAAAAAAAAAAAAAAAAAACCAGAACGAATACTATTCAACAGCTATTACCGAATTAGCCTAATTCGGTTTCCTGCGACTTATTCCTGTTCGATTAACTCAAAAAACCGATCCGGGGAACGCGTTTCAACAGTCGAGAGGAGATAATTGAAAAATTAAAGACGGCTCTGATAGCCGTAGAAAACCGAGTATAACAAATGTTTCGGAGATTGGCATTAACCGCTGGCATAAGTGCGTTGCAGTCAGTGGAGAGTACTTTGAAGGGGGCAAAATCAGTTTTGGCGAATAAACAGGGATTTTTAATTTTCTGAAAAAATTACCGAAACTTTTTGATCCCGGTAGTATTTTATTTTCAGGATCCTTCTAAAAATCCACGTTTCAAATATAGCCGGTTTATCGTTGCTCACTCCATATAACAATGCATACAGCATTTCACCATTCTATACATATCCAAACTGAAACTTTTACTACAAGGATCTCATTTTCAGAAACACTACTATTGCTCGTTCGATTCTTGCTTTGATTTCCACATCAGTATTAATGGTTTCTGTTATGTCTTAGATAATAATTTAAAAAATTCAGATTTTAACATGATTCCAGTAATCACCTCCGTGAAAAGAGCCACAATAATAATAATAATTAATAATTATTATTAATTATAATAATCATAATAATAATAATAATAATAATAAATTTTTCGACAATTTAAATTTTTAGTAGGGACTTTAATATAGAATAGAGTTCATACCTAGTAAAGTCCTTTGACCACAATCGACGTTATGTAAGTAATCGCAGTTCTCCTTTAAATATTTGGGGTCCGTATCATCGAAGGCTAAACCGTTACCGCAAGTTTTCAATTCGGCCACGTTATTATCGCATTTCCAGTATTTATCGCATGATAAGCCGTGCGGATAAAATCCGTATTCGTCTGGACACTTGAAATCTTCTTTTTGACTCCTAACTGAAAAATGAGAAATTTTCACAAATCAGAAAAGCGAGAATATCGCAAAATTATCTACGATTAATTCGAACGAAAATAAATAGGATTAACCGAAGATACATCATCACGCGGTCTACTATTCGAAAACTGTCATCTTCCCATGATAATTCTTTATGTATTTTTAAGTAATGCCTATTATTTCCTCCCGAAAAAAAAAATTATTACGTTCACGTCGCCACCGATACCGTTATTACTTCGTTTCACTTTTCCAGTACTATTTTCTAATCGCATCCGGTTCATCACTGACTCGGTGTTTACAAAATACCTCAACTTTTATTTCTTTCATCGGCATTAATATTTATTTTCTTTTATAATTCATCGTTACATTTTTCCGTACCGCAAATAAATAAACGCGTATTTTAATGGCTCAGTCATGAGTGAATTTTTTTATAATTTCCAAATTCCAACTTGGAAGAGAAAAAAAATTTGTTTTAATGTGCATGTTTCCTTTTGCCGCCTTTTTGCCACTTTTGCAGTCCTTGGTAATTTCGAGGGTTACATACTGTTTAGAAGAATATTTTATTCGTGATTTATGAGTACAATTTCAAATTTAAAGGTTGAACCATTCCAGAATTATCGAATTTTATTTGAATTTTTTGTTTTCCAAATCGCGTTGTATTAACATTATATGTTCAGTATTTGGATATGGAGTGATAAAAATTATAGTGAAAGAAACTGATTGCTGCCAACTATTAAATCGGTCACAGATTTCTTTTGGTCAATGCAATCTGCGATACCGCCCAATTGTTTTAAATATGTCTATATATTAGGAGTAGAGACTATCACGAAACCCACCAGAGTACACCGTCTTTTCGGCATGGCTCATTTTGGCGGTAGCGAGTAAGGGTTTTTAGACCTTTTTACGAATTACCTGCGGTGTTTTTCAAGTATCATCCGCTAAACGTTATCATTTCTTTAATGAGAAACATGAGTTACCAGATTATTTATATGTCAGTATAAAACATCTATTTACTGGTATCACAAATTTCGCGCAAAATATACCGTTTCTCGTTAACAATTTAGTTTTTCTGCGTATTTACTATGTATACGTATGTATAACATCTTCGTTCGGTGGCACAGGTGTCGCGATAGCCTAGTTGCTAGAGCGCTTAACTTCCGTTACAGAGGTCACCGGTTTGATTCCAGGCGACGACAAAACTTATTGCAAAGAATTAAATTAAATACTCGCTAATAATCACATGGAAGGCAATGGAAAACCACCACGTATACCATCATATGCGCGCGCTAGGTCAGTACACAGCAGACATACACGGGACTGCACTTGTAGCGCGATAACAAGCGACTACAATCAGTTCCGAATGAAGTCTTGCACGTGTACACTCGCGTTGCATATAACAATTGCCTAGTACACTACCTATATCTGTACAGCTGAGATGTACGAATAGGTAGTCGCCGACGCTCAGGAATTAAGTATGGCACTATAAAAAAAACATATATATATATATATATATATATTTATTTATTTATTTATTTATATTAATTACAACGCAATTCTTAGGCGGGCCCCTATTAGATTTTGTAACGAAAAAAATGTTACAATTTGATGTAATAAAAGTTAAATGTTAAAATAGGATTTTTGTGATTAAGTTATTTTTTTTTTGGTCAATTCCGGTAAGAATGACGTTGTAAAGTTTAATCATTTTATCTGATTCCACCTCTCATCCTTCTTCTTGGGTCAACATCTACTTTGACGAGCTCATTATATATATATATATATATATATATATATATATATATATATACATATATATATAAAGAAAGAAAGAAAGAGAGAGAGAGAGAGAAATGTTTGCAAAATATGAGCTTCAGGTAATCTTATTAGATTATTCGTTTCTTCTAAATTTTTCTACTTATTTTCGTTTTTTTTTATTCAAGTTCATTTAGCAAAGATAATTTTCGATCTTTGAAACGCCACCCCTTAATACCGCAGGTAGTTGTATAATTTAGTTTCGTAAAACAATACGGACTAGGATTTCGAATTCTGCACTTGTTCCGTCGAAAATTTATTGCTTAGTTAACTATTTTACCTTTTGCTACCAATTCATAAAAAAAAGTAGTACAAAGTTAAACCAGAAACAGATCGGTATATCAAACTCCCAAAAAAAATATTTTTTACTAAAATTTAAAGTCTTCGACGCCACCAAGGTTATCTAAAACGCTTTTTTTTTTTCTTTTTTTTTTTTTATATATATATATATATAATGAGCTCGTCAAAGTAGATATTGACCCAAGAAGAAGGATGAGAGGTGGAATCAGATGTTTACGCGATCAGATATAGGGGATAGAAAAAACTCAAGTGCCGGAATAACCGACGGCGGTGAGAAGAAGAGAACAAAAGATGCACAATAAGGGTTTGGAAGACCAATTAGTAGAAGAGAAGAGTAGAAAGAAGAACGTTCAGAAGCGATACAGGTGCACTGAAATAAAATATGATC
This sequence comes from Icerya purchasi, assembly GCA_039619475.1. NCBI lineage: Eukaryota > Metazoa > Arthropoda > Insecta > Hemiptera > Monophlebidae > Icerya > Icerya purchasi. The sequence continues at coordinate 152,537,622 of CM077116.1, read as the reverse complement.
AGCGTTACCTGTAATGTTTTGAGAGGAAAGGTGGAGGTAACAGAAGGGAGAGGGGGCCAGAGGGAAGCGAAAAAAAGATGCAGAAGCTGTGTCCAAAGCGTAGACGACAGATTGCAGAAAGAGTTGAACTTCATATAGAGGGAGAATTGAAGAACCAGGGATAAGACGGTAGATTAGGTTACTGTTGTTAAATATATTACTTTTTGAACGAAACAAATTGTAATCTTTTAAAATTATTCGATATTCGCAGCATCGAGTTACCGAGTTTCAGCGTAGTAAAGCTTTATAATCAAAATCAGTGGCGTAAAAATAAATTGAACGAAAAAAGGTACTTCAAACTTTATTGACTTTCCCATGCATGTAATAGTTATTACGAAATTTGATAAAAGGTGCAACACTTTCAGGAAGAGATGCATACAAACCAAAATATTTAAAAAGAGGGTTCAATAAAAGTATAAACCATTCATAACTTTGGTTCTTCTAGCTTTAATATTCAATAAGAATAAAAAATTTCTTACGAGTATTTCCCACTTACAAGCGAAACCCGTAAATACGATTTACGTCATATATACACGATAGCACCGGCACTATATTACTTAAAACAATAAACTTTCTTTTTTTTTTGTTTTTTAGTGTGTACATATAATTAATTGGCTTAGCAATATTCCAAGGTTATTTTCCATTTTACAAAAAATTGAATTTTTATTTCCAATAATTCGGCTTATTCGTGCAACACAACATAAACGTATAAAGATGTTAATATTTTCGATAAAATTCACGTCAGACCTATTACGTGTTAACATTTCGGGAACAGTGAAACCAAAGATGATTGGAAACAGTACACACATATATATATATATATATATATAAAAATATTCTCAAGCAGCTACACACTCGTTTCTGATTGGTGGGCACTGTTCTTTTTAAATTTTAACTGCCTTACTAACGGTTCCCACGTCTCAATTTGTATCTGTCATCGTGGTTAAAATTTTCATGTTTTTCAATTTCGATCGCTTAACTGATTCTAACTGATCAGATTTCGCTAAAATAACTGTGTTCTCGAAATTAATTTATATGATTCGCGTTTTCTTGGTACTAAGCGACCGCGGATTTTTCTACGCGTCTATAACGAAAATCGGCTATATGCTTTCTTATCCTCACCTTAACTGCTCGGTCTGCCTGCCAGATTATACTGTTTCCAATCATCCCTCGTTTTATTATTATTCTGAGGATGGACAATACTTACCTGTTGGAAACCTTAACGCGTAATATGCCTTGACGTGGGTTTTACCGAAAATATAAACACGGTTGTATCGATGAACCACGAAAGTTTAAAATTATATCAGTATAAACGTATTTTAATGTTCACTATAATTAGCGTAATTTTAAAAAATTATGGAAAAAATATCATCCATAGGTTTTTAATATTTCCTAGTTTTAGTCGAAAACAATTACGTCGTCAGTCAAAGGTTGGTACAAGAGTTGCATACCCGTGTCAAAAAACCATTAAACGAACAAAATTCACGAACAAATGATACAGTTTTACATTTAATATGATTAAAGAGAAAAAAAGAAAAAACATCGCCTCGCAGTCACTTACCCACATCGATTTGGAATTTGTAGAAGATTTTAAACTCAATATAATGTTGTTCCGATCATACCGGTTAAGAAAAATTCATTATGAAAAAGATAAAAATTTCGAATGAAAAAATTTTATATAGTAATTTTAAAGTAAAACTTTACCGGTTTTTGCATATTAAATTATAAAGTAATTTTGCTTTTTTTTTCATGTGCACAACAGATGAGTTTTTGTCGCAATCACGAACGTCAGGTGTAAATAAAAATTATAAATTTACCTTAACACTATTAATTTGTAAAAATAAATTATACGAAATTTGTTTTTGGAAAAGTTTATTTTCATTTTATTGCACACTACCGTACAAACTCGAAGTCGACGGCTTTAAACTAATCTCTAGCCGATTTAAAAATGCTTCCGGACCCAAATTTTGATCAGCAATGGTTCTGAAAGCTCTTTTACGCTGCGACTAGAGCGAACGCGAATTCTGACAAATAAGTCGAACAATTGTGCGTCAAATTTCCCGTTTACCGTAACCTTTAGGCGAATACTAATTTAGTAACTGAACGAACACAATAATCTGATTAAATTTAATGATCCCGGTCACTATTAGGGGGAAAACGACCTTTTTACAAAACATGCAAACTGTTGTACAGAGAAGAGCGGCTGGAAAGAGTCCAAAAGGACGACGGCGCAGACTGACAATGATGAATATTTAATTATTTAGTGTTAATCAAATCTAAAATTATCTAAATAACTAATAAATGATAATGATGATTGTTAGGATTTATTCCTTTTTTTCAGTCGAAATTATATCGCAGGTACACCTGTATTTGTATAAAGACTCGTTCCACCATGAGAAATACCAATCTATCCCGATAAATATACGTTCCACATGATTTAAGAAAACAAATTCTAACGTTAAAAATTTCAGAATATGAACAACTCGTCTTCATTCATCAACTTCTCGAGTCTTCTTTATATCTTCGTTTGTTTTAGTCGACAAAGAAATTCAGCGATCACAGCAATTCTGTTTAGTTTACACTATGAGACAAATGCGAGTAAGTTTTAAAATGCGGAAAATAATTCGTAGCGTTTGATTGTGCATCGTTCCAGTGGCTAAAAAAGGCCCCCGATTTCACAGTTGAAATCTGTTGCCAATAATGTAGGCAACTTTTCGAATCGTTTTTCTTTTTTCTTCGATCAAGTGTGGAATTTCGAATAGGAGACCAGACTGTTGTAATCTATGTAGATTTTGTTTTTATGCAGTTATGCATAGTAGAAAAACAAGAATACACGCCCATTACCAGAGTAAAACATAAAAAATGACATAATGTGTGTGATTTATAAAGTATAGCTGCATATATCGGTGAAATCGTTTAAACGTAATCAACATCCTTATGTAATTTCTCCGCATTCTGTATGTATCGAGAAAAGAACACAGAGCCTTCCGGTTTATATTATAAGTCAGTTTCCCCATCAGACTACTGGATCAGCAACCGATAATAATACAAACGTCGCTGCCGAAGAAGCAGGTACGCGATGACTAGGAGCAAGTCTCTGCGTCGTCTACAGCGATTGTATCACATTGAATGGGGAAACTAGTTCCAACTGAGTTTGTAGCATGTGTTTCTTTTCCTCTTTTTTTGAACAATTACTTTTTTTTTTTTATATACCTTATTTTCGATTTCCTAATACATATATATATATATAATATCAGGTAAAACAGACTCGTAGGAATACGAAAAGAGCGGAATATCCCCATTCAGATACTCTTATACGGCCTACCAACGCCAGGTTATAACTCGTTTTCCTTCTTTAAAAAAAAAAAAAAAAAAAAAAAAAAATATTTTATTTCATTGAAACTGGGATAATTAACAGGTTTGTAAACTTCAATCACTTGATGAAATCATCACCAAACAACTTAAACATGAATTACGGTTACAGACGAAGTTTAAACTAAAAGTAAAATCGCACTATCTGACAACACTTTTTCTTTTTTCTTCTTCTTTTTTGCAGACATGTCGTCACCACTCTTTTAACGTCATCCGTGCCGTCGATACCGGCTTATCAAACTTGGTTGATTTTGAGTATTTCCAAGTTATGGTATTTCCTGTAGGAGATTGATGGCTTTGTTGCTAATTTCTTATTTAAGGTTTTTGAAAAATTTCTGCTCGGCCAGTTTCTTCCCTAATGGTTTCCCCCTTCCCCTACACTGACCAGCGTGTTTATTTCAATGAGAAATAAGCCGTTGGCAATTATGTTTTTAAAATTATTACTTATAAAAACACGAGGTGTACAATTTTCAACTGCGACGGCTATCGGCAAGATTAGTGAAGAAGTGGAAGAAATATAGGTACAGATTTAACGCTGGAAAATATCAAAAAAGCTACCACTGTTTTCACTAACGTTTTTAAATAGGCCTTGGTCACACTGAAACCATATTCAGTGGAATCTAGAAATCATCCGCAAACGAATGTGGTCACGGTACGTCCGAAAATTATTTTATTGGTAGCTAGGATTTAATGTTATACAGTAGAAGAGCTGCTGCTCTTTATATCGAAATCCAAATTTAAAAAGATTTTCATATTTTTAATTCTGTAATGTTTTTATTTTTACGGTTTCGAATTGTCTGTACGCCATAGCTACCCTTTAAATATATTTCTCGAATGAGAGCGATACTATACACAAATGTAATATGAATGAACCTTTTCATGCAGCTACATGCGCCATTAATATATACTTCGAAAAATAATATAAGAATACTGTTGTAGAAACATTATTTTAATAAAATTCTCGAAAATTACGCAAAAAGCGTATGATTTATCATTTGTCTAATATATCGAATTCGGACTTTCATTAAATAATTACGTACATTTATTTTATAAATATCGAATTAAATATTTTTTTTTTTTTTGTCGCGGACGAATTTATTTCTAATCCAGATGCATTTTAAAACAGTTAGAGCTGATAGTCCCCGCAAATCTCCATTTCTTTTTTTAAACTGAATTATTTTTTCTATAGAAATCATTGTTACGAAACATAAACACAGTAACAAACCATCAACTATCGAAAAAACAGCGTGAAATAAAAATATTTCAACACAAAATCGGACGAGAAAACAAATGAATTTGAATTTGTCCGATATCGGATGAAATCGGTTAATTTTCCGAAATCGGTCTGTGGCGGTATATATACGTATTTTAACAAATTCGTCTATCACTACGGTTCTGCTGTGATCAAGGCCTAAAAGCATTTCATCGAAAACCGCTAATACCCGAGCTCAGACTGCTGATGAAAGCAACGGTGAACAACGGTATAAGCGGGTTTTGGCGTGTAATAACATCGAAACGATACAAAAAACGGATAATCTTGTGTCCGCTCCATGCAGAAACGTTAATATTCTACTTTTTTTTTTTTTTTATACACCTAGCCTAATAGCGCTTTCTACATGGCACTCGTGGTAGCAGCAAAAGTTATTATACGTTATCCTGTCTTGAAAAACCTATCCAAATAACGGCTTCGTTTCCCCCTCAACCTTTTTAATACCTTCCTCGCTAGCGGCATAATTCCTCCTTCCTGGAATTCTTTTATTATCGCTCTTATTCTTAAGAAAAATTCTTCCCTATGTCTCCAGTTTTTTAGCACCCTGCATCGGAAAAGTGTTCGAAGTTATGCTAAAGAAGCGCCTTGTTTGGTGGCCGGAACTCAAAAATGTATTTCCCACAGGTACTTTGTTCGGTTTTGGTCCCGCTATTGGCCCTCCTGATTGTATTAATCTTTTTGTTTTTAATACATACACATGTCTTTCATTCAAAATCATTACATCTTGACTTCCTTTATTGATTCTTCCTGCGCCTTTGATAATGTTCACATACCAACCTTAAGAGATAAAATGAAAGCAGTTAACATTTCAGATTACTTGATTCATTATTGATCTTACGAGAATCGTTCTATTCATCTCTTCCCCCGTTTTTTTGTTTTTTTTTGCGGTCTTCCTGAAAGGATTTTTTCCAGAATCCAACTATTTTCGTTATATATACTGGTAGCATTATTTCCTTTCCTTTGAATTCGTTCTCTTCTTTCTTTACTGATGACGTTATGCTTTTATCCTCTTTCTACGATATCGCGACAGCTAATTAAGCACTTAATACATACGTCTCTCATTATGATCAAACATTCTCTGCATTGAATTAATCTTTCAATTTCTCCTTCTACATCTATTTATGCTGCATTTACTCTTCCACCTTGTAATCCTACGTCTGTCAATATATCCTTGAACAATGCGTTTTTCTCGTGTCGGTTGCTTCTATTATCTCGGTATCTTTCGTGATAGTCGTTTATACTTTGCAAAATCTCCTCTTCTTCTATCAAAAGGCTTAACTTGCGGAAAGCCCTGTCGCCGTCTAAATGGTGATCCCTATATTCTTATTTTTCTCTATAAATGCTCATCATTATTCGCTTTAAATTTAACTATTGTTCTTTTATCTATAGTTGTGCCTTCAAGTCCTGAGGCGCTCTAAATTAGATTTAGTCCGAAATTCTTGTCATCGATTATGTCTTGCTGCGTGTAAATCCTCTCCAATTTCAGCATTTCTCGCTGAATCCAATACCCCAGTCCTGTCTAATTAGGCTATCGTTACTAAACGTCCTCACCTCTGTTTTTATTCACTCCCATCTCTCGATCTCTAAATATTGGCGTTTTGACTTTTAAGAAAATCCCTATCTTATTTCTTAGTCCTCTTCGTCTTAATTTCATTTTGGCCATCGAAATTTCCTTTAACAATCTCCCCCACTTTTCTTTTAACTTCACAGATCTCTATCATCCAATTAAATTCCTTTATTTTCGAAATTCCTTTGCTGTAATTAAGCAGGAATTCTCTACAGCCCTATGAATTCTCTAATTCGTTCTCATGCGACCAATTTCGCTGATGATTCTAAAAAGTCTAGTGGTTTCGGAGTCTTCCTTAACCTTCCAGATTTTAACTTGGAATGTTCTAGATTCTCTTCCTCCTGTTCCATATTTACAACCTAGTTAATACCGCGACCTATCATTTTCATTGTCTCTAATTGCCTTTCGTCCAATTATTTGACTATATCTGAATCCATCAGCATTCCTTAGGCCATATGTTCTCCTCTTCCTTATTGTTCTTGTGTGACTTTATCATTCTCTCTCTCTCTCTCTCTATACATATATATATATATACATATATATGTTCATTCATACATAACTATCTTCTCTCTCTATTCGATTATTCGATTCGCCCTGATTTTCTGTGGATTTCTATCCACTCAGACATCTCTGACAATGAAGCGACTGACTGTTTGGCTGAGGTTGCTGCTTCCCTCTGCTCATTTTTTTAAGAAAACACCATCCTCAAATCTGCATCCACCGTGTAAAACTCGATTTTGGTTGGACGTATACGCTTCCTCTTTTTCTAACAATTATTCATTTCCACTCTCTGTTCAATCTTCCTGCTAATCCACGTTTCTTTTCATTTTTGTTGTATTGTCATCATTACTCGCCGGCGTCTTGGCCACGTTCCACTTTTCTCCCGTCTTCGTTTTTTTTTTTTATTAGTTTCCTTCTCTCACTGCCTTCTCCATTCAAATGATGTAGTTTTCTGAAACGAGCATCATGAATTTATTAAATGTTCATCTCTTTATATAAAGTGCTCTTCTTTTGTACTCCAATTTTCCGAGACATCCTTCTCGTAGCGCTCCTTATGTCTAGTCCTTCCCTTCCCCACACATGATTCCCCTGCTATGTCGATTACTTCTTATTAATGATATCTGATCGGATAACCAACTCCTTCCTCTCCCCACAGTTTCTCGGTAAACCTATAGTTAACGAGCCTAAAAAATAAAACAAAAACAAAAACAAGCGAATAATAAGGCGATTACTTTCTTGTTAGCGATAGAACTTGTAATTTTACGAGCCAGGAGAGAAAAGGGGTGAAGTCAAAGTTTTTTTGTCGATTAGCTCGATGCTAGAAAACTAAAGTAATAATTTCATTTTATGTTTCACCGGTAGCCACTCAAATATAAATTTTAAATTCCCGGTTTATTGCCTGTTCGAATCCCCCCAATTTCCTGATTACTAAAATTGTACAAAAAGAAGAATGGAATTTTTTTGTTGCTATTCATATTCGTTATATGAATAAAACAGAACTTGGTAATTTATTTTAAGTAAAGTACATTAAAAAAATGCATTCATTTTTCGCTTCAAATTATTTTTTCTTATTAAAAATATCGTTTTTGGCTATGTTTACCACTTTTTTTCCCTGTTTTACGACAAAATTCCCGGCTTATTTCTTCCCGGTTTGCAAAATTCCCGGCTTATTCCCGGTTGAGTGGCCATCTGTTTTTGAAGATGCAGTAAATCGGTTGTTATTATTATTCTGTCGATCAACGCAAAATTGGTATAATCGCTTTAATCGGCCATTTGATTTTAGTCCCCTATCAACAGAGTTAACTTGGAAATCTTTCATTTTTTATCAAAGTTAACGGTACGCTATGCCGATAAAACTAGTATTTAGTAAAACACTGCATTCGAATCGATTTCAGGCATGCGATTAAATCGCAGTTATAGTGAAAAATTCAAAAACCAGTACTTAACGCAAAGGACAAAATAACGAAATTGATTTAAAAAGATGAGCGCAATATAATTGCGATATTTTTTAACGATGAGTCGGGACAAATTGTAACGAACAAAATGCAATACAATGTAAGTCTAAAAATCGACCTTCACACTATGTTCCGACTAAGCAACACATCCAAGCTTCGACTAAAATCTGCGTTTCGGAATATCGGAGGATCCTTTTTTTCCATCAATAATTAATATTGTGAAATGCGGCTAAAAAAAAAAAAGCAAAAAAAGCAAAAAAAAACAAGAAAACAAACGTTACAAAGAATCCGGTTTTATCCTTTGAGGTCTTTTGACGTGTAGTCTATGGGAGAAATAAGAATACACGTGCGAACTGTCAAAAGTATTCTACACGTGCATTGTCAAATCGCTGATTGCTTAAATTTTCCTTCTGATTTTTCCCGCCTCGAGCTCTGAACAAACTAAAGAGCTACTGAGCTAAATTTCATTTTATCTTGTACTGACTGGGACAATAAAAAAAATATAATTTAAAAAAAAGGAAAATAAAAACATCGACACCGGCGGATAAAAATTAGTCTGTATCTATTATATAAATGTGTGTACGTACTACTATGTGTATGTTAGGCGCAAAACTAAATTCGTTCTTAGGACGAAAAATACTATCAGAATACGAAATTTCGCATCTTAAAAATTACCGACACATGAAATTCTTGCAGTGACTGCTTAATATATGTCCAAAATAGCCCCCGGCGATTTATAATTTTCCACAACATGTTACTACGTGTTCTATGTAATCATCTGAACAGTGGAACACCCAATGAACAATTTCAAGGTTTAAAGCGTAGCGACGAATGGAGTAAAATTTACGAAAATTAAAAACAACTACGCAAAAATACGGAGACAACATCGAAAAAAGAATCACATCGTGCTAAACAATTCGTTACTACTTGACAGAAAAATAAATTACGCATCGTACGATTAGAAAAAGAAAAAAAATAAAATAAACAACGCTCACATTTTTGAAAAAGATATTTAAAATTCGATTAAGTAAAACCATTTTTATAAATTATTATACAATTATTAAGGTGTAAAATGTCAAGGCAAAAATAATTTGAAACGAAGCGCGGCTCGAAACAGGCCAAAAATCTGGATGTTTCAAGTTGGTGGTAATTTTTACGAACCTTTTCGATTATTTTACTCACGCAATTCATAAGCTACTGACATTTTAAAAACGTACAAAAACAATTATAAAAGTTCAACTTTACTAGCATCGGTTTTTAGGACTTTAACCTGAATAGAATATAGAAAAGAAATGTATGATTTCCACAAATGCAGCCAGCAGACACACACTGAAAAGATATGCTACTTGCTATAAGTAAGTAGATCGATTTTAGCTCCATCTATTGAAAGAAAACGTAATCCAAATAACTTTAATTCGCGTCGAAATCGGAGAGGCCGCGATAGGTAGGTTTTGATCGACACATTCTCCGATATATTTTTTAACCAACAAAAATACAAAGCCAAAAAAATTAACCTTTTATTTTTATTAATATTCCGGGCAAGTTTTTTCTTTTTTGTTTTTTTCTGTTTTGCTCTAATTTTAATTTTTAAAAGATCGCGTGGAACAGTTTTGACGAAAATTGACTACACGTTGAATTTAAAGATTATAAAATTTTACACAGTACGTTCCGATTTCGGTTCGCAACTTTTTTTTTGTAGCTCCATAAGAAGTGTCGAAAAAATTTCAGTTTATTCTTATTTTTTTCATCATCAAACCATTTTGCGAATTCGACTTTCATTAAAAGGATTATATCAATAACATCGCGGATGAAACATCCATCAGCACGACGATTATAAATGCAATATTTTCCCCCCTAATCATCACGCCTCATAAGTGCGTCTATATTCTTGTACTACAATAGAGAAGCGATAGATACGGAAAAACACATATACACCATCAGTTATGATAGCGAGGATATTCACTTCCGATACCGGTCTTTGTTACACAATGTTGGCCCTTCAGATATCGAGAGTCACTAACTATCGAAGATAACCTTGCTTGTTCCGACGAAATCGAACGCCGTCGACTACACTAGCAAATGGGCGCAAGTATCATTGAACTATTATTGTGCTGGAAGCAGTCTCGCGACTCTGACGCCTGTACTATGCGGCGTAAATGTTATTAAATAATTATATATTTATAACAACAATATATGGAATTTTTCGCAAAGTAGACAGAAAATTACGAACTCAGCTGCTGAGACTGAAGCTGTCTTATCTGTTGCCAAATAAAAATTAGAATCATTACCTACTTCATTCTTGCGAAGGAAAACATTTTATAATCTGGAAACTTCAACCGTAATTAAATCGTAACCGATTTGCTTTATGGCGTGAGAAATTTAAATTATTTCGACGTAAAATAGATTTCGTTTGTTAAAAATTTAAAACATTTTTAGATATAGCCTATATGTATCTCACCGATGAAACACGGTAACACGACGAACCACATTCACCTCTTCTTTTTTTTTTTTTTTTTTTTCTTTAACCAGGGACGGAACCACGGGGAAGAAGAGGCGGGGACATACACCCCAAAAAAACCAAAGCCTCTATGAAAAAATTTGTTATAATAGAGAAACTTAATTTATGCTATAAAAGATTTGTATAAATTTTACACCTATGGATTTTAATAATTAATATTTAATACCGTTTTTCCTAGTAAAACTATTAATGTTTCTTTTTTTATTCTATTTTAAACACAATACTGTTGTTGATTTTTTGCCATTTTTATTTATTTTTAATTTTTATTTTGTAAATGTAAATAAAAATAGCAGTTCAATGAGAAATATATACATTATATAAGTTGCTCACAAACAAAGAGAATTCGAATCGGATTACGAACAAAAATAAAAAGAAGTAAAGTGTCTAATAAAAATTACCTATTTTTCTTACTACATATTCTAAACTACCATATTTAAGGTATAATTTTATAATTTCGTTTTGTTTTTCACCTTTAGGATATAAGAGACAAAAGTTAAATTAAAAAATTGTAATAATTATGTATTTTTAAAACATCTTTAGTGAATTTCTATAGGGTCGCTATTTGATTTTCATTTATGAAACAAGAAGGGGGGTATTTCTCAAATCTACTGCCTACCGCAGAAAATTTTACGTGATTACATAATCCACCCTCCAAATGTCCTTCTTATAATTTCCCCTCCCAGTATGTCCTTCTGGATCAACCCGTGCTCTTTAACTTATTCAGATTAAAAAATACTCTGTCTCGTTCGGAAAAATGTTCAACATGTCATCGAACCTGTGTATGTTTATTTCATTCCGGTAAATTTTAATATTATAATCAGGTTTTTACTAGGTGCAGCACAACCGAACGATCTTGTCGTATTTGTCACGTATGTTTGCGCAACGTTTAAAGGAGTACATATATACTTGCATTTTACTTATACATACTAAATTTTACGTTAGAAACATTGTGCAACAGCGAAAAACGAATTAATCGAACTGTTGGTTGAATTTACACGGACATACAAGGGGATACCCTTCCAGTAAACGATAGCGATTAAATATTACTTTCCTTAACGAAGTACCGGCGAAAAACGAAATTTCATTGTACTGCGTTTCAGTCTGTGTTTAAACCTTGTTCGAAATATTCAGCCTTCGACAGTCGCTCCGTTTCCACCGTTGAATGGCGGAATATTTCCATCGGTGATGAAAATTCTTTTTCAGTCAGCCCGTATAAAAAAGTACGAAGTCGTATAATAATTTCGCTGACACGGAAATCGGCCAACGATTAACTTACTGCGATATGTTTGTACTAGCGCCGAGGAGCTGAATTAGGAAAACTCGTCCATTCCCCATCTCTTCTTATCGATACAATGCATTGTAATATTTAAATAAAAGGCGCTAGTTGTCAATTGCGCAATTTATTCGATAGTAACGAAACGTTTGCAACTGTCACGGAATTAATCGAATGCGAATAAAACAAAAAACGCAACAGAACCCAACCTATATTCTATGCAAATGGACGAGTAACAATCGGAGCATACCCGGCAAATTTATTCGGAGCACGGGAAACGCGAATCGAAGCTAAAAAGCACCTATCACCGTCACCGCTCAAATAGCAACCTAGTCTTGTCATCGGAGTGTGTTGCATCGTTCGTACATTCTAACGGTGATTTTAACAAACATCACGTAGTCCAAATATGGAATTGCGATTATTTGTCTGCACGTATGTTTAACAGCAATAATAAGAACGTTAGCATGTTGTCGCAGCGTAATTTCCTATGTAAACAATAAACCGCTCTGAGGAAAGTTACGTTTGCAGCTCGGCATATGTTGCATAACGAAAAGTGAAATTGCCGCGTTACATTAGACGTTTCTGCTTAAAAGTGTTTAAGGAAAAATTTACTCCCCCATCGCAGCATCGTGATAGTACAAGAAAAAAAATGTTGTTGTTCTTTTTTTTTTTTTTTTTCACTCCCTCTAATTGTCGTAGACGAAATTAACGAGTTGTCGGTCGATAGTTGCGAAGCAGTACGAAAAAACCATCCCGGATTTAGATAATTTATACAATGCATCTTTCATCGCTTAACTCTGATAATTTCTGGAGCACGACAATCGTCAAAGACATCATGAACTTACGGACGACGACAGACGGAATAATTTAAATATATTAACGTGAAAAAACAAAAAAAGGCAAAAGAAATCCTACAAAACCGGTGCCCGTGTGCCCTTAATCACCGGAGCGTGTAATTCGAGTACGAAAGTAATATTTTCACAGTACACACTTTCTCGAGAACATATTTCATCGTTGGCTGCATTCAACATTCTCCGGATTAGTGTACGAATAAAATGAAGAATTTACTATAGTCGGTTAATTTTTAAAAATAGAACCGGATATATTTATCCTTCACGGAATAAACACACCATGTCATCAGACTGGTACGCAATTAAATTACAGAAAGATACATTCGGCTCAAGCTAACTAATTAGACCCAGAGGGTATCATCGCGCACTTTTCAATCTTTACTTGATATCGCTATGAGGAAAAAGACGTAAAAATGTTATGACTCCAGTATTATATCATAATTCGACGATTCCTTTTTTTTGTGAAAACTATTTTCCGACATAACGGAACTCTGTGGAAAGTTGCGCGTACCGTTTAAACTTCATTTTCTTTTACACTTTTAGCCAATGTTTACGAAATGGGTATTGCGCAGTTCTCTTATATACACGTAATATATATATATATATATATATATATTATGTGCATTGGCGCACTCAAGGGGGGTGCCACGGGGCCATTGCTCCCCCCAACTTAATTTCGTTTTGTAATGTTTTGTTTTAGTTAATTTTTTTTTTTTAGAAACATAGATATTTACTTTTTACTTATATTACAAGTATATTGTTATATACTTTTAGCTAATTTTTTAAAAATAAAATTCGTATACTTATCTAATTTGTGATAATGTTACGTTTCTATTATTAATTTTTTTTTTTAAATAAAATTCGTCAGTTTGATAATTTTTTTAAAAATAATATTCGTTAATTTTGTATTTTTTTTATTTTAATTTACAAACCACAGAAATAGATAGGTACTTAATCGAGGTACCGAGTTGCCACCCCCCTAACTCATCTTCTAAATTCTAGCCCCGACCAAAAAAAAAATCCTGAGTGCGCCTTTGATTATGTGTATGTGTTTCTTTACTTTTGAAATTCAATAAAATTCCCCTCTTTTCTTAGTTAAACTTAATAGTATGTTTTCTACTAATTTGTCAAATTTCAACACTCGTACAAATTTTTTACAGTTCAAAAAATTATAAATTTATTGCATAAGCGAATTTTACCCAGTATTGCCGGATTTGAGGAATTTCCTAAATATAAAATCTGTCGAGCCATAATAAAAAGTTACAACGAATGATTTTTTAATGAATAATAAGAAAGTCAGGAAAATTTTAAAAAAGAATCTTATTCCTCTCCTAATTTAAGTACATGCATATAGAAAAAATGAGTAATTTGCTTTCTTTTTTTGCTTTTTTTTGTTAACTAAACTAACACTAGCTTAAGTCTAGAACTTGGAAAAGTTACATTTCACTCGCGCCAGGTGTCACCTAATATTTTCTATAATAACTAATGCTGAAATGAAAAAAAAAAAAAACGAATAAGGTCTGAAGATATGTATGTAATAACATCTATAAAAAATTAGTAATTTAAATTCGTCATAAGTGCGAGTAAAAAATATCTAACAAACGAAAATTTGAAGATGCTTGTAAAGGAATATTATAAAAATTTTGTTTGGTTTTTGTTTTCTACTTTAACGTTAAAGTTGTTTCATTATTTATTTTATCGTAATATGTCGAAATCGTTTTTGTTTATTAAATATTTAAAAATATTTTTAATAATTTTATTTTATTATTTTCGTTCGTTTCAGCTTTTGATACGTGTATATTCTCTACTTTAAAGTAAAATAAGATTAGCGCGAAAGTTCCGTATTTATCTAGGTAATTATGCTAAAAATTTCTAGGTTTACTACTGTTCAAATTTTATATGAGGAATTTTTGGATAGAAATTGAGAAAATTCTGTTAAAAGTATCAGAAAACACTTAATTTAAAGCGTCTTTTTTGTAGCACAACAACCGAAAACAGCTGCGATATGACAGAAGGAAGAATTATCAGCTAAAGCGAACACATATAATACACAGTATCAATACTTCCGTAAAAATTTAAAAAAGAGATTATCTACGCGCCACGGTTATTTTCTAAATGAGATATCCTTATGAACGGAGAATTCTTATAAACAAGTCATCTTCATTTTCATTGTCGTCAAAAATTAAGTATTAATAGCTTATTTGTAATTTTTTTTTTTTTTTTTTTTTTTTTTTTAGAGAGGAGGGAGGGCTAGCCAGCAACTTTGATTTAACAGCACGAAGGACTAGATTATAAATGTAGATGGTAAGACGATTAGAGACAGAGAGTTGGAAGATTGAAAGGAATTAGCGCTGGAAATGGAGAAGAAAGGTTGAAGGAAATATGGTAAAAAGTAGGGGTACAAAAAAGAACGTTTACTAATGAGTGCAGAACGTTCGAAGAAAATATGATTAGTGTCACATTTAAGAGGAAGATCAGTATTATAGAGAGGATAATAGGGAGAAAAAGACAAAAAAGTGATTAAATCTTACTCTGATTATGGAAACAAAAGTGAAATATGTCCTAGAAAACCTTTAATTGTAGTTTAGTGAACAGACATTATCACAGAAGGAAATGTTTTAAAAATTCGATAAAAATACTATTTCATCCGCACAAAGGTTAATAATATTTCACGAAAAATTATAATTTTAATATTCAATATCATCATTGAAGTTTAGCTTATTAAGGTGGATTTATACATAAACGGGGTAGATTATAGGCTTTATGTAATTTTCGGGACACGTAATTTACATCGAGATATATACTTTAAACGTATGACTATTTATAATTATTTAATTCGCTACACTAACATTATGCGAGAAGTAAAACTTTAATTTTTATCACAGCTACTTTTTGGTCTTTAGTTACTATAATATAAAATTAATTTTTCTATCGAAGATTTAACTACAACTGTTATTACTTTAGACGATGAGGTTAAAAGTTTAAAATAAAGCAAAAGATGAACTTGCACAGAAAGAAAGAAAAAAAAAGGCAGAATTTGTTCTATAAGAAATCAGTGAATAATGAAAGAAAATTCTACAAATAATTTTCGCGTAAATCAATATGTACTCTCTTTTAATATACTTTAACACGAAATTGCACAAAAATTTCTTCTCCGGGTTATGACAAAAAGATTGGACAGAGCTATCTATCACCAGGGGATATTCGGAATATTATCACTAAACGCACGAAACTACACGTATAAAATATTTCGTATAAAAATATACTTGCAATCCTTATTTTGGCCCGGATCCGGTATTGCCCGATCCACTTATAAATAATCCACATTAATAATAGTAACTATAATTATACTAAAAAAATGTTTAATTTCATATACGTTGTAATTGATCTTGATATTTCTAAGACACTAAATTAATAATTATTAGCAGCAGGGGTACCATTATTATTACTTCACTGAATAGGTAAAAGTACTGATTAAATAAAAATCGGATGTTACATTATAAGTTTATAAAGAGAATATTTACTAAGTTACGAAAAAAAAAAAATAAGTTCAAAACATTGAAGGGAAAGTAATAATGAACTTTCATTTTAACGGCAACTCCATTTCTATTTTACATTCATATCTCTGCTCAACCTACACTCGCGCCAAAAAAAAATCTTACCGCAATGTGTTTAATTTGACACACGTTTTTTGAAATAAAACTGACTAATAATCCGTATTAAATTTGCCTTCATTTGATGTATTACCGAATTTTATTTATTTATTTTTTCACTATACTGGCATAAAATATTAAAAGTAATATTCTTTGTATTATATATAGAAATTTATAAATTCTAACAACTTCGTTCAATTTCGTCACTTTTTAGAATTTATAAGTTAAGCAAAACTAATAAATAATAATATAAATTAAAGCAATAATAAATCAGAGTAAATACAAAAAATGCGAATGACACAAAACACAACTAAACACCTAAACTCTAAAAACAATTTTAATGAAAAATACTGAAATACGTTAAATGTGTTCTATAAAAAAAACCCGCTCTCCCGTCAACCTGAGTGGGGAATTATTTTTTCTTCCTCGTCTCTTTCAACTATTTCGACACTAGTTCCCGCGACAAAATATAGGGTAATCGATTTTCAGAAACCACATTTCATATTCCTTGCTGCAATGGACAACAGGTCTAAAACTAATTATGTTGCTACTACGAAGTTAATGAATAAAAATTAAAATACGTTGCAATCATTTTAAAACATTTTTTTTTACGATATTTTTATAAGTGACACTATAATAATAAAGACGGAATAAAAAATGTGTATATAGTATATAGTATATAGTATATATATATATATATTATACATGTCTTTCTTTTTTTTTGTAAAGAAAAGAAGTGAAATTACTAAACGAACAATATATAATTATTTAATATGCTTACGGTAACTGTTGCGTAAGAAAAGAATAATAACGATATTGATTAATTAGTCGGTACGGATAAAACAACACACATCATGATATCGAAGATATCGTAATAGTTTGGTGCGTGTAATAATTTGTATATCAAATAATGTACAACGTATCTTTATAGAGACAAATTGGAAAGTAAGCTGGAACCACTAGTTAACGTTTAGAGCGGTAATCGTAAGCGGCTGATTAGATCGTCACGAATTTGAACACACGATGATGTAATTAAGCGATTTTGATTCATGACGTGTATGAAAAAGGACGAACCGGTGAAAGAATTAACGATGGTATTTCACAATGTCTCTTACATGTCACCGAACTTTGTAACCGCGGATGTAAGTTACTACGTGATTGTACTGCTAAATTGTAGAACAAAACTGACGTCTTACTGTTAACTGTAAACCAATAGCACGTAATGTCAAATTAACGAAATGCGAAAACTTTTAATCAACAACTAAGAATATTTCTGAAGAATTTTTTGAAATTTAAAAATTTTTCAACAACGATTGCATTACTTCTTTTTTCTATTTTATTTGTTTACTCTCCTGCTTGATTCTGGTGGTTTATCAATGGGACTGATGCAATTTAATCAGGATTTATATTAGAGTTGTCCACGCACGTTAATTTTAATTTTTAGATGTGTCAATTTCTAGGTATTGATTTAGACGACAAATTAATGAAATGAAATTTGAATAATTCCAGTTAAACCGTTTTATAATTCACCCGCATGATTCAAATAAACGATAATAAAATAGCCAGAAGAGTAAAATGAAGGAAACCACGAGGTAAAAAAATATACTCCTTACTGAAGAACATTAAAACAATTAAAGGAGCGGGGAATGCTGGTAATGGCGTATGATATAATTATTTTCTAAGAATAAATTTGTAACCAGATTTTTGACATTGATTTATCATATTTTCCACATATATTAGTTTGACCATGAAAATTTAGAAGAAAAAAAATTATAGCCATTTAAATTTTGAACCTTGACTTTCACTTACAAACTTGGCGAATACGAGCTCAAAAAAGTAACGAAAAACAAGATAACTCTATCTTAAGTGAATTAAATTTGTTTTAAATGCATTTAATAATGACACTTTTAAATAATGTAAAAAAAAAAAAAGAATGTGCACATGTACAGCGGCGAATCTACGGGAAGGGAAATAGAGGACATCACCCCTCCCAAAGAACCAAAAACTCGATGAAAAAATTTGTTACAACAGAGAAACGTAATTTGTAATATAAAAGATGTGCATAAATGTTACCTATGGATTTTAATAATTAATATTTAATACTGTTTTCTAGTAAAACTATTAATGTTCCGTTTTTATTCTGTTTTAAATGCAACTGCCGTCAATCTTTTGTCTTTTTTATGTATTTTTAATTTTTATTTTGTAATGTAAATAAAAATAGTTCAATGAGAAATATATGTAGTTTTTTTACTTGTTCACGGACAAAAAATTCGGATCGGATTAATAATAAAAATAAAGAAGTAAAGTATAATCAAAATACTATCGTTCTATTATTTCTAATAATTTACTATTCAAATTCTAAACTGCCATTTTAGCTACAATTTTATAATTTCATTTTATTTTTCATCAAAAAATAAAACAAAATTTTAATTAAACTGTAATAATTATGTATTTTTAAAACATTTTTAAATTTCTAAGGAGGTCGTTATTTGATTTTCTTTATGAAACAGGGTATTTCTCAAATTTACTGCTTACCGTACAAGATATTCGTAATTATACAATTCCCCTCCCCAAAATGTCTTTCAGAATCCGCCCCTGATATATATATATATATTTCTGTTTTTGTTGTCGTCACTTATCTCCAAATCGAATAGTGTATCTTTTTTTTTTCCGCCGCGATTTATAATTAGTTGAAGTGAAGCTCACCGATTTCTATACATTTTTAACTGAAGTCATAGCCAGAAAAATATATTATAGAAGGAAAGATGATTTTTAAGCTGAGATATCACACATTCAGAACCACCGTTAGAAAAAAGCGAACATTTAAGTACACTTGAAGTATGTGGACGTACACACTAATAAAATTGTTAATGCTAGAAATAGAAAAAAAAAAAAATTTCACATGGAACAACAAAAGAATTATAACGTTATTTCGCGTCGCGTCATTAGAAATAATAGCTCACGAAAAGTTACATTAAAAAAAAAAAAAAGACAGATAAACGTAAAACCAAACAATCAAATATAAAAAAAAAAAGTTAATCGAAGCCGCCCCCCCCCCCAAAATGAAAATTAACTGAGTTAATATTTGAAGGCGCAAATTAGAAAAAGAATAAAATTCTGTATGATATCGTTCGTATGATTAAACAGAATGAGGAAAATCATATATCGAAATCGCATTGCGCTAGTGTCTCAAATCCTTAAAATTAATACAACGAACTGATTCTCGTATGCGGGTAGAGTACATTACAAGAGTTTTAAAATTCAGCTGTTAATTCGTTTTTTGTAGACTCTGTGGTTGAAAATGTACTCAATGCAGCTTGGTTAAATGCATCGATATTGGAACATTCAAAGTATTTTTCCTTCAAATTTTTTCGTACTTGTTCTCTTATGTCTAACTTTCTGGCTTACAAGAGCACCGATGTAAAAACACGTTTTATTCCAAAAACTATGGAAACAATTTTGCTTCTCTACTTCTAGAACTACTCCTATTTCCTAGATTTGAAAGATGCCAAGGCATTTAGATCTCTTCTATAAGATCATCCTTTCAACTGTATTCATCCACCAACTTAATTTATTTCTTTTATTGATTCTATTGCTTTAGCTTGTATTCCCTTTTCTAAAAAATCAGCCGCTCTCATGCCCCATCTACCTTGAATTTCCACTTTTTAACCTCTTTTTTTAAATTCGCTGAACTACAAGTTACTCTTAATAAATACTCTAATTCCAGTTCAAGATTAAAAAATTTCCTCGAAACTACTTTTAGTAGTACCTTTAATGCTTTCCCTCTTGCCGGACTTACTCTTCGATCTTGAAAATATTTCATAATCATTCCCACTCCCCCCCCCCCCCCCCCAAAAAAATCCCACTCTTTGTCTCATTTCTTTTACTTCGTGCCTAAGAAAACTTTTCGAAGACGTGCTAAATAATCGTTTGACCTAGTGTCTTAAACACAACAATTTGAACCCTCCCAATACGTTCGATTTTCGCCCTGATCTTAGCCTGATCGACTGTATTAGTTTACTTACAAACTCTTTATTATGAAAAAATTCGCTGTCGCCATTTTCATTAATGTCTGTGCTATTTTCGATAACGTTCATTTTCCTACACTTAGGACCAAACTTTTCTTAATATTTTCCATATCTTCAATACTCCACTTCTTCCGGAGTAGATTTATATTTTTTCTCGTTCCTTCCCTTTCCAAATTAACTTCCTCGGAGCTACTGTCTCGGACCTATTTTTTTTAATGTGTATTTCTTATATAGAGCTTCTCCTCATTCTCCCTGCTTTTTGCAAACAATATTCTTATATACTCTCTTGCCATCGCCAACAGAGTTAAATAATTCCTTTTCTATTTTAAATAACTCCAGTTCGAAAATTCACGATTCCCCTATTACTGAGTCTATGAGATAACTTGTCAACAGTCGCTGCTTCTTACAAGAAGATATTAACTATCTTTACAATAAGCCATGCCTACTAAAATTAAATTTACACAAATATCGAGTATAATTTTTAAAGATATAGAATGTTTGCAATGAAATGTTTATTACTAATTTCATTCATTTATATTTTAATAAGTAAAATTTGTAAAATTTGTTTTCTCTTCCACCCTTAAAAATTGCTGCTTACGTTAATTACACGACCTTCTATCTGCACTATTTATTATATCGCGTAATTTCATATTCATCGATAATACGTGCTCACAACTAAGATGCCGGACAGCAACTGAAGTCACTGTTGAATTCATGTTCAACGATTTTTTATATAACAATAACAGTAACATCATTAAACTAATTGCGGGTGAACAAACCCAGTTTTAGGCGTGCAGTAGGAATTCTGTTACAAGAACCTTTCGGAGTAGATAAAAAACCATCATGTATCTTGTGGTTCCGTTATAAAATCTCGATACTCGGTGCTTAATTTTTTATAATAATTTTTTGGTTGGAAAGCTTCACTGAATAAAATTATAAGTATGCTCCAGTTATGAATATAATTGATGAGTAAACGAAAGTAATTTTCAACCGCAAACACCATTTACCATAATACGTCATTATCTGAACAACATAAATCCATAGCGTGAACAGTACGTCACACGTTATACCTCGAGAAACAAGAAATAAGCGATAAATGTAAACGGTTTTCTTGTTACGCACTGATCGTTTTAATAATTAACTGTCGTAACCATTATAATTATATATTCACATGTCTTATTTTCTTGCTAATTACATATATATTTTTTTTTATTTCGTACAGACCACAATAATAATAATAAAAATAATAATAACAATAATAGTTACCATTATTAAAATTCAAAGGTCGACGCCATGAGTGCATATATTACAATCGTAGACACAGCTGCATGATTTTTAAATTGTGATAATAAAAACTGCGAGCGAATTGTTAACGATACATCACGTAACGAATGCTATAATAAATCGGTGACAGCGTATCCTCTATTCACAGTCATACATGTTTAGTTAAAAACAATTCTCTCACATAACCAATTAGTTTCTGTAATGTATAAAATAAATGATACCACTTCGTTTAATTAGTCGGTATATAATGGGCTGTATGTGTTATAATTATGCCTAATTAATCATATCTTTACCTATTATACGTACCCTTTAACCTTCGTTCAAGAATCTCTAATTCTCTAACAGCATTACTGATTTCATTTAATTCGTCTTTTCATTAGTTTCTCCATTAACGGTTTACCATACCATGAAAGGAAAATCTCAACGATACACATGTAATTAAACTATCTCAAGAAAATCGACTTAATTACCTTCGCATATCGATAAACGTCTTCGAAATATGGTAAATATATTAATTTTTTTTAAAATACAAGAAAATGAATAAAATTTTCAATTTTTTAAATTGATTTACGGAACATTAAAAACTTAGAAAATTATTATTTCTTTTATGTTAATAATTAACATCCCTATTCTGGCAGCTCATTGCTACTCTAATTCATTCAAATGTATTATAAATAAAAGTATTTAACATTGTCTTTCGCCAATTTTAATATATTTATTATTTACCTTAAAACAGTAAAAACATTTATGTTTTTTATATGAAATTTAAATATAGGGAATAGGTATGCTTTTTTTCTTGCTAAAGTTACTTTTAGTACTGTCAAAGTAGAACGTAATATTAAACTACATTACCTCAGGTAATTTAAAGAGTTACGGGAAGTATGTAAAATAAATTAACGTTTACAATATAGAAATATAGAAAAATGTCAAGGAAGTAATAAATTATAAGAATTATGCCTGAAGCTAAATACATAAAATATACTGATATAATCGTAATATCGAAAGTAATAAGGTTATGGTTAAATTTTTTTGCTAAAATGTTAACTAGACTACGGATGCTGTTTACCTTCACTCATTTTATTTGATACTAGAGTGATATAGTCGGATACATATTTAGAAATAAAATTAGAATTTCAGCTCTATT
This sequence comes from Icerya purchasi, assembly GCA_039619475.1. NCBI lineage: Eukaryota > Metazoa > Arthropoda > Insecta > Hemiptera > Monophlebidae > Icerya > Icerya purchasi. Next base: position 152,514,668 of record CM077116.1, on the reverse strand, counting down.
TGAAATAGGTATTTTTTTTATTTGGCATCACTTTTGAACTTCAATGTGTATGGTATCAAGCGAACAGTAGTTAATTGCCACTGATAATTAGAATTAGCTATATGTAGTTAGTGCAATTAAGGTGTAATGTTTGGCACTTGTTATTCTTCGAAATATTTTGTTTTCAGTTTTATCCGCATACAAGGGCGTCGCCAGCCGATGGGCCAGGGGGGGGGGGGGGGCAAAATGAGTTGCCAGCCGCTGGGGGGGGGGGGCAAGATGATAGAAAAAGGATATGAGTTATAGAAAAAATAAAATTTATAAGTTGTAAAGGCTTAATATTTTATTAAACAAGAATAAAATATTAATTAAAACATAATTTTCATGGGTTGCTGGCAAATTATTCATGATTACGCGCTTATGAATGCTCATTATGGCCAGTTGATTAAAAAGTTCCAAGGCTCCAGGGGGGGGGAAGCTGCCCCCCCCCGCTGGCGACGCCCATGTCCACATATCTGTATGAATTCTTCTTAAATACATGTAGTTATTATCCTTTTTCCATTATAGTTCTCCTTTTTATGAACGTTAATGAAATAAATCATATTTTATACGAATTAAAAAAAAAATTGGTTCGAGAATTCAGCACTAGGAACCCCTGAGATTATTTTAGACATTCACCCAGTGAAAGTTCGTTAAATTTAATAACTCTCAGTTGCGATGTTTGCTAATAGATCGGTTGCTGCATTTGAAAATGTCAGAATTAAAAAAAAATAAAAAACAAAATAAATAGTAATAAAAAATGTGAATTATCATCAATTTCCGTTGCAGTGACCAATTTTTATTTTTTCAGTAACTCGTTCTGCTATACTTTTATTTTTTTTTTATACATATATTTAATTTTAAAAGAAAAAATTACAAAATGCCTCTATAGCGATGTCAAATTCAACTGTCACTTTCGAAATTACAAAAATAGAATTGATACGTTAATTTACTGCAGTCTGGATGAATTGGAATAATAAGATTATTATATTAGGAGATTTGTAAAGAGCGAACTAGTCCGAAATCTTTGTGCAAATTAATGCTATACTAATGAACGAATACATAACTCTGTAATATTTTAGATTTGCAAACGTTTGATCTAGATTGCCGTAACTATATTTGGTATGCTATAAATTAATGAATGCCGGAAATAATTTTTTTTCTTAGTTCTACTCTAAACTAACATCAATTTTACGAAGGTTCCTTTCCTTTTTTGTTTTATTTTCAACTCGCCTTTAGCTATTTGAAAGTTTTCATGCTTTCGATACCGCGTTAATGTATAAATAGTTCTTTGTAATTCCATTGACAGATTTAGTAATGTTAAAAAACGTATATTTGCAGCATTATATGTTTTCAACAAAGTGGTATATTTTATCGTCGCTTAAATATAACTTTATATATTGCCAGATAAAAGCGCCCGGATTGGAATTTCATCGCCGGTTCATTAATAACAATATAAAATATTTGTGATGAATATTAAACATATCTTAGTAATGTATGCATATACATATTATATATATATATATATATATATATACACACATTCCGATAAAGCCCATTGCACTGATGATGATGGCGAATAAAGATGATGATAATAAGAGAGGTAATAATCCGGATATGGCAAGTAGAAGAGCGGTCAGAATTCATTCTAAATGAAAGTGAAAGGAACCATATGCTATACATACAATAACACACTTTCATGTCGATTTCTCATAGAACATCAGAACAAGCTTCAGCTAAAGGCACACCAACGTACACGAAATCGGCACTGACAAACGTGTCCTAATAAAAGAGCAACACTTCGATCGTTATTTATCTCCGTGGAGGTACATCGTATTATATTGACGAATGTTTAGACTATGCTGGAGGGGCACTCCTATGGTGCAGAATAGTCAAATAATTTTGCACTCCTGCACAATAATTTGCAAGTCTCTATAATCTCGATTATGGAGAGACAAAAATTATTTTGTAAAGTTTAGATAATATGATGATGTAATGTGGCAATAATGATTACACGCTTTCCGGGTGTATACATTTGACTAAATGGTTGTTTAAATTCGTCAATGCACCTACGTAGAACGTTTTGTAAAAAATAACTTCTTAATCTTTTACTACAGTAATTTAATAACATACACGCATTTATAAGTGCCGATCAAATTACTATGGATAAATCATTTACAATAACTTTACCGAATGTTTTTATTTATATTAGCTATAGAGAATGATAATGTATCTCTTCAAACGTTCTCCGAAGGATATTTAATATTACTTTTTGAAAACTAGGGGTCCATTAAAGGTTTACTTACCTACTTCTTTATCTAGTTTGAAAATTAATTTGTACGTATAGATTTATCTCAGTGAAAACATTTAGGGACAACTATATCCCCTTTCCACTTTAAAAAAAAACTTTAAATTAGATTCACTTTCATTTTACTGATTTTGAATTTACGTTATGTACGTACTTTTGACGTTAATACCTAGAGTTTTTGTATTCAGTTATACTTATTTCCCAAAGCACGGCAATGGAATTATTTAAATCATTTAAAATTTCTACGAATATTTTAAAATATTTCTGAATTTATTTATTTACGAAATTACGAGTCGTTTATCGTCGGTAATAATTTTGTTTTATTTGTGACATTTTACTGGTAGAGAAATTTTTGAAAATGCGTCATAGTTTTTTACTGATCTAAACAATGGTTAAACGTTTTCACGGTTGTTCAAGTTACTTGTGTCTTTTTGCGGTAGGAACTACGCGAAAATAATCCTGTAAAAATGCATATTTGAATAGTAGTATTCATAACGTTCTGTCGCGAATAGACTTATGGAAAATACGATTTTTTTTCAGGTGCTTATTTCCATACTACATTAGCGAGCTAAATCATTCGATTAAGCTTCGATGATAAATGCTTTTTAAAAATTATTCTTATTTAATTTTTATAAGAAAAATATTCCACTAGGAAAACATACGGCGTACGATTGAGAATTTCGAAGTTTATGGTTTATATAAGTGGCCAATGTAAGTTTGCGTAGCCAATAGCAAGTGAAAAAAAAAGAAATCTTTAACATTACATCTTTTTTTAGTTGCTAGTTGTATATGTAAAGAGGTCGTTTTCTAATTTTTTCGCCTTAATATCTGGGGAGATTTATATTTAGAATCTCTTCTATGGATATAATAAATTCATTACTATTCATCAGATAAATTTTAAAATTTAACGTCCACGTATTCAGAAGTAAAACTAGTATTTTTAATGTGTGTAAAATTTACGCCTGTAAAAATAGTGTTCAGATCACTTAAGGACATCAGAATTCAAAAACTGAGTAATCAGTTTGTCACAAGCGCAGTTTAAATGTTTTACAAAAAATAGAAAGAACTATTATTCATCAATAGTGATTGTGCTGGTATCCTTAAGGATACAAGACATCTAAAAAATTGTAAACAAAATGGTGAACTTAATCTATTCACGTCCTTTGATTATTTTGCATTTTGATCACTAGGCAAGTATGTGCATAATTAAACGTAAATCATATTACATTTTTTGAAATATTGTTTAAAAACACGTTTTAATTTATTACATATATCAATCATTAGAGTCCTTCCCCTAAAAAAATGTTCTTCTTTGATTAAAATGTTTTTGCTATAATAAAGCTTCAGTTGTATTACAACAGATTACATTTGTGTAAACCTTATCTATAAATTCAATTGCAACTAATTCATTACTAAAATTTTTTTTCAGTAAAATTTTTTGTTTTATAATTTTTCTTTTCTTTTTTTTTTTTTTTGGAATAAAGAATTTAAATTGTATTACTCAACTATTTCATTCTTTAACTTTTTTAAACTTGGAATTAAATTGATTCATTTTTCTATTATGCCTCCTCCCCACAAAAAAAAATAATAAATTTGTTACTAAGACGTCACTGATATTAATTCAAGTTTACAGCGCCCATTGTTTAAATTTTATGAAAGTAAATGCAAATAAGAGAAAAAATGGACGGAAAATTCCAAAAATTAGTATTTGTGGAGTAATTTAATTGAAATCGGTCGTATTGTAATGCTGACTATCCTGATTTTCTTTGAAAGCGAAATAAAACAGTAAAATCGAGTGGAGGCGGGGGGTGAAAAAGTGAAATGTTATTAAGCAAGTAAAGTAATTTTAAATGCGCTAGATATCGAACTTTTCATACTTCCCAATATTTTAAGGTATTTTTAAATTAACATCTACAAGCTGGCTCTGTGTCCTGTGATAAGAACTTTGTAAGAAACCTTCTACGTAATTTTTAAAACGGATAATATCAATTTTTAATAACAGGTTAGATTTCTATATTTTTTAAATGTGTAATTCTGCATAAATTTTTGAGAAGGAAAAGTGGTGTTTTACTTTTACCTGTTTGATAAATAGCGCCAAAATAATTCTTTCAGTGAATTGTAACTTCTTGTAGAATTTGAAATGGTAAAAAGCAAAGATTTTTAGAATTTACCCGGCGAACAAAAGCAAACTATTTTTTGGTTAATGTTAATGGTCGTTTAAACCGGGCATATATTAAAACAAATCAGATCGCTCCAGTTATTTAACCTTCAGTAATTGCCGTATGCCGTAATAACCCATGTAGTTACGGCTCATGGTAAAATAATAATAAAAAAAAGGAAAAAACAATATACAAAAAGTTAACATTGTAAATCCAATTTTCAGCGAACGTGTTTACCATCATCGTGCAACAAAAATTCAAAAATTAAAGCGGCTATGGCACTACTGATACATATATTTAAAACCAATAAGCGCGAAATTTATTTTCGAAATTTCCTGTTTACGATGCGATCAGATCCTATATAACAATAAAACTTAATCAAATGGTAATTTTATATAAAAATTTACTGCACTAATAAAAATGTCGCACTAGTAGTGGTAAATTAATATTTTAAAATGTAAAAAAATGTACATACATATATATTTTTTTTGATTTAATGTAAAATAAAATGAAAAAATATGAATGGCTTTGCCTTTCTTACGCTAGCGATGTAAAGAAATCTCGTTACGAAATTACGAAATCTACTAGGTTTTTGTGTAATGTTTATATGGCATTCATTTCTTTTTTTTTTATTTTTTTCGTCAAGAAGACGTAATCAATTGAAATCGACTCTTTTAAAAGTATGAATTAGAAAGGGCGTTGCCAGCCAATAAAGCAGGGGAAGAGATGAGTTGCCAGCCGACATAGGGGGGCAAGATGATAGAAAGAGGATATGAGTTATAGGAAAAATAAAATTTATAAGTTGTAAAGGCTTAATATTTTATTAAACAAGAATAAAATCTTAATTAAAACATAATTTTCGTGGGTTTCTGGCAAATTGTTCATGAGTACGCGCCCATGAATACTCATCATGGCCAGTTGATTAAAAAGTTTTAAGGCTCCAGGGGAGCAGCTGCCCCCCCCTGCTTTATCGGCTGGCGACGCCCATGTGAATTAGTATTTGGGGTCCAAAGAATTTTCCTTTGGCGGGATCTGCAGAACCGAGTTACAATATACCGTATTTACCCGCGAAATTTACGCACTTTTTTGCCGTTTATAACCTGCAGAAAAAGGGGGTGCGTAAATTACGCGGAGAATCGGATCAACCTGCATTTTGCGGGTCATACGTAATAGGTGTGTATTTCAAAATTATCTCTTACCTAAACAAAACACTGATTAAGTAAAATCAGTTACCTTTATTTCACAAAATATATCTATACAATAATAGAAAACTACATTACGGTAGTTTATAAATTCGAGTACCGGTAATTTTCTTCTAAGAAATTAGTGATTGACTAGTAATGTTGAACTTATTAATGTATTTTAATAACGCGAAAATATGTTTTATATTATTTCTCCAACAAAATGTGTGCAAAAATTAGGGTGCGTAAATTACGCGAGTAAAAACTGTAATATATGTATATATATACGCATATATATATATATATATATATACATATTAATATGTTTATACCTCTAGAGTAAAATAGTAAGGATATAAATTTAAATTCAGTTCCGTTATATTTAACTACTCCGGTAAAGTCAGAAAGGTGGTCTCAGTGCGTCTTATACGTATCCTTAAAGATATAGACGAAATTATAGTCTGCAGTATCGAAACCTTGTAGAGCAAGTACTTAGCCAAAGGTAGAGTCCTGGAAATTTGGAGCAAATTTAAAGCTTTTGAAAATTGAAGTAAATAATTAATATAAATTATCGATTATAATCAGAATTGCATTAGTGAAACATGTGAATATTCTTTTAGATGGAGTTCTATTTGAATAATCGATTTAAGCGTATTATTTTTCGAGTTATAATCTTTAGACTTCCCTCGATTGAACTGTTGGTTAATAGCTTGCCACATAGTTGAATTCGGTTACAATTTTATTTGTTATGTTGAAACTGCGAGTTACCATTATAAATACTTCCTAGCAGGCCCGTGCCCAGAATTTTGAAAGGGTGGGCGGGTGTGTTGGCGGGGAGGGGGTGGTGGTGGTTGAAAATTTGCTTTGCATATTTATTTTATAAATAACAATACATTTTTCACTAATACTCATGCTGTTAATAATTTCCATCATTTTGATTTATACATTAATAATTGAAATAAATGAATTACTGTATAAACACATTAATAAAAATTACACACATGTTATTGATTATACTAGTAACAAAAAATTTTGCATGAAATATTAATGAAGTACCTAGACTATTTCAGTTCTCATGGGCGGGGGGAGGGGTTAACCCCTAAAACGCACCCCGTGGACACGGCCTTGCTTCCTAAGTGGATTGTTTTATTCTGAGTTTTTGACGAATTCTTAATGAGTATAAGTAATAAGCATGTGATATTATTGGACATTTGCAAGAATAACTTTTATCGGAAAAGTCCTCTTAGCGCGACAACAACTTTGAAAACTTAATGAGAAACGCTTTATTTTCTCTTACCGTTTTTTAATCGGTACTTTTAATTTTGAACGGAACCGAAATTCAAAAAACTCAAAAGCCCCTTAATTTTACGTAGAACAAAACCAAAACTTTATGCGTTGTTTTTTTCTTTTTCAAAGTTCACAGCGGGGAAAGATATGAAAATGCGAAGTTAAAATAATTTTATGGCCCATTTTTTGTTTCCGCCCTGACCGGCTATATGAGATTCTTTTATTTCGTAAGAAATCTTAAAAGATTCGAGTGAAAAAATAAATATACTTTTAACATATTTAATTTAAATGGGAAATATCTTTCAATACTTTTTTAATTTGGAATATTTTTGATTTGAAATTTTTCGAAAATTAACAAAAAATAATGGCTGTTTTATTGAAAAATTAGTTGTTAAAATTGAAACTGATCCGTAAAAATCGATAAACGTAATCTCCAGCCGCGAGTGAAAGCCGAATATTATTTTTCGTACGTACAAACCGGGAAGAAAAATTATATAACGGTTTGAAACAATTTTACTAGAGAATTTTCTTATACAATTTTCATTGTGCTAACATTATTATTAGAGTTGTCGCAACAAATTGTGAAAAAGTATATGAGATTAATTTCATCTCTTAACATACGTTATAGTAAACAAAAATGTTCTAGGCTCCAGTAAATATTATTTAAATCGACGTTATACTCTAATAAATACATCTATCTCTGTTCAATGTTTTTTAAATATTATGGCGGCTGCTTGGAAAAATTTGAAATTGTAGTTTCCTCGTTTGTAACAATAGTAGCTCATTTAGACTTCATAAAATAAATAAAATTCCCTACTTTTTAGGCATTCCCCGAAAAAGATAAAATTAATAAAATTTATGTTACTATTAATTTTGTGTTAAATGTATGGAAATTATTCGCCTACTAGCTGATACACGTGACATTGTTGGCCTAGCTGTTATTTGAGGTTGTTCCTTTTCTATTTCTACTGGTAATTGTGCGAAGGTAATAAAAAGTGTTATACAATGCCAGTAATTTCAACCGACGCTTTGTTTTTCATATAATTTCCATTTTACAGTGTTCACTTACAGCAAAAATATTTTTCTTACTACAGGCCCCGTTGTAAAAACTTCTCTCCCAACTACAACGAAGGAAAATACGTGCAAAAATTACGATAAAAATTCTTTCCGGTGCGGAGATCTTATAACTGAAATTTGGTTCTGATCGGTTTTGGTGGTTTTCCCGGTAGAAAAAATTAAAAAAAAAAAAACAAACACCAGCTTTACACTTAAACAAAAACTATATTTTTACAAATGAATTCTCAATAAACAGATACTATTTTTGTTACTTCTGCGTGTTTTAGTCACAGTTTAGAATTTCTTAATGGAAAGATAAAATGATTAAGATATAAAATACAGAACCTGGCGAAGCTTAGAAGTGGAAACTTCTCAGTACATACAGGTTCATCGCAGCTCTGATTTAATACACTTTTGATGTTTTGATTACTGATGCAATTACTTTCAGTTAGCATGCGAAACTTGCAATAATTCACAATAATCGTTTACAGCATGTAAAATTTAGCAAAATAATTGTAAATAAGATTTTACTTTCTTTTGTTTTCATCGTTAAGAAAAAAAAAAGAAAAAAAAAAGAAAAAAAAAACGGCCTTAGACGGTCTTGTAAAATCTAATTTAACGACGCTAGATTAAAAAAAATCCGTTCATTTTTTTCGAATTTTTGGTTCACCCGTTTCCGTGTACGGAAGGATAAATTCGAATAAACTTTTCCCGATCAACAGCATTATATCTTAAGTAGACGGAATTTTTCCATCAGCAATCTATTATTATTATTAATCTCCTTTGATGCCATTAGAACAAATATTCGAAATGATAATTTACGTCCGAACTTGATATTTTTTAGTCGGTACGAATATCAATTTGCTAATTGAAAAATCATGTTAAACGTTTTGGTTTATGTTTATCAGTTAAGAGAAAACGATATTTCACGGTCATTCGGAAGAAGCTATTAAAAAGTTGAAGTAGCTAGACATCTAAGTAAAGGATGAAAATAAAGCATTTGCGAATGAGATTAACTTAATAAATAATCGGCGATAGAGAGCTATACCTCCCGTTGACCGGAATTAAAACTTCAGAGTCGCGATGAATTACGATCGATAAAGAAGGGGAAAAAATGTAATAAACAAACGTACCTGATGCGGTGAAAATGATAGCTGATATTAGGAAAATCGATGTAAACGCATTCGACGAGAAAATAATGCTACGGCGCATGTTGATCAGTGTATTCCGATTTATCGATTTCGTATGCAACTGTTCATAAATCGATTCTGATAATCTCTCTCGATTATAATACGGTAGTAATACAAAAAAATAAAATTAATCAACGATGCAGTAGTCACTGTTGTATTGCCGGATAGACTTTGTACGAGAACGCGCGGAGCAAATCAATAGATTGTAATCGGCATGCAACTCTGACTTAAAAAGACGGTGCTTGTAATGTATGAAAGAAGAAAGGAAAAATCTACTAGATTCAGTCGAGTCTTGTGTACAGACAACGTCTCGTTCACACTGACGCACCCGTCAACGTACGCAGCAGTTATACATTTCGGAGAAGATAAATGTATGTGCACACCGCACGGTAAGGTAGGATGGAGCGAGTACCTCTGGAAATCCTTCAATAAGACAAGATATGCGCAGCAACCACCATAGAACAGCAGGCACCAGCAAAATACTCGTTGGTCCAGGAGGTACCAGCAGAATTAATATTTGAGAATCGTGGAAGCCAGAAATGTATATGTATATGTATATCACGTGTGTTTCTGCAGTGTTACAAGTTCCATCATGCGTAATACTAAGGCACTGAAAAACAATAACCGATGTTGCACACATTGACTTTGACTTCAGCTACCAAAGTGTTGGTCCGCCAGTTCCAGACACGGACGGACGGGAAATGCCGAAAACAAATGGATACATCAATTTGCTTGTATACGTATTATGTTTATTCTCGTTTCTCTATAGAAAAAGATGATCTATTTTTCGACTTTAAAATATAAGTCTTTACTTATATTATTATTATTACTCTAAAACTCCTTCAAAACTACAAAAATAAATAAATAAATAAATGTTTATTAAATAATTTTTGTAATAATTTTTTAAATCTACGGAGACTAACGAATTCATAATTTTAAGCTGTAAATAATCTATAGATACAAATTAGACAAACGAAAGCTAATGTCCATTAAATTACGATTACATATATTTTAATTACGGATTATAGTAATTTCCAAAGTTAATTTGCAAAATGTAAGAAATTCATCGGCCTAGAAGTTCTTACCTAGGCCTGTGCAACCTGCACCCCCTCCTCCGGCTACTTACGACTGATATAACATTTTTCATATATATATATATACATAGAGCTCTAATGGTTGTTTAATTATTCCCCACTATATTAGTTATGCTCCGGATAGTTTATAACTCTCTTATTCTAAAAAATTTTCTGACAACGCTACTATAGTACACGTAAATGATTAAAGCTTGAACGAATAGTATAAAATGATAATACACAAAATAGAATTAACTGGAAACAGAAAATTCAAAAATAGGAGGAGTAGAAAAAAAATACAGGTTTAGTATTAAAAAAGAAATTTTTTAGTATATTTTTTCATTTTCATATTTGATCAGTTTATTAGAATGTTCTGAATAATTTTTTTAAAATTTATCATCGTTGGAACCCTCCGTAATTTAAAAAAAAATTGTAACTGGCCCCCGTTAGACGTGTTCTAATCACCCCTCTGGAGAAACTAAAGCTATCAAACTGGTCAAACATGTAATTGTTGATAATTTGATTTTAAATAATATGATATGAAACAGTATGGACTTTATATTCAAGAAAAAAAGAAAAACTGGCTAAATGGCGAAAGCTAAGCCAAAAAAAAAAAAAGAAAAACTTCAGATATTTATATTTTCTCTCTAACACATTTCTTGAAACGACTTTATTTCCTCCTTTTATTAAAATATAATTCTGAAGACACAGCTTATTTAATTACATAAGTTACTGAAGTGTAAAGGAGAAACCGTCGACTATACAACAATAAAAATATCATACATTACGTAAAAGAATTCTTTTTGGTTTATAAATAACGGAATATAGGAATTCCGGTGAAACAATAACATACTGGTAGTCGAGAACAGAAATAAAAGGTTGAATGAAAATAATTATCATAAAATAACCAATCTGTAAGCGGGTATATATATATATATATATATATATGTATGTGTGTGTGTGTTTAATTCTTGAGCGATTAATCACTGAAGAAACCTCGACAGAGCTGTTAAAGTTATCAAACAACTCCGCAAGTACCGTAGACATGCAGTCAAAATTAAATAGTATTTTAGGACGATATCTAAACAGAGTACACTGTTACACCGACGGATCAAAAACAGCAATGGCGGCCGGAGCAGCTTTCTTCATTCCTAATACAATAAGCAAAGCTGAAAAACTACCGCCATGGAGCTCAGCTAAAACTGCTGAACTATATGCAATATACCTTGCATTGTAAGAAATATCGCGAACACATACGAGCACCAGTTCATAATACTAACTGACTCGGCTAGCGCCCTTGCAAATATTCGATTAATATATAACACAAACCCTATAGTGCAAAGAATCCAAAAAATAATAACAGAATTACTTTCCAATGGACTGGATATTCTATTCGTATGGATCCCAAGTCATAGAGGAATAAAGGACAACGAAATCGCAGATAAATTAGCAAAGAGATCGAATTCACTGTCCCTGGATACTAATATCGAAACCATAATAACCACAGATGATCTAAAGAAAACATATAAAGAGAAAATTATAAATCTGTGGAATGCAGAATGGAGTTTGACCTCATCCACAAACCATCTCGATCGAAGAATGTGAATCATCTGATCGAAAATCGCGAAAAGAAGAAATAATTTTAACTAGATTAAGACTCGGCCATACTAATGTAACCAATTCATACCTTTTCAATAACACATCACCTCCATCCTGTCCCTTTTGTAACACTCCTCAGCTTACTCTTCGACATATCATAACGAGTTGCAATAATTTATCTGATTCCCGCCAAAAATTTAATCTGTCCTCAAACCTATCCCATCTACTACGTAATAATAGTCGATATATTAATGATCTCTTCTTATTCCTCAAAAACTGTAATTTATATTATACTTTGTAATTAACAACATAAGCGCGGCTTGATAACCTCATAGTTGTGTTAAAGTCGCATTAAAAAAAAAAAAAATAAAGATATCCGCGGATGACCGTAAAGATTCAATTTTAAAGTTTATTTTATTTAAGAAAATTTACTGGAAAGCTCCGAGTCTGATTTCTTTCAGAAAATAAGATTTTGACTAATTCATTTTAATGGCTCAAAAAACTGTTAATGGGTAAATTTCATCAAAATGATTAGGGTAGTTTCCGATCACCAGATGAAACCTTCTATAAATTCTTATGAAAGAGTCAGTTTTAATTGACTGCGTCATATTTTGCTACACATCTTACGGATTTTGTTAACAATTTTCGTAAAAAATTTTCACTTCAGTTTTCATTACTACAAAACCTTACACCGATTACATGATTTTTTACATTATTTTCGCAAAAAAGAAATTAGTCATTCTCATTAATATATTAATGCACGCGCATGCATATATAACATAACTGAAAGAAGATCCTCCATATTTTGGTAAGAAATAATCAATAAAATCTTCCTTTAAAGGACTGCATTCGATGCGACTTTTATATTTTCTCGTTTCGTTACTTGTTTTGAAAGAATTATTATTTTCTGGTAAAAGAGTATAAATTTTCTTTTGCTTTTCAAAAATTTCAAGATTTAGTAGTTTTCGTTGTTTTTTTTTGAATCTAAAATTTTTTTTGTTCGTAAATTTCAAGCTACGTTTCTAAAATCTATCTTTGAGTTGCTTAAACATGAACATGATAAAACCGGCAATATATAAAAATGCAGCACAATATACAATCTGTCTAGACATTTCATGTAACGTGTACAACCTCAGGGCAAAGTTCAGAACACGTTTTCAGCATCACGCAGTTGCTTCACATAACGATATTGAAAAAAATGAAACAGCTAATAGAATAAAGAGTATTCGAATTCATTTAGTTTTTTTTTTGTTTTTCTTGTGCTTTGAGACGAGTGAACGCGAAATAATAAAACTCATTTTTAACCAATGGTGTAATTTCGGTTTTTGTACAAGGTTGAAGGTAAAATTTTAAAATGACCAATAGGGATCAACAACCCAATATTGTGAGTGGATGCTCAAAGCATATGTCCATTGATGAATGAAAACAAAAAAAAAAAAAAATTATAACAATTCTTCCAAAACTACAAATGTGACGTCAGTTTTAAATGTATTTATCTTTCGTCGATTTACATAATTGTTCAATTTTTATTAGTTTTTAAACTGTCCGAATATTGTATTACGATCAAATTTGATTGTGTAGACAGGTTAGCTTTCGCTGGGGATTCCCATCACAAATGAGTGAGTGCTCTGGCACCCTTAGACTCCCGCTGTTGCGCCCCTGATGTCTAACCATAATGATGAGAATTGCTCGCTTGAAATAACCTATAATTAGTTAGTGATCAAATGGTATTTAATGCCAGGCCAAAAAAAAAAAAAACTAAAGATTATTTATCAGAAATTTTCAGTTGATTAACATAATTTTTACTTTAAGCACCTATATATATATATATATATATATATATAAAACACAGTTGATAAATGTTAATGGAAGCATATTAAAAAACCGCGAGTAATATAGAAATAAAGAAATTTAAATCATAATTTAAGGGAACTGATTTACCACAAAATTTGAAAAAAAAAGTTAAAATTAAAATATATGTTTCAAAAAAATGTTGCAACCTAATAATCATATATAATATGTGAATCAATTCGTCTTTTTACCAAAGTTAAACGTAGTAATGTAAAGCAGAATTCGAATAAAACTATCTAAAAGAGAAGTAACAAAAGAGTAATAAGTAAGTTAGGTGAAAAATTAGATAATTTTGTTGCTTGTATAAAGAGAGTTGTAACATTTTCAAAGAAACCGATTAATTTTGAGAATATTTTTTTTTTAATTAATGAAAAAGTGAGTAAGAATTGAAATATGAAAAAAACTAATACAACTAGAAAAAACATCTTAATTTAATCTCGGCAAAGTAATTAGTTGGGTAACTAAGAGAAATTTTCTTCACTTCCTCCCGCGTTTCAGCTAAAATCATTAAATAGGCTAGTCGAATTTGTGAACTTTCGATGATATTTTTGCCTTTCTTAGTAAACATTTTTTCCCTATTAAATTCCGTATTAAAAAGCAACGCTAGAATAATAACGTTTGGTCTACAGGAATGCGAATGTAACGTTTTTGTTTCCTTTTACCATTTTTTATTTTCCATAAAAATTTAAACACGAATAACTTTTATTTAATTTTAAACTTTAGCGAGGTTGCTTCCCCGCGGAAAGTTTCCAAATGATAACAAAACACTTGTCTGTTTGATTTCTTACATATTGATTAGTAAAAGGCGAAAGGTGTATTCGTAAAGAAAAACAAAAGTTTTCCCATGTTTTCATTTGCTAAAATTCGACTTTTCTGCTCATCTTATTTCTGTTTTTTCTTTTCCTGCCCATAACTTGGGCTATTTTGGTTTCTTCGTAATTGTTAATATTTACCAAAATTTAATTAACAGCTCCTTTGATTCTTTTCGTTTCCGAATGTGAGTCTTTAGCTGAAGCGCCTCCCCCTCCAAAAAGAACAACAAAAAAGCGTATGTTGGTTCGATATTAATGACTAAACATTATAGAATGAGCATTCACGGCTTTTATCAATTCCATGTTGCTGTTCAAATGTTATTTTCAACTTTTCCTATTTTTGAATTTATGTTACGTTATGAAATGTGTGTTATTTTTAATAGGTTCCTCCGAAATCAGTTATCTCTACATTTACACTTTTATACTGTTATTATAATGAAAAATTGTTTTTTCTTTCTTAGTCTGCCCGAGTTAATGTTAATTATCATTGAACCAATTCAGAAAATTCTGTTTCTCTTTAGTGGACGATATTCCGTTTAAACGTAAACTAGATTTTATTTCTTTGGTCCGCTCCTTTCATACGTTTGGTCTCTTAGCTGAAATGATGTGGCTGCCGGTGACTTTAATCACATTCTATTTTAGTTAAACATTCAATTTTGTTCCTCTGTTAAAAATCACGTACTGCCTACTTCTCATTGCGTCAATTATATTCTGTCATTTTCTTCTCTAATTGTCACTTTTTATTCCAATTTCTTCGTGATGCCAATATGTGATCGAATCAAAATTCAACCAATTACTTTCGTTTCTAAACGGAGAGGTCTGATTAGCGCACTCTCACGGGGGGGGGGGATGAGTTTAGTATTAAAATCTTTCTTTCTTTTTTTCATCTGGTGAATTTTTGACAACGGACATTTTTTATTAACTTGCCTAAAATAAAGTTTTAATGACCTACAACTACCAATATCACGATAGCTGCGTCAAATTGGAAAATCAGGTTTTGAATGTTCTGCGTCGTTTGATAACAATTCCAGAGTTAAAAAAAAAAAAAGAATTTATTTACAAATAAATTTTTCGCTTTGTATTCGTCGAATAATTTTCCGCAGAACAGAAGTCGTCTGTAATTCAAATAATTGAAATATAAACGTTTAGGTTCGTGATGTAATAGTATTTTCCTACAAATCTAGGTGATCAGATCACCATTCCGGATCCTCGTATTTTTCATTATCACTTTTATTCAGATGAACTATGGGCAATATAAAAAGCTTTCTGATTTTACTGTACGATAACATACGCAAAAAAGAATCTTAAAAATAATTTTCATTGTTAACCTTTCTATTCGTTAATCTATGCCGAAAAAAGTAACGATGCAATCTTTGAATAAATTTAGGTAAATGTAAATCACTAAAAACACACAACAGTCGTTAGATTATTCGGTTACCGTATACGTGTATGTTAATTAGTATAGAATAAGTAGTTATGAGTAACTAACGTGCATGCTTCGATGCTCGTAATGCATTGCCGCCGAGGTCATTGTTTTAGGCAAGGTGTAAAATACAGGTTTTAGTTTTTTTTAATTGTTCTTCAGGTTTAATAAAAACGACAAAAGTAAATAAAAAAAAGAAATGTTACAGGGTTGCGGTAGTTCTTGTTGATGCTATGAACTAGATCAGAGCTAAAATTAACTATAATGAAAAGAACTGTTTTGTCGGCTCCGAGTAAAAAAAAATGGATGTTTTATTTACTTTTTAATACATACCAAAAAAAGAGATCTTTAAGCGAATGAAACATTTTTACAAATTAGCGTACATGTACAAATTCAAAGTCGCATAGAAAATTATTGTACATTCAATTTTCATAGAATGTTCCATATATCTTCTTTTTTTTTTATTTTTTTGTTTTTATTTTTATCAAACAAAAAGGAAAAGTTAAAATTATCATTTATATTGTCATTTAATTTTATCGTATTTGGCGTAACCACGTTGAATTATGATGATAAATTATATTGGAATAGATACTTATTAATTAAATTTCGTCTGTATTTAGTTAATAAAAATTTTGGTGCGATTCTTAATCTAAAGACTAATACTGACTCTATAGAAAATATGTAGTTTCTATGATTAATGGTGTTATATTTGAAGTAAATTTCTTACTGTTTTTACGATGCATCTTTGCTCTATTAGTCGGTTGGCTCTGTATCTTTCTTGAAATACTAAAAAAAAAAAAAAAAAAAAAAAGATAAATAAATAAATTACTTATCGTTATCATTTCAGTTCAAATAAGTAATATTTTTCAAAAAAAAAAAACAAAATAAAACGATGAAAGTGTGTACATTTAAAGTATTCTACGCGGTTATTTTTTATTTCTGTTATTGGTATATTGATTTCGAATTTTCTTATTTTTTTTCTTTTGTTCTTTGTAGATTTATTCAAAGACCCCATGGATGTGTTACAAAGAAGGGTAAGTAAAAATAAGAAATTGAAAGGAACACTAAAATATGTATTTTATGGATCAAAAAAATACTTACGGATCTTTTACTGGTATATATATGTATATATATAACTCGGCCATTTTGGCCTCGCAAGGGGCTGTGCCCCTTGACCCCTCTTGCTTTCATTTCTGTCTCTTTCTCTTCTATACTTTGTATAAAATTATCAAAATTTACAACGTAATTCTTACTGGCATCAACACACACAAAAAATAACATAACCACAAAAATCCTATTCTAACATTTACCTTCCATTATATAAAATGAAGACATTTTTTCGTTACATATTTCATTACATAAAATTGTGACATTTTTTAAATAACAATAACAAAATCCTACAAAATATAACAAACGTTACATAAAATTGGGACATTTTTCTGGGACATTTTTTTGGGACATTTAGCGTTACATAAAATTGGGACATTTAGCGTTACATAAAATTGGGACATTTAGCATTACATAAAATTGGGACATTTAGCGTTACATAAAATTGGGACATTTAGCGTTACATAAAATTGGGACATTTTTCTGGGACATTTTTTTGGGACATTTTTTCGAATGGAGGGTAGCCTAAGAATTACGTTGTAATTAATATATATATTAATTACAACGTAATTCTTAGGTTACCCCCCATTCGAAATAACGTCCCAATTTTATGTAACGCTAAATGTCCCAAAAAAATGTCCCAAAAAATGTCCCAATTTTATGTAACGTTTGTTATATTTTGTAGGATTTTTGTTATTGTTATTTAAAAAATGTCACAATTTTATGTAATGAAATATGTAACGAAAAATGTAACGAAAAAATGTCTTAATTTTATATAACGGAAGTTAAATGTTAAAATAGGATTTTTGTGGTTATGTTATTTTTTATGTGTGTTGATGACAGTAAGAATTACGTTGTAAATTTTGATCATTTTATACAAAGTATAGAAGAGAAAAAGACAGAAATGAAAGCAAGAGGGGTCAAGGGGCACGACCCCTTGCGAGGCCAAAATGGCTGAGTTATATATATATATATATATAATTGAAGTTTTTAAATAATGAAGGCGGCAACAGAGTGTTTTTTCTCCTTTTTTTTGAAAGGAGGCTCGTCAGCATAAACCCCTGCGCTACAGTTTACTGGAAGGAACTAAAGAAACTAGACTTATCTCTCTGATGAAAAAAGTAAAAAAAGGAGAGATGGGCTTTAGGAGGATAGGCCTGAGAGAGCTGAAAGTGATAACAGGGTGCTCAATGGAGAAAGCCATTCAAAGGAAATATGATGGACGTCATAAATTAAACTGCTATCATCAGAATTGCTGGAAAAGTTTTTAGAAGAAGGCTGTTTAAAGCGAAACCGACAAATGAAATGAAAGAACAACTGAGATAAAGAAAATCATGGTTCTATGGCCGCGGAGCCTGGAAGGACTAAATAGAAAGGTGGTATAAAGAGTAATGACTGGGAAAAGGAGAAGCGTAGATATTATACAGTTACCATGATTTAACAGTTAGTTGAAAATTAAATTAACATTAGTGGCAGGGAATTTATTAATATGTGCAACCAATGGTTACCGGCTTGCATCAAGAGAACCGTAACAAATTACTACGGATAGAACGACGGGTAGGCAATAAAGAGCGAATAAAAAAGAATAATGACTGAGGGCGGGGAACTGAGAAGAAGGAATAGCTAGAAAAGCACGTTTTTGAGGATCATAAACAATGCGGAAATTTAATTAGAGCAGTTAGAAGAAGAGATTTAAGCTCGTTGAATAGCTAAAGCTTCAGCGATGAAAATGAAGCAGAAAGAAGATAATTTAACAGATTCAGAATGGTTAAAGGACACGGGACAGTCGGCGCCCATTCCTTGCGTAGAACCGTCGACGAAAATAAGAGTAAAGGAGAAATCTAGAATTGCACTGCAGAAGATTTATGGGACGAAGGAAAGAAGATTAACTTGAGAAAGTTTGAAAAATTTTAGGATAAAATTGACTTACTTAAGTTACTGCAAATTGAACGACTGAAACATGTAACAAATACTTAGCTTAGGATTAACTTTATCCTACTTACCCCATTTTTTATGATGTCGGAACATCCGGCATCTTACCGAAAGGGTCGAATGATTTTGCAAAAAAAAAAGGTTTGAACGGTCATAAATATTTGCTGTTTTATTTATATTTATTTTTTACCAAAGTTTTATTTAAAAAAAAAAAAAAGGTAAACCATAAAACAAATAATTTAGTTAGATTTATATGTCGGAGTGTTGAATGGATCGAATAAAATACACTACACATTAGGTAATATAATTATTAGTGGATCTCATGAAAAATTGACCAACCTATTTCTTTTCCAGTTTTCACAGGATCTTCACAGGATCTTCACAGAACTGATTTCTATGATTTCTAACAATAGTGGAAATAATTAAGGTACAAAAAACCTTACATATTTTTAATTGCAAGGGCGATGTGTTGTTAGTATTCCGATTAAATAGATTTGAATTTGCCTTGCAGACTTTTGCTGAAGCGCTATTGAAAGTGAAAACCGTCGTCCGAAGTAATTCAGTTGGAAAATACATCTCCTTTATATCGTGTCAAAATTCGCCGATGACACGGCGGCGACAGATGACGAGGGAGACGTGAAAGACAAAGTTGAACGCGCATCATTGCCAAGTGGTGATTTGCCAATTAACGGATGGAAACCCGTTAAACGACAACGACCTGATCAGGTGAGAACTGCGTGCATGGCATCGAAGACTATTACGCGGCAATTGTCAATAAATTCACCGGTCACTGAGCTACTCTCTGTTCCATAGATTAGAAGCAGCGTTGATCGTCGTCCATGCAAAGTCACAAATAAAAGAAAACCACTCGAGGACCGGCCATTGCAAATTGCATTCATCTAAGAAGATGGTATAGGCGGCCGACTGGGACGGAAAAAGAAGTACAACTATCGGCAGGTCACTAACTCCTGCAACTGGATGATGCTATGTCGCGTCTTTCTACCTGATAGACAGATATTGCGATCTGGTATGGTAGCCGGGATATTCTCTTTATAGTGTCGCCTTCAAGGAGTCTGTCCTATTGTTTACGATGACCGTTTCAAAGCGACCACTTCCAATATCACTTTGTTTCGTCACAGAGGCGCGAACGTAACACTTCACACCGTAGGCGTTAAAATAATCCATCATCGTCGAATGCCGCTTACCAGGAAAAAAAAAAAGGAAAAAAAGGAAAAAACGAATGATAGGAGAGCCGCATTGTTTATAATCGTGCTCCGTTCGTCATAAATTCGCCGTCAATCTATTTCCTAAACACCGCATCATCATAAAACTATTATTACTATTAAACAACGCCGGAACACAGCTTCTATAATTATTGAACTGTAATTAATTGTTTCTCGTGAGACAAGTTAAAACGTGACAAAGTGTCTCGAAAATTAATTTTCGCTCTCTCCCGCCCGCTACAAAATTATTTTCGTAATACCGAAATTTCCTCTTTAAGGTTCTTATGAACATGCACTTTTTTTTAGGACAAAACTATTCTCTAATAATAAGGACCGTTTTAAATTCCGAATGACTAGAAGTGTCGTAGAAGTTTTTATCGCCCAATTTACCTGGCCAGCACGGGAGATTAGGCTATCATATCGCCAGCGATTGCCTGCATCCAGCAGAGTGGGTTAATATGGGCATATCGTGATATCGTGAATCTGAAACTAGCAATATGCTAAGCCGCATCAACAATAATTATTCTGCATCTACGATATTGATGCACTGTTAAGTGATGGGCCCAAAATCCAAATTGTTGAGATGGGATTATGTTATTTTTTTCTAGGATTGGAAACATTCTATCCATAACGAGTTTTTCCATGACCTTTGACAATGTACTAAGTAAACTGATGAGCGTATAGGAGGATAAATTTGACTCGGGTTTGTTAGGTTTATGTATCATTAGGATAATTGCTTTCTGCCACGATTCCGGGTAATATCAATTTCGAATGGTTGCATTAAATATGTAACAAATCACGATTGCAGCTTTTTTTGGGAGTTGCGACAAAAACTCCAAGGTGTACTTATAAGTTTCTTAAAATGGAATCAATCTATTGTTAATTTTAGTAACCGGAGACGAGTCTTTCCTTTTCCTAGTGAACATGTGAACTTTTAGGAGTTAAAAATGAATTTGATAAAAAAACGCCTAAGCATACTTCGCAATATTGTTGTAGAAGAAAGAAGTAATAAAGACACCGAAGAAAAAGAGTCAGACGATACAACAAAGAAGAAAATTTTTATCTCGTGAAACGGAAGATGCCCATGGCGTTGATAAAACTTGTCACATGGTTGTAACGTTGAATTTTAAAATATACAAATGAAAAATTAATAAATTCGAGAAATCAAGAAAACAACTACTGAGTTAAAAATAAGGTAGTATTTTTTTCCCAAAAGTTTTTCAGTCTAGTGGCTGTGTCAATTTAAACACTTACTGTGAACTATGTAATTGGCAATTTTGCTACGAAATATTTTAAATCATTTTTTATGCGTAATTAAGGAGGGAATAAATAATGAAGTATTTTTTTGGGGGGAAGGGCTGGGTTTGAATCCCACTCTTCTTCTTTTTCTTGAGCATTTTCCCCGCGAGCGGGGTCGGCTATTTTTAGTAGATGCGACAAGTGAATGAACCAAGCGGGCTGTCGCCCGGGCCTGACGTTGGATATCCCACTGTCTTACGCTAAACATTAACCATTATTTTTCGCGATCTTCACTGACGACTCCAAGGGATCCAATGGTGTTGGTGCAGCTTTTTTCTGTCCTTCTCTAAATTATTTCGAGTCCTTTAAACTTCCCTCCTTTTGTTCAATCTTTTATGCTGAGTCTTCTGCTAATCTACGTGCCCTTCTTTTTATTTCGCAATCTCCTTACCCTGTCAGGTGCTCAAAGCGTGCTGCAGTCTGTCGCATCTCCTCTCCCTTCTCACTCAACCGACTACGTTATTCTTCTTATTCGCTCCTTGATTCATATGATCTCTTCCTTTCTCACTTTATCCGAATGAATTTCTTTTGGATTCCTGGCCATGTCGGAATCGAGGGAAATGAGTTAGTTGACTCGTTCGTTCGATTATTTTCCTCTTCTGGTAAGTTTCTTCCTGCCTTCTCAGCTTCTAATATTACCCATCCCAGACTATGATTTAACTCCTACGTCTCCTCATTCTCCAACTCGTACTTCTTTTTCTTATCTATTCGAACCTTCCCTTCCACACTATCCCTGGTTTTTTTAACTTTCCTTCTACGCGCCGCTCCAACCTCTTTGCGATTTGGGCACAGTTTGCCCCCTTCCTTGCTTTTTCGTTATTCTCTCGTGCCTTCTTCTTATTGTCCATTGCACCTCTCCAGCAATCAATTTATTTGCGATTCCGATCATATAATGTTCGGTTGTTTTCGTTTTCAACTGAACAAGCTTCTTTTTATTCCTTCCTTTCACAAATCGGTATCCCCACTCCGTACTGTGCTTCATTCATTCTCTCCCTTCCTTCTCCTTCTGTTATCCTAGCTCTTGATTCTTTTCTGTCGGCTATCTCTGATATCGTGTAAGGATCTGAATATTTTTTGCCCCTCTGTTCCATTGTTCTTGGGCCAATGACCATGTTGACCGACCTATAAAAAAATAAATAAATATGGCGACGTAGTGCTCGAGCTAATCGGCGTGATATAAAAAAAATAGTTGACGAAACCCCAACAAAAAATTTAAACTTACGAAATGTATACTATTAGTTGTTTTGTTTTTGTTTTTTATTACGAGTATTAATAAAAAAATTAAATGCTGATAATTAAATTTTTATTTAACCTCTATCAAAGTAAATTATTTCACCGCAACTGATCAAGCTTCCTCTTGAAATTCAATACTTTAGTCTTTCGAGAATTTATCATCCGTGAATGAACTTAAATTTTTCCACTTTCAATTGGTGGTACCATTTTTATTTATTTATTTATTTATTTATTTATTTATTTATTTATTATTTTTTCAGACCTACGTTATGTAAAAGTACTGTTACTGTTCTGCAGTGGAAACGTGCCCCATTTTCAGTGAGCAAGTTCGTCGAACTTGCCAACTAGCTGTTAAGCATCGTTGACATAGCCGAATGTTACACAACAGTTATCATTACCGTTATTAATTATCGACATGCACTTAATGAATCACTTTCGTGCGCTATGTTTGTTTATTTATTTTTAAAAATGTGTTTGCCACAGACTAATAGGCACCGAAAAACACGAAATAGTTTTAATGCGCATGTATAGGCGTCAGCAACTAAATTACATGCAAACACAATAACCTAAACGTGTACATGACTGAAAATTAATTATACAAAAGTTTAAACGAAAAACAGATTCTTCAATAAATAAATTGAAACTCGTCATATGGATTGCACATACTACTTACGTAGATCGATCGTAATGTACCGAATGAAACCCTTTTTTTTTTCTTAATAAATCTCGTGATTTATAAAGACAGCGGTAATGCAGTGTATTTAACTTAACGCATGAGATCCGAACGACTCGTAATTTCAGCATAACTAAGTCTGTATTTAACTCGTTGGGACTTTTCGCTACACTGTTTTAAGGGTTTCCCTATGACATGCTCGATTCAGGTTAAGA
This sequence comes from Icerya purchasi, assembly GCA_039619475.1. Classification (NCBI taxonomy): domain Eukaryota; kingdom Metazoa; phylum Arthropoda; class Insecta; order Hemiptera; family Monophlebidae; genus Icerya; species Icerya purchasi. Next base: position 152,491,029 of record CM077116.1, on the reverse strand, counting down.
TTATTGGAACACTATTTATATTCGGTAGAAGGAAAGATAATTTTAGAATAGTTTGCTTTAGGAAAAATGTAAAAAAACAAAACAAAAAAAAAATCACCTCAATCCATTGTTCGACCGCATAGAAAATTAGAAAGAAGTTACCGGATGCTTTTATGTATATACTAATGACTACGTCATCCTTCCGCCGGCAGTAATGTGAAAAGAACAGTTACGAAATCACTGTTGTTCGTTTGCAACGTTTTTACGCAATGTTTTCATTAGACATGTTAGATTATCGAAATTACTCTTGAAGGAAACTAATAACAATAGCAGTAATTCATACTACTACAGAAATTACAATTACGGCTATTAAAATAACAAGAACCGGTACTGAAAGAACAGAAACTGTTATTAAGATAACACAGCCTTTTACACAATAATTATATCGACGAGATTACTTCGCCGAACTTTTTACCAATAGTTTTTAGTTGGTGGTTTTTATATTGGAAAAATGTAATTACCGTTTATTAATGGTTTAAATAATTAAGAATGACGTAGTCAGTAGCGATAGTTCATCTACAAGCATTTTAGATAAACTAGTATTATGGGGGTCCGAAAGGCTTACTTCTCGGCAAGATCCAAAGTGCCGAGTTCATGAAGAGAACACTGGATGTAATGATTATTAAAAAAATATTAAAAATAATACTGAAATTCTTCTTTTTATTTTTTTGCCACGTTCGCTGAGCGGATGTCGGCGACCAAACGGTTATATATTCTTCTTCTTCTTCTTTTTCTTCATGCAGCCTTTTGTCGCTAGTAATTGACGTAGGCCTCTCCCAAATTCTTCCATCGTTGTCTATTCTGAGGCTCGCGTATCCATGTACTCGTATGCCCGGCTTGTGCTATTATATCGTCTGTTCACCTTCTTGTGGACCTTCCTTGCTTCCGTTTTCCTGCGTATGGCCTCCAGTTCAGCACTTCCTTAGTCCATCTTCCGTCCGTTAGTCTTGCGATATGTCCCACCCATTTCCATTTGTTTGTTGCAATTCTAAGCACGATATATTCAAACCCTGTGTATTTTCTTATATCCGAATTTCCAATCCTGTTATTTAGTCTTATTCTTAGCAACACGCGTTCCATTCGTCTTTCGGCCTTTTCAATTCTATCGATCACTTCTCTTGTTAGATGGCAGGTTTCCCCTCCGTAGCTCAGCACCGGTATGATGCACTGATTAAATAGCTCGGCTCGGTTTGCTGAACTGATTTTAGTACTTTGTAAAATCCTTTTCATTTTTCCAAATGATATTCACCCAAGCTGTATTCTTCTTTTAATTTCCTGTATAGGGCCTTTTTTTCTCTTGGTAAATTTCTTACCTAAGTATATGAAGGTGTCGATTTTTTCTACAGTTATTGCAAATTTATATTCATGTCATCTTCTTCATCTTCTCCATATTTCATTATCTTCGTTTTCTCCAGGTTTATTTTTAGTCCGATTTCTTTCAGCGTTTTTTTTAATTCGAGCATAAATTTTTTGTAATTCTGTTTGATTTTTTGCTATTAGTATTATATCATCGGCATATATATATTTTTATTCCGTTGATTCCGGTCCAGCGTTTTATATTCCGTACCGTGATCTTCTCGGTTTACCGCATCTCGTTTCTTTTCTATTTTTCCCTGAAATATCAGCTGGAGTATTTCGTATCTATTTCCCCTAATAATGTGCCTTAAGTACATTGTTTTGCGTTTTTTATGTTTGTTAATAATTCGCATTCTTTCTGCAAACGTTCTAGGATCTTCTTATTGCTTATTTTGTTCGCTCAACTGACCTTCAACAATCGCCTATATACTCACATTCGACGCGGTTACTGCGAGTATCCATGTTTCCACCCCGTATAACAGCAATGTTGACCAGATATAACATATGACTAGACGCGGTTTCAACTTCATATCGATGTCATTACCACATAGTATACTCTTGTATTGTTGAAATACTTACGTGCTATTTCTGTCCTACACCTGATCATCCGAGCTTTTCTGTTAGCCAGTGAGATAGTTGAAGACAGAATCTTTGTCTACGTCTTTCTCGTCTATTATTATTTTGTCCGCGTTGTTGTCTTCCCGTCTAGATATTTTCATACACTTTGCATAAAGTCATAAACATTCGTTAAAAACGTAATAAGAGGGTTATACCCCGTACCATCACCAACACCTCACGCCTGATTTACGGAAGATAAGCCGATGAAATATGCTGTTTTCCTCTGCGAAAAAATAAAGTGCTTCTTTTGTAATTACTTCCTGGAACTGCTTCGAAAAAAGTAAAACCAAGTGTATTCAACGAGCCACTAGAAGGTGTTAAACATTTCACATACACGAAACGTGAACTACAGGACACTAATAAGAACTGATGTAAACTTGTAGTCTCTTTATTATTGAAAAAAAAAAAAATGGCAAAAACTGATGATCGACAGGTAGTGTAAAAGACGAGTTCTAAAGTGATCGAAATTACATTTTTTCGGGAAGTGTACCGTAAATTATGCTCACTGTATTTTATAATTTTAACGTTTAAAAGAAAATTTCGTCTTTTTTTTGTCCACCTGACATTAAACGTCATTTGGGGGCTACTTGATTATTAAATTATTTTTTAATATACCGCTTAAATCAATTTTTACCTCTGACACCGCTCTACCGCACCAGCTAATTGTGAAGTTAATGTTTACAGCATACTGCTCTACTCAATAGCAGTGATCAAAGTAAGAGAAATAACTGTTTTTTCAAGGCCGCCTTTGCTATGCCAACTTTTTCCGATACCCAGTTTGATCGCAGATTGCCAAATTTGTGGAACACGACAAATTTCGATAATCGATCGTCTTAGTCACGCGAGTTAATCTTACATATAATTAATATATAAAATCAGTATAAATTCATCGTAACGTGTTTTTTGCAATAAATAAATTTTGTTCCAGATTTTTCTATTCCCATACCACCACTGCTAGTAATCAATTATTTCAAAGCAATTTTAAACAGGCCTTTGGCTTTCGAGCCATTGCACTATCTTTGGCAATGAAGTGGCTGATCTTTGATTCGGGTTGCTGCCTTTTTCCGTTTCTTTTCTTAATAAAAAGCCCATCTTCTACCCTTCTAAGTTTTCATCTCAAATTTTGGTCGGATATTTACGATTACCCCTTTTTGTAATAATTATACATTTTTTATCTGTTCAACCTAGTTTTCTTGCTAATCCGCGGTTTCTTCTGTTTCTCTTACTTCGCTGTCCCGTTGTCGCCATTATTATTCGCTTACATTCTGAAACCATACTCTAGTAACATATCCCGCTTTTATTTTTTATCAGCTTCCTCCGCACATTGTCCCCCGCATTCAAACAAAGAACTTGTTTTTAAGTCGCCGATTATGAGTTCTTTGAGTGTTCATCTCCTTTTTTCTATTCTGCGTTCAAATTTTGGTCATCTTACTGGCATTATTGCGTATCTTATATTCTGTAATTTTCTTTCTTCTTACGTTATTCCCGTTATTTGTTCTTTCTTACCAGCAATATCGGATCGTGTTAAAATATACATAAGTAATTCTTTCCATTTCTAATGGATTCTAGATGAAGGTAATAAAAAAAAAAAAGTAAATAAATTAACACGCCTTCTTTTTAAAGTTTTTTCTAAAAGCTAAAATACATTGATTTAAATTATAATGAACTGACGGACAATTTAATCGTGGGTCTAAAGGTAGGAGGGGAAAACAAAAGAGTTCGAGGTTTACAAAAAAAAAAAAAAAATACTTAGAAAAACGATGAAGGGTTAATTATAATAATTTTTACGGGTATTAAAAATATAAACTGGCAAATAACAAAAACTGGTTAAACCGATTCGTTTCGGAGTAACTTATTTACAGAGTATGTTACTTCGAAATACGTCGGTCTAATTTTTGTGAGTTTCCGAATATATTTCTGTTATTTGCCATTTTATACTTTTAATTGTAATAATCTACAGAACTGAGGAACAACAAAATTGACATTTATAGAAACGTATTTATAAATTTATGGATTTTTAAGTTAAGTGAATAATTTCAAATTTAATAACTTTCTTTTTCGGTAAATAGGCAAATACACTTTTGCGGATATTGTTAGAAGAAAAGAAATGAAGTAAACTACGATGACTAATAAGCACGGAAAGTTGACAAGTATCAAGGTAAAGGTGCGAAAAAATTTCAATGCCTGGAGGACGAATAAAGTAAAAGATGCATTAGTTCATGATCAAAACACGCGGTGAAGATTTGTTCCTTTTTGATTTATCACACAGTTAACTTAATACCTGTGTGATGTACGCGAAGAAAGTTCGTTATTCTCGATTGTGTGTTATTTTTCTTTCGATAAACCTCGTTGATTTTTTTTTTATGTTTTATATTCAGTTTCTACTCAACTTAAAGCTGGTACGGAATGATTCGACAGTATTGAGGTAGATAGAAAATCCAACAAGCTCACTTGCAAAGTTTTACACTCCGCATTAAAGCTTTTTGATATGTTTCTAACGTGATTCTGCATGGCTAATTAACGGTTCTGCTAATAAAAGATTGCCAAGAAGACTAAAGTCAGACTTCCTAGTCATTCTAATATTTATTTTACTCTGGGTCTTCGGCAACTAAATCAAACACAACTGAACGGCTAGAAAATTTTGTAGTCGCTTTTAGTTTCCAAGCGATGATGGATTAACGAAAAAACCTTGCTTTTTTCTTCGTTAATTCAATTTTATCACTTTTAAAAATATCACCTTCTCATAACCATACATAAAAACGTAATCGATTTTAGCCGAATTAAAATATTTCTACGCAATGAAACTAGTCGTGTAAGTTATTAAGCGTATTAAAAATAGATTTAAGTAGAACTAGAGGGCTCTGTGCACCGTTCGATCGCACCTACGCGCTATTATTAATTTAAACTATCAAAACATTCTTGATATTCAGCAGCGTCAAGTTGGCGATCATGGTGGAATTTTAAAATCAAATTTAGCTCAAAAAAAGCTAAACATTTTGTACTCCGTTATAACGTAGTATTTTAGTCAAATTTGGGCGGGAAGCTAGCATAACTTCAGCTTCCCCCTGAAAAGTTGGAAATTTTCAAAAAGCGATTATAACCGCAATTAGAGTTTCGCGCCGAATTATGTTGCTGATAACAAAAAAGTTTTGTATCATACTAAAATACGGAGTTTTAGCGAAAAAGTACGATAACTTTGGAGAGGGCTTCGTTGATGAGCGCATGGAAGAAAAAATACATAAGAGCCGATGTATCGGAAAGAGAAAGGAGAAGATAAAGAGGATGCGTTACAAGGAGCAAGTCTAAGTTACAAGTGGAAAAAGAAACGTTCGGCACTGTTGGTAGAGCATTCAAATATGATCGGTATCGTATATAAAAAGAGATGTGAAGGGTAGAGAGGACATAATGGAAAATAATATAAGTGAAGAAGGGCGAAGCAAAGTATATCCAAAACGTAGACGACCGATTACAGAGAGAAGTGAACATTCCAAAGAAGAAAAGTTGAGAGAAACAAGGATGAGGCACAATCCGGTTGAATAGAGAAATAAGAATCAGGATTTGATAATAAAGAGGAATAATAGTTACTTCACAATTTAGAATGAGCAGTTGCGGAAAAAAACATTCATGTGGGATTTACAAACGCTAAGAAATCTCCCGGTAGAAGAAGCTAAACGAGCTAGCAGATCTGCCACGTCCTTCGATCTCAAAGTGTCCGGGAGCCCGTAAAAAATCAATTTGAGTAGATTGATGAAGAAAAAGGTTACGAAGTAAAAAACGTATAAGAAGAGCTGCATCGTCAGTAGTGTGGAAGGGAAGATGAGATGGTCCGATATAATACGGACGTTCTAAGAGATCGGAGAAGAAGAGATAAAGAAAATATGGCCCTTAAAGCAGTAGTTGAACAGGAAGAAAGAAGTTTAAAATTCTATTCGGAATAATTAAGAGAAGAATACAAAAGAAAAACTGAACCAATTCTAGAGCCGTCAGTAAGTAGAGCTTAAAGTATGTAAGAATTCCAATTTATTAACAACGTACTGAGAAATAGATTTCGATGGGGCAGTTATAAAAAAGTAATTAATGGGGTAAAGAAAGGGAAAAAAAAAGCTAAAGAACAAGCATGGCGGCTTATTATGAATGAAAGTGTAAGAAGAAAACTGAAAAGAGACGGACAGAGATGAGGGATACTATTGGAGTTTTATTAACAGTAAAACGCCAATGAAGATAGAGAAGTAAGAAAGAACAAGAGTAGACGAGTAAGAAAATGGTAACCCAAGAAAGACCGCTGAATGAAAAGATAGCAGTAATCTGGGATTCCGCATGTAAAGTAGGAATTGGAGTAGATTTTTAGGTTCTAAAATGGTGGCGGAGACATGTAATTTGGACACAATCGAAGTTGATTAGAAGAGACTTGAAAGAATTTCCATAAATAAAACAAACAGGAATCAAGAATAGAATGGACAAAAGATGTGTAAAATACGAGCAAAGTCAATTACCTCCCCAATTAGTATGAAAAGGGAATTTAATGAGGTCGGGCTTTTTGAAGCGTGATAAACATAAATGGCTGATGTGGTTATGGAAGGAAAGACGAGGCTGTCCGGAAAGATATCTAAATAACGAAAGAAGAAAGTAAGAGGGATTGACAAAAACTGAGTGAAAATTCAAAATTTCAAAAAATCATCATTTCAGAAAACCGTTTTATGTTAAATTGTTCTGTCGATGGCATGCGTCTTATTTGTGTATGTTTTTCAATTTACTCAAAAATGCCGAAGTCCATCAAAATTGATTTCGCTTAAATAATAATTCGATTTAACGGCTAGCACATGTTAAATTGAAAATATAATTATTGAGCACTGGCTGCCCTGTACGAATCATAAAGCGACACTATGTTTCTGGCAATAGTTGTTCTCTTATATCTTGCACGTGCCTTGTTAATTTCTGAAATTTTGTGTAAATTTTTTACTTATCTGAAGGATTGTTCGATGTAAATGTAGAGAACCTGCTATTGTTCCCGTTTCCTTCTTTTTTGTTTTTTTGTTTTTTTACTACATAAATAATTTTGCGAGTCCAACAGAAAAGAAGCAGCCTACCCGTGGTTCCCGATATGGTTACGTTATTGTTTATTCGAAATATACGCAATAGACCTATGAAATTGCGCGCAAAAATTTTAATATTATCGTATAAAGAGAGTCCTTATTCTGCACATCTTTTGCTTCATCTGTTTTAATTATTCGTATTTAATTTATAATAACATATTTGTACTCTTTCCGTTCGCATACCAAAACGTAATTAGTTAAAAAGGATTAAGTTGCAAAATAAAAATCAATGAAAAACATAGAAAACGAAAGAGAAAAAATTTATTCGAAAATTACTTGTGTTTTTTATTTTTTTATTAAATCTAATCGAAATCGCATTTCATATTCTTAATATCAACTTGTTTCTTCTTCACTATCGACCATATTTTTATTTTATTCTTACAGACAGTCAAATTTGCTTCATTTTGGATTTCAGTCGATATCTTTTATATTTAACAGTACCGCTTCTTCTGTATTGTCTATTATTCATACCTTTAGGCCATACGTAACATACTATTTTGTTCATTGGTAATCTTACATATTCTCTGTTTTATATCTCAACAGCCAATTGTAACAGAATAGCATTTTTGGTGACATTTCATTACCTTTATTTCACCGCGTTTAATTTCCCGTATAATTTGTTAGTATCATTTTTAAGTATCTTTTTCGCAACTTTCTTCATTTTTTTTTCTTTCAGTTACTTTCGCCTTACCTCTAATGTTCAGTTTTGTATTAAATTATATATATTACCGATGTTTTCAATTGCATAGTCTTAGGCCGGCCACATATTAAACATAGCCTATCTGCGCTTTACGTTTCGCATACAGTATATATATATGACTCGGCGTCCCTTGACCCCTCTTACTTTCATTTCTGTCTCTTTCTCTTCTATACTTCGTAAAAAATTATCAAAATTTACAACGCAATTCTTACCGGCATCGACACAAACAATAATAACATAACCACAAAAATCCTATTCTAACATTTAACTTTCATTATATAAAATTAAGACATTTTTTCGTTACATTTTTCGTTACATTTTTCGTTACATAAAATTGAGACATTTTAAAAATAACGATCACAAAAATCCTATAAAATATAGCAAACGTTACATAAAATTGGGACATTTTTTTGAGAAATTTCTTGGGACATTTTTTCTAATGGGGGGTAGCCCCTAAGAATTACGTCGTAATTAATATATATATATATGCCCCTTGACCCCCGTTTTCCTGTAATAATTCTCTGCGGTACAAATAATTTTTTTTCCTTTCCATTTGATTTTCCTTTTTGCAAATATCTTTGTGCGGGGTGTATAGTCTATTTTAATCTCAATTTTTTACACTTCTCAATTTCTCTACAGTATGCGCAATTGGTTATATGTGCTTTGTAATTTATGACACCACTGCAAACGAAAATATAACCTCCACTGTTGAAATCTAAAAAATTATTTTATTTATTGATTTATTAGTTTAAGAAGAAAATGAAGAATTTGTGACAAATTAAAAAATTTAAATCATTCTACGTGTTTATAAGCTAGGCATAGAGCAGATTATCCGACGGGTCTCAAATTCTTTTATGACATTTTTTAAATTTATTAATATATATATAAATATATATATATATGAGGCTGATATAGCTTGTCTAATTTTTGGATATATTACATGATTTTCTTCCAGACAGATTTTTGTGGTTGCCTACATGATCAGTGACTTTTGTTATTTATTATGATCGCGATCAGTTTATAAAATAGTGATAAGTAGCCGACAGTAAACTGCTCAAACAGTAAATGCAAGAACGATATAAACAAAAGTTACTTATATGATTTCAAATTTACATTCAAAATCTTTACCTGTCAAAAACTATATCTGAGTAATACAACAAGTTTTTGTATTAAGAAAGTTGTTTTCATTGAATCATTTAGTTAAATAATAATAGGATAATTCGAAATTTAAGGTGATCCTGGAAATAATTAAAATACGGGCAGATAAAGCAAAAATGGTTTGGATTTCAAGTCATCAGCGTGATACAACGAATGATGAGGATCATCAGTAAAGTTCATCTGGTGATCATCAAGTCACGATAATCATAGTAATTACCTATCGGGGTCGGTAGAGATTTGGACAAAATTTCTCATCAGCACAATTCGGCGTAATTCGTAGGTATTTTTATTTTTTTAAAAATATTTTTGTAATTTTGAAGATTTTTGCTAAAAATTTGCTTTATAGCGCGGCACAAAACTTTTTTTTATCAGTGCGGTTCGGAAACTATTCCGGTATTTACGGAGATGTAACCGTTTTTTTTTTTATTTTTTTTTGGGAAAGACTATCGTCAAGTTATCCTTGCTGCTCTTTTCCGGCTAAGTATTACTTCGCTGTATGTTTTATTATCAGCGTATTTTGACACGAAACTGCCATAATTTGTCGAGTTAAATTTGATATTAAAGTCCGTCGCGGGAGGAAGAACTTAATTAATTATATTTTGATGTTCAGCGTTCTGAAATTTTCGGCGGTTAATTTTAAATTATTGCCCGATTTCCATCCTGTATAACTGTCAGAGCTAACGTCGCTAAGGCGCGACGTGAATGAAACGAGCAAGGATTTCCAAATGTACATTTTAAGAGAAGGTGAACTCTCCTCAACTATTAACTATTCCCGGTTGTTCTATATTAAAATTAATTTCCAAATTTTTAAACGCGGAGAGGGTAGAGACGGGGCCTTGGAATTAGCGGAACTTTTGCAGACACAAAAGAGTGGAAAGGAGCTGTCTACGGTTATTGGGTACAGAGCGAAGTGAAAAAGTAATCAGTTCAGACGAGAAGACGGACTAGTTTATGTAATTTTCGTGAAACCCGACACTAGGAATTACCGTTTCACTAGACGACTGTGGAACTTATTCCGAACTGTATTAATTAATATAATCGGCATTCCAGCGTAAAACTGGAAAGAGTTTTAGCGATGAAAATGAAGTGGTACAGGAATTCCAGGGCCAACGGTCGATTACAGAATAAGTGCGTGTTGCATCTGTTATTGGAAAAGTATAAAAATGTTATTAGAGCCGATAAATTAATAACTGGTTCCGAACGCATTAACTCCTATCGGACAACCTGCGAGCGTACCAGCTAGGCCGTAAATACAACGGCTGCGAGAACTACGCACACTTACACATTGTCGGAACTTCGACGGCGATTATTCAACTAAAAATTGACGCGACAATTCGAGCAAACGTGTGTGTACGCGGAGCTATCGCGCGTGTGATATTCCGCCATCGCGGATGATATCGAAAACAATGTTAGACGATGGAACGGCAGAGCCGCGAACGAGAGCTGGCACAGGTCGAGGAGGAAGCGACAATTTGCATATAAAAGTAAAGCAATGGAACTGCCGAATCAAAGGTCATACATTGACACAACGACAAGGCTTTTCTATAACACCGATAACTGCCATACCTAAACATACCGATATTTCTGTTTCCTATCCTCTCTCTATCGCGCACTAGCCGACCACTACCAGCGACCCTGTTTGTTAACAATCCAGTCGGTGTGTTAATGTGCGAATCGATTACATCATCGGCTGGTTACATATTCATTTTAGCATAGAAAAAGAGAAAGGCTATCGCTTAGAGGGTAATCCGCCGTATATACATTTATATTCAAATATATATATATATATATATATATATATATCTATGTGTGTGTGTGTGTGTATGTATACACACATGTACATGCGGACGATGATAATGACTAGGATGACAAGTATTTAAACTAATACGCTAAACACGCCTTAGTTTTTTCCTCCCGAGGGGTACGCGTATACATAATCCCGAACGACGGTAGTGGCAACGTGAATCGTAATCTCTAAAGTCTATTATAGTCTCGTTAATAAAATAACACTCCGGCCGGCGTCATAGGTGTTGCACATTTGACGACGGCGAAATTCCTTTATAATGATAAAGACGGGGCAGCGGCCAAATTGATTCGAGTCTACTTTTCGCGCTGTGACCAGTAGTAAAACGAAAACTGGTTAACCCACCTACAAACCGGAATTAAGATTATTCGTTAATCACGCTAATCACGTTAATCACGTTAATCACGTTCTACCGAAATGTTAGCGATCTGTTGTTGCCTTTTAATTTCGCCGCATCGTTTGCTGGAGCATCTTTATCACGAGTAAAAAAGGCACAGTTTTTAACCTTTCGACATTTAAAATGTGGCAGAATTTTTTTTTTCCTCTATTTTCATTCACTGGGACTCATTGTGCAGGCATCTGTTACTTTGTTTATCCAATTTTTTTTACTTGATACGGCCTTTCGTGGCTGTAATCTGTTAAGAAGCCTGACATGTTGTTTCTTAGGTCTCTGAATTATCTTTTAGGGTTAATATAAGACGCGTGTTTCATTGATCCACAATAGTCCGTTGAAGTTGTGCCCTTGATTAATATTTTGATATTTCCGAATCTTCCGTATTACCAATAAAATCGTCCGATTGTTATGGCGAGCAGAGAACGCCGATAGAATCTTTTTGCACGTGTCGGGAAATTATATGTATTCGTTGGATAACTAGAACGATAGAAAGAAAAATTACGTTTAGAAATTTAACGAAGTTCCAAAAAGAAGCTTAGAAATAATCGCGAGAAAGATTGCTGTGGAGAATTTGTCGAACATTTAGATTTCAGTAAGAAAACTTGGCAGTTGCTACAGAAATTAAAAGGGGGGAGGGAGGGGGAGGGAGGGGGAGGGAGGGAGAGGGAGGGGGAGGGAGGGATGGGGGGAAGACACTACATTCACAGGAATACCAAATGTCACTGTTAACCAGCTTGTCCACCGGTTATTACTCGATGGCAAGCTGGAACAGAAAGTAAAACCATTAAAAAGCGAAAATTAATGTCGTGCCGTGGAGATAAGTAATTTTCAATAGTTAATTACGGAATTTTAAATTAGTATTGCAATCGAACTAGAAACCGGAACCGGGGTCAGTGGCGTGTTGTTAGTGATACAAATAAAACACTCTGGAAGAGAAGCAAAAAAAAAAAGAAAAAAAAGACGAGTTTATTCAATGCATGTTCGATGACTATATTAATACAGTCACACCCAAATCGCCGAAGTAAGCACATATCACCGCATTAGTAAAGCTGGAAAAAGAACGACCCAAAAAACTACCGCCTAATGTCGCTTTTAAGTCCGCTATGTAAAATCTTCGAAAGAGGAAAATTGTTCTGAAAACTAGAACGCAAGCATTTAGAAATCTTGTACGGGCCAAGCGTTGCACTTAGTGCAATTTATAGAAGACACATTTGGCAAACGCAAAGCTACATTTCTAAATTCTACTAATTTGTTAAAGTTGTTATAATTTTGCTAATCCTTGTTAATTTCTCTTTATTTTCCTCCTTTTTTCCTTCCTTTCAACTTTCATCATTTTGTAATTTCTTGCCGTGTCTCTAGCCTAAGTTGCTGTACACGACACGTAAAACAAATAAATAAAATAAAGCTACAGGAACAGCACGGAGTTTCAGCCACAATGGGGTAATAAACGAGTAATGACAATGATTATTCTCGAAAGATGTGGTGAAATTTCAGGCGTAAAACTGGATGTTTAGGAAATTACGTAACGGTACACGAGAAGAGCCGTAGCTGCATGAGATGGAAAGAATAAAGGACAATCTAGCAAGTTTCGGCATTCGTCAAAGTGTATCGGAGTACATATAGTTAAATTGTTGAGATGTAAGATATAATAAAAATTCAAATAATACTGATGGTAACAATAATAATAATATCGAATGAGGGAGAGAGGTAACGTAGTATGATAGGAATTGTTCACTCTGTTACGAAAGTGTGGCCGGTATTTATAGTTTCTGTTGGAAGTTGTTTTGTCAGTAAATTTTGATGTTTAAAAATAAAAAAAAAAAGCCCAAAAACCATCAAAATCTTGTCATTTTGCAGCCACGCTACACAGTGTTTCTGAAGCTCTGCAAGTAGATAAGTGTCCATTAATTTGTTTACTCGTGTCTGGTCAACCATATTGCGTAAAATTTATTCCGATTCGAAAAATTTAATGATTTACAGCATCAAAAGGTAATAGCGTTAATAAATTTAATATTCATATTCTCGTTCGTAACTGTGATTATTATAACCGTTTAGATAGAAATTAGGTTTGCTTTGTTAAAAAAGAAAAAAAGAATGAAAAGAATAAGAATAAAAGAATGTAATTGCACTCGAACAAAATTGTCAAGGAAGTAATCGAATTGATCGTTGTGTGGTTCAGTTTCGCTTTGTTAATTCGAGAGAAACCAGAAAAATCCTCCCTCAAAAGGTGTCTATTTGAATTTATGGATAGGTATAGTTAGGACAAGGCAAAACCTAGTAAAATGAGGTATAACGGAAAATGCGACGAACTACAGGATGACAGGCACATATTTAAGTATATAAATTATTCGGGAAATCTGAAGCAACCAAGATAAATCGGCAGGAACTATTGAATTTTTAAAATTTTGCACGGCCCATTTAAGCTGATCGGATAGGCTATAATAATAATAATAATAATAATAATAATAATAATAATAATAATCCTTTTAATTAAAATTCGCGCTTAAAAATTTCATCGATATATACAGTTCACGGCACTTTCACATTCCACATATTATCGTATAGCGGTTTCTCGATAGTTCTATACACGGACGTAGCGATATCATAAGGGGGGGTTCAGACCGGGAAAAAAAAAGAACGAAAAAACCCCTTTCAAAGAAATGTTTTTGCTGAGAGTGATTTGGTATGACCTAGCATATGACAAACAAGGAGATCTAGAATTTAAAAATGCACACACAATTTATGAATTTACATATGTATATTTTCAATGTATTTATTTGAATTTGTTATTAAAACATGTTGTGTTTTTACGTTTCCGCACCGACACCTCCGTGATTTCACTGGAACTGAGCTTCGTCGCTAGATCACGAAGAACACTCATTAAAGCAAGACCAGTTAGTCGTCCCATTTTGTTTCTTAAATAGGTTTTTTTCTTTTTTAGACTCGAAAAAGACTTTCAGGAGTCGTAGTCAATACTGCGGAAGTGTGACCAAAATGATGATAAGTTTTTTTATCAATGGGAAAAATGGTTCATCGCATTGGAGCTTCTAGAGCAGTGGTCGGTTTTTCCGCTGCAGATTGCCATACTTTTCATATTTATTTGAAAACTCCTTCGCATCACTTTCGCCCAAAAAAAAATATTTGCAATTTTGCACAGACATTCTATGGTTTTCGGGTCATTATCTGTCTTTCTTAGTAGGAGCATTTGTATTATTCTCTGGATTGTTTCATGATGTGACTTGAAACAGTCATCCAGTTCCCTGATCGACAAAAGGGTAAAAAATTCTTTGACAATAGTATATATCGGCAGTCTCCTCCCTTTGCTTTCCAGTTGAACTGATCGATTTTCCCTTCTCTCCATATGATGGAAAAAAGAGAATAACATTGAGTCATTTGTTTTTTTTTTTGAGTGGAAGAGAATAAATGAAGATTTTATCTAAATAATTTATAAAATAAATGAGTCATTTATTAAAAAATTAAAATATTTTTTTAAATATAAATTATGACTTAATTATTTTTTTAAATTAAATATTTTATAAATACACTTTAAATACTTTACGTTGATTTTAAATTATTAAGATAAATTCATCATTTATTGGTTTTTATTAAATTTTATTGAGATTAATTGTATGTGAAGACCACAATTTTCCACGAACCTCAGTACCAAGATAGTACTGACGGAAAATTTATCCTTAAATCATGCAAAGAATACAATATCATGCAAAGAAACCCGAAAAAGGAGACCTCCTTTGAAATGAAACCCGAAAATATACTACAGAAACTTCAGCTTATTAAATCACTTGACTGATCGCCTGCTTTTCAATGGCACGATCGTCAGCGCTCGTCAGCAATCATCATCAAAAACTGCTTCGTAAATAATTCTTATTAATTAACCTCTTAAAACAATCAGCCTTATCAGTCTTACAAACTGTGTAAATGGTACATCGCAAAACCAGGTGGTTTTTATACGAAAAAAAGAGCAAAGAGTGCTGTTATCCGGAGGTTGGGAAAATAATCTTTCAACAACGATAATCTGTCTTAGTATTATCTGCTCACTGTCTGCGAATGAATATACTGCAGCATTTCATAGTATGTGTTTCTTCCTTTGTTTTCGGCAGAGGGGGAAAGGTTTAGGTTTGAAGTTATTATTAGTCAATATAAATAAGTGATATCCAGAGATTTAACGGCAATTCTTTGAATTTGGAAAAATTAAAAAAAACAAACAACATTAGTACGTTCCTTATAGCCAGAATTTTTTCTCTTTGTGGCAATTAACGGGGGGGGGGGAGGGGGTTGACCCCCTAAACGGCCCTCTCTACTGCGTCCATGGTTCTATATAATTTTAATGTTGTAATTATCGCTGTTATTCAGACGTTGGATAGACGTGCCATACTACTTTTATTGACCTGATTCTTTTTTTCTCCGGATCTTTTCAACTTGAGAAAAAAATATTTTTAAATTCAGCAAAGTCGTAATAAAATCGTGTTTATTAATTAAATATCGGGAGCCGCGCCGAAAATAAAGAAACGAAGCCGCACGTAGGTCGGTAAAAATTTAGGGTCCCACGAAAAGAAAGATTACTCAGACAACACGGTTTCAAAAAAGTTCGAGAACCATTACTTTAGAGTGAATAGAATTGGAAATTTTTCTGTTTTACTTGCATACTTTTCTCGATGAAGAATGCTGCTATGGGTATTTAAGCGAAGGAGAGAGTTGTTATATTTTGATTTAGCCTCTAAAGTTAACACAATCAGGAGGGACGTGCCGATATGGTGGTATGGCTTCTCAGCCGCCGACAACTTTTTCAGGCGACATTTTTGGAAAATTCCGAGATTTAACTTTTAATCGAAATTTTGAATCAATTCGGGTTTTAAAAAAGCTAATTGGACATTTACAATATTTCCGTCGCGAAATGTTGTGCATTACATAAATCTTTCGGTGCCCATCCGTTTTGCAGTATTTATTTCACAATATGAATGTGCGACGACGCTATGAATGTGTTAACTGCATTCGGGAATATTTCTTGAGCGCAATGTGACTCAACAAAAAACTCTTGGTACATTAATTACTTATACACTGGGAAAAAGTTCTTCGGTTGTTCGCGATTTATTCCGGTAGAACTGGTTTCTTTGGAACTTCATTTCTGCCGGTTTCCGCGGTGCAAAGAATTCTTTTCACTGACGCGGGCTGCTAATTCAGTTCGACTTTTACAATCGTCTTCGGTAACTGATTTTTATTACATTCCGCGTGCTGCTGAAATGTCCGAATTTGAAGTATTCCGAGCGCGGCAAACAACGCCGACACCATCGCAGTAATAATTTGACGAATATTTTTGGTTGCGAGGCTCGTGCGCTTTCTATTTTTACTAGAACCGGATCTTCTCTCCTATACGTTTTTCGAATTACAGCCTCCATATTTACAACTTTATTGTCTTTCTGTTTAATTTTACATTTTTGCGTAATTTTTCTAATTTCGCTAATGGAAATAGGTTAAAATAACTTTTTTTTTTTTTTTTTTTTTGTTTACTACAACTGGTTAAAGACGAAATATCACGGTATGAACCAAAAACATCTCTATTTCTTTGTTTGTTTTATATATTTTTTCAAAGATATTAATTTCAAACTAATGTAAGAAGAAAAATAAAGCAAGTCTAAGAAATTTACTGATACATTATATCATCGACCTTTGCATTAAAAAATTTCGTTAAGGAATAGGTTACGTGTTTAAATGCCGTTACTGTCTGGATTTTTAATTAAAAAAGTGAATGCATATTTCGCGGAAAAATCGTATACAGGAGGAAAATAAGAAAATAGTAACGATGCAGTTTCAACAATGGGAACAGTAAACTGGGGATAATTTAAGATAATTGATACCAAAATTTCCACATAAAATTTTTTACTGTTAATCATTCTCAATGAGACCGCTTCATTTACTTTTCAGTTCATTACGAATCGGAGATTTCAACTTTTTTTCTCTTTCTCGGCTAGTTTTAATTACTTGAGATTTTTTAGTAACGTCCATTACACGCTAAACTAGAAAAACTATTCCAAAAACTACTCCAAAAACTACTCCAAAAACTACTCCAAAAATTACTCCAAAAATTACTCCAAAAATTACTCCAAAAATTACTCTAATAACTATTCCAAAAATATCCGTTCGCTACTTTAACTATATAGTTCGGGAAAAATTTCGCTATTTGTTTTTCTAAAATGACTTGGCTCCTATGCGGCGTAGTTGGTTAGGCAGTGGATCGGGCGGGAACTAAAAATATTCGAAAATTTCACTGCGCGCCGCCGGGTTAATGTCGTTCGTTCTTTTTTTACCGTTACTTTTACTTTTTTCAGTTCTTAAGCCGCTATTGAACGAGAATTTATAGTGCCATACCAGTTTCTCAGTCCGCTTTTATTCAACTATTTTCACTGGTGATTCGCCCGATTGGTGCCACTTATTCAGAATATTTTCGTCTTTTACAAATGAATTTATTCCGTTGTTGGTCGAGATTGTCTTTGTTCCAGTTATTCGATTATTTCCGACTCCGTTAGTCCCTCTGTTCATCTTACGATTTCGTCGTTCTTTGCATAGGATCGTTTAATTAGAATCGGTATTTCCATCCGGGTTTTTCTTTTACTTTACAGCCATATCGTGGCATCGGGGGGATTCATGCGACGGACTTTTTAGCTCAAGTTGCTGCTTTTTCTCGTTTCGTTCTAAATTCCATTTGTCAATCATCTTACATATAAAAGGTTCCATACGGATTTTGGTCAAAACTTTTCATCTCCCTATCCAACCCAATATATTTTCTTGCGAATTTTATTCTTTCAATGCTCTCTCTCTTTCTCCCTCTACTACCCTTTGTGTTTTTCCCTTAAATGCTCTCTTTTCTTCCTGTATTTTCATTCGCTAAACATTATTATTATCTCTTTTTCTTCTCCGTTTTTTCTACCGCTACTTTCTTTATACCACCGACAGTTGACCGAATCATAATTTTTCCCGATTATTATAAGTTCCGGAGTGCTGCCAAAGAGATCATTAATTTTAAAATCTCACTATAACGATGAAAATGTTTTCTTTTGCATTTGAAAATATGCCGTTACTAGGAAATATCATTTGGTGTCTCATTCAGAAAATTCTAGGTTAGCATGCGTAGTTTACTGAGTTATATTTGTAAATTAGCATCAAGTAATGTCCGAAGAGGCGGTAGAGGGGAAAAGCCATTTGAATTTAAAATTACATGCCGGCACTCTAGATGAAATTAGTTGCGGTCAGTCGATCGGTTATTTCTTTGAATTTTAAGGGTGTAGTACACTGTGTCGACGGCGTATAGATTCGAACCGTTTCGATATTTATTCCGTACCAATGTAAAATCGATTAATGCCCGGCGTTCAGTGTTTTTTCATAGTGGCCGTAGAATGACGTAAAGTGTGCATAATTTTATGTTCGGTAAAAGCAGCGGCGGTTTACTATTTTAAAATGGGTGTGTCTTCCACGAAAATGACCAGAGATCTCGCTTTTATTCTCGCGAGACAAAAATTTAATCATCATACGCATCTGTTCTGTCCTAGACCCGGCATTACGGACAGCATAGTAATACGATTTATTATGACCGGACCGCTGAATACGAGCGCGCTACCTATGCGGCAAGAATCTATGAATGGGTAGTACCCGCTAACAATCTTCCGTTTGAAAAAAATATGTTAGCGCTTATTTTCCCAAAGACTACTTTTCGAGAATTATTCATTATATTCAGCGGCGCCTACGTAAATGTTTATTTTTTTTTTTTTTAATTCGATATTTAAGTATAGAGTAGATAGTGACAAATTGGGCTAATGTTCGCCAACTATTAAAAAAAATACTTCTCTTTCGGATTTGAGTCTATTCAAGTGGTTAATCAACAGAACGTTTCACAAAAATCAAAACAAGTTATTACATGCAATATTGATTTCGCGATAATCCTTTGAAGCCGCGCGCTAACACACCTATCTCAACTTCATAAGATAAGAAAAAAAGAAAACGTAACTCTGCAATGCCAGGAAAGAAGACCATTCGCGTTGGTTAATTTTTTACATAAATAGCCGAATGTAATTTTATTGTCCATTCTAGTAGTTGCCTGGAAATTTCCGTTAGCGTTTTATTATGAATCTCGCAGAGATAGTTATAAAATTTACCGTTAATGGCAAAAAAATTTTTTTTTCAATTATTATGCATTACCGATGATATCGATGGGTACACTGAATACACGTATTAGCTGTTATATATTACGAATTAAATTTGGCATACGCTGAACAAGCGCTATCTAACGTTTCAGATTAATTCGTTGTTTATGTTTTAAGGGGGACGATTTTTCGTTAGAACCAAAGCGGATACGTAGCAGATGTTCTTCTATTTACAACTAATGAACAAGTTAGTGACTTATTAAGCGCTGCACCTAAATACCGAACCTAATTAGTCCATTCAACGGGGACATTATTTACCCGTCTTTTTTGAAGTGAAACTTCTTATTGCGCGCTAAAGAAAAATTTTCGTTACGCGTTACGCGTTAAACGTAAGGTATGTATTGGTATGTA
The DNA here is from genome assembly GCA_039619475.1 of Icerya purchasi. Lineage (NCBI taxonomy): Eukaryota > Metazoa > Arthropoda > Insecta > Hemiptera > Monophlebidae > Icerya > Icerya purchasi. Next base: position 152,471,303 of record CM077116.1, on the reverse strand, counting down.
TGTGTAAGTATGTATACGTGTCTGTCTGGGTCTAGTAGTATATCAAAATGAGTAAATGTATAGTTAAGTATTTATACTATGGGACTTTGTATAGTATATAGTTTGTGAGCATTCTCATATATATATATATATATATATATATATATATATACATGTAATAAGTACGTGTACACACCACTCTATAGAAAAATAATCACGATACGATACATTATACATTTAGTCTGTTAGTGAGTTTTTGAAGTGAAACTTTTTACAGCACGGTAGGGAAAAATTTTGGTTACGGTTAAACGTAAAGGTAGGTATGTAATAAGCATAACTGAAATAGACCAATGATAATGATACTTTCTTATAAATGTATATAGATTTATTATTTATTGAAAATGAAAATTTTGTTTATACTGATACCTTTTCCATCCTAATATTATTTTATTTTGTTTATATTGATACCTTTTCCATCCTAATATTTTTTTTATTTTGTTTATAACCTTTTCCATCCTAATATTTTTTTTATTTTGTTTATACTGATACCTTTTCCATCTTAATATTTTTTTTAAGCACAGTTTAAAATAATAATGATAATAATAAATGTGTTACTTATACAAAAAATTAATTTAAAATAAAACTTTATTATAGAATTTAATACATATAAGGGAAAGCCGTTTCACTTCCTCCGCGTGTATACACTGATACACGCATCATGATTTTTTCTATATTAAGGGGGGAAATAAGGTTGTATTTTTCAATCATTTTTTAAAAGCATACTGTTGAATAAAAACCAAACTATATCAACTGATATTTTTACACAGGTATTCTACTCAAAAGAACACATTCAGCCTGAAGAGGCGAGGGGTCGTTTTTTATCATTCTTCTTCTTTTTTTTTTTTTTTATCGTAAAAAGACATTTCGACTTTTATTTTCCACTTTATTCATTGGTTCGTGGAGGGAAAAGTTTATAGCTAGCAAATTTTCAAATTCTTTTTTAGTAATGGTTAAATTGTTCTTACCGCTTCTCGGAATTTTAAGTAATACTATGTAACGGAATACATTTGAAAATTTAAAAAAAAATTCAAACTGACACCTTCCGAAAATTCAAATATTTAAAAGCTCAAAATTGTTGGAAGAGTATTATTTGGAATTTTATTAACCTGTTCAGTGTACTTGACGAACCCGAGTGACGTGCTTGTTTTTATGTCGAAACTGAAAATATTTAAATTTATACATAAAAAATTTGTAGAACCAACTGCTAGACACAGAATTTTATAATAAAATTTAAAACATCAGCAGTCGAACACAACAATAATAATAATAATAATAATAATAATAATAATAATAATAATAATAATAGTGATAATAATAATGACGATAACGAAATGGCAGCTTTCGACACAACTCGTTAGCCTCCATCAAACTTCATGCCAGGAAACGGTAACAATAGAATAACTCTACGTTTATTAATTCAGTTAACAGAACGGACATGTTTGACCGCATATTAATAACGTTTCTATTAAAAACTGTCGCCGCCGCTTCATTTTCATTGGCACAAATACAAAAACAAACACTGTTACACCAAGAAAGTAAGAGAAACCTGCAATGATCATTTCATATACCCCCAAAACCGTTTTACCGGAATATAGCGTGCAATAATTCTGCGCATAGAAAGCGATGATCATTTATATTTATAGTTTGGCAACAGCCAACTGGATTATCCATAAATTGTGTATTCTTCAATGGTTTTTATGAAATTTTTGCTTCCTTTTTTTTTTTTTTTTCAGATGGTGTCGCCAAAATAAAATTTAATTTTTAACGAGAGTGAGACAGGAATGCTGACTTTGTAAACGAGCATAAATTATTTAATCGCAGGACGACAGCTTTAAAATATCGAAAGTATTAAGGAATTATGATTTGTAAAAAAATGTTAACGTTTCGCCCTCGTATAATGTCCTTAATTCCTGCATTTCGTTTGTATTCGCAAGTGCATGTAAGAATCAAAATGTACACGTAAATATGTGAGCATGTTAAATGAGTGGTATAGAGGATGTATATATTCATGACAACGTTATTCATACATTAGGGGTAATGTAAAAAAACAGTTATATGAAATATATACCGGTTTGCCGGCTTCAAAAAATTTGAGCCGATTTTATTGATCCTCTACACTTATTCGAAGGAGTATCGGTCAGTGGAAGTACCATATCAGAACCAGTGAGTATCGCGGTGAGTACTGAGTATTATTTTAAACATTAAAAAAAACAAAAAAAAAAAAAGTTTCATTAGAGAAATTTTTATTAAATAATTCTTTTTTTTTTTTTTCAATGGTTTCATAATCCGGACGCCACTAGTAGAGAAAGTTTATTAGGTAATTAAACAGATAAATAAAACAACTGAAATAGAACCATGAATGCCTTTTCTTTATATAAACACGTAGTGGTAAAAAAAAAATCGAAACAAATTAATTATTATATAAAATGTTTAAAAAAATGTTGAAACAACTTGCGCATGTGAATATTTGAAAGCCACTACAGTATTCGCCGTTGACGAAAAGCAAGACGAATTTTGATTATTTAAAGGAAAATAATTAATTCCTCTTGAACGGAAATTTTTCCATTGATACGATTGTTGATAATATGGATAACAGTTTCTGCAGAAGAATGCAAATGTTCGATAGGCGAAGATTGTACAAATAATTTTAAAATCTTGAATGTCGAGTGATAAATTGAATTAAATAAGAATTAACGCTACTAATATTAATCGGATCGGTTCTTACATGTGGAATTAAACTATGATCCATTCGTTCCACCAGAATTCCAATCCTTTGATAGTATCAATGTTAGTAACTATCAGAAAGAAAACTAATTTTTAATGTAGCCAAATTTGAAATATTATCAATACTAATTACCGCGGGTAAATAAATAAATTTGAAAAACAGGAAAATTAATTTAAAACCCCTATTAAACTCATTGCGGACAGAAATATTGCGCCTTTACATTAATGCGTATAATTTTTAACCGTGTATATACTGATTATAATAATAACCCCCATTTGTTTATTCGTAAGTGTACCGGTCAGTGGTAGTTCTATATAAGTGCACCAATGTGTATCGGTGAATTATTCCGCAGTCATCAAATAACATTAGAAGTCTTTTTAGAGATATATTTTCTTTGCTTAATATAACCAGACAAATGCTAAAAAATTAACATTAGAATATACTACAGGGAAAATGAACATTCAAAATTTTAAAATTAAAAGTTTACTTAAAATAATAGTGTTTATATCAATACAGATTGAAATAAAGATAACGAATTTGAAATCACCAAAGTGAAATTTACAAATTCATCACTGACGGAATTTGAACATTATATTCTTAAACTAATACCCGGCCCTATACAACTCGGGAAGTAGCGGGCATTTTAGTTTAGTCTATCCCCGTATTGTTAGAGCAAAATGTTTACACTAAAAGTCGTAAAATAAAATACTTTTTTAAAATCTGATTTAATAATTTTTATAAAAATGTACTAAAATATAATTATAAACAATAACCCAGAGTAAAAGATATTTGAGCACACAATTTAATTATTCTTGACCCTTAAATGCTCCCGCGTAGAAAAAGCAAAGTGAAAATTATTTTGTATATTTCATTTAGAAAGCTTCTGAAGCATTCCCAGAAATCCTAAATTTGGATATATTTAAAACAAAATATAATGTTGTATATTACTATAATTTTTTCCTTATCGATTTAACACGAAGTATTTAAAAATGACTTCAAAGTTGATGTGCATTATAATGCACATGGGACGTTTAAGGGTTAAACCATTTTAATACTTTTCAAAGTTAACATCGAATTCAGATTGTAATAATAATTAGAAACTATATTAAATATATTCCTGATAATTTCAGTACTCGGCTTATAGAAAGCGAGTGATTAAGATAAAATGTTTGGGATTTCAAAGTTAAAGTTCATTCATATTTCTGCTCAGATTTCTTCAGTACCCCGTTAATTCAAATTAGGTATCTTTTTGAAAATAACTCAAGTTCGGAATGGGACAGTCTCAAACCTATGATACCTCTAGTTTCATAGCTAAACAACTTAAGTAAATACAGACGGTAAAATAATTTTGTTTCAGAATTAGAGGAGTTGAACAGTTGCTCTGACGACGTCGGAAGTAAAATTTTCTTAAATTCAATTGTTCTTCTTTCAGAAAAACCGCGAAATTACTTGAAATAATTTTATCACGTGCAATATACGAGTACTCCCATTAATTTGAATTGCTTATTCCGGATATATTTATAAAACGGTATTAAATGACATAAGAAATCTCTGCTTTTAGAAACAGGGACAACGATAAGGGGATATAAAGTGGTAAAGAAGAATAGAGTTAAACATATTTAGAAGAACAGTATAAAGAGACCTGACAAGATTCTGGAGAACAAGATAGGATATGATATCTGAGCCTCGTGAGGAGTTTACACTTTTGGAAAGAGAAGTAAAAACTTCATTAGCGCTGAAGAAAGCAATCAAGAAATATTGAGGAAGATTTGGAGAGTTATGAATTCCTCCGGTGGATGAGACATAAGAGGGAATCACGCTATCAACAGTAGACGGACAATGTACTGGAAAATCAAAATTAGATGGACGTGAGAATAAAAAATTTCTGAAGGCTTTAGTGAATTTCCAAATTTGGGAAAGAGGTGTGGACGTAAAAAAATGGATGAGCAAAATGCAATTCACAAGGCTATTTTAGCTTGTTTAAAAACTTAATTTATAAGCCAAAAAAAAATTCGAAATGACAATAAATTCTTTTAGTAGACGACTGAACAGTCACCATAAGGATGAAATATGGAACCGCTTATTATTCCTCGAAGAGCTTTTCTGGGTTGGAAAGAATAGTGAAGAAGGTATTATCTATGTATAAAGTCCCGCTATTAAGAAACTGGATAATCCAATTAGGACTGAAATGAAATGCGGTGAAATTAAGGAAAGAACGAAGATGAAGCCAATTCCAACGAGTAATGTAATAATTATGAAACTGAAAGGAGATAATTGAACAGACAAGGTATCATCAAGTTCTATTTCAAGTTTAATTTAGGAGAGGAAAAAGATTAAATTAATTACAGTGAAAATGAACTGGGGTTTTAAAGTAAATAGGAGAACCATCATTAAATTGCGGTTAAACAGTAATTTGTAAAGAAAAACCTTCAAATTTCCACGTTACTCGCAGAAGTATCAGTACATATATATGTATGTCTTTGAGATTTAATATATTCCAAAAAATAGCTACCGTGTAGAATTGTTTTTGTAAGTAAAAAAGAATAAATCTCAAAATAATTTTTAAATTTTATTTTTATTTTGTATTATCTATCATCATTTACAACATTCGAATTAACAGAATTACAAGTTATAGATTATAATGGACGATGGCTGCTGCAGTATGCTATACATTTGACGTGTTTCGAGATGATCGATTACAGCATCAATTATTTTTCTGCTTCTTCGTGAAGTAGATATGGCGAGATCGTTGTTTAGTTGTAATCCTAACTCGGTGTGCATAAATCCAATAAATTCCGGTCTGTGCGGTCCTCTTAAATCCAAATTAAAGTCTCCACTAACGAGCATCGATATATCGTGATAATTATGTTTTTCAGGTAGCTTTAATTTAGGACTGTACGCTATAAGATTTAAGACGACGAATTGCTGAATTTTCTCAAACGATGTATTCGGTGAGATATAAACTGATGCGAGTATAGTTTTTTTAGCATTGATTGTTGTCTTGACCGAGCAAAAGTCGCCTACACCGTCATGACATGTCGCGAGTTGATCCACGCTCATATTATTTTGATCAAACTTCCGCAAAATCGTTTTTGATATTGTTAGACTGCAATTTATTCGGAAACAGTTATATTTTTGCAAATGGCGACACCACCAGAACGAATCGCATTCCTTTTAAATTGAGTGCGAAATCCTAGTATTTCAATAGAACAATCGTTTTCAATCCACGTTTTAGACAAGGCAAGAAATTTACATCGCGGATTAATCGCTAGTTAAATCGAGCAAGTGTGCGTTTAGCGATTGAGTGTTGAATGTACACAACGAGAACGACGTGGAATCCGTCTGCGTAGAACGATTCAGAAAATTCCGGCACTGATCACCTACCGTTTGTAAATGATGCCGTTCGAGACGAGTAAACTCTTCCCTTTAAGGATATCGATTCAGCTCTCCGCGATGGTGATAAAATGTGTGATCACACCATCGTGTTAGGAATAGTCCAGTAAAGAGACGCGAGAAAGGGCTACACAAACGAGCTGCTGTCCAGGACATTTACCGCACTTGTAAATGATCGAGTGTAGCGCCTTGTGATTTGTGTATAGTAATTGCACAGGCTTCAACAAGGGGGACTTTTACAAGTAACGATTTTACTGTTTGTTTGCACGATGCAAGTACGTTGAGTTATCGATATCCACGAATGATCGATGTTCGGATTTGCAAGTACGTGTCCCTGGGCTTTTGAGCGCAGTAAACGGCCGATTTTTGAATGGTCGAAAGACAGCCAGAATCGTTTTATGGCACTTGTTTCGATGTTGCGTTCGATGTAGCGTAAAGTGCCGATTGCGCCGTTGACGAGACCATCTAGCATGTCAATATTCGCTCTGATCATATACGGTTTACCAATTTGAAGGCTAACGATCTTGCGTTTATGTGATTCCTGCGGCGAATTGGCCATTGATTTTGGTTCTACATTGCAAACTGTTTGTTTTTTATTCATTTGCCGTTGTCGTCACTCACGGCTTCGTTCGGCACCACTCTTCGAAGCCGGTTTATTCAAATCGATGAATCGAAAGAAACGCTTCAAACTTCTCATTTTTGGTAGTATTGGAACCGAAAGGTGCTTCCTTCATGAACTGAAGGAATTTATGGCTGTTCTGAAATTCCTCGTCCCTCTTGCGTTCACGTGATTCCTGCGTCGAATCGGCCATTGATTTTGGTTTTCTTTTATTATTTTTTATTTTTTACGAGTCACGAAGTTAAATATAATTTACATATAAATTAAATCGAGTGAACAGGCAATTACGTGAAAATTACGTATCGAATTACCTAGCAAAAATTAAATCGCCACATACCATTCCAAGTGCTGGGTTTTTAATTCTAAATTTCGAGAATTGTCGCGCAAAACCTTCAGACGACAAGAAAAAAGTTATACGAAATTATTTGCGGAATGTTAAAATGTTTTACGAAATTAGAAAGAGAACGTTGCGTTTCGTTGCGTTTTTCGTTGCGTTGCGTTTTGCGTTGCGTTACATGATTTTAAGTTGACCCCCAGCCTAAAGACATATATATGTCAAAAGGTCATTCCTATTTAGGGAATAGCATCCGTAGCGAGAGGCCTCCACCGATAATAAAAAAACAATGAGTAGTGTAATCAAAAGAAAATGAATCTAGGATACGTGTTTTAAAGGTGAGTTGCAGACAGAAACGTGAGTAAGACGAAAGGAAAGAAAATTATTCAACATGATTAATAATTACTGTGAAACCTTAAAACATTTAATAAGCTTGGAAAATATTTAGTGGAATAAAAATATGAACGAAATTTGGTGATGCGGAAGAATTGAAGGCAGAGGAGGTATTAATCACGTTTTACGAGCAATTGAACAATTTCCTTATTTCAGTTATCGAATTTGGTCACTTTGTGAACTGGTTTAGACTAACAAAAAACATCCGTTATGTGTAAATTGTGAGCGCTCGTGAAGAAATCGATAAACCGGGCACGGTGGTGAACATGGACAAGCGAGTATGCGAAAATATTCCTGATGTTTCTTTGCTTGTAGAAAACGAGTGTGATTCGTGTTGTTATAATGCTTTTAATATGGTTACTAATTATTGTTTCGCAATTTAAATTTGGTCTACCGAGACGATTCCACAGATTAATTAAGGCGCCAGGGGTCAGGCCACTGCTCTAGAAGATTGGATAGTTCATAAAGATAGGATACTAGTGGACATTATTACGGTACGGTTCAATCTGATATCACTCCAGTTCCTTGGTACATTGATGTTTCATCGTCTATTCCCAGTCGGCTTACTCGTGGATATGTTGCGGTAGTTTGTAAATTGCGTATAGGGAATTCCCGTGTGGCATTCAATTTCGCGGACCAACAGTAATCGCAATTAAGTCTACCTTTATTAATGGCATTAATCACATCCTGTTCAGCTGCAACAGATACGAACACTATAGAAAACGGTTTTATGAAGAATTAATTTCAGGCGGACCTCTATATAATAGTGTTCATTATTTATTCTGTTCTGGCCAACATTGCAATCTTTGCTATGGTCCGCTTTATAATTAATAACAACATTTCGGTTTAATTTCTAAAGTATCATGAGTGGCCAAATGGATGACAATCCAGGCCATAAATTATAAAAAAAAGAATCGTAATTTGGAAAAAATTTATTATCGTGAATAACTCTTGATGATACGTGATTTCCTACCTTCGATCCACGCGTCTCGGCCCCGGTTTAGGCAGTTTTCTTTCCCCACTGATTCCGGCATTCGTGCATTACATTAAATTATTCACGCCATGGTTGTTTTCTGCATTTATTCTACGTATGTACGATTCACCTTTCCAGTGTTCGCTGCTCAGTCGAGTTCTCGCGTCCAATGCATCTTGGGCTCGGTGTGGGCAGTTTACTTTTTCTAATAATTCTAGACAGGCATTCGTGGGTTATGTTATACAGTTATGGACACGTTTATCTGCAACATTTATTGTTTTATTTTGAACATTACGTATTTTCCATTAGTCGGCATCATTCTCATCTTCATAGTGGCCAAATGGCTTATTTCCGGGTCAAAGAAAAAAAAAAAAAATCACGGCGCCACCATATCCATTACAAGGATGTTATCTGCGACAAATTGGAATTCCTGAAACGTCGAAGGGTGGGTAACTCTTCATTTCGCCTAAAAATAAAACGTCACAGAAAAATAATAATAAAAATTGGAAAAAGTTGGCTTGGCAATATAGGCATGTTCTGTAGGAACAAAAAAAAAAAAAAAGATAAAAATGCGGTTAGAGAAACAAGAGCGATTGATAAATAGCGTCGTAGTTGAAAACGGTACGCATGTAATTTTTATGTGCGCGGTGCCGTAACTGCCATTGCTTGATGGTAACGTAGGAAAAACATGGCCGATTTCAAATCTGATCAATCCTTTTTCAACGTATACGCATCTGTGCATCAACTAGTTTATATTAGTATACTATGAAGCCGCAATTTGTTGTGGTTTCGAGCCGGACTTCTGCGGTCATTACCATACTGAAAACTACTTCAAACGTGAGAATGTACTTGTATATCGTTACTTGCGTACGAAACAAAAATTCTGAATCACTTTAGTGTAATAATTAATGTATTATTTATAAAAAAAATGAAATAGACACAGTTAACCAAGCACCGGTTTTTAATTTAATATTAATTTCGAAACGAATTCACCAAGAAGACCGTTACGAGATAGGCTAGTTATTAAACGGTGTCAAATCAAAACCGCAACATTCTAAATGTAAACGAATGAATGAAAAAAGAAATTTAACGAAAACTACGTTAATGACAAATGATTTCTATCTAATTCGCTAATTTAAACGCTATTTTTTCATACTGCATTCATTGAAAATAATTATTTCTGTTGTATTACTGTGTACTATATTTTTCACCTAAAAGGGACTTTATTTGTGTTTTCCCATATTATTGCTATCTCATAAACATTTAACATTCGCTGTTTGTGTGTACTTGCAATTACAATTTTTTTTAATAATAATAATAATACTGATGATTATCATCGTGATAATCTTAATCAGTTGTTTTTATACGTTACTCAAATTTTTGTTTCAATCCGATGTTGTTTTCGATTTTCATCTATACGTTCAACTTTTCAGTATAATCGTAAGTTTACATTTTTATAAGTTCCTATACCAAGGAATTCGGTAATTATGTATTAATCGTTCTTCTTCATTCTAAAGGCTTAGTTTGTTGTCGGTGCTGTCGGTGACTACCTATTATCTCAGCCGTACAGGTATAGGAATATAGTGTTCATAGTGATTGTTATATGCAGTGCGAATGTGTACACGCGCAGGATTTCATTCGGAACCGATTAGTAATCGTTTGATTTATATCGGCATATACAAGTGCAGTCCCCCCGTGCATGTCTGCTGTGTACTAACTAGTGTCCATATTATGATGGTATACGTGATGGTTTGCCATTGCCTTCCACGTGATTATTAGCGAATATTTTAATTTTAATTCTTTGTAATAAGTTCTGTCGTCGCCCGGGATCGAACCCGCGATGGGGGTAACGGAAGTCAAGCGCTCTAGCAACCAGGCTATCGCGACGACTATTAATCATTAGGTATATATATATATTTTTTTTTTTTTTGTCGATTACACTGAATAAATATTCGTTATAGTCACAAACGAAGTAATTTCTAATTCCTTTAAAAAATGGCATTATAAGTAAACTTAAAGCAACAGTGAATTCTGTACCCTCACGAATACTTTGCACATCATTTTAAAGTCAGAAACACTTCCTCTGGATTCCAAATCACTCGGGAATTCTTGGAAATGAGTTGGCCGACAGTGCAGCCAAAGGGGCCGCAGCGATACTCCCTGTTCCAGGCACTTTCAGACTTCGTTCGCTACATAAAATCGGCTTAGGGCACACCATGGAACCAACGATGGCTGGTCATGCCGTGTTGAAATAAACTTCAAAAAATTACGCAGAATATCCGACCACGGAAGACTCACTTGAGCCGAAGAAAATATGATATAATCGTTCGTTACGTGTTGGGAGCGACCGTGTTCAGAGCGATCATATTTAAAGCCGACATCTAAAAGGGATAGGAAAGGTAATTTCCTGGAAATCTCTGATATACTACTACAATGAACTACGATCATATTCTGTTACTGTTCTCTTATAAGTTATGTAATTTCTAAATTCGTTATTATTTACTTTAAACTTGATATTTCTATATTAACATTAACATGTAACGGTATGCAATATTATAAAAACGTAATTTAATGCAAAATGTATATAATTTTTGTTAATGTAAAATTATGAATGGGGACGTACTCACATTCAGTTTAATTTTTCTGACAAAACGCACTATTGTGTAAATGATATATTTTTAGTTAAAAATAAAATATTAATGATTAAACTGACTATAAGTACGCTTCTAATCATGTATTATAATTTCTAGCAGTTTTAACAAAATAACTTGGCCGCTCTAGTTCGCATATACGAAATAATAATAATAAAAATGTTTGCCGGTCGTTTTGAACATGCAAGTCGAATATAATAATAATAGTAATAGTAAAAGTAATAATAATAATAATAATCAATCAATTAATCAAATCTTTATTAACCTAAGAAATTTTTACATAAACAATAGGATCTATATACCACAGATGCGCACAAATTTACGCAAGTTGTGGGATTATTATATAATATGCAGAAAATATGTACAAGTTACTGATACAATCTTGCAAACATGTATCTTAAATTTATGACGTCATATAGATATTTACATGTACTCAAAATAAAAAATACAAATGTTACAAATTGTACTAGCATCCATATCACATGTATTATTGCATTCATTTAAACTCACATTTACCCTTAGATATGTAATTAGATGTAAATGATTAACAACATAGAAACATAGAAAAGAAGAAGAGAAGCGTGCAAACAGAAGAAAGCTCCGCGGAGCAACCGTTGTTCATCATCAGTTTTATTTCAGCAGTAATAAAAAATGCTAAGTAATATTTATAATAATAATAATGGTTAGGAAACTATGATGAATAATAATAGTAATAATAATAGTATATAAAATTTATTTGGAAAGTGGTGAACAGAAATTACAATAAAAATAAAGATCCGATGGTCGCTCTGAACACCATTATTGGTGGGTCGCTCTGAACACGACACCGTAATCGTTACCAGACTCCGGTCGGGATATACGCAACCCTCATATGGTTACCTACTGCAAGGGCTCTAATCAGCAGCATATAAAACTCTGATCTTTCTGTTCTCCATATCCTCACAGAATGTCTTCAGTTCAATTCACTCAAATTATCACATAACCTTCTCTCCTCCTTGTCTAATGTCCTCTTTGATGATCCTACTATCCTTTCGAAACTAAACAGTTTCCTGCTATACTACGTAATATAAATTCCGCAATTCGTTTATTTAACATATACATCTATATTTATCCATGCCTCTGACCGATAGTTGCTGTGCATGGCACGTAAATTTAAATAAATAAATAAGTAAAGTAACAGTTTTCTAATTTTGATCCCAGCAAAAATTTTAATTTACAAATAAGTTTATTGGCTTAGAAAAAATCTAAAATATACGAATGGATTTAAAAGTAGTTTTTTTGTAGTGTGATAATGCTGGTCAGAAACGGTAGTTGTAAACCTAGACACGCGGAAAAGAGCATTGGAAGATTGTGATGAGCTATTGCTAATGGCGTTAACTGAATCACCCACGCTGGTTGAGTAGATGGAATTTGTAGGTCAACAGAAATCATCATCGGAACCCTTATTTTGCAGTTCAGAGAGAGGTGACCAAGTTTGTTCTTCTACTTTGAAGGGGCGTGACCCCATCACGTAATCGATGTGTGCCCTAGAAGTGAAAGAGAAGTGAGAACGACTATTTTAAAATCCATGTATATACACTATTAGAGAATTTGCAATAGAATCAGCTGTAAATAATGCTGGAAAGAAAAATATTAGCGACGTTGACTGTAAAGACGAAAATAGTTTATCGAATAAGCGACAAAATTAGAAGGCCCCCACCGATATGAAGGCAAAAAAAAAATATCGTAATTAAACAACACGAGAACTCAGTTTCGCTTTTACTGGAAAAATAGCTGCTTCTTTTTTCTGTTTTTATAATTTAAAATCCAGGTACCGCGTGAAAATACTGAAACCGTTATGACACCTGGACTTACTAGAAATTATAGTGTAATCGGCTGAATGGTGTTTATTTAGCAAAAGTTAGTGCAATGGGGCTTGTGGAGCTGGCTATGGCATCGCTACGAAAATTGCTCTACAGTGATGAAACCGAGTACTCACAAGGTGAACGGGATAATAGTCATGGGATAAAGTGTCTTAACCGCAACCTTGATAGGATCGTGAATTCCCTGCGTGAGACTGGAAGCAGTGGCCACCCTGTGGGACAGTGTTTAACTTTATAGACCTAAACCACGTTGTCTGGTCTAAACAGACTGTTCCACTCAAAGTGTACTCTCGGGATCTTGAAAATTTTAAGCGAGGAAATGGAGCACATATAGGAAATGGGTGATCCATTCGTTACCTGGAACTTCGGCGTAACGAAAAACCCATAGAAACGTTATAGAGGAAGTCGACATATAGCATCATTTATTTTAGAAGGTAGAAGGCGACTCATGTTTGCAGTCTGAACAGACTTGAAGGATTGGAAGAATTAGAAAACAATTATACGAGTATATAATACTTCAGCCATTAAAGCGAAGTAGTAATCTTTTAGACGTTTAGTATAAATTGCGCCCTCGATCCCAGATCATTTTGATAGCTCTCTTCAGGTGATACATGTGGATAAAGTTAGGAACGAATGAAATTTCATTGGATAATATCGTTAGATGGGTGTAACACGCTTTAAAGGAATTAGTTAGGATAAAATTCTGTAGAAATTTAAATTCTCCGGGGAGGCTGTATTAAAAGAATTAGTGTTACAGGCTACTGTCGATTTGAGAAAGAAAATACAGATCAATAAGTCTGTTGAAAGGAAGCGTGTGGATTTGATATTTATTAAGAAAGAAATCGTGCGACATGAACACCGAGGAAAGGAATAGCGAAGAGGAAATCCTGGATAAAGGGATAGAGGAGAAGCACTTATTGAACGTTCCTAATTAAAAATAATAATTATATTCGGTTATTTTTAATATTCTGTTCATTTTCTTAGGTTCATTGTTTTGTATTCGAATCTTTCTACTTACTTGAGGGGCACAATTTTCTTATCTTTTTTCGAAATGTTTCTTCGGAAAGTGTTCATTCTCGAATTAACGAATTTTTATTTTTAAATATAACCATTGTTCATTCGTAATAATTTCGTATACATTTTAGTTGTTTGTTATTATTTTTAATTACCTCCTATACGGCTAATTTCACTATTGCTCTTCGTAGTTCGCGGGAAATGAAGTTCTCGTATAAATAAATATTCCTTATCTCTTTAATTTTTGCTCGTAATTTAATATAACACAGGGATGTATAAGTATAAGTGTTCTTATATAATCTAATGTGTACACCTAAAAGCTTAATGATGTTTTTTGTACGCGCATGTAGTAAGTAGAATACGTTTATAAAATTTCTTTATTGTTTTTCGTATGTTCGTATGCGCTGTAATTAGCAGTTCGTTCGGGAACAGCCCCTTTCCCGAAGAGACAAATTAATATTTTATTAAAGAAACGTTAAAACACGAATAAAACAAAATTATTTTAAAAATAAATTCGACGCATTTTTGTTCATTTTCAACTTAAAATATATGCACGTTTTGTGCCGTTACAACACATATTCAATAATGTATCTAGGAAAAAAAAAAGAAAAAAAGGAATGTCGCGAGATTTGAGCGTATTAACATTACGAGAGTTTGATGAACGAGACTGCAATAAAAATATAATAAATACAATGAGAAATAATGGGGATATATAAATTTTTTAAAACTTGAACGGTTTTAACGAAATACTATAAATTGTTTTAGAAAATGAGGTCTTTCTCTATGTCGCGGCTTCACCGAAAAAGGGAGTTATCACGGTACAGTAATTTAATTATAAACTGACGCGATATCGATTAGAAATACACTTCGGCTGAAAGATTCGTTATTTTGCCTGGTCCATTTTTAAGCGAATCGTTGGGGAAATTTTTTTGAAATTCTCTTCCGAATATTTACGGATTATTTAAAAATGTTCTCGCAACAGCTAGCGGTAATTTACGGTAATTTCGATCTGAATCGTTTGAAAATTTGTACCAGCACGGTCAAACACATCTGCCGTACAACTCTCGCTTATACAACTGGAATGAAAGCACGTAAAGCCGAGGAATTAAACGCGATAATCGCGAAGAAAAATCGAAAAAGGAAGAATCCCTATGCTGTACTAAATATCGACCAGAAATAGCTCCGGATTTTCGAGATAATTCTTGACCGAGTTAGAAAAACGGCCTAAAGTGGCCCCATCGATTATTCGATGATCGGCGGACCAACTGAATATCGCAATTTTCGATTTTACCAAGTCGCCGTTCAGGTCGAATCGTGGCAACAGTTGCATTCTGCCGACAGCTCCTATGGCCACTTGAGGCGGTAGTATCATCGGTTTGACCACCGTTCCGGCGATCGAACCGATATTTGATATTGCGAATGTTCCGTCTGACGTATCGGAAGGATGAAGGTTGCCGTTTAAAGCGCGTTCGTGTAATCCTTTAATTTCGTTCGCGATATCTCGAATAGTCAGCTGTTGAACGTTCTTTAAGTTAGGCGCCACTAAACCCAACGGAGTATCTATAGCGATAGCGATATTATGGCGGTCGTTAAATACGACTTCTTCGGTCGCTTCGCGAAATGTTGCATTAATAATCGGGTACTTGGTAAGTGACAGTGAAACGGCTTTAACGAAAAACGGTAACAGCGTTATTTTAGCCGCGTCGCACCAGTATCTCAACTTCGTCTTAATTTCGTCCAGCCTGGTTAGATCGAATTCGTCGGATAAAACTGTCGTCGGAATCCTATTCGATTCGGTCATCGTTTTCACCATCACTTTCCTGTACGGGCTGGATAGCGGTTCCGTTTTTATTCCTACGGCGTGGCTTTCCTTTCGACCGAGATAGGACAAAATATCTTCTTTGGTTACTCGGCCTCCTTTCCCGGTTCCTTTGACGTCATGCACGTTGATATTGTTCTCCATGGCAATCCTGCGCACCGCAGGCGTTGTCAAAGCTTTATCGATTCGGTCGTTGTCCTTTCTGTTGCAGTCGGTTTCGTTGGACTGGTTACTAGAAGCGTCTTCGAGCGAAGTTTGTTGTTCTTTTTCGAGTTCGCTATCAGTCGAAAGGAGCTGCTGGTCGACATCGTCGTCGTCGGCAGTTTCTACGTCTATTATTGTTGAACCGATCAAGACAACATCGCCAACGTCGAAATAAACCTTGCGCACAATTCCGTCGTACCTGCTGGTAACCGATACGGAAGCTTTATCGCTCTCCACCAGGCAAACTTCGTCGAACTGATTAACGTAATCGCCAACTTTGACCGTAACCGCTTTTACCGTTACTTCTCGAATGCCTTCGCCGAAATCAGCTAACTTGAACGGTACCATCGGGAAATTACGCAGACAAGTGCTCTTCAAACCTGCGCACTCTAACTTCGACGCCAACTTTTGCGACGATCGCTTTAGAATTCGCGTTAATCTGAACATATGTGCGCGCTTTCACTGTTGTCGTCTCTGCAGACAAACAAATGCGATAATTCCGGGGATTCCTCTGGAAAAAAATAGGTGCAGCTATAAAATAAAGTTAATGACGATGTAAATTATGAGGTCGCGCAGTAACTCGATGACATAACTAATATTATTATAATAAATGTAAAAAAAATGATAATGATAATAACAATAATAGTAATAATAATTCAATATCTGTTGTATTGTTGCTATTATTATGTGTAAGTGTTTCTATCTCGCTGAATAAATGTCGAAGCTGAAAAAAATAAACATCTAGGCCGTAAAAGTGATTTGTTGCGCATTGTTTGGCGTTAAATTTATGGCGACTGTAGGTTTTTTTTTCCTTAAAAAAAGGTTATTTTTATGACTTCTTGCTTCGTAAAGCGTCAACAAAAGTTCCTATTAAATTTCATTACGCGGAACAGTCTTTTTATGCATACAAAGTTTCCACATGATAATTAAAAACTACCGGAAATTCAAAAAACTATAAATAACATGTTCAAGTAACCGTAGAAAGTGCAGAATGATTATAGAACTGTTTTAGAATTGTGCATCGCAGAAACTATGTAAAATACTAAGAATGGGCGGAAAACTAGTTAATAATATGCCTACGGGGACCATGAAAAGTTCTGGTATATTTCAGTGATGTAAATGTCCTTTTTTCAGTTCAGATATATTGGGCTCTTTATTGAACTGAAGAAAATTAGAAAACTATAAACTATATCGAAATCAAAAAGCGGTCTTAAAGTGAAAACGTTTGAAATTCTTTCGTGGAATTCCTGTGGTTAGGTACCGATTTTTTATTCGGAAATCATTTGAGGAGGAGGCAGATTATTCGATCGAAATCGCGAAAGTTAAGTTAGTACTTATAAATGCGACCTAAATAATCCAACGACCGAAATTAGAAATGGGGATTGTGCGTATGCTCTGGCAACATTGCTGTATTATAAAATCGGATACGATAGAAAAGAAAGAGGGACCGACCGGGTCTCAAAATTGGTCGGATGAAAAGGATTTATTATTTTTCAGAAAAGGGAAAGATATTATCAAACGGAAGAATTTCTGAAAAATGTCGCGTACCGAGAAGAAAACTATCAAAGGTTGACAATTTTCAACATTGATTCTAGCGCAATGCGGAAGGACCAAATTGTGGACAATAAATTTTGAATGGCCATGGCGATCGCTAAACTCCGATCGGATATGCCACTTTGAAGAAAGTTTCTAATCCGTCGGCCGGATAATTATACATGAAAATAGAAGTAAAGGCTGATCGGACCATCTCTTTCATTTTTAAAGTTAACGCGTGAAATTTTTCTCATTATCACCTACAAACTTCATTTGAAGATCAAACATACCAATTCCCCTTGTAAGTAGGCTTGTTGAAATGTGATGCTTTATTGTTTCATGTTCTACTTATTTATTACCGCTGGTCTGTCATGGGAAATAGGAATTGTCGTAAACTATTATACATATTGGCTATAATAATAGCGGTTAAATTTATTATATCTCTAGAAAATAAAGCCACTTTGATTTTTCGGTATTAATTCCACTAATCAAAAATCCTTTCCCGGAATTATTCAAATCTGAAAGCTTGATTTTCGTTTTAAATCGAAATACCTATTATTATAAGAACAATGTAGTCCCACATTGCCCGCTTTACACCGTGGTTTTTTCTGTTGTTTTGCAATATTATCATCAATTGAAGAGAGATAGGAGCTGAGATACGCGACAATCAAAATTCAAACTTTAGTAATTAATCAATCACGAAACACAATCATATAAGTTTGCTGTTCGTCACATTGTGGAACTACAGATTTAATTCTATCGAATCTTCTTTAGGAGCTACTCATAAAGAAATAGGTCTGCCAGCCTACTGGCATGCTTTATTTAGATCAGTTAGATTTGATACATCAACCGCCTTAACATCATAGATTCGACATCCTTTTAAAAGAAGTATATGACTCCCTTTCTTTTCTAGTTAAGCGCACTTACACTTTTCTTCAATGTTTTTGCTTAATTGTGATAAAGTGTCATCTTGTATTTCCGCAAATAACAAGCGGAAAAAAGTAAGCATGAATTTTTAGCACTGCCCCGGTATTTACCAGTGGCAGTTACTTTTTATTTTTAGTCAACAGTCTTCCGAATAATCGGTGTAACATTTAAAATATATCCATAGTTTAAATTAAAGAAATTAATAAGAATCGTAATTATTCTCATAGATATTAAAATATCAACAAAATACTACTTAAATCGAAATGTTAAAAAAGATCCAAAAGCAGAAAGGCGACGAATTACGGATTTTAATGATCACGGATATGCACGTCCGGTCCATATTCCCGAATCGGTCGATATAATTCTTATGGAAAAATAAATGATTTTGTTATCGAGTAACAGCTGTCGGCGAAATAACGCATGCGCGGTAGCAGTTTTTGTTTTGGGATGAATAGTGTATTGCTCATAGACTTATTTAGGCTGTTATTGTCAGCACTACATAATATTATTTTTTGTTGGGTTTTAATCGTACGATAATGATTTCGTTTATGTTTATCTTGTTGTTTTGTATATCATCCGGTTATGGTGATTATATTGGTTTACTTTCATATTTAATGAATTGATTTTTAAAAATTAATTCCAAAATGAATTTACTACGAACGATTTTGAATGTCTTAGTTCAGAAAATAACCTACAATGTGTGACATTGAACAAACTTCAATAAAAGAAAGATCGTTAAAATTTTTAAATTCTTTTTATAAATTAGCGAGCGGATTCGGTGAGACGATGTTTTTTCACCCTTTTTAAAAAAAATTAATATACAAGAAATACGATTATATATTATCCTTCCTCTCGCCATTCATTATTTCATCCATTAGTTCCTTTATATTGTCCGTATCTAACCGAATCATAATTTAACTGACGGCCCTTTTCTTTCTTGTTATTTCTAGATGTAGGGCCTTGGCTGGTGTGCCCAAAGGGGGAGAGAAAAAAGAAATTCGACGGTAGGATTAGATTCACTATTGAATATAACATAATTTATACGAAATATTAAAAATTAATAAATAAAGGAAGATTAAAAATCATTTTACATCGCAGAAGGATAAATGAGTTAAAGTTTTTTTTTTTATATTTTTTTTTGGAATCGCCAGTTACCAATTACTATATAAAAGGCTTGTTTTTTTTTAAGTTTTTTTGGGGGCGGGGCACGCCACTGACTCAACAACAAGAGAAAACCATCTAAAAGGTTACAACGTTATGCGATTAGAAATGAAAAGTACAAAGAAAGGGAATAACAACTGGAGTTGAGAAGGAAAGTATAAAGGACATTAAAAAGAGCAAGAAGGTGTAGCGCACCGAGAGTTTTATAGCAGAGAACATGCGGTATAAAAAGCAGGGCATTCAAAGAAGGTGTGATTGGAGTCGCATATAAAAAAAGGCTCAGAGATATGGAGTGAACAATAAGGAAAATGTGAAAGAGAAAATCGAAAACGCGTAGAGGGGAGAGACGAATGATTTAGTCGTAGGCTAATTAAGGAAACAATAGCAAAAAAAAGAAAAGGCTTGGAACCAAGGCTGAGAATTTGGAATGGACTGTACAAGGAGGTAATAAGAAGAACAGTTGAAGAAGAGAGGAGGATAGATGTCCAACCAACGTCTGCAATATGTCTGAGGCAGGAAAATTATGTTGGAGTACACCATTGAGGGAAGCCCAACGAAAGCTGTCTGCCGCCTTGTATGCCAGAGAGGCCAGGAACCCATAAGAAGTCAAAAGGACAGAATGAGATGAATGCACATTGGAAAAGAAAGAATACTATTAGAAGAATAGGGTTTGTGCAATACTTAATGGTTAAATTTTTAACCAAATAAAATTTACCTCCATCTGTTTACTGCCACTTGTCAAATTGTAAAAAAAATGAATGCGACATCAATTTTAAGAAAAATTATTTTTTTATTTCAGATTTAATGATTTGTTTTTTACGATAAATTCTCCATCGACGATTTATCTTGATTTTTTTTTTTTTTTTTGTAAAAGAAACATCCTGTACCGTGTTTAACTGCTGTGACTATTAAAGTACAAAGATGCGCAGCTTGTTTTTATAGATATCTGCTTATTCCGCTAGTTCTGATAAACTGAGTTACAGATAAAATTGCATTGGGGGAATTCTCAAGAATGTTGGTGATTGTTTTGTTATTAATAGAAGGGGGCCGGTGGTATGAAAGTGCTGGGCAGTCGTACAGTATGTGGAAAGTTGAGGGAGCAACACCTTGGCAGCAGAAAGGACAATTCATAGGAGGGGGGTTCTTTGCAAAATAAAATTATGCAACATGGCCGTGTGGCCTGTGTGAAATACACAGAAACCTCTGCGGGAAATGCTTTTTTCTGGCCACCATGGTTCGGTTGAGGGTTTAATTAACCTTGAGAAAGTCTGACATGAGGACCAATGGGCTTTCCATGAGGACGTGAAATTATTGAAGATTATGTTCGATAGATAAGGTGGAGGAGAGCTGTTACTAGGCAAGGGGCAATATATTGCTTCTCGGGCGGATGTATCGACGCGTTCATTTCCAGGAATCCCAGCATGGCTGGTTGCCTACAGAAAGAGGATACGGAGCACTGTCTCTTAATAAGTTCGCATGCTACCTGCTGAGTCCGAATTGCTACAGGATGTTTGGTAAGGGAATTAGAGATTGTCAATAAAGCCGCGGATGAATCAGATACCAGCGGGGCTTTCTTTGATGTAAGCTCTGTAGAAAGAAAATATTCCAAACAGAAAAATACTGCGTATATTTCAGCACCCAGTATCGAGCAATTGTCATTTGGTCGAATGCTTCGAATTACGTTGCAGACTTCAAAGGAACAGGCGGTTGGAGATGAAGTAGTCTCTGGGATAGCCTTGGCAGCATTCGTGTAGAAAATGAGGTGGTCGGGGTATTTTTGTATTTTTGCTGCTGTCAGCTGAACGATATTCGGGTGCAGGAGTTTATTATAGTTCGTCAGGGAAAAATTAACGTAAATGTTTAAAGGGGCCCACGGCGGAATCACGGTGTTAAGAGCTAGGTCAGGGAAGGGGATTACGCTCACATTGTGCTGCGATAGGAGGGCCAGGATTTCTGGGAGAGGGTCATTAGGGAATTCTGGAGTGTTAGGGAGGTCATTTGTGTAAATAGGAAAGGAACGTTTACTAGAGAAAAGAGCGAGGGTATCACGGTGGTAATAAAAAGTTCGGAAATACTTTAGTGGGGGAGTGGCTAACAAGGCATACAAACTTACAGATGGGGAAGTTCTATGTGCGCCGAGCGCCGCGTGGTGTATTGAATCAAGAGATTTAAGTATGGAAGGATGGTTGACGAATACGCCTGGGACCCGTAGTTTATTCTGGAAATGATTAAGGATTTGTGTATGGAAAGGAGAGTTTTCGAGGGTACAATTATACTTTGTGTTTGATACATATTTAAGAATAGATAGGAATTTATAACATTTAACTTTAAGATTGAATATGTGAGGCCGCCAAGTTAGCTTATGATCGAACAGTAGTCCAAGGAAAGTAGCAGTAGGGTGGAAATGAAGTGAGGAATTTTCTAGATTGAGGCGGATGCTGGAGGAGTTTTGACGTCCCCTATAGAAATCAACACATAGACTTAGATGGAGAAACCACAAGACCGTTATTTTTACACCAGGATTGTAGTTTTGTAATAGTTTTTGTAGGATTTTTTGAGCATTTGTTGGAAAACTTGAAGACAGGGAAATGTTCAAGTCGTCAAAGTAGAGCCGGGCGTTTACAGGCGGAGCAATACAGTCATTTATATTGTTGATGCAAAAAATAAACAAGGTTGCACTAAGGGCAGATCCTTGTGGTAAGCCATTCTCAGTTAGAATGGTGTTCGATGAACTAATCTTAAAATGGAACGTTCTGTTTGTTAAAAAACTACTCATATAATTGACCATGTTTCCAATTGTACCAGCTGTGGTCAGCTTGGATAAGAGGCCGTATCGCCATACTCTGTCGAACGCTTTTTCTATATCGAAAAAGACGGAGTCTACATGTTGGCGTCTGTGAAATGCTATTAATATTTGCCTTTGTAGGCTCAGCAGATGATTAACTGTAGTACGCTTCTTATGCCCTTTTGTGGAAAAAGAGGATCTTTATTTTGCTTCAGAATAGGAATAACAACTGCTAATTTCCATGTTTCAGGGAACGTTCCTGAATAATCGAATATCCTTCGAAACAAAGATTTTAAACTGCATTAAAAATACTCCGTTCGTAATCACGAATCTAAAATATGATCGGAATTGTAAGCAATTATTTCAATCTGTATTTTGTTTTTTTTTTTCCGATTAAAATGAATAGTTTGTTCTAGTGCTTATCAGTATTTAATCTCGATGGTCTTCGCGAGTAGTATTATTAGAATAATTATTGTGATTGTTATTTACGTTCATAAAGCAGCAATTACGTATATTTCTTATTTATTTCCGTTTCTTACAGAAACTTCTTATCTTATTTTGCATTAATTTACTCCTCTTTATTTAAATACGTAAATTATTAAAATATGAAATTGGACGAAAATAAATTTCCTGATAAACCTCGCTGATTAAGGCCGTGACCACGAGGGGAGGAGAGGTAACTCCTCATTAGAACTGAAATAATTATTACAAAGACACAAAAATCTGAAAAAAATCAAAAATTTAAAATAAATATTGATGATTTTTTAGGGTGTTCTTACATGAAAAAGGGGAGAAAAAATAAGCTCCATATTTTTAGGTACTTCATTAATATTTTATGCAAAATTTTTTATTACAAGTATAATTATAATTTTTATTGTGTTTATACGGGGTAATTAATTTATGTAAATTATTAATACATATAAATCAAAATGATGGAAATTATTAATAGTATGAATATTAGTGAAAAATGTATTGTTATTTATAAAATAAGTATGCGAAGAAAATTTTCAACCCCCTCCCCCTTCGAAATTCTGGGCACGGCCCTGTCACTGATGTACACTTCGCAAACTAAAACATGAAATAAAAACAGGAATTCGGATGTTCTAAAGCAATAAATTCACCTAATGCAAGTCGCATTCGCGCAATGCTTTTTAAATATCGAAAAATCTTCTGCCAGAAAGATGAGATTCAGAAATTTTCCTAATGGTTTTATTTCGGGCATCACCGAAATTTAAATTCACAAATAAATATTTCACCATAATTCCCCCATTTCGTTTTATTTCATTGTATTTATTTGCAGACGAATGTATTAATTTTTATTTTGGTAAAGAGTAAAAATATAAATAATCTTCGTCGCTATATACCTTTTTGTTGTACTTTAAGGCATTAAAACAAATACGCACAGCATTTAATAACGATTAATTACACTGTGTCGACTAGTTATTTTAAAAATCCGTAACAATAATCGCTATAATTATGAATATTTTAATCCGAAATCATTCGGCAATTTAATTAATCAGTTAATAGGTTAAATGTTTCGCGTATGCGTATATTTGTCTATTTTAATAGAAATGTACTGCTGTGTGTCAACGCTGACTTCACAGTTCAAAAAAAATCTGTTGAAGTATGATGAAAACAGTGCAATTTGTTAATTAGATAGCAGATAATTCCAAATGACGAGTTATCATAACGCAGTTTTGATATAAATATGGATTCAGTGAAAAATAGTTTCGCGGAATTCGTTGAAATTTTCACATTGATTAGAGTTTACATTCGAAAGAGAAGATATATATTAACAATTAATGTCATTTTTATGTCGACGGTAATGCGAAAAAATTGTTTAACCTCTAAACCAGGGGTGGTCAAACCGCGACCAGCATGCGACCCGTCTTAAACATTTTTACGGCCCGCGAGATGGCAGGAGTAGCACTAGTAAAATAAATATTTTTTTATGATTTCATTTTTTTTTTTTATTTCATTTATATTTATATTTCATTTTTAGTGTTATATATTTCTTTGCAATGTGCGTTTAGCATCATTATTATCATATTATCTATGTTTACATGTGAAAATAATAGTAAACACAATAATAATAACTCATTATTTTTCAATTTTTCACTATAAAAAAATGTCTACAGTGATTCTAAATCGAATATGGGGATATATGATTTTATATGCGGCTTGCGCAGTTATGATGCAAGATCATTTGGGTTGACCAGCCCTGTTCTAAACTGTGACTTTTTTCATCACGCCTGTTATTTAATTTTTTTCAACAATAACATAATTGATCGATTTTTAAAAGAGAATTAAAACCTATCACCCAGAAGTCTGGCGATTGCCCCTACAACAAAGTCTAAAGGATGGCATTTATGTATACACGTAACGGACGATTTTCGTTTTTATTGCTAAAATTAGGTAATGCTATCAATGTTTACGATATTTAACCACATGTCTTATCAATATAAAGGTAACAGGTAAAGGTGCACAAACTTTTGAAACAGATCCAGATGACGAATAACGCAATTCATTAATGCACGACGTTTAGAAAGAAAAACAAATTTTGAAGAAAAATATTATAGAGAACAATAAAATAATTGTGCGGTGGAACTGTGAACATGTATTATCGAACATTGGGCTAGATGGAAATAAAATAATCACAGCGGTATTAGCCAAAACATTACTTATTTTAGCATGGGCGTAGCTGGGAATTTTTCCTAGGGGGAGCAGCTGACCAGCTATATATATAAATATTTATATATATATATATATATATATATATATATATATGTATATATATATACGAGGTGTGGCAATTGTAGTCGTAGATTTTTTCAGTGGAGGGCCCAAAAATAAGAGTAGGGGAAAACTTACTCGAAACACCTTCACAGTAGTCTCCTCCGAAGTCAGCTCACCGCCGCCAACGTTCGACCTATTTTTGGAAGCCCCCCCCCCCCACCGAAGATAGGTTCATCAGGACCTTCGTCATGACCCTTTGGACTTCGGTAATGCCTTCGTATCGATTTCCTTTCAAGTAACTTTTGAGTTGAGGGAACAAATAAAAGGTCCGAGCTGGGTGGGGAGCGTGGGGATGCTGTGGAGCGTCAAAAACTGGCGACTGAGAAGGACGAGTTTGCTAGAGCGTTGTCGTGATGCAGCACCCAACCCTTCTCGGCCAATTCGGGTCGTGCGCGGTACACGCGGGCTCCTAACCGTTTTAGAACTTCGATGTAGAATGCTGCATTGACTGTCTGGCCTGCAGGAACGTATTCGTGGTGAACAAATCCGATGATGTCGAAGAAAGCGCTCATAGAGACTTGACTCTTGATTTGCACATGCGAGTTTTTTTCGACCGCTGCCCGCCCTTCTTCACCCACTGCATGCTCTGTCTCTTGATCTCATGGTCATATTCGAACACCCAAGACTCGTCCCCCGTGATAATGGACAACATCCACTGGTTTCCTTCAGCGTCAATTCGATCAATCATGTCCTGACAGATGGATATCCGGAGCTCTTTTAGCTCAGCTGTGAGCAGCTATGGAACCATCTTGGCGCATAGTTTGCGTATCCTTAGATCGTCATTTAAAATCTGCCGAATGGTCTTGCGGTGGTTGATGTTTAACTCTCTTCTAACATTCTCGTCAGCACACTCGACGGTCTTGAAGCACGCGCATGCGCACACGTGCAACAATTGTCGCCGTTTTTGCGGTAGGAGGTCCGCCGCAACGCGAATCGTTCTCAACTGATTCACAGCCGTCTTTAAGCCGCTTAGCCCACTTGAAAACAGTCGGTTTTTATAAACTTTTTAATGTAACACGATTATATGTGCAAACACACATATACACATACATATATACGAGGTGTGACAATTGTGTATTCGTAGAATTGTTTCGTAGCGCGACATATGGCAACACTGTGCGATGACGCTCGTGGTCTCGTTAGAAAGAGGAGACATTTCTGAGTCAGAATATCTAGTTTTCATAACGGTAGCATGTATATCTCGCGTTCTGTGGTCGTTTAAACAAAGTAAGATCTTTCGTATCGTGATCAAATTCTTGGTCAAATGCGGAGTAAAACCGTCGGAAATCCTCGCACAGTTACATGTTTAAGGAAATAATAGCTTATTTAAAAAAGGGCTTTATTTACAGATCACTTAATTTTCAAATACTAATATATACATAGTTACACGGGATATCTAACAGTGCTTTCAATTATTTAAAAGTTCTCTTCCCTTAGTGACTACGTTCAGACGGTACAATTTACTCCGACATTAAGTAAGTATGGTCGTCTGAAAGTAGTCACTGAGGGAGCTTTAGCCAATACTGATGTCTACTTAGTCCACCGCTGCTACGGTAGGATAGTATGCAAAGCGTCGTCAGATGAACTGCACGCGCATAGGAAATTATTGTGATAATATCAATTTCGAATACACTTTTCCAATTTTTCTCCGTGTGACATTAAGACGATTCTTCTACATATAGAGGGGTAACGAGTTTTCAAGGGTGGGCAGAGCCGACCCTTGCGCCGCCCCCCCACTAGCTACGCCAATGTATTTAAAGAAATACCGTTAATATTAATGAATATAATATAATAGACACAATAAAGCGGAATTGGCGGAGTCGCTATTATAATTTATATACATATGTCTGTAATTAAACTATAATAATGCAGCTGGAGTATCGATTAAAACTATTATTATTATTTAAATATAGGAACATTACGACGACGTCTGCTCTTCTGAATTATAAATGTTTAAAATGCTGTACGCCACATTGAAAGACACGAAAATCACTCCATAAAACCGGTTCCGGATCCACGGGGGAGAGGGAGAATAGGGGACATTTCCGCCCAAAGAACCCGACTTCGATAAAATAATTTGTTACAACGGAGAAACTTAATTTATGCCATAAGCGATTTATATAAATGTTACCTTTGGATTTTAATAATTAATATTTAATAATGTTTTGTTTTTGTTTTTTTTTTCTAGTAAAACTATTGATGTTACGTTTTTATTCTGTTTTAGTCATTGATCTTTTGCCTTTTTTGTGTTTTTTTAAATTTTTATTTTTTAATGTAAATGAAAACAGTTCAATGAGAAATATATATAGATAGATATTTTATTTTATTTGTTCACGAACAAAGAATTCGGACGGTATTACTAACAAAAATAAGAAAAAAGTGAAATCTATTAAAAATACTTTCCATTCGTTTTAGAGTAATTTGCTATTCAAATCCTAAACTAACATTTTAGCTACAATTTTATAATTTTTTTTATTTTTCACCGAAAAGTAAAACAAAATTTTAATTAAATTGTAATAATTGTGCATTTTTAAAACATTTTTGAATTCTTAAAGAGGTCGCTGGTTGATTTTGTATTCTGCAAATCTACTATCTACCGTATAAGAAATTACGTAATTATATAATTTCCTTCCCCAAAATGTCTCTCTAGGGATCCGCCCCTGATAAAGCAATAAGGTATTATGAATTTATAAATTTGTTACAAAAAAAACACGTATTTACTATCGATCTATAAATTACCTTCGACTTGACGATATAAGCTTGAATTAGTAAAAAATAAGCGACACAATAAGTAACGATCGCGAATTAAACACTTAAGCAGAATAAAATTAATAAAAATTAAGTTTATTGATAAATTGTGAAAAAGGCATGGGTATTTCTAGAAAGTAAATTGTTTTCTTAT
Organism: Icerya purchasi; assembly: GCA_039619475.1. Taxonomy (NCBI): domain Eukaryota; kingdom Metazoa; phylum Arthropoda; class Insecta; order Hemiptera; family Monophlebidae; genus Icerya; species Icerya purchasi. Next base: position 152,443,173 of record CM077116.1, on the reverse strand, counting down.
AATATTAAAACAGTTCAGAAGTTACTGCAGCTAATGATAGAGTTGAGTCGGGAAAAAACAAACAAACAAATATCGATATCATTTATAAATAAACTCCAGCAATGGTCGTTCATTCGCTCCAGTGTATTACATAACACGATGACCTTCGGGTTAAATTGATGAAACAGATAATGAACAAGATTAAAATATAATGTTGCCAGAATTTCCGGATAAATTATCTTTTAAATTAGAAACGTTAAGTAAATTTTGAATATTTCAACATTCCTCCGTTTGAATCGGTTTAATTCGTTTAGAGTCGTGTCAAAATAAATTTTCATAAGATATATATATCTATATAAAAAATTGTTCTTTAACAGAATACAGATCAGAAAAGATAAATAAAAACTTAATTATCGGAATGATCGTAAAGGAACGGGAACTTTATGTAATTTTTAACAAGTGGTTAATAAAAAAAATTCTGCGCGTCTAAAAATGAAAAAGTAGTTTAAATAAAAGATACCGTTCAATTGTCGCTTCGAATAAATCGATGATTACACATTGATAGGGCGCAGCAGTTCTCTGAATTCGTTCCGAACCGATAAAAATAAAAACGCTAACGTTTAAATTAAATCCGAGCCGACGTTAATAACACGATCGCGCGCGAGCCACGATGACAGTCTACGACAACGCAAGAACTTAATTTCATTGTCCGGTCGTTCGTTTTTCTTTTAGATTTCCTTTTCTTTTTCTTTTTTAGTTGTTAAAAAGTAACCTACCGTTAGTGCACATAGCGCATTCGAAAGCGAAACGTAGATTACTTCGAAAAGGGCAAATGGTATCGAAAATAATAGAAATCGCGGAAAAAATCGACTTTGAAAAAGTAAACAAACAAAAATGACCGTGAGAAATTAACACACAAACGCTAAATAATGGATCAGCTTGTAACAGCGATAATTAAACACCGTATACATAAAGAGTCCGATTCCGTTCATTAGGACTTTTACAAAGCGGTTTCGATTATGTAATAGATAAGAACTAGCGGCAAACACTTTTTAACTCGACATGGTCTAATCGAACTAACACCACTTATAGTGCTAAGGAAGAGTAAATAATTCGTGTTGATTCATTACAATTGTAATACATCGATAGTACTACATACTTACCTGGTCGCTTTCCTTACGACATCTAATTTGTACTTCGTATTTTTAAAGAATCCTCTTAATTGGCCAAATGAGTCGATTTACTTTACGCATGTATAAAATGGCAGCAATTTACCGGCGTTTCACTTCTCCTTCGTTCATCTTTTAGATCATCGTCAGATATTACTCTGACTGACAGCATTGTACTTTTTTATAAAAACAAATTGAATAATAATAAAATCTTTATTACGGTAAATACAAAATTCCAGATTAAAATTAAAAAAAAAAACAAAACAATACCGACATCAAGATTTACACTAAAAATCTGATAAAAATATTCTAAAAAGTAAAAAACTCGATATGAAGATTACATATTATACGGTGTAAAATGCACTCTTAAAAGGTAGATAACATCGTGACAATTCATAAACAACATTTATATCTTAATTAGACGTTCGGTGTATCAAATTTCAAAATTAGAACAATTAAAAAACCGCATTAAAAATGTTCCTGATGTTCCCAGTACTACACCTGGCTTATAAAAAACGAATGTATCATCTAATATGGTTTTTTAATTGCTGCCATTCGAATTAAGCGCACCGAGCCTCTAATCATAATGTATAAATGTTGTTTAAGAATGATCGTAATGTCTCTTCTTTAAGTGGTATTTTTAATGTATAAAGTGTATATTATCTTTCATCGGGTAATTATCTTTTACTTTCTGCGCGGTTCTTATTCAATTTTTGCAACTCAAGTGTCGGTATTATATTTTTTTGAACTATTTTATTCCTAAAATGTTTAGTGTAAATATTTCTGGATGATAGTGCCTACCTCTTTTTCTGTACTAAGGTATTTCAAGAATATAACGTTCAAATTCTGACAGTGATCAGCCAGCAAATTTAAATTCGTTATCTTTATTCGAATCTACATTTTTAGAAACTAATATACATTTCGCATTCATCGTTCCCTGTTAATTTCAAAATTTTGCATGTTCCTATTTTTCCCATATACTCGCATACCTATATTTTTTTAGTTATAATTTTTTGGCTAACTTTCGTTATCTTAAACAACGAATGTATATTTCTTTAAGAAATTTATTTTCTTAACACTTATTTCAATGACTACTCACAGTAAATAATCACCGATACACATCTCTATTCGTATCGTATATGACCTGTGTACACTTTCGAATAGACAAACTGAAAAATCGATGGTCAAAAGTTTATTTAGACCATAATGTTGAAGTACGTAATATTTCTATGACAAAAATAAATTTTAATACTTATTAACAATTATATATAAATAAGTGTTAAAATTTATTTTTGTCATAACTATATTTATAACAATGAGTTTAAATAATAAATACTTTCTGTCAATGAAATGATCGTAAATGACGCTATGGAGGTTTTAAATTCATCTTCTTTATTTGAATCTTTGTACTGATCTATATGGTAATAGTATTGTAATTTTATGTCTTATTAAGAATTCGTTTTTTTTCCAACTTACGCTTTTTCATAGTAAACTAATTGTTGTATTACCGAAAATTTATCTACAGAGACTCCATATTTTCATATTATCTGATACCTGTGTTTATCGATGTTCATCAGTACTCCTCACACGATATCCATACTGACCGGTACATTTTTAAATGAACAAAGAATTATTCAAATCGATCATTTTGCACAAAAAAGCTGGTCCCCCGTTGATTCATCATAGCAAATATAAAACAGAAATCGATATTTCAGTAACTTATATTAAATGGCGGTTTTTCACCGATACTTTTGAGAATTTGTTTTGTTTCTTGAAATTTTACGAAGTAAAATATTTTAATATATAGTAGTATCTTGAAGATTGTAATTTTAGAACATGCTTCAAAGAACTCGACTGAGCAGCGAACACTGAGAAAGTGAATCGTACATCACGTAGAATAAACGCAGCAAACAAACATAACGTGAGTCATTTAACATAACCCACGAATGCCGGGATCAGTGAGGAAAGAAAACTGCCTAAACTGGTGCCGAGACGCGTGGATCGTCCAAACACGACTGAGCAGCAAGACTTAAGATAGGAAATCACGTATCATCAAAAGTGATTCACGATAATAAACTTTTTCCAAATTACGGTTCTTTGTTTTTCTTTTTTTAAAATGAAGGCCTGAACTTTCTTTTATTTGGTAACCCATCATACTTTAAAAATTAAACCAATATGTTGTTATTAATTATAAAGTGGACCATAGCAAAGATTGCAATGTTGGCCAGAACGGAGTAAATAATGGACACTATATACATGGAGGGGAGAATCCGCATGAAATTAATTCTTCGTGAAACCATTTTTTATAGTGTTGATGTCGCAGATGAACAGCAAGCAATTAATGGCAATAATAAAGGTAGATTTAATTGTGATTAATGTTACACCCAGAAGTGTCCACAAAATTTAATGCCACACGGAAATTCCTCATACGCAATCTACAAACTACCGCAACATACTTACGAATAAGACGACTGGAAATAGACGATAGATCATCAAAATACCAAGGCAGCGAAGGAATATCGAACCATACCGTAATGTCCACCAGTATCCTATCTTTATGGGTTATCCAATCCTCTAAGGCAGTGGCCGGACTCCTGTAATGTAAGTCTGAGGAAGAAATGATCAGGAATACAATTCTATTTGAAGCAGCGCATTTAGCCGCGGCGTTAACGTTATCATTTAGCCTAATCCCGCGATGACTGGGAATCCAACAAAACTTTAAACGGCCATCGTTATTAAGAATTTGAAGATATTTTTAATCTCGTAAACAAGCGGGTGGCATTTATAATTTGATGCAATTTGGATACTTGTTATTAATAAAATTATTAAATCACAATCGAAATATCGATAGATTTGTGTCCTTAATTTTATGAATTAACGTAATGTCAATATTTAAATTTATCATATTAATAAAAAACGTACAGAAGAAGTAAAGAGACGGAACTTTAGGAATAAGAGCTGGACTATATGTTCATGATAGATAGAGGTTCTTTTTGCTAATAATGGCAACATAGAAGAAATAAATCTTCAATAGGTGCTGATATCTTTGAGTTATTGTACAAGAGAAGGAAATCGGTAATTACAGTATTTGAGCATAGATCAATCAGTAAGAACATTCCTTCATATAAATGAGGGAGGTGATTTATTTGTCTAGAAAAGTGAGAGCGTTCTGATAGACGCGCATTCGAAGAAAACGTGATTTAAATCGCAGAGTAAATCAAATTTATCAGGATGAAAAGAACAAAAAAGAGAAGTGGACGTAGAAAAACGCAAAGAGGATGCAAGAAACCGATTATGGTCAAGGCGAAGTCTGATAGAACAGATAAGAAAGCGCGAAATATAAGACAAGTCGTATTACTAAGAATAAGGAGGAAGGTTTGGATATTACAATAAAAGGATTCAGGATTAGAGAATAAAAAGGGATAAACATAGTGCCATCGTCTACGACGATACTTCTTGGAAATAACATTAAGATTAGAAGAGGAGAATTTGGATAAAAATTGGCTAGTGTATCTGCATAATTTTTCGGCATACAAAAATCGACCACCTCTCTTTCACTAGCAGTAATAAAAAAGTTCAGTTACGTTCTTACTTCTTAATGATTACGAGTCTATTTTTTTGTACATAACGAAGATGTTTCTCGTGAAAGCTCTTAATGAAATTTTTGAGTCGCAGCATTAAGTGTGTGGTACAATTAGAAAAGTGACAAGCACATTTCCAGTATAAACAACAAATAACACAACACACTTCCCCTTGATTTCTGAATAGAAATGTAGGGAATCATTTATGTTCCAAAAAAATAACTATCATTTTCTTTTTTTTTTTTCATATTGATTTGTTATTAGTATTTTGTTCATTCGTGTTTATTCGATTTGTTCGCCGGTTTTCTTCGTAAAAGTTAGTTGTAATTAATATTAATTTTTACATTTCATTATTTTCTTCGTAAAGATCGTTTTTAACAGCACCCAGGGAAAAACCCAAACAAGAAAAAAAACCAAAAAAAAAACCAGCTGAACTCGATAAAAAAAAGTGTATTCACGAAAAACAAATGAAATACTATTACCGATACTTTTTAAAAAGACATTCGTCAATTCTTTGTACTAAATCGATTCGCTTACAGTCCGGAATTGACGAAATTGCTTAAAAACTTTGACAATTTACGTTTGGACAATGTGCCGGCTAACATTTAGATAATATTATTTTTAAATGTAAATAAAACAGTCTCTTAAATGATCAAGTACCGAACAATAATAATCCTCTTTTTAATATAAAAATTTAACTCCTTTTCGAGTTTTGTTCCGCATATATTGAATATTTTGTCCGTTAAATTCGTTATGTTGTAAACAAAATCCCGTCTTTGATTTTTTCGATATATTATAACGCCTTTGATTTTTTATATATTATACAGCCTTTGATTGTAGTTCTACCATTACCCATATACCTACGTGTTTAGAGTCTTATTATTTCTCTACAGCGAGTTTTTACATTTAATTGAATATATTTTGTATTGTTAGTTGCTGATGGGTTGTGCCCGAAAATGTTTCTTTTAAAATTGAAGTATTTATTTTAATTTATTTAATAGAAAATTATTTTATACTTATTTTTGTTTGCTATTGAGGTATTTATTTATTCTATATTTATAAATATTATTATTAACTTTGCAATGACAACTGGTGGCGAACCGTGTGGAGAGACAACTTTTAATTAAATGTACTAGCTTTATAAAACAACATACTACAGTCATCATCGCTCTTTGATTAACGCATTAAAAGTGTAAATGAAGAAAAAGACAGTTGGAACACGATGTTATACTATAAGTACTTCCTTACAGTGGAGGTAATTATGGATTTTTTTTAACGTTCATCCACACGTAACATTTGACTACGTGGATAAATCTTAATGATTTATCCGAATGTGAATACTGGTGAGTGTATAAGCGGCATAGTCAATGTAAAAAAAAAAACAAAAAAAAACAGATAAAATACTGTTCACTATTTTAATGCAACATTAATTTAAAATATTATCAATGTTAAGCGCGGTAGGCTGGTGGTTAAGATGCTTAGCTACTAAATCAAAGGTGTCATAGGGTATCGAGACTTGTCTCATTCTGGATCCAAGTCGTTCTTAGTTATATACCTAATCTGAAATTGAACATTGGTTATACCAGAGAAATCTGGGACAGTAAAGGCGGATTCCATGTAGAAAGGAACTGGCTCCAATATTCTCATCAGATCCATTAGGCTTAGTACATTGTGAACTTTAATTTCACAATCCCCGATTCCCTGTAAAGGCTATCTCGCTTTACTTCATTTACTAGAGAAACGTAGATTTAAATAAAGAAAACGAATTTTTAATATAGACAAACAAACGTTATCCGAATGATTTTAAAAAAGTACTTATTTTATAACAACTGGAGTTATTTTTTTTTTTTTTTATTCGACGCCTTTTGAAATCCCCGAAACAAAATTTTAGAATTTAAGGGCCAAAATAATAAAAAGCAGTTGGACAATAAACACGAGTGGCTTAAAATGTTACTAATGTTAATTATTATCGAATATACATATATATATATATATATATATGTGTATAGATTCGAATAAAAAAAACGAATTTGAAACCGCCATAGCGCTATTTAGGAGCTCGCAGGCGAAAATGTTTAAACTCCGCTGAACTTTTGACTGTTTCTAAACTGATTATTCGAATGATCCTTTGCTTATTAAAAAGTGTATTGGTTAATGGTGATTCCGTATCGGCTGACTGAGGAGTCACTAAAATAAACGCTAAAAAAACGGACTCTTGTTGGAGAAATACTTTCTTTAAGATTGTAATAATACTTATAAAAAATAAACGTTTTTTTTTTTTAAAAAAAAACTTAATATAGCCAGGCAGAAATTAGCTAAAAAATTTTCATTAGAATTTAGGGAAAATGTGAAGTCACAAATTATGAAATTAAAAGGCCGAAATTGTAAAATTAACAGACCGATAAAAAATTATGAAATGAAATCATTACAAAAAATAATATCGACTTCAAAATTTTTGCTGTGGGATATAAAAACGATTAAGTGACAAAAGAAGATTTTATTCGGAGCAATATACTGAAAGCAGATAGTATTCTTCGACAATATTAATACATATCGGAGTAATTCAAATTGCAACGATAATTAGAAATCATATTAAATGAATACAACAATACAACGACTTATTTTCTATAAATCAAATATTGAAAATATCAGAAATATTTAATCCTAAATATACCCCCATTAGATGGCTTCTAATTATCGTTACAATTTGAAAGGTAAGAAGAACGCCCATTTTTTTTTTATTTGTTCTCTTCGTAAGTTCTGTAAAAATTATATACATCTCCACCGCGTAAGAGCGATCCTACAATTGGAAAACTATTAATTTTTCAAAATAAATATAACGAAACTTTGTCAACTATTTCTTCTTTGCACCGTTCAAGGATCCTCCGTCAACAGGCATGTTTTCACAATCTTTAAGTTGCTTATTGATTCCAAACGGAATGCTGTTTAATCTGTTAGTAATTCTGTGTTAACTCATTTAGAGTGTCGACATATTTGAAGGGGGGACGGTACATAAACTATGATCTAGTTCAGCTAATAAACTGTTTTCATCTGTTGCGGCATTTGTACGAGGACCCGTGAAATTAAATGAAAACAATTCGTAACTACGACAGATATAAATATTAAATCGTAATTTAAAATGTTTAAACAACTATTCACGGTGTAATTAAATTAAGAAAAAAAAAAAAAAAAGGATAAAAGATAATAGTTAGGAATCCCTCTAAAATTCGCATCAGCACAAATTCACATTCCAGAAAAACGTTAGCATAATATAAAGTAAATATATTCCGCCTTGAACTAGATATGTTGCAAATGAAATGTATAAGCTCTAAGTGTTCCCCAACACTGACATAATTACTATTTATTAACTTTGTTATTGTTCGTAATGATTTCTGATGATGACGAAAAGCAAACGTCTTAGCACCAAAAGCCACAGCTTTTGATGAAAACTCGATTCTCGCATAAAAAATTTATTGATACATTTTAAACGTCAGACGGATCCTATCATTTCAAAATCCTATTATTCCAGTTTTTACGACGTGAAATTATATTGTCGAACGCTTTGTTGCCTTTTTCATTTTCGTTGTCTTTATCCACAGACATTTTTCTGTTACTACTTTCCATCCAAGGTAACAAAATAATTCGACTCGAAATTCAATAATAATAATAATAAAAAAAAAAAACAAAACAAAACGATGCCGCATTTACTGGTAGCGATGGTGGCTTACATATATACTAGTAATTATGTTTCTTAGTTATTTTCATTCTCTACTAACGATATTACCATTGTATCAGAAAATAAGTACCTTAGCTTAACGCGCGGTAATTAATTATTAATTTTTAATTTCACCCACCGCTAGTTCCAAAGTACATCCAAAACATAAGACATCCGGGTTATTTATTTTTTTCCATAAGAGGAAAAATAAAATAATTTTTTTTTATTCCATTTATTTATTGAAAAGTTAACTGTTAGATTATCTCACCCAAGGGTGCCAAATAAAAGTTGCATCGAAATTCCTTGTTCGCAAGCAGGTGTATGTTGATATATCCGACTGGGTTTCCAAAGAAAGTGTAGTGGGAGATGCGGTAATCAAATTTTTGTTTCAATTTTTCCAGACTTCATTCGGCTTTCTTGGCGATTCGGTTGCTCGGATGCTACTGGATCATGCGTTACTTCAAACATTCGGACGTCAGGTACTTTACACCGATTATATTCCTCGGTGACTTGACGAATACTGTTCTGCTCATCTGCCATCTTTTTTAATTTGGTGTTTTTTCATACTATGTCTCCTTCGTCACTACCGATCTTTGCCGACCGATCTACGTACGCAACCCTCAAAGGCGAAGATGAATCCCAGTCTGCTAGCTAGCAACTAGTTCTCATATACTCTCTAATATTACCAACCGTTTTTTTTTTTTTTAATTTTGTACTTCACATATGTCCTCATGAAATGTACATATTACATTACTTAATTGTACCACGAATGCTGGCTACTCTAAAACACGGTTTGAATTTGTGGTTTATCATATATATCTAAAATATCGGTAGGAATAACAACGTCCTCCGAAAGATTTCAGTACCTTTTTTAATTCCTTAAATCTAGTTTTACGAAAATGAACCAACGGCTCCAGTGAAAAAACATGTCCGATCGCACTAGCGCTTTACAAATTGCCAAATCCGAAACGAGATGTGCACTTCAGTTAACATCTATTATTTCTCTTTACTCCGTGTCACAATTGTAAATAAGCTGCCTTTATTGATAATTCATCAGACTGAGTTTTATTTGGTACGGAAAATGATTTTTATACCTTATACGAAGATATGAGGTTTTGCAGCTGATGCAGACGTGGCTGTTAGATTACTTTGATATTTAAAGTACTAAGAGCTTTACCTCTCGAATGGCGAGCATAATAGAACAGCTTAATTAAACCGCTACGCTGGTTAGCGAGGTGTTGACGGTAACTTAATAGGTATCGAGGACTGTAAAGTTAAGGTCCACAATGTACTTATCTGGCGGATCTGAATAGAATATTGGGGTCAGTTTCTTTTCTCCGGTTACTGATAATATTTATTAAATAAACGTTATGTTTATTTTTTTATTGTTCATTAAAAATAAATGAAACTTTAATATCGGTTGCTGTTTCAGAAAATTCCGATATTTCAATAATACGAAAAGCATATCATTGTACTAAATACAAAAGAGTACAATTAAAAAGCACTCAAAAATTATATTCGAGCATAAGTAACCTTGGACAGCACATTTGTGTCGCATCAATCTAAGGCGAAAAAATAGTCTAATATTTTCTTTGAATTTCAAGGAGCTGTTCAAGAAAATAAGTACTGAAAACATACCGAGTGTTCCTAATCCGTCTTTATTATCAGTGTGCTAGTAAAACAAACTATTACAATTTTTCCCGATGAAAAAAAGCTCTAAATAAAAATATGCTCAAAAATCAAAATACCAGAATAAACATTCCTTTCTTCAGTTGTTTTTTTTTTGGTGGGGTGGGGGACGTCAGCTTTAAAAATTAACCCAAAGCAACTGAAATTTTTGTAGGTTTCACAGCCGCAGGATTCGAACCAGGTAACTAAACGAAATACTACTGCCTAACCGTTTCACGGTAGCTCGGAAATGGTAATAAAAGCTGCTTTCGTGGCTTTCAAGGTAATCTTCTTTCTCTACATATACGCGTTTTTTTTTTTTTCAATTAAATTAATGATGAAATAGTTAGCGGAACCTCGTAAGAAAAAAAAAATATATATTATACACGTTCGATCTTTAATTACAATTAAAAATATAGCCAAACGGCACGGCAACAGGTATAGCATTAGAAGAAAAACTTCATTTAAAAATATCAAAGAGAAAAAAACACAGTGGGGGTTAGTAATAATTTCAAATACATCCGGACTCTGCTGCAAATTATAGATTACGTATTTTTCAGATTCTTTTTCTTTCTCTTTTAATATTAGAATTTATTTTACGTATGCGCCGTAAGGAAGGTCATTGCCACGCATACAGGAAATTTATATTACAGCAGTCAGTCATTAGTAAAGTGTACACCATTTGCTACCTGGAGAATTTTAATCAAGGCTGATGGAATCAATCATGTTTTTGTTCAGAGTGATTGTCCGCAACTGGTTGAACGCGTCAACATTCCATTTTTAAAAAAGTAACAGTAATAAATGACAACGAGATAATGAAAAGAAAAAACGAAAAAGAAACAGGAAAAAAGCGAAAAAGAAACAGTAAAAAAAAGTAAAACGTATTCTGCTCCCTGAAAGGGAAACTAGGAAATTCTCTTTACTATAGGCCTTGCCGAAGTAACCGGAATAGCGATAAATCAATAATACACGTATCATTATAGAATCGATAAAGAAGCAATCTTTCTTTTGCCGCGTACTTATCATTAATTGCGCTACAATTCAACTGGAGGAAAATTATCAGGTGGGTCGCCTCATACGAAAAAGGAGAGGAAAAAGTTAATAATGTAGATTTTTAGTAGATTGTACCCGGAATGAGTGCAGTTTGTCGCTTTTGACCTTACGCTAAGAAGAGAATGAATGTCGGTCTAATTTAATAAATAAAATAATTAAAAGGTTTCAGAGAATTTCTGTTAAACGTTTTGGCTACAATTGTAAAGTACTGAAATAAATGTAAAATAATAGAAACGGTATTTAATAATATAACCGCAGAAACTTTTTCAGGTGTATCATTAGTTAAAACTGAAAGTCTACTGCTGGAAAGAAACGATATGATTATATATAGTGAAACGAAATTTGGGAATGCGGGAATTCCTAACGTGTGCGGTGATAAACCGAATTTTAAGGACGAAGGTAATTCATTTTAAATTTGTGATTAGTTTTAAAATTGGAAAATTTATTCAATTTTATAATTAGCTGTAAAGCAGAGACCTTCGCTCGATGTTCTTTTCAAATAACGATTTTCGGTGTGAAATCTAAACAGACTTATGATATGGACATTTTTTAAAAGTTCCGCTAGTATGAAACATTTGAAAATAATTAATATCAGTAATCGGTAAAATACATTGTATATTATTTTTGTTTTTTCAAATATGTAATCGGCCGTGATCAAAAAGTTATAAGCTCTCCGCCATTTATAACATAAATGAATTGATTTTGTTCCTATTACGGATTGGTTATTTTATTTATTTTTTTTTCATTCATATATTTAAAAGATTTATTTGGTGATATTTCCTTCCTCCTTCTAGTCCTTTTTTTTCATTACCTACACGGTTTTGATTATACATCGCATTCGCCGTTTATACGTATATATTTTTTAATTGTGTTGTCAAAAGAAGTCAAATTTATCATATTACGGTATAAGGTATAATATGTTTTTTATTACAATGTAATTAAGTAGTCATTATATTCTGGCTCCTTAACGAAGAGCTCCGTAGGTTTGAAAAAAATTCGAAAAAGAGCAATAAAATCGAAAAAATTTATAAAAACCTAAAAATATACACGATGAGATTGCCGAATGAAAAACCTATACTCAATTACAAATTTGAAATTGAGTATCTTCATTTTTTGAATTTAATATTATCTAAATATAAATTACGGTTATCTTTTTGGGATCTTCAGCGTGTAAAATGTCGTGCTTAACTGATCCTTTTTTATTGCATTTTTTTTTTAAAAATTCATTTAGGAAATTCGGCGCAAGTGATAATTTCCGATTATTGAAACACCGTCGTCGCTTATTCAATGACCGGTATAGCTGAATAAATTATTTTCGTAAAAATCGTAATGAAGACAATAAGAAAGCGGCTTCCGGACTTTGTACTTGTTCCAATATTCTCAATAAATCCACTACGGAAAAGTTCTATTTATAAAAAAACAGGTAAACGATTAATATCGAATAATATTCATTAAACGTGTGACGGTGGTGGCAATCTGCGAAAGTATGTGATCTGGTAGAAATGAAATCGCTATGGAACGTTTTAACTATTTTCAAAGAAAGAACACTTCTTTTTTGGATAGCGCGTCAAATTAAACGACCGATTAAGATAACGGTTTTTTATAATTCTTCTATTTATTAAAAATTTATAGAAACCTGTATTACAGAAAATTCTATTTTAAAAAATATTAAAACGAGCCGACATGTTTCGGTGTTACGTACTCCATAATCATGGCATTAATTGTAATAGTCCATTTCATACAATAATTATTCGAGCGTATTTTAAATCGTCAATTCTTTTCCCTCCGAATAAAGAAAACAGGTAAGACAATCGAAGTGAAAACGGTAAATTAGAAATATTTAATCATTATGCATCGTTAATTAGTTCGCCATTTTATCGGGGTAATTTTTTTCTTCCTAACTAAAACATAAACGTAAACAATCGTATATTTGTACACTTCTATATATGTAGTAATAGAACACATTTAGATTTTGCTTTATCCGTACCGAATGCGAAAGTGTTTCTTACCGGATAGCAGCATGAGATTTATAAATTTACTTATTATTATTTGTAAGCGAAAAATAATAAAAAAAAGAACCTGCATACATGCGCAAGTAACCCTTCCAGAAAATAAGGGAAGATTTATTCTAATTTAATCTATAACGAATATTATTACGTACGTGTCAAGAAATCGAAATCCGCAACTTTCTTAACATTAATACGAGATACAAAATGTATAACTTAGACATTATGCAATCACCAGAAACACAAGAGTTTCATAAAATTATTCATTTAAGTGTCAGCAGTATGTGTGCTTTATCCTTCTATGTGTTTATATTTTTGTATCTATGCTTTAGGGTTCGATAATCATAGGAACAACAACCTATATTATTTATTAATATTAAGTCAGATGCACTGCCCGTTTGAAAAAATGTCCGCGTGTTCTCTGTAATTAATATTTCCTGTGAATGTACGGTATTTTTACATATTCACGCATATAGTGCTGATGTTAGTGTATTATGGTTTATTTAGTACTATTCGTAGACAGTGATTTTTAATTCTTTGGGAGTTGCTGAAAAATAATTTAACTGCTAGATGACGAAATTATTGCCGTATATAATATTTTGGGAAGAATGATTTGTTTATAGATAATAAGTTCGTTGTCAGGTGTTGAATGCGATTTTCTATTAAAGGATGGGTATAGGCAACAAATCTCTTTCTAAGCTTTTATAACTTTACTTTTGATAACTAAACCAAACACACAAATGACCGCCAAAAAAAACCAATACATTAGCCGAATGAAAGAATCATCATTATAATTTGTCAGTTCTGTTTTCTTTGAAGAAAGTTAAGACATTGAAAGATGTAAATTCCAGATGTAATAGTCATTATTTTAAATATTTAATTAGTTCATCATTTTATCACAGTAATCTTTTATTCCTAACTTAACTAAGCAAACGAATAACCATTGAAAACGATAAGAGATTAGCCGATGGAAATTCCAGCATACTCATTCAGAATCGCCATAAATTAATGAATAAAAAAAAAAAAAATCATAATTTTATAACGATAATTATTTTTACAAAGAAATAAATGTTCTGATAGATAAGACATTCAAAGATGTAAATTGCCAATACCGTCGCGAAGAAATCACTGAACATAATTAATCACACACATTTTACATTGATTTGCTGTGGGTTCCTAGCCATTCGGGAATCTGTGGTAATGAAGCGGCGGACTCCTTGGCTCGGGTTGCTGCCTCTTCTCACTTCTTTTTTAAAAAAATCCCATCGTCCAATCTCCTTCCGCTGTGCAAAGGTTTTCATCTTAGGTTTTTGGTTGGAAGTGTACGTTTTCTCTTTTTCTAACAATTGTTCTTTCTGTCTGTCTGTCCAACCTAGTATTTCTGTTAACCTATGGTTCTCTTTGTTTCCTTTACTTTGTCGTTCTGTTATTGTCTTCGTTATTCACTTGCGTCCTTAACCCATACTTTATTATCTTCCTCGCGTTTTCGTTTTTCGTTGATTGCCTCTCCATATTGTCCTCTCCACTCAAACGAAGAGCATGTTTGCGATGCTGATCATGTGTTTATTAAGTATTCATCTCTTTCTATTAAGCGTTCTGGTTTCTATTCCATTTTATTGATACTCGGTCTTCCTACTCCATATTACGCTTCTTATGTTTTATCTCTTCCCTCTCCACAAATTATTCCTATTATTTGTTCTCTTCTCCTAACAACATTTGATATCGTATAAAGATATAATTGATACGTTCCTATTCTAATTGTTTCTGGGTAAAGGTCCCCGGTTGACAGACCCCCCCCCCCCCCCAAAAAAAAAATAATAATAATAATTATTTTACATCCTCAGTTCTTTTTTCTTCGAACGAAGTAAAAACAGATAAGACATTTGAACAGACCCATTTGGTCGGTCAACATTATTCATCATCACCACCACAAAGGCCGAAATAGGTTCTTTTCGTGTTTAATTACTTTATAAGGATTCCATTCCAGTTAGTTTGGAAATGTAGATTTTTAAAAAATGAAATAGTAGATTCTTTTCTAGATTTTACTAATTGTCACTGTCCACTGTTTGACTACACGATCTTCGCATGATTAACTCGCTCGCTATTTTCTCAGCGTTCAATCTTGTTATACGTATTCCCACTCATGTTCCATTTAGCGTCTCTATAAATGACAACTGATCAGTTTTACTACGGTTGCATACGCTTTATTTCTACCTACCTACATGCGGACAGTAAGTTTTGTTAGCTCATAATTTTTCCCCTAGCATGTAGTGTACAGAAATAAAATATACGTAAAATTTTTTAACTCGTTTATTTCGTTTCCTTACCATATATTTGAGTTTACATCGAGTAACCGGAAACAAATTTAAATATTAAGTATCCACATATAATCTAAACCGCAATAAATTAATTTATAAGCGTCTTCTATCGGCCTCTCGGCTAGGCATTTCCAACAGAAATACCATCCTCTTCGGTTCTGTTAGCACATTTTCTTTTTTTTTTCCTTCTTACATATATACGAGGCACGTTCAATAAAGACCGCTACAATTCACGTTGCGCAAAGTGGCAGCACTGTATCGATTCAATCTTCACACGGCTGGTGGCTCGACTCATTAGTAACGTATCTATCGAGTTTCGTTCAGTTTTTTTAACGCGTTCATCGTAAAACGCGCAACATATAATAATCGTTTTACCCCCGCATTTTTTAAAGATGAATAAATCCGAGATATTTTATAAGAACAACGATACGCGGTGAATTTCGACTACGAAAAACGCGTTCAGAAACGATAGTCATGATGAAAGAAGCGTACGGCTCTCAGATGTGCTCGACCAAACAACCATCTATAGGCGGTACAGCGCATTGAAAGGTGGTCCTGACGAGATCTTTTTCGACAAAATTGGCATGATTTACGCTCATATGTCCCTGAAGGCGAAACAGTGAATTCGGCAATTAAAACAACTGACAAAGAATCACATTGCCCGAAAACGTCCGGAATACAAGAACAGCAATTGAAAGTTGCACATGGATAACGCTCGTCCACATATGGCTCATTTTGTCATGGAATTCTTGTAACGTAGAGGCATCGAATTAATACCCCATCCAGCTTACAGTCCAGATATGGCACCGAATGATTTCTTCCTATACCCTGGTGTGAAAAAAGATTTCAAGGGTCGCCATTTTGAGTCAGTTACGGAGCTGCAGAATGAAGTGCAGATCTTATTACAAAGGATGCCGAAAAATTGGTTCGAGCGCTATTTTGCGAATTAGGAAAAACGATGGCTCAAGTGCGTCGAATTCCCGGTAACTATATCGAACTGGTGAAAAATTTAAAGCCTTAATCTCAAAAATTAACGACGTTATGCAGTCTTTAGCAGTCTTTATTAAACGCCATTCGTATATATTTAACAGAAAGAAAAAGAAAAAAGAGACAAGAACATTCGCTATATCAATTATGATTTTTCAGCTAAGTTCCCTCATCTTCCTGTGTTTTATATGATTATGGTTAAAATATTTTCATATCATATACCTGTAATAATAGTTGATATATTTTCACGTTATATGCTAAATTTTTGTTTTATTTTTCATGACGAAGCTTACAAACTTTACCATTTTTATAAAAATCTTGTTTACTGCACTCGCTAAAAGATTTAAAAATAATTTGCTTCTTTTCCCGTTCTTCTTGAAATTCAGTGCATTCGTGTACTGCATGGAAGGAATTATCAACAGTTCTTTATTGCAATCCTGACACAGATTTCTGAGTGTATAATTTTAACATTAGCTGTGAGAAGTTACATATACAAAAGAATTTGATGTCATTCGTAGATTTCCGTCAGCAAAGTATATGTGTTCGATAGTTCGAATTGTGACATTTTTATACATCCGCCTTGGCAATCTCAAAGTAGTAGTCGTGAGTGGTGATGGAATCGAGTTCCACTTATGTTGTTGTTTGCCTCAAATTTTTTGATACTTAGTCTAAAGTTGATGCTTTTTGCATTTTGAAAATCGCAAACACTTTGCAGTACTTTAATGTATCGTGTCATATAGCTTGGATGGCAAAACTTTCATAGGATCGCATTTTAAAGATTCTAATCCTTTGGACCACCTCCACGCGTGCGTTCTGCATTTGTGTAACTACTAGCGGTAATATATTGTCCGGATCCTCTGAATTTTCTGGTATTTTTAACGTGCTATTATCTATACTTTTGTAAAAAATCGCTGTTGCTGCTGGCTGGTTGAAGGATGTTATCTTTTTCTTTCGCTTTCATTGACGGTTCAGATTGACTTTAGCATCCATCATTTTCTCCTCCAAAAGTATGCAAACCGTCTGTTCTTTCTCGTCTGTATCTGATAGAGAAAGTAGTATTTTTTGTTAATAAAGAATCTTTTTCTATCCTGTTTGTTAAATATAGAAATATAATAAGTTATAATAATAACTGATATAATTAACAAATATAACAAATAATATAAAAACAAAATAAATTTCTTAAGTAAGAAATTTACTTTGTTCTTATATTGTTTGTTATATTTGTTTATTATATCAGTTATCATTATTATATAGTCTTTTTTGTATTTCTGTATAATCTGGTAGGGTTGCCGTTACCGATACCTGCAATTTCGATACTGGTATACATGGGCGTGTGCCGGCCTCTGAAGCGCTAATCCATTTATTAACACATATTACTTTAAAGTATACTGTTGCATGTGATTACAACAACTGTGATAAGGAGTGAATTTTTAAGGAGCTTTATCCTTTTTTATATTCTTTAGATTCTCATCAGATGTAGTATCTCGTCCACCATGCTAAAGTTTTTCCTCATTTCATGTATAACATACAGGAACATCGGCAAAAATGTTAAGTATTGCAAACATCACATACGCTACTCCATCTACTTCGTCATCATTTTTTAATCTGAAAAAACATTTTTTCTGTAGCAAAACAGCTTCTTATTCCTCAACTGCTTACAAAGACATCCCTGTTTTGAAACGTTATCTTCACAATAACATTGCTGACATCCCATTTCGCACAAGCAGTTGTTTGTATTCTTCATATGCGGTTTATATAGACAATAACAATTATTGCAACTAAGACATCTGTGACATATAATATACCATTCACCTGTAGACGTAATATGATAAAGCACTGTCTAGAATCAAAAACAATCCGTCTTGCCTTCATTTTCTAACGACTTTTCTATAATACAAGAAACAAATACATGCGCATAAGTCCCGCAATAATTAACTAGTTATATACTGCAGACACTACCCTTCCACACATGTCTTCAAAAATAAAAGTTAAAGCAAAAAATAGCTATACATTTATGGAGTAAAAGTAAATAAAAATGATTGTGGGCCCTATGGTATAACACACTGTTAATTTTACTCCTAAGTACATAGCCACCAACTTTTAGAATGCACACTATATATTTTTTCATTGTATTTATTTTATTACTTTTTAAATTACATCGAGTTACAAATAATCTTAATATATATATTTCTTCTGTGCGTGTGTATATGACTGAACTCCTCCTAAACGGCGGGACAGATTTTAATGAAATTTTTTGTGTGTGTTCAAGTAGATTCGAGAATGGTTTAGATTCACAATTCGGTCCATTACAAAATGTTTTTACGAATTTATGAAGAAAATTCATTTTTTTTTGCCGTTTTTGGTCCAAAAGGGGGGTTTAAATAATTTTTTAACCGTAATTTTTGAATTTCCATAAAGGGCTCCTGTGTTTTGTTTTATATTTGAAATTTCGTTTTTAAAGAGTTATCTGGTGACGAATTACGAATTTTTTAAGGGTATTCGTTCTGAATTCCATATTATGTATTCTAGAGGTTTTTTTACCGCCCAGGGTAATCGCTCAGTTTAAAGTTGTAAATTGTCACAGATAGAAGTTTAATTGCAATTTATGATCCAATTGCGATAAGTCGAACCGTTTCTGAACTATAACAGAAATAAATATTTTTTGTCGTTCCTGAACTATCTTATTGGGATTCCGTCGTTTATAGTGTGTACGGAATCTTAAAAATCGGTATAAATTTACTTTAAGAAA
The DNA here is from genome assembly GCA_039619475.1 of Icerya purchasi. Taxonomy (NCBI): domain Eukaryota; kingdom Metazoa; phylum Arthropoda; class Insecta; order Hemiptera; family Monophlebidae; genus Icerya; species Icerya purchasi. The sequence continues at coordinate 152,423,948 of CM077116.1, read as the reverse complement.
TTAGAGATCATTAGAAACACGTTGTTTTTTCGTGTATAGCCCATCTCATCAGCTAACTGCATAGAGTACACACTTTATTAAAAAGTATATAAATTGAGTGTGTGCTCTGTGTTGTTAGCTGATGATACAGCCCGAAAAAACATGTTTCCAAAGTATATTAAATTTTTAATATAAATTTATACTGATTATTGTTATTAGAGTTAATAATGCCTTGCTGCCGCGTAAATTACATTCATTTCAAAATATTTGTCTTTTTGGTTTTTGCACATTTATTGAACTTAATTCATTTTCAGTATTAATTTTTTCTTAATAAAAAACTGAATTTAATTCAGCTAATAAGTTAACACAAAATTTACTTTCTAAGGCGGTACGAAGTTCGCCGGGTCAGCTAGTATATGTATATAAAATACACAACAGTTCTGGCTGTAGAAAATGGCGGTGTAAAAAATCGCTGTGTGAGTTTTGCATAGCGATGGTAGTCCTGACTGGTTTCCAGAAAATGGCGAATTGGGATACTTTCTTCCTATTGGGGCTTGTGTAACAAAAAGTAATGATTGGCCATGTTGTTGGGCATGGTATTCAAGAGCACTGATTTCCTGACTTATGGATCTGATCTTGTTGTTGTATGGAGTGAAAGGAGCGGGTATGATATATAAGTGCTCTAATTAGTTAGTGACTGGGCGGAACCAACCTTGTGAATGAGTGGGTGCAACACTAGCACTCCCATGTGCGCTGGTGGTGAACAATGCAACTATTATGCCTGAATCGGCATATTCTCCCTACTAGATAATAAAAAAAAACTAGAAAACAACATGAACGTTTTAGAATGAAAAGAAAAATTAAATAACGAATTGTGTATTAGGAACAAATTCAATTCATTTATGTTGCATTTTTAATGACGGAGAGCTATTAGTTTATAACTCATTAAACACGGACGATTGCATATTAAATTAGAAAAAAAAACCTTAGAAAATGTACATCACCGATTACCGATATTAATCATTATCAAATGTTTCTTCCAGCGAACTTTTAAATGTATGTATCAGAGGTCTGTTTATTTAAATTTGCCACTAAAGTCGCTATTTCAAAGCAAAATCGAACGATGGCGTGAAACAGGTCTCTGCTTTATTTATGTTACAATTAGTTATAACTTTCCAGAAGACCAAAATAGTTCGAGTGATGGTTAGCTAGTCGAAGTAAGAAACGGAGCCAATTTAAATAACAAATATACGATATATCACGGTAAATCAAACAAGTGCGAATAAAACGGAAGCTTTGAAAAGGGCTGTTTCAAGAGTTCATGCGAAAAGATAGTAAAATTAGGAAGATGACTCGAGGAAATAGAAATAAAAAACAAAGGAAGTGAAGAAAAACGAGCAAAACAAAGTTAAATAACATGATAGGGAATAATTGACAACGAAAAAGACAAGTTGCAACGAAAGCCAACGAAAAGCGAAAAAAAGAAAGGCTGTATTTAATAATAATACGGTAACGGTTAAAAAACTACTATCTAGTTATTTTAAGATAACGAAGTGCAGTTTTTTAAATATTAATATTTCTCTATTTATGTAATTATATAATAACAACTTAAAATTACTAAACTGAATTAAATAAAAACGCGAAATTAATATTTATTAACAATTAACAACAGCGGATTATCAAAACCTTTTTCTGTGTCGGTTTATTTCCTCTACTTCGCACTCGGTGGTGAGTTATAAATATTTTAGTGATATTTTTAAGATCATTTTAAATTTCTTATTATATATTCTCGATAGTTATTTGCGTTTCTATCCGGGGTAATCTATTATCTTGAATATATATATATATATATATATGTTTTCTTAGAGAGAATTGCAGTTGCAATTTATGCTCCAATTTTGAAGTTCATGTCAAACTATTTCTTGGACTGAATTTTGATATTTTTCTTGTTTCCAAAGTATCATATTAGGATCCCAAGAATTATACGTGTATGGAATCCTAGAAAACGAAAATAGATTAAGAAGTCTTTAAGATAAATGAGGGATCTTATAAAAATACGAAAAGTATGTTTTGTCCTTAATGGAGAGCGGTATTTTTTGTGCAAAATTGCAGATAGTATAGAATGGATATTTTTTATTGATGCAGAAATAATTTTTTTTTTTTTAAATAAATTTGGTGACCTAAATTAAAAAGATTTGGATAAAACCTTCACTTGTTACTACCTAAACGATCACTGCTCAAAAAAAATCTCTGACAAAAAATTCATATCTAATCGAACCCGTCTGATAAAAGGGACTTCCAAATAATGGTATAGTTTTGATTAAGTAATAAAATAATACTGATAACAAAAAAAAAAATGTAATGAGAAAAATTGAATATTGAAAAATTTTAAGGAATTCAAAACATATATGTTATCTAAAACAAGATAAAAAGAAATAAAAACATCATTAATAAAAATATTAAAACAAATCAGTTCAATAATATAACCGAACAAATTCTTTTTCTGATTATACTCAGGCCTTTTACCACATTTTTATCTTTTTCTTGTTTTCATATCAATTTGACGTTAAGCTATATTCGGAAGTATTGGTAAAATTATATAATTTCAGAATCACGTTATCAGTACATTATAGTAGTTGGAGAATATTTTAAATAATTTTCGCTACACAACATACAGTTTATAATTAGTTTAGATTATAATATGAATACCATATAAAACATGTTGTTATTTCTTAACACAAAAAAGAATAAGTCTTACAATTCGATATAATTTTTATAAGGTAATATATTCATAATTACGATTTAATAATAGTGTTCACACAGTTTTGAAGCTGGGAACAGTTAACTCAATCGAGTCCTTTTTTTCGGTTCTAAATGAAAATAGTTTATTATCCGTTTGATACAGTGCAACAGAAACTAAAAAATTGAAAAACTATAAACGTACGCCGAACCTCACATAGCGCAAGACATCTTTTTTTGTTCTTTAAGTGGTCTGAACGTCTGGCGATCACAAAAAGACGTCTTTAAGACATATTTTAACGCCCTTTGTAAAACCACGATATATTATCCACTTTATCCGTGTTTAAATTTTTAATTAATATTTATTTTCTCTCTACGTTTAGCTTAAATTTTTAAATTTAGAAATATTTTTATCGCTTTTCTTACTTCAATATTCAGCTAATTTTATTTATATTAAAATTATTTTATTCTTTTTAAATATTTCAAATTATTATTAATTGAAATGAGTTTCATTTATTAAATACCAGTAAAAATTATATTCCAAAACATGCCGGTGCTTTCGTGTTTTATAACGTTTAATATATAATTATTATAATTATACATAAATATATTTCTGTAAAAGAGCTTATTGTCTCGTCTTATTTATAATTTAATATTTATTTTAGATTTTATTAATGTAGAAATAATTATATAGGACGCAGTAGCTTCAAATAGTTATTTATTTAAGTTTAAAAATGATGCATTTAGAAAATTGTATTATGTGTAACTTTGCAAAATAATTTTGGATATATTTATTGTATTTTGTAGAAGCAGTAAACTCATAATAAAAATTTTATAAAGTTCATGTTATTAGAATGTTCTGAAAGCGCTATGCAAGAGCAGTTTAAAAATAAAATACGCAAGTTTCCTGAAAATGTCTTTTAAATGTATCTCTAATGCTATGTCCGCATTTGTGCGATTTCGCTTTCAACTTTTAACTTACATCGTGCTTTTTTCAATTTGCGTCTATGCCTCTTGGCGCATGCCCGAAAGACAAGCAATTTCTGTCCGCACTTGTTCAACTCGTCAGTGCGTCTCGTCAGTAGGTGCTGTACAGTCACCTCGAGATGAAGTCAGACGCGCTGCCCCTACTTTTGCTATGTTCCGCATTTTTAGTTTTGAAACATGGAAAAAAGAAGAAAATGAGAAGAAAGAAGAAATCCCTATCGGTTTCGGACTTTTTGAAAACTCGAGATTACAAGATTCTGAAACAAGTGAATACAGATGATTTATTGTTCAAAAACTTTACTCGAATGTCGAAGGCTAACTTTGATTGTTTGCTAAATTTGATTCGGGAAAAAAAAAGAAAAAAAGGACACACGTTTCCATGAAGCTATACCTCCACAATATAGGCTTGCTATCACTCTAAGATTTTTGGTCACAAGCGACTCAATTAAATCTCTTTTTTATTTATTCAAAGTTTCCAAACAAACTATAATATCAGAAATTATACCCATCGTTTTGAAAGCCATAATTGAAGCACTGCAGGATTACGTCAAGGTAAGTAGAGGTAATTTTTTAGTAACGTGTGTTTATTCATTTGTATTTCGTAATTGCTCGAAATAATTATCACAGAAAAAGTGATATCGAGGAAAAAATGTGCGTATAAATATATACCTAGGTATATTTTTTTAGAAAAAGCAAATAAGTAGAGTAAAATCGAGGAATTAGAGTGTCTGGAAAGTACATTAGTTAGTAACTTTAGTAAGCGTAATGTAATTCAGAAAGCACTTCATTCACAGAAGGTACATCAGTTGTTGCTGAACGTTAAAAAACGGTTCATATCAAACAAATTCCCTCTCTAATTTGGAAAAGAACGATTTGACAACTTTTGGCAGCTATCAACGCGTCTCAAAAGTCACAAAATTCCTCAGATCACCGGCGCGATATGAACAGTTGGATAGAAACATCGATTATTCTGAAGAACTTCAGTGGAATAGACAAGCATCTGCAAAAACAAATTGGAGACGAGAAATCTCAGTGGGTTGCTATCCTCGAACGAATGATGTCCATAGTATTTTTCTTAGCAAGCAATAATTTGTCGTTTAGAGGGAGCTCTATATCTGAAACTTTATACACTCCTAATAACGGCAACTTCCTGGGCTTAATGCAACTACTAGCAAAATTTGACAATGTAATGATGGAACACCTTCGCCCTGTGTTGTAAATAAAAAGTCCAATGTCCACTATATTGGCAAACGGATTCAAAAAGAGTTAATTGACTTACTTGGAAGTGAAGTTCGAAAAAATATTTTAAATATGGTAAAGTCGGCTAAATACTTTTGCACCATACTGGACTGCACTCTTGATGTAAGCCACATTGAACAGTTATCCCTAACATTCCGTTTTGTCGACACTGATGAAGAAGCAGTCAAAGTACGAAAGTGTTTCGTTGCTTACAAGCCGGTAAATGATTCTTCTGGAGGAGGACTTCTTGATACAATTTGTACGAGAATTTGATTTCGACATGATCGATTGTCGAGGTCAAGGATACGATAATGGTGCGAACATAATAGGAGTAAACAAAGGTATCCAAACCAGAAATTTTAACCAATATCCTTGAGTAATTTTTAATTTATGTGGCTGTCATTTTTCTGGATTAAGAAAGCGATGGGAAGTAATATCCAAGCACATAGAAGGATTATCCCTGAAAGAAGTTCGCGAATTCGCTGGAAGAGTAGAATTTTTAGCTTTGCGCTGTTCGATTTTACTACTCTCCTTTTCATGATACCCTTCTAAATCTTCACGAAGAAACAAATGATTCAGTTGCAGTATCAGAAGCCTTATCGCTGGTAAAGAACATAGAACAATTTCAGTTCATAATTACTATGGTGGCTTGGTATGATATACTGTTTCAAGTAAACATTGTAAGTAAGACCATGCAGTCTGAAACAGTGGAATTACCAAACTCATCGTAGTTGCTGAAAAACTACGTGGAATTTGTGAAACAGTATCGGACTTTTTCATCTACCCTAATAACAATTAGGGAAATAGCATCGCAGACTGAGGTAGATTCGATTTTTAGGCCAGTCCGATCCCGAAAATAAAAACCGTTATTTAAATACGAAGCCGTAGATGAGACACCAGCTGTTCCTGAAGAATTATTGAAAATGAACGTTATTTACCCAATGATTGATACAATTGAGAATGCATTGGTCCGTCGATTTAGACAACTGTCAAAATTCAACGATATATGTGTGGTCATTTTTATACAGAATCAAAGTAATTCATGAAAAATCCATATTGGAAAAAGCCTGTGCTGATTTGTAAATTAGTTTAACCGATGGGGGAAAATGTGATGTGTCTGGTTGCGGATTTGTTGAGGAACTTATGAGCCTGAACGCATTATTAAAAGATTTTCAATCAGAAGAGCCATTAAAGGATCTTCGACTTATAAAAGAAAATGAACAACAGGATATTTTCCCGAATGTATGGACAGCGCTCCGTATCAAATTATTCGGATGTAATAAAAAAATTTGCAAGCGCAAAAGCTAGAAAGGTGGCCATCTAGGTTTCTTTTATCAAATTGGTTATTATTTTACTTTAAAATTGTTTACTGTCTGCAGGATAACAGTTTAAATAAAAGTTGTCTAACAAAATATTAGTTATTATTTCTTATTTGAAAAGTTGACATTCAGATATGCCTACAGATGTTTGGTCTGATACTGTTTATACATAAAAAATTACATTGCCTTTCGTCTGAACGTAAACTATGTAGAGCACAATGACGGATAAGCAATTACATAGAAAGAACGCTAAGTTTTATATTTAGAGGGGCGCCATTTTGCGATCCCGCACCACCTAAAAATTTATCTAGGGCCGCCATTGTATACGGTAATACTATTCAAGTGCAAGTACTTAAAAGGGTCAAAGAAGCTGGTTTTTTTATGGTATTGGCAAACGAAACTCAGTTATGTTTATGATACGTAGACCGCTCATTTGAGAAATCAATTATCCGGGAGCATTTTCTTAAATTTATCTATGTAGAAGATGTTTCAGCTCAAACATTGACGACGGCAATTATAATGCATCTCTTACCCTAGAACTTAAAAAGCTTCTTATTATATTAACCACACTTCCAGTGTCCATTGCGACCCCAGAAATATGTTTCTCCACTCTAAAGAGATTAAGAACTTATATTAGGAATCGAATGGGTGACGAAAAAACATTACTTTTATGAGGATTCACTGTAACTCAACGGTAAAGCTACATTCTAAAGAAACTGTTAATAAGTTGGCAAGAAGACGTATACGATTCAATTTTAAATTTTAAATTACATTCTTAATATATTATTACAATAATATTATTGTATCAAAATATAAGCAAAGAATGAAATAAGATTGTGTTATTTAATATAATAAATAATAATATATAATAATAACATAGAACGACCTACTGTTTTATTTTACTTAAAAAAAAAATTATGAAAATTTCGGTTTTGAGCTCCCCCCCCCCATTGAAAAGCTATATATACGTCCATGGCTGTCGTTATCTAATATTAAAAAAATTCTAATGTAAACGGTGAATAGACAGATTTTAAAATAAATATTGAAATTACCAACTTCCGTCAATATTAGATAAGATAAGTAAAATATTCAATGAACGGAAGTTTGTTCAACAAAAGAAACCGCTTTTAGTCAAAAGAGCCAATATCTACATTCAATATTGTGCAGTTCTTATTCCTACGTTGCCATCTGGTTATTTTAGTCTACCGTATTGTATTAATCTATGCAGCATTGACGTAAATATAAATCTTTTCAACAACTTAAGTAGAGATCCTCTTCCAAACCAAACTGTCAACTCCTATTTTTTACAAACAACGGAATCTCTATATCCATCCTTTTTAAAAATATTCACAGACGGCGCCAAGTTCCGAGGTGCTAACAGTGGAGTGGGTGCTGCATTTCTTGTGGATAATAACGTAATATTTAAATTTAAACTTTCTCCTGAAGCGTCTATTTTTACAGCCGAGCTGCTTGCTACTGATAAAGCTTGTAGCTTTATACTGTTGAGAGAAAAACCTTAATATGCTCAGACAGTCTTAGCAGCCTCTTGGCGCTCAGTTATAGTAGTTTTAATTATCGCTGTCACCCACTGATGTACGATATTAAGTTTAAATACACACAAATTATAGATAAAGGAGGTACTGTAAAGTTCTGTTTGGTTCCTAGTTATTGCGGAATCATTTTCAATGATGTAGCTGATCAATCGGCTAAGGAAGCTGCCTTAAACAGGGTAGTATACCGCTTTATACCATCTACGGATCTTTTGGACCTGATTAAGAGGAACAACTGCACTGATTAGAAGAACTTCGTTAATAGTTCGCCTAGTTTAGGCAAGACATATGAAATTGTCCAATCGTCTCTACCAAGTATGCCTTGGTATAATAATATTACTTCCATCTCGGCTAACGTTACTACTATCTGTAGGCTCTATTTAGGTCATACTAGAGTGCGGTTTAATTTTTTCGATGGAAACCATTTACATTCAAATTGTAGCGATCATGTAAGCACCTTCTTTCCTCAGCTAATCATTCTCGACTAAGGTCGGACATCTATCCTTCTTTATTTACTAATCCCGCCTCTCATTATCTTCAAATATAGCCGGTTCCCTGTACTCAGCCGTGGTTTCATTCCTCTTCTTATCAACGTTCCGCGATCGTTTCCTTAATCAGACTGCGTTTTAATCACTCCCTTCTACCCTCTTCACGTTTTCGATTTTCCTTGTTCTCCTCATCCGATTGTTCCCTTCATAGTTCCGTCTCTCCTCCCATATGTGATGCAAACCATATCTTCTTTGAATGCCTTGCCCTTGATTCTGAGCGCTCTGTTTTGTACTCTAAAATCTCAGCACTGGGTCTTCCTGCTCCGTATAACTCTTCCTTTGTCCTTTCCTTTCCATCTCCAAATATAATCCCTGTACTTCAATTTTTCCTAAGCTCTATTTCCAATTGTCTCTTTATTAAACCCTTTCCTTAATTTCTGTAGTTGTTGGGTCAAAGCCGCTGGCGCGCCCAAAAGATAATATATAAAATAATATTATTATTTTATATTAAAAAAAAAAATAAGCACAGCATATCGCGAGGATATCAACCACTTGTTATTCAGTTGTGAGGCCCTATCCACGGATAGAGTCCACCTTTTTGAACAGCTGATGTCCTGTGGTTTATATCCTCCATTCTGCATTTTTCAACTACTTGTTTCTGGTGATTATACGTTGGTTATCTTTTTTTCATTTATCAAAATAAATGGAATTGTAATTTAAAAAATCCGATCAATGTCCGGATTAATGAAATTTTTTTTTTTTAATTGTCTACTCCGAGTGGAGTTATTATTTCCTTTCATATGGCGTTATTATTGATTATCGAGTTTGTTTCATCGAGCATTGTGGGCGCTGCTCTGCAGTTGCTGCCATATTGCGGGATGTGATCAATGTTAAGTTGTATTTTCTTTTTCTTACTTCCTTAAATTTTATCTCAGCGTTATGGGCACTGCTCTGCAGTTGCGGCTATATTGCAGAATGAAGTTTCCTCCTTTATACTTATTATCTAATAGTATAAGTAGCGTTTAAATAGTTGAACAAAAACAAGAAAATGTTTTCTTATTTTTTTACTTTGTTTTGTTTTCGTGCATTCAGTCTGATTTGAATGTTAGCCTGCTAGCCAAATAAACTATATATTGTTCAGTCCAAAAAAAACAAAAAAAAAACCAATTCGAATACTCTTCTATCTCCTCGGAACGCGCAGTCCTATATTCTAATTCGCTTAGCCTTGGCCTCCCGACCCCGTGCCCACTACATGCTTGCTTTTCCTTCTCCTTCTGTTGTTCCTGTATTGGCTACCTTCATTTCTTCTGTTTCTAATCGCTTCCTGATATAACTTTTAAATCCCTACGTTTCATCATTTGTTAGTCGTTTGTGTTGGGTAAATGTCCTGTATTGATGCACCCAAAGAAAAAAAAAAAAAAAAAAGTTTCACGTGTTTCTTTTTTATAATTCGCAATTATTCCTTAATATTCAGATCGTCATGTGTGTATAATTCTTGAGTGTTTAATTCCTATTGCACTATATCACAATAGATAACAAACGATGTTCATTTGGAACTAAAAAAAAAAGGTCGATCAAATTAGGAACAGATTAAGGATTTACGGGGCACGGTGGTAATCTTGAAGAGGGGCCTTCCCTTCGAAGAAAACGTAGTGAAAAAATTCATTATCATATATGTTTAAATAAACAAGTAAAAAAAAAAAATCGACTGCGTATGTATGAATGACTAATAAAATTAAAATTATTTTCTCTTTAAAAAATTAACTTTCTTACCCTACAAATAAGGATTTTTATATATATATATATATATATATATATATATATATATATATATATATATATATATATATATATATATATATATATATATATACATGTTAATATCTGTAATTTTTTATTAATAACATTATGTTTTCTTTTTCTATAAAAAAATATTTATATATATATAAATTATTATAGGTAGCAAAAATGTAAAAATAATAACTTTATTTATAATGCATTATCTACGGCGGCGGTGCCAGTCGTGTTGCATCGGTATTGTTGCTAAAGCGGTTTTCAAGATGATACACTCATGCGATGTTTTTAATCATGTTATTTTCTTTATATAAATTAAACATCCATGCTTCAAAATCCATAATTGTTTATGTGATCAAAAAAAAGTGAGTGAAACATAGTATGATTCTTTAAAATTTTTCGAAATACTAATATATTTGTGAAATCAGCAATCGATTAAAACTTGCTTTTATTTTAAATCATTTTTCTAAATTGAAATGTGTTAACTTTCAATATAAATAAAAAATAAATTATTATTAAAATTCAGCCCGTTAATCTGTGTTTGTGTTGATTGTTCTTTGTTCGCGCGTTCAGTTTCGGTTCTTATCGCTCAATTCTCTTATCAGCGTGTAAAATCGGTCCGCGTTTCTACATTTAATACATCTCTACATACAGAAATTCGGTGAGATTATTCCATTTTTATATACAATTCGTCTAACCTTCGGTGGCGGAAATATTTTTATCCCGAGGTGTCTTGCGCACCAGTGCACATATGTGTGTGGGCGAACACGCATGGAATACAAATATAATTGTTTATCTAGAACATTATGTTACGTACTCCGGTGTCGTCTAGACCTACTTCGCCATTACTAACTAGTAATGTTAATACGTGTCACAAACAACATGACAATATCGAATCAATTGAAGTCGAAACATTCGACGAAGCAAATATTGCTGATTTTTCTGTAACCCCGCTAGTGTTACAAAAATCTGGGAAATCATACTGCATTAAACGGCAGCTTTCTAAATCCAGCTCTGATAGTGAAAACTGTAACAATCAAAAGCAAGAGGGTAACGACAATACGTGGCAACAAGTTCCGAAAGGTGCTAAGCGAGTAAAGCCTGCAAATGAGAATGTGGTGCATACCATCAGAACTAAAAATCGTTTTTCCGTACTGCAGAAGGAAGACGCAAATAAAGAAACAGCTGATGATAATCAAGGAAGCAGATCTCTTAATAGCAAAACAGAAAAACCGCCGCCAATATTCATAGACAATGTCACACACTTCCAACGCATGAAAAATGCTATTGAAAAAGCTATAGAAAATGATGACTACATCTGCCGTACGCTGGCAAACAACAGAGTTAAAGTTAATGTGAAAGACGCATCCAGCTATCGTAACTTAACAAGCTATCTCACTAATCAGAAAATTAGTTTTTATACTTACCAAACAAAAAGCGAAAGATCGTACAGAGTTGTACTCAGGCATCTACATCCGTCAGTAGACGCAAACGATATTATGGTCGCGTTAAATGAGAAAGGATTCCAGGTGCGACAAGTGACAAACATCCGACACCACCTTACTAAAAAACCTCTACCATTATTTTTCATTGATCTTGAACCGAGGGATATTAACAAAGATATTTATCAACTTAAATATTTACTCAATGTTAAAATCAAAGTTGAGCCACCGCGTAAAAATTTTGAAATACCTCAATGTAAACGATGTCAGCAGTACGGACATACACAACGCTTCTGTAATCGGCCGTTTACGTGTGTTAAATGCGCTGCCACACATCCGACAAACAAATGCTCAAAAACTAAAGAAACTCTTCCCGAATGTGCACTATGTGGAGGTAATCACCCTGCGAATTACAAGGGTTGCACAGTCTATAAAGAACTACAAAAAATGCGTACCAAGCGAAATAACAGCGTACTTGAAAAATCCAACGTCATGGTTAAGATGCTGGAAGAACCTAATCCTCCGATACTCAGACTAGCGCCAGACGCTGCAACTGCAAACAACCCTATAATGAAGACTCAGTCACCTAACCAGCAGTTGAAAACGCAAGATAAATCGTACTCTCAAGCTTTGAAAGGACATCCACCAGCAGTAGTGCAGCAGCAACCAAATGATCCTAACTACGATTGTCTACTGGCTATCTTAACTCGCTTTGAATCATTGCTTGAACAAATGAACAAGCAAAATCAGATTATGATGGAGCTTCTGACTAAGCTCATCACTAAAATAATTCCATAAACAATGAAATCACTACGAATTGCACTCTGGAATGCCAATGGTCTAGCGCAGTGGCGTCTAGAAACAGAATCGTTCCTACGGTCACAGAAGATTGATGTGCTTCTTGTGTCGGAAACGCATTTTACTAACAAATCGTTTTTTAACATAAATGGCTACAGTATGTATCATACTCAGCATCCCGATGGAACTGCACGTGGTGGGAGTGCTATACTAATACGTAAAGGTATTCAACACCACCAGTACAATTCTTACCAACAAGATTATGCTCAGATTACTAGCATTGTTGTGAAAGAGCTAAACTCTTCTCTCATTTTGGCAGCAGTGTACTGTCCGCCCCGACATTTAATAAAAAATGATTTATTTGCTGACTGCTTCCATTATCTGGGAAAAAGATTTATTGCTGGAGGTGATTACAATGCGAAACATACGCTATGGGGATCGAGATTAATCAATCCTAGGGGACGTGAGCTAAAAAAAGCTATGGATTCCTTGCAGCTTAACCATCTCTCATCTGGTAAACCAACCTACTGGCCGACTGATCCAAATAGAGTACCTGACTTACTTGACTTTTTTGTAGTTAAGGGGGTATCGCTACATTACACCGAAGTTGAAGATAGTGCTGATATAGCATCCGATCACTCACCAGTTATCCTTACAATAAGTACGAATATTATAAGGAAAGAAACGCCGCCATTCCTTACTAACAAGCAAACGTGCTGGGAGAACTTCCGAATGCTAGTTGCAAACAACATAAATCTTAGAATTCAGCTTAAAACTATTAACGAATTGGAAGAAACTGTCGATTCTCTCACAAAAACCATTCAAAATGCAGCATGGAATTCTACGCCAGCTGAAACATTAAATGCTGATGTTAATACCAGCTACCCTGTAAAAATTAGGGAGAAAATAGCTGAAAAACGTAGAGCCCGCAGAAAATGGCACAACACCAGGCTTCCCAGTGATAAAACTCTATATAACAGAATAAGTGGGCAATTAAGAAGGCTATTGCAAAATGAAAGAAATAAGAAATTGCAGAGTTTTCTGCAGAGTCTTAGTCCTTCCCACGACAAGCACTACTCTCTTTGGAAAGTAACTAAGAAAGTTAAATGTGCAAAACAGCACAACCCGCCTATCAAAAATGAAGCAGGGCAATGGGCAAGAAGCGATACCGAGAAAGCTAACATTTTTGCACAACACCTAGCAGACGTGTTCCAACCACACTCATCCGATACAAATAGTAAGCATGAGCAAGAGATCTCAGAGTTCTTGGCACATATCCCTGATGACCAACAGTGCATTAAACCTGCATCCCCAAAAGAAGTGTGGCACGAAATTACGGCCTTAAAAACAAACAAAGCTCCAGGACATGATTTAATAACAGCCAAGATTTTAAAAGAGCTTCCGAAGAATGGTATATTGCTCATTACTTACATCTTTAATGCTATCTTCAGACTAAAGCATATGCCAATACAATGGAAAATGGCTCAAATAATTATGGTGCTTAAACCTGGTAAGCCTGCTAATGTCGTCTCGTCATTCAGACCAATATCGCTAATGCCTGTGCTATCCAAAGTCTTCGAAAAATTATTTATGAAAAGAATAATGGGGATTGTTGATCAACTGAAAGCTATACCGGATCACCAATTTGGCTTTAGAACCAAACATTCCACCCTAGATCAAGTCCACAGAATTGTCAACAAAATTGAAGACGACCTTGAAGATAAACGAATTTGCTCTACAGTATTTTTGGATATTTCTCAGGCCTTTGACAAGGTCTGGCATGATGGATTGCTTTTCAAAATCAAAAAGATTCTCCCTTATAATATGTATAAACTAATTTCATCTTATTTAAACGAACGATTTTTCATAGTAAAAGTTCAGGAAGAAGAATCTAAACTACACCCGGTGTGCGCTGGAGTCCCGCAGGGCAGTGTTCTGGGTCCGCTGTTTTACATACTTTATACAGCTGACCTTCCGATTACCAGTAACACACTAACTGCAACATTCGCAGATGATACCGCTGTATTAGCTTCGGATACTTCTGTAAACCTTGCTACAAGAAATTTGCAGAATTCTCTAGATCAAATATATAACTGGACAAAAAAGTGGAAAATAAGTATAAATGAAAACAAATCAGCCCACGTAGTATTCACAAATCGAAAAATGATCAGTGCCCCAGTCGCAATAAATCATAAGCAAATACCAACTCTGAGTGGGACCAAATATTTGGGCATGTTACTTGATCAGAGACTAACATGGAAACAGCACATCATCTCTAAAAAGAAAGAGATCAATCGTTTAATAGCTTCCATGTATTGGCTTATTGGAAGAAACTCGGCATTAACAATAGATAACAAATTATTAATCTACAATGCAATTATCAAACCAACCTGGAGCTATGGAGCTCAGTTATGGGGTTGTGCAAAAACTTCTCACATAAAAATTATTCAAAAATGCCAGAATAAAATACTTCGTCTAATAACGAATGCGCCCTGGTTCGTAAGAAATGATGACTTGCATAAGGACCTATGCGTTCCTACCGTAATAGCAGAAATCAGACGATATGCACTCCGCCATATAGATAGATTACATAGGCATCCAAATACAGAAGCAATGGCGATATTAGATAACGTACACAACACAAGAAGGCTGAAACGAAATAATCTGAACGATATTATTTAGTTATCATTTTATTTATATTCTTTTGAGGTTTCTGTCACCGGATGGATAGCCTCTTCACGTTATATATATTTCTCCTTTTATCATAATTACTGGATAGTCCATGAGGACTAGTTGTAATTTGTTATAATAAATATAAAAAAAAAAAAAAAAAATTATTAAAATTAAGAATATTTCAAATCGTAAAACGTTTTTACATAGAAAAAAGTTTTGCAACTATTGCATGGGTATCAATATTTGAATAGAGAATTGTTATTAATCGATTTCTCGAATGTATATCCATTATTCAATGTGTACGTTAAAGGACTCACTCATTTTTTTCAACGCAATAAATTAGATTTATCGTAGGAAATTTCTATAAATATTCATTTTATAAGTAGCATTTAGTTTATTGGGGAAAAAAAGAGAAAGTTTTATAGAGAAAAAGTATATAATGTTATTAATAATATATTTTTAACCGACTTCAAAAAAGGAGGAGGTATTCAATTCAACTGTATTTTTTTTTTTTTTTTTTATGTGTGTTACCACAGAACTTTCTTCTAGATGAACCGATTTTGATGATTCTTCTTTTATTTGAAAGGTGGTGTTTGTCATGTGGTCCCATTTAAATTTGATCAAGGTCTGACCGATAGTTTTTGAGTTATCCTTAATAATGTGGGAGATTGAAGCTTTTTGGATGCTTTTCATTCATGATTGTTTTCACCGTCGGATTAGATTTTTGACTTAAAATACTATAAATTTGCCAAATTACCATGGAAATGTAGCTTTTGGTGTTTTTACCGTGGAAATAAATGTTTTAATTTAATTGAATAAAAATGCACTAAAAAGTAAAAAATAATTACTCCCGATAAAATATATATATCAGAGTGATATAACTTAAGGTGATAACGTAATTCTTATACAACATTAACTTTTTGGAGTTGGCATCAAATTCATATTAAAAGAATAATTAAAAACTGCATTAAATGTTGATTAAATTGTTCCTAACATGAATTTAATTCCAACTCAAAAAAGTTAATGTTGTATAAGAATTACGATATCACCTTAAGTTATATCACTCTGATATATATATTTTATCGGGAGTAATTATTTTTTACTTTTTAGTGCATTTTTAAATTTTTATAATAAACCTTGAAGTCAGTATTTATTTTTTGTAAAAAAGCATTTTATACTTGACTTGACAAAGTACGATTAAAGACAGTTTTAATTATTATAAGCACTTTTTCATCATTGATTGTACTTAATCATCGAAAATTCATTAAATTCTTCCAGGTAATGTTCACATTTACACTGATGCAAATCTTTTAAGCGTTCATTGAATAAATTTTTTCCTTTATATTACGTGAAAGAATTTTCTGCATTATACTGTGTACCTAACTTTTTTCTACTCAGTACTTTACAATTTTATTACGTCATTTTATTGCTGATTTCACTAAATGAACCGTTGAATAATTTACGATCCATTTGATTTTAATGTGGATATGCCGCATGGCTGGACACAACCTAGAATTTTGTGCGACGTGGAAAATCTCACGAAGAAAACGTTATGAAAAAATGTCGTCAAGAAACCAATTTAAATCAGTTTAATTTTGTCTGTTAAGGAAAATCATGAGAAAGAAATGGCGACGAAGAAATATCGCAAAATTTTTAATTATTTTCAATTGCAACCGATTGGTAGTAAGGTGAGTGTATTGCCGTCATTTTTCGGCGCATGAAAACGAATAACTCTATCTCATACATTAATAAGAAGAATCCCGTTATGTTTTTACTTTGAGACAATTCGTTTTTGTATAGAACGGAAATTTCTCGTGAAAGTTCTTGATGAAATGTTCGAGTTGTAACATTAAGTGCGGTACAATTAAAAATTAAAGATAGCGGCATTTTTTTAATATAAACAATAACATACTTCGTCGTTTACTCAATAAATATATATCGAATGGGGTTTATGTTCACAAAAAATAATAACTTGAACTTTACCGGTATTTCTTTTAATACCGCTTTGCTATTAGTACTCGTTCATTTATGTGTTTATTCGTTTGGTTTTATTCGGTCATTTTTGTAAAAAATCTCAATACAACGAGTAATTACTGAGAAGGTGTTTTATGTACATAAGCAATCAATTTGTTTTCTCATTGATCATTTGTTAAAATTATATTAGTTCGTTACAAGGCACGTGGGTGTTATTATGTGTTACATGGTGAGTGTGTGCATAAATGTATGAGTAAATATGGGTTATATGTGACTGGTGCATGCACGTATGTGTATATGTGAAAATGTGTGTAGTACATTAAAGTGTATTTTGCTTATTTTGCGTATAGCATATGTATTGTTATGCATTTACTATATATACATATATATATACATACATATATATATATATATATATATATATATATATATATATATATATATAGATCTAATGTATACACTGTAATTGGCTTCATGCTGTTGTGTTTACCCCTATTAAATTAATTAATTAATAAATATAACGTACCTACGTATCTTACCTCAGCCATTATCACTTTTTACATACTATTATAAATGTAAATAGAAAAGAAACTTAACAAAATGTTGTACATTTCGTTACTTTATGCGTAAAAACATTTTTTTTTTTAACCTGTACTACCGGTATGTATTCATACAACAAACAGCGTTGTTCGTAACACAGACCAGTTTTGGACAACTAAAGTACAGTCCAATCTATCCATTGAGAGACTTGGACATGTAATGATTCATTTCTCTCTTACTTTTTATGTCTATTGAAAAGGGAAGTTAAGTAATTGGAATCGCATCTCGGCCCCATTTTATTTTTAGCCTCCTGACTGGATTTCCCGGCAGAATGCTTCTATACAGTTTTCTAACGTTTGGGTTACAGTGATGTGATAATTTGTTGAACATTTTTTTATACTGTTCTTTATGGGTTTCTTTGACGAATGCTATCCTTAGATCATTGTGCAAGGTCTCGTTAGATACATACTTTGGGGCTGCTGTCAACGTTCACAAAATCTGAGACTGTTGTCGTTGTATCCGCTGCAAGTTTGATCTGCTAGCACTACCATACAGTTCAATTCCGTATTTCCATATCGGTGTGATGTAGGTTAAATATGTTTGCTTTTTCATATCAGCTGTGTAAATAGTATACGGCATAGGACCAAGTGGGCTGCCCTATGGAACGATTATCCTTTCTTCGGAGTTTCAGTCGTTGACTTTAACTATAAATGTTCGGTTATTCAAATATGAAACAAAGAATTAGTACAAATACGGTGGAAGAATTATTACGCTGTTGCAAGTGTTAAGTGCATACAAATGTTCTTACGTACTTCCGTGCAGTGTATATAATTATGGAATTTCTGGTACTGACACGAATTTTTGGCTGACTTTCAGCCATAAGACACACATGTGTCAAGGATACAAAAAAACTCGGTACATTATTTATATCAAATAAATGGTTTCTCAGATAGATGATTAAATTCAGTCAGAACTTTTGGAAGTAGAATTTAAAATTAACAAGATTAGTCAACACCGATATGGAAGTATTGTTTTCCACTAGGCGAAAACAGAATGAGAAGGATTTGTATACAGATTTAGAGGCAACAGCAATTATTCGACTAATCGGATCGTTAACAAAATGTCAGGATGATTTTTTTTTTATGGGCAAGTCAACAGAAAACCTTCACCCAGCGGCAACAAGAAAGGAGAAGGTCAACTAAATACTGATTCGGTCAGAAATAGCCAGAATGAAAAAACTGAGAACAGGGACAATGGGCTGTGAAGGAAGTGGTAGAATGTACGAAGCGCAATAAGGACGAGGAAATCCAAGGGACAGCAAGCTAGAAAAAAGAATAGCACACTCAGACAAGAAGGAAGGGCACTCGAAGAATGTATAATTGGAATCACAGACAGCTTCAAGATTAGGATGAAAATGGCAGTTGGGAGAAGAAGCTAAATGAAGATGAAAACGCGAGGTAAATAGCCGAGTATGATTAAAGTGCAGATGAATAATGGAGACGACAATAGAATGCTAAAGGGAAGGAAAATCGTAGAATCAAGGCTGTGTAGGAAGATTTGGCTGGACGGGCAGATAAAAGGGGTGACTGTTGGAGAAGGAAGAAGGATAAAAATCTAACCAGAATCTAGTATGAAATTTGAACAAACGGGGAAACAGGTTGGAAGCTGGAATTTTATTAAAATAGAGGAAGGAGGAGGAAGCAACTCCAGCAAAGGAATCCGCCATCTCATTACCCGCAATTCCCACATGACTAGAGACCCAGAGCAAATCAGCACGGATAGAATGGAGAGTACGAATATTGTATATAAGGGAGCGAATATGAGGAGACACAAAATCACAGGAGTAAGCGGGGAAATAGCTTGTAGGGCACCCATGGAGTCGGAGATCATCAAGTAGCTGAAAAACCAGCGATGAGAAGAGATGTAGACAATAACGCGTAATATGGCAATAAGCCCAGTGGTAACGATAGAGCAGAAGGAAGGAAGACGAGAAGACTCAACGTGATTAATGTCAGGAAAAACGAATGAGGCCCCAACTCCACCGGGGCCCCTTGAACCATCCGTAAATATGGGCATGTGGAAAAAACAGTGGAACTCCTGCTTGCCTACAGACTTCGGAATAGGTTTGGCAGATAGAGGAAAGAAGGTTACATTGGAAGGGTAGGAGAAAACCGCGAAGTCAAAGGAGAAGTGAAAAAGACGATTAGTCGAGATAGTATAGGACAAGAAAAATCTAAGACACAAAGAGATATGAGCCAGGATAGGAATTCGCTTAGAAGTAAAACGCCAGTTTTGTAAAATGAGGAGATAGGAAGGATTCTGTTATTGTCCCTATTATCCGTTTACGTCTGAATCATACTCTTCTTCCTTCCTCACGTTTTCGTTTTCATCTCGCTCCTGCCCCTTATTGCAATCTTCACTCTGACGACAAAGCCGTCTGTGATCCTGACCATATCCTCTTTGAATGTCCATCCCTCGTGAACGAACGCACTTCTTTGTATTCCAATCTGCTGTCACTCAAACTCCCTACTCCTTATTGTGCCTCGTATATCTTATTGTTTCCGTCGATCTCAGTTGTTCCTATCCTCAGTTCCTTTATCTTATCAATAGCTGACCGAATCTACATTTAACTGATCCTTCTCCTTCCTTTCGTTTCTGGGCGAAGATCCTTTGTTGACATGCCCAAAGGGGGTTAAAAAAAAAAAAAAGGATTCCAACGAGAGAAATGAATTGCATAGGAATATTGCAAGCTAACATGCTATCTCGAAGAGCAGGAAGATGTACATTATCAAAGTCGCCGGAAACATTAATAAAAGTGGCCATGGTGTATTGCTTATTATTAAAAGAATTATAAAAAATGTGGGAAACAAAAGGATGATTTAAATATTCTTCGTTTTGGAGAATCCGTGTAAAGCAGTAGCCGGGATTTTAAAATTAAACCTGAAAACAGAAACGGAGATTATACTAGCACTCTCTTGAGTAATTCAGGAAGACAAAAAAAAACAGGAAATGGTACTACAGCGCCCTTCCTGTTATTTCCTGACAACTACTATCGACCTTATTCCTTTGAAATAAAAGTCCAAATTGTCCATCTTTTACTACATTTTTCTTACAGCGGTTACCGTAGTAATTAACTTATCGGAAGCTTATTGTAAGTCTCTCTATTATGTAAAAAGTTTTGAAATTTTTCGTGTAGCGATTTCTTAGTTTAATTATCATTTTTATTGTTCATTAATAAATCTATTTTTCTGATGCCCTCAAATTCTCAGTTTTAATTTATTTCTGGCTATGTTTAAAATGTATTCTTATTTACCACAATTTTTTTTTTTTTTTTTCGGTTTAAATTTACAGTGGTAGGAGAAGGACGGTGAGCAAAGCGAGTCAAGGGAAAATTAATAAAAAAAAAAGTTATACCGACATTTTTCAAAGAGCTTCCCCTAACCTATGGTCAAAAATAAATTTTTTAAAGTTGAAAACACGATAGTAATTAGCAGCCAAAAATAGCTTCAAGAAGTAAGTTAAAGTTTAAAATGATTGAAAAAAAAACCATTAATACAACTATGAAACAAAATTAGCAAAAAATGTTATCGAATTTGTAAAAGATTTTTAATTTAAATTGTATACTGTGTGGCTTGTCGGTTAATGACCATTATTACAACAGATTTTTACAAAATTTAATAAATTATAATTATTTATAGATTTTATTATAATACACTTTTATAGTACCGTTTAACATCATTTTTATATATACATATATATATATATATATATTTTTTTTTTTTTTGATACTGCAATGACATGTTAGTTACTAGTTGGTAAACGTTAGTCATGAAAACATTAACCTTTTCTTGTTTTACCTTAATTACTTAAACACTCGACCACTATTTTCTCTTACTCGCTTCGGGTAATCATGTGTTGATAATAATATATGGGATCATTATTTAAAGTTCATGGATAGTACCGGTACGGTACAGTTAGACGTAATAGTGCAAAGGAATTTCAGATTGTAAAATAAATATAATTTATAATAATAATAATAATAATAATAATAATAATAATGTACATTTTAAAAAAAAGAAAGAAAAAAAGAGACGAGAGAAGAAAATGAAATTAAACAAATTATGTAAATAAGATAAAGTATTATTAGATCCTAGCTACGAAATAACACTGTGCTAGTACATTTTTCATTGCTTATTTCCTAATTTTTGCTGTTCAATCGTGATCGAATGCTCGTGGCACTTTCGTCACGATATGGCCAGTTTATAGTTCTACTTATCTTATTTCAGCATCCGTGGGTCGTACGATTCACGATGGCCATGGTTGTTGCGAAGATCTGCTACAAAAAGCAAATTCCACAATTTTTTTTGTGTTTTCATAACGGTGTGATGGATCCTTAAATAACAGCATAATAATAATAATAATAATGAGAAAAAATGGTAGAGTGAAAAAGCTGAAATTGACCCAAAAGAAAAGGGTAGTTAATATAAATAAAAAGATCGGTTGATGGCCAAATGGTGTCGTGCCGGACCAGAAAAAAAAAAAAAGGTGTGGTTCTGAGTCTGATTCGTTACAACGGCAAAAATTTAACGTAATGAAACTTCAAATCAAATCAAATATCAAATATATTTATAAAACTGTACAAAACAATTGGCCAAGCAATAAAGGAAGCAGTATCATTATCCGATAAGAATTAGAGGAGAGAAAAAAAAATTCATAACAGAATTTTAATATAGGTGGGAAGAAAAGGATTGATAGAAAAGTGGATTTTGCGTTGACTGCAACAAACAACTTTTCTAAGTATAATCAAATCTAACTTTGAACATTGACGGCTAAATTCATCTGTCACGAAAATAACTTTCTGTAACTTACTGGATTATTGCACAATCATATCTTTGAAGGGGTTCCCGTTCCTTCTTTACATTCACAGTTTGAGGTGCAGTAGTTCCGCCTTCTGTGCGCATACTCTCCGGAGATGCTGCACATTCTTGTGTCAAATCAGATTAGCTCAGTCCGTACTTTCTTGAGTGCCAGCAACTTAAAAAACATTTATAATATTTAATTTGCTCAGCGGGGCATAATGACTCCTATCGTTATATTAGAATAAAATAAAAAAAAAAAACTATATTAAAATTCTGATCGACTTAAAGATAAAAATGAAAAACGAACGCTACTTCATCCATTATCATCAAAGTTGTTACTAAGTCTGTGTTTATTATTACCATAATTATATTCTCCAAGCCTAAACACGCGCACGCACATATACTCGCTCAAACATACATGTATATAAATGTATTATATTATTGGTGGCATACTTCAGAATTTTATGCAAACAAAAAATTTACTACCAAACTAGTTGAACAATTTTTAGATTACAATAAAAACAGTGTAAGGAATATATTTTGGCGTCAAGATAGTTGATAAGACAATGTGTGATTAACAGTCACAAAAATCGTGTCCTGTTAATCGTATTATTCGGTGACGCGCGGACGTTTCAAAATTCTAATCCAAATTACGAAACTTTGAAAGTGTGAATTGTTAAATAGGCAATTTTTCCGCAATAGTAAGGAAATTAACTCATATAACGCGTTACAAAATAAAGGTATCAATTTAATCGTCTCGGCCGAAATTTATTAGAGATAATAAAATAACAAGTGTGTGTCCTATTTTCTGAACGCTATTGCATTTTACTTACCCGTTCTCTATTACATAAAAACAGCGGGGAAAAGAAACACCGTACGCACATTTACTCAACTTTTTCAGGTGCCCGGCGGTAAAATGACGGCGTCAAACTATTTATCACCGAACGAGCTCATTTTCGATGCATTAACGTGAGAATTGTGACGATACGATAAATTTTTTATGCTTTTAAGGATCCGCTACAAATAGCTGAATTGTACAATTTTGCACGTTTAGATTACACTATTATCTCACCGCCGAAGGAATCTCAAACTGATTTATTTTTCACCAATTTTATCTTATCAAATTGTCCTGCCTTAATTTTCCCGACCATTGTACTGATTTATGTTGTTGCCATTGATTAAATTCATACTGTCTGGGGTAGTTTGTTTTTTACACACCTGAGGAGGCTTTCTCCCTTTTCAATTTCGTATTTTTGGCTATACACATTCTTAGTACTACTACGTTATTCGTGAGCGCCACACATTAAGAAAATTCAATTTTGAGCTCTGAAAAACTTTATTCATTTTTAGAAAATCTTGCAGTTTTAAGTAAACTAGTGTTCGTCCATTAGTTGAAATTCGGCTAGAATTATTATTAAAAATTGGAGGAAAACGTATATTTGCATATTTCCAAAGTTTTTTTTTACTCTTATACATTCGTTCATTATATATCTGAGAACATACACTTTTATATGTACTTAAAATATGAAAAAACAGTTCAGTACCATTATAATTGAATAAAAAAACAAATTCAATAAAATAACAGTAGATCAAAATTTAAACACCCTCATTTATTGATATTAAATGACACCTTACGATTTAGTACACTATAAGAAAGCTAATAATGATTTTTTTTTTTTTTTTTTTTTCGTGAAAGCAACCTCCTGTACCGTGTTTTTAACTGCTGTGACTATTACAGTACGAAGATGCGCAGTTTGTTTTTATAGATATCTCTGCTATTCCGCTAGTTTTGATAAACTGTGTTACAGATAAAATTGCATCGGGGGAATTCTCAAGAATGTTGGTGACTGTTTTGTTATTAATAGAAGGGGGTCGCCGGTGGGGTTAGTGCTGGACAGTCGCACAGTATGTGGGAAGTTGAGGGAGCAACACCTTGGCAGCAGAAAGGACAATTCATATGAGGGGGGGTTCTGCGCAAAATAAAAATAATAATTATTAAGAAAAATTAAAACATTTTAATAAAGCCGGATTTACTGGTTATAGCGATTTCAAAAAAAAAAAAATAACTGTTTTCAAACTTTTTTTACTGATAACACTAAAGGTCAACTAAACAAAAAAAAAAAAAAGAAACCGAAAATCGGTTAATAAACAGAGGAGAAAAAGGTACTGAACTGTTTTGTCTTTCCCTATTTATATATAGAATGATTCCACTCGAAATCGATTTTTATTATCGATAATCGTATTCGTTAATATTTGTCAAAGTATTGCGATATTCTTAGTTTTCAAAATTATTTGCTACTGTTCTTACTTACAGGAATTCCTGAAAAAAGCGTTGTAACTAGATTTTCAATTTCATACGACTCATACATCATTTTGATGAAGCGTGCGAAATGTTTTTTTTAACTGTTTTTAACCAATGTTTACGCATGTTTTTCTTAATTTCTTTCCGGTTCGCACTAAATTTATTATCGCAATTCCGCATTTACAAAAAAAGAAAAAGAGATCATCGTCAGAAATTCTTGCACAGAACTGATTTTTAAAATAGTTCCGAGACTACGTGAAAGAAGGCAAAGTGACGGTGTCTTATCAATTTCAAGAATATTAACATCAGTATTCGAATTTCGGTCCTCTTTTTTTAATTCAATTTCCCGCTACGTAACATTGTTTCCTTCGGTGTATTATTCTACCTTTAAATACCGCGTGAGAATGCCGGTCATTTATTGTGTCTGGTGTTCGAACATTGTGAAATCGTATTTATACATTCCGGACTAATTTTTCTGTTATCATACATATACTTCAGACCATGAACTCGTGTAGCCCTTGCAACGAATCACGTTGGTATAGTTATTGTATTTAATGTACTTCTGGTCATGGTCGTCGCCAATAGGGAGGCAGTCCTTGCTTCTGGTTATTGTTATTTCAACTATTTTTCATAAAATATATACAGAAATGTGTAATCATGCTGTTGATTACTCTTAAAAATAAGCAGTTGTCCGATTTTTATTCCTGATGGACGTTAATAGTTTCATTGAGAGTTAATGGTACGATTACGGCTGAAATAGTTCTGCTCGAGTCAAATCGAAAACACTACGATACACTCGTGTGTCACCGCGTTTTATAAAGAAGGCCGCAGTTTTGTAATATAAACGGGATTTAGTAAATTTAATTTTTTTCAACAGATAATAATATTATAAACGCGCGAAATTCGGAATCGAAAAGATTATTTCTGCAAATATATTTTTGCATCCCTTTCGTTTGCGTGTACTCTACAGCAAATCCAATTTTTAGCGCATTATCTTTAAGTGGAAAATCGTTAATTTATATAAATACAATAAAATGTTACACACATCTGAATATACATGTAATTATATAAAAAAAAAAAAAAAAAAAAAAAAAAAAAGCAGACAAGGAGAGGCGTGCATGTTACTGTACGAGTTACATTCCTCGGCAAATGATATCATCTGCGTGTTCGATGAAAGAGAAAGCAGTGAAAGTGCATTATCACGAGCCACCCGTTAAGACACGAAGAATAAGTACAGTGCGCGCAGTCTGTCATGATATCACCAATCCTCCGGTAGTGCATGATGAGAGGAACACATTAACAAAGCTATACCAAACAGTGAGACAGAGGCAATTATTGTAAAATTATTGAAGCTAATCCTTCTTACTTCATTTTGTTTTTAAACTAGTGTAACTAACTAGCCTATGTCACCGTCAATTATAAACTCGTGTAACATAACGACATCGTAAGTGAACAAATTAGTCGGGCTATTAACTTCATTTGACCAGCAGTGTAATAGGCAAATTATAGATGTACCGATTGTGTCAAATTTACTATTCCAACTTACCCCGAGGATATCTGAGCCCCTTTCGGTCAGATCGATTAGAGGCTAATTTCGATTTTAAGTATAAAAGATGAACCACGCAACCGTTCACGCTGCATCGATTTCACTGATCGATTAAGCGCCGATATGCTACTCTCGACTCCGTGTAGGGCGAAACGTCAAAATTTTAATTTGAGCGCATTATCCTATTCGCACATCTCATGTACGGTGTTGTTCGCAGTGCACACCGCCCATTATTCATCTCGGTTACTTCCGTAGACATTATTGACTAACGTTTTCTTTTTCAAAAGTTAAGAAAACCATACTTTACTTGACGATCTGTTCTAATTTTTCGAGTTGAAAGATATTTGCATACCTCCTTTAGTGGCAACGATAATTAACGATAATTATGTAGCTGAATGAAAGACTCCTTCCCAATCGGGTTCAGTGACTGTTCTAATTCTACTTGTTCAGCTGTTGCGTTGCGCCTTTTTCTTCGTCTGATCTTTAGTTCATTCTGTTAATTTGTTTCCATACGCATATACTCTCCCTTTAAAACGGCAGAATCCGTTTATAATTTTCTTTCTTTATCAAAATCCGCTATAAAACTATCTTTAACTTCAGTCTGTAATATCTTATTAGTATTTTAATCTCGCAGTCCACGGTCTAATGGAAGTAAGAAGATAAATAAAGGGAGTAATAAACGATTACGAGTTGAAAAACTGCTTCAACGAGATCTATATATTGAATCGCTAATAAAATTACTGCCTAGAATAAAATAATAATCATTAAAAATAACGCACGCAATTTATTATTTTATAAAGATACCATGGAAATACATAAAAGAACTAGCAAGGACCTATAATAATAATGTATTAAGCAAGATAAAAAGTATATTTTACATCGAAATGCCCAAGTATAGAAATCGGAATAAAAAAAAAATCCACTGAATTAAAATACGCTGGTAAAAAATATAATATATACATACATATATGGCGGAAATTAATATTTAAAGTATTATCTACTTGTAATCGGGTGTCGTACTCAACGATTTAATAATATAAAGACGAAGTGGAATGTGAAGAAAAAAAATTATTTCATCGGAAATGCACAGTGCCGAAGAGCAAACGAAAGATTTTACGCGCGCTGTAAAATTCTAAATCGACGCCCGATTCCCAAAAATAGGCCAAAGAAATGGAACTTGACAAAACTAATAAAAGACGGTGTGATTAAAAGCAAGTTTGCAGAATTGACCGATAAACTTATGGAAATGGAAGATAAAATAACAGATACAGAACAAAATTGGTCAATGGTAAAGAACTCAATAACCCGTGCGGCAGAAAAATTAGTCGGGAAGAAACAAAATAAACAAGGTAAACCATGGATAACGAACAAAATCCTAAAGATGATAGAGGACAGAAGAAAGCTGAAACCTACAATGAATACATCGAGTGAAACCAAAAGAAAGTATAACGTATTGAAAAATAGCATAATTCGGGAATGTAGATAAAAATAAAGAAAAATGGTGGGAATCACAGTGCGCTGAAATTGAAGATGACCTAAAAAATGGCCGTATGGATATTCCGTATAGGAAAATAAAGCAGTTCTTTAGACGAGATACTGGGGTGCAAAACACTGTACGAAACCAACGGGAAACCATGTGCGCTGACATGGATAAGCTATATGAAGGATCTGTACGAACAAACAACAAAATGAACCATGGACAAAATGCATAGACCAGAAGAGGAAAGCAATACTCTAGTTCGAGAGGAGTTTGAAATGGCCGTGCATCAACTGCCAAATAACACAAAGCTGCAGGAATAGATAACATAGCGGCAGAACTGTGGAAAGCTAGCGGCAAAAAAGTAAAGAACATCTTATTTAATATGATACAGAATATAATGACGAAGGGAATATGGCCGGAGGAACACTGCCAATCAGTTATAGTTCCTATACCTAAAACAAGAGATGCAAAATACTGCAAAGACTACAGGACCATTGCTCTAATACCACACGCGTCTAAGATACTGCTTACGATAATCAAAAAGCGTTTACAGTACCTAGACGAGTCGCAGGAAAGAAGCCTCTAAATTTTATCTTCTAAATTTGAATCCCCTTGCGAATATGTTCGGCAGCATGGAATGTAATCATCGATTTATTACCGAGCAGCTGAATAGGGACTGGGCAAACAAAAGTACACAACGTTGAAAGCTGAGCAACGAGTTGGCGAGCAAAAGACTGAAATTCAGTTAGCCGAATCGCGCGTTTATACAAGAGGATAAACGTATCAACAATAAAAAAAAAAAAATGTTCTTCGATTAAAAGTTAATGTCGCAAAGTAATGCCATGGAGCAACGAATGGAATTACTTTCGAGAGTTTAAATGTAAGTGTAATCGAATTAATAGGGCAGACTGAGGACAACTGAAACGTACTCCGAAATAGTATGTTATCGGTGGTTTTCTTACTCATTTTCCTTAAATGCGTTCGATACGCGCAAAACCGAGATCACTTCGCAGAAATTCGGTGTTTCACAGGTGACGGATAATAATCTATATCTCCCCACAAGCGATGAAGCGACTGATTGATTGACTGATTGGACGCTGGTATGAATTGTTTCAGACACGCAGTCTACAATTACTGCTCGTTTCTCGATTAAAACCGGCAGTAACCACGTGCAGAATAATTTAAAAAAATGAAAGTGTTATGTTTGAAAAATTTTGTATTCCGATCGTAATGATACATCGGGGGAAAAAAAGAAGGTAAATATCGAATTTATTAAATGTGAATTTCACTTCTTAGCGTTTTATCTGTGCATAGTGCTGATTTATAAATTTTAGTCAGTTTAGAAAATATGACAATTTCGTTAAGTTATCTACTACGGGAACAATTGAAACGGTAAACGCGGATATAAAATTATGCGCGATATATTCTTCGGGCTCTTTTTTCTTACTCCCGCACATAGTTCATTTTCGCGTTCACACGAGAACGTATTAAATAGTATTGTTTACAAAACAATTTACATTATTAAATAGAATAAAAACTATAAAAAGGTAACTTTACACACTCGGGAGGAGGTCAAAAAGCTACGATATCGTTTAAAATCTGAGAAATACGGATCGAAACCAGTTAAAAGCAAAACATATTTATAATATTGACGAAACTGGCGTAACAACTGTTCAAAAACTGAATAAAGGTGTTTGCAACAAAAGGAATCGACCAAGTTGGCGCCTTGACTACTTCAGCTTGAAACACTGACGACCATTGTGTGTTAACCATCAATGTTACTGGTAGTAGATTCCACCGATATTCACTTTTCCGCGTATGTATTACAATAATCATTTTGTTTGTGATAGTTCGGTGAAGTGTTTCGGAGCAGGCATTTCGAACGATGGAGGCAGGAAGATGAATTCTTGGTTTATCTGAAACATTTCAAAAAAGTATACCAACTGCTCTATGGAGCATAAAATTGTACTGCTCTGTGAAGGAAGAGAAATGTAAACATTAAAACAACGAAAATTTTAAAAAATAAATAAAAATATAAAAAAGTATCCAAAAAGATTAAAACCGGATTCATCCGATAGTGAAGAAGAAAAATATTTCTGCTTGATTTGTTTGGAACCTTATAGCCGAAAGAAAAATGAATCCAACGCATGGAATGTCGCAAATGTCCCATAATGCACTCAACAAGAATTGAGCTGCATACGCTGTAACCGTCTTTCTGTATAATTTATAGAGTAATTAGAATCAGCGGGCCTTATTACTCACCAACAAATATTCATTTTTTATTTGGATATAATAATTTAATATTTTATAGTTTTTTAAAATTTGTTTTTAGTTATGCGCATGCATGAATAATGTAAAAAAAAATGACATTTAATCTTGATTGTTTATAATATATAAGAAATAAATATTTTAAATAGTTGCACACTATTCATCATTGTTGTTTCAATTTTCACTAGTTGTTATTTCAATTGTCCCTGATATACGGTTGAAACATTTAAAGTACTGTAAGTTTTTTTTTTCGATATTCTTTGTCTTTAAGAGCATAAAACAAAAATGTAAATACATATATCTAGAAATTTTACACTTTATGTAAATAATATAACCGTAAATTAATTTAGAAAATAATGATAAGTTGGCGATAAAAAAATACATAAATTCTTTCAATTGTCCCCAGTTTCCCTTACTATTAAGTATATGATCAATAAACTAGGAGGAACTAATGGCACCTATTTACTAAAATGATAATAATTATCGATACTCATCTTGGTTACTTTACTAAATTATTATCGTGGAATTATTATCACTGATAAAACTACCGATAAAAATAATATGAAAGAAAAATATATTCTACTTACACACTTAACTGTCCGGACTATCGTGTATACCGAAGCGGCTGTGACACTAGGAGTGGAGGTGTTTCAATTTTTATCGAGGTGTAAACATCAAACACCCAACTACGTCTACTTCGACTACTTTTAAAAGCTTAGAAACGATTGGAGTTTATTTAAATCTTAATACCGCCAACAAATTTTTATCCTTGTTTATTATGCAGTCAATAAACCTCTTTTAAAATAGATATTGAGGATACAAATGATAAAGCTGATTTTATTAGCGATTTGAATTATAAATACAATTATGAATAATAAAAATGGTAATTAACTTTGATCGACATATGCGATCAGTCTGGTTTTCACGTACTCTCTTCAGAATATCCCATACATTATCCAACTAATATACGTCAACTACCTAGCATCATAAATTTAATTCTATCAATTTTAAAATAAAATCCACCATCAGTCACATAACTTTATCTCGGCTGAATAATTTCAAATCTATAGATTGGGTGGAATATCGCGAGTATATAAAGTGCGCCAAGAAAAATAAAACGGAGCAGCTTGGTAGTGAGGCAGTCACTGCCAAGCTGCTCCGTTCTACTGGATAACGGCCTACCTAAGATTTTCTCAGCTTTTGTATGAGCATAATGCTCCTCGACTGACTCAACCTCCGAACCGTTGTCATCACAAACGTCAGGTGAACATTAGTCATCCGGACGACAAATGTACACGGCGTTGAGCGAGCATTAAAACTAAACCTTATCAGATAGATTCCGAAAGGGCCGTGTTCGATAACCAATCACGTAAAATACTTAGACCGTACCATCCACTTCCTGTTCATTCTATCTCAGACATCAGAAATTTACTGGCACGTGAGTCAATCATTCGTTAATGTCTCACACTCCCCGTTCCACTCCGTCAGTATTACTTCTCTGGCCCCCGCTTATGAACCGCAGCCAAGACTAACGATCCCTATGTGACCAGCATATTTCAAATAAACGAGGCGAACCACACGACGGTTTAGACCCCAACTAACTCGCGCTTATTTGCCAACGGCATGCAGCCCCAACCTTCTAATCGTAAATGGACGCCAAGATATTTCACAGAACCTCGGAGAATAGCTGCCAACCTCATAGGCCTACCGTCAATCGAGTCTAGCTCGAAATGAAACCGTGGCAAACTTGTCGGCAGTGAACGATAGACCACTTCTAACTGCCCAGCGATCAGCCAACTCACGATACTCTTCCGCAGTAGCTCGAAAACGTCACATTTGTTTGCCGTCACCGAAGTTGCAAAATCGTCTGTATATTTTCTCAGAGTAGTTTTTTGAACAGGAGAAGCCACATCGCGGATCCGATTTGCGATTCCTGCGGACATCCACTGTGCAACCATTTTTCCGCTGACCGGCCTCCTCCAGAAGTCATAATAGATCGACGGTCGGAAAAGTAACTTGCAAACAGTGCCAGCAAGTTACCTCCGACACCTATCTTATGTAGACCACCTAAACCATCTGGCACCAACCGGTCATATCAAACGCTCCCGTTATGTCGAAGAACAGCTCAGTAATATATTTCGTCACCGCCTCATCGATCCAGCAGAGAGTTTACGCCATTCTTTGTGCTGATCTTCCCAGTTGATAACTAAATTGTCGAGCGTCCAACTAAGCCTTACCATCCGAGATGCCCATCAGACGAGCACGTACTAATCCATCAGGCCATTTTCTTAATATCGACAGCAGTCTAACAAGTGTCTACTTAGCTTGAGGCTTGTGTCAGATTTATGTCTGCCAATTTTAAAATTAAACGCGAGTCCGCCACCTTTCAAATGGTGGAGATGTTTCCCTAACCGGGACAGATACTGAAGAGACAGACAAGCAGCTTGCATTAGTTTCTCAACACTTCCTGCGCAATGCACCGAGATGTCTCTTGCCAGAGCTGTGGTAACAAGCCAAGTTTTCTTCAGATCTTTAATTAACGCTGATTAGACACAGGCCTATATCTCGTAGCAAGCGTTACATTGCTTCCAAAGGCAATATTTTGAAATAAATAACAGGTTGTTTTTTAAGGAACCATATTTGTAACAAAAAAGGTGAATTTTCATACTATGCTATCTTTTTTCCTTGCCGAAAAAATCTGTAGACGGATTTCATTCTAGTTTTTCGTAACCCGCTCTGTATCGCTGACGCATCAGAGTAGTTTGAAACATAAAAAAGTCGGCAAAGATTCAATTTTTATTTAAAATAGTTGTAGTAGTAAGCAACGGCCACTGCGATCTATACAATGACAAATTATCATATTGCTTTGTTAATGAAGTTAAATGCGCTTTTTATGTTGTTAATATGTAATAAAAAGATTTCGGTTACGAACACACGAAAATACTTTTATAGTTAAAATATTTTAATTTTAAATAAATAGATTTTTCATCTGAATGCATGTGCATTGTTAATATATCATTTGAAAATTTATTAATACTTAAAACACTAATAAAGAAGTAAATCATATATATTTTTAACCACTTTGAAAACTGTCCTAATTCTCCAATAAAATTCCTCGTATGTTCCAGTTTTCTAATTTTTTTTTGAATTATTTATTACGGATTTCTTTGCCATATATATTAAAAAATAACCATTAGCCGCTGTTATGACTTCTGTAAAAGTTTTTCTACGATGATGCAGTTATGGGCTCAACTATGTATATCCGGATACTTTAATTGAAATCTTTACTGTTTCAAGTTTTTGTTTTTTGGACGATGATCAAAAATAACTGAAAAATGCAATTCTAAATATTTTTTCTAATACAAAAATATGGTTTCCTGTTCATCGTTCATGATAAATTGTTTCTCTGCGTTATCTGTAACTGGTTGCATTCGGTCTTATCAGCGAGCTCAGTGAAATTGTTCCATTTTACGAGTATATAATAATTAATTTCATCTTCTAAACGTGTTATTCCTTATCTCTATTATTATTCGGTTGTGCGTGATTATTTAATTTTCGTTTATGTAAATTAAAACCACATTTATTTTAGCTATTATTTGTCTCTTACCTTTGGGTCGGTTTATTTTCAATTTACTTTTAGTATCTTTTTGTTTTATTTTTTAATGTGATTTATTTACTTTCTTTTTCCTCCCTCTAATTATCTGTGTCCTGATGTGTAGTTTACCGTTATACTAGTTGATGAGTTTGTCTAAGGGGGGCCGCCGTCAAGCGGCCTCTTTCATACCAGCTTATCGCTCAATGCGGTCGAGATAATAACTTCCAATAAATAGAAGCCCTCCAGTCCGGCTTCTCTAAAATCAGGTCAACCCATTGAGAAATTTCGTACATGTGATGCTAATCACATTTTCTTTGAGTGTCCTGCTCTTCGTAACGAACGCTCCCTTTTATACAGTCAGCTCCTGTCATTAGGTCTCCCTACTCCCTATAACTCTTCCTTTATCCTCTCCTTTCCTTCATCTTCTGTGGTGTCCGCACTGCTGTCCTTTGTTGCGTCCATTTCGGACCGCTTAGTTATTTAATTTCTTAGCGTAGTTTTCTTGTTGTTGGGTCAATGCCGCTGGCGCGCCCACAAAACAAAAAAAAAAAAAAAAAAAAAGTTTCGGATTTTGCAAACCAATTTGGTTAGTTCTGTAAACTCCGTAGTTATAAAATCATATAAACAATAAAAAAAGCCGAAAATACTAATATTAAAAATATAAATAATAGTATGGTACTGCAGAAATAATAGTAGCAACAATAATAACAGCAATAACAACAATGATAATAATACTAATTCTAGTAATAGTAACAATGATTATAATACCAACCAAAGTAATAATACTACTAACAATAACATTTTAACCGGGCATAATATCGATATTTTCCTCTGCATTCGGATTTGTTTAGAATCACTTTTGAATAAGAAGATCGGCTGTCTATATCCATTTTCAGCTGCTCAAAACCACTGCGATCAGCGAATAGCCGGCAGGAACAGACTTCGGTTATTTTTTAACGATATTTCTTCATTCCGCGAATTTCTACTAAACACTAGTTTTTCAGAAAAATACAAATTCAAGGCTTTCATTCCAAGTACGCTTCTATTTTCGTGTAGTATTGTTCGGGATACTCCGATCGGTAACTCTGAAAATTATCTTCTCAATGATGTATCATCGCAGATTTCAGTTATTTCCATACGGCGTCTTAAAAAAAGACCTTCGTCCAATTTCTTTCTTCCAAAATCCTCGATTTCGTCCATTTTTTTTTCATTTTCCATGTCCGATGGAACTTAGCGTGAAATTTTCTATCCAGTTTCGTGTTTTCTTCGGAAAAATATGCCGTAGTAAATCCCGTTGTAATAAATACGGTGAATCACATCGACCTCAAGTATAATTAAAATGTTTAATTGTAAAAGCCAACACGAATTCACTAACCAAGTCTTTCAAGAACAGCTTGAAATGAAAAAAATATAATGGCGTTTGAAAATATATCCTCTAGTGAAACCTTCGAATTAAAAAAAGAAAATCGTAAACATATTCCTTTTCGATATCTTCAAAAAAAAAAAAAAAGTCCGATTGTTTCAAAACCGAAGTTTTATAATTTACTAGCTGACCCGGCGAACTTCGTACCGCCCCGGAACCAATAAATATTGTGTTAACTTATCAGCAATCAATACTCAAAAAAAATTAAGTTCAATAAATGTACAGAAATCAAAATGAAAAGTATTTTTATTACATTGAAATAAATGTAATTCACGTGGCAGCAAGGCATTATCCCCCTTAATAACAGAAATCAGTATAAATTTACTTTGAAAAATTAAAATAAACTACTTTTTGGAAACATGCTTTTTCGGGCTATATCATCAGCTAACAACACATAGTACACACTCAATTTATATACTTTTTAATAAAGTGTGTACTCTGTGCAGTTAGCTGATGATGAGCTATACACGAAAAAAACCTGTTTCTAAAGTAATTTACTTTCTTAAAGTAAATTTATACCCTTTTTTAGGATTTCGTACACATATAATGAACAGAATAATCCTAATAAGATGGTTCAGAAACGAAAGAAATATTCAATTATATAATAGCTCGGAAACGGTTTGACTTATTGGAATCGGATCATAAATTACAATTAAACTTCTCTATCTATGACAATTTACAACTTTAAGCTGACCGATTACTCTGGTCGGCAAGAAACCGTCTAGAATATATAATATAGAATTTAGAACGACCTCAAAAATCGCCCTTAAAAAATTCATAACTCATCATCAGATAACCGTTTAAAATCGAAATTCAAAATATAAAACAAAACACAACAGCCCTTTCATAAAATTTAAAAATTATGGTTAAAAAATTATTCGAACTCACCCTTTGGGCTAATAATTAGCAAAAAAAAATGAATTTTCTTCATCATTTATTTTTTAAATTTTGTATTCTGCTATTCGGGACGGACAGAAATCCAACAAATCAAAGATCATAAAAATCGGTCCAGCCATTGATTTAACTAACCCGACTTTGTTTTATATACAATGCCTGTCCCACAGGAAGTGAGAGTAACTTTGGTGTGAGTAGGCACCTACTCACAGCGCGTTCGCTCCGGGTACATCTTAAAGCTCATTTAATTATCTATCGAATGCAACAAACCGGGAGTTTCTACCTCCCGGGGGTTCGCCCTGCAGCATCGATTTGAAAAAAAGTGTTTCGTCGACCGCCACCGTTTGTTTAGACAAAAAATTACAACATTTTGGAAGAAACTGTATTTCAAAATTTTTACATAAATTATTACCCATCTTCATCATTCATATTAATCTTCTCAAAATAGGTACCTCTGGCTTGCAAAGGTCGCTTTAAACTCGCCGACAGGTGTTCTGTTTAAAATGGTCTGTACCGCATTCACGACTTCTTGATCGGTGTCGAATATTTTTCTAAATCGCCCTATGCTATCGAAATATTGTTGAATTACCGAGTCGAATATCATCAGGATACGCTTCTTCTTTTAATAAATCTAACGTCTCTTTAGCGTTTTTTGCAACCAACAATAATAACGAATCACATACCGCTCTGTTCTTGCTCAATACCTTTCTTATCCATGTTGACAACACAAAACTGCACGTGGTTTTCACAATTTTCGTCTTACTCTTTCGACTATAAAACATGTAATAATGATCGTAGAAACGTCCGGTTTGTTGCATTTGACAACTGATGGAATGACCTTTAGGATTATCTGATTGCGAGACCCGTTACGATCCGCTCCGCTTGCAAAAAATTGTAGGGGTTGACAAAACACTTTTTTTTTCAAATCGATGCTGTGGGTGTAGGGGTGAGGTATGAACTTCCGGTTTATTGCATTCGATAGCTAATTAACCAAAGTTACTCTCACTTCCCGTGGGACAGTCATTGTATATAGATAGTAGACCCGGCCATGCGTTGCTATGGCTCAGTTGTAATACGTTGAATTACTATTATAAAACTAATGTTTACTGATAAAGATAAAAACGTTTTAGCTAATCTAAAAACACACGGGATTGGGCCTTCGAATTCACTTTCCGAGTGGTTGGAAAACATTTTCAATGCCTGCACACGTTGATTTTTATGAATATACTTTTATGTGTTTTTTACGGACATTTAGCAGTCGAAGTGATAGACGTCTTTTTATACATAGTCTTTAATAACATTTTAAAATTCTCTTTTTTTCGCTAAGATAAATAATAAATCACAATATTTGTTACGACTGAAATATAAAAAAAAACACTCATCGCACAAATGTGAACATATTCATTCAATATTACCAAAATTTTCGAAAATACCGAACACACTTTAAAAAAGAATACACATAGATAATATGCGAGTAACGGACGGGCGGATGAAGCACATTTACCGAAACAAAAATACGAATAGGTCTGAATAACTCGGAACACGAAATACATGCAAAAAATGGTTGATGCACTTATTGTAATGTTTCCGGTCAATCTTTCAATTTCCTGTCGGTAATTAATTTTTCGGATCAAAGACCTTTCAGTTGTATTAAGGTCTCATTGTTGGGACAATCTCTTTGTGCTTCTCAAATTTCTTTCATTACCTGATTGCCGGACATGAGTTTCATTTTTTTTGTAGTTCTCGCGGTACTTGTGAAGTCGGGTCGTTTATTATTTTCTTTTCTTTTTCCCGATTTAGGGTGTACCATGTTTAAGAGAAATGTAGACCGGTTTGCACTGTACTCGCTAAACGACCATTCGCCTACATTGTTCTGCTACATCTTTTAATTATATTTTTAGTTTATCGTTGCGACCATTTAATGACGGAAAATTTAGTCCGCTACAACACCCAAATGTTAGATGTAAGCACGTCTGTGATCCAACCAATTTGAAAAAATTTCCGACTAAATCACTGCAAAATGTAATAAGAATATACTGCACATAAGGGGAGTTTTAAAATGTGCACAACATATTCTCAGTAATTCACTTTCACAAACAAATATATAAATACGCAAAACATTTAATATCTGCATGTAAATAGGCAAAGTCTTTTTTCGCTTATTAACCAATTTTCTTTTTCATTTTTTGTTTGGTAGCTATTAAAAAGCAGTTTTTTTTCTTATTTTAATATAAAATTTATACCAAAAAAAATAAAAAAAGAACTGTTTGTTAAGATATTTTCGATTCGTTTATGTTTCTTTTTTTACTGCATGCGTAGCGCATGATTTCCGTACCGTCATTAAGAGACCGCCCGCTGATCGGCTGAGAGTCAAGACCGACGCCTTTTTTTGCCTATTCGTTCCTCGCCGTTTCCAGGTATCTGAAATTACCCGCTCGCCTGTTTGGCCTACCGCTTGTTTTATTGCTTAGCGTATTCTAGGCGAATTTTGTAATTTCCGTGCAACTTTTTCAAATTTTTTTTTGTAGGAACCAAATTTAAATCTTAGCCAATATTTTAGAAAAAAAAATCAGCAAAATCGGTCGAGCCGTTCTTGAGTTACAGTTTTTTGCGAATTGTGCAATTTCGGTGCAATTTTTTTTAATTTTTTTTTTGTTACAAACCTTCTCCTAAGAACTACGAATACAACAAAAAAAAAATTATTCAAATCGGTTCAGCCCTTTTGGAGGAGAAGCGAGACCCACATAAGGCAACTCATTTTTATATATAAGAAATACTCTAGGTCCTCTCCAACGCCAACTCTTTCCCTTCTTAATTTTAAAACCACATTCCAACCTCCTCCGGAATTTCCTAATCTTCCTTGCAGCCGTCTTTCCTCCACTTTAATGGATGGGCTTTCAACAGATCTTTCTCCTCCTCTTGACAACTTCTCCTCCATAAACAGTAATTGCTCAGTACTTAATACTTCTGTTCTTTCTTAGCTATTTCTAATCCTTTTACCTCTGCTCCTTTTTCATCAGTTAATTCTCTATTCCAAGCTATCACGAAGCTTCTTGCACCTAAAAACATTTTATCTTTCCCATCCTTGCTAACTCCTTATCACTTTTCCTGTTTATTTAAATTAATTTTAATTAATTATACTTTTTACCAACGACAAATAATAAGCGAAAATAAATTTAGAGATCCCCTTTTTACTTACTTATACCATTTTATAATTATTTATTTACGAGTAGCTATTTTATTTCCTCATTCTCATACTGTTATATCTTTTTTCTCCTTTATGTTGGATTATGAGATATTCGGACGATTTTCCCAAAGGTTTGATTGCAGAAAATGTTTCCCTAATTATCGAATGTACTGCCAGTGAAGTGGCCAACTTCGTTGACAGGCTCAAACATATTTATTTTAATGTTGTCTTTCACCAGTGTATTCACGGCATGATATTTTTGAGACTTCTGAGACTAAGTTACACTGTTACTACAATAATGTTTGTAATGAAAATAATAATTATAAATAAAATTTTTTTCAAGTAAGTCTCATCTAGCAATAATGGCAATGCTCACAATGCCCGATGGGAAAAAGAAAGTAACCATAGTGAGTAAAGATTACAATGCAAAAGAAAATGAGAAAGTTTTAAATAAACAGATAAAGAATAAAATGAAATAAAACTAATCGCCTTCATTAACAAAATAATAAACTCTAATGAATGAGGAAAAAGAAATTAAATAAGACAAAAATTAAATAATAATCTCTTTTTCTTTCAGTAAACCTAAAAAGAAAAAAAAATCTTATCACTGTAACAAAATAGGCAAAAAGTACATAGTGGAGAATAAAAAATGCCGTACGATGAAGTAAGGTCATTAAAAATCACAAGTCTCTTGCCATCAAATAGGTCACAGTTAAATAAAAAATGGTTAATATCTTCTCTGAAATATAGTTGACAATAGCTATTGCAATCTATGCAATAACCAGTATTTGAAAAGTTTAAACAATGGCCGAAACGCAGCTTACACACAACTGTCACAAATTTACGGGCCATACTAATTGAAACACTGTGATAGAACCAAGGTATGATCGGAAGAGATGGTTGGACAGTATGGAAATATTTACCAGGACCTTGATCACTGCTTGTATAACTCATTCAACCTGCAATATTATTTCTTTTGGCTTTATCTAAAAGGCTGAAGTATGAAATGAATGGAAACTTAATACCTGACTTGACGGCTTCTTTAGCAATTGAATCAACTATGTCACTAAGTAATACCCCACAGTGGCCTGGAATCCAACAAGACTTAATGTCTCCTCTAAGTTTTGAAATTTTAAAGTACTTTTTTTAAATTTCATAAATGTATGAATGGTATACTTAAGGTTACTACTTTGAAGGACTGTCCAAGAATACTAAAAATTCTTCCCAAGACTAGGACACATTTTCTGCAAACTCTAATGTTTTCTCAATAGTGAGAAGTTCAGTCATAAAATCGAAACGTCCGGAGGCAACCTAAATTTCTGCTCGGTAATACCTTCTATAACAAACCGTGCTCCTACACTTCCATCAAATCTGCGAACTTAAAACCAGCGGTAAAGATCAACCGGTAACCAGAATGTAATTAATTTACGGCACTTTCACAGTATTGCCAGGCAATTGATGCAAATTCTGGCTTTTGAAGGTATTACTATTAATGTCTAATTTGATAACATTAAGGTCGTAACTTAAATTAAAATAATTTGAGGGGAAAATTGATAAAAAAGCTGGATTGTAACTGTAATATGTCTTGAGCAAGAGCAGCATAACAAACTTCCAATTGTTACTTAATTGCATTATTGTGCCTATGAGTTGCGGATATTTGTAATTACAGTACCCAAGTACAAAATTTATCAATTAAATAATTTCTTCTAATATGCAGAGGAGTAGTTTTAGTTTCCATTTGAAGATCAACCGTAGGGGACGACCTGATGTTACCCGTAATTAATCTTAATTCAAGAATCTATAATGAATCTAACTTCCTGAGTTGAGGTTTCGAAGCTCACTCATAAAAGTAGCTGCATAATCCAGTTTCGAATATTAGTCTCACTGTAGCTAATTTCACTGTTTACACAATTCACTCCCTTTTATACTTTAACTACAACGGACGCCAAGTTATATCTTCTGATGTCTTTAATAATTTATTTCTTTCACTATCGTCTTCTCTATACTTTTTATAACTTCAGTCTTAAATTTTCCTGTGTTAGATGGACTTCTATCGTCTCTTTATTTTTAGGTTTCGTTTACTCAACAACTCCCCTATAATGTTTTCTTTTTTCCCTTTCATTATCTTTCCTTTTAACTTACTAACCTCTATTTCTTTTCCCCCTTTTTACTACTTTTATTTTTATTTTTTTCTTTTCCTCTTATTTCTTCTCCATCCTCTTTTGTTTTTGATGTTATTACTGTCTCTAACGCTTTCGCCTTAGAGCTTTTTTTTATAATTCATCGTGCCTATTTCTCGTAACATTTTACAATGGAATTGTCACAATCTTCGAGTCAATAAATATTCATTAGAGGATCTGTTGGATATCCACTATATCAGTGTTACCCTTATCTCAGGAACGTGACTGCGATCGGAATATCAATATTAGAGGGTATAGGCTTGTTCGATGCAATCGCAGCGGTAGTTGTAGTGAGTCCGTAATTGTTATTAAGAACAGCACCTTCTTTCACTCTTGCGACGCCTCCTTAAATTCCTCTTCGAGTCATAATCAACATAACATGGCATACATTTTCATTTTTTCCAATTTTACAAAATAACTTAAACGGTATTCCGGTCTAGAAGCATAATTTTGAGCGTTTTTTCAAGCTCGATAGAAAAAAAAAACAAAAAATATTTTTACTATTCATTTTTTTTTCAAGATATTTATTGATATCTTAAAAATATATAAAAAAAATTGGAGTAAAAATAATTAAAATTAAAAAAGTTGCAAGTTGGTAAAGTTGGGGTTTAAAAAGAAGAGGAGGTGTTCTAATTGACACGATTACAGCCCTTCTAGTGATCTAAAATAAAATTTAAAAACAGATTCTTAATCAGTAAGAATGTCGTTATAGCCTCTACCTAAGAGAAAACGAAATTTTTTCCCGCACAAAATGGTGACTGTCTGAAGAAAAAAGTACACTTAGAAGCATCAGAAACTCACATTACTCGGAGCGCTCAATTCGACTCGAACACATAAACTTTAGCACCAATAGTAATTCCCATGGCATTGATAATTTTTTAAATTGGTAAGAACCCTTCATTGAAAATGCAAACAGCTATATAATTTGCGACTTCAATTGTCCGTGTTCCTGCATGTATATCTGATTTTAACGAGATTTTTACAATCTTTCTTCGACTCGATGCTACTGGACACACAGTGTACGGATGCGCTCAGGCACATATTACTGTCTTAGCTTTCGACTACCACCACTCAGACACCAACGCAGTCTCGACTCGATTCGACTATTTTTACGAACGTGCACGGGGATTTTTGGTTTTGACCGAAGAAGCATCCTTGACGGAATCATATGGCGACAGAAAATTAGAACGATGTTTGAGAAATCGCGAATTAATGAAATATCAGGAAATATTTTCTAGCTCGAACACCGCCAAAAAATAAAAACGCTATAAGTACCGAATCCGTCTCACATTTTACACACAAAAATTAAAATTAATTCTCAAAACGGTTTATTTTCAAACTATCAGCAGCGTACGCATATTTACGTTTCTTGAATATTGAATCTAAATTGAGCTAAATTGAAAACTGAACACGAAAAGGTTTTTCAAAAAAACAAAAAACGTTACTGCGACCTTCGGTTAATCGATTTTTAAGTGTTTGTGGTTATACCTATATTCACACATTTATATAATATTATCATACCAAAAATGATCAGCCTCGACGTGACGGGCTTAGTTGTTGCATCACTAAAATAGCTGTAACTCCGTAAACTATTGGAATTTAAAAATTTTTTTTTTTCGAGGGTATATTCTTAAAGGCACAAACTTTAAGAATATGCAAAAAAAAATTAATCTTTCAAAATTCTATACCAGTTCCCTATCCCTCCAATATTATTTCCATTTATGTTCTTCCCAGCTATGACCTTCATCATCACCCAGAGTATTCTATTTATATCACTAATACACCATCGGCGCCCTGGTGTTTTCCGGTTTTTAGTTCTTTCGATTGTATTACTAAAAGCCATAAAAAACGCCTCTAAAAAATGCATCCCACGAGGGGCTAGGAAAGCTTACATTCCTGGAATGATGAGTCATCTTCTAGAGCAGTATGCAGATTACTGCAGAACATTTGACGTAAATCCATTTGACAAAAACACGTTAGAAGCAGGTAACCAGCTCATGGCAGAAATCTCTGTAGAAAGAAACAAAGACTGGTGCAGCATGGTTGAAGATTTAAACTTCAGCAAAGACAGTCGGAAAGCCTGGCAGCTACTTAAGAAATTGAACAATGAGAAAAACCAACGTAACAGCACATCAACGGTGACAGCTAATCAGGTAGCTCATCAACTACCGCTTAACGGAAAAACTAAAGGTCGGAAAGAAAGGATGGCTATTGTACGTGACTTGTTGACTGAGGAAAATAATTTCAGCCAACTCATCAGTAATGACGAAATATATGACGCTATAAAGAAAGCTAAAATCCCGTAAAGCGGCTGGAGTAGATGGTATATTTACTGAACAAATCAAACACCTTGGTA
The DNA here is from genome assembly GCA_039619475.1 of Icerya purchasi. Taxonomy (NCBI): domain Eukaryota; kingdom Metazoa; phylum Arthropoda; class Insecta; order Hemiptera; family Monophlebidae; genus Icerya; species Icerya purchasi. Next base: position 152,380,336 of record CM077116.1, on the reverse strand, counting down.
CGGCAGCGATAACTTGGTTTCAACAAATGTTTAATGAATGCTTAATAAAAATGAATATCCCTAAGCAGTGGAGAAAAGCTCACGTCATAGCTGTTCAGAAACCAGGGAAAGACGTAAATAATCCACAAAATTTCCGCCCAATACCCCTGCTTTGTCATTTCTATAAAATATTTGAACGAGTGATACTAAACCGCATGGCAGAGAAAATTGATCAGAAACTTATTCCCCAGCAAGCAGGTTTTAGGCCTGGAAAGTCGAGTACCGGCCAGATCTTACACTTGAGGCAACATGTAGAGGACGGATTTCAAAAACGCAAAGCCACTGGGGTCGTCTTTGTGGATCTCACTGCCGCCTTCGACACAGTTCACCACCGTGCACTCAAGCACAAAATATACCAAGTTACCAGAGATTTTAAATTTACAGAAATTATCTCGATGCTATTGAAAGATCGGAGATTTTATGTCTCATTAAATGGGAAGAAGAGTTCCTGGAGACTTCAAAAAAACGGGGTTCCTCAAGGTGGCGTCTTGTCACCGATCTTATTTAATATATATATATAAACGATCAGCCGATGACTGATAATATTCAGTATTTTTTGTACGCCGATGATCTGGCTTTAGTGGCATAGCACGACACTTTTGGAGAAATGGAAAAAACGCTAAACCATGAAATCGGTGAACTTGATACCTATTTCAAGAAAAATCGACTGAAGCCAAACCCGATAAAAACAGTGACTTGTGCCTTTCATCTAAAACATCGTGAGGCAAAGCGGCAACTACAAATTAAATGGGGAGATACCGATCTGAAGCACAAAGATAATCCGAAATACCTGGGCGTTATACTCGACAGATCGCTTACATACAAACAGCACTGCGAATCAGTTAAAATGAAAACCATGACCAGAACAAACATAATACGTAAACTAATCGGTTCTAGCTGTGGAGCTAACGCAAACACCCTCAGAATTTCTTCCTTGGCGCTCTGTTATTCTACTGGTGAATACGCATGCCCTGTGTGGGGCCGCTCAACACACGCCAAAAAGATCGATGTGGCTCTAAACGAAACATGCAGGCTGATAACTGGATGTCTGAAACCAACTCCTCTATCAAAACTTTACAAACTTAGTGGTATCGCCCCTCCAGAAATTCGACGGGAGGTAGCTGCAAAAAATGAAAGGTTTAAAGCAGCCAACGACAACCGACACCCGTTATATGAATATAAGGGACTGGCTGAAACAAGATTAAAATCCAGGAACAGCGTTCTACAAAAGGTCGAAGAATTGACAGGCACTGCAGAAAAGGAAAGACTTCGTATATGGAACATAAAAGCAAACGGTACACAAAAGGTGAAAGCACTGCATAGCGGGAATCATCTAAGCTACAGTCTTTGGAGAACCCTGAATAGACTGAGAAGTGGAACTGCGCGCACAAAATATAATCTGTACAAGTGGGGAATATCCGATAGCGATCGATGTGACTGCGGTGAAGTTCAGGACTATGGTCATACATTGATAACGACTTGATAAAATTTATAAAATATTGGACAACCTGTTATATTTAGTCGACCGGACACGAGAATAATAATAATAATAACTAATTTAAAATTTCGTAATTACTTAAAATGATTTATCTTTGAACCACGATATCTTACGACTCAATTTTCCTTTTTAATGATTTTACTTTCTGTTTTACCTTACCACTGAGTAATATCTGGTAGATAACCTGATTATCAGTGACATTTGGTATTCCTTTAAGTGTAGTGTCTTCCCCCCTCAATTTCTTTAGCAGTTGTCAAGTTTTCTGCTGTCCTTACTAAAATTTAAGTTTTCAGCCAATTTTCCACAACAATCTTTCTTACGATTTCTAAGCTCATTTTTATACGTCCATTGTTAAACAGGTGTTCGTTAAATTTATGGATGTAATTTTTTGTATCATTCTAGAAGGCATTTAGTCAATATATAATTTCCACGCACCTCGTCCGATATATTTACCGGTTATCAAACTTTTAACAGCTTTAATAAATATATTTTGCCATTATTAGCGGTATATTTCTTTGCGTAAAATTTTACAACTTATGATATATTGAAGTCTACAATATCTATAAAAAAAAAGTATAAAACTATGCAAATTTGAATACAAACAATATATAAGCTAATTATATATATATATATATATTCAATTACAAAAATTAAAAAAACACGCATGCTCAACGTATACATATATGCGAAACATTACTTACGACAGTGAATAAATTATGTGGGTTCGCTTTCTGAAAAAAGAACACCGCAGTCGTCGCTAGATTTATTTGGTTCAAGACTTTTAATTTCTTGTAACGATAGTTGAATCAGTAACTTAATAACTTCTTCGTATAAAGACTTCGTTTTTGCGAAAGAAACTCTTCGACAGTGTGTAATTTTTGAATATGTTTTGTTTTTTTTTCGTTTTGAATGGTGATTGGATTCACTAAAATTTAATACAGAATATTCTTTGCGTTCTGAGTTTCTAGTTTATTATTTTATGGAAGGTTGAATGGACAAGTATTTTTTTTTTTCGCTTTTTTAGGAACGCCAACCAAGTACAATGTCTCGTCATCCAAGAATTAGGAACAAAAGGATTAAATTTTAATATAATAGAGAAATGGAGAAAATTAACTCTGCTAAAGTTGGATCGACAACATCTGGTGAAGAAAAGGAAAGTATGTAGGAAGCACAAAAAAAAGTAAGCAGTTTAAGATGTAAGAAGTTAGTGTAGAGAAGGGAGCGCGCCTGCACAAGAAGAGAACCTTCAAAAAGAATATGAACTGCATCGCAAACGCCGTCGTGATCCGAGGGATGAAAAATAAAATGTGGAGAAGAAACAATAGAAAAACGAAAGAGACGAAGGAAGACAATTATGGTTGAAACGAAGACGTGTTATGGAGGAAATAATGGAGCGACTGAAACCAGAAAAATCAGCAAACAAGACCGTGATGAGGGAAAAGGCTGTATTAGTTTGTAAAAGGAATGAGGATTAGAAAAGGAGGTAATATAGAAATCCGATCATGATTTAAAGTGTGCTTGCTTAGATAGAAGAAATATATTGTTAGCAGGAAATTTATTGATAAATTTTCCGTCAAAAGGAAGCAGAGCGAGCAAACGAGTCAACTAGGTTGTTGTCAGCGATGCTGCTATGACTGGGAAACCACAGAAGATCGATTTGAACGGAATGAACTAAGAAAAGATTGGTAATTAAGGAACGAATAGAAAGGATAATGTAGTCGTATGAAGAGGATGGAAAAGGGGACAACATGGCCTGCAAGACGCTCATCGAGTCGGAACAGATAAGATACTTGTTATTATAGGAGAAAAGTGCAATGAAAAGAACTGCACGAAGTATTGCATACAATTCTGCAGTAAAAATAGAACAGAAGGAAGAAAGTTTATAAAGTGGACAAGTAAAAAGAATCCGGGTTAGAGAATGAGGAGCAAAAGTTGAACCGCAATTTGTAATGCGCAGCAGTAGACGAAACAATAATACTGACGGATGGAAATGTAGTAAGAAGTCTGCCGGAAGAAGTCAACTAACTCATTTCCTTTTGTTCCGGAGTGGCCAGGAATTCGTAAGAAATAAATCTGGATTAAATGAGAAAGGATGAGATCTTGAATTAAGGAACGTATAAGAAGGATTACATAATCGGTAATGTGGAAAAACAGAGAAGATGCAATAGTCTACAGCACGCTCTGACTATGCATTTGTTCGGCTTGGAATAACTTCACTATAGGTTGGATTAATTATACCATTGTGGGAACTGCGACTAAATCAATAAACGTCTCAGTTGTGACGAAAAAAAAATAAAAACACTATACTTATATCTGTTACTTGCATTTTTATTTTTGTGGGTATTTTATTTAAAAAATATTTAATGCAACATTTTTAATTTACATTTTGTAATATTTTTCTATTGAACTAGAATAATTAGGTAATTATTTCAATTTGAATTCCGATAGCTGAATAAAAAATAAATACACGCTAATTTAATGCAATCACAATTTTATTAAATAATTTTATACACAATATGAAAGTCATAATTTGGTATAAGTATTGTATGACACAAATATTAAGTGATGTACATGAGATAAATAAATTACTTAAAAAGAAAATTGTATTATTATAACGATACATTGATGATTAATAAATAATCTATCAAATGCGTATACGTAGAAAAAAAAAGTTAAAGGCAAGAAATTAATATATAATTATTGTATAAATAAGGAAAAACATATTCAAAAGTATTTTTTTAAACAATGATAAAACTATTCGCGACTCTAACATAACAAAAACATCAAAAAATGCATTATAAATTAATGCTTTGAAGTAACATAGAAATTTTATGGATTCTGAATAATTTTGACATATAACGGTTTCGATGCTGATACTTTTGTATATTTCAAAATTTAAAAATTAATATAGTTATGGTTATTTTTTTATTTACTTTTTATTTTTTTTACATAAATCAGAAGTATAACAACATTTTTGAAATCAATTACGCTTAAATTATAAAATAGTAAACTAAATAAAAAAATAAAAGAATACACACATATAATTACAGAAGCTTTTTTTCTTAATGTCTTTCCACAGTTTCAAATAAAATCAGTGATGAAATCATTTTTAAATGGCACCTACTCGACTGTTTAATTAATTTATTACTCTTTTTTCTTTCGAAAAATGAAAGGCAAATGTTATCTGTACAATTTAGGACTTTCGATATCATAGTTCGGCCACGGGATTGAAATGCTCATTTTTTGTTTACAGCTGAAAACGGCAGATTCGACTATTTTTCCGAAGTGACGATGTGCCTAGACAGATTTGAAACTTCTGTTCCATATAATAAATGAAGTAAGTATCACTCGCAGATCTTATGTACCTGAAATCGGCGTTTTCCTCTCCGCCTATTATTATGTGGGAAAAAGTTATTGACACTCAAACGCCGACTAGTTCTTTGCAACGCTGATTACTTCACGTGTTGCGCATTACTTCTTTATGGTTATTCTTTCTGATTATTTATTTTCGGTAATACTGTAGTTTTTTGGTTTTTTTTGTGTGACTTAAAATGGCGGGAATAATTAATAAGTTAATACTGAAAATAATGTGAAATGGTTCTCATTCAGAAGTAGAATTAGATTCAGACTATTTTTATAGACCTCGGACCAATAGATCCGGTATGATTTATATCCTTCGACTGAGGTGAGCTACAGTCTGTCAAACGAAAGAAGTCCATTTGTAGAATTCAGGGGACCTCAGATTAACCTTAGGTCGATCGCGCATCAGATAAAACACTTATTTTGTTAACACCACATGGTCCGTCTGGATCAGAACTGGTCGGAAAAAAAACTAATGAACGTACAGAGATGAAACAAAAACGAGGTGACTGCTTCCGATAAGTGGAGGAATAACAGGAATATATGGCAATATGATTTTTTTCGGGAATATTGAAATACGCGTCAAGTGTTAATACATGTCTTATTACTAGTACATTACTTTGAGCATCATACTCGTCAACGAAACTCGAACGGACTTCTTTCGCTTGATAGACCATAATTTTTATTTATAAATTATATTTTCGTACACTTTAAATCATATAGAAAGTATTGTAGTAAAAAATTTCTGGAAATAATATTATATTTATAATTACAAATAAAACCGAATGAAATATAATACGAAAGGGAAAGGACACTTTACGACAATAAAAGATTTACTTTATGGAAAAATCATTTACATATTAATAGAATAAAATAATATACAGGCATTGAAGCATACAAATAAAATTATAATTATAGACCGACTAATTTTGAATAACTTTATCCATAATTATAGTAATTAAATATCTTTTATATATAAATAGGCAAAGACAAAACAGTTCAGTACCTCTGTTTATTAACCGATTTTTTTTTATTTTTTTTTTTGTTTAGTAGCTGTTTTCGATCTTTAATGTTACCAGTAAATACATTTTGGAAATACTTTTTTCTTTCTTATTTAAATAAAAAATTAACACAAAAATGGTAAATGAGATCGCTTTAGCCTGTAAATCTGTTCTTATTAAAACTGTTTTAATTTTTCTTAATAATCATCATTATTGGCTTTTTTACAGTGTGCTAATACTTAAGGTGTCCTCATTTAATATCAATAAATGAGGGTTATTAAAGCGTGATTTACTGTTATTTTATTGTATATTTTATTCAATTATAATGGCACTGAACTGTTTTATATTGTAAGTACATATAAAAGTGTATGTTCTCAGATATATAATGAACGAATGTATAAGCGTAAAAAAAAAAAACTTTGGAAATATGCAATATATGTTACCCTCAAATTTTTAATAATAATTCTGGACGAATTTCGACTAATGGACGAACACTAGTATAAATAAATAAATATAAAGGAACATATCGGTAAAATTGTGATTTCGAAAAGTTTGTTAATTATATGATTTACTTGAGGTTGCTTTTTTCGTATACATTTTTATAGGAATCTAATAATTCGGCGACCGAAGACAATGGACAAAATCATATTAAAGATTTCGAATAGAACTCATTCAACAATTCTACTAGTAGAACTAAAAAAACGTGCATTACATCACAGCCACGAGTAAAAAATGACGCAACAGAATGGGATACTTCTATACAACGAGCACTAGATTTGTTTGTATTTGAAAAAAATACGGGACCGGTATGTTTGCTTTCAAATGTTTCGAAAAAAATTTAACTTTTTGGGACATTTGTTGATCACGCAGTTAGAAAAACTATTAAAAACCAATATGCGCGATGTTATATTTATAATTTAATACGTACGGATAAATCGACTAAAAGGTCAGTGTGGGCAGACTCCTGAAAGGCCGTTTAAATGCATATGCATTAGAAAAGATGTCCACGGTGCTCCAATAATCATTAATTTGCATGCATTTTTCGAGCTAATTTTCCACGTGTGTTTAGTTAGAAAGCCAGAAATTAATTATTACTAGCTTACGTCTAGAGATCGATTTAAATGCATTATTTCTATGTTACAGCGTAACAGTAATGCGAGATATAAATCAAAAGAAACGGATGGATATGATGTAATGTTCGAAATTCGTCCCGTGTTGTATAGATTCATAAAAACAAGCAAGTTATCTTATTTGGCAGATCAGAAACTGTGGTATAGATAAGGAAAGTTTTTTCCTATTACGGTGGATGATTGTTCCTTCAGGTGTATATAAAGAACAAACCTCATAAGTGCAGAATCAAAATATACTTGTTAATAGATGAGCATACTGGGTTTACTTTGAATGTATAAATATATTGCGAAAAACAACGTAATAGTGTGGGAAGTATTGTTGGTAGATTGCGCCATGACTGTTTTGATAAAAATCACGCTCTGTATATGGGCAGATTTTACACAAGTCCGCCGCTGTTTCAGCACCTTTGGAAGATAAGCACTGCAGCGGTCGATACGGTAATGAGTGGCCCAAGATTTTTAAATTTTAATTCATATTTAATGCCAATAAGTATAAACTGATAAATAATTGTTTGTAAACTATCTGCTGTTCAATATTATTCATAATTTTTGTCTTTTATCATTTTCCGCGAGATGTAGTTAAAAATTTTTTGCTGAGACTTCAGGTCAAGTAGTTTTTAAATGTAAACATCTCTATTTTTAATTGTCTTATTTTTTTTTTTTTTTCGGTAATGGAAATATGAAGCTGTAAGTTTACAAAAATCTAGTTAATTAATGTTTTAATTTTAATTTAAAATTTTAAGGGAAGACTAAAACCAAGCAAAAATTATTCATAACTACAGAGTAATTCGCTTTTCTGTGTGAGACTGATTACCGTCAACTGGGACAGACATTTTTAAAAGTTTCGTAGGACAATCAAAATGTTGTTTTACAGACGGGTGTTGACTTTATCGTGGCATTTACGTAATTTTTTTTACTAACATTAAATTACATTTTAAAATTACTGCGAAGAATTAAAATGGGCTACCGCTTTTTTAAAGACAAACCGGCGGGAAACTTCACCGTTAAAACATCTCAAATATATGAAACTATCAATCTAATTGTTTCGAAATTATTTATAACTCTTGGGACCTGTTCAAAATATTTGGAATTACGATGAAATTTTTTAGGATGGTTGGTCAAATCTGTCTTTGTTTTAACACGTCTTAAGAACTGCATAACAACAAGAAGTACTAAACTCACTCCAGTATTATTAACCTGTTTATGCGCAGAATTCTTTTTGATTAGATAAATTTTTTACATTACTCTTACTTAGGTGTGCATAAGGTTTTTTTTTTTTTTTATAATCTTTTGTGAATTAATTAGAATTTTTTTTATATTTCTGAATTATTTAAAAAGAAAAATAACGTAACTGCAATTTTCCTTTTCCGATCATCACAAAACATCCTAGTATAGAAAATTATTGGTGTGCTAAATAGTCTCCTTTTCCGTGTTTATTATAACGTCTCACATTTCACCTGTCACCATAAATACTAAACCTGTACATTCTGCTTAAACATCACTATCCATTCGTGTAAAATACAGTTACAAAGTTATTCCATTGCAACATTGTAGCATTGCCGTATTTTCTTAAAATCCGTGATAACTGTTCGAGTTTATAGCCTGACCGAATAACCTTAATCGCCTACAATTCTATTAAAATTTAAAAAAAAACTAATCGTTTTCCTCAAAAATAGGTCCAATCATAAATTTTTTAAATTTTCGATAATTTCAATACAATTTGTATTTTTTTTTTTTTAAACCTACGAATAGCCGAATCAATTTTACATAATGATTTAAAAAACACTTAAATAATTTTTACGGTACGAAAAATATAATTTCAGGTAATTTAAAAGATGCACGAAAAACAATGATGTGTTGTATTTGTAATGGATGATTTCAACGCCAGAATTGGCTGTGATCATGGCAGCCAAGCGACCAGAAAGCGTGCTCTTAGAGCGTAAAATGAAAGGGGCGAAACGGTCGTGGAATTCGCGGAAAGACACGATCTCGACATATAATACCTGGTTCAAGCAGCACAAAAGAAAATTATATATGTGGGTCAGTCGTACAAAACCGAGTCTCACAAACCAGATAGACTATATACTCGTAAATAGAAGATTCAACAACGTAGTCAAGATTTGCCATACATATCCTGGTGCTGACTGCAACTCTAACCACAAGTTAAGTTGCTGCTGACAAATGAAAATGGTTTTAAAGAATCAGAAGAAGACAAAAGAACGGTACCAACAACTCGATATCACCAAAATCAAATCAAAACAAGTACAAAAGAAATTCCAAAAAGAGCTGGAAAAACAAAACATAAATGAAACAGAATGAGAATTAAGGTATCGAAGCGATGTGGCAGACATGAAAGCGAAAGATCAAAATAGCAGCAGAAAATGCGATCCTACTAAAGGAAAAAGAATACCTTAATTATGGATGATTCAAAAAATAGTGGATATGATAGAAAAAAAAAAAAAGGAAAGTAAACAGAACTAGTACTGAATACGCGGCGATAAACAGATATTAAGAAAATGTGTACAAAGGCGAAAATATTTCATTTTTAATTGAAGAAGTCCATGATTTAATAGAAAGAAATATTTAATAATAGTAATCCATTAAATTTAATTATTCATATTTTTATATTCACTGAATTCTAATCTGTTTACTAACTACGACTTAAAATTAATTTATATGCCGGAGAGGATTTTAATCGTAACACCGCTACCAAATACTAAACAATATAAAACTTACACGATATATAATAATAACTTGTTATTATTAAGTAGTAAAAAGTTATTATTTACTTCAAATAGAGTAAATAAACTATTCGGTTAACATTTAAAGTAAATTAACCCCCTTTTTTTTTTCAGTTATTATTAGTAGTATAAGAAAGATATAAATCAGGTTCAAAAAGGAAATAAAAATGGAAATAATGACAAATTTCTTATAATAATTACAAATTATATAAAATTACATAGACAGGTGTATTATTTGACTTCTCGATTTTATTAAATCTATGAAACTTACAAAATCTAAAGTTTTATATATATAATGACTAAATATTTTATCGTTATTATAGTACATTACTAAATAATTATTCCGTGTTAGTTATGAGAACTCTTCAGCACACAATAGTCAAAAACAAACCATTCAAGCATGCTTATAAATTTATAAACTCACAAGCTAAAAGCGCATTAATTACGTAATTAAAGAAACACGCTTAGGTCTCATTAATTTATTATTCAGAATACTCGACCCTAACTAGATGAGTTTACAATGAATTCAATTTTTAGTTTTCTTTTCCTAACGGAAAAAAAAAAAAAAACCTAACAATATACTACGATCAATGAAGATGCTTCCAACTTGAAAACTACACTGCCAATTTTCATCACGTTACCTTAAACATAGTAATTAACGCCTGAGACCTTAAACAGCAGCGGTTACAAAGTTTTATCTGCAGCCTTTTACAACAACACAGTTTATTTACGTTTTTAAATGTAACACTTATTCCTATATATGTACCAACTAGAATATTTTCTTCCTAATTATCAAATCTTATCACTTTTTTGGGGATCTTAATTCTCCGTAATAAATGTACGCTGGCTAATATTTGTTTTCTATTACTCCTGTTTTAACTTACATTTTTATTATAAACTACTTTCATTGTACCTCGCTCCCTCTATTCGAAGGTATAATTCCCAAATACTATTTAACCGCATGTTTTAGATATTCCCATTTAAACTTTTTCATATAAACACAATAAAATTTGTTATATCACAAAGAAAATGAGTAGGTGGCTTATGTTTCGCCATTAAAAATAATTCGAAGTTTCAGTTGTCACTACAGTTAAGACTACTTTAACTTTATTAAATGATACATGTTCAATATTAATTAATTAAATAAATAAATAAATAAATAAATAAATAAATAAATAAATAAATAAACAAAAAACGAAACAAAAATGTTAAGATGTATATCACTGGTCCCTAATAAAATAAATATTTTTATTTCGTTAAAAAAAATGAAATGTACTTTATACTCAGACATTGCTTGGAGAAACATTTTCAAAACATCTCTACTTTCAACACAACCGCAAAAAAATCAAGTGATATCCCTGAATTTATCAAACATAACTGCATAAATCGATTTATCTAAGATACTGATACACAGTTATATTTATAACATTTTTATGCTCTAGTTCATTGAAAATTAAATAAGGTAACCGAAACAAAATAGAAAAATTGAACAGAATTTTTGAAAAAATACATGTTCAAAGAATTATTTAATGTTGCTCATAAAATGAACGAAAATGTAATATCAAAAGAGAAATATACCAACATCAGATCGCGCATGAAGAAATGAATAAATAAAGATACGATTCAGTAAAAATTTTCGTCGAGTTCAAAAATTAAATAAATGAAATTTACAAAATAATAATTTATAAATACGGATAAAACCAAATATGACAATTTTACACGTAGTAACTATAAAAGAAAAAATAGCCGATAAAGAACCAGACTACGAAAAATTTTATAAAACGCGATAACAAAGTTTTATTATGATTTCCTGAGTAATTACTTCTTTTCAGTTCTCTTACAGCGAATAAATACGTAATGTGATTCCATTACATTTTCCTTTCGCTAACTTCCTCAGTAAATTCTATTTATCATTTCTTAAATTTCCAATGGCTTAAGAGATATTATTTGATTGAAATTAAATCACTTTGTATTCTGTAAAAAAACTTATCTTCTTAATACTCAGATAACATAAATAAACTACATTCACTTAGAAGTTGTCATCATTAATGTTTACAATTGTTTTAATGTCTTTCCTTTTTGTCATCGCACATGATTATTAAAGTTACTAATCCAGTCTGGTAGATCCACTTAATTTTTCTCATAACACGAATAGATGATTTTTAAAAAACAAAACAATGAAATTTTTTCATTTTTCTGTCATCAAATGAAAACATTTTAATGTTCTCTTAGTTCCGAAAAGCGTCTTTTGGTATACTGCTTTGTAAGAATCTTAAGAATTCAGCATAAATTTATAATTTAAAACAAATATTCCTTATTTTTTTTTTTTTTTTACTATAGTTGTAGAACTAGAAGATAATTTATAATAAACTACGCTGTCAATATAAGAAGAAAATTCCGTATTTGATAATACAGAATTAAATGATTACAGCGGAAAAAACAAAAAAACATACACAAACAAATACTTCTTTAAGTAGAATTGCTATGAGTGTTATCCAGATGATTACTGTTCTAACCAAGACGAACAAATTGCAGGCAAAGTTATTTTACCATTTTTAATACAGAATTGCTTCATCGTACTTTCCAAAGCTTCGTGATTACCAGAAAAATATGCAGAAACTGCGCTATGGAACAATAACAACTGCTGATGCATTACATTTATCTGAAATAAAAGTTTACGTGATATTATTATTTAAAATAATTGTACAGTAAATTGATGATCCTTTACACCAATTTAAGAAAATAATCTTTGATCTATATAATTTAAGATTTCCTTTTCTTACTTTTTAGAATAACTTTCTGAGGCCATTAACAAATATTTTTAAGAATAATAAAATAATGATCACTTCTTGTTACCAAATAAAAATAAAAAAAATAATTGTCATTATTTGGCTATTTTAAATTGGTCTACTAAAATACATTTAGGTAACTTAAATATACATATATACATTCAGATTTTTTCATATACTTTCTTGGTACAACTTCAAATAATATACGCACTATATACAAATGACAAGAATATGCACATAAATCAAACACCATAAATTGTTGCAACTTCTTATCAAACTTAAAAGAAGTTATACTACCACATTCATACATTGATGAAGCAATATTTTCGTATTGAAGCAATCGCAGTGATTACTTCTAGTGTCGCAAGTCATTTCCTAAAAAACCATCATAAACTGGCAATAAAGCATTTTATTTAGAATTTTTCGAATTGAACACCGGTTTCGATGGAGTACAACGATCTCGCAGCTGAAAAGTTCAGATCGGTTTTATCACGTTGATATAAATTTGCTTTTGGTTAACTAAAATCAATTGAAACCCAGATCAGAACGGTAAATTTGAAATTTCTCATTTTAAGTTTTATTTTTTACATTTTTATCATCTCGCGCTATTTCCAAATCAGTCTAACATCGAAGCACATATCACGGCATTTAACTTCGGCATTATTTGTCAGTCAAGTCTCACTGGAATATTCGCTGTTCTCCATAAGGAAGATTGCATATATCAATTTTGTCTCGTCAGGTTTTAATTTACTTTCATCAATCATGACCCTACTTTTATGCATGTCATAAGATTCGAAATCGATTTATTTCGATAACCTGCAACTGTACAATACTATACTTCCAACGAAATAAAAGTAGTACAAAGTCAAGTCCGTAAAAATGCTTTGATATTTAGACAACAAGTGTAGCAATTTGCACTGAACGGGTTAATATAAAGCATTATCATTTTCCAAGCTGTAACAATCTAACCCAATATAATACTTTCTTGTAGCGCGCTATAAATAACAATTCAATAATTTTGACACATTGCTAGTTATGATCGTTTTTATGTATATTACTGGTCTGCGTTTTATTTAAATTTATATAGAATTGAAGCGGATAAAAAAAAGGAAACCGCTACTTGTTCGACATCAACCAATGCTTCCGGGCAGCTGCTGAAATTTATCGTTTTCTGACCTCGACATGTTCAAAGGTTTTTTTTTCCTGTTTTAAATCGCTATAATAGATATATTCTCAGACCACAGTTTGCAGTATCCTAAACGCTATCAGAATATTATGAAAATGTATCTATTTTAACTTAGATAAGAAGTAAGTAGATATACTCGTATATGATGCAATATTTCTTAAACTATGTATTACAGATTAGTGATGAACCTTGATGGCCTGCGTGAAAATTTCTACTCAACACTCTGTGTTAAAAAAATACCTTGAATTATGCTACAACCGAATTAGAGTTGTTGGTGATTTAACTCCTTGTATGTTGCATAATAATTTTGCTCATTATATAGATAAGTTCGCGGTCAGAAACTAAAAAGGTTCAATCAGGAATTTATGATCAATTTGACTTTAATACTAACTTCAAAGGAATCAAAATATACTGAAACAAGTTTCCAGAGTAAATATGAATTAGACTAATGATGAAGACAAAAACGGACGATTAAAACTGTTTACGAAATTCCAAAAAAATACTGATCAGTAATTGATAAATAAAAAAATCGATATTCCCAGAATAATAATGTTCCAAAGTTTAATGGAAAAACAAAACAGGGAAAAAAATATAAACTGAGAGTTAACATGATTCCTTAATGACAGACTTGACTAAAATATTTTTCTTTAAGAATATGCTTTCGTATTTAGTCGTCTTCTTTCCACATACTTCCTTCCTTATTTTATATTCATGTTTTTTCGAACTCTCTTTTGTAAGTACATTCAATAATGACGCGACAAATTGATTTTGTTTGATTCTCTAAAACACTTTTGCAGGTTTTACATATTTTTAATATATTTAAATGAATATTTCTATTAGGATAAATCTGACATCTCTTGTAAAAAATACACTAACTCGGCTTGGTAAACGAGAAAACGTAATCATTTAAAGCATCTGTTCGTTTGTACGGAACTAGAATGTAATAATTCGACTTTTTATTATAATTATAAGGAAGAAGGAAAGCTGATAACACATTTTTTTTTTTTAACTATATCATTTTAGAACAGAGTAAATAGAAGATTCGAAAATTCCGACACAAATAAACAAAAAATTAAGCACAATTAGATCAGATTATTTTAAAATTCTTAGACCAACATTGGCAACTACTGATGTAATTTCATAGAATAGAACGAACACAAGTTGCGGGATTTACGATACAACTAAATGAGACCGTTTTAAAATTTCAACTTCAATTTAATGGGCTACCACTGATAAAAAATTGCTAAAATCTAGGGAAGGGTCTGAGCGTAAATTATAATTTTTTAAAATTTTAAACGTATGCACATAAAAAACAAATCCAATTGTGTTCCCATATAAATTTATATGAAGTTAAGATAAAGTGTTTATAGTAAATTTTATTCAAATATCGTCTCAAATTGTATTGCTTAGGATTCATGGGTATTCGGCTGACTGCTAGCCTTACTGCTGTCGACCCATAGTTAGTCACCTCTAAAATTATCTGAATTTGTGTCTTGTGTTGTTGTACAAGAAAAATTTACGAAAATAACATGTGTAGTAAAATTTTTTAATTTTTTTAATTTCTAAGATTTCTAACCGGTTTAAGCAAAGAAATATTTACGAAAAGTTTTGACAAGGTATTAGAAATTATGAAGTTAAGATCCACAATGTACCAGGCCTAATGGATCTAAAGAGATTCCGTCCACTTTACTTCCCCAGATTTCTCTGGGAGCAAATTCAGTTCCAGCTTAGAATATATACCTACGAGGAACTCGAATGCAGAACGAGACAAATCTCGAATATGTGACCTTCGGTTTGTTAGGCGAGCGTCTTAACTATTAGGCTGTCGCGCTGCCTATTAAAAGAATACAATTTAATATAACAATAATGCAACAAGGCTATAATAACTGAAGCAAAATATTATATTTTATTTTGTAAGGATGAACAATCGAAAAATTATTGAGACATAACATTTTCGGTACATAATTTCGTCTACGAAACAGTACTTTAAAACGTGGTATTTTTACCATTTATGAATTTTTTATACTGGAATAATAAAACCTAATTACTGGCTACGTTACTAAAAAAATAATAATTTATTTACAAACACAAAAAGGTTAATTTTCATATTTCCAGTATTAACTCTCTAACAAACAAGAATATCGATCTAAAATTTTGAGTAAATCACAGTAACTGACTGTGGGAATTATATATACATATATATAAATATATATACGGGTGTGTCGTATCTGACGTGCGCTTATAACACCGCGCTGGATTATTCTTCCTGGAAGCGTCATTTAAAGTAATCTCTATTCAATTGAACAATACACTCCCATCGGTGCTTTCATATAGTGAAACAGTTCACGCAGTCAGTTTTTGAAATGAATTTGTTTGAATCGTCTTCATTCTGTCGAACTAGTGTCCTTTGAGCGGAATTTTCAATCATGGTTACAGCCATAAGATGCAGAGGACTACGTGACAAAATTTTGTAATGTTGTGTTTGTGTTGCATAATGTTCGCCGAATACGCTGGCGCATTATTGTAGTGAAGAAACTGGTTATTCTCTCCTTTTACTGTGAAAAATAAAATTCTTTATTAATTGTCCGACCCCTCATAGCATACTCATGGTGCACAAACGTTCATAATCGAAGAAAATAATCAACAGGACTTTGATGTGTTTTCTGCGGCTCTGGCTCAGATGGAAGCTTCCAATGTGAAGACTGTTGTTTTATTTCGAGATCGCAACCTAAACCCATAATTCGCATCAGAAATTACTTTCTTGAGCACATTTTCATCATTAGTGTCCATTTCCAAGTTGTCATGAGCGAATTCAAAGTGAAATTATTTCTGCTTTACCTTGTGCAATTTTGGAATGAATTTCGTACACACACAAATCATGGCATTATTCTCGGTTAGAATTCTCGAAAGACAAATTTTCAGAATATCAAGATCACACCATAATTTGTGAATAGGCAAACGACGATTTCCTGCAATCGCAAACCGTAAACGCTCGTTATTTTCCGGTTTTATTGTACTCAAAGGTCGCCAAAATACAGATCATTATCAATAGGCGTATGGCCACTTTTAAACTGCTTGTACCACTCTTTTATTTATGTTTTGCTTATACGCTCATTCCCAAAAACCTTCTGATCATTTGAATAATTTCCGCACAGGAATGTAAAGTAAAAATTCGATGCAAATTTATTGTTCACACCTTGTAATTATTTTTAGCGATAATAAAATCTGACGAACGCAAAAAAAGATTCTGTAAACAAAGATACACTGCACGTGTACTAACAGGCTCGGCGATAACTACGGTAAGCAGCTAGTTCATAAGAAGTCACTAGTTACATTCATACCCCATAGAGGTCGCTCGAACGTTATTTGGAAGAATTACGAACGCAGCTCGGACACTCTTAGGGCATACCTCATACATACATACATACATACATACATACATACATACATACACACACACACACACACACACACACACACACACATATATATATATATATATAAAATCTTAATTTTTTTAAAATTTAAACGGTAAAATAATACAATTTTATTATGAAATCAAATATTTTTCGTCACAATTAATTTTTTAAACAAAACAGAAATGTTTGCATGCGAGAGAAATGCTCCGTTTACTATTGCTTGCCAAAAAAAAAAAAAAAAGAATAAAGCGATCATTAATACAAACTCTTAGTTTTTTATTATCATAATTCTTTATATCAAACTACAGAAAGAAAAATGAAATTATTCTTTAATTTACGTGATCCCTGTTCACATTTGTGCTAGTGAAGAAAAGACTGAAGTAAAGAATATTTCGAATTTTAAATTTAACGAATATACCTCACAGGTGCCTTTTAAATTTCTTAGTTAAAGAAACAATGAAACAATGCAACAACTTGAGATCTAGTATTGATGTTATGAAATTTTTATACAGTTTTACGGGTATTTTTTTTCACATTAATTTCTAAAATACTTCAAAGATATTTGCAATAATATGGTATTTTAATGCTACCGCTCAAAAATTTAAACCAATTTAGATTTTATTACTAAATATTAAATCAATTCTTTGGAAACAATATTGTTTACTTTTTGTCCCAAAATTGCATACAACAGGTCACACATTACATTAAACAAAGAACAAAACGAAAATTGTATGTTTTTTAAAACTACCGTAATAAAACATCAATGATAAATGGAAAATTTAATTATCTCTAATAGTTGCTAACCTTATTCTCGTCAAGAAATTTTAATTTGACTGATACATCTGATCTCAGTCTTTCAAATTCTTGTTTGTGTTTCTGAAAATTACTTTGTGCTTCATCAACACGACTGCTGTTCACATCGTTACTTACAGACTGTGCCAGGGACTCTAAGTCCGTACGATAAGCATCGTATTCTATCCTGTTAAAATAATATAAATTTTTTATTTTGATAAGTTGTTTTAGCTCCAGTTCCGATAAACTGTTACTTTTTTAATTCAAAATTAAGGTCATTACAGTAACAATTACAAATATAATTACTGCTCCAGCTTTGGGGAGATTGATAACATTATATCTTAATAATTGCTATTCTTTCCCCCAACCATCTATCAAAGTGAAGTAAAACTTATAACAAAAATTTACTTACTACGAAATTTAAACAACATGTTGGCAACAAGAACATTATTTTTATCTTGTAATTTGTTTTCTGAACATTCATCCGTATCAGCTTCATCAGTTAATATTGTTTTCGTGATTTATTAAAACAATAAATGAAAATTTATATATATATATATATATATATATATATATACACATATTGGTAACATCTCTATTATAACAGTCTAGTAATCGATTAATCTTATTGTTTGAATCTAGTAAAACTATTTTCTTATATAGTTTAGTAAACATATTGCTTGCTAGAAAATTTTTCGATGGTGGAAAACTAAATTATACTTTAATATTATTTTCTTCAAAAATAAATTTTTAACCACTTATTGAAGTATACAAAAAAACAAATACTTTTTTATTGATATTGGTAACACAAGTACTATCCGGTAAGAAAAATTCATATCGCATAATCTATCGATTAATTTCCTAATTTTTATATATTCATTGTGTTCCTTGTTTGATCAATTTTATTTCATTAACACCTTAAATTCATAAATTATTTTCAGTACCAATACTATTTATTTTTAAGCAAAAACTGTACTGCCGTTTATTATTTAGGAATAGAAAATTAGAAGTATCAATAAACGTATGAACGTATTTTTTATTTGTTTCTTAATTAGTTCAAGGCTGTAAAAGTTACACATTGCTAATATGTATGGAAATTTATTGCATGTCAATCTACAACTGTTTACGCATTTTTATTATCAAAGTAAAAATTCAAATTGCCACTAGCGTAAATTCATTCGTAACTTTATCCTCTCCAAATTAATTATTTAAATTATTTTTTATACTAGAGTTGTGCATATATCGATTTTTCGCACATTATTTTAAATTTAAAATTAATGTTTGTGTAAGTCACCGAACAAAATGCAGCATGGTAGGAATAAAATAATTACAGATTTTGATGCAAACTGAAATACAACTATATTATGAAAAAACTCATACATGAAAAACCAGGGAACATAAGCAAAATGCTTTTTTTATTTTTTGTCAAAAGTTTGATAATATTACTTTTCTTATTATTAGATGATATACAAAGTTCAAACGGTATCGATTATTTTGTAAAATGTGTTTCACTATAAAAAACAAAACAGGATATGGTTAGATAGTTAACGTGAAAAATTCTAATCAGTTGGATACTTATTGCAAAAAGAATTGCCCTAAATTTTTACTTTTGATACAAAAGCTCCTCTAACTGAACCAAAAGGTAGAATTTTACATTTAACGTTACTACCGCAGAGATAAATTGTTTTTTTTCATTATTCTAAGCGCTTTAATTCCGAATTTTCAAACCAACAACTTTCCTCGACTAAATGGATTCAAATTTATGTCCTCTTCTACACAATCACATTTATGCCTTGAATGTGTACTTTTAACAAAGCCATGATAGACACATTACACTACAGCGCAAGCATAACACGCTCGGTTAAAAAAAAGGATACTCTAATCTAATTACATCTAGATAAACTAAAAAGAATGACCAACTTATTCAATTTATAAAATAATTTTATATATTTATAAAATTAATTTAAAAATAAAAAAAAAACAATATTATTTATACATATCAACCCATAACACAAAATAATTTAGATCAATTCAGATGATCTGTTCGACATATGAAAAATGCTTTCATACATTTCAATAACTCAATATACACTCATTATATACACGTTTTAAAAAATAAAATACACCTAGGCTCAGTATAGAATACAACGAGCTTCAATGTTATTCTTTTCTTAATCAAATTTCTATTTTTTCAATAGCAATGCCAATCACAATTTCCAAGTAAACTAATATCCTATATTTCAGTTCAAATTTTTAATTAAATATGTAATAGAATAATTTCAAACAAAACTTACCTGGCTGTTTCATACTGTCGAATTGTAATCAGTGTATCTTCAATTGTTTTATTGCATAGCGTGCTAATAGAGGACAAGAAAAAATTTAACGCGTTCAACAACATTTCTCCATTTTTTGATAATGTACGTTGCATATCTGAATTATAAACAAATTCTTGTTGTAGTTCAGGGGTCTTTTGGGCTAAATCAGCAAATGTTTCTCCTAAAGCGTGCTGCAATAAATGTTCGTACTTCAACATATTAAATAACTGAATAACATATTCCGTTTGGTTAAAAAGTATAAACTATTAATTTTAATTCGAACAGTTACTTTTATGTGTAAAAAATAGTCTTTATCTTACAAATTTATTATTTTTGGAATTCTTACTTATTTTTTAAAGATACAAGCACACGAAACATTTTAATAAATTAATGAATAACGTAAAATCTTTCGCAAAATAACTTGAACTGTTAATAGAACTTTTACACTTTATTAACTCCAGAACATATTTTTCATCTTGCAATGAAAAAAAAAGAAGTAATTTTTAGTTATTTAGATCTAAAATATAATCATTTTACATTTTAAAAAAAAAGGTAATTTACTCACTTGTGTTTGCACAACATGATAAAAATGGTTAATCAGATTTCGAGTTAAACGCATAATAGTCACATACTTTCTCTGCGTTTCCTTTAAATATTCAATCTGATTTTCCAGTTCTGAAATCATCAGTTAGAAAATTAATATTATTACCTCTTCTAAAAACGATTAAAATTAAGAAAAATACGTAAAACTGAATTTAAGAAATAATAAATATACATTTCAGTCTAATAATACTAAGTACATCATACTAAATCGCACGGTAAAAAATTTTGACGAAAAAATTGACTGGTCATTCGAGAAGATATGATTATGAATATTTAGTAAATCATTGTGTTATTTTGTGCTAGTAACACACTTCGTGAACACATTCTGTAAGTTTCATTCTCCACATTTCTACAGGAATTAGACAACAGCTGCTCCTTTTTCCTTGAATTTATCATTTCTGGGAACGTCTCTATTTCATTCACCTTTATTCATAACCCAAACCACGTATTATTTTTAAAACAATTTTTAAAGACATTTTCTATGGTACTTTTTTGGCAGTTCCTGCAATTTTTAGTATCAGATTGACATTCTGAACCATTCATATTGTTTTTCATTGATCCATTATGCCTTTTTTGCTTCAATGAAATTATACTGTTTTATTTCTTCATACTTGATTTACGAATGATTATTTTTCAACTTTTTATTAATTATTAACCCAAACTATTTCTTATAATTTTTCAAAAATGGTGCAGTATATGTGATGTGTTGTTTATGCTGCTTGCTACAAGTCTCGTATAATGGTCTGTATACCGCGCGTACAACATATAAATCTTTCGGTTATTGATTAAATATTGAACAACATTCTTGCGATAAGAGATCATTATTAAAATTAATGTTTTTATAAAAATAACGTTTGTTCTATATGAACAACAGCCTTCAATATTTTAACCAAATACAAAAATAAAAAAACAATTCTACTATGCATTACAATTTCAAAAAAACATACCACGATCAACAGTACGTGTAGTCTTTCCCAATTTTTCATACATCAATTGTCTCGTACATTTGTATGTAGATATACTCCAATTCTTTATCGTTTCAATTTTTGACGGTAAGCTTTTTTCCAATTGGGTCTCACCATTCTGGGTTGGAGTAGTTTTTTCATACGATCTACTTTCTAAATAAAACAAAAATAAATAAAATGCATATTAGCAAAATATAATAAATAAATCGGGACACTTCCGTTATTTATTTTATTTTTTTTAAAGCAACTGTTCATCACTCAACAGGATAACTCCCAATACAAACATCATTATAAAACATTTCCGCAAAGATGAAATAAAACTTAGTTTGTACTACAAATTTTGTACATTAATTTAAATTCCTTAACTAAAAAAAAAACATTCATTTTAATTATTCTATTGGTAATCTAGCATATGTTTAAAACTGAAAAATAATATTAATATAATCACACTGACAATTCATACTTTTTATATATTACAATGAAAAATACGCACCAGAAAATTTTCGAACTGGTAATGTTGATGGTCGAAAAGAATTACTACTTTGGGGGACTGGAGGATTTGTACCTGAATGAACAGCTTCGTTACTGTCATTTAACATTGGCGCATCTCTTAACATTTCATGTAAATCCTTGCCTACAACCGAGGTGGTACTCATAAGTTATCTGCGCTAAAATCTATAATAACTATTAATTATTACTGACGTGTTTTCAAATGAATTACCAAAATATAACTATAAAATGTTGCGTTATTCAAATACGGTTTTCACTAAATAAAATCTTTAAGGCGATTATTTCTAATTTACATAATACGATGAAGTTATAAAGAATTAACTACGGTACATTAAAGAAAAAGGTATTATCTCGTTCAAATTAATCAAACGTTGTTACGCACCGTTTTTAGCATATTCTAGGAACATAGTTACTAAATGATAAGTAATCGATATAAATAATTGTGAGATATCGATTTTCATTCTTTACCACAAACAAATTATTATATAAAAGTCCTCTTTTATGTTAAAGTATGTAATATGTAATATACCTTAAAAGTTATCGTAATATAAATATTTTTAATTCTGTTTATAATTGTTTCGTTTATTTATATATTATTTTACCAATGCTTTAATTCAAGACAATGTTTAATGAAATTAAACAGTTGTAAAATGAAATAAATAACTATAACTATACAATAATAAGCGAAAGTCAAATATTTTACAATACTAATAAAACTTCTAAATAACTGAAGTTAATAATACGAATTCAAGAAAATATCTTTATAAGTTCATAATTTGTGAGTACTAAAACACAAGACTATTATTGTAATATTATTACATCAATAAATATCTTTTCATTAGGAAACATTTAGTGAAATATAATTATTATGTAACTTAGAATTAAGATTTTAATTTAAGAACACTGAATGGTAATTGGAGTAGTAATTGTCTAATAATAAATAATATATTATTTTTTATAATACACGTAATGTGGAAATAGAGATTTAACTGCTTTATATGATTACAAAATCAATTATTTTTCTTGTACGTGAAAGAAAAAATAAAAAATTTAACTTATGTGTAGACACTAACATAGGTATTTTTCAGTTGTACTAATAACTCGATGGTGTGAACATAAGTTTCATTATTTTAGCGCCAATAGTAAACAATTATTGTAGCGTTTGGGTAAGCTTTTATCAAATTTAATTTATTGAGTAATTCAGTAAAGTACAACATTTATTCTATAAACTGCATAAAATATGTTTTGAAATGCAAAATGATTTTGTTGATATTAAATTGCCGATACTGTTTTAATCGTTAAAACGCAAATAACAAATTTACAGAGTTGAACACTATATTAAAATCAGGTATTATTAATTATAATTGTTTTCAAATTAATATTTAATAATTATTGTTTATTAACGACATAAAAGTTTCCAGACATTTGTACAAATGCAGATACATATATTTCTAAGGAGTATATATTATCCGCATACCCGTTTATAGAAAAATATCTAAGTATACTAGTAAATTAGTTTTCACCTTTGGATTAATAATTTTTTGACGTGAAAAAAGAAAATTCGATTAATTAGTTAACTAAAAAAAATAATACGGTAGACACTTTATATTCATTTTTTTTACATTCACGAATGAAATATTAGTGACCGTTTTTAATATATGTGAAACGTAAAGTTATGAATATTTTTATATGCTCAATGTGGTTAAACATATCAAAATTGATTTCTTTTTATTGCTAGAATGCAATAAAAATTAGTACTTACAAATATTTGTTTAAAATTCCTAATTTTTTAGCTCGTATACAACATTAATTTCTTTTTTTTTCTTATGTAACATCATCTGTTAGTAACGGCGTAGCGTGGGTTTCAGCCGCCCGGGGCGCAGGCAAATTTCGCCGTTCCCTTGTTTAGGTATTTAAATTTAAAAGACTCTAAAATATACAGTAATTCTAAAGAACTTTTCGGC
The DNA here is from genome assembly GCA_039619475.1 of Icerya purchasi. Classification (NCBI taxonomy): domain Eukaryota; kingdom Metazoa; phylum Arthropoda; class Insecta; order Hemiptera; family Monophlebidae; genus Icerya; species Icerya purchasi. The sequence goes on along the minus strand of CM077116.1, from coordinate 152,356,024 downwards.
AAGAGCAACCATCATTATTAGGTATTGTACAGGTTACAAATAAAAAAGCCATATATATATATATATATATATATATATATATATTAATATGTGTTTTACAATATAATAATCACATTTATTACAAAAACTTCTACACGTATGCCACTTACATTGATATAACAAGTACAGAACACTTATGATTATGTGTTAACGATCCACAAGATTAAGTTATTGGTGAATTGAATACAAAACACAAATGGACTTAAAATTAGAACTGAAACGATACTGTTCGTATTTATATCTTTATTAAAAAATAATATAATTCATAGAATTGAAAATAAAACTTCTGTTTTTAACTAAAACTCTATTCGTTTACTTTTTTTAAGAGCAAAGTCTTTTATTGCACGATCAATGTCTGTAGCATCACATACATTTTGCTCAGTAGACAAGATAACCAGATTGGTTAGCTTTAAAGTATTCACTGTTGATCTTAAATAATTTTTGATCAATTTCAAAATTTTGAAAAACTTTTCTCGCAACTGACATTGCTTATGGCAATTGTGAGGAATATTCGGAACATTATTATAATATTAGGCAGCGTATCTTCCAGCTTGTATTTCACAATAAATTTTAGTAATCCAAGTGAATCCGCATTAATTAATTTATTTTCATTGCCTGTGGCAACAATGAAAGTCCGCAGTCTAATTCGTTCGAGCTTGAAGTCCTGCTCGTCAATTTCTTCAGACGTATTGTCTAGATTACATTTAATGTCGTCCGAATCTAGTAATATAGCTGGCGTTAGATAAGCCAATTTATTCGCCAAATTCTGTAACTGCTGAAACCTCTCACGAATTTCTATAATTGTTCTATCTCACGGAGAAATCAGCTTCCGTCTCAACTTATTTTCATAAGATAAGTTGGCATCTCTTGTTTCGTCATAAAAAATGTGCCTTTTTGTTATGCTCTCCTGAGGTTCTATGGAAATACCAAGTTCTTCACACATGTTTTTTGCATAACTTACAGCGTCGTCTGCCCAGTCCTCTCATTTCTCTATCAGTACCATCTGCAAAGCATTTACTTTCTGAGCGCACAGACTTATATTAACTCTCTTTGTTTCTAAATATTTTTGTGCATTATTCACTTCATGTAGCACCGGTTTCCAGAGGCGCAAGAAACAAAGAAAGGAAAATTACTGCATTGCAGCAAAGTTCCTGCATCTATTCTTGTGTTTAGGTTTTGAACTGCCTCCGTCAGTTTTTCCAAAGTGATGACAATGTCTTTGTAATGATGCCATGTCATATTTATGGCATCACCTCTTGCACTCCATCGCGTATCTTGAACGCGTTTTAAACTTTTGACAATTACTGTCATCAGAATTTCCCAACGATGTGTGGACATAGAAAAAAATGAATAGCAACGTTCTAATGTGCTGAAAAAAGTTAGTGAACTCGCCTCAACTGAGACAGCGTGTAAACAAGCCAGGTTTAACGAATGATTTGAGCAAGGTGCGAATTCAACTTTGGGATTTATTTCTTTGCTGAACTCCTGAATGCTTTCCAGCCATAACAGCAGCATTGTCATATGCTTGTCCTCTACGGTTGTTTATATCAAGACCATCGGCTTCAAACTTGCTCAAAATCATCTTTGAAATTCTTTCAGCAGTTTTATTTCTGGTTTCAATGAAATCTATAAAAGATTCCACTACTTGTACTTCCTGTTTTTAAATCACTACATATCTTAATACCTGGCTTATTTGATTTTTATGAGAAACATCTGGAGTACTGTCAAATATGATCGAATAATACTTGGTGTTTTTTACTTGTCTGATGATATGTTGCGGAACTTTATTTCCCAAAGTTGCAATCTATTCGTTTTGAATTTCTGGTAACATATACCTACCCGCACGACGTGGGCACGCAGACCTCACCGGTGGTCGTTTCGTTTCTCTGTCAATGGGACTAGCGCCTTATGACAATCAAATGACTACTTACTGGAGGTGGTAACCCCAGGTACAATCATCTGTGATTGTTTTTTTCTTTTTGTATTTGCTTATTTGAATACTTATTGAAATTTTAACAGCAATATTTTGATAAAATTAATAGAAATTTAAAAAAATTTTACTCTTGATAAGTTTACAAATTTATTTTGAAAACATTTATTCATTTTTTTTTAAATTGTATTTCGTAAACGTTAATATATATATAGCAATAAAAAATAAATAAATAGAGGATCACGACAACCATTTATGCGATATATGTAGCACACTACACACGCTGAGGTATCACAGATGACATAAGGCTCCTAGGTGAACTTAAAAATCTATTGATTTTTTTGTGCATTATATTTCATAAAACATAGTATATTGGAAATTTTTAAATATTGAAATTTTAATTAAATTTAGAAAAATTATAAATGTATGCAAAAAATAATTGAATTAATGAAACAAATATTTTTAAAGGCGCCATAAAACGTCTTCGGTACAAGTAAGCACTGGAGTGCTTTAAATAAATATGAAATGAGTGAAGACAACAGTGGTACATAAAAAAAAGAAACGTACCAAATACGGATATTCGGTAATTCACGTTGATTGGATTACAAACTGTTTTAAAATAATTAACTTTGAAGTAAAAAAAAACTATGAAGCTATTAACAGAGATGAACCCAAAACAGAGCGTATTGCTTTCACTTAAGAACAAGAACAAAAAAAAAAGAAGCAAACGGAAAGAACAACTAAAAATCACGAAGGTGAACATTTAAACGGCTGATGTTGATATGTACCGTTTAATGCGGTAAATTACCGACAAAAAAACAGCTATTCGTATTTTTGTTCTCGTTTCTTTAAAAAAGTCACGAATAAGATTTTTACACGTATTGCATACCACCATTTCACAGATTTGCAATAACACTATTTTAATTTATCATAGAACAAAAACGAAACATCGAAGACAGATTTTAAAAGAAGATGATATTTTTTTGTGTTCATTTTAGCGTCAACAAAAAGAGCTGCTAAGCATCACCTTTCTGCTGACTATTCTATACTGTTGTATTAGCCGACGCAAATAAATTAATTGGTATTTTTTTTTTCAAATCGGTACATATGCATTCTATATTCCGAATTATTGATTTTACAAAACAAATTTTTATTCGCCGATATTGCAGCTTGCCGTCGAACTGAATCAACTTAATTTTCTCATAGTTTTCAGTTTAAATAAACCAAAATTCATTTCCTTTTCAAATTTCTAATTGATAATTTTATTTGTATTATGCACCAATATTATGAAAAAGATTTTCACATACATTTTTTATCGGTAAATTTGTTTAGTCGACTTCAAATTAAAATTTTCCCGAAAATGCTGACAGAAATTTTTAGGGTTTTTTTTGGTGGGGGGGAGGGGGCAATATTCCACTCATTCCCTGTTTGATACGCCCCCCATCACAACACGTACTTATGAGCACCGAGATCATAGGTTGGAAGGCGTATACATATATCTGATTAAGTCAATATAAATTGGACGACTGATGATCGAGCAATAAATAAATTTTTTTTTGATTTGTTAAAGCATCACTAACGAACTTCCTTGAAGGAACTTACCCGTACGGTAACCTAATTTGCAGGTGTTATTATACAATATTGAACACCATGGGCGTCGCCAAGGGGGGTAGGTGAGGACCGTTGATCCCTCCCCCTGGAGCTTCGAAACTTCTTAATCAACTGGCAATAATGAGTATTCATAGGCGCGTAATCACGGACAATTTAGAAGACTTTTATAATAAAGTAATAGAACAATTTGCCAAAAACCCACGAAAATTATGTATTAATTAAGATTTTATTCTTGTTTAATAAAATATTAAGCCTTAACGAATTATAAATTTTATTTTTCCTAACACTCATATCCTCTTTCTATCATCTCCCCCCCCCCCCCCCCCCGACTCATCGGCTGGCGAAGCCCTTGTTGAATACTATTATTTATATAAAAGAAGTCATGCTCGCTGAATATTAGTCGTAAACAATCCGAACACTAAATAAAACAGGGGGAATTACTGCAAGTTAGTACAGACGGTGTTGCCAGTCACTACAACAAGCAAGATGGTAACATTCATTTAAAAAAATAGGATTCCTCGGTTCTGTCACAGAATAAATAATAAAAAGTTCCGTGCTTATTTTAATGGGTCTGAATTGTAGGTGCGACAAAAATATGAAATGAAATGGTTCAAATTTTTACAAGATATTATTATTATGTATTGTGAAATTTTGTTATCCATGTTCAGAAATTTTATGATTTATAAAGTTACAAACTGGATATATGACTAGCAAAAAAAATGAAAAACTGGCCAAACAATGAAGTTTCCAGAACTGAAAACTAGTTTAATGTAATAAAAATTCGTAATTGAAAGAATAGACAAAATCAAAATTAAAATTAATAAAATTTACAATACTATTAACAGAAATCAACAAAAATAACGCAAACAACCAATATTTCTCAGAGTTAGTAAATAACTGGTCAACATGTGTGGAAGGTGGGACATTTTACATAAAAAACAACGAAAAATGTGTCTGATTTACAAAAACAAGGAAAAAATGCTTAGTCAACCATTTACGTCAACTTTATACCTGGCGTTGGTAATAGAGCGGTTGTTGCGTGATGTTTTTCTCCCTTGTTGTGATGTTATTTGACTTTATAGTTATTTTAAACAGCATTTCTGATAATTTATGAATCTGTTTTTGGAATTTTTATTAATACTGTCACGTTTTTGAAACTGAAAACTATCTTCTCTGATGCAATTATTTTTGTGTTAGTAAATCTCCATTGGTTCTCTGATAAGTCGTTTAGAGGTCTTACTTTCTGCACTTAGAATATTTGCATTTTTCTAATCGATTAATTTCTTGCAATTTTCTACAATTAAGATCCAGTTTGTTGTAGGTATGCTGGTGAATAGTGGTATCACATGAAGACTCACCCATTGTTAGTTGTTCAATTGCAGTGATATGAGTCCTTGACAAAAGATGCAGTATCACCTACAAATGGTGCGAGTTTTTTGGCAAACCATTTGGACAGCTCGTAAGTAGGCGATTCAGTACTGGCAAAAAAGAGAACACCTCCTGTATTTTTTAACAGGCCATAAAAGTTCGGTATTTTTGGATCACTTTTGTAGCAACGATTTCTTTGTTAAATCCGTTTCGGTTCATAATAATAAAAATAATAACCGTGTAACCGAAAGACAAGATATAATAATTAATAATATAAGGTTCAAAATGAAAAACCCAACTCAATTAACAATGTTGAATACATAACAAGGGCGTCGCCAGCTGATGAACCAGGGAGGGGCATGATGAGTTGCCAGCCGCCAGGGCGAGGCAAGATGAAAGAAAGAGGATATGAGTTATAGGAAAAATAAAATTTATAAGTTGTAAAGGCTTAACATTTTATTAAACAAGCATAAAACTTAATTAAAACATAAGTTTTCAAAATTGTCCATGATTACGCGCCAATAAATACTCATCAATGCCAGTTGATTAAAAAGTTTCAAGGCTCCAAGGGGGCAGTTGCCCCTTCCTGCCCCCCGCTGGCGACGCCCATGATACATAACCAAATTAATTCGGTAAGTTTCTCATTTTGAACTTTGTATTATTAATTATTATATTTTTTCTTTCGGTTAACCGGTGTTATTATTAACGATTTATTTGTCTGAACATCCAAATTTGTTTTATTTAATAATTCCTTAACTTTCTTGTACCTTAAAGTTGCCTCAGTTTTTTGTGTTATCGACATGACATATAACGGCCATCATCTATTGGTGACCAATAAGACACTTGACAAAGGTAAAACATATTTAGCTCTTGTATAAAAAAATTGTTGCAAAATGTTTGTGATGTGGGGGCCGCAAGATTTATTTCGATCATAGGGGGGTCGTGGCATGAAAAAGTTTGAAAAACACTGTTTCAGAGAATTAAGAACTTCCTTTGTGCGATAATAACGAATAACAGAATTCTTTGAACAACAAATTTTTACAATTTCTTTACGTATAAGAAAACCCTCATGACTCTCTTTTAGTCATACAATTATTTGAATTCATTTCAGTTTTTCAAGAAACTTCTCCATCAGTCCAAAATTGTATTATTAATATAGTATATGATATAATAATTGGAAAAATTCAGAATAAATCAACTCGGCTCTGTTGTTTCACTAGTAGGTATCTTTGCAAATACCAGTGGTCGAATATATCGATGGAGCAACTTTCAGTTAAAATGGTTAACACTATCATCAGTACAATCAACCAGTCCACTTCGCAGTATATTAAATAAATTGCTACATAAACTTGGATAATGATCACCACTAATGTAATAGACACAATAATTTTAACCATGTTGTAGAATTGTAACATAATTTTTCCTAGAAAACAAGAACTTGAATTATTTTCCTATGAAGATAAAATTGACAAAGCATTATATTCAACTTTTTTGTTATTATATAAGAGGATTTATTATAGTATCCCATATCTGGGTTGTAGGCCATATGGTGAAATGGCCATATTAGTTCATTCAAGATTAAAACACTACATAATGCACAACAGAGCAACTTTTACATATCACTTAACTGCTATAAATCTGTAACTGCAACGGGGGACTACGCAATCACTGCAATATACAAGTATATCCATCCTGGAGTGAAATTACTGAAGTAAAAATAAAAAAAGTATTATGGGTTGAAATTTTACCCTAAAAGTTTAAAAAAAATTAAATTGCAACAAAAAACTATCAAGACGAAAAATGATGGAAAAACTGGTTGTAGAAGAAAAACTGAGTTACTAGCACCTACACTATCCTTGCTCACATATTTGAATCAGATACTAAACGCCTTGGACCTCTTCATTACCAAAAACTTAGACCCATGTAAAATAATTTTGTGACTCAATTCTAACCACACTTTGTTTATTGCTGTTCTTGAAGTATTTGCATCACTAACTATTAATCTACTTTTAAAGTATAAAATGCATGTAAAGCTGTTACAAAATGTATATGTTAAACGAAACTTTAATATATATCATTCTGTGCAAAATTTAAATTACAAGACTAATAAATAAGACAAACAAGAAATACCAGAGTAAGATAGAAGTAAAGGAGCTGCCATCATTAATGATGATTTTAACTATCTTAATAAAGAGTTACAAGCTACAGTTAAGAAATATAAAAACAGTAAATACAAAATGATATGTGTTTAGTTATCCTTTATTATATGAAGTAACAATTAGACTAATTATATAAGAGGTCAACTGTTGAATTTATTAAGATTATGTTGTATTAAGTTACGCCAAAAATTAAATCGTATATTGCGCACTGTTGCTTTCTGTCTGCTAGGAGGGGAGACACGATTATTATTAATTCAGTATTTGGCAGTGACAGTGATGGACAATGTTGAAAGGTGTGGTACAAAAAGAAAAAAACTTAGAAATCAATAAAAGTATTAAAATATTTTTAAAAGCATAAAATTGAAATATATGGATACAACAAATTTTTGATTGTGTAAAATATTAATTCCTAGTGTGCCACAAAAGTTGAGTTTATTGTAAAATCTTATATAAAAAATCATGCTGGTGACAAAAGTTAATGTTATACCTATCGGTCTAAAGGGTAATTTTTATGTAAGTAAATAAGTTTTTTTAAAAAAGGAAAAAATTGCGATTTTGTGACCTGGGTAATAACTCTGCCTTTTACGCTTAATATTCTCCTCACCATCATGTATTCACTTAATATCTGAGTGAGGAGTACCAACCACAAGGAGAAGAGTTGATGATATAACAGAAAATAGGACGGGGTACAGTTGTACAAGTTGGAACATGGGAGCGGTGAAGTGCCGCAGCTCCTATGCTGCTTATACAGCCAAAATGAACGATCTAGTGGCAAAGTTCACTGGTGTATATGCGCAGGTTGGGATAGATGTATAAGGAGAAGAGAAGAAATGAATTAAGATAACATGATAATTGTTAATACGTAACGCTAGTATAAAGTAGCACTGAAAATGATTGAAATACTTGTTATTACGAAACAAATGCAATTCTGTGTGTTTGCCTATTATACAGCAACTAGCGCGCAAATGGTAGTGTACGTGGTGATTTACCATTGCCGTACACGGGATTATTAGCGATTAATTTAATTTAATTTTTGTAATAATTTCTGCCGTCGGCGGAGATCGAACTTAAGACTTCCGTAGTGGAAGCCGGGCGCTCTAGCAATTAGGCTTTCACGACGACTAATATTCCGGTAGGAACTTAATGAATATCGTACGAGGTAGGAATATACTCCGCGTGGACTAGTGACACGGGAATAAACTTATTAAACATAAGTAAAAGTTTTTCTTTTCAATAACAAATTATCTGTATTATTAAATATATTTTTTTATTATTGCTTGCAGCGAAAAATACAAGATGTATTTTTTTGAGAGTAATCTAATTACTGGTGATGCAAATAAAATGATTTCCTCTGCTGAATCTTCTCTCATGGATTCATTAGGAATCTCGGAAAGATCATCATTGATTCTCAGATCAGGATTAAGCAGTTCAGAAGAGCAAATATGTTCTAATAATGCAAATAATAAGAATACTCCACTTCAGTATTCGCAGATCTCGAATTTATTTTCACCATTTCCATCGAGTTTACGTGAATCAACAACGTCAGTTGGTAATGATAATACCTATCACACCATATTAGGTATTGCTACCATCATTATTATATCATTATTTCTATAAAAGAGGAATAAAAAGTAATAATAGATCTCTATGTTGAGATATTTTTTATAATCTTTTAGTAACTTTATACTAATAAGCTATTATCGCCATGATTAAGGATTTTTAAAATTCAAAACTTGTCGGAGATTCAATTAATTAATTAATATATTTAATGTTCTATGTATAAATTTATGTAAATTGACTAATTAACAAATTTTGTCGCTAAGCCACTTGATAGGAATTTAATTTTGTCTCTACTTCACTTAATGTTCTTGAATCGTAGGCGCCATTGATCTAAACTAATATTATCTGTTCCTAAGAGCACTTGATATAGATTGAATTTGTTGGTTTTTAGTAAATTACGCCTCTAATTCGAGATCTGGGAAATTTGGGTTTTTTGGAAATTGTCAATTGTGATTTCTTCATGAGAAACGGAAAGAAAAAATTAAAAGACAATTAAGACAGAGAAAACTTTCTCGTGAGCATTAGGTTTTTTTTTATTGTAAAGAAGTTTGGTATAAACAAAAATAAATCTTGGCTCTTGGGGGAAGCTAAACCAGAATTCGTTTTGGAGAATCGACACCACGGAAACGTCCACAGTGTAATCACTCGTTCCCAATTTCACTCGTGGAATTTATTCAAAGTAACCAACTTTTATTTATTAAGAATTTATTATAAATTTTAACTTGGGAACTAGAAAAAAAGTATGAAAAAGCGGACAAAACGTATGTGAATTGGTTTAAAGAGATTGGCATAATTGCGTTCAAATCTTAAACCCTTGCCAACCACCTGGTGCTATTATGGAATGTACTTAACGTTTTAACAGTCATTATATTATGCATATTCTCAAAAGAAAGGAAATCGGAATAGAGGAAATAAATCTTTAATGAAAATACCGAGTTCGCTATATGAAGAGGAGAAAAAAAACGAAATTTAAGGAGATATTAATGTGAATCTGTGGACAACAGCTAAAGGATAAGTTAATGACCCGTTTATAGAATAAACGAATGAAACGGTGAGAATGGTAAGTAAAAAATAAAAAGTAGATGATTACGATGATAAAATCTATGGGACTTCCATAAATCGTTCTCCATTAACTCTAATGAATATTTTTTGCAAAGGAGTACAAATTTTAAAAAAAATCAAGATAAAATAAAATGAAGATTTTAAAAAATATTTACAACGATATATGTATATTCATCGCAATGTCATACTCAGTTTCTGAACGTCGGCGACTATCTATTAGTATATTCTAGCTGTACAGATATAGATAATGTTCTGAGCAATTGTAATATGCAACGCGAGTGTAGACACTACATTTGGATTTATTGTAATCGCTTATTATCGCAATACAAACGCAGTCCCGTGTGTGCCTGGCTACTACACATCAACTAGCGTGCATATGACGGTATATTTATTGGTGTGCCATTGCCTTCCGCGTGATTATTAGCGGTTAATTTAAGTATTTGTTTTGAGATCGAACTCAAGATTTCTATAACGGAAGTCAAGTGCTGTAACAACTAAGCTATCGCGACGATGATAATGTGTGTAAATTATAAATAAAAGAGGAAAAAAATAATTTAGTAATTTCTAAAGGTATGGACAAGCGTAACCACCGTACGTTATAGTTAGTTATTTTTTATAAACATATTAATCATCTGTTCTAACAATTTATTGTGACAATTCTATTGTCTTTTTTTTTTAATATTTTAGCTAACATGGTTTACCGCCAAATATTAAGAATGGACTACCAACGATCAAAAAATGATTTCTAATTAATTTACACCACTTAAATAAATACTTTTTCAAAAATTAACAATTTTCACGATACTTTTTTTCATCAATCTTTAGAAACTGAACCGTTTACTATCAAATGTTGAGATCAGGTTACCAACGACCACCAAACGATCCTTAATTATTTTCCAATGTTCATTTTGAATTACCAAAAATCTGTCAACTAACTTCATGCACTGTTTCATTTTTATTAAAAACTAGCCGTTGAGTTAAGTTTTTACACCGCGGTATTTTTATATTTTGTTAAACTCATATTTATTACTTATTGAAGGTTTCTTTTCAGATTGTCAACAATCATGCATACCTCATGGGCTTGTTAAAAAAAGTTTTTATTTTTTTGTATTGTAAAAATAGCCTCTTTAGGGCTACCGATCCTTAATAGTGATCTTAATAAATAGATTTCGTAGATTTTCCGGATGTGATTCTTTTTAATATTATTTTTAAACATAATCGCTAAAAATAATATTTCATGTCACTATCTAATAAAACATAAAACAATTTTATTCTTTGAGTTGTGAAGTGCCTTAGGTAAGGCACCATGACCAAAAATCATGTTTTATAGAAATAAGTGTTGGCGTGCAAGACTATATTTTCATATATTTGACATTGAAACGTGAGCATATTCATCGCTTTAATTTTTATTCAAAATAACTTATTTACATTTATAGTAGAAAAAGTTATTTTTTCAAGCAAGAATGTTTTTTAGAGAAGTATTAGATAAAATTGAATATATGTGAAAAATGGAATAATTGATTGAATAATTTAAAATAATCTTTGATTTCTTTAAAAAAATATACGTGAAAGAGTAATATAATCTCAATCAAATTCAGTAATTTTCATGTTATTAAATTAATTTAAAATACCTGTAGGAGCGAAAAAAATATCCATATATATATTAGAAATAACTGGCTTAGTTTATCAAGTTACATCGAATAATTCACAAAACATTTTTATTACTACAGAAGAATAACTGCAGTACGAGTAACGCATTGAAGTCGATGCCTGTGTGTTAAACGAGGATCTTGGTTTGGTTTATACAACGGGACTTCTGAAAATATTGTTCCCCAGTGACGATAACTGTGAGAAATCGTGTTTACTCGTGGTGAGAAATATTTTTCTTGTTTTTAACCCTTCTTCAAAATTTTGAATAAAAATTAAAAAATTGATTCTTCGATCCTTATACTGTCATTGCGAAAAAACAAATCTAAAGACAATTAAGAATGGAGATATTCTCATTTAATAACTACGGTATTTAAAGACTAAAAGAAATGTTTTACCTGCATGTCGCAGAAAATAATAAAAACGAATACAAAAATAATCAATAATATTCAAAAACAAAAAAACACGAAAAACAAAAATATTACCAAAAAAAAAAATCAAGAAGAATAGATAGTTTACAAATTGTAGATTAACTTGAAAAAGTTCAAAATGCTATAATCAGACTTGCACTCGATTATAGAAACAGCACACCAACAAACATCATGACTGCAGAAGCTAAACTCACCACAATTAGAGAACGTTCTATTTTTTTACCAAATTGTTACCTACACAATAACTTTTCCAGTAAAAACCTACTAGTCTACTCCACTCTCTATAACTTTGAAAATAGACTTCAAAATAAAATTTTCGAACTGAACAATAGTCTCCTTACACGAGCGTTTAAAAATATTCCCATCCAGCTCGAAAACGTGTTTACACATTGTAACTACTGGATATATACGTACAACACGACATACTCACCTACAAGATGCTTGCTGATTCCATTTCCTTCGTAACCAGAAAGAAAAATAAAATAAACCACTACAACTTCGCCACTCCATCCAAGCACTCTCACAAAAATATAACGCCACTGAAATATATACAGACGGAAGCAAGTCTGACTGTTCATATCTGGATACTATAGTTAAGAACAGTATTGATAGAAGCTTTTCAATTATCACCGAGGAAACGATCGCTCTGGTGGACCCTAATTTCATTATCTATGGCGATTGTTGAAGCGTACTACAATCAATCGAGCAGTATAAATTTAATATCAAAGTTAATCCGTACATTTGGGAAATTAAAAGCTAATACTAAGCTTTAATCAATCAAGTACAAACAGTAGTAAAATTCGGCCAGTATGGATCCCAGAGCACCAGGTTATTCCAGGCATTAGATTGCTGATTTGCTCGCTAAGGAAGCATTTAGTCAAACAGTGACTTCAAATATAATAGCAAAAAATCGCATTCCATAACACCTCCAAACAATTAACAAACACTGGTCAAAGCAAAGACATCAAATATTTTTTCTCCTTTTTCAACCACTGCTACAAACCCTGGTTCTCTGATTTTAACTTCCCTAGAGAAGTTACAAGTACCGTAAACAGATTAGCGAATTACTATAGTTCAAATGCCTCTCTGGCCCGAGTCGACCTCTTCACTATCCCTACTTGTGACTGCGGCGCCTCAGTACAAAATCTGAATTATGTCTTCTGGCAGTGTCCACAATATAACTCCCGACGTTCAACACGGTTAAGTGCTTTAAAGCGTTCCAAAATTTACTTAACAATTAATGTTGTATCGATTCTTGCTGATCCCCAAATCAATGTTTGTAAAGCGTTACATCAATTTATACTAGCTGTAATTTAAAAATTTGAACTTTATGTTAACTAAAGACTGTTATATGTGTCTATGTATGTAAAATGTTTGGTTGCATAATAATATCATTTGAGACTGAATGCGGTAATTAAAAAAAAACAAAACAAACATAGAGTAGTGATGCATAACAGGTGTTGTAATTATTGTTACTCAGATCTAAGCAGCTTTAAATGAAGATAAACTTCCCCGCGTAATGATACAGCGGAGAGGAAAATGTTGACTTTACGTATGTAAATAAGACCCGCGTGTAATATTTATTTCGTTATTATATGAAACAGAACTTTTAAATCTGTTTTTTGTCATTTGATTGCCCATTTTACTCCTTATATATTGGATGCTACTTCTATAATCAATATGTTATATGCATGATGTATAAAATAGGCAGCCCCGTTTGCTAACCAATTGTTTTTATATCTCAAATACGTAATACATATATATTTTATTTTTTTTTGTTTCAAATAATTATTAGTTTAATTTGATGATTTTCATATAGATGAATTTTTATATTTTTTATATTAAATAGCTGTTTTTGAAGTACGCGAATCTAGAGCTAACATTACCGTCGGGATGGCCAGTATGAAACTCAGAATACCTCACTTAAAATTATATCAAATAAATGATACAAAAATGTACACGAATACTTTAAGAAAGATTAATATAATAAATCCAGATCAGGTAATTAATTCTTATTATTGTAATTTTGGCGTTTTAAATTACATATTTCAATTAAACCCGTTTTAGAAAACGTAACTTTTATTTTGTAGAACTTTAGCATCATATAATAATCAACAAAATATAAAAGAATACTTAGTACAAGTAAAACAATCTCACCAAGTCACCGAGAAAATTAATAGTCGTCCCAACTCTGCACATGTACACTAATGCTTCAAAAGCAGGCCCGCGTATTTCCCCATCTCTAACCGTTTGTGTGTATAACATCGGCAGTGAAATCACTTTGTTTCGTCTAAATAATTACTGCTCGGTACAGGAAACAGAATTGTACGCTATATACAGTAGCCTTGTGGCTTGTTTGCAGACAGGATGTATGGATACAAGCATACTTTTGATAACTAACTCTTTGACATGTCTAAAATTAATTTCCTCACAAAGCAACATGGATATCTTGGCCTTGAAAGTGAATTATACGTTGAAGCTGCTCTGTCAAGCAAAAAATCCGATAACGCTCTTGTGGGTGCCGAGTCATATAGGAATTCAAGGCAATGAGAGAGTCGACTTGGCCTCCAAGTTAGTTCTGCTTGCACTAATGCCATTAGCAGTGCTACCAATCTGCAAAATGAAGATTGATTTCCATGATCGTATGATGGCTGAGTGGATCAGCCAGTTGCAAAGGGAATCATTTTTTATGAAAAGCATAAAATTTACAGCCGATCCATGGTTTCCTTTTCGTTTTACCTTACACATTTGGAATATGCTGTGTTAAATTGGTTGCAGGTTGGGTATACGGCGGTCTCACACAACTATATACTTGAAGGTACCGTTTCCCCACTCACGTGCCCTTTCTGTTCCAGATCTTCTTATCCTTCGGTGGAACATCTGTTACAATAATGTGCAGCGTTCGCCCGTTCCGCTTTTGCCGATGTTCCACTTTCAACTACCCTCTCAAATGACCCAACGAGTATACAAATGCTACTCGTGTTTCTTAGAGCCAACAACTTATTTACCTTGCCTTACAGCCTTCCCCATCCTCTTCTCCTTGGTTTAACAATTTTCCTAATATCAGCCGTTCTGTCACTTCTGCCATAGTTCGCCTTCGTTTTAATCATAGTCTGCTCCCGGTTTCTCGTTTCCCCGTTTTGCTCTTGTTCAATCTCCTTTCTGTCCTCTTCGTCCTCCTACCTTAAATGTCATCTGTGACGCAAACCATGTTCTATTCAAATGTTCCTTTATTTCTTCAGAACGCGCGATGTTTTATTCCAATTTGCTTAGTCTTGGCCTCTCTACTCCTTGCAGTGCCCCCTACATTCTCATTTTTCCATCTTCTTCTGTTGTTCCTTTGTTAGCCGCCTCGGTTTTTGAAATTTGATCGGGTTTTTACACGCCCTCATCGAAATACAGTGACAATAGGCGTTTGTCAATTAATTCATATTTTGTCTCCAACTGACTGTAATTCCCGAAGGATTCCTAAAAATTCTTTTTTACTTCATTTTAACGTTATCAACTTTTTGTTCAAATATAACTGGCATATCATTCCTTTGCGTTGTAATGTTTCAGATAAGACAGTCTACATTTCCCGTGCGCTGCATTTTCCTTTAACATATTCAAAGTGACTGTCATTAAAGTTATACACAATTAAACATTTTGCTTTCTTATATTTATCAATTACCTTTTGATCCTTTCCACTCATATTTAGTTTTTTTTTTGGCGCATTTTTTGCAACAATAATAAGGTGAAAAGCATTGTTGTCATTAAACAGTGTTACACTATTTGCATTGAAAAAGTCATTTTTATTATTTTAACATATCCTAATAAACTAATCAGAAGCTATCAATAGTTATCGGTGTAAATTTTTATGACGCTTCTTCTATTTTTAGGTTCATAACCTGTTTTATTTTCGATGTTCTATTATGAATTTGAATTAAACCGCTCTTAAAGACATAAACTTTTATTTTATTATTTAACCTAGTTGTACATTTTACAGATCGTCATATATTATTTAATAACTAACAATAAACAAAAATTATAATAACAAAAGTAAAATAATGTAACCGATATATGTAAATGTACCAAATTATCACAAAACACTTAAAAGTACAAAATAGTGTTAAATTATAAATGCATTTTTTATGTTATTACAATTATATGCATCATTTATAATTATCCACGAGTTATGTATCAAGTGCAATTTTAGATAAATGCATATTAAAAAAAAAAAAAAAAGATCATCATTGGCTTAAAAATAATTACACTATAAGTTGTTTTATATTGTTTTACTCGCCAATTTATAAAGATTATTTATATCTAAAAATCTGCCTTATTTTAAATTATGTAAAGATTTAAATACTATGTATTTATTTTTCTTTAGCTGTTACTGCCGAAAGCATTAATAACAGCGAAACAATCAGCACTGTTTCGTTTAATAAATGAAAATTTTCCTCATATATCTACGTTGTTGGTAGAAGATAAATTTTTTGATTACTACGCTGGTTTGGATAAAATTTCTTTAATATGTTCACCGAAGTTTTCTACAGATATGCCACATTTATTGTCAAAGTAAATATTATGCATTTGCAAAATAGTAGTATGTATATTTATGGACTTTTAGTTGGTAACTTTTACTGGAAGAAGTATTTTATATTTTAGAGGAAGCGAACAAACTATTTTTTTTATTAAACTATATATATATATATATATATATATATATCCCGCCCAGGGGATACTTTATACCTTTTTGGGATATGGAGCTCTAACCTGAATCGGGTGCTGGATAGTAGAGTGGCCAGTAGATATCCTGGTTAGCTGCGAATAACAAATAAGCAGTCGTAAACTAAGAGCGGCTACTGGTGGAAAGTCTCTGTCAGGCGATTCCAGTAATGACAGGGCAATAAGGCATGAGGACGCAGATGAGCAGTTTGAAGAACTCTCTACTAAAAGTCTGCAAAATTCCTGCGACTGTTTCACTTTCAGCGAGTTTTGGTCACCGCCAAATAGTAGCAACCCGCCGTCTTGCGATTGAAATTTTTACCTAAAGGCTATGTCACCCAGAAATAGTGGCAGTCCCTTTCCTCTCCTTTTTTCTATCCTTTTCCCCCATACCCTGCACCATCTATCTATTCTACTTTTCCTAGCCTATGAATTATCGTGTCAGTTCAGGTTGACCAGTCATCTAGATTTGCTTTGCTACTGGAGCACCTACTTAGTTTAATTGAATGGGCAGCATACGAGATCGAAGCGCTACAACTCATATGTCCCCTTTAGCGTCGCTATGCCATTTCTGTTTTTATCTATATTCTATTCCATTATCAATAACACATGAAACATATGCAACTTCGCAACATCCCACAAAATAGGACTTATATCCCACAGAAGACATAAACATACGTAGAGACGACAGCAAAACTCGGTCATGAGTGTGCTAGATATACTACTCGCGGCTTTACCCGAATATTAATTTTCGTTTAAATTTTTATCCAGAAATTATTAAAAAAATTTTTTTTCTTTTTTCGAGAATTTATATATAACTATAGTAAAGCGTATCACTTATAAAGTGCTTGGCCAGAGGTCAGTTTTAGGTCCTGCGCTCTTTAACATTTATGTTATGATAGTTATCAATAATCAAACTGGGAATTCAACTAGAATTTTGTCGTATGCTGATAATGTTATATTATACACAAATCGCAAATACCTGCCAGAGGCTATTATAAACATTCAGACTTCTATCAACATACTTTTTAATTCGTTTCTAATTATTTGTCTTGATCTTGCATTTAATAGTACAAATCCTCAAATACATATCTATACTTAATGCATTCCTTTCATAACACAGGTCAAATATTTTGTATTATGGCTTGAAACCAAATTTTTTTGCATTTTCTGGCTGTACACACCAATTAAACATTTTTTTTCAAGGCGTGTATTTCCCTTTCTTCTAGTGCCCTTAATTTTCCATTAGAAGTCCACGTCGTATACGTCTATTTATTTCGTTTGTAAAATTGTTAGTTTTTAAGTTGTGGCATATATCTGTATAGGCAATTATATAAAAATGAATAGACTTACCTGGAGTACTCATTTTTTTTTTTTTTTATGCATCTGCATTACATTCAAGGATCCCGCCAAGCCATGTAGTTTGTCGGCAGCGTCCTACAAATGAACACATGTCTCTATTTTTTATTACTTAATAGGAGTATATACAATAAATATTATAACTAAAGAATTCGAGACATACACACTTATAATATATATATACATATATCATAGGCGTACCCAGACAAGTTTTTCGGGGGGGGATCGATCCATTTTTAAAAAAAACACTTGACAGAAAAAAGGATTTTACTTAGTAATCATATTTTATTAATAATCTCTTATATAATAGTTCTAAATGCGTAAGACTTCTGTTCGTTTTCATTTTGAGAATAATTTACACTAATACATAGTTAGTTGTACTGTCAGAATGCCTGGTACCAAGACATCTTTTGACCCTAAAGCGACAATACAGCAACGTAAAAATCCATTTCGGGAGGGGTTTGAACTCCCAAATCCCCCCCCCCCCGGGTACGCCTATGACATATATATATATATATATATATATGAACTTACGTGCCAATAAACTGTTCCCATTTACCCATTTAGCTTATAATTTAAATAAAGGTAATTTTTTCATTACAAATCGTTACTTGATAACTTAGCTTAAACTCGATGAGTGATAACCATCAATAATTTTGGTGATCTTAAAACCGAGAAAAAATCCAATATATCCTTCATCGTATAGGCCGATCAGCCTCTTAAGTGTGCTTTCTAAAATATTCGAAATGCTAATATACGATAGAATACTTTCGATAATAACAGAAAATAGGATTATTCCAAATCATCAGTTCGGTTTCCGCGGAAGACACTCAACTGTTCACCAGGTACATAGGATAACAGACAAAATAGCAGCTACATTAGAAAAAGGAGAATACTGTAACGCCATTTTCCCGGATATTGAACAGGCCTTCGATAGCGTTTGGCATCAAGGATTACTATGTAAATTAAAACTAATTTTACCAAATGACTTATATGCAGTTATGGTATCATATTTGACAAACAGAAGTTTCAATGTCAAGATAAACTCATCATTATCTTTGTCAAATAACATAAAGGCATCAGTGCCACAAGGTAGTGTACTTGGCCCGCTCCTGTATTCCATCTACACAGCGGATGTGCCAGTACTAAGGACGACAGTAATCGCTACCTTTTGCGGATGATATCTGTATTCTTGTTCGGCACAAAAACCCAGTGTACGCATCCTTGTTGACGCAGGAGCATTTAACCGTTATCCAGCAGTGGGCGCTTAAGTGGAAGATTAAACTAAACCACCAAAAAACCAGACAAGTAACTTTCACTCTAAACGTGCAAAACTGTCCCCCTAATACAATAAATAATCAGCGCATAATTCAAGAAAATCATATTAAATACCTAGGTATGATATTAGATCGAAGACTTACATGGAGAAGCCATATATCGTTCATCCGGCAAAAAATGGCTTCAAGAACTAAGGCTCTCAACAGCATAATAGGCAAAAAGTCACCAGTGAGCTTGAAATGCAAGAGGCTAGTTTATCTTTCAGTCATAGCGCCAGTCTGGAGATACGGATTAGAAGTATATGGAGCCACTGCGAAGAGTAACCTAAATAGGGTTCAACAGTTCCAATCGAAAACGTTGAGGCAATTGGTAAACGCACCGTACTATGTATCGAATCACACTCTACATACAGACTTAGATGTTCCATACGTAAACGATTTATACTTAAAACAATACAAACACTTTTATGAGGCTCTTCAACTCAATCAAAATCCAGAAGTATCGAACACTGGGATCAACCAAGGAGGCTCAAAAGAACATGGGCCGGTGACGCCCTAGGTGTCAGATGCGATAGATAACATCGTCGTTAATACCTCAGCCGTCGAACGAACAAAATCCAGCGTTATAGTAAACAGTATTAGATATCAGAAGCAGAAGATAACTCCGCCACTAACATCTCGGATGTGAAAGGAATGAACTCCAAATTATAGTAATCAGTTTTTTCGATCGACTAATGCTTATGCTGCCGCCGGGTAACTGAGCATGAAAAAAAAAAAATAAATAAAATAAAATAATAGCCTTGTCAATTATGGTCTTAGGACCGGTGTGATGTAAAAAAAAAAAAAAAAAAAAAAAACCATAATTAATTATTTAATTTTAGACTTTTTTTTGTAAACCATTTTTTAAATTCTAATTTAGTTGTTTTTTCCTTTGGCGGCAATCGTTTAATATGTTCCGGTAGTATGTTTAACATATCCCATAGTATGTTTATTTGTAAGTTATCCCCATATTTGTTGAGGTTACTTATTTTATTTTGTAGAGTAGTATTTTTCAAATATCATAACCTTACTGTTCTCTTTTATCTATTTTTATTTTTTTGTTCATCCACTGTAATGTAATTAATTAATGCACATGAGATTTTGAGTTCAAAATATTGTACTTTCATAATATATTCCCTTCTGTATTTGTATTCTTCCTATTAATTCTCAAGATAATTGTTAAACATTTTTTTGAAGGTAGTCTATGTGTTTCAGTTTAGTTTTGTTTGTTTTTCCCCGCGCTATTACCGCATAGTTTATATGCGATTGGTATAACATCAATTTGGTTTTTTGTGATTTAATGTATTTTTTTAGTCCATATAATATTGGAATTGTTTTTCTAAGTTTTATGTACACGTTGTTTATATGGTTTCCCTAATTAAAATAGTTATCTACTTTTAGCCCTAAACATTTATAACTTTTTACTGATTCAACGATGCTGCATTCACAATAATTTTTCCTCGTTGTATGCAAATAGCTAGTTGAGTGACATTTTATGTTGAGCTGGTAATTTTGATGATGATTGCTTGGCTTAATCCACAATAACTTTGTTTTTTCTACATTTATCTGTAGTTCTTTATCATGTAGCTACAGATTTAACTTATTTAGGTCCTCTTGAAGTTGGTGTTCAGCATTATTGATACTTCTGTTTGTTATTATCAGAGCTATGTCATCTGCATATGCGAATATTTCACCGTGTTTTATATCTTCGCCTAAGTTTCTCATAGCAGAGAGGTCAAAATTGTACCTTGTGGCACGCCGATTTCATCTTAGTATTTGACTGTATGTGTTTTCAGTTCTTACTACCCCATTTCTGTTCTTTAAATAATCTATGAACCAGTTTTTAATGGTTTCCCTTCAACACCTACGCTTTTGAGTTTTCTTATTAGCTTATCATGCCTGACTGAATCAAAAGCTTTAGACAGGTCTATGAATAATACTATACACTGTTTACTTTCTAATAAGTTAGTGCATATGAAATCGGAGAAATCGCTTAACAATTTCGAGGTATTTTTATCTTTTTGAACACCATATTGATGAGTGGATATAAACACTATTACTTTTAATATAATTTTGAAATTGCACTGCTATATGTTTTTCAATAATTTTCCCTATTATTGATGGCTATAGGTCTGTGATTTCTGTAATCTGTGAATTTACCCATTTTTTATATTGGTTTTATTTCCGACTGTTTAAGTTCAAAATCCTTGTCTATCCTGAAATATCTATCAAATTACAAGTACAATATAAACCCAAAATTACTTCTTACAATTTACAGATCGATTATCCTTTCACGAATCAATTACGGGTGCCAGGTGTACTCCTCAGCCGCTAAAAGTGTGCTAAGATCCTTGGATCCTATACATTCTACTGCCCTCCGGTCTATCCTTTCTGCTCATCCCTCTTCTCCGGTTATAAGTTTGTGCACTGGCAGGTTGTCCCCCGCTGTCCTACTATAGGAAGTACTATAACTTTAAAGAATTGAGTACCCTCCTTAGTAGTACCAAAACCCCGACAATATCTCCTAATATGAGGTTTGGGAATGACCCAGTGCCCGAACTTTTTTCGGTTATGGGTCGTTTCCAAATCTTTTCAATCCCAAGAACTCTGCCAGACTTCGCAGCAACCGCACCACCTTGGAGTCAGCCAATCACAAACATCAACATATCGCTGACAAAATTTAACAAAGCACAATACCCCCCAAACATAGCACAAATAGCAACAAATATCATAGCGAGCTACACAGACCATGCATGCCTCTACACAGATGGAGCGAAGGCAATAGGTTATCAGTCACCGGCGGCATGCTCCTTCGAAGTCTCAGGGGCAGCAGAGTCAGTTAGACTGCACGATTGCTGTACAGCACTGGACGCTGAAATATACGCGATAGTCTTTTGCGTCCAACACTATGCCGATAGCAACCCCCAGTCCCAAAAGGCCCTACTCATAACTGACTCTCAACTCCCTTCAACTCATCTCGGGGATTAAATCCAAAAAACCCTCTGGTAAGGAAGGTCCATTACCTATTATACAGGTTATCACATTTAAACTCCGAAATGTCCTCCCTATGGGTGCCGGCTCATGTTGGGATTCCAGGCAATGAGCGTGTCAATCGAGCAGCTCAGGCGACATTGTTCTCTCCAATGCCACAACCCCCCCCCCCTCTTCCCCCTACATTGGCTCATTTATTTATGCAGCAAACTGGAGAAGAATGGCAACAGGAATGGAGATCTTCAAGTACGTTTCTCCGACGCATAAAAACAACTACGGAGCCTTGGTGGCCCACAGACGGAGTTTCCCGCAGAGATTTTTCTGTCCTGAATCGTCTCCGAATAGGACATACAACCCTCTCGCACGGCTACATATTCACGAGCCAGGTACCCCTAAATGTCTGCCCCTTTTGTAGTCAACCGAGCGCCCCATCCACCTATCACCTACTTCTCGAATGCCCCTCTTTTGCAGTATCACGATCCATGCACTTCACCACTTCCTCTAGTTCTACGATACTGTCAAACGCTCCGCCCGCGGTCGCAGCTGTATTAGCTTACATGCGGAGCAGCGA
Organism: Icerya purchasi; assembly: GCA_039619475.1. Lineage (NCBI taxonomy): Eukaryota > Metazoa > Arthropoda > Insecta > Hemiptera > Monophlebidae > Icerya > Icerya purchasi. The sequence goes on along the minus strand of CM077116.1, from coordinate 152,333,273 downwards.
TCTGTACTATCGCGTTTAATCCCCTGAAGTAGGCTCCATGTGCTGTAATAGCCCCAGTAGTTAAACACGGTACATGGAAACCCTCATATACAATCTTATAAAAAAAAAAAAAAAAAAAAATTTGGCATAATACCTGTAAGTATAGTATCATTGACTAATTTAGTGATGTATGGAGCTATTGTATGTTTTATGAGTCTTTTTTGGAAAACTTTATCTCTATCATCTATTAATTTTAATATACCTTGTGTTTCCATAATTTTATGGTGGAATTTTTCCTATTAACATACTCTGTATATATTGCTTTTAAGCTTTTATTATAAATTTCTTGAAAAATGCTTTTAATTTTTATATAGTCGAAATTTTCAACTTTACCCTAATTTGCTGCTTGTAGGTCATTTATCAATCTTTCATTATAATTTTTTTTTTTTTTTTTTTTTTTTGTGAAAGCAACATCCTGTACCATGTTTAACTGCTGTGGCTATTACAGTACGAAGATGCGCAGTTGCTTTTATATATATATCTGCTTATTCCACTAGATCTGATAAATTGTGTTACAGATAAAATTGCATTGGGGGAATTCTCAAGAATGTTAGTGACTGTTTTGTTATTAATAGAAGGGGGCCGGTAGTATGAGAGTGCTGGACAGTCGCACAATATGTGGGAAGTTGAGGGAGCAACACCTTGGCAGCAGAAAGGACAACACATAGGTGGGGAGGGGGGCATTCTTTCCAAAATAAAATTAAGCGACAGAGCTGTGTGGCCTGTGTGCAAGCGGCTAAGTGCACAGAAATCTCTGCGGGAAATGTTTTTTTTTTTTGGCCACCATGATTCGGTTGAAGGTTGAGAAAGTCTGACACGAGGACCAATGGGCTTTCCATGAGGACATGCGATTATTGAAGATTATATTCGATAGATTACGTGGAGGAGGCTTGTTACTAGGTAAGGGGCAATATATTGCTGCTCGGGCGAATGTATCAGCGCGTTCATTTCCAGGAATCCCAGCATGGCTGGGCGCCCACAAAAAGGATACAGAGCACTGTCTTTTAATAAGTTTGTATGCTACCTGCTGGGTTCGAATTGCTACAGGATGTTTGGTAAGGAGATTAGAGATTGTCAATAAAGCCGCAGATGAATCAGATACCAGCGGGGATTTCTGTGATGTAGGCTTTGTAGAAAGAAAATATTCCAAACAGAAAAATACTGCGTATATTTCAGCACCCAGTACCGAAGAATTGTCATTCAGTCGAATGCTTCGAATCACGTCGCAGATTTCAAAGGAAAAGGCGGTTAGGGATGAAGCAGCCTCTGGGTTAGCCTTGGCAGCATCCGTGTAGAAAATGAGGTGGTCGGGGTATTTTTGTATTGTTGCTGCTGTCAATTGAATGATATTCGGGTGCAGGGGTTTATTATACTTTATCAGGAAAAAATTAACATCAATGTTTAAAGGAACCAATGGCGGAATCACGGTGTTAGGAGCTAGGTCAGGGAAGGGGATTACGCTCACATTGTGCTGCGATAGGAAGGCCAGGATTTCTGGAAGAGGATCATTAGGGAAATCTGAGGTGTTGGGGAGGTAATTTGTGTGAATAGGAAAGGAATGTTTATTAGAGAAAAGAGCGAGGGTCTCACGGTAGTAATAAAAGGTTCGAAAATACTTTAGGGGGGGAGTGCCTAACAAGGCACACAAACTTACAGACGTGGAAGTTCTAAGTGCGCCAAATTGAATCAAGGGATTTAAGTAAAGAAGGACTGGCTGACAAATACACCTGGGACCCGTAGTTTATTCTGGAAATGACTAAGGTTTTGTATATGGAAAGGAGAGTTTTCAGGGGTACATTATGTTTTTTGTTTGATACATATTTAAGAATAGATAGGAATTTATAACATTTAACTTTAAGATTGAACATGTAAGCCCGCCAAGTTAGATTATGATCGAACAGTAGTCCAAGGAAAGTAGCAGTAGCGTGGAAATGAGGTGAGGAATTTTCTAGATTGGGGCGGATGCTGGAGGAGTTTTGACGTCCCCCATAGAAATCAACACAGATAGACTTAGATGGAGAAACCACAAGACCGTTATTGTTACACCAGGATTCTAGTTTTGTAATAGTTTTTTGTAGGATTTTTTGAACATTTGTTGGAAAACTTGAAGACAGGGAAATGTTCAAGTCGTTAAAGTAGAGCCGGGCGTTTACAAGGGGAGCAATACAATCATTTATATTGTTGATATAAAAAATAAACAAGGTTGCACTAAGGGCAGATCCTTGTGGTAAGCCATTCTCAGTTTGAATGGTGCTTGATGTTGACGAACCAATCTTAACATGGAACGTTCTCTTTGTTAAAAAATGATTCAGATAATTGGCCATGTTTCCAATTATATCAGCTGTTGTCAGCTTGGATAAGAGGCCGTATCACCATACTCTGTCGAACGCTTTTTCTATATCGAAAAAGACGGAGTATACATGTTGGCGTCTGTGAAATGCTGTTAATATTTGCCTTTGTCGGCTCAGCAAATGATTAACTGTAGTATGCTTTTTACGCCCTCCGGCTTGTGACGAGGATAGGAGATTATTCTGTTCAAGAAAGAAAAGGAGACGCCGATTAACCATTTTTTCCAGCGCTTTTGCGAGGACACTTATAAGAGATATAGGCCTGTAGTTTTGTGGAAAAAGAGGATCTTTATTTTGCTTTAGAATACGAATAACAACCGCTAATTTCCAAGGCTCAGGGATCGATCCGGAGGACCAGATTTGGTTATAGATATGTAAGAGGAAGTTTTTTGCTGACGGAGGTAAATGTTTTAACATATAAGGATGGATGGAATCGGTCCCAGGCGCTGTTTGCAGTATAGTACTAGAGTTGATAGTCTAGTTCAGAAATGGTGAAATGACAATTGTAGGAAAGTGAGAAGTCAGAGATGATAGTTATTGGTTGTTGCTCCATGGAATATTTATTTAAAGAGAAGACAGACCAATATGACGATGAGAATGACTCCATTGAAAAATGTTTCGCAAAAGCATTTACGACCTCTAACGGGTCAGATAATATGGAACCATTCTTATTTATCAAAAAGGAAGGGGTCGCACGATTAATACCGTTCAGTGCCTTAATTTTGGACCAAATATTGTGACTGGAAGTGTTTATGGAGATTGAATGCCTAAATTGCTGCCAAGATTCCTGTTTTTTGCGCCTAATGAGGCTCCTCGCAGCAGCGCGACGTTTTTTAAATTCGATGAAATCAGGATATAGGCCTGTTGATTTGAACTTTCTAAGGGCATGTTTACGTTGGCATATGGCTGTTCCTATTTCAGGGCACCACCATAGGATCCGTCGGGATCTGGTTGTTTGGACAGACTTAGAAATAAATGCTAGAGCAGCATTCGTAATAGCGTCGATAAAGGAGTTGCTATTCTCAGATAAGGATTCGGATGGTTCGCTGGGAACGTTTACTTTAACTGAGAACATATCCCAATCCGCCTTGTGGAATAGAAATTGAAGTTTAGGTGGAGGAGTTTGGGTAGGGAGGACTTTGGACGGACATATGAGTATAGGGAAATGGTGGTTAGAACATAAGACCTATAGCACAAATGTGCTCAGGTTAGGGAAGATGGAAGGGGAAACAAGTTGTAGGTTGATTGTTGAGAAAGTATTGATGGACAAATTAAAATGGGTGAGATCGTTATCTAGGACCAGTTTATTGATAACAGAGCCATGTCTGTTTTCCAGTGTTGCTCCCCATAAAGGTGAGTGGGCATTAAAATCACCGAGTAATATTAGTGGCGGGCTGACCTGTGACAGTACTGACTGAAACATATCTGCTGAATTGTGTTGCTGGGACAGAGGAGTGGACCATAATGGTAACCCCTCCATTTGCTCTAAACCCTTTGTCATTGCTGAAAGTGAAGAGGGAGTAGTTTTGTAGCGCTGGGTTATCTGTGGTCTTCAAATGAGTTTCCTGTAGACATACCACAGCAAGAGAGTGATTTGAAATAAGTAGTTTTAATTCAGCAAGTTGAGGGTAAAATCCTCGGCAGTTCCACTGCAGGATAATGTTACGACCCATGACCACTATTAGCTTTCGAGTATGGTTAGTCTGCTGTTTGATCTGAATCCGACTGTGTAGCAAGTTTGTTGATTAGCTGAATGAAGCGTGTCTTCATTGATCGGTTTTGAAGTACAGAGTAATTATCTGAGAGCATGTGAATAAATCCATCTATGTCTTCAGTGAAGTTGGTTACTTGTTGTCCTTGGATCGTTTCCATTAAGGTTACGAAGTCAGTGAAAGACAATGCATAGTCTTTATTGATGATGTTGCTTTCTGTGGACTTTAGGAGTTCAACAGTATGCAATTTTTGTTTTTTAAGTTTTGATGGTGGAGGTTTGAAATCTACATTTGCTCCATTGCCTCTGGTTTCTACCACATTTGGATGCTCTCTGTTTTCTGGTTCATTTGTCTGCATTTGTAGCTCAGTGCTGACTGTCATGTTATTTTCAAAGATAGAGGCTTGAGTGTTTTCCTCAGTGAGGTCGGTTATGTTTTGCGGGACTGAAGCGGCTTTAGTGTCTCTAATTAATATTTTTATGTTTGTATTAGCGTTTGATTTAATTTTGTGGAAGATTATATAGTGGTCCGAAATTTTGTGATCCGATACATAAAAAATTTTTTTTATGTTATTTCTATGTCTTGTATATATATGATCTAAGCAAGAATCTATTCTGAATTTCAATCTTTGTGGCCTTATCGATTTTTTCTTCGAATCCATTGCTCACTCGTATGTTCCTGAGTTATTATTTGTTTTTAACGTATCTTTGTTCACATCGCCATAAGTAATACAATCATCTTTTTTTATTATATTTAATAAGTTGTTGTTTAGTTCATCTATCAATATTTTTATACTCATGTTTGGAGGTCTGCATCTTGCCATTATGGTTATTGTACTCTGATCCTCTATTGTTAATTTTATTGTGATCGATTCATAGCTGGACTATTCAATGTTAATTTTATCGTAGCATATATAATCTTTTTTTTTTTTAAATTTCGGACTGGTCAACCAATGGCCCTCACCCAGAAACAAATAGTAAGGAAAGAAGTCGGTTATATTTTAATCCGATCAGAAATCGTTATTAAAAAGGAACAAATAGCAGGAATAACTAGTGGGGAAGGAAAGGACAGGATATGGGAAGTACAATAAGGAGTAGGCAACCCAATCCTCAACAAAAAGGAATACAAAGCAGAACGCTCCACAGAAAGAGATTAACGCTGAAAGAACACATGATCGGTGTCGCAAAAACTGCATCATCAGGATGAAGAACACAATGAGGGGAGGAAATTAGGGAAAAGCGAAATCTGAAGGAAGGCAGCGAAAAATGGCCAAACCGCATACGAACAACGGAAACAACATTAGAACGTCGAGGAAAGGGATGCAAAAGAAACCATGAGTAAGGAAGAAGAGTAGGCTGAACAGAACGATGAAATGAATAATTATTAGAAAAGGAGGAAGCGTATAGGTGTCCGACCAATACTTGATATGAAAGCTTTTACATATCGATAGGAGGTTAGCGGATGGAATTTTTCTTAAAAAAAAAAGGCGAGAAGAAGCAACAGCCCGAGCCAAGAAAACAACCGCCTCATTACCAAATATGCCCGAGTGACTAGGTACCCATAGCGAATCAATATTAATTGAATGGAGAGAGGAAAGATTATAAATGAGTGAATGTATACGGAGGATAACAAAGTCACACGAATGATCAGCAAGGAGAGAGGATATGGCCTGAAGGGCGCTCAAGGAATCAGGGATAATTAAAAAATTGGAGGAAAAGTGATTCGATTAAATTTAAATAATAAAACATAGGATGGCCAATAATTCGTTTATGAATATGGAACAAAAATAAGGAAGACGAAAAGATTCTGATAGGTGCGGATGAAGGAAGCACCAACACCTCCAGGCCCCCTCGAACTATCCGTGTAAATGGTAACATGAGAGGGAAATAGGGAATTGATAGTGCTGTAAAATACCTGTTTAATTACGGCTTAGGAGAGATTTTTAGAAAATGAGGGAAGAATAAATACCCCTTAGGAGCATGGCAGAGATCAGTGAAGTTAAAGGAAAAATTGGGGAGATCATTGAAGGAGATAGTGTAAGGCCAAAATGAACTAAGACGATGTGAAATAAATGCTAGAATAGGGGTTTTGCTAGGAGTAAAGCGCCAGCTGTTATAAATCGAAAGGAAGGACTGAACAAGAGTAGGGGACGCGAGTGGAAAACGTTTAACAAGGAAACGATAGCCTAAATAGGATCTACGAATAGATAGGAGTGACGAATTAGATTTAGCAAGAAAATCAGGGATTGGAGAGGATTTAAGTGCGCCAAGACAAAGACGAAGGCAAGAGTTTTTAATTGCATCTAGTTTAAAAAGACGGGTCTTGAACGCATAATCATACATAAAAGAACAATAACCAAATTTGGAACGGATAATAAATTTCTAAAGAGAAAGTGGAAAGATGAACATTATCAAAAGCAGAGGAAACATCAATAAAAGAAGATAAAGTGAAATGTTTTTTGATAAAGGACTTATGCAAGTGGGAAACGAAAAGACTAACACAATCAGAAGGGCCAATATCAAGCCGAAAGCCGAACATATTGTTAGGAAATATATTATTATGCTCCAGCCACCAAAGAAGGCGCTTGTTAAGCATACCCTCAGATAGTTTTCTAATGCAGGATGCCAGGGGAATACGACGTAGGGAAGAATTTTTTTAGGAATGGGGACTATGATAAAAGAATTCTAAGAGGAAGGAATTATACCCTTCGAAAGAAAGGAATTGAAAAAACTAAGAAGAAAACTAAAGGATTGTTCAGAAAGGTTTTTAAGGGTGAGATAGGGTATACCGTCAATTATCTTTAATATATATCATTATCCCACCCCTCTTTTATTTTCTCTAGTTTGTGAAATTAAGTTATACCCTTTTAAGTTAAATAGCTGCGTTTCAAAATGTTTCATGTTTATTTCGCATATTACTATAATTTGTAACTATAACTGCACTATTCAGTCAGCTTATGAATACGTATAATCCTTTAAATACAATTAGTAATTTATGTTAGGAAGAGGATCCTGCAACCTTAATATTACCGTATAAATCTACAGTGAGATCCGGGCTAGATTACGGTTTAATTTTTTACCGTTCAGCATCAGCTAATCTTCTTAGAAGGCTGCAATCTCTCAATGTTGGATTGAGGCTTATAACTGATAACCTTAGGTCATGTCATATAGTTAATCTTCAGACGAGAACTATGGTGCCATCATTAAACATTAGAAGAATAGCTTTAACTAATAAATTGTTAATTAAATATTGTAATTTCCTTAATCACTCTCTACCTGTCGCTGCTACGGTTCTGCATAAAAAATGGATATTTGTTGATAAAAGTGCATCTTTTTATTAAAAGAATAACCAGATATATTCGCCACCGTAATGCCCATTTTTCCGTCTGTATACTTTAATCTACCAAATGACAGTAATCAATATTGACATAAATATACATTCCTTTCAAGAATTAAATAAACTTAATTTACCTCCCGTAGTAATCAATTCCCATTTTTTAAATACTATAGAAATTCAATATACCCACTATCTGCAGGTCTTCACTGACAGTGCTAAAATGTGGGTTTTGCGTTCATCATCTCTAATATTTTTACACAGAGATTTAGGCTGCCTCACGAGATCTCAGTGTTTACGACAGAGCTCTTGGCGATTGAAAAGGCCTGTAGATACATTTTAAATATTCTCCATTCCAATGGAAAATTTGTTCTATGCTCTATAGCCTCAGCTCACTTCCGATTTTTAAAGGTTGTCATTTTCATTATAAAAGTCACCTTTAAGTGTTTAAAATCAGGAATAAATGCCTGAGTATCACACGGTTCGGTGGAATTATAAGCTAGCTGTCTAGTCATCGCGGTATTCTTCTTGCTGGTAGAGTTGATGCGGTAGCTAAAATCACTAGTATATCTGGGGATCGGTTCTCATATGTTCAACTGACTTATTGAAGAAGATTAAAAGAAATAAAATATGACAGACTGATTGGCTTTTATAATTACCTGTGCAGGTAAAGGTAAAACATATAGTGCTAAGAAGCATCCTTCACTGATTAGACCTGGTTTAGTTATATCTCGCCGTTGATCCCGTCTATAGTTCGTAGATTTGTTACGATTATTTTACGCACTGATCATTCTAGCGTGTTGTAGAATTTCTCTGTAGCAGATCTTTCCAACCGGAATTATCACAATCAGGTTAGTATCAGTTTTACATTAATCATTTGTTTTCCAATTGTGGCTGGTTCGAGCGTAGTAGAATCTCCCTTATTTTTTTTTTTTTTTTTACACGTATATTTCAGTACAATCTTATTATAGTAAATAAATTAGCACTACTTTTAAAACAGTGTTACAACTTAATCTAACTAATTTGTAACATGAGCAGAGTAGAAACTATGTACAATTACATAACTCCTAATATACAGATATATACATAATCATACGCGCATATAAATACTCACACGCACGCACACCAAGTATATGCCCATATCCACAAAATACATACATACGAATATATTACAGAATAAATTAGGTGACTAGTTCATAAGGCTTTGTGCGCTTAAGGCGCCTTAAGTCATCATCGGAAAGTAGCAGTTCTAAAGCCTCTAGATTTGGGTGACTGTGAAGTCGGTATTCGTGCGCTTCTGCAATATAACGTATGACTTCATCGATCCATGGAATATTTAAATCGGAATGTATTTCTTCGTTTCGTTGATACCAAAAAGCTCCAGTGATGTTTCGGAGACACTTATTTTGAGCGCGCTGAATAATCAACCGATTGGATGTCTTTGCACAGCCCCAGAGTTGAATACCATACATCCATATCGGTCTGATGATTTGACAATAAATCAAACGCTTATTAGACAGATTGAGTTTAGAATAACGCCCAATCAGCCAACAAATCTGTCTTAATTTATGCATGGTTTGTTCCTTTTTCATTTTGACATGCGTCTTCCAATTCAGCCTGGAATCTAAATGCATACCCAGGTATTTAGCAGAGTCCGATCTCGGAATAGGAAGACGATCAAGATATATAGGACAGGTCTTAGATTTACGAAGCGTAAACATAACATGCACTGATTTTTCTTGATTAATCTTGATCTTCCAATCACATGTCCATTTGCTAATTTTTTCTACTGCATGTTGCAAGTTAGTCGTAGCCAATTCTGGGGAATTGCCAACTGACAAGATGGCTGTGTCATCTGCAAAGGTAGCAGTAGTCGTCTTGGCTGTTGTTGGAATGTCAGCTGTATACAATAAATACAGAGAAGGTCCTAAGACACTACCCTGTGGAACACCAGCCTGTATTGGATGAAATTTGGACTTTGCTTCTTCATAAGAAACTCTGAAGGATCTATCAGAGATATATGATTCAAGAAGTTGGCACATATTTTCCGATAGCAGGTTGCTCATTTTATAGATCAGCCCTTCGTGCCAGACTCGATCAAAAGCTTGCAATATGTCTAGAAAAACCGCCGGACAGTATTTTTTTTCTTCAAAGGCTGTTTCAATTAGCTTAGTTATACGATGCACTTGGTCAATCGTAGAGTGCTGATTGCGGAAGCCAAACTGATGATTTGGTATCTTTAATAAGGGCTTGAGTCGCTTAAGGAGTAGTTTTTCAAATAATTTTGATATGGAAGGTAACAAAGAGATTGGTCGATACGAAGTTACTACTTCTGTTGGTTTCCCAGGTTTCGGTAACATGATGATTTGAGCGATTTTGAAACATTTTGGTACGTATCTCATTCTGAAACAGGCATTAAAGAGATATGTCAGCATGATAATTCCTTTACGTGGTAATTCTCTAAGCGCTCCAGGTGAAATTTCATCGATTCCAGGAGCCTTTTTGGGATTCATATTATTATCTAACTCTTGTGCAACTTCAAGAGGAGTTACTGGTTTTATTTGCTGGAAAGGTTGGTAATTTTTCGTTGTATCGATCTGGGAGTTTATATTATGTGTTGTAAAGACTGAAGCTAAATGCGAAGCGAATAGTTCAGCTTTACTGTTGTCGTCGCGAATCCACTGCCCTTGTTCATCCTTGAGAGGAGGAATATGAAGTAGTGGACGTTTGAAGCGTCGCGTTGCACGCCACAATGAATAATTTGTGTCCGCTGCAGGGCTTAAATTTTCTAAGTAGTTTGTGACGCTTTTCTGTTTGAAATCCTTGATTAGCCTATTAACTTTATTGCTAATTCGATTAAATTTTGTTTTATCCGATGGATGACGGGAGCGTTGCCATATTTTCCGTGCACGTCTTCTCTCTTTTATTAGTTTCCTAACTTCGATAGGATACAGTACTTCATTTGGAACGTTTTCTTTAAGAGCTGGAGTAGCCTGGCTAGCAGCTTTTCGCAACAAGTTGATAAAGTGCTGGGCTTGCTGTTCTAAATCACTAATAGTTTTAAGCCTGATTTTAAGTTCAATTGAAGAGTCAAGGCTTTCTCTAAATTGATTCCAATTAGTATATTTATTGGTGAGATTTTGCGGAATTCTTTTTTTAATCACTACAGAACTTAGTGTCATAAGTACCAGAATATGATCTGACGATAAGTCCGTAATTCCTTCTACTTGCACATAATTGGCAGCGATTCCTTTAGTAATGAAAAAGTCAAGGAGATCAGGATTCTTCGCGCAATCTGTTGGCCAGTAAGTAGGTTTCCGCGATGAAAAGAACTTACACGAACATATGTTGATAGCGTTGAGAAGTTCAGCACCTTTTTTTGGTGTCGTCAAACGTGACCCCCATATGGTGTGTTTTACATTAAAGTCACCTGCAAGTATAAAACGAGGACCGAGTTGATTGAAGATATCAATAAATTGACTTTTTTCAAAATTACTATTGGGCGGACGGTATGCTGCAGCTAGATTGAGGTCTGCGCCATTATAGTTTATTGCTACTACTGTGGCTTGTAGGAAATTCAATTGTATTTCTTCCTGTAAATAGTGTTTGATATTCTGTTTAATTATCACTGCTGTTCCTCCTCGTCCTCTGCCACTTGGGTGGTTAGTCCAATATGTAATGTAGCCGTGAATTCTGATAAAACTTTTTGTTGTAAAATGTGTTTCTGAGATTAATGCGACGTCAACAACATGTGTGTTAAGAAAAGCCTCGAGTTCTTGAGCTCTCTGACTCAAGCCATTGGCATTCCAGGTTAGTATTCGAAACGAGGAGTCAGTCATTTCACTATTTTTCCTTGGCTTTTTGTGTGTTGGCTCAATGGTTTAGTTTCTAATTGAGTAACACGTATATTTAGCTGGTTAATACTAGTTTGGATACTGTGAAGTATAGCCATAACGTTGTTAATGGTTGGATCTTTTTGTTGTGGAGGAATTTGTATTTGTTCCTGTGATTTTAAATTCAATTTGGTTGCATGCGCAAATGTTTTTCCTGCTTGCACTTTTTCTGCAGGTCTGATTCGTTCCTCTCTAACACGATCTACCACTTTTTTTATAGGCTGGGACTGCGTTTTCGACTTTTGATGGACTTCGCAACCAGCGTAGTTAGCTGTATGTCCTATCATACCGCATAAGACACATTTTAGTTGGTCTTTTTTAAGTTTCTTGCACTCTTTGGTGAGATGGTTACCGGCACATTTTACACATCGAGGAGGATGAGTGCAGTAATTTTTGGTATGCCCTATTCGTTGACAGTGATGTCACTGTTTGATTTTATTGTTTTTATGAGGGGGTTCGATAGAGACTTTACAATGTGCAAGATTAGTTATTTCGTATACGTTTTTATTGTTCGCTTTTGGGGAGATTTCGATTTTGAACAGTGGAAAATTCTTGATTTGCCGTCTTCCTTCTGTATCCCTATATGCTTTCACTATAGGGCTTATCCGAATAATTTCATGACCAGTTTTTCTTAAGTCATTCTTTATGTCCTCATGGTCGATTGATGGCGGTAATCCACGGATCACAAACGCAAAAGGACGTTCAGATTTCGGTTGAAACGTGTGATATGTAATTCCACGTAGTAACTCATTTGACGTACTTGCTGAATTACTATTCAGATCTTTTAAAAAGGCTGTAACCGAGCGGTAATCGTCACTATCACGGACAGATATTTTAATATCTCCACTAGGAAGTCCCTTAAAGGTAGGTTCTTTTTTTGTTTGTGTGATTACTTTATTTTTAAGTAAGTTGAAGTTTTTAACGTTACTCACAAATACAGGTGGCGGAAGTGGAGTAAATTTATTTACCAGCTAATTCTCATTTGTTATGTCAGGCATAGTTGAAATATCTACTGATTTAGAGGGAGTACCGTCACGTGTCGGAGTTTGCAATTCCACACAATGTGACTGATCAATGCAGTTTAACCTTTCGATAAGCTCATTTACCTGCTTTTGCAGTTGAGCTATTTGGTTATCCTTGCTGGCAATTAATTCTTCGTACCGTGTCAGAGTAGAAGTTTCTCGTGTTTCTATTTTTTTCCTTTTGTTTTCCTTTTTTCCATTAACAGTGTTAATATCATTGTCACTGATTTGCCGTTTCGGCTTGTCATTAAGTTTTAATTTTAATGATGAAACTGTTTTATTATTTCCCGCCATCGTATAAGTTTTCTTGAGCGGAAATATTTTGTGTGCGATATATTCTTATTGAATATATGGTAACACCGTTAAGCCAATGCGCTATAACCCCCTTATCGTTTTTCGAACAGTGATGTAAAGAGAAGAAAAAAAAAAAAAAGTAGAAGAAGATGAAGAAGAAAAAAAAATGAAAATATCCTCACCGACCGGAACAGAGTCCCAACGAAAAATCCGATTAGCTTCAGTTACATTACTCGGCCTTTCTAAAAACCGCGAGAACATAAATGTTTATAATAAGCAATCGCCGCTGCGAGAAATGTTTATACTAAACGGTCGTCGCCGAGAAACCACAGCATAGCACGATACCGTATGTTTTACAGACAAGCACTTTAACGAACGAGCGACGAACACAGAATATACATGTGTATATATTGGATTTAAAACAGAAACTATCTCCCTTATTGATAAATTAATTTTTTTGGGGATTCCTCCGTCATTGCATTTATTCTTTACTATGTTGTGAAGTTAGATTTGTATTAAATATTGTTTTTTTAAATTTTAATTTATTTAATAATTTTAAGAGATTTTGCTGTGTCTCAAATGACTATTATATCCTTTCTGACTTTCACAGGATTATTTTTTACATACTAAATTTATAACGAAACATAAGCTTTTATTAGTCTAGGGTGACTAAATTGCATACTACGAGCCGTAATTTATATTGCAAGAATAATTTATACTATTTATTTAAAACAAACAACACAAACTTTAATACACAATATAATTAAAATTATTTTCTAAACCACCGACTAGTTTCGGATATTAATCCATAATCATGGTGATTGCACTATGATTATGGATTAATATCCGAAACTAGTCGGTGGTTTAGAAAATAATTTCAATTATATTGTGTATTAACGTTTCTGTTGTTTGTTTAAATTAATATCACACAATAAGTATATTTTCATTATACTATTTATTATGTTACAATATTGACACTATAAAAGTCGAAGCAGGTTCAAAAAATTTACATGCTAAAAAATTTACAATTTTATTTTAAATAATATTTTTTTTCTCCTTCCGTATCTCTTTTTTACTGCACTTTTAAATAACTTTTATTCACAGAACTGAAGCTGTGTCTGCATCAGTAGCTCTTTTAAAATACGTCCAAAGCACTTATAACATTGTATTTAATGATAATTCGATTCGTATAGATTATGATAACGCTGACGGAATTATGATTATAGGTATTGTTTTAAATCATTTTTATCACATATACGTAGGTATACTTTTATAACTTTGTTTATTTCGGTTGGTAAAGATTAGCATAATCTTTTTACTTACTAATAAATTATTCATACTTATTTCTTTTCGTTGTTTAAGAATACGATTAAGTAGCTGCATGCCTTTAAGGTTAAGAAATACATAAATAAAAGTTTGATTTCTGTTTACGCTACTATGAATTTTATTCCATTTTACGGTTTAGTTTGCAAAATCTAATACTCTGTTCCTGCAAATTTTAATTAATTTTATTTTCATAAGGGCAGTAAAAACAAGAAAATGTTTTCTTTTAATAATCCTTTTCTTAGATTTTATATTTGCAATTAAAATAAATGGAAATGAAGCGTTTACGATGAATCATTTCAAGTAATACTTCTAGCGATATTCTTAATTATTTGTGTTAATTACAGACCTTAGAAGAATAGTTTGATACCTTTCCGCAATATCATTATAAGGCCGATGTATAGGGCCACTCAAAAAGCTTCGAGGATTTCAAAAATTTTTAGAAATATTCGGTTAGTAGGTAGAGGGACTACAACGCGCTCTATGTGTGGTAGAAAACGTCAATTTTATTCCTATTACGCGACAGTTACCATGTCGCATTTGCCGAAGCAGCAACGCGCATCTGCATTCGAATGTTATTTTCGAACGGATGAACCGGTGATGTGTGTGCAACAAGAATTCCGAAAACATTTTATATTGCTCGGTGAAAACCGGTACCAAATTGTAGCACAATCTTATACTGAATTAAAGGCTCCATCAGGTGATAATCCGCATACTATTCACCAATGCACGATCCGTGTGCGACAGTGTGTGCCAGGTGTTGCAGTGTGGGGTATAGTCGGACCTTTCTTCTTCAACGGTAACATCAACACAGAGCAATATGTGAACATGATTGAAACCTTCTTAGTGTCCTCTCCACGCACCAAACGTAAACTACGCTCAACATGGTTCCCGCAGGATGGCGCTTCTTGTCACACGGCAACGTGAACGATGAAATTGCTGTGCAGAACATTCGGTACACGCATCATCTCTAAAGGCTCCGCTCTCGTATGGCCACTTCGCTCCCCTGACTTAATGGTACTTGACTTCTTCCTATGAGGATATTTAAAGGCTAGAGAATCTAGCCTACACTACCAAACCGCACAATTTGAACGAATTAAAGGACTGAATTCAAGCCGAAATGTTACAAATTCCAAAATTGATATTAGAAAATGTATACAATAATTGGGTGTTTAGATTAAGATCATGTTTAGCCGCAAACGGAAAGCATTTGACTGATGTAAGTTTTTTATAAAAAATTGAAGAATTAAACTTTATTTTCATGTGCAGTTTTTTTTTCCTTTCGATTTTTTAAACCATACTTATGCAGGTTTGAAGTCGTCGAAACTTTTTGGGTGACCCTATACTTACAATAACAGTTGCTTATATTTATTATATTAAATGCGTGTATATTTATTTTAAATGAAACTGTGTATGCGTAAAATTCATATTACTTTTAGCGTTTATTGATGCTGAAGAAAATTTGTGAAGTGACATATTTTCATCCGTCATATCTAGAACATCTCTTTCTTTCTTTATTTTTCGCAGGCCTTCACCATGACGATCATTGTAGCATTATGATTTTTGGCTGCATTTATCGGATCTTTAAATTTTTCAAGATCATTCCAATCTCGAAAATTCCTTGTTTAGAGTATTTTTCGTTCGCTTATCTTCCCTTTCCCTCGATTATTTTTCTTAAGCATTATTGGTATTTTAATATACTATTTCGATAAATATGATTCGTGATATTATTTTAAAAATAACGTGTTTTGTTTTTAAAATCTTATTTTATTATTACCTTTTTTCTCCTTTCTTAATGTTTTCATTTTAGATATGGATGTTGCTGAAAAACTAGAATTAATTCCTTTTTCACATCGCAATAGAGGTAATGGTAAAAGTTTGTATGAAATCTTAAACAAATGTAGTACTGTTTCTGGTCAAAAACGTTTGCGCACATTAATCCTTGAGCCACCTGCTGATGAAACTGTCATTAATAACAGACTAAATTGTATAGAAGAACTTAATAATGATTCCAACTTATTGTTCCGATTAAAAGTATTAATCATTTTTACTAATCATATTTATAAATGCTTATGAGTTTTATACCAAAAACGTTATAATAAACTGAACAGCAAAGAAATATTTTTTTTTTGTATGTTATCTGTAAAAAAATGAAATAAAATTCGTATTAGCTGACCACCAAATACATGGGTCACGATTGCGATCAATTCGAACTGACTTTAGATAAACACGAATCTCACATGTGATCACGTTTTTTGCTTGATCGTAAGACTGACTACTGTTATTTTCATTTGCTACCTCATTAAAGCAATCCCAGAATGTGTCATGGGCTTCACGAGATACACCCGAATTTGTCTCCTCTTCTCTACTTTTTTTAGCCGATGTTGAACATGAACTGCTACTGGAGGACTCGTCGCAAAACATTTTTATGAATTCCAATAGAATCTTCTGGCCAGCTCTTTCAGCTTAAACAACTCCCAAGTAGTTTGTTTTAAATCTTAGGTTTAGGTAAGTTGCAATCAAGTAGCTAAAGTCTCGACTTGAAGAGTTGAAACGACTTTCTAATTCAGCTTTCAACGAGGCCCTCATGTGTGGTAAATCAGGTGTTCCTTGCTCAGTTTCATTTTTACCTAAATACTTTTTTAAGACAGCAACGTGTGGTATTACTTCCGATATGTAAGACAAACTATAACTTGTTATTTTGGTTATTTCTTCAAAAGGTTTTAATAGTTTGATGCATTGCTTCATCAAACACCACTGTTGAGGCGTCAAACTGGTTTGTATATTGTGATCAGCAACAACGATATAGCCCGCTTTTGTTCTAACCGACGCTTTATCATATAAAATGTGAAATACCACCTAGTGCTGATATCTTGCACCAATTAATGCTCGGATAAATTTTGCTCTTTTTGAATCGCCAGCAGTTTTTCTTGAGGTAAGCCCGAATGACTGAAATGCGTAACAGGTCATCTACCAGTAGCAATTACTGTTGTTACTTCAGGCTGGGCTTTGAATGACTCGTTTATAGCTCTCTGAAGCGTACGTATGAAACATCTAGCAGAATTGTACTCAGCTAATCGAACACCCTTCACCATGTTAGCGCCACTATCATGAATAAGTAAATGTATTTTGCTATTGTGAATATCCCAGCGGTTCGCTACAGTGCCAAGCTTCTTTGTTATGTTTTCTCCAGTGTGTGAACATAAGAAAGGCTTCATTGCAAGAACTCCATGTTCTAGCTTGAATTCAGGAGATAACCAATGAGCTGTGAAACTCAGGAAGCTAGCATTGTTGAGTAAGCAACTCCACATGTCAGAAGTCACCGAAATTGTGAGAGCACTTGAAATATTAATTTTGATTTTCTCGTAAATTCTGTCATAGATGTCAGGAATGATTTTTTGGGTAATGTACATCAACTTATAGTGGGGTAAAACTTGTTCTATGAGTCTGGCGAATCCGGTTCTTTCTCCTATGGATAATGGCTCGGTGTCTAGTCCAATCATTTCTGCTATTAATTAATGGTACTTTTTGGCTTTTGCGTCATTTACGTCTCGAAGAAATTGCCTTTCAAACGATTCTGTCATAGTCAATTACTTTTTTGCCGATACTGGAGATGAACTTAAAGGCATTCTAGTAGGCACAACAGCGGCTAAATCTTTATTTAGTGCACTGAATTCACCTGGATGTTTTGTTTTTGTATGATTTTTCAAGGCAGAAGTACCTAGAAACAATAGGATACCACCAACAAAACTCTGCTACAAACGTGCTTTACAAAAAGTAATTAAATATTCTTGAATCATATTTTTTCATATTATGTAGGTAGATACCTACCAAGATGTTTGTTGATAGGATTGTGCTATTTGATAATTAGACGATTAACAAATTAAAATAAATTACAAGTACATGAAAGGATTTATTCAGTTCGATACCAACAAGACATTAATGAAACGCACGAGTTGGCGATCCTACATCTACTTACCTGACTATGACATCCAATTGATAAATTAATCGATCAATCTCATAAAATAATTAAAAACAAAGAAAAAAGATAATTTTGTTTGGTACATACATACCCGTTTTTTTCCCTTTACCGGTACGAGAAATTTAAACATTGCGTAACAAATAAACAGCAAACTTTTGATCGTCACTGCGTATATCAAAATATTTCTATAAAGGCGATCTTTTCTTTACCGATGTCATATTTCGTCGCTAAATCTTTTCAGAATTACAATATTCCTTTAATAATAGCTTCAAACTACAATAGCACGTTTACAATAACCTCAAGTGATCGTGTTTGCAATAAATTCAACAAGTCAATGAAACATTTGCTAACTTCACTCATAAACGCAAAGTACCAAATTCACCCAAGCACGCCCGATCGTTCGTACGCCACCTATGCGAGCTTGCTCGTTAACGCCAATCGGCAATGTTCAGCCGACTATCCGGCTTCAAGGTTGGCCGGATATTCGGTATCCGGCATCCAGCTAAACAGCTATCCGTTTCATCTGTACTTTACATAACCTCTTCGTTTAAATAACTATGTTTAATCTTATTATTCAGATCAATTGGTCATATCTTGTCAATTATGATTAATTATGAGAGAACAAATATATTGAATAATTCTGGGAAAAAAGATTTGTTATATCTCTTCGAATAATACGCATTTCTTCGGCATTACTCTTTTGATTTATCATCGTTTTTACGGATAGATTTCGTAATCAGTTTTCTTGTATCTACTGACTTCCTTTTTTCATACAGTATTATACCTTTATTATTAATTCGTCTTATATACCTTAAAATTAAACAAAGCTTTTGAACTATCTCGCATTCACCTACATACTTAGCAAGTATTACATCTGCAACTCTGCATAAATATTTTTCGTATAATTCAAAGTATAATTTAATTATGTTTCATACTTTAAAATCCCAACTTTTTACTAAAAAGTACTCGTCATTATTGTCCAGGGGTTCATCGGACTGTTTATACTGGAATTTTATTATCATACTGCATCTAAAACTGTAAGTGTAGGTATAAAAATTAGTGATGGATATTTGTTTTGTATTACTTTATTTGAAATTGAAATTCGTTCTTTGCTCTTTTATTTCGTAAATTTAATTATTTTGTCGTCACGTTCCTTATAGGATGTTGTCTTAAACTGCTGGGATATTGAACAACTACTGTCTTTATATGCTGATTTTTGTGATATTGAATGTCGTCGAAAACATTGTAAACTTTTTCTTAATTGCGCGATATGGTTGAAAACGGTTTTATCCTATTTGCCACGATTGATGAACACTTTAAATAACGCACAGTGTACATTTTTGTGTACTATACGAGAGGTTTGTATTTATTTTAGAGTTTGAAACCATAAAATATTGGTTAATGTATTTATTTAATTTTTTGAATAAGGAAAGCACCAATTATTCTTCTTTTTGAAATATGTTGGTAATGTAATTCTTTACATTTAATTTATAATAAACTTCAATACCTCCCATACATTATTTATTTAATATAATTAATCAGAAAGAGTGACTGAAATGTTATTATATATTTAATTTTTTATTTAACTGGTTTAATTTTTTAATTTAAATATCTACAGATTTTAAATGGATATGTTTATTTTCATTTATTTTTTAAAATTTAGATATTTTATAGAATTAATTCATTATTTATAATTTAATAATTCGAAATTTTAGCTTTTAGATAACAGCCGATTTAATATTATTTACTCTCACGTTAACCAGTTGATCGGAGATGATATATGTATGAACAGATTTCAGATGCTTTCACAAATTAAACGTTGCTTCACCTTAAAAAATAATTTAAATGATGAGGTGGACAACTTAAGAATTTTACTTTCTGAATTGCTGGAATTATTTACAAGTAAGTAAAATGATATACAGCGAAACTTCTACTAACGGACACTTCTAAATAGCAAATATTTCCCAATAATGGGCCTTTCCAATTACGGACGCGGACACTTTAGTAAGGATGATTTTGGAAATTCAATTTCTGTTAAACGGACAAAGTTTGTCAAAAAAAGTTCAATTAGTTCCTCAGATTATTGTTTAATAGAGGAGGAATTGCATGTGGAAGATCAAATGAATTAGCAGCTGAATTCATGCAACAACAAAATTCATCTGATGCTGCAGTAGACTTGATGACAATAATGTTTATGATGGCGAAGAAGACACAACTATTGGAGTTGACGGTGAAATTTTAAATAATGTTGATTCGTTAGTTGTTATTGGAAAACTAAAAAAATCGTATTTCATTCATAAAGCTGATGTGCTGAAGGTTTGAAAATGATATCCGAACTGCAAGTGCATGTCAAATCGCGGATTTTAAATGAAAGAAACAAAGTAAAATTACCGATTTTTTCATACAAAACTGAAATATGTTCGATGCACGCTAGAATTTACAGTATGTGTTTAAAAAAAAAAATATTTTGAACATAAGTGATTAAAATTATAGATTATTTTGCGTTCCTAAAAACAAAAAGTGATTTATACTCTATTGCCTAAATTGTTTATCAACTAATCCTTGAATACAAACATAAGTAAGTACTGTAGAAGTACTGTACATACATACGTATTTTTATATTATACGAACATTTTTTTTTAATATTTTAAACGCGTGTATGTCTTAAGTAAATATGTACTCTATTTTTTTATATTACGTACTATCTTTTATATTCTTGTTAAATACGTTACAATACACAATAATGTAAATTACAGTAAATTGTACATATGTTAATATTTCCCATTAGCGGACACTTCTTAATACCGGACAAATTTTTTGGTCCCGCGACTGTCCGTTATTCAGGATATATATATGGCTGTAGACAGGCCCGTTTCTGGAAAGCCAATTCACGCTGTGAAACCCGTCCAAACGTTGTGAGGCTCGTTTCAGGTCTCACAATGTTTTACCGTTTTTGACCGATTTTTCATGATGTACAGATTACCATGTGCCTTTTAATGACTATATACTTCCATGTATATACAGATTTAGTTCGGTAACTTTTAAGCAGAGAGCGCTTTATAGATTTTATAAATTGTTTTGTTCGTTCGTTCGTATGAAGCTAGAAAATAAACTTAAATATCTATCGAGAGTCCAGATATCCACTGGAGCGCGTTATTCGTGATGTTATGCACTTCATGTCTATTCCATGTTTATTTGAAAAATCTTAAGACCTCCGAACTTCCTGTTCGTCGTCTTGTAGCCCTGAGAAGGGCTTTTTCGGGGCTGTGATATTCTAGCTCCTTTTGACAGCATTCGTTACAGTCACTTTTCCACAAAAATGCGCTTTATTAGTACGACTGCATCCAGGGGCACCACGTGAAGATTGCTGTCTTGCCCCCAATTGTTTTGTGATTTAGGATGTTGTATAGTTCTTGTGAAGCCCATCACTATGGCAACACTGCATTAGTATATATAGACAGACTCGAGACATTATACCGTTTACACGAGACCCAGCGAGTACAACATTTCCACATCATTTTTAAAATTCATCATTATAAAAATTATTAAAGAATGTTGCGAGACCAAACGAGTTATCTTTTAAACATGTTATAGCATTCGGTATACTTGAATAACATTACATAAAATACATTGTAAAGTTATAAATTATTTTACTATTTTAAAGAATCATAATGGTTTAAAAGACTGAAAATTCAATTTTAATAATATTTACTATAAAAGATAATATTTTTAAAATATACGAGTGGGCAGTTAGACACACTGTTTAATTTTCATAAATTATTCTGGTTTAGATCTGAGTAACTATGATCAAAATACTTATAATTAAGATGCCTAATTAATCAAAACTGAAGCTTCAGTTGTAAATGAATGAACAATAATATCTTATTCCTCTGTCAAATTTAATAATATGATATATTTCGGTTAATGTAATGGATGTTAAGAAATAATACTAAACATTGAGTACATATTAACTCTCACACACAAATCAAATTTGGACTTGATTAAATTTTATATTTACACTTTTTTTATGCCGGAATTTATCCATTTAGCCAGTATTGCCAGTTACTTGAATTTACCTACATGTATCTAAACTTAATATTTGGTCCTATTTTTTTCATTATTGACCTTATTAGAAAGAACATTAACCCAACAACGTATGAAAATTAAGATTAGAATAAATAAAACTTAAAATGGTTTCCATTTTCTTCTAAATCATCAGTTACTTCAATTTCATCAAACATTTTCATCTATATTATTCCCCTTTTACCGAGAGAACTTTGGCCACTTTAGACGTTTGATAAATATCTTGGCTTAACCTGAAAATTGTGTACAAAATTAGTTATTTGAAATGGTTAGTGATACTGTGTTATTTTTTAAATCGAACAAGCAATGAATTTTAAATAAATATAATATGAAATAAGGAACAGAATCAAAAGTAGCCTTGATTCATTCCTCAACCATTTCCCTTCTTTAGATATCCTTTCCTTATCCACCTCCAATCACGCCAGACTTTGGCGGGATATTTATCCCTCCCTATTTTCTAATCGTCATTCGCATTACCGTTTTATTCAGCCGATACCTCGTTCCCTGTCTTGGTTCCATTCTACTCCTTTCGGTCGTCGCTCTTCTATTGTCTCCCTAATTCGTCTCCGGATCGATCACTCTCTCCTCCCC
The DNA here is from genome assembly GCA_039619475.1 of Icerya purchasi. Taxonomy (NCBI): domain Eukaryota; kingdom Metazoa; phylum Arthropoda; class Insecta; order Hemiptera; family Monophlebidae; genus Icerya; species Icerya purchasi. The sequence goes on along the minus strand of CM077116.1, from coordinate 152,310,653 downwards.
TCCTCTCGCTTTCGATTTGCTCTGTCGCCTTCTCCTGATTGTTTTCTTCACGATTGTGATCCTCCTCGTACATGTGATGCTGATCACATTTTCTTCAAGTGTCCTGCTATTCGTAACGAACTCTCCCTTTTATACAGCCAGCTCTTGTCATTAGGTCTCCCTATTCCCTATAACTCTTCCTTTATCCTCTCCTTTCCTTCATCTTCTGTGATGTCCGCACTGCTGTCCTTTGTTGCGTCCATTTCGGACCGCCTAGTTATTTAGTTTTTTAGCTTAATTTTCCTGTTGTTGGGTCAATGCCGCTGGCGCGTCCACAAAAATAAAAAAGAAAAAGTTATTTTTGTCCCTTTTTTTTATATTTTGTTAACAGAAAGCATTGGTCCAATAACATGTATGAAATAGATGAAACTAGTTGAAAATAATTTTTTTTTTGTTTGATTTGGAACTAATGAAAACTTCTAAAATAAGGAACAACTGAGATAATAGGTAAAGAAATAGCATGAAAGACATTATATAGAGCAGGAAGATAAAGTCTTCAGTGTTAAGAACTAAAATAGTATCATGCGGCAACAATGTCGGACTTCGTAGCGTCAGTATAAAATCTTAAAAGGTCTCGTATGTAATAGTCTACCTCCCGGGTCTCGAATAATACATTATAAAACTACAAAATTTGTATATTTTATTTTTAAATTTAGCTTATCCCTTTATAGTTCCAATGATTCACATGAATTATTATATTATAAAAATCATAATTTGCGTCCGGGATTGTGAAGTTAAGGTTTACAATGTAAAAAGCCCATTTTTTCATGAGATCATAAAAAAAATTATAAAACCCTTAAAATTTTAAAGGGCCCAAATTTTGAAAAATGGGAAAATCAAGTTTTAAGAAAAAAAATGTTAAAAACTTCTACAGCCGGTTATATGTGAGTTGTGGTATTGATTTTCTTTTTAACCTGCATACTAACGTCCCCAAAAAGAATTAAACGTATCACAATCCTTGACACCTTATCAAGGGTATGGGACTTGCTTTATTTTACTTTTACTTACTTTATATTCCTCTCACATATATTACCCTGCTAGCGGTTTAAGTTTTTCAGATATTTTAATTTAAATTTCACTTTTTAATTGACGTATTGGGGTATTTCCTTTTTACGCTGCAGTCTTTATGAAAAGTTACAAAGTAATACAATTTAAAGTCCGGACGGAACGGGCCGCGAAGCGACTAGCGAGACCAATCCCCTAGTATATATATATATATAAACTTAGCTACTTTGGCCTCCCAAGGGGCTCTGTCCCTTGACCCCTCTTGCTTACATTTCTATCTCTTTCTCTTCTATACTGTATATAAAGTGATCAAAATTTACGTTATTCTTACCGGCATCGACACAAAAGAATAACATAATCACAAAAATCCCATTCTAACATTTCACATTCGGTACATAAAATTCGACATTTTTTTCTAATGGGGGCCAGCCTAAGAATTACGTTGCAATTAATATATATATACAAAACTCGGCCCTTTGTGCATTGCAAGGGGCTTTACCCCTTGACTCCTCTTACTTATATTTCTGTCTCTTTCTCCATTGTGCTTTGCATAAAATTATCAAAATTTACAACGTTATTCTTACCGGCATCGACATAAAAAAGTAACATAATCACAAAAATCCTATCCTAGCATCTAACTTTCGTTACATAAAATTGGAACATTTTTTCGTTAAGTGGGGACTGTGTAATTAATATATACTCGTACTAAGGGCTCCGTCCCGGAAGCCCTCGCTTCGCTGCTCCAGTGTTTACAAACACAAAAAAACTGTAAAATATTGATGGTCAAAAATAAATAACAAAGGATCTGATTGTAAATCAATGGCCAATAAAATATTTTCAAAGGATATCGGTATTTTAGAAACTTGTAAGGAAACACAAAAAAAAGAGAAACCATCTAATATTTTTTCCTAATCATTTTCTTCGTTTATCCGATTACGAAATATTTTCGATGGAGTTAAAAGTAATATTTTTTAAACGTAAATTTTTCACGAGGAGAAATACGGAAAAAATTCTGTATAATTTCAAGTTGCCTAGTAAATGAATGCGCATATAATGAATTACAAATTAACAATCCAACAATATAGTTAAACAATAATAATAATAAAAATTTACTCTATTCTTCTTCACAACCATGCTTAAACGAAATTTTTTTCTGATTCCTCGGTTCTACAATAATTAATTTTTGCGGTAATTACTAAATATTAATTAATATACATATATATATATATTAAGGGCTCGTTCCTGAATTCTTCATTTTGCTCGTCTCACTAACCCTGGCGTTTATAAATACAAAAATACTGTAAAAAGCTCGGTCTATGAAGATAAAAATTTATGTGTAGCTTAACGACACAATATACTTACGCCATTGAAATTTTCTAGGAGTGAAAAAAGAGGTAAATGTCAGAAAATTGCCTTTTCAAAAAAATAATCCCGTTGCAGCCAAAACTATTTACATTAAATTATTGAAGTTTGATGTGGACATTACCTATATGCCGAAGATGTCAAATAAGAAAGTTTTTTGGAAAATTCAAACATTAAGAGATGAAAAGTGGTTTAAAACTGTTTTCCAAAAAATACAGTGTTACATTTTTAGTATAAAAATAGGTTTAACAAATTCTAATTTTATATGAAAACTCGTTATATCATTTACTGAAAGTATGCAAATTTTTTTTTAAATCCACTAAATTTTAAAAATGGAAATGGATTAACTCTGTTTTTGCCATAAAATAATACGTACGCTGCGATAGAAACAATTTACACTACGCCTATCTTTTTCACTGAGTTATCGTTTTCTCCCGTTTGCGTTTTAAATCAGTTAATATTGATATAGTGATAAGAATATTGCAGTACGATGAGCCCCCGCTGCCACCAGTCGTGAAGCCGGCTGGTAAGCCTAAAGCGCTATCTAAATCTGATGAAAACACCACCGTTACCGGTAGTAAGTTCACACCGCACATATAGCACACCAACACAGGTTCAGTCTGATATACCTTCACTTCCTTGGTATTTCGATATTCCACAGTCTATCCCCGGTCGTCTTATTCGTAAGTATGTTACACTAGTTTGTAGATTGCGTATGGGGCATTCCCGAGTGCCTCTAAATTTTGCAGACTCCTCTGGATGCAACAGTAATCATACTAGGTCTACCTTCATTGATGACATTAATCATTTGCTGTTCAGCTGTGACAAATACGAGCACAATAGGAAAAGGTTTTATAAAGAATTAATTTCATGCGGATTGTTCCCTCCATATAGTGTTCATTACTTACTGTGTTCTGGACATACAGCAATTTTTATTATGGTTCGCTTTATAATTAATAATAACATTTTGATTTAATTATAATATTAGTAAATAGAAAAAGAAAAAAAATATATATAAATAAATAAATAAAAATAAAAAAAAAAAAAGAACAAGATAGAGAAAAAAGAAAATTAAGGAAAGATTTTATTAAAGGAACCAGAATTTTTTTTATTTTATTTTATTTACTTTTTTTCTTTTTCGTTTCTTTTCTTATTTATTGAAGTTTATTACTTTATTGATGAAGTCAGTTAGTTTTATTTCATTTTATTCTTTATCAGTCTATTTGATACATTCTTTATTCAATTATTTATTTTTCTTACAACATCCTTTTCCCATCAGGCATTGTGAACATTGCCAGGCAACTGTGGTCATATTGTAAGATGGGAATTTTTCAATTTTTTAATTTGTATTTCTCATTTTGTCTTTTTGTTTTTTGTTTTCTCCCCTAAAAGAAAAATCTGATCTCTGTTTATTAAGTTTCATCAGGCATTGTGGGCACTGCTCTGCAGTTGCGGCCATAATGTAGAATGATAACCCAATTTAATTTCTTCTTTGTTTTTCCTTGGTTAATTTCATTTCGCATTGTGGGCACTGCTCTGCAGTTGCGGCCATACTGTAGAATGATAACCTATTTTGATTTCTTATTTTATTTATTTTTTCTTTTTGGCTAATTTCATTGATCATTGTGGGCACTACTCTGTAGATGCGACCATAATGTAGAATAGAATGAAATTTCCTTCTCTGCTTTTTATTCCTTTTTCTGTTAATATTAATTTTCTATATCTATTCATAGTGTAGCTTGCTGGCCAAATGAACTGTATTTGTTCAAGCCAATAAAAAAAAAAAAAAAAAAAACAAAAAAAAAACAAAAAAAAAACACGGCACAAGCCCCATCGGCAACACTGATAAAAACCAGTTTACCGCATAAACAAACCCGCTACGTTCAGCCAATTCATTCTATTCCACAAGCACAGGCGACCAGCTGTCTATCGCTTCTAGCGCCTGTGGCTCCGCATCAACCACGGTAAATGACAAAATCCAAAACAATATCTCCTCCGGTCACGCTAAGTGTACCAGTTCCTTTCTTTAAAAAATTAAAAACCAAAAAGAAAATATCCCCGCTAAACGATTTCAATTGTTTATATTCCCATATGTTCCGACAAACACCAATCATGACTATTTCCTGGCATTAAAAGATCTAGTTGGTGAGTCATCTATCATAATAGCAGGCTCGAGAATTAGCGAGATGAATTGCAATATTCCTATTATTTTAAGATCTTTAATAAAGTATCTCTGATTGGTTTATAATGAAGAACAAATGCTTTATTAGCGTCTCCTCGAGCACACCATCCAGTGCATTCAATTTGTTGTGGCATCTTTATTTTAACTTTTCAAATTTTATCTGATTCTGATGTTTCTTTAAGTTAAAAATATATTTTCTATAATTTCCATTGCATATAAAGTTTATTGTACTAAAATAAATATTCAACCAAATATTTAAACGTGTTTTTTTCTTAAAATATTTTTATGAGAAATTTGGATTATATTTCACATTTTTTTAGAAATTAACATTAGACTGTTGAACTCATTGTATATAAAATGGTTAAAAAGTAGCAGTAAAATAGCAATAGCTGCTTTTTAGTACTGCTATTTTAAAACAGCAGTAGCAATAGTAGTTGCCATTGAAATAAAAAGCATTTTACCATCTCTGCTCTATACTCACAAATTACTTAGAAACAAAAAGCAGCCAAAACCAAAAATGTGTGCTGGATCGTGTAATAGGAGCTGAGAAACAAAGGAAACTTGATAAATCAAGAAACAGAAGAAAAATTAGATATAGTGTATATACCTAACTAAACTTTAATACATTAGTGTTCAACTTCTTCAATTCTAAAATGTATGAATAACATTTTCATAATTAACATGGCAACTCCCGAAGCCAATATTTAAATATTGGATTAACGATTGTTATTTTTAATAAAAGTGGCGTGTTCAGTGAATCAAATATTTATGATCTGAATAAACGAATATGCAGATCAATCATATTTGTTTCATTGTATAATAATTTGGGGTACATTCCTTAAAACTTTTATATATATATATATATATATATATATTTTTGTACGCTGCGATTTATCATCTTCTAGTTATTTCATGTAATACTATTGTAATTACTCTTGTTATTTGAATTCTTCAAATTAATGTAGTCTCGTTATTTTACAGAGGAAGTAAATGAATTATGTGTTCGATACAATTTACCATTAGTGACTCGCTTACAAAAGCAAAAGGGTTTTATCATCCAGTTGAAGGTAGATTGTGATTTTAATATAAAACGATTGCCCGCTGAATTTGTGCAAGTAATTATTATATTTAACAGTATTATATATATATATATATATATATTTATTTTTTTTTTAAGCACGTGAACTAAGGAGACCTTTACCCAAAAACGAGGAGAAAGAAAAGAGTCACCAATTAAATTTTTGTTTGATTAGATACAGACAATATAAAGGAACTAATAGCTGGGATAATGGAAGTAAAAGGAAAGTACAAGATGTAAGACGCACAATAAGGAGTAGAAAACCTGAACTTCAGCAGATGAAAATATAGAACGCATCGTTCAGAGAAAAGGATGGACATTCAAAGAAAACGTGATCAGCATCGCGAACCGCTGATTCGTTTGAATGAAGAAGGCAATATGGAGAAGAAACTAAGGAAGGAGGATGGTAGCAGAGAATGACCAAAACGTAAACGAATAATAGAAACAACAATAGAACGAGGGGTGAAGGAAATTCGAAGAACCATGAAGGAGAAGGTTGTACAGACAGATAGAAGGAACGATCGTTACAAAAAGAAAAGGTGTAAAATATCTGACCAAAATCTGAGATGGAATTTTTTACATATTGACAGGAGATTAGAAGATGGTATTTTATTGAAAAAAAGGAGAAGAAAGCAGCAACTCAAGCCAGAGAATCCGCCGCCTCATTACTCTCGATACTGACATAGCGAGGCACGCACAACAAATTAACACGGACGGAGTGATGTGAAGAAAGAAGATAGATGAAACATCGTATGCGTAGAAAATGATAAAATCGCATGAATAAGCTGGAGTGGGAGAGCAGATCGTCTGGAGGGCACTCATGGAGTCAGAAATAATTAAATAGTTGGAAGAGAAGCGGTTAGATGAAATAAAAAGAATGGAGCAGAGGATAGCCGTCAATTCGACTGTAAAAATGAAACAAAAGGAAGAAAAGTGAAATGATTCTGAAAGGTTAAATAAAAGAAGTGCCAACACCATTAGGCCCCCTAGAGCCATTCGTGAAAATGGTTACATGTGAGGGAAAGAGTGAATTTATTGTGATGTAGAATTTCTGTTTAATTACAGGTTGGGAAAAAAGTTTGGAAAATGTGGGTAGAAAAAGTACCTTGGGAGGATGTTAGAGATTGGCAAAAGAAAAGGAAAAAAGAGGGAAAATTATTACTGGAAACTGTATAGAGCCAAAATAGACTCAAACGAATGGAAATATAAGCTAAATAAGGAATTTTTCTAGATATGAAACGCCAGTTTTTATAAACAGAAATAAACAAATGGATGAGATTTAGAGGACTTGAGTGAAAGACGTTTCATGAGGAACCGATAGCTAAATGAGATCTACGGAGAGACAGGTGGCGTATTGGATTCAGCCAAAATTGCACAAATCGGAGAGGATTGACGCGTACCAAGACAGAGTCGAAGGCAAGAATTTTGAATTATATCTAATTTAGACAAACGGGACTTGGAGGCACAGCCATAGACAAAAAAGCAGTAGTCAAATTTTGAACGAATGATGGATTTATACAAGGAGATCAGTAAGTAGAGATTTCCACCCCATTTACTGGAACACGGATATTATCGAAAATGCAGGAAATATCGATAAAGAAATCTAAAGTGTAATGTTTCCGGATAAAGTATTTATATATAATTGAAACGAAAAGGCTAATGCAATCAGGAGGACTAATAACCGGTCGAAAGCCGATCATATTGTTAGGAAAATCCTTATGTTATAGCCACTAAACTAGGCGCCTATTTAACGTACTCTCAAATAATTTCCTGATGCAGAATGCTAATGAAACTGGACCTTTCACTTTAACTGATTACAAACTCTACAATGTATAAATTGATTTTTAAAATTTATTTGATTTTTCAGTTTTTACTGTTAACTTTTAACACATACCTCTGTGAAATAAAAAGGAAATCAATAGTTTATTTAGAAAAATACATAAGTATTTTTACGTTTTTCTCTCCAAAATTTACGGTTATAAAGTAAAAAACTTAATCTAATTCTTAAATATTTTTACTACATTAACTCTTCGCCCATTCTTCCTTCCAGGCATTGTGTCGAGAAATTTCCAAGCTTACTGTTAATGACTTGATAACTGCCATGAAACTGTTGCGGGACTTCAATCTTCGTTGAACTGATTTATATCCAAACATCATATACTGGCTATCCATTTCCTGTTTGCTTTTTTCAGTACTAGCAGCTATTTGCTGTCTAATTTACACGTGGAGCAATACCGGAGAGTACACGGATTTTTTCGATAGATGTCGGTTTTAAGCACCCAGTTAAGCCATACTGGGCATGCGTACTCCGCGGCTGAGTTGCATAGTGCCAGTGCAGATGTCCGCAAGGTATGTAGACTAGCACCCCATGAATTGCCGGCTAGCTTACGTAGTATGCTATTCCTAGCTGCAATTTTCATTTTTGTGTTCAGGCAGTGTTTCCTGAAGGATAGTGTTCTATCAAGGGTAACTCCGAGGTGCGTGAGATACTCATTGAAATCCACTTTTGTCCCTCGCCATATTATTTCTAAGCGTCTGTTAGCGTTTCTGTTTCTCAAGTGGAAAGCAGCGTACTGAGTTTTTTTTGGATTTGGTTTCAGATGATTCTGTGAGTAATATTCTTCTAGTTTTTTTAAAGTGCTGGAGAGCCCTTCTTATTTTTAAATTAAAAAACATTAAATAATTGTCTTTATTCATTTTAACGTAAAGTTTAAATTTTATTTTGTTTTAATACCGAATATAATAAAACGGATCAATTCATAAAAAAGTTTTTTGTTTTTTTTTGGATTCGTCAACCAGGAACTTAATCAATTAGGAGAATAAATAGTCGGTTAAATTTTAATCCGATCAGACATCGTTAACAAAAAGGAAGAAATAGTGGGAGTGCTGACTAGAAATAGGAAGGACAAGGTATAAGAAATGGTATAAGGAGCAGAAAACTCAAGTCTGAACAAACTGGAGTATAAAACAGATCGCAACGCAAAAAGAGATGAACATAAAGAATACATGATCCACGTGGCAAACAGCTGCGTTATTTAAATATGGAGGGCAGTGAGGGGAAGAAGTCAATGAAAAGCGAAAATGGGAGGAGGGCAGTAGAGGACAGAACGACGAAGTGAAGAAAATAAGAGGAACCATAGATTAGAAAAAAAGTGGGTTGAACAGACAGATATGAGAAGCAATTGTTAAAAAAAGAAGAAGCATAAATATCTGACCAAAATTTAAAATGGAAACTTTTACATGGCAGTAATAAGTTAGAAGAGGGGATTTTTTAAAAAAAGATGTGGGAGAAAGAAAACCCGAACCAAAAAATCAGTCACTTTATTGCCAAAGATGCCTGAATGGCTAGGAACCCACAGCAAATCAATACGAATCGAGTAGAGAAAAGAGAGCGTATGTATGAGTGCCTGTATATAGAGAACGATAAAGTCACAAGAATGATTAGGAAGAGGCGAACAGATAACGTAAGGGACGCCTGCGGATTTGAAAATAATCGGATAGTTGGAAGAGAGGCGATTAAAGACAATGAAAATGATAGATCATAAGATAATCATCAACTCGGCTGTAAATATAGAACAGAAAGAAGGAAGCCGAAAAAATTATGACATTCTTTTTTTTATCACTCCGGTTCTAGGACAATAATTGGCGTTGAATTTCAATTTTCTAATCCGCAGTTTATTTTAATTTTTTTTTTTTTAAATAAATTAATAACTTCTCATCAGAACCAGATATAACGAAGCGAATTTATATAAAACCATCATATTCGAAAATAGAGGAAAGGATAAAAATTGAACACAAGTAAAACTAAGGAAAAATTTAAATAAGTAAATTATAGAAAATGATTGTACACAAGAAAGAATACATATTGAAGATAAGAGTTTTAGAACTCCGCCATTGAGCTTAAACTGTGGTAACCGAAATAGAAATATCTATAAGATTAAAGAAATTCTGTTGATTTGAGCAAAATACTTTATTTTCTGTGGAATGCTGTTGTGATTTGCGCTGGGTTATCCGGGTAATGCATCTCTGCATCAGTATCTCTTAAGACTCTTCCGCAGATTTTCAAGAAGGGAAACGGACAACATGGTGGACGCCTCGAAATTTTCACAAGTTCTGATTTACTAGAGAATTTGCTGTATTGCAGCTGGTAGTAGTATTGAACTAAGGAAGTGTTTAAATCTTGATGGAATATTTTGTTTGACACTAATAAAGAGCGCTAACAATTTGCCTGAGTATTTTGGACTGAAACTGTTAATATTTGCTTAACATCAAGAAAGTCAGCGCTACAGTAATGTCCACAGTAATGTTCCCTTTTCAATATCAAAGCTATTTTGTCGGTAATTCGACGAATTTGTTATATGGCTGAGTACTTTGCACGAATACCAAACTGGTGATCAGGCAAGATATTATTTTTTGAAAACATTTTAATGATTCGATCCTGTAATAGCATCTCGAAAATCTTGGACAATACACTCTGCAAACTGATAGATTAGCTGGATTTTTATGTGGTTTTGGTATAAATTGGATTATGGATTCTTTCCACGTTTGAGGGAAGCAGCCTGTTATTAACATAGCATTGTAAATATATGTTAAAAGTATTAAAATCTTATTTGGTATATTCTTGAAACGAAAAGGCTTTCAATAATATTTAACCTTGTGATAGAAGAAGAAGAACGATGTTTGATATGTTCTGTGAAGAATAAACCGACTATCAAGGTAGAAAAACAAATAACCCGAGAAAGAAACACATTATTTAAGGATATATTAACATGAAGTGGAATTGTAACACAACTGGAGATAAGTATGGTAATTTAATAGTAAAGATACTCGGTAACCAAGTTGAAAGTCACAGATTTGAAACTAGTATTGTATCATATTCCAAATGTACCCGGCTTCAATTAATTGAGTATTAAACAAATTATCGGAGAAAGTAAAAGAGAGAAGCTCTCAATATTCTTTTCAAATCTTTTAGACTTAGTGTACACTATGAACCTTAAGTTCACAACTCCCGATACCCTATTAGAGATATGGAGGTTGTGTAATAAGATTTTTAACACGATTTAACAAGTATAAACATTTTCATGTAATGAAATAATGTTAATTTTATATGTTTGCCTGCATGTGATTTGTATTACAAAAGTGTGTGTCTATTATTAAGAGATAGTATGCTTTATTTCGGAGATACGTGTATTTTTACTTAAAACGTTAACGTAAAACATATATCGCTATACAACCACTTATCGGTACCTGGAATTTAATAAACGAATTTGTTTTGTATAAAATGAATTCTTTGATATTTCTGACATGCAGTAATGCGTTTTATATTATTATTTGTGGCAAGGCCGTGTCCACGGGGGGAGGGGGGTTAAACTCCCCCCATGAGAACTGAAATAGTTAGTATAAATACAAAAAAAAACCTGAAAAAAATCACAAATTTAAAATAAATATTGATGATTTTTTAGGTTGTTTTTACCTACTTTTAAAAGAAAAAAGAAAAAAATATGCTGCATATTTTTAGGTACTTCATTAATATTTTATGCAAAAAAATTTTTATTACGAGTATAATTAATAACATATGTAACTTTTATTAATGTTCATATACGGGGTAATTCATTTACGTAAATTATTAATATATAAATCAAAATGATGGAAATTATTAATAGTACAAATATTAGTGAAAAATGTATTATGAAATAAATAGGCAAAGAAAATTTTCACCCCCCCCCTCCAAAATTCTGGGCACGGGCCTGATTTGTGGTAATTTATCTATAATTTATCTACTTGTAATATGAATTCAGTTTAATATAACGTAACAGAATTTCATGTAAAATATATTTAGGGAGAAGCACTCTTTTATTATTATTTATTATTATTTTTTTTCTATTGAACGCGCCAGCAGATTTGACCCAGCAACTAGGAAAGTCAAAATAAAGAGTTAAATTGTGAGATGGTTAGAGATAGAGAATAGACATTGAAGTACAGGAATTATAGCTGGAGATGGGAAGGAAAAGATAAAGGAAGAATTATAAAGAGCAGGAAGATCCAGTGCTAAAATTTTAGAATACAGAACAGAACGTTCGGAAGCAAGGGCTTCAAAGAAGATATGTTTTGCATCGTATATGGGAGTAGAGGTAGAACTTAGAAGGGGACAAGCGGGAGAAGAAGATAGGGAAAAATAAAAGCGTGAAGAAAAAAGAAGAGAGTGATTAAACCGTAGTCTGAATAAAGAAACGATCGTGGAGCGCTGATAGAAAGTGGATTGAAACTACGGCTGAGGACAGGGAACTGTCTGTATTTGAAGATAATGAGAGGCACGATTAGAAAACAAAGAAGGGCAAATGTCCGACTACAGTCGGGAATAATTGGCTGAGGGAAGAAAGAGGATGTCCGAGGCAGGAAAATTAAGGAGTAGGGGGGAGAAGTACCGTGGGCAGCCAAAACTCTTAAAATTTGTTATAAAGGTTCTCTTTTATTAAAGTTAAGAAATTGTTATTTAGAAATTTCCATAGTGATCCAAATAGCTTCCAGGTTTACCTACCCTAAAATAATTGGGTACCAGAGAAATCTAGGAAAGTAAAGGCGGCCGAGAAAAAGGAACTTGCCCCAGTATTCTCCTTAGGTCCATTATGCTTAATACCATTATGAAAAGCTTAACTTCACAATCCATAATACTCCATCAAGGATATATGAGACTTAATTTACTTTACTTACGGTAAATGCACTACGATCGAACTATAAACCTGCGTGTAAATTTGCGGCATTATCCTAGGGTGAGTTTTTTTCTTTTTTTTTTTATTATTATTATTTTTGAGCACACCAACTATGGACATTGATCCAGCGCAGGTAAAATTTTTAAAAGGTGCGGCAGAGGGATATTCTACCCGAACGAACTGATCGAAAATATAAACTTACTTCGAATTGAAAACACACCTAACAAGAACTTAAGTCTTTTAGAATAATTATTACTTATTAAAAATCTAAAATATGCTTCGAAAATTCAATTTTTTTATTTTAATTTCCTTGTATTATGTTCAAAAAATAAATTAACCAATTTTTTCCGTATTATTTTTCTCCCCTAATCATGAATGCAATTCCATCCTACTGTCAATGTAATTTAGAGTTTTCACTTACGCTATACTTTTTCTTAAAATATTCTAATTTAATTTTCACTATAAAGTTGATACGATATTGTTCATGTTGTGGTATAATATTTTTATAATAGTTGTTCGTCACGTTCCAGACTTAAGTGGTTCTCAGGTTTACTCAGCCTGAAGTAGTTGAATAGAGAGAAATCTGAAAAAGGAAGGACGACTGAGAGAATGGTGCTGGTTCATGTACTCGCATCAGTACCGTTAACTTTGCGATCTTCAACGCCCTATTAAGGGAATATCATCCCCTTTATTTTATTGCTTTACTGGTACTTCATCATTACTCTTTCCAGTACCTTACCTATTAGATTGTTGATGCATTCATCGGTTCACTTAATTACATACAATAAAATTTATTTTAACTGCTCGTTAGAAGGCGCTGTAATCCAAAATATTTATACATTTTATTATTTCGCGTTATGTTACTTCCGATTAGGTATGTAAACGTCAAACCAGTGTTACGATGACTACATATAAATTACTAGCTTTAAATGGAAAACTGAATGAAGTTATGAACGAAACTGAGATGATCAGTGGATTGTACGTATGCATTACTTTTATGTAATTAATTTATTATTTTTCAATATGGCACATTTAAATTAATTTCTACTTCCTAAGTCATATTGTTCGATGCCGAACATATTTGTACATTTTTTAGTTGTACAGATCTAGTGTTCATGGCAATTGGAATATTTAAAACGCGAATGTACACACAAGACTACACTTGGAACTGACTGTACAAGTCCCAAGTGTGTCAGTCTGCATACTAACCAGCGCGCAACATGCTTGCATTGCCTTCTACGTAAACTTACTGGTATAATTTTTAATTACATAATCAGCGCAATTGTCTGCGTGATCGGGTATAGATTAAGGAGTATTTTTTTTTTTTTTTTTTTTTTTTTTTATAGGAGTAGTTAGTGCCTATATGGCTATTACTCGATTAAAGGTCATTTATATATCATTGATTTTTTTTTTTTAATAATAATATCAGTAATCATTTGGAGGTTGTTTATGTCGAGGATATTTTTTCTCAGTTGATTATGGCGATGATGGTTGTACTTCTGGCAGGTTAGGATAATGTGATGAACTGTCAGCGGTACGTTGCAAATGTCGCATAGGGGCGGTGGTTGATTACTCAGTAGATATGAGTGAGTAATTTTTGAAGGCCCAAGGTATATTCTGTTAACCACTGTTTCCAGCTTCGGTGAGCAGACATTACCAATGATTAGCGGCCAAGCGTCCACGCTTTTCTTTGAATATCCAAGTATACTTGGCCGGGCCTGGAACCGCTGATTCCACGAGTGTAAGATTTTCCGACTGTACCACTGTGTAAGGTCTTCCCCCAGCATTATCGGAAGATATGTTTCAGTTGGCCCTCTTGCTGCATGATTCACGATGTCATGGCCATCTATTCCTCGATGGCTCGGGATCCAAACGAAAGAGATACTGGTGTTTCGTTTATTTAATTCAGTGATGATAAGCAGTATTTGGTCCGCCGTTGCCACAGTCGAATTCATCGCTTCAATATACTGCAATGCTAAGACTGAATCGGTCAGGATCGTATACTGGTCAGATGGCAATTCCGATATCTGCAGCAAACATTGAAGTAAGGCTAACATCTCGGCCGCAAGGACTGATGTCATATTCGGCAAGCTGAAGGAATATATCCTTTTCCCGATGGAAAAGGCACCTCCGACATGTGATGATGTTTTGAGTACTTTTTCAAAACAAAAATTAATAAATTCAACTTTTTTCCAATTTAATAAATTACATTACGTATAAAAGTTGTTAAATAGCAATTGGGTAATAGTTTACAACCACCGTTCACTTATTAAATGCACTAGTTTCAGATAGACAAAACAAAGAGAGCGCTAAAAATGTTCTTCAATTTTTCTTTTTGAAATATTTGTTCGGGTATACTAAAAGTGTGTTAAGAAGTTTTCCTATTTGTCACTTTTCCCGACAAATTAGAAAACAAGCTGCTGATGTAATTGACAATCTTCTCCTTCTTTTGCGCATTACCGTGTCTAAAATGATTAGTCTTTCTTTTCTTTTTGAACAAAGTGAATAATCTATTAAATTTTCGGAAGCTTTGATATTAGGTTCTTCTAAAATTAAATGATTTGATCGATATGTCGCTTGAGGAATCTGATTTTGTTTTCTCTAAGAGGATGTTTCAAACGCTGTTATTGTCACTAGCAATTGTTATTAATTGTTCATGGTTTAGATAGTTTCAGTTGTTATTAGGAATATCGAATCTCATCAGTTTTTCTTTTTTGTATACGTGGATATTTTACAGCTCTTTCAAAGCTTAATTAAATATTATCTACAGATGATCGTGTTGTTATCAGTCATCTGATTTTCTTTTCGTCGTTTCTTTCGAATTATTTTGCTTCTTTGTGAAATATCTTCAATAACATTTAATCGCTGCGGTAAATTGAATTTTAGAACTTCTTCAAATATAATACGAATGAGAAATTTCTTTTCCGCAACTGAAAATAAGCAATTATTGAGTCCATTATTTCCTTGTGTACACAGAATTCTATTTCTAAATGTGACGTTCCTTCGATTATTTTTTCCCCTGATTTTCCTTTAAATATTTTGCAGCTCTTTTGTCCATTATATCTTCATTATTAAATCTTATTTTTGAATGGCTAAGATTATAATACATTCTGTTTATTTAACACTTCCGTTAGTTCTTTTAACTTTCCTACTTTTAGTAATGAACGGATATTTAATGTTCCGAACACATATTTTGTTGTAACTTTAAACATAAACCGTTTTTTACATAGTGATTCAAGCTCTCCAAAAATGATGTGCTTGAATGCACTGATATTTCCAACCGCGATGGTTTCTCTTTTTAGATTACCACTTAGAGTAAAAGTTCTCTTTGACTGACATTCCATTTTGTTTACAAATCAAATTTTGTAAATTTTTTTAGGGCGAATAACTTAAAAATTAAAACTAGAATTATAAGTTCTACAGTTAATTTTATTTCATCCATTTATTTTTAGATTATCATGACATTTTATATATTCTTTATTTTCCATTTATCTCTTATATTACCAACTGCTGTAGGTTGTAACTTGAATTTTGGCTACGGCAAAACAAGGGTTGCAATCCCACTTCAACCTTCCTCGTTTGCCGCAATTCCCAATGCTATTACTATTTGGTTGAAACTAATATGTTCACTCCAGTCAAAGTGTGCAGAGTTCACCGCAGCAGATGAAGTAGTTTTGATGTATAGAGGTTGGTTGGAGTGATGGTATTTAAATGTATTGCGTATCCTACGTCATTTGATGTTCGCCTTTATCTTTATTGTAATCTCTCTTGGTTCATGTTTTTATAGCGTTTCAATGCATTTATATTGTCTTCGGGAGTTCTTTCTGATAAGAACATCCAATTTGGCTATGAAATTCGTCGACTTTTTCATCTCTATGCTATAGTATCACATATACATGTAATAGACTTTGATTAATCATATACAATTTTATATTAAGGACAACCAATTATAATAGTACCTTCCTTGCTTTGTAGTTAGATAATTGGATGGTGATCAAAGGTGCTTATTTTTTCTTCAATACATTTCAGTTATTTCAGCGTTAATCATATTTTTTTTAAATTTTGTTTAAAATTTCGTTTTTTTGATTATTTATTTGCGCTTCATATAAATTATTAATACTTTTACCATAATTATCGTGTGTTTTACTAAAAATTTGGCTACTATATTATTCGAGCATATTTTGCCTATTTTATGCGTACGGTTTTAAATTTATTGCTAGTCGAGTCTGGTAAAAAAAATTTTATACTATCATACACGAATAATTTAAACAAGTAAGTTTACTTAAGAAATTATAATTTATTATAAATTACCAATATTTTTGCGGTATATACAGGACAGATAATAAACTATTTTTTTTATAATTTTCCAGGTTTATTCACAGAGCCCTAAAAAATATTCGAGAATACGTAGACTGCTTATATACACTATGCGATTGCATTACGGAATTGGACGTAACGATAGCACTAACGGAAGCGAGTGTCGACACGAATTGTGTAAGACCAACTTTTGGGGATTCGATTATAGTAAAAAATTCTTATCATCCAATTCTTGCGCACACAAATACAGCTGTACCAAATAGTATTGTATGTTTACTTTTTTCGATATTTCGTATAGCGCAGGAATGCGAAATTGTTAAATTCTAGTAATAACTTTTGTACTGATAATTTTAGTTTGCTTCTCCGCATAAAAATTTTCAAGTAATAACCGGACCAAATATGAGCGGGAAAACTGTGTATATTCGACAAATTGCCTTGTTGCAAATTTTAGCACAGGTATAGTATATTATTGTATTAGATTTTATGAATAAAATATGTAAAATATAAAATAAAACAGATAATATCGTATTTATAAAACACAACTTGTGTATTAAAAATATTAGCAAACATTCAGATATCTGTGTTTTTATTTTTATACCATATATTTTATTAAAATTAATTTTAAAATAAATGAAAATAAATGTGAAACCTTGTTTACATCATTGTCACAAACTCTGATTGAAATTAGATCGGCTGTTTTGTACCAGCATCTCTTGCCCAATTCAGAATATGCGACAGAATTCTTGTTAGAATTGGAATTAACGATAGCATACAGTACAATGTGTCAGCATTCATTGTAGAGGTAATATAATTTTTCGTTTTTTTTAACGGCTTGATTCCATTTCGTTTATTCAACAAATAAAAAAAAACATGCAAACGTATGGATGACTTCGTATTGGCTTTTTTTTTTTCTTAATTGACAAGGAAGGAAGTGAGAGAACATAAGAGTCATTGTATGCAATAGGAAGACCAAGATCCAAAAGCTGAGAATAGAAGAGAGAATGTTCTGAAGAAAGTGAGGAACATTCAAAGAAGACGTGATAGATATCACACAGAAAAAAGGAATCTTCTGGGTGAAGAGGGCACCGTGGAGAAGGGACGAGTGAAAAACGAAAAAGTGACGAAGGGAGAAAGGTATGACCGAAACGAAGACGACATATGGCGGTGATCAGGGGACAACAAAGAGAAGGAAACATGTCAAACCAGCTGGTCAAAAAAGATAAGGGCTGAACGGAAAGATAAAAGGAATTCGGATTTGAGAAAAGAGAAAAATAAATATCCTTCTATAATCTAAGGTGAAACTGTTTGGAAATATGATTAATATTGTGAGCGGGAAATTTATGAAGATGTCAGTTGGAAGCTCCTGAGCGAGCCAAGGAATCAGCCACCTCATTACCCTCAATTCCAGCATAGCTAGGAATCCACAATAAATCAATTTGGATCGAACGGAACAGGAATAATTCGTGAATTAGATTGCGAATAAGGATAATAAAAGGTTCTAATGAGGGCAACGGTAAAAGAGAAGAAACCGCCTGCAAGGCACTTTCAGAGTCAGCTATTAAAAGAAATTTATCCGAGAGGATAGAAGAGGAAGAGATAAAAAGAATTGCATGGAGTATGACAGCAGATTCAGCAGTAAATATAGAGCAGCAGGGCGGAAGTTTAAAGGATTCCGAGTAGTTGTGAGAAGAAAATACAAAGGCGGCACCAACCCCATCAGCCCTCTTAGACCCATCAGTAAAAATAACGAAATAATTGGGATATAAAGAACTTAAAACCACGTGAAATTCAGATCTAACTATAGAGTGAGAAAGGAATTTAGCAGAACTTGACAAATGAAATACGTGAAGAGGATGTAAGAGACTAAAATAATTAAGAGAAAAGTACAGAGATTTATTATAGGAGAAAATATAGGGAGAAAAATTGGCAAGACGAACAGAAATGAAAGATAAAATTGGAATTCTGTTGGGAGTAAAACACCAGTTGTGAAAAATAGAGCAATAAACAGGTATAATCCTAGAGGAAAAAGAGGGAAGACGTTTAATTAGGAAACGGTAGTCTAGATAAGATCTGCGGATGAACAAAGGGAGTGATTTTGATTCGGAAAGGATGGCAGGAATTGGAGTAGATTTACGTGCACCTAGACAAAGACGAAGACAGGAATTTAGAATGCGGTCAAGCTTTAATAGAGGAGACTTAGAAGCGTTGCCGTATATATTGGAACAGTAGTCCAACTTAGAAAGAATGAGAGATTTATACAATAAGGAAAGAATGTAAGGATCACCACCCCACCTGTACGATGAGAGTCATTTTAAAAGATTAATCCTTTTAAGATAAGAAGTATACAGTTAACTAATATGCTCCTGAAAGGACAGACGACCGTTAAGGAGCACACCCAAGTAACAGAGGCACTCCACAAGAAGGACAGGATAATGACTTAAGATTAGATTGATTGAGGAAGGATTATATGAACGGAAAGTAAAAACCATGGCCGCGGATTTATGAGGAGAGACGAAAAGATGAATATTGGAAAGAGCATTTTCTGTAGTGGTTAATGACCTATTTAGATCTAAAACAGCATCTGTTATGTTGTGAGAAGAAGAGTAAATAAGGATATCATCAGCATAGAATAGAGACGATGAATTTAATGGAAGAGAAAGTATAGATATTGAAGAGAGTAGGACTAAGACAGGAACCCCGAGGAAGACCACGAAAAACTTTTCTTGAAGTGGAATAACTTCGTATTGGCAAAATAACGCATCATAATTGTCCAAACTCAGACTGATATCTAAAAGGTATTTTTGAATTGGGTTCCTGCTCATTGACAATAGACAAATATAAAAGACTAATGCAGCATTTTTGATGCTAATTGTTTCCGCTATAAAATTTTTGTTTTCTTTTCTGAAAAACAACACAACCATTTCATAGCTGAAGCATATAAAAAACAGATGTAGAAAATACCGTTAAAAAGTGCACGAGTATTTACGTTTCACACAGAGGTACACCAACTCATGAATATGTTTTATGGCTGTCCCGATTTTGCTTCGCTCATACACTCGACACAGGAATGTCTTTTTTTTGGCGGACCAGAATTGAGCAACGTCCACATTCTTTTGATATTTTTTGCGTCCAAAAAAATAAACGTTGATTTATTTTATCTATACTAATATGTACGACTGTAGTGTCTGTCTGTGATTTGCGAATATTTTCATTGTAATTACTACATCGGGCTATTTTTATCGCACATAAACAGAAAATTTATTTTTTAAATTTTTGTCTATCTGTTCCGATTTAACTCCAAACTATTACAGCAATAGTGATGAAATTCACACAACCTATAGCGTATATTACCGGATTCGTTTAAAGCTTTGTTTCACATTGATATCACAAATAGTACAGAAATTATAACAATTTGAAGTTTAAAAAAAAAGAGACAGCGATTGTCAAATCGTTTAAAATTTAACAGACGGCTACAATCGGAAAACAATATATAAATTAGCCAGTAGACGACCATCTTTAAAAAATCTCATCTCCATTCCTTTCTGGATTTGTTGCTTTCGTGTAATTTAAAGTTCAAAAAAGAAAGAGGCAGCATATAACAGCTGGCTATTGCCGAAAACATAAAGAAAATGAAAAAATATATCGTTATTGTCGTCGAGTAAAATGTAAACATCACGCGCTATAAATGCATCTTATATCCATGCAGTGCGGTAGCCAAATAGACATGTTTATTAATGATATTCATGGGCGTCGCCAGCGGGGGGCATGGGGGCAGCTGCTCCCCTGGAGTTTTGAAACTTTTTAATCAACTGGCCATGATGAGTATAGGCCCGTAATCATGGACAATTTGGAAGACTTTTATAATAAAGTAGTAGAACAATTTGCCAGAAATCCACGAAAATTATGTTTTAATTAAGATTTTATTTTTGTTTAATAAAATATTAAGCCTTTAAAATTTATAAATTTTATTTTTCCTATAACTCATATCCTCTTTTTATCATCTTGCTCCCCCTCCCTACCCTGACTCATCGGCTGGCAGCGCCCTTGATGATATTTCAGTTGTTAGCTGGATGGATTAGTATATAAACAGAATTTCCTTAATTATTACTAACACAAATTTTTTATGTATAACTTGTGTATGAATGTTCTACATAATATATGTAGCAGATACATAGATTATGTATTAAAAAAAATAATTACACGGGCGAAGCCGTGGGTAACTTCTAGTTATACATAAAATGGTTCCACAGCGACGGGTACGCTATTTACATTTACATCGTTAACAGTATTTACATTACTTACATCACTAATAAACATGTCATCGTATTTGGCTACCCCACTGCATGGATATATGATGTGTTTATAGCGCGTGATGATCATGTTGTACTCGACGACAGTAACAACATATGTTCCGATTTTGTTAGTTTTCGGCAATAGCCGGCTGTCAACATATCGCTGTCCCTTACTTTTTTATACTTTAAATTACACGAAAGCAACAAATCCAAAAAGGAACGGAGGTAAGATATTTTAAAGATGGTCTACTGGCTAATTTATATCTTGTTTTCCGATTGTAGTCGTCTGTTAAATTTTAAGCGATTTAACAGAGGTACCGGTGTTTCTTTCTTTTTTAAACTTTAAATTGTTGTAACTTCTTTATTACTTGTTATGATATTAATGTGAAACAAAGCTTACAACGAATCCAGTAATCTATATAGGCTTTGCGAATTTCATCACTATTGCTGTAATAACTTTCGAGTTGAATTGGAATAGACAGACAGACAGACAGACGAAAATTTAAAAAAATCAATTTTCTGTTTATGTACCATAAACATAGCCCGATGGTAGTGATTATAATGAAAATATTCACAAATCACAGCCAAGCACTACAGTTTTATATATTAGTCTAGATGTTACAAAACAGGAAAACAAAAATAATAGCCCGAAAAATAGTAAAAAGTAATTGACCTGACCAACTGATTTTCATAAACAAAACCTTATTACAAAATTAAAAAAAAAAAAAAATAAACAAAGAATAATTTTTTGGGGCTTAGGAATTTGTTTTTAATATTTCCTTTTTAAAAACGAAGCAGAAAGTGTATTTAAAAAGTTAATAACCAAAAAGTAAAGTTAATAGGACTATTTTATTGTTTTTTATATATATTATTTATTCGTTTTATATATTTAATGTGTTTTGAACAATTTTAAATGATTCAAGTTTATTACAATATAAATAATATTATATATTTTGTGAATTGTGAATGTTGTTCGGATAATAAAAGTATAACGTTAGTAACCGCATATTAACAGTTATTATTTACAATTATTTACATTTATAAGTTAACGATTTTATTTAAAATTTGTTTTATTCTTGTGTCACGTGATCCTTCGAAGTAATAGACAATACGGGTTTGTGATGGATGAAGTAACTTATGTAATTTTTAGAATCAATTTTGTCAATCTAACGAGCGATGATCAAATCGATACACGATCCCCCACGGGTAGTTGGTAGAGCTGGATTCGTTTCAAGTTGTAATCTAAAGGTTTCTTCCATGAACCGAATGAACAGTACATTTATACATATAGTCGTTGGTGAACGACAATCACCACCACGACAGACGAACATCATCGGAGCGTGATCCGAACACAACTGACTTCAGACATAGAAGAAAAGACTGTATTCTTATTTAACTCCCGCATAACACCCTCGCGTTCCTATTTAGTGTGACGTTTTTTGCTAGTTAGGTCACGGGTAAAGCATGTTCCATGCTAAAACATTTCATTTTACTACATAGAATGTCTTAATTCAACAAATTGCCAATAGATTACGGATTAACATTAATAAATGAAAAAAATAAGTATAAAAAGACGCTATTGCATGTAATAAACCAAACAGTTTATAATATACTTTGACGTATAAAACAAAAATTTATTTCAAATAAAAAGAAAAATAATTTTTTAATGAATGACAGTTTTTTTATTCTCTGTGCCGAAATCTAATTAAATAACATTTAATTTAAAACGTAATTTGCAATAAATATTTAAATTTACAAATATCAGATATATTTACATACTTGATTTGTTTTTACAAATGATACATCTATTATTATACTAGGTTGACTCGAAATTTTTGTTTTTTATACACAAGTAACAACTTATGCTATTCAAGATAGAAGAACAGTTTCTTCTAGTGTTATAATGGCCACAACAACTTGTGGCTTCATCGTATAAAGCAGTCAATATTCGGTGATTTTCCGCATGTTGAAAAATGAATAATGAAATTGCAAAGCAGCGATGAAGTTCTTTTTATTCGAGAAATGCAGCGTTTACATTAATTTTTTTATCCGCGCCCCAACAAGCGATACTTGTAATTTTAGTCGGTAAACGGGTTTATTTATTTACGATGAAATTCGAAGTAGATATCGAATTATTTACTGGAGAAATAAAAAAATAACTGGAAATTTACTGTACTACTCTGTCCGTACGCATTTTTATCAATGCTACCAGAGTTCCTTAATGACCAATACCCGCAGATCATAGCCCTCCTATCGCAGCACAATGTGAGCGTAATTTCCTTTCCCGGTCTGGCACTTAACACCGAGATCTCACCGTGAGCCCCTTTGAATATTAATGTTGATTTTTCCCTGATAAAATATAATGAACCCCTGCATCCGAATATCGCAACGACAATCAAAAATACCCCGACCATTTAATTTTCTTCACGGATGCCGCCAAGGTTACCCTAGAGCATTCCCAACTGCCTGCTTCTTTGAAGCTTGCAATGTGATTCGAAACATTCAACTGAATGACAATTGTTCGGTATACGATGCTAAAATATATGTAGAATATTTTTCTGTTTGGAATATTTTCTTCCTGCAGTAAACATGGTACGAGGTGTTGCACCTACAAAAAAAAACGAAGAAACAATTGCTATCATCAAGAAATATAAATTACAGTGGCACGTCCAAAAATCACACGTATGCACTTTTCAGCTGTGCTATCCATAAATCACTTTCATTTCCCTGTCCACTTTTCTATTCTTTTTTTCGGCCCTAACAAACATGTTCGTGTTGCCAAGTTGATTTTTTGTTTCATTTTTAAGCGAAGGGGACCAAACCATTTTGGACATTGACAGAAAACATGATTAAGGTCTTGTATGAAGGTGGCGCACTGACAAGCAGGACTTGTGATAATGCCAATTCGATCTGAGGCGGCATTTAAACTATAGTGATTTGTCCGGCATCTGTTTATCGTGCTTGTGTTTTCTTGAGAAAGGTTAAGACCAGTGAACTGAGGTTTCCTGCGGCGGTTGAAGAAGTAGGAAAAGTATTCGATATCTTTACTTTGGCCAACGAGTGTTAATTTTTGGAAAGTGATACGGATTGCGACTTTTTTGCTATAACTCTGTGAAAAGCAAATTAAAAGCTGAATATATTGTTTAAATAGACGCTTTCATTTCCCTCAGTGCCCTGGTATGCTGAGATCCAAACTAGCCGAATTTTACTACAGTTTCGACTTGACTAGTTAAAATTTAATATTAACTTTTTAATTTCCCAGATGTACAAATTGACTTTAATATCTAGTTTGTACTGCTCAATTGATTGCAGTGCGCTTAAGGAATCGCTATCAAAAATAAACAAGTAAAACAAAATTGGTTCGGTAAAAAAAGAAATGTTATTAGCTGAATATTTTTTAAATTTAATCGGATCAGTTTTTTTCAGCGTCACGGCTTGATGTGAAAATGCAATATTTCATACAGATTTTTTTATTAGTTTCAAGTGAGATTTTGATCCGCCCTTAAATATGCTGCTGGATAATAGTACCTGTAATTATGAAATAAATTGTTAATTTACGTAGGAAATCTTTCCAGAAAAATAATTCTATAATTTTATTGAAAATATTTTTTAATGACAGTGAAAAGTTGTCCTTTGTGAAGAGGAGAATGTATTTATTTTTGAATTGTTCATTGATGCAGCTCGCTAAAATTTAAAAACCTTTGAAAATAGCTCGGTAGTTGAAAACGTTACATAGTCCTGCATTATACTGTGAAATAAATTTTGAATTATCTAGTAAATATCTGATTACTTAATTAATCAATGAACATTTTTAAAATTAGATGACGGAAATGAAACAGATAGTAAAACTAGTTTCGCCGAAAAGTTTAATTATTATTGACGAATTATGTCGCGCAACATCGACCGAAGAAGGAACTGGTATTGCCTGGGCAGTTAGTGAACATTTATTACAAACTACGGCCTTTACATTTTTAACCACACATTTTATAGCATTATCGAAATTATCAGATATCTATTCAAGTGTTACCAAGTACGTTGTATTTATTTTATCAGCTCGCTGAAATAATTTTGTTATTTATAGTTTGAATCTCGTGCCAATGTAATTATTATAATACCGTACAGGAACCGGATAGTTCAAATTTTGTTCGTTTAATTCGTCAGTAGAAGATTGCGTTCATTCTGTCAGCATCTTTTTTAAACATTTTAGTCTGCAAAACTGATAGAAATTTAACCGCTAATGATATCTATTATTGTTTTGTTGCACTTTATATGGATTGATTGCTCAAATAGAGGTTGATTAAAAAGTGAAAAAAAGGAACAAACTCATAAATGATATCAGTTTGAAAGAAATTTGTACAAGTCACTATTATAAATGATTAAAATCACTTTTTAATTTATTGTTAAAACACATATTTTTTTGATTAACATATATAATTTAATTTACGATTCTATTATGTCGATTTTTCGATGTTCATTATTGGTTTTCGGTTAAATTTATCAATTTTTAAAATTCAGGTTACCGTTATTTCTATGTATTTATTTTCAAACTTCTATTAAATAATTTTAACACCATTGTATTTTTTATATCTTTTTATAGCGCAGTTTTAACTAATCTGTTGAATAATTTATAATTATTAATAAAGGAATAGATAAATAACATGAAAGTGAGTTACTTAGTTTCCGTAATCAAAAGGTTTAAAAAAGAGGGAAAAAGCATATAATATAAATATCTATAATATGAGGTCCTGCAGTTTAAGACGCAAATAACAAATATCTTCGTTAGTATCTAGAAGTTGAACAGCCTCAAGATTGCTGAACACTATTGATGCATAAGTAATTAAGTTCATTTGTAAAAATAATTTTAATTTTCTTAAAAAATTAATTTTCTATTAGTTATCACCTGGAAGCTTTGCTGGATGATGAAACGAATGAATTTTCTATGTTAGTGTATACACATAAATTGCTGCTCGGACCTACAAGATTGGAATATTACGGATTGCGCTTAGCTCGTGCAAGTTCTTTACCAGAGGATATTGTACAACATGCAATTGTTATCGCCTCGATTCTCAATACAGTGTGGAAGGTACTTTTTCAATTATTGTTACGTTCATCTTTTTTTTTTTCTTTTTTTTTCTTTTTTTTTTTTTCGATTTCAGCCCCTGTGGACTACGCTTAACAACTAAATCTTCATTTTACATCTTATCCTTTTTCCTTCCTTAACATCCTTCCAGTATTTCTTGAGACCTTCCGTCAAAGCATTTTTATGACCTATCGAAAGCGATCTTTACCGATTTACTTGTTCTATTTTAAAGATTAACGTCGCAACTGCTTTACGAAACCATTTCTTATTAAATATTTGTGTTTCAGTCTCTATTAAACATCATTAAATTGGATTAGTATGCGAAAAGTATTGGTATCCCTGTGTCTGTTTTTATTTAAACTGGGGGGGGGCTGTCTACATGGATAATGACCCCAAAATTAGAAGAAAGAGAAAGAGTAGTATCAGATATGCGTATCCGATGAAATATGGATAATGGAAAAGACCGAAGAGAATAAAGGGCGCATAATATAGGATTGAAAGACCAACTAATAAGAGTAAAGAGCGGAAAAAGGAACCTTCGGAAGCGATGGAGGAGCATTCGAATAGAATGTGATCAGTGCTATAAAATTGTGAGCGAAAGTTAGAGGGGACAGAGTAGCAAGGAAACAATGGACAAGCGGAGTCAGTATTTTAGCTCAATTCGAAGTGATAAAGAGTGAATTCAGTCAATCTAAGGAAAAAGCTGAACTAAAAACATTTTCTTTTATTACATGGAAAAGTTTCTAAATAGGTAAATAAATTGATCGACGTCATCACTGTAAAATGTACATAGATTTTCCTAAGCTTGCAAAAATAAATTTATTACATTTAGATGCAATACCTATATTTCAAAAAATTAAGTTTTATTTGTAATAACCCCGTCAAGAATAATGATAAAACAATTTACCCCCGGTTATGTACTATATTTCAAGATATACACGAACATACCTGGACGTCCAGAACAGTTTTTATCCAGCTCAATCGTCTCATCTGTATATGTAGTGGGACATTTTATTTTCATTTATTTCTTCGCAAATTTTTTGATTTATAATTTTATTCATGCCAGCTTGAGCATTCTTTTTCATCACCAAATTTCCAATGTGTCCAGTTTACTCTTTTCTTTTGATGTTCGCGTTTCGGCTCTGTACAGAGTCACCAGCTATATACATGTTTTGACGGCATGTTTTTTGAAGCAAGCTTCTTTGATTTATTATCTGTCTTTTTCACATAACTTTCTGTTTAGCTGCAGCAATTCTTGTTGTGTAATTTTTACAGATTCATCTTTAATTATCTATTTGACTTAAATATCTAAATGTTTTCACTTGCCGTAGTGATTTACTTATAAGGCTTTGAATTTATACGGTTCACATAGTTTTGGTCTTTTTTGTGATAATCTTTATTTTATATTTCTTCGCTGTTCGGTAAACGTCATTAACAGACTTATTGCACTTCCCGCTGCTAATGCATGATTACCAGTAAATTTGACAATTTAAAATTTCGACTCCCACAAAGTATAAATATTCTCTTAAATCACCAGAGCGTAAAACAAGGAACTGAGTTCCCCTACTTAGGAAGTATAATATCATCAAACGGTCAAAGCACGAAGGACAGTAGGAGAAGAATAGCTTTCGCAAAAACGCTTTCATGAAAAAACCTTTCCTTGCATCAAAAAACTGATCAATTAATGTCAGAAAGCTTTTTATAAAACGCTTTATCTGCAGTGTGACGCTGTATGAAGCAGACATGGACGATTTTAAAAAGAGAAAATGATAAGCTCCATGCATTCGAAATGTGATGTTGGCGTCGGGTGTTAAAGATACCTTGGACAAGTAAAACTACTGATGACGAAGTTTTGCAGAGGATAAATAAACAATGCAGATCCGGAATACGATCAACATGAGAAGAAATGAAATGGTTGGACATCTGAGCAGACATTCGGAATGGATGACAACATTAATCGAAGTAATGATGAACTGAAGAAGTGAAGACAGACCAAGACTTAGGTATATGGATCAAGTAAAAAACGGTGAAACTGATGTCACCATAAAAGCACGTGTCTGCTCCCGAAGACGAATCTAACATGGTCATATTAATAACCACCAACCATAAGGTTGAGAAGAGAAAGAAGAAGAAAATCAACCCATCCCTTTAGTGAGAGTTACATTAATGATGATAATGGTAGCAGGATTAAAATAGTAATAGGTATTGTAACCAGAGTTACCTTCTCTAGTAAGTAGTCACTCAACCGTCATATAGTGCTAGTCCCACCGACAGTAGAAACGAAACAACAGCCAGGTTAGTTCCTTACGTCCAGGTCGTGCAGGGTGGTAATTTTCTGTTCGACTGGCTTAGCGTCGATCAGAAAAGCTAAATCGGAGCTCACAATATATCGCTGATAGGAAAACGGATAAAGAACGTTTGCATTGAGGCCAAGCGCTTAACCAGTTGGCCTGGAAGCGGAAGGATAAGCGCTGACGACGAATATGAGTTCGTGTACAGCGGGAAAGACACACACGAAAGTGGAGTCGGGATAATGATGAAAAAAAAAATACCGAGATAATTCCGGTCTCAGAGAGGATAATAATGGTGAAAATTAAGACAAAACCAAGACTAATAATAGTGATCCAGACATACGCGCCAACGGCTGATAGTAGCAAAGAAGAAATCGAAGAGTTCTATGAGGAACTAGGAAACTCGTTAAAACGAGTAAAGTATGGTGATATTGTTTTCATATTAGGAGATTTTAATGCCAAAGTTGACGCGAATCACAGAAGTACAGCAGCTGGAAGATACTGCCTAGGCAGTGGGAATAAACGCGGGAAACGCCTGTTAGAATTCGCAGAAGCACAGAATTTTAAATTGTGCAACACATGGTTTAAACAGCATCCAAGAAGACTGTACGCCTGGATAAGCCCTGGAGATAGAAGCAGAAACGAAATAAATTTCATCATGATCAATGGAAGATATAAAAATATGGTGAAGAATTGTCATACCTACCCAGGAGCCGATTGTATTCAGACCATGTGCTACTGGTAGCAAAATGCCGATTAATGCTGAAGAAATGTCGAAAAAAGAATAAAAACGAAATGCGGAACTTTCAAAATCTAGAAGACCAAAAAGTGATAGCAAACTTGCAAGCACAGCTCGAACAGGAAGCAGAAAAAAATAGTATTACGGAAAGAACCGAAACTATAGCACAAAACAGAGATGATAAGCAGATACAGACTATTGGGGAAAACTGGAAAAAATGGAAAGCGCAGTAATAAATGCTATGAAGAAGACAATACCAAAAAGAGGGAAAAGAAATAACAAACCATGTATATCTTAGGAAATAATAGATATGATAGATGAAAGAAGAAGTATTAGGAACAGAAATGAAAAAGAGTGTAAAAGATTAAATAAACAAATAATTAAGAAATGCACGCAATGGCTAGAAGAAAAGTGCGAGGAAATCGAGAAAATGCAGAAAAGGAACAATATAAGAGAAATGCACGTCCAAATAAAGAATATGATGAAACAACAAAAAAAAAAAAAAAAGAAACGCGAATAGCAAAAATTAGAATCAAAAAGAGGGATTATTGCGGAAATAAAGAGAAACTAGAAGAAGCATGGCTAAAATATGTAACGGAGCTTTACGGGGACGAAAGGCGACCACAGCGAACTGGAAAACGCGATTAAAAAAGCAAGAAATAATAAAGCCACAGGAGAGGACCAAATACCAGCAGATGTCCTTAAGATTATAACATCAGGATACTGACGGAAATTGCTAATACTGCTAAATAGAATATACGATGAAGGGAAGATACCTGATGACTTTAAAACTCTGACATTTTCATCGATCCTCAAGAAGGTATCGTCACAAACATGCAGCGATTACCGAATAATCGCATTAATGAGTCATACTTTGAAGATATTTCTCTCAATAATTAACACGAGAATCGAACGGAAATTGGACATGCAGTTTAGTGCACTATGGATTTGTTGCCAAGATAGGCATCAGATATACGCGATAGCATTGCTCAAAATAATAATACAACGATCGCTTAACATGGACCGAGAAGTGATTGCTTGTTTCGTCGACTACAAAAAAACGTTCGATAGAGTGAAGCATCGAAAGCTGATACAAATATTTCAAAAGTACAACATCGATAATAAATACCTACAGGTAATTAATAACATATATTGGGAGCAGACTGCGAGCGTAAGAGTGAAAAACGAATCCTCGGTTATGCCCGATAACAAAAGGGGTGAGGCAGGGTGCCCACTCTTACCGAGACTATTGGAAATTATGAAAAAAGCGGGGATAGGGAAAGTCGGTGTCAAGATTAATGGATACCCGATAGGGTGCATAAATTATGCAGACAATAAGGTCCTACCTTCACACACAACCAGAGAGATGCAAAGTATGCTGAATAAATTAAATCGAGCAGAAAAGAAATTAGGTATGCAACTTGGGGGAAACTAAAGTAATGAAGTTCACGCGAACCCCGAACAGCGATTCACAACTTGAGATAAAAATAGAAGGTGAAACAGCGGAGACAGTTGAAGAATTCAGATACTTGGGAGCCCTGTTCACTAATGATGAAAAAGATACTAAAGAAATTCGATCGCGAATTTCGATGGCTAAACAAGCATTTACTAATCTGCAGGCGATATTGAAAGATCGGAAAATAAAAATGGGATCGAAAATGAGAATTAATCAGTGCTATGTAATGTCGATAGCAAAATATGTCTCAGAGACTTGGACGTTAAACGCGGAAAGCATCAGATAAACGCATTTGAGATGTGGACGCTCAAGCGGATGTATATTATGGAAAGAAAAAAAAAAAGAAAAAAGTGCTGCAGAGAAACGGAATGGAAAGGATGGCCTTAGTCGATGACATCCAGAACAGGAAAAGGAAATAGCTGGCGCAGAAAATTAGAGAAGAGAGACTACTACAAGGCAAGATCGAAGGAAAACTGCCGCGAGGAAAAAGGAGATTAGAAATGATGTGGACAGGGATTGATAAAAAAAAACGCTCAAGGACATAATTAATGCCGCAAGGAATACTAGAATATAGAGCCAAATATTTATTCAAACAAATGTTAGTGTATGCAGTCTTTGGAAACAAAGACGCTAAATGATGATGATGAGGTCGGGGTATTGTAACTCTTAGATAAATTATTTGTTGTACATTATAAATTTGGGAATTAGTAACACCGAAAATTAGATGATTACCCCAAGTATAACAATATAAACAGCAGTAAAGATAACATGGCGATCGACACATTTAAATTCACCTATAGAAATATTGATGAGATTGATAGAAATGGACAACCGAGTAGCACGGAGTAACCAGTTATGTGCCCTATAGAATTCTGTCCAGTTTTCATAATTTAATACAAGCTAGCAAAATATTTTATTTTTCCGTAACTTTGGTTTGCTTAACAGCACATACTACCGCGTGGAATTATTCTTAATAATTTTTTTTATGTATTGATTTCTCTTAGGTTGTATGGTACTCGTACTTTAATATGTAAATTAATGAGTACTTTTGTTACATACATACTTGAAACCTTTTTTTACTTGTTTTTTAGTTTTCTATTACGAAGACTTTTAATTGGCCGAAACATGGCCTCTGATAAATAATTCACGTTAATTTAAATTTTTTATTACATGCCTAGTATAATATATTTTTTGATCATACAGCCGACTGAAGCGTACGCAGGTGCAGAATATTATGCAAAAATGTTGCAAAATTTATGGAACAATGGACAATTAACGACCAGTAAAATTGACGAAATTAAATCTGATATAATTATGTCTATGCCGATATTAGCTGAACGTTTAAGTGTAATTAATGATGTCAAAGATGGTGGACGAAATCAGCAAGAAACGAAGCAAAATGAATTTATTCGACGAGATATGCCTCGGTTAAATTTATATCGGTCGTTTAATGCGAATTGCGACAAGTTTAATGATAATTCGATAAAAAGCAGCTACGTTCAAAACAACCGGTTCGATAAAACAGACGGGTACACAACATTGTCGGAATATAGCAATAGTAACGGTAGTCATTCCGTTGAAATTGATGATTTACCACGTACATCATACGGAGAAGTACACAATGGAATAGGTGATATTTCACCCTTAACTGAGGAAAACGGTTCAATCGATGATTTATCTGACGAAACAAATAATTTACTTCGATTATGTAAAAACGCCAATTCGCTTGACAAAGCGAATCGTAGTAATTATTTTATCGGTGGAATAGGTAACTGTATGGAAAATAATTTATTTCGTAAGGAAACGGATATTATCGAATGTAAAGAATACGGTTCGTCTGATAAAAGTAATTTTATAAAATCATCTATAATTTTAAACAGTGGTACCGGAATTAACAAAATTCAGTCGAAGGCGGAAGACGATATATTTCGTAAAGCGAGTAAAACTTCATCGCATGGGCGGAATATTTTAGAAACATCACAGTTAAGTAATGATCAACCGAATGAAATTTCGCATTCGTATGCGGGAAATAATGTATTCAATGGAAAAACTGTAAGTTTGACGGCGGTAATGGAAAATAATTTATACGACAAACTATCTGGTGCTAAAATCACACGTTGTTCAAATGAGAGTTCATTAAATAATCCATCGTTGAACGACGAATTAATTGTGAATAGTGGAAATTGTAATTTACGCAATAACGAGTCGAACAATTCTTCAAACGTAGGAAAGACGGTATTATTGTCGAACGATATTTCACAAAAGCCTTCAACGGCGAGAAGCGATAATCGTGATTTAGATAAAACTAGCACATCGGAATATAGCGATTCAAATAGCAACGGTTCCAGCTGTTCATCAGATTCATTTATTTCATTAGCGAAACGATACAATGAATCTATTTTTCGACCACGGAGTATAATAAATAACGATCGGGAAATAGACCTAATTACTTTTCACAATAATAATAGCAGTTTATTGGATCGTGCTAGTATTAAAGAATTTGTCAAAAAAGGACAAACGAAAGAAAATAATCTGAATAATAGAACGCGTAATTCGAGTGATTGCATTTTTTTCGAAAGTAATCAGAGCAACTTGGATAATTTGGATACAGACTGCTCAAAAAACTCGTTAAATAATTCACCAGCAACGTCGGATTATTCGATTACGTCGAATATTTTACAAAACTGTGCTACACTAGTGATCGGTGATAATTACGATTCAAATAATGATGATTTATCGAACAGATCGTGCGATAACGATTCCTCTTGTTCATCTAACTTACTAATTTTACCGCAGTACAACTACAACTCTCTTCTTTCGCAAGAGAATGAAATATTTTCCAATCTGCAATACGACAATGCGGAAATTGAGTCTAATATTTTCAGCGATAATGATAACAGTTCATTTGACAAAAATATCTTCGATGAAACCGCTGATGTAGAAAATAAACTAGCAGGCGAAATTAATCGTTCAAATAAGAACGATATATTCAGATGTGATAAAGACCGTTTCGAAAAACTTGTTGATGGTGTGTTACTTAAATCGAAAAAATCATCACGTCGTTCAGATGATACGTCTATTTCACAGAGTGATCGGTTTGGGGAAGACGATAATTATTACGATTTGAATGGCGCCAAAGTATCAAAATGCAGCGATTTGGATAGCGACAGATCCGGCTGTTCGTCCGGTTCACTTACTCCATTGGCAAAGCAGCATAATAGACTTCTTCCACAACAAAATGAGTATAAAATTCCGGAAATATATGCCATTAATTTTTGCGGTGACGATAACGGTTCGGTTACTTGTAATGCTATTAAAGAGTCCGTTCAAAAAATTAAAACAAATAATCACTCGCTTAACTTAAACAATGATGTTTCGTTTGAATGTGATCAAGGTAATTTCGATGATTTCCATACAAACTGCTCGGGAAACTCGTCAAAAAATACATCTACAGTGTCGGACTATTTAGTCGTATCGAATGATTCGCAAAATGACGCAGCGCTAACGGAAAATGATGATTACGATTTAAAAAATGCTAGTTTATCAGAGAACGGAAGCAACTGCGGCGATTCATCTGATTCGATTATTTTATTGGCGAAAGAGTTTAGTTGTTTTCTTTCGCCAGATAACGATAGAACCGCAAACTTGAATTCAAATGTTTTTCACGCTGTTAACGATATTTCCGTCAAAGTTTCAGAAAACGGTAAAACGATGTTGCAAAACGATCGAGCTAACGAAATTTATACTTCAAATAATGATCGCGTATTAGAAAATGTTCTTTTAGATAACTGCGATATAAATCACAAGGATAAGTTGTTCTTTAACTCGTCCAGACTTCCGTATAATTCAATGGCATCGAACGCTATACACTACGATGCAGTGGTAGAAGATAATAATAACAGTTGCGGGCATTTCAGTCTGCCAGACTGTGACAGTTTAACGGATAGCAGTTCTAATTATTCGTCCCGTTTACTCCTATTAGAATCAGAACGAAATGATTTTTTCTCTCCGGAAAGCGAAATGCCTGGAATTCCAGAAATGGATTCAGATACTCTCAGTAATGATAATGACGGTTCAATGAGTTCTGCTGCTACCGCTATTGTTCGTAATGGAAGAACTTCTTCTAATTCGAGTAACGGTAGTAATAATTTCGGAAGTCGAGGTACCCCAGATTATTACGCTGCAAATGTTTCAGATAACTCGTCCTTTAACTTACAGAAATTACTATCGAACGAACTTGTTACTTCGGATTATCATCGGCAGGATAATAGGATAGTAAAAGAGGTCAACAAGTACAAGATAGATATCGGTTCACCGAGTTCAAACGGCGTCAGCGCTAATGGTTCATCGAATTTAGTTACGGCAACGAAAGAAAACAAGGGCGGTTTTCCAATAAAACGAAATAAACTGTTTCCCGAATTTAGGACTGCGCGGATTGATCCGTCTGTTTTCCGTAGTGATGATAGAAGTCTACCAAATTCTGCCGCTATTTATAGAACAGATGTAGAAATTATGAAGGAAAATGAACGTGTTAATGGACGTTCGAGTAACGGTGATTTATTAGGAAATGATAAAATGCGTCAATCACATTATTCGCACAACCGGCTAAATGATGTGACTACTTCGACTATTTTACAGGCCGGTTCAATGCAAGATGACGATTACTACTTTGACAATGTCAGCTCACCGGAATATTTCAATTCAGAAAATGGTAGTTACGACCGTTCGCTTAACTCACCTATTTCTTCACCTGAACCGTTTAATGATTTCCCGCTGCGACTGAATAACTCGGTTCTTAAGGGAGAACAGGAAAGTGCAAAACAGGATTTGAACGTTATCCGCTGTAAGAATAACGAATCGGCATACCCCTCAGCTATTCAAAGAGCCAACCGAGCGAAAATGGAAAATGTTGAAATACGAAATTCGAACCGTTTTACAGCGACCAGCGATAATTTAAACAGTCGTCGAGATATTTTGCAGCCGCCCGAAGCTTCGAGTTCGACAAATAAATGTAAAATAATTCGTCCTTTAATTGTCGAAGATAAACTAGGATTCACTTTCCCATTTTTGTCTTCTTTTAGCAAAGAAGATGCGTCCTCCAGTCATAACGACGATAAAATAAACAGTCCAGAACACAAACTTTCGACAAATGACAGAAACGATGTTTCTACAGGTAAACGAAGGCGATTGGATGATTCCAGTTCGTCTCGTATAAATCAAGTTGACTGTTCGTATCAAACCGAGGACATAGAAAATGATACGAGAAATTTCAAAAATAGATCTTTTATGAATTCTATCACGCTGTCAGATAAGATATCATTTGATAAATCACCGCTTTATAAAACAAATATGAAAGATATCGAAGCTGATAATCGGCGAAAAAGATGAAAGGGGTATTTAAATTTTACATTTTGAATTCGAAAATGGTCTTTCTTTAAGCGTAAAAATTTACTTATTCTGTTCATATTAATATAAGTGAGTAAAAGAAGAAGAAAAAAAAACAAATTTGATACAATCAAAAGTAAGATAAATACGTTGTTTATTAGTACGTGTTTTTCCCGTAATGAGCATTTGTTAGAATTACATTATTTTAGAGAAAGATATTTTATTTCACTTTGAAAATTTACCGCTGTGGTAGAAATTATGATTTATATACTTAATTAAAAAGAAAAAAAAACTTAATTCAATTATAAAGCGCGTAAATATTTTAATGCCAGATATACGAAAGCAAAAGCTTTTTATCGGAGTTATTAATGGAAATTAAGTATGAAATGGTTAAAAATCTCTATCAAATTGTAAATAAATCTCGATGAACTGGATATGGAAGTTTTCTTCGCGAGTAAACTACATAAACATAAAAAAGCATATATGTTATGTAGAATGTTTTTTTAGATTTTAGACGTATACGAATAATGTTAAAAATAGTTTAATTTTAATTTAAATATATTTTATACCCCGTTTGTTTAATGCATAATTATTTACGAAATCGTAAGTTTTATTAGTAGAATGATTGTTTATTTTTCCTGTTCTCGTATTTGTTCTTCATAGTCATTTGCGCAATAGCTGCTCATCGTGACCTCCATTTTAATCTACCAAGTACTAGTTGTCTGCAGCGACTTCTGTTCTGGCTGCTTCTCGTGATTCGCGTTTGATCGCGCTTAGTGCTGTTATTGTATCTATCCATCGTCGAGGCGATCTTCCACGAGGTCTTGCTCTTTCTATTGGACCCACTATAATACATTTTTCAAGGCTATCTCTTTCTCTTCTCATATAGTATTTCATAATTCCCTTTTGACGAGTAACCGAGAGACGTTGTTCTATGTTTAATTGGTCTAAAATGGAGTTGTTTGTGCGCTTCGCCGTCCATGGGATTCTCAGCATTTTGCGCCAAGTCCACATCTCGAACGCGTCAATTTTTCGTTTATCCCGCAAGGTCCATGTTTCTACTCCATGTAGGAATATTGAAAACACGAGAGCATTTACCAGTCTCTGTTTTGTTCTTGTATTAATACACACACCGGGGTCTTTCCAGATTGTATATAATCGTGCCATCGCCGACTTTGCCAGTGCAATTCTACGCTTGATTTCTTTTTCGCTTTCGCCTTTATTGCTGATTAATGATCCAAGGTATTCGAATTCTTTTACCGTTTCGACATCTTGAAATATTTGTAGATTTCTCGGCTTGTAGTTTTTGCTTATGGTCATGATCTTCATCTTCTTTTTATTGATAGACAGACCTAGCCTAATACTTGTTTGTTCAATTCTGTTCCACAAGTTCTTCATTTCTTCTTCTGACTCGGCGATGAACGTGGTATCGTCCGCATATCTCAAGTTCGTTATATGTTCACCACCAATCCTGACTCCGCCTGTGAATCCATCTAAGGCCTTCCTCATGATAAACTCTCCGTATATATTAAACAATACGGGAGACAGTATACATCCCTGCCGTAACCCTTTCCGCGGGTGGAAAAGTTTCTGATGGTATCTTATCGATTCTTATCATCGCTTCCATACAAGTGTACAGATTATTTATTAGTAATATTAGGTGCTTTGGTTGCTCCCATACTGGTCAATACTTTCCATAATTTCTCCCAGCTAACACAATCGAAAGCCTTGTGATAGTCTGCGAAACACAGAAATAAAGTTTTGTTATATTCAATACTTTTTTCAGTTAATTGCCGAATAGCCAGGATTTGTTCTCTCGTACCTTTTCCACTAATAAATCCAGTCTGCTCAGTTGATATTTGTTAGTTTAAGTAATATTTCAATCTATTATTGATCACCTGTAGGAGCACTTTACTAGTATGTGAGATTAATGCTATAGTTCTGAAGTTTTCGCATTGTCTCGTAGAGCCTTTCTTGTGTATCGGGATCAAAATCGATTTCACCCAGTCACGCGGCCATATTCCGTTCCTCCACACTTGATTACATAGTGTGTGGATCATACTTATTCCTTCTCGAGGAAGCGCTTTAATTGTTTCTGCGCAGATTTCATCCTTTCCGACTGATTTATTATTTTTTAACTTCCTAACTGCGTCTTCTATTTCCGACATCAATATATCTGGTTCGTGTTCCATTGTATTTATATCTTGTTCTAATTTTAATGAATCCAGTTAATCTTCATACAGTGATTCGCAGTGTACCCGCCAACGTCTTGCGACTTCGTTGCAATTCATGATCAGTTTCCCATTCCCATCATTTACTATCCAATTTCGTGGTTTAAAATCTCTGGAAAAGTTCTAACCTTTTTAAAAAGGTCCCTAGTTTCATTTCTCTCTGCATGACGTTCAACCTCGCTGCATATGTTGTGTATATAATCATTCTTATCTCGTCTGCAATATTTCTGGATTTCTCGGTTTAGCCTGGTATAACTTTGTTGTATTTCTCTGGCGTCTATCTCCTTATTGCTACTGTTCTTTTTTTTCCTTCTTTCCTGAATTAGACGCCATGTATGGTCTGATATCCAGGGTTTCCCTTTTTTGCTTGTCGCCGCCTTGCTTAGTTATAACTTTCATAATGTCGCTTATAGTTTCTTTTAACTGCATCCATGTTTCCTCCGGATTGCTTTGTTGTTTACACTTCGATTTAGCT
Organism: Icerya purchasi; assembly: GCA_039619475.1. Lineage (NCBI taxonomy): Eukaryota > Metazoa > Arthropoda > Insecta > Hemiptera > Monophlebidae > Icerya > Icerya purchasi. The sequence continues at coordinate 152,272,011 of CM077116.1, read as the reverse complement.
ATGTTTTGGATAAATAGTTACTTAAAAATTTCCGTTTTCGCCTTGTCTAATCTTATTTTGAGCGCCTGTGGGCGTGAGTTCATACATTTTAGGCGTATACGTAGACTCGTCGATAGCAATTGGTGGTCTGATCCACAGTCCGCTCCTGGATATGTCTTCACATTTAGTATACAGGATTTCCACTTTGTTTTGACGATAACGTAATCAATCTGAGCCCTATAGCGGTCTCCCGGGGACTTCCATTTGTACAGTCGACGAGCATGATGTTTAAAGCACGCGTTCATTATCGTAAAATCGTTCGCCGCACAATATTGCATAAGATGTTCTCCTCTATCGTTCCTTTTTCCAATCCCATACTTTCCTACAATTCTTCTTGTGTGATCATCACTTGCCGTATTGCCTACACTAGCATTGAAATCTCCTTGTATCATTATTAATTCTCTGTTCGAAATTTTGTCGATTGCTTGATGTAATAAATTATAAAAATGATCAATGTCTTCCTCAGAAGCAGTCGACGTTGGTGCGTATACCTGAACGATGTTTAATATAACTGGTTTTGTATTTAATCTGATGGTTAGGATCCTCTCGCTTATAGGATTATAATCTAGTACCGTTTTTTCCAGAGCTTTAGATATTAAGATCGCTACGCCTCTATTACTGAGGTCATGACCAGCCATATACATGATATTTCCTACGTCAGTTTGCATATATCCAGATCCTTTCCAGTGAGTTTCACATAGGCCCAGTATATTTACTTTATATCTTTCCATTTCCTTCACCACTACCGTTAGTTTCCCAGGATATAATAAGCCTTGTACATTCCATGTGGCTATATTTAGTATTTATATTGTTCTTTAATTCCATATCTAATGAATAACCATACAAACTGTTACTGTTGTAAGTTTAAGATTTATTTGTTTATCTACCGAACCGTTAAACCTGACTAGATATTTTAGTGTATATTTTCATTTAAGGTAAAAATCCGTTGCAAAAAAAAAAAAAAATCATGGTGCCTAAAACTTCGTTGTAAGAAGATGAAATAAGAAGAATAAAACCAAATTGATGAAATCTCGCAAAATATCGAGATCAATATTATTAAATGTTCCAGCTACCTAAACTGTTTTAACTGTGTTAGAGTAGCAAAGGAAGAAATTGCTTTTAGATGAATGAGGGGACTTACTTCGTAACCCCGGTCTTCCTTCAGGGATATGCGACTCGTTTTATTTGGAAAATTTTGGGGGAAATACTAAAAACGATTTTATATTTATATTGGTTTATTCTGTATTTTCTTGTCTTATATAAACTATTTTTAGCGCGACCGTTATTTTTAATAACATAAATACTTCATCAAATGGAGAAAAAATCAACTTTCACCCCAATAAAAGTTTGTACTAATTGAAATCAAACCCTTCTGATCTCGCTATTACTGCAATCTCGATCCTGTTCTATTTCTTCTCCATTTATTGCGGCGTTTAACGATAACGGCAGCTTACTGTGTATCGTAGTTTTTTCGAAATTGATTTTTATTCTATATTCTTAAACTATTTGAAGTTTTGCGTCATTTTACGGTAAATTATTTTAGTTTCTTACATCTGAAATCGAGAGTCATCAGCAAACTGGATAATGTGAATAATTTTACCATCAACGTTTATACCCATACGGAAATTTTTGTAATTCGATTCATAATATATTTGAAAAATATGTTGAGTAGTTCTGGGGGCAGTTAAAACCTTGTTTTACGCTATTTTCACTGGCTACCGAATTCGCGATATGGCAGATTAGTTGCTTTTCGTAAGATCTATCACCCTCTTCGGCAGTAATATCTCGGCATTTATCTTCCTTTTTTCTTTACCACTATGCACCGCATTTTAACTGACGTTGTAGAAGATAAAATAAGTTAAAATAAAAGTATAATAGTATCAGTTAATTTTTATATTTAATGATTTCAGAAGATACGTGAGCAGAGCTAGTATCTAAGTGAAGTATAAAAAGTGAAAAATAGGAAATGGTAATCTCTACGTCGTTATGTACGAAAGGATCGGTTTTTGTCTGAAGAATGAGTCGGCCGAGCATAACCTCTGTACGTACATGATACGTACAACTTCTTTTAGTCCTTGATGAACGTGACTCATGGAAACGAGATATGCTATTCATTATGGATACTACTTGGACTTTATGCACTTGACGTTACTGAGTAAATTACAAATTCGAATAGCGAGGATCAATATTAATACCTGTGGTCTTGTTAGTTGCAGAATCTGCTTCATCGCTATGATTGTAAACATTAATTTGTTATAAGTTTCAATAACTACCCGTTTGATTAAAAAGTAGCACACAGTTTCAAAATATTGAAATAAAAAATTGCATTCCCCTTCTAAAAATGATAGCAATTAAAATAAAGTAAAAAATATTAAATGTATTATGAAAACGTATTTGTTTTTGTCGGAAAATAATTATAAGAAATAATTACAGACATGTACTCGTATTAAGCGCAGATACAAAAAGTTAAAAAATTGACCTGAATGTTCAGTGTGTCCACGTTTGAGCTGTTATAATACTACATTTAGACCGTACGGTAGTTGGTTTTAATAAACAACGGCGTGTCAGCGTTTCATGAACTGAGTGGGTGGTGTTCAAAAATTAATTTTTCCACTTTTCCGGGCGATTAACAATTTTTGTATTTTTGATATTTTTGTAGTTGTCGCAGTTTTTTATTCATAAGGGCTGCTACTACCCCCATATTTGACACCCTACGATTAATATAGGTGTAAATAATGCAGTAGCATTCTTTCAGTATAATAACCTTGCGGAGTTAATACACGTTATTGCGGAGGTGCACGAAAGAAAAGCAGACTCTTCACTGAACACAATAAATAACAATACTAGAATATCTCAAAAATTATAAAGAACTAATTTAAATGAATCTATTTATTTTAATTTTATCTTAATAAACAATATTAGTCAGCGAACGTAATAATGTAATAATTAAAAATAAGAAAAATTTTAATGAAAAGAAAAAAACAAAATTATGTTTAATTCTGGAAGTTTATTTTTTTTTTTCAGCTAAATTAAAATAAGGGTAGTGCGGTATTTTCAGTACATTTTCTTTGGATCGTTTTAGATACGCTGTCATTTACTAACAGCGGAACTGGAAGCGATAGTCATGGGTCGCGCTTTTCAGTCTGTTTTGATATACGACAGAAAAAGCTGTACCGGCTTGTTTATCTTATTTACGCAACTGCAAATGTACCAGTCTGTTAAAATGCAAACACCTTTGAAATTGAGGCTACATGCAATTGTATATGTATTATTGAAAAACTTCCGACGATTAGTTTTAGTTCATTAAGTTTTCAAGAAAAAATGAATAGTATTCCGAATGATAAACCAACGTCTAGTTTAAAAAATTCGATTACAAAATCAAAATCTTCATTAGCTTTTTTTAGTATTGAAAAAGAATTATTATCAAACATTAGACAATTACCATCTTTCCGTGATGATGTAATTGACACTTTCGCAAACAAGAACCGAAAAATTGAATTAATTTACAAAAAAATGAGACATTTCGATCCTCTTAATTCATTTTTAATTCTGCTCTGTATTTAACCGAATTTTACACATGCTTATTTTTATGTAAAACAAATATTTGATCGTGGCACTTCCCCAGTTCTGAAATTCACGCTACGCCACTGCATGTTTTACATATTTGGTTATATTCAGGAATATCTCAAAAAAATTTTCTTAGTAAAAATATAAAAAAAATCTCTGCCCCCCCCCACCTCGAAGAACATAAATTGTCCCCCAGAAATAGATTTCTGAATTCATCACTAGTGTGTGATATTTATTAAAATCAGGAATATTTGCTCATTCCGAGGTAGAAGATCTTGTAATTCCATCTGACTGCGTTATATGAAGTTTAATTTTATTTTTGTAGACAAAGTTTAGAAGTTGTAGTTTATATAATTCTGGTATTCTCAGTACATTTTAATAATAATAATAATAACTGTTTGTTATTTTCATTACTTAAAATCTTCACTTTTGTGTTTATAATTAAAGTAAAAATTATGCAGTTTTATTAATGATTACAAAATGAGCTTAAACATGTGAACTAGGAAAAATGAATGAACAAAATAACGCTAAAATGAACTAATTAATTTCATTATTAAATTAATAAATGTGTGTTAGAGTTGTTTTTGGTTTTTTATTGTAATAATGATTATAAAATAGATTTAAAAAATACGTAATTTTGAATAAAGAAATAAAAATTCCAATTTAAAATTTGAATAATATTTAACATTTGGCAACAACGCTAAAACATTGACATTTATTGAAATTGTTCCATCGGCACATTTATGTTGAATGGACTGTCATGCTCCTGCCATATTTTCTTTTCGTTACTCTCGTATTATTATTATTATTATAACCATTATGATTATTAATATTATCTGTACCATTTTCGTTTCGTTATCGCTGCCTTATTTCCATCACCAATTTCGATAATCTTTATATTTCTTATTCGTGTTCTTTTACTTAACGTTGTCTACTGATTAGATATTTTACTCCGAACCGAAGTGCATTTTCCTATCACTGTTTTACGTCTGTCATACTTTAACCTCTGCCTATCGCATTTCCGTCCCCTATTTACTCGATCCGTGTGTCCAAGATGTTTCTCGCGAACAGCCGTGTTGTTATCAAAGATCCTTTTTCTGTTCGCCGATAACCGAACCAATTAGTGTAGTCCTCATTTCTGCAACATGATTATCTTCTGTTTTTCATATTTCTGTTCTGTTATTTTCTTTCGTCAATCACCCTCCTCATACAGCTATCTTAAGCGGCATGCATCGGATAACTTCGCTGCAACGGCCAAGTCAAATCCGTGTTTTCTCCCAAAAATCAGTCGAGTCTATACCTCCGTTCTATTCGGTTTCAGTTCGAAGTCGTTCTCGTTAATGGAGCCGTTGGCTGGCTAAACTCGTCTCACGTAGTTGTAATTACTTTATTTAATAATAAATAAAGAACTACGGACCATTTTCGTGTCGATAGCGAAACAAACAAATAAAAAGAGGATTATTTATAGTCTTAATTTGTTATTCTCATTCGTCCCTGTTCTATCAGGAGTAGAGGAATACAACAGGACTTTAGTAAATATGCGCTTACATAAATATTCCAACCTGTTATGTCTAAGGGCATAAAACTATATCTAAGTCATTATCAACAGCAACTTCAAAAAAATTCATAACTTATACATTTACTGCAATAGTTACCACAAAATTGTTAGTTCCCTGTAAAATTCGGATCACAAAATTAAGTTCAAAACTGGCTGTTAATTGTATGTACACTTCAATGTAAAAATCAATTTGTGCGTTAATAAATAAGAAAATTTTTTTTATATAGTCAATAAACATCATCCAACATTTAACTTATTTAAAAGATAGCACCAGGACTTGAAAGCCAGCCGAAAGCCAAAAGCTAAAAGCTGAAAGCCAATCATTTTTAGATGTCATAAGTTTAATCCAAAAGCCATATTTAAATTTCCATAAGCTAAAAGCCTAAAGCTTAAGCTATATTCAAAATTTAAACAGTCGAAAGCTGAAAGCTTAAGCTGTATTTCTAGAAAAGCTAAATTAAGCTTTATATTCGGCTTAAGCTTTTTTTTTAAATTTCTTGATTTTGCATTTTTGACATAATTATTCGTGTAAGAAATTGTTTTTAAAAACTTTTATTATTGTGCGTAAAGAAAAAAGTTGAAGTTTCAATAGTAATGCTAAATAGTTTGATGCATGGTAATTAGTAAATGATTTTAATTATCTTGTATTGAAATTCATTTCGTAAGCCGAAAGCTGAAAGCTTAAGCCGTATTTTAAATTTAAACAGCCGAAAGCCGGAAGCCTAAGCCATATTTCAAATTCAAACAGCCAAAAGCCGAAAGCTTAAGCTGTATTTATCAAGGACATAAGCCGTATTAAGTTTAAGCCGTATTATTATTCAGCTTTCAAGCCCTGGATAGCACTACAAATTATAATCTTTATTCTATGTATTTGTTATGTATTATAGAAAAAGGTTAAGCCAAATAAAAAGCTTAATTTAGTTTTTTTTAAAAATACAGCATAAACTTCAATGAAAACTTAAATATGGCATTTGAATGAAGCCTATGACCAGGGCTTGAAAGCCGAATAATAATACGGCTTAAACTTAATATGGCTTATATCCTTGAAAAATACAGCTTAAGCTTTTGGCTTTTGGCTGTTTAAATTTGAAATACGGCTTACACTTTCAGCTTTCGGCTTACGAAATGAATTTCAATACAAGATAATTAAAATCATTTACTAATTACCATGCATCAAACTATTTAGCATTACTATTGAAACTTTTACTAATTATTATGCATCAAACTATTAAGCATTACTATTAAAACTTCAGCTTTTTTCTTTACGCACAAAAATAAAATTTTTTAAAAACAATTTCTTATGTAAATAATTATGTCAAAAATGCAAAATCAAGAAATTAAAAAAAAAGCTTAAGCCGAATATAAAGCTTAATTTAGCTTTTTTAAAAATACAGCTTAAGCTTTCGTCTTTCGACTGTTTAAATTTTGAATATAGCTTAAGCTTTAGGCTTTTAGCTTATGGAAATTTAAATATGGCTTTTGGATTAAGCTTATGACATCTAAAAATGATTGGCTTTCAGCTTTTAGCTTTTGGCTTTCGGCTGGCTTTCAAGCCCTGCCTATGACATTTAAAAAATGATTAGCTTTCCGTTTTTAGCTTTTGGCTTTCAACTGACTTTTAAGCCCTGATAGCGGTTGAATTTTAGCGTATTCAATAAATCGATTAATACGTTCAATCGATATGTTTGTATTATGTTTTTTGAAGAATCGATTGATAACGGAATTTTTTAGAATTTTGAATTTTGTTTTCAATGTAAAATTAGGTTATTGTTCATTGCTGAGTTTTATGTAAGGATTATTGTTTTTAAGAGAGATATGAAGGTGGTGATCAAAGGTAATAACAATTCTGCGTGTGAATATGTTAAGTTAAAAATTACAGTTTTATTTATTCATTGTAATCATTTCCAAGTATTTATTTATTTATATTTATAGAATGGATGGCAATTGGGGAGTGGAAATGGATAGCTTACGATGATACCTGTGGTATATGTCGTCTAGCTTTCGAAAATTGTTGCCCAGATTGTAAACATCCTGGTGATGAGTGTCCAATAGGTAAGTATTTAATTTTACGTGCGTTACAATGATGTATTTTTACTTTTAATGTAAGTTTTAATTTATAACATCGCAAATATACAATCACAGAGAGTGTGTTAGCTGGTATGCCGACATATTTCAGAGTCAAATTTTAGTTATTTGTATTGTCAATCAGAGTGCTAATATGTTTTCTGTAATTAAGTATTTATAGTTCAATATACTTATTACTATTCATAAAATAGTAATACATTGAGTTTATGTAACACTAGGAAATATATGTTCTTTTTTCTTCTCATTTCTAATAAGCGAAAAAAAAATTATCAGGTTGTATAAATTTCGATTGTAATTTTCCGTTTGCTTTCGCGTAAATACATTAAAATTTGTGACACGATTTTTAAAATTAATTACCCTTATTTTAAAATTATGTACTAATTTAATTAATATATACCTTTGTGTACTTTTTTTTTTATTAAGTATGGGGTCAATGCAGACATTGTTTTCATATGCATTGTATAATGAAATGGATTAATTCTCGTACAACAAATCAACAGTGTTGTCCTATGTGCCGGCAAGAGTGGAAATTTAAAGAATAAAAATTAGGTAAGACTTTTTTCAAGACTTATACTTTACTTCTGATACTCTAAAACAAGCGCTTCAAAATATTTGGAATCCTAAATGAATTAATCGGAAGAGAATTTTTTTAGTATGGTGTACATATGTTTATTTTACAATAAGTAATATGAATTAATTTCCTGTTTAGACAATGAATATGGTTACGAAAAATTATTTTAAGTAAGTATAAGTTATTGATTTATATGGTATATTAATTATTTAAATAAAATATATTCTGTTAATATGACTGAACTTAGAATGGATTTTTTTCGGAATCTTATACACTGTCCTGCTATTTATCATAAACAATTTATTTATTACTAATTAATCATAATATTCTTTTTTAATTGAAAGCATTTTAAATAATTGAATATTAAATGCAATGTATCTTTTTACCAGAAGGATTTGTTTTACAGTTGATGGTTCGTGTAAAATATTGGTTATTATTGTACATGAATAAAAAATATATTTTTTATAATTCACTTCATATAATTATGTAATCGGTAACATTAGAGGTATGAAGCAATATTTTGGTTTTACCGTAATTTTTTATTATTACATTAGTTCGATCTGATTACAAAATTTTTCATTTATTATGAATTTTTATTCAAAATACAATTTGCAAATATAGTAACGTTTTAAAAAATATACATATATATTTCATTATTAGTAGACTTACTTTCTTTATTTCTCTTTTTTGATTAATTTTGTACATAATAGTATTTCTGTGTTGGTAATTAATAATTAATATCAAACATTATTTGGTTATTAATTCTTATTTTTGTACTCTTATATATTTCGATTAAATAAATAAATACATACAAAAACGGACATTAATCATTAATATAAATAAAGCTGACATATTTAGTTAAACAAAGCTCTGTTGTTGTGGTTAAAATGAATTATACATTTTAATCGTGATTATAGGGCTACACTTTTCTAATTATGTTAGTTTTTAATAAATATTAATGAATAAATTTTCGTTTTTATTGGTATATTCATTTATTTAATCGCTTTGAATAATGGTGTGAAAATAGTCTTTAAGAATAATCAAAAAGTAATAGGAAATATTTACGTGCGAGAAACAACGAATTATTTTAACTATGTGTGTAATTTTATCTGTTGTTAAATTTATTTTATGCCTCATGCTAGCTACCAATGGTAGTCATTTTTCGCGGTCAAATATATTTTGGTAATAATAAAATAGCAAAAGGCGACTTTTATCAGGTTAATTGTTGGGCACACATCGAGTTTAATTTTTAAAAGCTTATTATTTGTAGTTAAAATGAATGATAGTGCAATTGCGAAGTTGTGAAGAATAATTCACCATGGCTCTTACGAGTAGTATATATATTAAAAGTTTCTTAAGAATTCCAAAACCGTGGATAAGGTAAATAAGCTGTTAATGACATGGCAAAATGTATATATTAATTCAGAAAGTAAAGTATTCTATTATTTCTTGTATAATTAAATCTGAACCAGGACATGGCTAGGATTATACTTTTTTAACTCGACGTATAACTTACCGGGGATAAGATCTGGACAAGCCTTCTAGAAATTTTTGTTGTTCAGATTCCGCTATTGCAAAAAGTTTTTATATGTAATAAAAGCAAATTTATTTTTTATTCATCAAATATGCTTATAGAAACAGTAATTGCGAAATTATCGAATTTAAAGTGATTTTTTGTTTTTTTTTTATTTTTTTATACTGTACTAGCTGTTACCTACCGCTCCCCGTATATTAATACCCGTTTAAATCTGTATCTAGAAATTAACAGATTTTATTTTTGCTTTATCTAGAATTTATATATATATATATATATTATAGTAAACATTTTTGAAAATTTTTATTTTATTTTACCTCACTTTTTTGTCTACTTCAATGATAAAAATCCACATAGGTCGTTTGACGCACAAAAAAAATTTCATAAATTATGCCTTAAAATTTTCCTTAAGAATTATTTAGGAACTAAATCGGTTTAGCAATTCCTTGTTCACAGTTCCCACATATTAATACCCGTTTCAATCTTTGTTTTTTCCCGTTTTTCATTTTTTTTTTTTAGGAATATTACTAATATTATAATTAAAACGACCTTAAGTACATCCCATTACAGCGAATTATAGTGGTTGAGCTTGACGAATATTCAGTTTTTGTTCGCCAATAATCATTTGAGCTGTTAGCCACATCTGCGCCCGTATATTAATTTCTATTCAAGTCTATATCTAGAAATTATTAAACATTTTTTTGTGTTTTATGTAGAATTTATATATATTATGGTGAACGTTTTTTTTTAAGTGTTTATTTTATTTTTATTTTATTTTATCCCATATTTTTGAAGTTGTACGTCCTTTGCCAAATAAGTGCTATTTCTGGAGATTCCAAAGCTTTTCTCATTGTAACAATTTGTTTTTTATTCCTTATTTATCACTTTCATCATATCAGCTTATACTATAAACAGCTTATTTATTTACCTATTAACTTTGCCTGTGACTTTCCTCCGTATAAATGCCCGTTTAAATCTTTGATTTTTCTTTTTTTTTAATGCTCTCTATTTCTATTAAAGATTTATTTCATTGAGAATATTAAAACAATCAAGAGGTGAAGAGGAGTTAAGAAATGATTTCACCTATTCAAAAAGATCTAAAAACAGTATTTTATTGTAATTATTGAAGAAAACGATTTTTTAATTTCCTGTGTACGTTATTCTTTATTCGAGCTGTAGAATAAGAAATTATTAAAAAGCAAATAGGAATATAATCTTTCTCGTAGTAAGTATGCGTCGAAACTAAAAAGATATTTCTGCAATAAATAAATAAATTTCTTATTATATATTAAACCACTATATCGTTGATTAACAAAAAGAATAATAAAAGTTAAAGTTGTTTATTTTTCGGTGGAGCGTTTGTAAGTTTTTCTTCAAGTGACCTTAATTACTAAAACAAAAATAAAACGAGTATTAAGGTACACAGTAATTTTTTAAATGTTTTATTTACAGATTTAAAAAAATTACAACGTTACTTATGTTTTTTATTCTTGAAAAAAAAAAATATACATTTTTGAAGTGTCAGATTTTAATGTGAACCTAGTAAAAATAAGGCAACGTTTTAAATTTAGAAATGACGTACGAAATTTCGTATATTATTTTTAAGTGAAAAACTATTAATGTTACGGTAAAATTTTTTAGCTCTATAATTTTATGTCTTTAAGTTGTAGGAACGTTTATTGATTTTTTTTCGTTTTATTCTATCATTTAAGGCTTTTTTTTTTTTTTTTTTTAATGTGTTGAAATTTTGCGTATTATAAGGTAACAAATTTTGTATAAAATTATTCATAAAAATGACTCTTATGGTAAACCTACACGAGTGACTTTATGGTGATTATTTAATAAAAAAGTGACTGATTGTAAACGGTAACGAAAATATAACAAAATGGAAAACGCATTATCGATTTACACAGGCTACTTCACAGCGCCAGGCGAGTATTAGTCGATAATTAGCTGTTACCTTTATGTTTTAATTAATTTGTTAAATCGTGATATGTAACAATCGAATTCCATTTCCATATGCTACGTAAAATGTAAATTTGTCTAAGTGTCTTTATGGGTTCTTTATTTAAAATTACGAATAAAGGTCCGTTTATATCTTCAGACATCGAGCGTGTCAGACACGTGTCGTGTCAGACAAAATAATATATTTCTATGCAGTTTGTATTAACGTATTTACATCTATCGTAACGCGACCGCTCAGACACGGTCAGACACGTATCGTGTCCGGCCCGTAATTTCGGAAAGAATATTTTGTCTGAACGGATCCGTGCCTGTACGTATCTGTGGCTACTTTCCGGGCAATGTGAATAGAGTATCGGGACCGTGCAGACTTTTTTTGCTTTTTTCTTTTTGCCATGGATAACGAAAAGCTCAAAGAAATTGTAGCAGAATATAAATGCCTTTATGATTTAACGGACAAAAAATACAGTGACAATCAGAAAAAGGATCAGGCGTGGAACGAACAATAAGTTCTTTAAGCAGCGTCCAATATTCTCCTTCTAATTTTCTTTTCTTGAGCATCGGATGTACGGCCATGCGTTTTACTCTTTTTTTAGTTTTATCCCGGTCTTCTTTTTCTAGTAACGATGCAATTATGGATAAATCTTCCTCCGCAGAGAAGTGCCAGGATCATTTTCAACATAAATCGACCTGCTTTTCCCACTAAAGCTATTCAGTAACTGCCGGTGAGAGCAGCCGCGTCTGTCGATGTCTGACACGGCACGCTTCTAACACGTTAGATGTAAATAAATTGTGTCTGACAGTGTCTGACACGCTCGATGTCTGAAGATATAAACGGACCTTAAACCTTAGATTGCCGAGCAAACTGTAAATACGTTTTTTTATCGTGAAATAAAATTCGGACACAGCCAAAAAATAAGGGGCCTTTTTAATATTAACTTGTATTATAAAATAATAATTACTGAATAACGAAAAATTTTATTTAATTATATTGAGATAAAGAAGTTGTAGTCGATATCGCAGAATGGTGCAGAATATTTTTATCCGTAAGTCATATAACTCGTTTTTTTTTAAACTTTGCTTTCGCCTTTTGACTAGTTTTATACATAAAAACGCAAATCCACAATTATTTAATTGTTTCAACATTTAAACATTTATTAACCACATTTTCGAGGCTTTTAAGTTGAAAATTGGCATTTAGATTAAATATAGCACTTATGTTACAAGAGCAAACAATTTTAAAAATGTAGACAGAGGTTACGTTTTCAACGCGGCTGTAAGTTGTAACAGTATAGAATATGTCGATAGTAAATTTTAATTAAAGTTTTGTTAGGTGTAATAATGTATTTCTTTTATTTAGTTTGTTTTTTTTCCTATACGTTATATATATCATATTATTTCTTTTAACAAAATTTTAAGAAAATTAGGACGATGCTAAAAGAAATAGTAAATTAACGTCAATAACTCTAGTGAGATATTTCTTCTAAACGGTAAATCTGTAAATGAGTTATATTTTGTGGCGTTAAAATATCATAATACAAGTCAACAGTATGACCGCGACTACGGGGTTCTAGATTTTTTTTTCGTTCCGGATTGAAGTCGCCCCCAGGTTTACCCAGTCTGGAATAAAATTGGGTATTAGAAAAATCTTGGAAAGTAAAAGCGGATCCTATGAGAAAGAAACTGGTCCTATCTTCAGATCCATGTGAACTTAGCTTCACTATCTTCGACACTTTGTCAAGGGCATGGGAATTACTTTTACTTTTACTAATATTATCAAACAACTACTTTAACTTTATTACGTTCAGCGCTAAGGCTGACAGTTACTAAAAAATATTTCAGAATTATTTACACATTTTAAACGTATAATTAGAAGCTGGTAGTTAATTTTCGGTATTTGCCTAAACTTTCTCTGTTTTATTATCATTTTTTTCCGATACATTTGCTTTACAGAAATTTCTTTTCATAATAAGAACTATTTTGTCGACCTTTGTTAGAAATATTACTGCAGTAACAAATCTGGGCATTTTTTACTTTTATTAATTTCATCATTTAAAATTAAAATATAAATAAATCTTAATATTTCTCTCTACTAACTTTACTGTATCAGCTGTTTTCGGTTCGTTACACTGAACACGCAATGAATTCGGTTGACTTGGTTTTGTTGTAGTAAATTTAATCTTTTCTACATTGGTTAATATAAGGTTTTTTTTTTTTTTTTTTTGATTACGTACATATTTTAAAAATGACAGCTTTTTGAAAGGGCTTTTAAAAACCGTTTTATCGAAAAGTGGGGCAAAACTTTACTTGAATATTACTTATAGGTCGAAAATATGTATTGAGGAAGCTTTTTAAAAAATTCAAAACAGATTGTAAACCGCTTATAAAAAAATACAAAAATTTCAATATTTTCGAAATCCTGCTTATTTCCTGAGTTGAAGTTTTTTCCCGAAAAGTTCACTGAAATACTTTGTAATAGTTTTTTCGATATTCTGTACTTTTCACGAAACAGAAAATTGTGCTAAAGATGAAGCTAACAGTGCTTAAAGATATCCTACAGATTGAAAAATATGAAGTAAAAATATTTCGAACTTCAGTGATTAGAACTCAAGTCTTTTGCTTTAAAAAAAAAACAGAATTTACAATAATTTTTTTTATAACTTGATAATGGTTTCTATAAAAGCATCAATTTAAAGAGATATGTATGAATGACGAAATTCAATTTTACTACTAATTGTAACATTCTAACGATTTTGCCCATATATGTACTAATAGTTGCTTTCGTAGAAATTTTATATTAATAGTTATCTCATTCATCATCATGATCATAGTGCTATATACAGCTTCTGAACGCCGGCGATTACCTATTCGTACATTCTAGTTTCATAGACCTAATGAATATGCAACGCTAGTGGTGTAGATGCAAGACTACACTTGGAAATTATTTTGCAATTGTAAAAAAAGGTGACATTCTTTTCTTACTCTTCTAAAATGTTCTACTATCGTAAACTTTTTTACAGCGTGAATTCGGAAAAATACGTAATTTTCTAGAACTGCGTGCATCATTAACGCGGTTCATTTTTTCAAGTTCGAAAGTTACGGTCAAATGCTCTACCTAAGCTATTAATATTGTTTTTGATAGAAATTTCCAAATGATGCCACGATTCAAATGCAATGCTTAATAGCAAATACGATAACTTTCATGGCAAAACCACTAGTTTACAAACCGCAGGAAAGTTTGCGATAACCTTGACTGTTGTAAACGAATAATACGCTCATCATAAATGTAAGAAACACCAATTTTTTTTATAATAGTTTTGACCTATTTTTTTAAATGAAGAAAAAAATACCTTCAAGCGAATTGAAAAATGTAATAAGATGTACAAAAAAAAAAAAAAAGAAAGAAAAAGGAAAGTATTATCATTTGTTAAAAGTAGCATTTTAAACACTATTGTAAATATAAGTAATATGTAAGGGGTACATTGAGCAGAGTAAAACTGGAAAAAAGAAGGAAATGTAAAAAAAATCTTAAAAAATTGATTGCTATTATTCCAGAAAACTCGGTTACAGATTATTTTCAATATTGATTATTCTTTTTATTTAAATTATAATTTTCTTTGTCAATCATAATTCTTTTCAATTATTGATAGAATTTGTTTCGATAATAGTTGTATGTTGCAGTATTTATCAAAGTAAAATGAGGATGGTTTTTAAGTTTTACATTGTTTAAATTTCAGTTCACTTTTTAATTATTCTTTGTACCTATATAACGTGGTAGTCTAGTGGTTGAGGTGCTTGGCTACCAAATCAGAGATTACGGATTCGGGACTTGTCCCGTCCTGGAACCAAGTCGCTCCCAAGTTTACCCAGCCTGAAATAATTGGGTACTAGAGGCATCTCGGAAATTAAAGGCAGCCGAGAGAAAGGAACTGGTTCCCCATTTTCATTAATGCCGTTGGGCTTAGTATATTGTGAACCTTAACTTCACAATCCCGACATCTTATCAAGGATATGGGACTTACTTTACTTTTTTATATATTTTTAAATATTTACAGGTTAACGTCTGCGTGTTTAAATTTTTTTTACCGATTTAAACTTGAAAACAACTTATATAATTAACATTAAACTTTTATTTCGAATGGATATTCCAGATTGTAAGCGGTAATATATAGTTTATGTACTATATTATTAAGTTAATTGTGCTAACTAGGAGTATGAAATAAATATTGCGTGATCAGGAATGCGGCCGGAAGAATTTAGGCCGGGCTTCAAAACAGTTAAAAACAATTTTAATTTTAGTGAAATTTTTGTATATGAAAAATAATTTTAGAAAACGTTTCGCCCCTGATGCGTATTTTATTTAAATCCTTCGTTTAGTTTAATTACCTCGTTTAATTATAAGTTGGATAATAATTAATAATCCTTCTACTTCGGCGTTTTCGGACATTGTTTTGTTTCAGCTCTTTTTTTTTTTCTTAAAGTTAATGCCCGTTTAGAAATAATTAAAAAGTTATATCAAAAAAGAAGAATCTATAAAGTTGTCCCTAATATCGTTTCAAAATAACATGGATCGGTTTTTTCTATATTACTTAAAAAATGATTTCACTGGTTGTATTCTTTTCTTGTAAAACCTTTTTTTTTTCTTCTGGTAATTCATCGAAATTTTCACTAATGCAGCAAGTTGCAATATTCAAATGATTTTTTACATTTTCTGATCATGTTTTATTTGATGCATTGGGTGAAAATAAAAAAAATGACCGAAAAATGATGGGAAGGTTAGATTTTAAACTTATTTTTAATCGACTGTATTTTTAACTTTTCGATATTGTAGTCACTTTGGAAATCAAAATTATGTTTTAAGTGTGGAGAATTCAAATAAACACTTTTTAAATAGTGTATTTTATGAGAGTGGATAGATGAACAGAGTGTAGGCTAAAGTTTTCGAAACGATTATTACGTCCAAACAAGTGTTGCCACCTGCGTTCGGGTGATGGTATGAAAGTCATTAGATTTTCGTAAAAGTGGACGAATGGTTTTTAGTCATTTAAAAAATGATGAAAAATTGATTCAGCGATTCTTAAAAATTTATATCGATTTAAATTATGCAAGCGACCGAAATATTAAATTGTCTAATATTTAAATACTTATTCGCTAATATAAATTGTAATGACAGCTCCGGAAAGAAAAAAAAAGTAGTACTTGGCGTTTAATATGCGAGAAATAATAATTTTAACTTTCACTGATACATATTAAAATATTTAGAGACATGGAAGGTGGAACAACTTAGCCAGTAGTTTTCGTAATAGGTTTTTGACAATAATCGAATTTTTCATCGCTGATGAAGCAAAGCAAGCCCAAAACGTACTGGAGCAAAACTTGGACAACGAAATGAACTATATGAAACAATTGTCATTTTTCTGGCCTTACTATATAGGACGTAATAAGTGCTGTTACCGATAAAATATAGAACTATCGTGGAGTAACGTTTTTCGAAATGTCTTAAAAAACTTTTCAATCTTTTTCTCAACGTTATCACATCTATATGTAGACAAAAGTTGCACGTTTCTAAGCACCATTCTCTAATCGAAAAGGAATGGTTTTTTCGGCCATTTTGCGGTGAATAATAGGGGGTTCTTTGTAAGTTTCTATCGTCGTTAGGGTAAATTAACGCTACGAAAAAGCCTTTTTCTACCGGTTAAATTGAAAAACCAGTCGCGTAAAGAAATACTACTTTTCGACGTTCTGCATTCTAGACTAAATTTGGTAAGTTTTACTTGTAGCGGAGAAACTTTTTACTTATCACTGCAATAGTTATTGGTCATCGATAAATGCTATATCGTTTATTTACTACAATATATAAATAATTCATTCGCTATATGAGAGATGACCGGTATTGTGGAGATGAATAATAGAGTGAGAAATTTAAGCTGTTCAATAAAAACAGTTAAAAACTATAATAAACACTATAAACGATAATTAACATTCACTTTAAATCATACATTTTACATCGTTGTCTCAGACATTCAAATAATATATGCTAAAAATTTACTAATTTAAATTTAGGTCTCATTTTGCGATTCCAACAAGGTGTATTAAATTTTTTACTAATATACATTTTTTCCCCTCGCTTTTCTGGCTGAAGGTGGGACATTTTCTGGAAAAGACGTTTCCTTCCGCCATATTTGATTTGATACTTAATTTAAACGTTTGCTATTGTAATACAAAAATAAACGTTCGATATATTACGTTTTAAATTCACGAAAATACTGAAAAACAAAACGTTGACTATAGTTTCCAGCTGTCTTCGGTTACAATGTCTAAAATTGTGTTTATTTTTTAATTAATTAATGAACGTGCTGTATACATACACTACGTTTATTTTTGAAAGTTGCTGCAACATTGTAATTGTTATTAAATTAAAATTCATATTTTATGTCTTTAAATTCAGTTGGAGTATCATCACACGAAGTAGAGTGCATGTTCACTTATGAGTAATAATCAAGTTGCTTCATAATATTCCCGATGATATCGTATTAGTGAGTGACAAACGTACATTCCAAGTTTAATGTGATCTTACAAAGAATTATATAGTGTTATTAATTTTTTCGCTGTAATAAGCGCATTAAAATTTTTTTTTATTATTTTCATTTTTTTTTTTTTTTTTTTGTCGTTTTATGTTATGGACTATTTCAGAATTATTTGTAATTATAAAAAAAAAAAAAAACAAAAAAAGATAATGAAAGTGTTGCAAATCCACTGATAAACGCTTTTGCTTTGCGCAGCCTGCGGTTTTTTATATAGAAAATAATAAAAATAAAAATAACGACGGTGCGACATTGATCTTCGTCGTCTATTATTAAATATTGCTGATAAACGTTCTAGGAAAATTTACGTTTTTCATCACTTGTTTGTCGCTGGCACATTATTGTTTTTATTGATTACTTGATTAATTGTACTGCTTGAAGTGTCATGACTGCCTTTTCTTATTGTAGCTGGTTTTCTTTTACGTTTTAAAACTTTACAAAGTGCTTCTGTATCCTCTTAATCATATTATATATGGTTCTTGATGAAAATATTCTAGACTATATTTGTACATAATTGTAACTACACACGTGTGCACGATAAATCACGATTTTAAGGATAGTAGTCGAATATGATCATCAAAATATTGTGTTCGTCAGGCGATAGCTTAAATCTTTTGTACTGTTTATTTATTATTATGTTCATCAAATAGTACAGTGTAGGGAAACGTAAAGCTACATTAATGAAAGTATTCTGCTAAGCTCTGACAAGGCAAAACTGTTAGGTTATGTTCTAATCTGAACAGTTATCGAGACTTTTGGAGAGTTCTTTTTACCGAAAAATTCATCATCATTAGCGCAATTAGATGTATGTGGTTTTTTCACTTCGTTCGTTACATCATTTACAAATAGTAGAAATAGAAAACAGCTTGGAAACCCGGGTGTCGTATACTTAACGCATACAAAAACATACACGGTGACCAGCTTTTCCGATAAGTTGTTTTCAAAAATTGAACTAGTAAATAATGATAAAAACCGCGCCGGAATTTTTCAAATGAATACCGTAGTTAACTGTATATCAAAAGCTTTTGCTAAATCAGTATAAGTTGATTGCTCTTGTCAATGTGTTTGCTTATGTACTAAATAGATTTCATTAAACTGCTAGTGATTTAGTTGACTTTGGCACGGACGTATAACATTTTTATTATTGTTACGAGTGCATAAGTTTTAGGTTGAAACATTTTAACTAGAACATTGCAGCTGGTCTATAGTTTACGGTACATGATTTGGCTTCAGTTTTGTAAATTGGTGTAATTCTAGAAAGGTTTCAACGGATTGAGAGAAAGCGCAGTTTTTTTAACGATAAATTG
Source organism: Icerya purchasi (assembly GCA_039619475.1). NCBI lineage: Eukaryota > Metazoa > Arthropoda > Insecta > Hemiptera > Monophlebidae > Icerya > Icerya purchasi. The sequence goes on along the minus strand of CM077116.1, from coordinate 152,252,804 downwards.
CGCGCGTGCCTTAGTGGTAAAACTAAAAAGTCAATACGACGACCTATATGTGTTATTATTTTGCAGCCTTTTCGACCGACGGTAGGGTGTGGTACACCGGGGCGGTTTTTGTTTACTTTTAACTTATTGAACTACGTCAGCCTAAACTTTTCGTTGTTTACGTTGACTGGATGATGTGTGTTCGTTTTTAGATTAACTTTTTTATTTTTTAAATTCGTCAGCAAACGAATTCTTAAAGAACAGCGCGCGTTGTCGTCGCTATACCACCGCTGGCACATTTGTAATACGGAATAATTACAGTTCCGGTGTTTAAATAGCAATAAAAGACGGGTAGTTTACCGGTCTGTAATCAGAGTGTATTCGGATATACACAATTATTATGAACTGACAGCGGTAAAATTTTGCGTCAGGAATATAAAAATAGCCCATATCATTATTCACATTACGTAAAAACCGAAAAATTATTGTCAATACAGGAATACAACAAGGCTGGTTGAAGCCTTCTAATTAGACGTAATATTTTGGTTTCGATTTTCCATTTGTTTTTTTTTTTCAAGCGATCTTACCTTGTTCTAATCGACTCCAATAAAGTCCAACCATTTTTAAGAAACTTTCTAACTGTTTTTTCTTCATTGCGATCTATTTATTGCTGCGATGATTTTATGTTTCATCTATTGCCGGTTTTCATCGATTCATCTTTCTATCGGCATTACAATGGCTTATTCCTATTAATAATGTCGGTTAATCCTATTTCCAATCTCATTCTGATATTTGATTACTTATTTGGTTTAGCAATACCACCTAGTATGCCTGTTTCTTACCCTTCTGTGCTGCTTAAAATTTTCCTGTATTTATTGAATTTAAAATCTTCTTTCATATGCGTATGTTAACAAAAACTTTAAAGTACTAGCCGTATTAAATTTAAATACTATAGAACTTAATGCCCTGATGCACGCCATCTAATTTTATCTTTTTACTGATTTTTTGTATGAATGATCAGAAGATATTTCACGATGCGTATACAGTGGGTATAAAAAGTATTCGATCACTATCAAAAAAGGCTATAGAACTGAAGCTGAAAGAAGAGGGATGGAAAAAGTGATATGTTACAACGAGAATGATCAAATATGTGTAATTACACTATACATTAACCGTAGCAGAGAAAGACGACGTCGTAATGATGAAGTCTTTACATTTCGCCCTTTTGATCGTTCCTTGGTTAACCTTTTCATGTGCCAGGTCCCTATTCCTTTTCTCACTTCTTTCTCCTACCTTGGCGTAATTCTTCATAGTACTTTATCCTTTCATGATCATATTAACTATCTCTGCGCGTCTGCTCTCAACAGACTCAATTTTTTGAAGGCGTTGTCTTCCCCCAATGGGGTGGTGATCCATATATTCTTCTCATGCTGTATAAATCCATTATTCTTTCTAAGTTTGACTATTGTTCTTTTCTTTATGCCAGTGCTCCTGTTTCCCTTCTGGTCAAACTTGATTGCATCCAAAATTCTTGTCTCCGCCTCTGTATTGGTGCCCTGAATTTTTCTCTAATTCCAGCTCTTCTGGCCGAAACTGGCTTCGTTCCTCTTTGTATTCGAAGGCTTCACCTTGCCGAAAGGTTCATGACTAGACGTCTGCAGATCTCTTCTTTCAAACTCGTGAATTCTCATCAATATATCCGTGTCAACTGGCGTTTTTCTCCTCGTAAGATTCCAATTCTTTCTCTCATCTCTTCTCAACTCGTGCCACTTTCTCACTTTGTCCTCTCCCAGAACAAATCTCCATACTTTATAACTTCTCCGAACTGTCTCATCCCCCTAAGCTATTCTCTTTACCTTCTAACATTAAGTCTCTTCCTCGTCCTGCTATTCACGAAGAATTTAACCACACTTTTTCCTCACTATTTCTCGCTCACATTACGATTTTTACGGATTGCTCAAAATCTGCTTTGGGGGTCGGTGCAGCTTTTATTCTTCCTGCTCTCAACTATTCTGAGTTATTTCAACTTTCCTCCTTTTCTTCTGTCTTCCTAGCCGAATCCATGGCTATTTTGCGTGCGGTCCTTTTTATATCTTCAACTTTCAATTTAATGAATTTCCTTCAATGCTCCGACTCGAAGAGCGTTTTAGTAGCTATCGCGTCTCCTTTCCCTGAACCTTCTTCATGTCCTATTATTCTTTATATTCGTTCCTTGATTTTCAATTTATTAGCTTCTCGTTCTACCCATATTGACCTGCCTTGGATTCCTGGCCACTGTGGTATAGCTGGTAACCATCTTGCTGACTCATTAGCATGCTCGGTCGCAGTAAATGTTTCATAGGCAGATTTCTTTCCCAAAGTCTTTACTCTCCCTCTTTTCGTTCTCTTCGTGACTTTTGGACTAATCTCTATCCGTCATTTTTCTCCAACCCTGACTCCTTTTACCTTGCGTTACAGCCTTCTCCATCCGTTTTCTCTTTGATTTAACAATTTTCCCAGTATCAGCCGTTCTGTCACTTCTTCCATAGTTCGCCTTCGTTTTAATCATAGTCTGCTCCCGGCTTCTCGTTTCCGCTTTGCTCTTGTTCAATCTCCTTTTTAAATGTCACGTGTGATGCAAACCACGTACTATACGAATGTTCCTTCATTTCTACAGAACGCGCGATCTTTTATCCCAGTTTGCTTAGCCTTGGCCTTCCTACTCCTTACAGTGCCCTCTACATTCTCGCTTTTCCATCTCCTTCTGTTGTTCCCTCTTTTTAGCCGCCTTCATTTCTTCCGTCTCTAATCGTTTCTTGATATAACTCATCGCTCCATATGTCTTTCTATTCTTCTAATTTTTTGTGTTGGATAAATGCCCTGTGCTGACGTGCCCATAATTTAAAAAAAAAATAAAAAAAAAAATGATAAAAAATAAGGGAAAACCCAGCAAAAAAAGTATTTGATCGCTCATGAACAGATGATTAATGCGTATGAGATAAAACAGAAAAAATGCATTACAGTAGCCGTAAGTTATTCGATTAAGTGCAGCAGTTTGTACACATTGCTGTGGTTTTAACGAAAGTGATAAAGTAGTGTTAATCGCAAGCAATAGCACCAAAAAAGGCTGAGATGCTTGAAACAGTGCGTGCGCGAATAATAACTTTACGAGAAACCGGGCTAAGTTACTTCGTACGGGAGAGTGTGAGGACGTGATTCAGCGATAAAAAAATACGAAAAAACTCGAAAATGAAGCATGAACTGGAAGACTAAAGAAACTAACGTGCCGAGAGCGACGCGAGATTATCCGCCAATCGGTGAAAAACCTATTTATAAGCGCGCCCCGGCTAGCCGCTAACCTTCAATCAAGGTTGGGCAAAATTGTCCATCCGCAAACTATCAGAAATGTCCTCCATTCTGCCCAAGTTAACGGTAGAGCACCATATAAAAAACCCTTCATTTCGGAAGTAAATCGAAAGAAACGGTTAGCATTTACAAAGGAATACGTGAACAAACCGGTAACTTTTTCGAATTCCGTTATATTTTCCGATGAAAGCAAATTGAACTTGTTTGGATCGGATGGACAGAAATATGTATGGCGCAAACCTAGAACCGAGCTACACGCCAAAAACTTGAGGCCTACAGTAAAACATGGAGGCAGGAACTGGATGGTTTGGGGGTGTATGGCGGCTAGTGGGGTTAGAAATCTGGCCTTTATTGAAGGGTGAATGAAGGCAACTAGTTACATCAACATATTGCGCGGCAATCTAAAAGACAGCGTTTGCAAATCGGGTCTGGCGGAGTCATTTATCTTTCAGCAAAGACAATGACCCAAAACATACCGCCATGTCTATAGGCGAATGGCTTCTATATAATGCCTCCGTAGGTTAATGGCACCTCCTCAGGCCGCTGATATAAACGTCATTGAAAATCTGTGGAGTTATCTTGATGCTCGAGTTTGTAAATTCAAAATTTCTAGCGCTAAGGATTTAGATCAAGCTTTACAAGCTGCATGAGCGGAAATTTCTCCCGAGACGACACGCCACTTGGTGGAATCCATGCCCGGAAGCCTGCAAGCCATCGTTGATGCCAATGGAATGCACGCAAAGTATTAGCATCGTCTTTTCGTTTGTGGTAAGCGTTTTTTTTTTTTTTTTTTTTTTTTTTTGGTGTCATTTTTTTTATTTTTGTATATCCTGTAGCTGTGTTTAACTTCTTTCGTTCGAATACATGTTTCTTTCTCGTCTTTCTTCTTTTTCTACTATATGTAGTGTATTTTAGCCCTGTGCGTTGACCTTCTCCAATCATGCGGTCCTTTTTAGTGGTGATCGAATACTTTTTTTATCCACTGCATATATATATATATATATATATGCGTGTGTGTGTGTGTGTGTGCAGAGAAAAAGAATGGATTCGATGTGTGTACTTACATTTTACGATGTCCGAAGTATAAATTAATTTCCGTGGTTCATTTCATTCTGGTCTCGGATTATCGGTGGCAGATGTACGTCGACATGCCGATCAAATCGAGTAGCATTGAGCGATGAGAAACTAATGTAAAAATCCCGTGCTGTCTGAGTAGTTTTCGAAACGGTTAATTGTAATGATAATATAATGTTTTGTTCGTCGGTTTGTGTTAAAAGTTTCGGTAGCTGCTCCGTTGCATAGAGTTAATATTTCTTCAATCTAGTCGATATTTAGGAGGTTACTTATTTTTTCGTATATCGTTGTTTATTAACCTAGCTGTATTGCTGAATAAAATATTGATTTTTTATCAAATTATTTTCTTTTGTTTTCTTTCGTTGTTATCTTGATCTAGTATTTATCGAATCAATCGTTTTTTTTCGTAAAAGGTACTGGGACCCGTGTCCTTATGAGTGATGTATAACCAATTTACTTCAGATTTTGTACCAACCTTCAATATATAACCTTCTTCCTACCATTTTTGTATCGAAATTATTTCTTTTATTATTTTAAACAAAAATTATGGGAAAAAAAAGGGTTTGAGTGTGTCCCTTTTTTCAGATAGCCGCCATTATGCGAAAAAAATGTTTTCCGTTTTCTCTTGGATAGGGTCTATAACGACATTCTTACTAATTAAGAATCTTTTTTTAAAATTTTGTTTCAGATGACCAGAAGAAGGGCTGTAATCGTGTCAGCCAGAGCACCGACTCTTTTTTACCCCCAATTTTACCAGCTTATAACTTTATTAATTTTAATTTTTTATCGGCATTTCTTTCTTTTGATTATTTTTAAAATAACAATAAATATCTTGTAAAATAAATGAATAGTGGGTACATATGTTCTTTATTTATTTTTTTATCGAGCTTGATAAAACGGCCAAAATTTATGCTTCTAGGCTAGAATATCTCCTTAAACTTACGAACGTATTTATGAACTGATCTATTTACTTCAATTCGACTAACTTCAGTTCATATATCAATGCGGATTTTTAATTTATGGATTTGTAGGTATATTATAAAGTGTAAACAATTTTCGAAATTGCGTATGTTATTCCAGTAGAGTTGTATTTTACACTTTTTTCTTTCTAATTAATATTAAATTGAAGAGATTTTTCACAAAATAGTATTTTTTAATCGGTACCGACGAGCTTTCCAAATTTGTGTACAGCTTTAAATTTATTCCATTATCTTAGTTGTAAAAAAAAAAAAAAAAAGAAAGAAACCAGTGAAACTAATAGTTTTTTCGAAAAATAATACTAATCATAAAAATGCAGCATGTCTTTTTTGACTGTTGTGAAAGAAGTGTTGTATTATTGCTAAATCACTTGGTACTTGAGATATTTTATTCAATTGTAATGTTACGGACATTATTTTCTACTTGTAGAAATAGCACAATGTTGTTTACAACCCTGTTAAAGACTAATTAGATAAGATACAAGTTTTTCCTTAAAGAGATTCTGTTTGAAATCAATTTAGAAAACTGAAGCTGGAATATTTAGTCGATGGAACGTTCCTACAAACTTTTATGTCTTGATTTTAAAATTTGTTTATGCTCTTGAAAAATAATCGGGTTCATGTTGATATGCATTTAGTAAGTGGGAAATCACATCGTAAATTTATAAATCATGATAAGAAGGTACATAAATACGCCGAAGATAAAAACGCAACAAATACATTCGATATTTCGTTATGATAATCGACTCCAATTAACATATTCTATAATTAATAAAAATTCACAACATTCTTCCACACATAAAAGAACATACGAAAGTCAATAGGTCACATATTCTTTTGAATATTCTGGTGAGCGTTTCATGTTCTAATTTTACTGTTGATTCTGTACTGGTTTTAAATTTGTTATTAATGTTGAACACTTAAATTAGCGTTGATCTGTTTTGTTATATCCTGATCATTTCGCGCCTGCTGCTGATTCTGGGTTGGTAATAATGTGACTGCATCGCTGGTTTCCTAGATTTTTGAATTTGTTAATCACAGTTATTTGATATGACGCCCTAATGTATGGCCACTGTCAAGTTTTACTAGGTAATGCAGATTTCCGTAAGTTTCGATGATCTTCCCAAATTGCCATTTTTCTTTTCCATGGTAATAATTGCGGCTTAGCCCATGGTCTCTCACACATAATTTCCTTCTTGACACAAGTGACCTTGTTCTAGTCGCTGGAAGAGTTTTAAGAAGTCTAATTTTGAATGAATTTTCTTTCCAAAATAAAGTTCAGACGCAGATTTATTCTCTCCTTATTATGAAGGAGTTCAAAGTCGGAATAAGATTTCTCGCAGCTTATCAGCTACTGTTCTTGGTCTATTTTCCATAGTCTTGATTTTCCATTTAAGTGTTAAAACTGATTTAAAAAATAAATTTTTCCTTAATTCCGATACGCTGAATGTTATTAATCCGAAAAAAGAGTTTTAAAATGCGTTTTTTTCACTTTTATTCTATTTTTACATTGTGAGTCAAAGCTCGTGTTATTTACATTTTACTGCGACATAATTGTTTCTATCCTTATTTACAAATCTATCCATTTCTTTCTAGATGCTACTTTGAAACATTTGCAAAGGGAAAGTTTGCAACGCAAATTTCTGCAAACCCTTGTTCTTTCTGAAATTCAGTGAGGGCCGAATGGAAGTCGGGGTAATGTTTGTCGACTACGAATCGGACCGATTATGCCAACCCTCATTCATATTGTTTGTTTTATGCGACTTCTACAGTTTGGTATTAGTTTCATAGGCTCGGAATATATCGCGGCGTGACGACGGGTCGTCGTCGTTTTACTAGCCGGCCGACCTCGGATGTACGTTACGTTGAATAAATCCATAAGTGGTAGTAGCTCTTGCGCACATGCTGTGCAGAGAATGTTGAACGTACGGCGAAGGTCAGCCTTCGAGACAAATTCCAGCCCGAGGATCATGTGCATGAACGTTTTTATACTTCAGTGGTCCACAGAGTTACTCTGTATTGAACGATTTTTGATCCCGAACTGAACATTCGCCATAATATTCGAAAATTTCTTGTGTACATGTATAAAATGATCTAATTTTAGACTTGATTTTTTACTGAAAATTAAGTGTATTAAATAAATAACGAAGTAGTATTGACACCGCAAGTCAACTTGTAGTTGAACTGGTTGTGTCGTAACTAGATAAACATTTGTATGATAACGGTCATAATTAATATTCCAATTTTTGGTACTATTAATATGAGATAGGGGGATATATAGGTCTATAACATTTTTTTAGTTCAATTTTGCTTTTCTAAAGGTATTAAAAACTAATTTTTCGCCTAAATGATTTTGATAACGTCGGTTTGACCGGGTTCGGCTTTGGTGTTTGGTTGTTGAATTACGCGTTGTTATTTTCTTAACTGCACTAGTTGCTGTTTATATCGGTCTGTTATTGTTAAACGTCCCTACGCTCAAGTTATTTGAGATTCGATCTGGAATTGACGAATTGTTGTAACGGCAATCCCCGCTCCGGATGACCAACTCAATGAGCGTACTGATTCCGGAAGATCGCGTTAAATAAAATTGAATTAAATTTGGAAAAAAAAATGTATTTCGTAATTGGTATACAGAAATATCTTCATATGGTAGAAACAGGAATATTACTTTGTAATGTCTCTGTTGTATGTGAAAAGAAGCTGAGGAGCAAGATGAATCTGCAGAAATAATGTTGCTGCCTAACAGGAACAAATGACCAAGCTCCGAATGCTGGTAAGATCTGCAGCAGGGATAGAGCGTTGCCGGGTCAGGAAACGACTACCAGAATGTACGCGGTGACCGGGTAATGCTCGTGGGTTAGTAGCGTGTACTTCTGATAGGAGCTGTTAATCTACAGCATTGCGGTGCTGCCCAGATGAAGTGATAACTGGACCAACTCTGCTGGAACTGAAACGTTGGATAATTGTCGACTGACGTCGCTCTAAAGATGCGAAATATAATGTTGCAGTCGTGCTAAAAGGTCGAGCTGAATGTCGAAACAAAGGTAAATTACTTGAATGAAACAGCACTTCAATGCCACGTTAGGGAGTTAAACGAGGACGGTATAGATAGGCGGAATAAAACAAAATACGAATTTGTATAATAAAATGAAAGGTACACGTTTCTCAACCTTACCTGTTAAAGTTACTTATTTAATATCTTGAAAGGACTTTTTTATTTGACTGTATTGCTTTTTGTCGCATATTTTCATCTCTTGATCCCTGCATGAACTGTTTTACCTGTCGTTTTACATGTCGTGTAATGTCCTAGGTCAGAGGTACGTGTTTAGAAAAGGCTTTAGATTTGAGAAAACAAGTTAGTTATTTTGAGGAATGTTTTGATAGCAATAATATGCCAGAAATATTGGTCCATCACTTTGAACATTATAATTCTCATTCAATTATATACTTTTGTAACTCGCCGATGTGGTCCATTACCGATTCATGACTTTTTTGTAATGCATATAAATTTATACAGCTATTACGTATTTTTGGGCGGATACCATTTTGCAGTGTATCGTTTAACAATTTTACATATGACTTTTCCCTTTAATTATCTGGTGCTAGCATATTCACAATTTTAGGATGTTCAAGATCTATCGAAGTAAACGTTTTATGTGTTGTTTAAAATTCTCTCTTAATTCGTCAAATGTTTCGAATTTGCAATCTTTTGTTTCCCGCGTTTTAGATACAGAAGACGAAATGAGTTTGTTTATTACTTGTTTAACGAGGTTTATTTATTACATTTGCTTTTCATTTGTTTTTCTGATATTAATTCTAAATCTTTGACATCAACAACTGTTGTGCTAGTTTTTGGATTTGGATCCACTGTTTTGTATAAATTTGGTAACGTTTAATATACACAAACACCCCCATCCCCCCATCCCCCCATTTATTTATAATATATATATATATATACGTATATATGTATATATAAGTATATATATATATATAAGTATATATATATATATATGTACGCGTTCGAGACATGTTTCGTTCCGGATCCAAGTAGCTGCCAGATTTACCCAGCCTAAAATAACTGGATCCCAAAAAATCTAGGGAAGTAAAGTCGGCCGAGAAAAAGGAACTAGCCCTCTCCTCATCTTAGTGCTGTTGGGCTTAGTACATGAACCTTAATTTTACAGTCCCCAACACCCCGTCAAGGGTATGGGACTTACTTTACTTTAGTTTACTTTTATGTCTACATATACAGCGATTATAAACAATAACAAGAATTACTTTATTCACGGATAGTATTAAAAAAATTCGTTTTCGATTGTTCGATCGTAAACTTTTATCGATCATCCTCTTCCACAAGAAAAAGAAATTATCGCGGTATAATTATTTATACAACAGTTCAAAGGATAGGGCGCATACTTTCAGGGAGAAGAAAATTTACAATGTTTATAAATTTTATTCGATTACTTGTTAAATAGCGTATAAAAATTTTCGATTTTTTCTTCTACGCTTAAATCTGTTCGTAGTATTTGCAGTTATAACGAAAATCTGCGGTTCGTATTTTCTAATTTCATTTATTATTTATCCATTTGTACAGTTAATAAACTACAAATTGAGCGCGCTATTTTTTAGATAGCCTTAATTGGAAGTTTAAAATAATTTTATATTTATTCAGTTGTGGAAAAATTTCAGTTATTTCAAAATTTCGGTTAGGTAGGTGCCGTTTGTTGGTTTCGAGTAATCTTTGTCTTTAATCGGAAACACCACCTGCGATTTTATTATTATAACTTACCAGTAATGTAAAGGGAGGAGAAGTTTTAATAGTAGCTCTTCAGTATATTACATACCTTTCCGAATACTTATTTGAAACCATCGTGTGTCATTTATGTAATTTCAGCGCTGGTAAATTAATAGTGGAGAATAATCCATATAAGTCGATTCCTTGCGGCTGCGCTCGTTCAATAAACAAAAGTATCACGGATGATATGGATGATAGACAAACACATACGGTACTGTTTCTCAATCTGCTTCTAGCTTGTGCAATTGGCTGCCAATGGATTATGTTTATTAACTTTCTGGACTGAATAATAAACTATAATTATACAATTTCTCGAAATTAAATCACTATTACGATAGCAGTCGAAAATCACGAACATTCCCTTATTTAACTTATTTGTTTTCAATGTTTGCACAAAAAAATTCACTTGTTTAGTTAAATGTAAGCTAGTCTCTCGTGACTTATTAGGCAGAAAAACGTCGTATTTGAACGAATTAATCAGTTTTTGAATAGCAACAAACGTTATTCTCCTATGGATACTTTAATTGTTTGTGTTAGGAAATTCTCTCATGATGAAACAGAAAGCTGTCTTAGATAGTGCAAAAGTGTTTCTATAAATGATTAGAGATTATTCGTCGAACGAAAGCAAACCAACACGCATACATTTTTTTATTTACTTAGACGCCCCCCCCCATAAATTAACAATTCTTGTTTGTCCCAATATTAAATATAAGTTAGTCTACGAATGAAGAAAAGAGTTTAAAACTAGCAACCATAGCGTAGTTCATTAGGCAGTGGTGTTTTGTTCAAGGAGCACCTAATTCGAATTCCTCTGCCGCACATTCATACTTCAGGAAATTTCATTTGCCTGAGTTAATATCCATAGTTGATCCGTTCAAAAGAAAAAATTAATGAGCTTATGTAAAATAACGGGGGTTACATTTGTTTATTTTTAGAAATGCGTTTTAGATGATTATCGTTCTTTCATTGTTTTCTTTTTTGTAAATTTAAACTTAAATATCGTAATCCTTCGAATTTTAATGTTTCGTTTAATTTAATTATTGCGCGTTTATTCAATCGAAAAAAAAAACAAAACAACAAGAACATATTAAACTGACTTCACTCAAAGCCGCTTTTATTCGGCCCGAAGTCTTCTGGTTGTATCTGTTATTTAATTGACGTATAGAGTAATTCTAAAAATTTGGTTATCAATAAGAACATCGATTCTGTTGTTAAGGAAGCTGACTTTTTAAAGTTGATATATTTTATAAATGTAAACAATTTTTAAAATATGACCATTAACATTACTGATGTGATATTTTTTGTTACACGAACGACATGTAACATTCAACAATTTACAAATGAATATGTAACGTTATCTAGATTGTAAAAAAACATTAAAAAATGAACCACTGATACATATAAAAACAATAAATGATCACATTTGCTTCCAGTGTCCTTCTTTTCGTTTAGAACGTTCTCTGAACTGTTCTCTTCCGTACAAGTCTTCATTAATTTTTCGTTTACCATTTCAATCCCTAAATCTAGGATCATGTTTCTCATAGTGAGTCCCAAGAAAAAGACTATAAATATTTTTGCCATGTGCGTAAATTTTTAAATTTAAATTTATTTAATTGAATTCGTCAAGATCTATTTGTAAATTAAATCCGTTTTTAAAGTAAATTAAATAAAATTTTTCCGTTGCGATATAAAATCAGGAGGGATATTTGTTCGGAATTAATTTAAAGACGATGTTGTTAGGATAATTGTTTTTTTTTCATTTGAAGTAGCGATAGTTTTGCTTTTACCATTAAAATATGGTTCTTCTTTATCCAAATTTTCTTTCATGAACGTGTTTCGTTAATCATTTTTTACATAATAATTCGTGCATAAAGTTAATTAGGAAAAGTAAAAACCTGTCAAATAGTCAGTTTGTTTTCGACTTATGCTGACAAGAATTGCGCTTTTTTTCCTTCTTCTAAACCTTTTTTCTTTTTCAACTTTATTTTCACTTCGTTAGCTCTTTTATCGTATGGCTCTGTAACATTTTGTATTTTGATTTTTTTCGAATTTCCGTTTAATTTTATTTTCAGTTTCTTCATCCTCACTAAATTCGCTGCAGTTATAATTTGGTATATCGTCTTCTCGCGGCGACTATTATAGCTTTTCCCGTTTTTTCGTTTTTTGTCTTCAAATTCCGTTTCTCACGCCGCGTCACGAAAATAGCTATAACTCGGTAAATAATTTTAATTTTGAAAAATATTTTTAGGAGCATATTCTTAAATGTCTAAACTATCAGAATATGCAAAAAAAAGAATTTAGATTTTTTCATATTTCTAGACTAAAATAGCACCCCTCCTTAAGTCGTGTGATTTCGGTTTTAACATTAATTGCCTTAGTTGTAGCTATGAAACACTTGCGGGATTTCAGTTTTCTTCGTTGTTGTACATACCCACGTAGCATATGACGATCATCAGTTTCCTGTTTCATTTTTTCTACTTCATACGACGTCTAATTGCCGGCGGAGAACTATATCTGCGAGTATTTTTATTTGTTATTGCGCTAGCTTATATTTCTTTGTAACTGTCATCGTTTGTTTCACTTATTTCTCACCCAAAATTTAGACTTTCTGAGTGATCCCTTTTTAATTCATTATTAACACAATTATTTCTTACAGCCGCACGTGGTTTACAAGTCGCAGTTTTCCGATCTCTGGTCTAGATACAAATAGCGAAATCAATAACAAACTTGTGGTGCAAGCTATAGAAAGTGTGAATGGAGTTTATATGAATAAATTTAAAAGTACTTTCATAGCGCTTTATAACGAATGTAATAATGCTGATTCCGAAAATGATGAATAAAAAAAAAAGAGTTGGTTATCAGATGTAGTACATACAAATTGTTAAGAGTAGCGAATATGGTCTTAACAGATGCTGTACAAAATATTAATACACCGGAGGAGTTACGTAAGTGCACATGTAGTGCCAGTGCAATCAGTGTTATTACTAAACGAACAAGAGCCAAGAAGTATACTAATAAAAAATGGAGATTTAGTCTGGAAAGTTACATTAAAAAATATAATCAAACAATCAAGAAGAAAGGTTAACATATTAACTCAATGCTTGGATAAATTATACGAACGCAAAATGCATAACAGACAGTTTGCCACCAATGGAAAAATGTTTTGTAGAAATCATATTAAAAAAGGTAGTCCAAGTAATGTTGCCGAGTTGCTTGTTTTTGCCCATACCTTATTTTATGTACAATGACGTCTCAATGGCTGCTCACATTTGAACTGATATTATGCATTGTGCAACTGGCAGCGATTTCAATTATTTCCTCGGACATAATCCACAGTACACTAGACAACATTAAGCATTAGTGCTCTAACGATATGTCTGAATTTGTCAGCTGTGGACCTGTCTTGGAACTCAAAACAACGCGAGAAATATTCTCCTACGAGTTCCATGAGTTCAATAGTGGTCATATTACGCAAGCATTATAAATGTATTCTGTAGCATTGTGAATTGCTTAATTGATGAGTTGTCATATTTTTATTTCTAATGTAAATTCTTACAATACCAAAGTGAAGATGCCGCAGCACCATGCTTGGAGGGTAGGCAGGATCAAGAAAGAGAGGACAAGGAAGGAGCAAACGTAATAGAGTGAAGAAAAGAATTGTAGGATGATATGGGGTCGGAGGATGGGTGATAATCAGGAAGCAAAGAATCAACAATAAAACGGAAAAGAGTCCAGTTTGTTTTAAAAAGATTCCATCGGGGGAATAGAGAGGCCTGTAAGAAGTAGGAGAAGGAAGATTAGGAGTAGTTAATAAAATGGGAACATGATCACTGCCAAAGGTACCCGCAAGAGTCCTCCAGTTATAGATGAGGCCAGCATTTTTTAAACAGCCGATAATACTAAAAGTTAAATTTTATTCTTACTCAGATATTTTCTACTGATCTGAAATAACCTGTTTATGATGACACAAATTTTAGTTAACTGGAATATTAAAGTTACATATATATATATATATATATATATATATAAGGGTGGTTTGAAAAGTTCCGGGCCTCTCAATGAAAAAAACATATTTTTATGAAAACAGCGTTTTATTTCTCAACATAGTATCCATTTAAGCTTACACATTTGTTCCATTGCTCGGAAAGTTTATTAATACCGACCTTGTAGGTTTCTTCAGGAAGGTCTCGAAAATATTCATCAACACCGACGGTCACTTCACTATCATTTGCAAACCTTTTTCCTCCGAGCCATTTCTTCAAACTGAGGAATAGATGATAGTCGCACGGTGTCAAATCTGGCGAATAGGGTTTATGCGGAAGTAATTCGAATCTTAATTTATTGATTTTAGCCATCGCGACCACAGAGGTATGAGCAGGCGAATTGTCTTGATGGAAAAGGACTTTCTTCTTTGCCAAATGTGGACGTTTTTTTTATTTCTTCGTTTAAACGTTGAAGCAGAGCCGCGTAATATGTTCCGTTTATTGTTTTACCCTTTTTTGAGATAGTCGATGAAGATTATTCCATATGCATCACAGAAAACTATCGTCATGAATTTGTTGAAGGACAAAATCACCTTTGCTTTCTTCGGAGCTGCTTGACCTCAATTCATTGCCTAGGCTGTTCTTTGAGCTGTGGAGTATAGTGGTGAATCCAAATTTCATCAACAGTGATGAATCGGTACAAAAATTCGGTTGTATTGCGATTAAAGTACTGAAAGTTTTGAGCTGAGATGTATTTTCGACGCTGTTTTTGGTCAGGTGTGAGCAAATGCGGCACCCATCTTGCGCAGAGCTTGTTCATGCCCAAAACTACGTGTAAAATATGGAACACTCGGTCAGACGATATGCCTACACCTTCAGCTAACTCTTTAATTTTGATTCGTCGATCTTCCAGCACCATTCTGTGTATTTTTTCGACGAATTCTGGCGCAGTTGCTTCTATCAGGCGTCCACTGCGTGGTTCATCTTCTGTGCTCGAATGAATCATCTTAAATTCTGCAATCCAGCGTTTAACAGTGGTTTTTGAAGGAGAGACCCTTTAACGTTGAATCGAGCTCAGATTGTATTTGTATTGCATTTAAACCTTTTAAAAATACATATTTAATCACAGCTCGTATTTCGTTTTCTTCCATTTTTTATGTTACACATGACTTCCCTACTTGAAACTGCCACAAAACTGGTAATACGTTTTCAACCAAGCTGAAACTTGTTCAGTGACGCTGTAAAGGATGGAACTGCGTAACGCGCTCGATGAATTAACCTTAGCAGCGCTATTTCTTGGCGAGGCCCGGAACTTTTCAAGCCACCCTCGTATATACGCGCACACACACACACACACACATATATATATATATATATTTTGGAAAGGAATTTTCGTTTTACTATGGAAAGAAATGTGTGAAAAAGAATGATTTTTTTTTTTTTTTAAATTAAGTTACATATCAGTAATTTGTTAATATTTATTATATGCGTATTCATTTATTAAGCAACTTTGAATTGCGCGATATTTTTTTTGTGCCCCCTCCAACGGAGTAGGTGCCTGACATGCAGTCGCATTGTATGATAAAAATTTATTAACCGGTATTAGTTATAGAAGCAACCGCACTGGACCTAGAAAAACTGTTTGTATTTGTATGCTCAAAAAGCAAAAGAAATATTTATTAATGTTTTTAAATTAATTACAAAAATCTCTCTTTTTTCAATCAAAGAATAATCACATTTGTACAGTCAACATTTCACGACATTTTTGTGTTTGTAAACGCCGGGGCAGAATTTCTAATTATATGCATATATATTGTTTTGTTTTTTTTTTTATTTCGCGGTAATTCTTAGTGTATTCGAGGAGCTGCAACAATTAACAAATGAACAATTCATTTATTGCATTATATGTGATCCGATTGTAGAAAACTGATTATACATATTTATAATTAATTAAGGATGATGCGCATCAAATTTGTTTTTCATATATAGAGTTGTAAGCACTGTTTTATTAAAAAATAAAAAATATTGTAACCAAAATTGTATAATAAATGATAAAAAGAGTGTTGGAAAGCTACATGCGGTCATTTGCCTATCCGCAACTTATTCATATTTATAAAAAAAAAAACAAAAAACGTATAAACTCTGTTAATGGCGAAACATGATTTGTAATATTACATAATTATGAGAATAAGATAATGACGGATGCGCTAGTTTAACGTGTGTCTTTTGTGTTTTATTTTCTGCGTACTTCTGATTACTACATATGCTTCATTTGAACCATATGGCTGGCATAATTACACTAGAGATGATGACAACGGCCCATTTTGAAAGCGAGCCCTCAATAATGTGACTTCAGAAGAAGACTGTCTTATTTCTTGTTTAAAGTTTCGACAGAGAGCGCAAGGAGCCATTTTTCTTATGTGCATGTATCGCGCTTATTGGCAATGAGTTGACGTAGCTGTTTGTGATTAATGTTATTCGCGTGGAAAACGCGAAGAAGTCAACATGTCTCCTAATTGTGTGAACTGGCACTAAGTCATTAGGAAGAAGCAACGTATCATCCGAAAATAAATGAGCCAATGGCATTTCTTCTTACTTAATACACAGCTTTTGCTATAGTTAATTTCAGTCTTTTTGTTATTTTCTCGCCTTTTCCGCTTTTCCACACGTAACTGCTCTTTGTTTCGGCGAACTGCGCGCAGCCAACCTAATTTTCTTATACTTTTCGTACGTTGATGTTTTTGCTTGACTAATGTTTCTCTCGTACAGTTATGTCACTTCTCTTATTTCCGTTGTACACGGGGGAGTTGTTTCTGAGCTTTCATTTATTTAAATTTACATATTAGATTGCTCGATCTACGAACAGTTAGAAAATGTAAGCATTCCGCAATTTGTGAAGGATCGCAATTAGGAGAGTGTAAATAAAGTTTTACAAAGTGTGCTTTATACTGAGACCCCGGAATGATGATCTTCAAGTGACATAGGTGAGATTTTAAACTCATTATATATACATACATATCGAGGAAAAAAAGGAAACTAAATTTTATGTTTTATTATCTACGTTCATATTTTCACCTTTACATTTTTAGTTCATATTTACTTAGCGTTTCACCAGCTAACTTTAATATATGGTTTTTAATGTTTTTGTGATTTTTTTTTTTTTTTTAAGCGTGGAGGAGTTAAAAATGTTATTTTTAAACAATTAAAACTTTAAAAAGTTCGTTATAAAAATTATAAATTCCAGAGTTAAGCATGCATGAAGTGAATTTACGATTTCCTAATTTTCATTTTCGTACGTAAACACAAAAATAAATGTAATATTTCACTCGATGATAAATGTATCAGATCGTCTCTAATGAGTTCTGTGTCGGCATCCCCAGACACAATAAATACGACACTAGAATGTAACCAACTTATTCAGCCCCAAAAAGTTCAACTCGTCACCTTCGAAGTAGAAATCTCCACCGTATTTTCCAAGTCTCCTCTATGTAAAGCACTGATTCTTTATTTCCTTAGTACAAAACACTAGATGAACATTTAGCGATCTTTTTGGACCTCTTTCTCCGGGACGTCTTCTTCATCAAAACAGTTAAACCGATCTTTCTAACTTAAACTTCCTCATAAGTATTACAACTATCAATAATAATATCATTAATAATACTAGTAATACGGGTGCTAATAATTAATAATGATATTTTTCGATTGTTCGTTCGCGCATAAATTGTACTCACGTGGCAGATTGGAATGATTCTTTGTTCATGGGAAAATGTACTACTCAGTGGTGGTATCATGTGAATACTGATGAAAATCAGTGAACACAGACCGAGTAGTCATCAGAAAATCTGAAAAAATGTTGTCTCGTTAAATAAGGTCTTAGTAATGTAGTAAACGCGATGGTCTTAAAAAAAGTTATCAAATTACCTATAAAAATGTAAGATGTAAAAAAAATAATTTTTTAAGATATAACAAATTAAAATATTATTAAGCCACAGATAATATAGGCTTAAAGAAAGAAACAAAATTTTAAACCACTATAGCTCTACTTAAAAGCTCATCATTGAGAGAAATATTATATATTTACGTTATTACAGTGGTTCCTGGAGGGTAGTTAGCAATGAAGTCATGAACATGATTAGTGAAAAACGAGAATTAATAAACACCATAAAAAGGCGCAGATCAAAGATGATGGGACATCTACTGAGACACGATGAAAAACTAAAACTGATCATAGAAGGCAAAACCGAAAAGAAGAGAAGACGAGGTAGACAAAGGAATAACTACGTAAAACGGATTATCAAAGGTATGGGATGCCAAACATATTCGGAACTAAAAAGGACGGCCGAAAACCGAACGAAATGGAGAAAACGAACCCTTAGGTTCAATGATGATCGATTTGATTACAGTAGTCCACTCTGGATGGTTTGATAACAGTGGATGCGCTAATTGCGATATTATTATAAATTATTCGAATAGTATAACAACAATTTTTCTGTCAAATGCTCAAAAATAACATTTTTTTTTTTGAATATATATTTACGATTTTACCGTACACCTCGCTTGTGCCACCACCGCATGTAACCAAAAATCAGAAATTAAATTCTAAAATGGGGCAAAGTAGTATGCTGGCTCCCAATCTTCAGCCTTTCGCCATTTGGGTCTAAGTATTAAACCTAGTAAACCATACACTACCAAAAAGAAACCCCCATACACTTCTATCCTTCCTAAGTGCACTAGATCAAATTGGAGTGTAAATGTTAACCCCAGCATATTATTCAATGATTTGAAGTTAACCGCCGATAAGAGGTTATATTCCAAGAAGCTGGAATAAAAACTGAATTTTGAGGTAAGGGACATTAAAATGTTTAAAGTCCGCTAAAAAAAAAAACCCCGGAATCCAAAAATTTTGAAAGAAATTTCCTTACTGTAATTCATTGTTACATATATTTTTTAATTTCTAGTTCTAATTGCTAATTTGTATATAATAATACGATACATTTGCTGCTATGTAGTGGACATTTTAGACAGTAGAGTGAAAATGATGTTAAAAGAAAAAATGTAAATGGATGTATAAGAAGCATGGAGTATGTCCACTGGATCGTGGACAAGTGACTACATCAACTTAAATGAACTTGTAACCTTCATTCTAAGATAATGTATTATTTACATCGGAGGGCGTAAGATAACTCAAGTTTGCTTATCTACACCTCATTAATGTGTATCCTTATTTTTTTCTGACGAACTGCGTGTCAACAGTGACGATCAATGACAAAATAGCTAATTCAGGTTTCAAGAGTCCTTTTGATCAATATGCATCCGAGGTATTCTGTAATTTCATCAATATGCTTCTTCGTTTGTTCAAATGGGCTTGCACTCGGCGGTAACGCTGGCAGGTTTGACGCCACAAAATCTCAAACCGGGATATCATTTAGGTTTAAATATCACCCCCCTACAAAGATAACTGGAGTACATTTTTTCAAGTATCAAAAGCCAATTCTCCATCTTCAGACTGCTCAAGTTTGAAATTTAAGTGTATCATATTTGGCCAGAATTTCCCAGTACAAAAATTAACTTTAATCCCCTTCTTCCGACCCATTATAAGACTTTGTAATCCAATAGCAGCTTTTCAAAATATAGCCCAAGTATACTATTCAGTCGTCTGAAATTATTTTATTTCAACACATACACACATACACGCACAAGCATTGTTGCAGATGCCAGTGCAGTTATCCGCTGTTCACCCATCATAATGTTCACGAGGATACTGAACCCTGCAAAGCACCACGCTCACACGTACACACAAATACATATTAAATACCCTACGGCATGACTTAAATGCAGAGATTGCTAAGAGATTCAATGATGGATGAACAAAATTATTTATTCATTCTGTAGCAGCTGCATGGGGAATAATGTTTTTTATGAAAGTGTGTGCTACTACAAAGACACATGTACACATTAATAATCTAGCGGCATGGCTCAAATTTAAAGATAATTAAAGAGATTCAACTACCTAATTCTGTGATACAATATTGATTCGCTTGCTTATGACACACCGAGTTCATCATCGCGTAGGGGATCATATATAGGAACGACGAATCCGCTGAATAATTGTAAACTGTATTAGTCGTTTGCAGCTGATAGTGTTTTAATTCGCATCAAGTAAAATGTAGAAATATTTCAGTTTTCAAGGATTAAGTCGTTGTTAGCAGATCGCGTTTCTTTTATAATATAAAATAAACCAATTTGATTTTAAGTTTATAATGAAGAAAATATCGATTTTAGCCACTATTTAGTGTACCTGATGGATGGTGGTCATGAATTAATGATGATTGGTATTGCCAATGGTCTGTACCTGCATATGCTGGATAAGCTTAGCAGGGCGTAGTCTGCCACAACTCTGTCGCATTTTCAATGCAAACCGAGAAGTTACTACTTGAATACCATTTCCTTAATTTTGCTGCAAGCATTCTTGAATCATGTGACAATTTTATTATGTTGTATAAAGTTAGGATCACTTTAATCTCATGCGAATTCTTCTTTTAATCACTTTGTTGATGACATGTTTCTTTTCATATAGAAATTCATCAAGGTTTAAACGTCCAACGGTGAAAGGAAACTGATGGAAACAAGGTAACAAAGACAAGAAAAGCTTCTAGGACACACACACACTGCGTTACAATGCCTTCATGAAAGTCATAATTGAGGGAAAATTGAAAGGAAGTAGAAAAAGAGGAAGACCTAGAGGATAACATGGATGGATCAAGTAAAAATAAGAACGCAAATGACGTATAAGGAGATCAAGAACATAGCAGGCAACAGGAAGGAATGGAAGAAAATGATGAACTAGCGACAACGAGACAAGAGCAAGGCTCTTAAATACACGGATGGATGATGGTGTTTGTTCACATTGCGATATGTTGCAAAACGCTTCTGCTATCACGATGTAATATTTTTAACAGACGAATTACCTCGTATCGATGCTACAGGTATTTTGTGAACAATATTTGCACTATTACAAAATTGGAACGAGTAAAAACTTGAACGTAGGGAAAATTAGTCCAAAAATATGTTTTCTCGAATGTACGTTTGTTTTTAAAATTTTTTCAGAGAATTCAAAGAACTGCTAGACACTCCGTTGAAACGACGTTTGATCATTATGCTGTATAGAATGGCACGAATAACAGAGATTTAACGATGCCTACAAAACAAATAATGCTAATGACGGTTGGCGTAATCTGACAGTGTGGTAGTAAACCTCGCCTGTTATGTACTCGTTCTTGAGGGAATTACAGAAGGAGAAACAAACGACGAGGGAGGTGTAGAAATGGTTAACTCGGGGAAAAGATTGAACACATTATGAAAAAGGAAGCGGATGAAATTAAGAGCACAAATATGTACCATCAAAACGGCATGCAACGAGCATAAAACGGACGATCGTTTATTCGATTATTTAAGGGCACTCTAGGTGATCACGATATACATTTTTAACTTAATATATTCGTAATTATGCATTTCTTTCGGAAACGAAGTCTGTCGGAAACTGGAATTTGCGAATTGAGAAAATAGATTAGGAAAACTGGCGTGAGAATATTCAACGTGATTGATCAACCTAAAGTAAAATTTAAATTTGAATTTTATTCAAATGTGACTAGCTGACCCGGCGAACTTCGTACCGCCCCAGAACCAATAAATATTGTGTTAACTTATCAGCAATCAATACTCAAAAAAAATTAAGTTCAATAAATGTACAAAAATCAAAATGAAAAGTATTTTTATTACATTGAAATAAATGTAATTCACGTGGCAGCAAGGCATTATCCCCCTTAATAACAGAAATCAGTATAAATTTACTTTGAAAAATTAAAATAAACTACTTTTTGGAAACATGCTTTTTCGGGCTATATCATCAGCTAACAACACATAGTACACACTCAATTTATATACTTTTTAATAAAGTGTGTACTCTGTGCAGTTAGCTGATGATGAGCTATACACGAAAAAAACCTGTTTCTAAAGTAATTTACTTTCTTAAAGTAAATTTATACCCTTTTTTAGGATTTCGTACACATATAATGAACAGAATAATCCTAATAAGATGGTTCAGAAACGAAAGAAATATTCAATTATATAACAGCTCGGAAACGGTTTGACTTATTGGAATCGGATCATAAATTACAATTAAACTTCTCTATCTATGACAATTTACAACTTTAAGCTGACCGATTACTCTGGTCGGCAAGAAACCGTCTAGAATATATAATATAGAATTTAGAACGACCTCAAAAATCGCCCTTAAAAAATTCATAACTCATCATCAGATAACCGTTTAAAATCGAAATTCAAAATATAAAACAAAACACAACAGCCCTTTCATAAAATTTAAAAATTATGGTTAAAAAATTATTCGAACTCACCCTTTGGGCTAATAATTAGCAAAAAAAAATGAATTTTCTTCATCATTTATTTTTTAAATTTTGTATTCTGCTATTCGGGACGGACAGAAATCCAACAAATCAAAGATCATAAAAATCGGTCCAGCCATTGATTTAACTAACCCGACTTTGTTTTATATACAATGCCTGTCCCACAGGAAGTGAGAGTAACTTTGGTGTGAGTAGGCACCTACTCACAGCTCGTTCGCTCCGGGTACATCTTAAAGCTCATTTAATTATCTATCGAATGCAACAAACCGGGAGTTTCTACCTCCCGGGGGTTCGCCCTGCAGCATCGATTTGAAAAAAAGTGTTTCGTCGACCACCACCGTTTGTTTAGACAAAAAATTACAACATTTTGGAAGAAACTGTATTTCAAAATTTTTACATAAATTATTACCCATCTTCATCATTCATATTAATCTTCTCGAAATAGGTACCTCTGGCTTGTAAAGGTCGCTTTAAACTCGCCGACAGGTGTTCTGTTTAAAATGGTCTGTACCGCATTCACGACTTCTTGATCGGTGTCGAATATTTTTCTAAATCGCCCTATGCTATCGAAATATTGTTGAATTACCGAGTCGAATATCATCAGGATACGCTTCTTCTTTTAATAAATCTAACGTCTCTTTAGCCGTTTTTTGCAACCAACAATAATAACGAATCACATACCGCTGTTCTTGCTCGATACCTTTCTTATCCATGTTGACAACACAAAGCTGCACGTGGTTTTCACAATTTGCGCCTTACTCTTTCGACTATAAAACATGTAATAATGCTCGTAGAAACGTCCGGTTTGTTGCATTTGACAACTGATGGAATGACCTTTAGGATTATCTGATTGCGAGACCCGTTACGATCCGCTCCGCTTGCAAAAAATTGTAGGGGTTGACAAAACACTTTTTTTTTCAAATCGATGCTGTGGGTGTAGGGGTGAGGTATGAACTTCCGGTTTATTGCATTCGATAGCTAATTAAATGGGCTTTAAACGCGCTGTGAGTGTTTGCCTACTCACACCAAAGTTACTCTCACTTCCCGTGGGACAGCCATTGTATATAGATAGTAGACCCGGCCATGCGTTGTTGTGGCTCAGTTGTAATACGTTGAATTAATATTATAAAACTAATGTTTACTGATAAAGATAAAAACGTTTTAGCCAATCTAAAAACACACGGGATTGAGCCTTCGAATTCACTTTCCGAGTGGTTGGAAAACATTTTCAATGCCTGCACACGTTGATTTTTATGAAAATACTTTTATCTGTTTTTTACGGACATTTAGCAGTCGAAGTGATAGACGTCTTTTTATATATAGTCTTTAATAACATTTTAAAATTTTCTTTTTTTCGCTAAGATAAATAATAAATCACAATATTTGTT
Source organism: Icerya purchasi (assembly GCA_039619475.1). Classification (NCBI taxonomy): domain Eukaryota; kingdom Metazoa; phylum Arthropoda; class Insecta; order Hemiptera; family Monophlebidae; genus Icerya; species Icerya purchasi. The sequence continues at coordinate 152,228,840 of CM077116.1, read as the reverse complement.
ACGACTGAAATATAAAAAAAACACTCATCGCACAAATGTGAACATATTCATTCAATATTACCAAAATTTTCGAAAATACCGAACACACTTTAAAAAAGAATACACATAGATAATATGCGAGTAACGGACGGGCGGATGAAGCACATTTACCGAAACAAAAATACGAATAGGTCTGAATAACTCGGAACACGAAATACATGCAAAAAATGGTTGATGCACTTATTGTAATGTTTCCGGTCAATCTTTCAATTTCATGTCGGTAATTAATTTTTCGGATCAAAGACCTTTCAGTTGTATTAAGGTCTCATTGTTGGGACAATCTCTTTGTGCTTCTCAAATTTCTTTCATTACCTGATTGCCGGACATGAGTTTCATTTTTTTTGTAGTTCTCGCGGTACTTGTGAAGTCGGGTCGTTTATTATTTTCTTTTCTTTTTCCCGATTTAGGGTGTACCATGTTTAAGAGAAATGTAGACCGGTTTGCACTGTACTCGCTAAACGACCATTCGCCTACATTGTTCTGCTACATCTTTTAATTATATTTTTAGTTTATCGTTGCGACCATTTAATGACGGAAAATTTAGTCCGCTACAACACCCAAATGTTAGATGTAAGCACGTCTGTGATCCAACCAATTTGAAAAAATTTCCGACTAAATCACTGCAAAATTTAATAAGAATATACTGCACATAAGGGGAGTTTTAAAATGTGCACAACATATTCTCAGTAATTCACTTTCACAAACAAATATATAAATACGCAAAACATTTAATATCTGCATGTAAATAGGCAAAGTCTTTTTTCGTTTATTAAACAATTTTATTTTTCATTTTTTGTTTGGTAGCTATTAAAAAGCAGTTTTTTTTCTTATTTTAATATAAAATTTATACCAAAAAAAATAAAAAAAGAACTGTTTGTTAAGATATTTTCGATTCGTTTATGTTTAAAAAAAATTATTCAAATCGGTTCAGCCGTTTTGGAGGAGAAGCGAGACCCACATAAGGCAACTCATTTTTATATATAAGAATAATAGTTGATGATTTGAAACCGTGAATTTTAAAAGAGCTTTGGACTCCGCCAATGATTATAAGTTTTCAATTCATATAGAATGAAATTTTCGCTTTCTACTGAAATGGTTAGAGATGTTTCTTGGGCTATCATATTTGAAATGCAAAAACGAAGCATTCAGCGTAATTTTTGTTCCAAAAGAAACGATTATTTGAAGGAAAATGCAGAGCTTTCAGCGAACAGGGCAGCTTATATCTGAACCTTACTATAAATCGAAAAATGAGTTAAAGCATTTTTGAACCTGTGCTTAATTAGTACGGTTACAGGGGAAATTCAGAATTAGCAGATAGTTTTCTTAAAGTAAGTTCTTCGGAAATTGAACAGTTATCTTCAGAGAAGAAACAGCAACAAGTAGAAAATTAGAAAAAAGTAGAGTCTGTTGTAAAAGAAATGATTTTTTCCAATAAAGAAAGTACTCCTTTAAGATAGGTAAAGGATACAGCAAATTTTGGAAGCTACAATTGCAACATTAGAAAACGCCGGTAAATGGTAGCAGTTCTTGAGGGTTATTGCGGTATGTTGCTAAATCTAAAGATACATATCTTTCGGAGCATTTAGTTTCCAAAAATGTTCTTTATGCAAGTCGTCAAATCTGAAATGTAAAAATAGAGACATTGCAATTATTCAACATAACGCAATCAGTAAAGTAGAGGCCTGATTATTTGCTATTTTTACCGACGAAGACGACAGATATCGCACACTTGTAGTGCAAATTAGAGTAAGTTTCATTTTATCTATGATTTTCTGATTCGTCAAATGGGATATAAAATAAAATTAATGGAACATATCTATTAAATACGTATTAGCTATTGATGTCATTCTGGACGAGTCCCACAAAACTAATTATTAATGCTCATAGCCCTCTGGATTTCGTTTGTAAAAAATGTATCTTCCTTACGTGTATTACAGTGAAAATTCCCTTAATCTTCCATCGCTGACTCATATTCACAAACAGACATTGGAAGTTGCACAGGAATTGTGCAATCTGTCGGCTCATATTTTAATCATTTGTCTCCAAAAACATTTTTACCAAATCTAAAGTTAGCTTTGGAATATTTAGATTACGAAACTATAACAAAATATTTGCTACGATATTGGCTGCAATACTTGTTTATTTACTGCCACACTAGAAGAAGCATTCTCCAGTGTTTAAAGTGACTTAAAAACTACTTATACGCAGCACCAGACTCAGATTGATGCATGAGAAATAATAGATTCGCTTCGTGATAGAAAGTAGAATATTACAATCTTACGAAATTGTAATAAAAATATTTACTTTTGTTATAAATATTTTTAGTATTTTTACGTATGCTTGTTTTATTTCAAATAGTATTCCCTTCGAAGTTGTATAAATATGTATTTTTTTTATTAAGTTTAAATTTATAAATGAGCTGCGACGTCAATATTTAATAAATCCGGGTCCAGGTAAAATGAAGGCAGATTGCAGGATGCTATTCGATAATCGACAATCAAGCATACCGTTTGTGGGAGAATTGCTTTCATTCTGGAAAAGTGCTCGATTCCACGGATTCCAATTAGAAGTTTCAGTCAAAATTCCACGAACACAATTTTGATGATAATTGTTTTGTTGAGAGTTAGAGATTTTTTTTAATCCGATGTGGGAATATAGGTTTAACACGTAGAAAGTCGTATTTTTTCTTCACGAAGAATCGTTTGCTCCGGGGCTGATTAAACGAAGAGCTAAATTTTAATTCGCTCAGGAAAATCAGTTATAAAAGCCACCGTAGAAGAAGAAGGGCATAGAATAAGAGGAAAGAAAAAATAAAGAGAGCGGATTAACGACTGCCTTATCTATGCTAGCACAGTTGCTTAGCCAGCGGTGGTTTTCTTATTTTCTTTTGTTTGACCACCAAATTACTTGGCTACCAACTGTGTCCTATTTCGGCGAAATTTTGGGTTCGATACGCGATACCCGAAATTTTTATTTCTACCCACATTGAAAATACGTGTGAAATTAACACTCCGGTTAAATGGGGTTACCGCTTCCGTTCTAACGAAAAAAATGACTAAAAAAAAGCTACATTTTTATTAAACGTTAAGTAATTAAAAAGTTATATTTTTTCATCTCTCGCGTTTTCCGTTAAATATTTATTTTATTTACGAATATTTATTGCCAATACAATTTCAGACACCACTATGCGCATAGTTTCGCGAGACGTAGTCACTATTACTAAACAATTTCCTAAATATAATACAAGATCCATCTGAATAGCAAACCGAGCTTTTTACAGTTCCTTTTGAACAACCTTTTTTTTATTCCTTCCTCATACAAACCGGTATTCCCGCTCCATACTGTGCTTCATTCATTCGCTCCCTTTCCTTCTCCTTCGGTTATTCTAGATCTTGATTCCTTTCTGCCGGCTATCTCTGATCGTGTAAGGTTCTGAGTCTCTCTTTCCCCTATGTTCCGATGTTCTTGGGCCAATGACCATGTTGACGAACCATTAAAAAAAAAAAAAAACCCTGAGATTGTTTCGGTAAAATATTATTAATACTTTTAATACGAATTTGTCAAATATATAATATGTCTTTAAAAAAGACGATAAAAAGAATGAATGTTTGTAGAAAGCTGTTTAGTCCATCTCATCTAGAATACTAAGCATTGCTTATGAAAACCATTTACATTCGGGAGAGATGAGCCGATTTAAAAAGTATAAAAATGTAATAAAATAATACAGAAAAATTATATCAGAAATTAACTTTTTGAATTTGAATCATTTTAAACAATTTTATTATTATGTTATTGCTTAAATTTTAGCTTATTTATATATACAGTGTGTCTCATTTATTTTGCAAACTGACGCGAACGCAGTACGTACACCGAAACAAGGTGAAACGAGGATGTCTAGTTGTGCTTAACACAGCAACGTTGGTTGCAGAACGAGCGAGACGGTTTAGTGTCGTTAAAATACGAGATTGTGAGTGAACGTCGGTGTATAGCCCTGTGTGCAAAAAAATGGGCGTTCATTATCGAACATTACTTTTCTACTGCTTTGTACGCGATCGTTCAAGAACGGTTTAGAAATGCATTTCACGATTCAACTGAGTCTAATAAAAGCACAATTAAGCGGCTGATCGATCATTTTCACAATTGGTCGAGTGAGAACCCACACAGGTATGAAGAGAGCAGCTCCAACATCCCGACCAAATCGACGTTTGGTGTGCCATCTCACGTATGAAGATAGTGTGTGACCAATATTCTTCGAGAAGACAATTAACACACCACGATATCATACTGCAAATCATTGCTTTACTGTAGAAAAGGAAAAGGACTGTTGGTTCCAGCAAGATGGCGCCTCAGTGCACACTGCCACGGCTACGCTAGAAATGTTGCGCGAATTTTTCGGCGATCGAATAATTTCTGTCGGAATTTGACCTTCGCCACAGTCCGGATTTGCCACTCCATAATTTCTTTTTGTAGTTACTTGAAGAATAAAATATTCCCTGAACCGGTGGCATCAATCGCAGAATTGAAACAGCGTATAACTGAGGTAATCAACGTCATCCCACCAGAAACGCTGAAAAATGTATTCCGCAACTTTGCCAAATGTGCAGCACAATGTCGAGAAGAAGGTGGTGGACATTTTCAACATACGTTGTAAGTTAAAAATTGTAGTGTTCATTTTTTTCCATTATATATATGTTTTTTCCATCGTTGTTTTTTTGGGTATATATATATGTGTGTGTGCGTATATATATATATATATATATATATATGTGTGTGTGTGTGTGTGTGTGTGTGTGTGTGTTGGCATACATACATAAAAACTCGGCCATTTTGGCTTCGCAAGGTGCTGTGCCCCTTGATCATTCTTGCTTAAATTTCTGTCTTTTTCTCTTCTATACTTCGTATAAAGTTATCACAATTTACGACGTAATTCTAAATCGGTCCATGTAAATATGAGCTATGCGCTAACAAATATAAAAAACAAAACAAAACATACGCGACGAACATATGTATAACCTTCTTTTCGGAAGTCGGTAAAAATTAAAATATAACAAGCGTTATATAAAATTGGGACATTTTTTCTAATGGGGGCCGGCTTAAGAATTACGTTCTAATTAACATATATATAGTATCGAATCACTCTTTTCGCAGCAACCACATTTGGTTGGAATTTGGCGTATAACTGTAATGAACCACCGTGAACATAAAATATATGTATTTAATTCGGGCCTCTTTGCTTCGAATTGCTCCAATCGAATTTATTTTAATTTTGAGGTTCTAATTTCCTTTCATCAGCATATCTAAATTTGTCTATGATGAAGTTTGGAAAAATATTATTTCGTGGCTTTTTTGCTTGTTTTTTTTTTTTAATTTCCTTTTATTTATTAAAATTTTTAGTGTTTATTTGTCGCTTTTTTTTTTTTTTCGTATATTTTATTTTAAAAAAGTATTTTCTTTTGAATTCTGGACAGCTACTATTTTTGTATTGAGAACAGGAGATAACAAATGTAACATTTTTGCCAGTGTCAAGATTTGAATTTTTTTTTTCATGCTTGGATGTGCTTTAATAGTGTGTCATTATATTGCAACTTCTACGTTTTCGGTGAATCGGATATTGTCTTCTAGCGGCTGTGTAGGTAAAGTCTTTGTGTGCGTAAGGGTTGGTTTGTATCAGCGGGGATATGCACTGACTATTCATTATACATATCGAGGGCACTGAGCTGTAAAAAGAAAGCGCAAATGGCGCGTTTTTTTTTATGACCAGGCGGTGTGCTATATTTTTAATCGTTCTGAGCGTCTAGATTATTTTCGGTTCTTAGCCCTACACTATCACTAACTAAAAGCTACATTGTTTTCCTTAGCCTAGCTTCGCCATATTGTATATTTTGGCGTTCTTTTTTTTTTTTTTTTCTTTGTAGTTGTAAGCTTTTTTTTTTTTGTATTTATCTAATGTCTAGTCGCTGTATTCCATACGCACGCACACAAACGCACATATGTACATACATATATAAATCTGACGATGAAAAATTATCGAATGAGCAGTAAAAAGTCGACGTGTAAAACTGATATTTAATCGGTTCATTTGCTATTTGGTATACATGTAGATATAGATGTATACATATTTTAAATTTTATTTTTGGGCTTGTCAACCAAAGCCTTTAACCTAGCGCAAGTGAAATGTTTTAAAAGTGTCAACGTACAACAACTGGAATCGAACCCGTTGTTCTAGCTAAACGAAATATAATTAACTAATCAACTATGCCACGGTAGCTGGATGTATTATTTCAAATAATTATTATTCTAGCAAACATGTATGAAATCACACTATTACATATTTTATATTTTCATTTATTATCTTGGATTCTCGTGTTACGCAGTATTCGTCTATCACATGTTTTTCGCGTTCCAGTAAAGTGATCCGTTCTCTCGAGTTCGTCGCATCCGGTCTCGTATCGTTTTTGTAAACTATTATCACTCTCTTTCTCCGCGCGCGGTAAGTCAATTTTCAAACTATCGTTTCGCTTTCGTTAATCGGCGAGCAGTTGCTCGTTGATAAAGACATTATCGATTTTAACCTCCTTATCTCCTAGTTATCATGAATCCCTCCGTCGAAGTAACCCGTCCATCCTATGCAGATAAAATTAAACAACGAATTATTCCGATTACTACGATGACATATCCCAAAGAAGATCAAGCAATTATTTTTAATCACGTTCAAGGAGTTAAAATCCGCGACTATCTCCTCTCTATCCATCATGTTGTCGGAGGCGCTAAAAATATTATAGCCGCCTCCCGAGTTAGTTGTAACAGGGTCATCATTTTTCTTTCTAATAAAGATCTCGTAGAAAAATTCCAAACAGAACATGGAGGCTTTAATCATGAAGATAGTTTTATCAAAACGAGGAAACTCAAAACACCTTCAAAAAAACTAATTCTTTCTAATGTCTCGCCAATTATCCCAAACTCAGAAATAGAAAAAGTACTTGTGAATATTTTTAAATTAAAACTTTCATCTCCAATAGCCATTTTACGTGTCAATCCATCTGACGACATGTTTTCTCATGTCATAAGTTGGCGCCGCCAAGTATATATCTAATCGGAAAATGATCTTTCCTTTTTACCAAGCTCCTTCAACCTAACTTATTCTGATCACTCCTATCGTATTTTTCTCTCTTCAGACGAACTCTCTTGTTTTAGATGTGGCACAAAAGGACATAAAGCAGATGATTGTCTTCAGTTTATTGACGAAGAAGTAGAAGACTCAATAGAAAATTCAGAAATAGTGACGGAAATCGATTCTCCCCTACCTTCTCAACACTCACCACCACCTCACCTCGTTATAAATGCCTTTTCCTCTAACGTTTCTAAACGTCCACCACCGTCAACCATTTCAACGATATCCTCAGGAGAAAACGATCAAACTCAAACAAATACAGTCCCTATCAAAACCTTACAATTAATGAAACCTAAAAAACAATGTATTAGAACTAAATATAATGACAATGCTAAGCCCCACTCTCCTGACAAGCCAATCACTAATCTATCTAAAGATGATTCAGAACAAGATATAGAACAACCTTCTATTAGAGATCTTATAAAACCAATCGACGACATCATTAATGAAAAATTTAAAAAGAAAGAATTCCCAATTTCAGCTACAAATTTTTCCTTAATAATGAACAATACTAAAAGTAAAACGATTACAGATATTAATCAAACTCTCACTGAATTCAATGTCTCCCCGATAGATATAATAAAAATGCTCGAAGAAACTTACATTTTCTTAAATTCCAAATCGATAAAAACTCAATTCACTAAACTAAAACGGAAACTAAAAGACATCATTAATCTTTCTTCCCTTCCGTCATAAAATCAAATATCATAAGCCTAACTTCAGCAATCATCCTTTCTTCTTTAACAAAATTAATAATATTATTCAATGTTCAAAAATAACAAAGAATCACTCATAAGCTGGAACTGTAATGGTTTCTTTAATCATTTAGAGGAATTAAAAGTTCTCATCCATCAATATGAACCATCCATTATCTGTTTACAAGAGACTCACACAAAACAAAACTGCTGTATTAATATCCCATTGTTCAACATACTTTCATTAGACCGGTCATCCTCTCTTTGCGCGTCTGGCGGTGTTTTATTAGCAGTAAAGTCATCAATACATTTTGAGCAAATACACATTCAAACAGCCATCGAAGTTGTTGCAGCAAAAATATTCCTGTCTACACCAATCACCATTGGATCAATCTATCTTCCCCCAAATAATAATACCTCTATGGAAGATCTTAACAGCATTATTACTTCTCTACCACGCCCGTTCTTTCTATGCGGCGATTTTAGCGTTCAGAGACGCTACACATCTAATACCAGAAAATCGAATATTTTTTCCTTACCTGAGAATTCTTTGTGCAGTCGAATATTTTCGAATGGTGTCTTAAGGACTTCAACTTTTGTATATAGAGAGTAGTGTTGCCTCTTTGGAAAGATGTCGGTAGTGCCTGTAAAGCCTCCGCACGTTCCAAGAGGAAAGCTGACTGTAGTGCTTGAAAAGCCTCGGAACGTTCGGTATGGAAAGCGATCGGTAGTGCCTGTAAAGCCTCCGCCTCCTTCCGAGACGCTACGCATCTAATACCAGAAAATCGAATATTTTTTCCTTACCTGAGAATTCTTTGTGCAGGCGAATATTTTCGAATGATGTCTTAAGGACTTCAACTTTTGTATATAGAGAGTAATGTTGCCTCTTTGGAAAGTTGTCGGTAGTGCCTGTAAAGCCTCCGCACGTTCCAAGAGGAAAGCTGTCTGTAGTGCTTGAAAAGCCTCGGAACGTTCGGTATGGAAAGCGACCGGTAGTGCCTGTAAAGCCTCCGCCGCGTTCTGTGACGCTTATTTTTTCCTTACCTGAGAATTCTTTGTGCAGTCGAATATTTTCGAATGGTGTCTTAAGGACTTCAACTTTTGTATATAGAGAGTAGTGTTGCCTCTTTGGAAAGTTGTCGGTAGTGCCTGTAAAGCCTCCACACGTTCCAGGAGGAAAGCTGTCTGTAGTGCTTGAAAAGCCTCGGCACGTTCGGTATGGAAAGCGATCGGTAGTGCCTGTAAAGCCTCCGCCTCCTTCCGAGACGCTACGCATCTAATACCAGAAAATCGAATATTTCTTCCTTACCTGAGAATTCTTTGTGCAGGCGAATATTTTCGAATGATGTCTCAAGGACTTCAACTTTTGTATATAGAGAGTAGTGTTGGCTCTTTGGAAAGTTCTCAGTAGTGCCTGTAAAGCCTCCGCACGTTCCAAGAGGAAAGCTGTCTGTAGTGCTTGAAAAGCCTCGGCACGTTCGGTATGGAAAGCGATCGGTAGTGCCTGTAAAGCCTCCGCCGCGATCCGAGACGCTACACATTTAATACCAGAAAATCGAATATTTTTTCCTCACCTGAGAATTCTTTGTGCAGTCGAATATTTTCGAATGATGTCTTAAGGACTTCACCTTTTGTATATAGAGAGTAGTGTTGCCTCTTTGGAAAGTGGTCGGAAGTGCCTGTAAAGCCTCCGCCTCCTTCCGAGACGCTACGCATCTAATACCAGAAAATCGAATATTTTTTCCTCACCTGAGAATTCTTTGTGCAGTCGAATATTTTCGAATGATGTCTTAAGGACTTCACCTTTTGTATATAGAGAGTAGTGTTGCCTCTTTGGAAAGTGGTCGGAAGTGCCTGTAAAGCCTCCGCCTCCTTCCGAGGCGCTACGCATCTAATACCAGAAAATCGAATATTTCTTCCTTACCTGAGAATACTTTGGTGCAGGCGAATATTTTCGAATGATGTCTTAAGGACTTCAACTTTTGTATATAGAGAGTAATGTTGCCTCTTTGGAAAGTTGTCGGTAGTGCCTGTAAAGCCTCCACACGTTCCAAGAGGAAAGCTGTCTGTAGTGCTTGAAAATCCTCGGCACGTTTGGTATGGAAAGCGATCGGTAGTGCCTGTAAAGCCTCCGCCGCGTTCCGAGACGCTACACATCTAATACCAGAAAATCGAATATTTTTTCCTTACCTGAGAATTCTTTGTGCAGTCGAATATTTTCAAATGATGTCTTAAGGACTTCAACTGTTGTATATAGAGAATAGTGTTGCCTCTTCAGAAAGTTGTCGCTAGTGCCTGTAAAGCCTCCGCACGTTTCCGAGAGGAAAGCTGTCTGTAGTGCTTGAAACTCCTCGGCACGTTTGGTATGGAAAGCGATCGGTAGTGCCTGTAAAGCCTCCGCCGCGATCCGAGACGCTACACATTTAATACCAGAAAATCGAATATTTTTTCCTCACCTGAGAATTCTTTGTGCAGTCGAATATTTTCGAATGATGTCTTAAGGACTTCAACTTTTGTATATAGAGAGTAGTGTTGCCTCTTTGGAAAGTGGTCGGTAGTGCCTGTAAAGCCTCCACACGTTCCAAGAGGAAAGCTGTCTGTAGTGCTTGAAAATCCTCGGCACGTTTGGTATCGAAAGGGATCGGTAGTGCCTGTAAAGCCTCCGCCGCGTTCCGAGACGCTACACATCTAATACCAGAAAATCGAATATTTTTTCCTTACCTGAGAATTCTTTGTGCAGTCGAATATTTTCAAATGATGTCTTAAGGACTTCAACCGTTGTATATAGAGAATAGTGTTGCCTCTTCAGAAAGTTGTCGCTAGTGCCTGTAAAGCCTCCGCACGTTTCTGAGAGGAAAGCTGTCTGTAGTGCTTGTTAAATGTTTTAACTTCTCTTGAAGAACGTTTAGTGTGTCCGCGTCACATATTTTTAAAAATTGTTCGTCGGGGACAGGGTCTTGGATACCAACATGGTCTGGTTGGAAATGTTATAAATATTCCTGTTGAAATAAATACAATGGTCTCGGCACTACCCCGGAATATTACAGATGACAATGTAATTACAGTAGAATTAAAAAGGATGATTTGCCATAAACATAGTCGTAAGGAGCAAATTCGGCCAGAAGTAGTTCGTGAAGCAGCAAAATATCTTATCGAAACCGATTTATTTCGTGAATTAGGAATTCAGTATGACAGCTTAATTGGGATAATTTTGAAATAGACGAAAAAAAGAGATTCAGCAACGGAAAAGTGTGATTGTGAAAATTTTGAAGAACCCATAAATCCTGGAAATACAGAAACTCTTCTTGAAAGGGAAAGAAATAGTGTAATACGCATGGCCCCGGGGGAGGGAAAACAGCCACTGTCTTTATTAATGGACAAACACATGGAGGAATTAGCGTTTATAAAAATTCATTGCGGACAAAAAAGAAATTTTTCATTAATTTTAAGTAACGCTGATACCGCGAAATCGGAAATTACTCGTTTTGATCGCAGGGCAATGCGCCCCGATTATTTGTTTACGCTTTTAAAAAAACAACAATTGTCCTATATCAATAATAATATTTCCATATGCTTAAGAAAGAAAATCATAAATGGGTCTTTAATATTTGCTGAAAATTTATTAGATAATACTTTCGTTCAAAATTTAATACAACATGATGAAGGATACCGCGTGTTAAGTGGCATTCGAAATTCTCCTGCTCATTGGGAAAGTGAAAAAAAAAAAGTTTTAGCTATGACCCGACAATTCGGTGTTCCAACATTATTCATTACGGTATCTGCAGCAGAAACAAAATGGCCAGAGTTGATTAAACAACTGAAAAAAACTGTTGATAAAGTAGATATAAATGTTGAAGAAGCAAAAAATCTTTCATATAGTGATAAAGCAAGATTGATACAGTCAGATCCTTATATATGTGTAAAATTTTTTGAAACCCGATTGAAGTGTTTACGAAAGACATGGCGTAGTACAAGTGGGCCTTTTGGTGAATATGAAATTGATCATTATTATTACAGAATTGAATTTCAACATAGAGGATCACCTCATGCGCACATGATGTTATGGTTACACAATGCGCCCATATTTGTTCCTGGTAACCCATGTTCTGCTAATAATGTTGTTGAATTTGTTGATAGTATCATAACTTGTGAAACAAGTAACTTATGTAGTAGTTTAGCTGAACTACAAACTCATAAACACACTCACACATGTCATCCTAAACCACAAGCACCATGTAGATTTGGAATTCCTTTTTTTCCTATGGATAAAACCCGGATATTGACAGAGCTTGACAAAGATGATACTACAAAACACTATTACAAAAATAAAGCCAAAGAAATTATACAAAAATTAGGAGATCTTCCAAAAGATATTGCAACTTTCAATGATTTTTTATCATGTATTGAATTATCTATTGAAGAATATATATTAGCTATTCGAGCATCATTAAAACGACCAAAAACTTATTTAAAACGGTCACCAAAAGATATTTTTATAAATCCATTTTCAATTAAAATTTTAGAACTGCAACAAGCTAATATTGATATCCAGTTTATATTAGACCCATACGCATGCTCAGTATATATCGTTGATTATATTAATAAATCGAATAAAGGCTTATCTAATTTGTTACGTAATGCAGTCGAAGAAGCTAAAACTGAAAATAAAAACATTAAACATTCATTGCGAGCAGTTTGCAATGTATTTCTTTATATTGTTCTGAAATATCAGCTCCTCAAGAAGCAATATACTGTTTGTGTGGGTTGCCTGTCACGAGCGAGTGAAACTGAGGTTTATACTATTAACACTGCGCATCCCGATCAACGTGTGCATATTTTAAAACATTATCAAGAGTTAAAAAAACTTGAACCTTATTCAACTAATATTTTTAAAAATAATTTAATTAATCATTATATGAATAGACCAACAGATGAATTATTTAACAAAATGACCTTAGCCTATTTTGCCGCATATTATACATATTATAAATCAATAAAACATTACGAAAAATTTAGAATCAGATAATGAAAATGGGGAGAGTATAGATGAGACTACGCGTTGGATAACACTGTTGAATAATGATGGATTTATTTGTAAACGTAAAAATCCAAAAATAATCCGGTTCCGTCGTTACGACACGTTGTAAGACCCTGAAAATTACTATCGAGAACAAGTAATGCTTTATATACCCTGGCGCGATGAAAAATCTAAATTGTTCTCTGAAAACATTAACATTGAAAACCTATTTGTAAACAAAATTGATCGAATTAAAGAAGAAAGTATATACAATTTAATAAACTAGGCGGCTGCGAAGAATTTTCTGCATTATTAGAAACAGTGAAATTTGTTGAAATAGAAAATAAAAATAGTTCCGATAACAGTGAATATCAAAATGATCTGCAACCACTTAAACAATTTGAATATGAAACTCAGGAAGCAGATGTAGAATATTTGTTTCCTGTAGGTGATAAAAATAAACGGAAAAATTCAGACATTGCTTCAAACATTATTGTTCAACCACCTGTATTTTCGAATGACGATGTTTTAAAATTAACTAGAATTTTAAACGATGATCAGAATAACTTTTTATTACATGTTGCACATTACTTTTCTACGCAAACTCTTTCAAGTCCACCTTTATATGCATATGTGTGTGGTGGTGCTGGAGTTGGTAAAAGTTTACTGATAAAATCATTATATCATTATTTGATGATTAATCATTTTAATATAGAACCTGGATCGAATCCAGATGACATAAAAATATTATTATGTGCCTATACTGGAAAGGCTGCTTTTCAGATTAGTGGACAAACTGTTCATAGTGCGTTTAATCTCCCAATAAATCAATGCGGTCAATCAATAGCGGACATATCGGCAAGTACTGCAAATACATTATCATGTAAATTTCAGCATTTAAAACTAATAATTCTTGATGAAATATCCATGCATGGAACACATACATTTCATCAAATTAACAGACGTTTACAGCAAGTGTTTCAAAATAATTTAATTTTCGGAGGAATTTCCATAATAGTTGTTGGAGATTTTCGCCAGCTTCCACCAGTTGGTGATAATTGGATATTTCAACCTGATTCAAGAAATAATGCTGTAGCACATTTAGCTGGATCATTACTTTGGGAGCCATTTCGTTTGTTTAAAATGGATAAAATAATGCGTCAAAAAGATGATGCAGCATTTGCTACAGCTTTGAATAATATGGCGTCAGGTGTGATGACAGAAGATGATATAGTATTAATTAAAAATCGCTGTTTTAAGATAAATAATATTCCAATAGATGCTGAAGGAGCAATTCATTTATTCGCGAGTAATAAAGAAGTAGATATTTATAACGTGATCGATGGGTAATCGTTTGTCGCACGTTGATGTTTCTTCAATGAGTTAAACTTTAATTGAAGAGAGCGAATGTTCCCATCCAATTAAGTTTATTAGGTCCCATTAATTCTGTTTTGCAATTTGAAAATGTAGGTATAATTGTTAATCATAATTATTTTCTAAAATACAAATTAATATTATTTTTACGACTTTTAAACTCTTGTAATTTGTTGAATTTATTAAATTTGTTGAATTTACTAGTCATTAGTACTGTCTCCACAATTAATTTCTTGGGAATAGGAAGTAATATAATATGACGTTTATCTGGGGGGAAGGGGGTGGATGTCAAAAGGTACTTGAAGTGTAAAATATAGGATTATATAGTTCTATTTAGCCTCTCAGTACCAACACCTATCCTCACCTGCTCGCGGTGACCTCTGCATACTATTTTATTTAATCACCGGTTGAGAAATTAATTTCTCAGTATAGTAATCTAATAAATAGTGACAAACGAGGAAGGTGGTTTAAGTAATAGTATTCAAATATAACTATATAGAAGTTTGAAAAACAAACAAGTACAGTTACAAATTTTTAAATATTTATTGGTACTAAAATGTTTTAGTCTATGTGATATAATTAATCCTTAAAAAAATCTAAGACTAAGTAGCGTTTATTTATTAGAATTTATTTTTTTTGCAGTAAAATATGATGACACTGCGTGATGCGCGAAAAAGAACTGGACTGAAAATATTTGTTTTGGAATTATTGTTGTTTTGAATTTAGTATTATGTAAATGAAAATTACGGTTATCTTT
This sequence comes from Icerya purchasi, assembly GCA_039619475.1. Lineage (NCBI taxonomy): Eukaryota > Metazoa > Arthropoda > Insecta > Hemiptera > Monophlebidae > Icerya > Icerya purchasi. Next base: position 152,213,787 of record CM077116.1, on the reverse strand, counting down.
AACTTAACATATGGAATCCTCAGCGCATGAAACCTCATGCTTGACTGAACTTTTTTTTTTATATTTGTTCATTATATTGAAAAATAATTTGTACTTTAAGCCTAACTGAAAAATTTGAGTGAAATTTGATATGCAAACAATGGTTATAAATTAACGCTGAAAAATTTGATTGTACGAAGGGTACAGGGAAAGAACCGGGTAAGTCACAAAATTTCGAAATGGAGAGAAACTAATTTTTAAGTTTAAAACGTTATTACACTTCTATAAAACTTCCTACAATTAATTTTATTTCATAAAAATATAATGTGAAGTGTAATGTATTGAAAAAAGTGAAAAAAATTATCATAATATGTATTTAAATACCACGTTTACTCCCAATTGTACAAGGAGAAACCAGATAAATCATCTAAAACAAAGTTATAATCTACAGCCGATTATTTTTTAAAAATCTGATCAGCAAATTGTAGTACATTTTATTAAATAATAATCGAAACAATTTTATGACAGACTTACTTACTAATTAGTCATGAGATAATTTACTGAAAATATTAACAGCTCTTGGGCTACAGAATTTCATAAGGCTCATTATGTCTTTGAATTTAGACTTGGAAATTGGAACATCACCTAAACATAAATGATGAAAAAGACATCTATTTTTCTATTATTATAGTGGTATTGTAGCTATTATTGTTTAGAAAAAAAAATCGACTCACTATAATGTAATGGTGTAGGTAATTCGAATTCTCCCTTCTTTAATGTTGTTATATTTCTGTTGAGTTTCTTGATAATACGAGAAAAAAAAGATCCATTGTAAGTATTACGATGGTAAAGCAGACGACTGTGATTCGATGAAGCTAAGATTTTTTTAATCGGCTGGATTTTGAATGGGAATTTCAACATTTAATGGACGTCCAAAAATGCCTTATAGTCAAAAACAAGTTTTTGCATTACATTAATAACACCAAAAGGAGATGGTTTTACCCTTGAATTTTTAATGATTTCCATGAATTCTGTTGGCGTTTCGAATGGATTTTTTAAATTCCATAATCTGACATTTTTATCACATTCAGGTATGAATGTCCCCGAAAAGGAAAAGTAACCGAATATATGTGTGAACGTTAACTGTGCACAGTACAGTGTACACCACTAGACCACAGGAAAAGTAATTTTAATTTTTTTTAGTCCATGTATTTCGTTATTTGTCAAATAATGAATAAAACGAAATGAAATATAATTTTTGTTTTGCCCGTCAGCAGAATCACAAAATATGTCTAGTTCTTCGACTTCTTCATTGAGAAAGTTTGTAATGTAATGAAAAAGAAAAGATCAGACTTAAGGGAATATCTTGACCATCGCTGTTTTCACATCCGCTCACACGAACTCTATATACGAAACTAGCGTCACATAAAATAGCATCTTGTTCACCTTACCGAGGTTTCCTTTGCTAAACAGGAAGTAAAGTTATGAGACCTCACAAATAAGCATTTTGTTCATCGTGCGACTTCAATTTATTAAAATTTCTTATTATATTCTCCCTTACCCCTTTTGACACATTATCAAAACATTTCAAACGTGAACAGTTACAATTAGTTCCCATTTCATGCGTACTTATTCTCGGCTTTTTGTCTGCATCATACGTCCGGTTTCCGTTTTTTTTTTTTTTGGCTTTTAAATTAATTTCGATTTTTTCTAAATTGGAAGACATTCTGTGTTATTAATGGAACAATCACGATAGCATACAGGCAAAACGAAAAACAAGATAAAACACATAAAACGAAAAAAAACAATAGAATACAAGCCGACTATTACGATAAAAAAGCGCAAATTATTCAACATGGATATACACTGGAACGATAAAATTTAACAGAGCACGCTTTAATATTACTATATTGACATATTCCATAAATATTGCACCATCCATGATGAAAGTAAAATTACACCGATTGTGCTGCCATCTGTCGTCATGTGACAAATATTAATTGACTTGCATGGTTCTTTCCCTGTTTTGCTTGTCTTGACCGGTTTTTTCCCTGTACACCAAAACTTCAACAACGTATAACTCTTGACCAATTGGGTTTTCTTGCAGCTTTCATATTTTGAAAGGTAGTCCCCGTTAACGTGAACCAAATGGTGACTATAAATCAATTTTGAAAAAACCTAACTTACCCGGTTCTTTCCCTGTACCCTTCGTATATTGTTGTTTTGTTTTAAAAGTTGTGAAAAATAGAAAATTTCTTTACATCTGCTATAGTCAAATTGCGTTCGACTGCCAATGCTGTAAACTTACACTCAAAATCTGGCAACATTCGGTTAAGCAAAGTAAAGTTTAAACAAACCAAAATGACTGATGAAAGAACACTTTGGGAGGATAGAATGAAAGTATAATAAAAAGTGCTGACGGAGTTAAAAACTATTACAAATCGTTAACGCTGTAAGTGAAAAATTAATATCATATGTATAAAATTTCAGATACTATTATTTGTTGTAAATTCAAAAGATTAGAATTGGGCGTAACAGAAGTAAAAGAAGCTCCAATACTATTATGAGACTTCTGCAATTGACAGTAGACTGCAAAAAAAAAAAAAAAAAAAAAGTTGTTTAAAGAAATTAAATTTAAATTGGCAATTTGGTAGGAAATAAAGACGTTTGTTAGTCAGTTACATAATGAAAAAAGTGAAAAAATGACGAGAGATGTAAAATAAATAAACAATTTAAACATCAGTTAGATAATAACGAATTTTATAAAATATTAAAAAAGTAGTCTTTTTTTTCTTTTTAGATAGACTTAATAATATTTTAAATAAATTCTGACAAGTTAAACAGTTCAAAATCTCGGATGAACTTCCAAGCTAATTAAATTTTACAGCCTGTTCAGAACAATGTCTGAAGTATATGAATAAAATGAATACCTTTTTTGTAGAGGTCGAGATTTTCTAGATTACACTGGTCGTTTCCAGTAAATACATTATACTGATCTAAGTACGCAATATTTTACTTTATCAGCATCTTTCATCTTCTTTTACTTTACAAAAAACTGTTGTAGTATTTAAAACATTTTTTACAGTACAATAACATTCCTTTTTACAAAGAGAATGATATGCGCTTTGATTCCTTTTGAAATTCTATCACAAACTGATTATCGTGGGTCTCGCAGAAGTTATCTCTAGGTACCACATTATACTGAGTACACATTAATGACTATGTCATTCTTACGTTGGTAGAATATAAAAATCTTGTAACTAAGTATAAACGTCTTTATACCGCGCTTATAAAATTTCATCCTGAAAGATATAGTCAATTGAAGTTTACTTCTTCTTTGAAAGTGCCTCATGGCGAGGTCTGAAAGATAGACTTTATATCCTGTGAATCATACCAAGAGGAACATCCCTAGATGTTAGTTGTTTTGTAATACGTATAGAAGAGTTAATTTTAATTGATTATGTAATTTGTGACAAAAAAAAAAATCATTTTACTATTTTCGAAATGTATTTTTTTATTTTTCTTGTACACTGTGATTTCTGACAAAGAAGAGAATTGTATTGGACCCCAAAAACGTAACAGATTTCCTCTATGAGGATTTTCACATTATGCCTAGTATAATAATGATATTTTCATTACATACACAATCGGTAATTCTGTTCCAAAATCGTACAGCCGAAACTCTTTCATTCCCATCCTAGTTGAATTCAAATTGATGAACTCCATTCTTCCATCTTCCATTCTCTTTTATGATCCTTACCGAATTAAAATTAAACCAATGATTCGTGAACCAAAACTCTGTCACAATTGCTTCTGTTTTGGTAATTTCAGTACTTGCTCCACTTGTGCTGGTAGTCACTCCTCCGCAAAATGTTCTGTGGCTCAACAAAATAACCTTCCTTCATACCTTTGTGACTTCTGTGGCGGTAACCATTCCACACCATAAACCCTTCTTGTCCGACTTTTAAGGAGCAAGTTAAAAATCACAAAATAATGAGTCTACAAAATGTCATTCACTCCGAGGCCATCCTATTCACACTTTAAATTCTTCAATAGTTCCATGTTCCTCTTATGCCATGAATGCCGAGTCAGCTCCAGTTATTCATATCGTTTCTTTTACTAACTCTTCTTCCCTGTCCTCTGAAAATGTCTTAACCACTACTTTGTTATCCGTTCTCAGTAGATTTGACATCCTTAATTTGGAGAATAAAATATTATCTATCTGTCAGGTTTTACAATCTTAAATATGGTGGATGTCACTGTTTCTCCTATTCCAAATTTTTATTTTGTTCACTCTTACCCTTTTTTCTCTTTTCCAATTGATCTTTTCCGCTTTCGCCTCATTTTTTTCCATTTCCGTAATATCAACGCCACAATTTGTCTCTTTAGTCCCTACTTTTGTATAACGCTGCCGCTTTTACTGCTTTTAACTAGGTTGGTCGATAGCGTACATGGACCCAGACGCGGCGATTGTTTTGAACGATGGGAGCCATTTTAGAGGATACTTGGCTGTATATACTTTTATTGTTTCTTTATCATTGTCTTATTTACAGTTTTTTTACTTTTCTTCTCAAAGCATGTCGGTATTACTTGCCGCCCTTAACTAGGTTGGTCGATAGCATACCAAAACCATCGCGCAATGATCTATCTGAACGGACGAAGCTATATTCTTTGTTAGTTTCCTTTCTACCTTTTCCTCTTTGCTCAAAAATTTGTTTTACATTCTGTTGGACTATGGAAATGATATAGTTATTATTTTCTCCTCTTCTTTTCCACCTCCCTTCCTTCTTTGGCCTGTTGGATGTTTCCAGTCTTTCCCTACTCTACTTCTTCTTCCAATTACCTTTAAAATTATAATTGAAGAGTTGACTCTAATTTACATATAAATTAAATCGAGTTAACACGCAATTACGTGAATGCTTAGCAAAAATTAAATCACCACGTACTATTCCAAGTGCTGTGTTTTTTTAATTCTAAATTTCGAGAATTGTCACACAAAACCTTCAGACAGCAAGAAAAATGTTTTACGAAATTATAAAGAGAACGTTGCGTTTCGTCGCGTTACACGATTTTCAGCTTGACCCCTAGTCCAAAGACATGTCAAAAAAAAGCATGCAGAAGCGTTTTAAAACGTATTTGTTTAGCGGTGTAAAATTTATGAATATCGGTTACAATAATGATTCTTTTTTTAATTTCTCGATCCAGTAATGCAATTACTATTACTTAATTTCCTTTTATGTCAACCGAAACTGTGACTGAAATTTTGTATTTTTAACTTTTTAATTGAAACCGAGACTTTTTAGAAGTCAAAAGAACTAAAAACCCGAACTCTGATACAAAACTTTGATCGAAAACTAAATCTATATTTTAAATTATTTTAAAATACTAACCTAAAAAAGTGGGGAAAATTCCTTATTTAATAATGAATCACGACTAAATGAACATTTTTGCTAGATCTTGCAGCTTAAATCTTTTCAAATATCATATATCATCAATACTGTTTTGTTTATCAGACCGTTAATAAATCAGCACGGTACTTGACTTTCTTGACACAGTTCAGACTATAAAGATAATCAATCTCTTATACCGTCTGTATAATAATATCTCGATGAATGGTTTCATTTGAGACAAACTTGAACCTCATCAAATATGTAAAGCAATACTTTAGACTGAAATCCTTGTATTACTGATGTGAGAAATTAAAGCACAAGCCTACATCTGAATTCCATAGGTCCAAGCCGGTCTCAATACAGCTTTACATATTAATAGTTTAGACTAAACTGAAAATTAATATGGTGCCATTCAACCAGTAAAGTCGTAAAAGTTTTAAATTTAATTATTACCTTTTATTTTTAATGTGTTCTTTCCGCACTAGTCTTCTAGAAATTGGAAACCCATGTACCTAACCATAATAGGTTGACTTAAAACTTTATTATTAAACATTACTAGTGAACAGTATTTCTTTATTGTCGTCAAAAAGGCTTGTATTGACTTACTTATATTTGCTCTAAACCGTCGTTGTTTATTGAGCCACTCGTGTACTTGTAACATTCCCTCTTGTAAATGTTGCTGAATAATAATGTGATTTATAGCAGTTGACATAATTATGGTAAATATTAAAAATATATTCAATGATCTGCCACCGTGTGCAATAACCAAAAACAAATTACTACTACTAATGCAATAATTCATTCAAAATAAAAGAGCTGACTCCTAACTGCAGTGATGTTGCAACTACTGAAAATAAATTAGTTATGATGGAGGTTCCCTGTAAAAATACATATATCAAACATCTTGTGTTTCGTATACCCCCTTTGTATATGTCGGAAATGAATATAACCCAATTAAATGTATATATAAAAATTTTAATTAATAATTAAATACATTTTTATTAATCTTTGTATATATATATATATATATAATGTGTAAGTATATATATATATATATATTATATATATATATATATATACATATACACAAATAAATATAAATGGCAAGCCATATGATCAAAACATTTAACTGCTGAAAGATCTAGTGATTGCGAAGAAACAAAAGCAAAAAAAAGACATGAAAAATTATTGAGAAGTGTGAAATTTGATACTTCTAAATATTCACCAAAAGCAGGAATTTGATAAGTCTGTGTTAGTATTAACCACGATGCACACAAACTTTAAATTTTGAGTATAAGTCCACATAGATTAATAGGTGTTCAAAAAGAAAGGAATTTGGATAATTTTATATTTATTATTAAAAATTGCAAAAAAAAAAAAAAAGAAAAGGAAAACTTAAATTTGATTGCATTTTAAATCTACCAAAATAACAAGAGAAGTGATAATTAGGGTAGTAATGTGTTCAGCATGTGATAAAATGTTAATTGTGGCGCTAAGACTGCAGTTAGGCTTTTTAATATGTTTAAGTTTTAATAAAACTTACAAAAAATGATTCTTCACATATTAAAACTTTATTTATGATAATAATATATGGTTGTTTAAATATTATAACATATAGCATTATTAAATGGAAAAGTCTGTAAATTTATCTATATTGTTGTTACTTTTGGCTTGATAAAAGTGTCACACAAAAAATCACATTTGTTGATTTGTATAGTTTCATTCTTATTTTGTAATTCAAATAGTATCCTGATTATACTTAAATGTACAATTAATTTGTTAGTTTAATCCCAGCTATTTGTAAATTAGTATTTTGTTTGATATAATCACATATTTAATTACAGTTTAATAGTTTATCAGTTTACACATATTTTAATTACTTTTGAATTAAAAACTTATTCCCGGGATAGTAGTAATATACTATGAAGATGTAAAATCAGATTTCTTAAATTTCATTATATTTTGCTTTGATGTTTTGTAAAGTGATTATGGTACAATATGCAAAATTATTCTGTTTTACTTTTTTTTCTTTAGAAAATATTTCGTTGTATAATCGTTCTGTATTTGTTATAAAATAAATTTATTCAGTTCTGTTGAATATTTCACATTAATAATGTTGTACACTAGGAATATTGTGTTTACACTACATATGTTCCTTCAGTTACAATGTTGCCTATTCAGGGCCGTATCTAGACCAAAATTTCGGGGGTGGGTGGGGGGGGGGAGGGTGCTACGAAAATATTTTTATATAATTATACACGCACACATATATATATATATATATATATATATATATATATATATATGTGTGTGTGTGTGTTCGTGCGTGCGTGTTATCATGAAATATATTTATTTATGAATGGTACACTAAAGCCTTGTAGTCAATTATTGTATATGCAACATTTGAACACCACAATAAAAACAAATAAAAAATAGTCGTTTTCATAGAATTCATAAAAGTTTTAATTTTCTATTCTTTTGTCAAAAATTGCAAAGAAATAAATTTATTCTGAATTTTGGTCCAGTTAATTCAAGCAGTTATGATTTCGCAGACATTTCAGGTGGGGAGGTGAACCCGGAAAACCCCCCTCAGATACGGCCCTGTGCCTATTAGAAAACATTATATGTCTTAATAAATAAAGAATAAAATTTCTATTAATATCAATTTATGCTCTTAATAATTAATATAAATGCTTTTTTTTTTTTTTTAAATAAAAAAGTGCATAAGCAAAAAAAATTAAAAAATTAGGTTTCCTTCCATTTTTTTTTTTATTCCTCTTAATTTATTTATTTTCCTTTACCTTTTTTAACACCCATGCATAGATCGTAGAAAAAAGTAATAATTCTTCAGCTATAATTTATTGTGACAGCTGCCAGTTTTAGTTGATAAACCGTAATTTTTAAATTAAAATAATGCGTGAAAAAACTCAAGAAAATTGAAATAAAATATAATTTAATTATTTTAAAATAACGCCTTTTGCAAAAAAAATTTCAGTAGATATTAAATTCCAATTTATTTCTTTTTTCAAGTGATTTAACAAACCCGCCCTAAAACAAAACTCATAAATTTTGTTGTTATTGTTCTTGGTAACAACCAGATGCGATAGCAACGCACGCATTTTTAAATGGTACGCGTTTGCACCTGTAATTATTTATACGCAAGTTAACGCGTAAACAGATAGAACAAGCTAGATTACAAAATTACACGTGTAAAAGTATCTACATTAAAATAGGTAAACAATTTGGAAGAATAACACTAACATATATATATATATATATATATATATATATATACATATATATATATATAAATTATTTATACGATAAACATACGCATTATTTATATCGGTACAAAAAGAGAAAAAAAAAGGCTGAAGTAAACTGCATCGACTATACCATTGATACGTATGTTTCAGCGCTCACATGTGGTAAATCGGGCTTCACAACTGGATGACCTTCTTTGTCGACGATGCTGTCGTATGGTAATGTGTAGATGCACTTGAAACCGAGTCGACTGGCTGCTTTCGCCGTAAAATGACTCGTACAATCAACTTTTATCAAAGCAAAATTATTATTTTTCGCCACCTCCCTATATTAAAGAAGAAAAATAACAATATCATCGGTATTCTTATTTTATAAAGTGAGCCACTTGTTTTTAACAATTTTTGAAGCGTTTTTTAGACTTTTGTGAACGAAATGCTTTACGCTACTTTCAAGATAGCTTATTTTTTTTTTGAAATTTAAATTTAAATTTTATTTATCGTTTCTGTTAGTGTCATAATTTCGGAATTCGACCATTTTCAGAGTCTACGGTTTTAAAAAGTATAGAAAGTTGTTGTTTTTTTAATTTTGTAAAATTAATTCTAAACTGTGAAGAAATTCATTTATTTGGATTAAAATGATAAAATTAGTTGAAACAAATTCATCGAATAAACATAGCAAAATTAATGAATATAAATATCACTGCATTAATTACAACTATAAAATAAAAATTTATTTTTGTTAGTTGTACGTTTTTGTTTATTTATTTATTTATTTTTTTGGTCAATTAATGATTTATTATCGTATATCGCAATTTAAAGTAGCGTCCAGTAGTTCCTGTTCTGATTAAATCTGGGATAATTCTGAACGAATTCGATTTGATATATATTATAGCGTGTGTGTAATATTTTCTTATATGTGAGCATCATTTATTTATATTTCTCTTCGATAATTACGAAGTCTTTTAATCGAAACTGATTTCGGAAGTGTTATCAAACATGGCAGATTCCTCTAATCTGTTAAACGTGCGATTTATTTATTTTTTTCCCTTTTCTTTTAATGCGAAAGAATCAGTCATATTTGTACGAACCTATCAACAAATTAATGTAAATATACGAATTTTTAATTGAAAAATTCCGTTTACGAGTTAAAATAATCCTGTAGTTTTCGAAATGTTAAGAAGTATAAAAAAAAAAAAAAAAAGTAAAACTTAATAAAAGTCGGTGACATTACAAATTTATTATGTTTTAAACACATACATATTTACCGATTTTTTACTCAAAATTGTAAAATATAACAAAATGTATTAGAACTTCTTGCTATAGAAGAAATTTTGAAAATTACGTTACTATTTCATCATTTGATAAAAAGTTCAGCATGTTTGTTATTAAGAAGTTTTACATATGTATCTGTTGATTTCTTTACGGTATAAATAGTTTTAATGATAAATCGGTAATCAAACAAGACTTTATTTTCTCTTTCGGCAAATAGATAAACTACTATCGTATTATTTTCCAACAGTGAAAACAGATGGCGCTACAAAACTTTAAAAAGTAAAAGTAAAACTATTAGTTTCCGGAAAAGACATACCATAATTGAATGAATGGCTTAAAGCTGTTTAAAATTACGTTTTCCCGTAATAAAATATAGCGTACCGGTGGTATAAGGGAGTTCCGGTTTATGTTTCAGATGTGCAAGTGGGTGTGCGTGTGTATCCACTATTCACTGATAGAAAGGGCGTGTCACTTCTTCACCTTGACTTCGATATTTTTTTTAAAACTATATTACAAATATGTTAATCTTAATTGTTATTTTTACGTCGAGTGAAGTAAAGCAAAATAAAAACAGAGCGAACAACCGGTATGCTAAAACAATTCTTCCTAAATTAACTATTCGAATTTTAAACTTTTTTTTTTGGTCCTTTTGGATAAATGCTTTCTAAATAGAATGAATCTATTTTTAAATTTTCTTCTTCTTTCCGTATCCGAATCGCGTGATATTTCGTTATTATCCCACGCTTCTGTCGGTCGAATGACGCAGCTTCCCAGTGGTGATTCAATCAAATTTATCGTGTAAATTATGCTAGTTTTCGAAAACTGGTAGAAGGTAAAACCGTCAGAAATCAAAGTTAGAAAAATGAATATTTTAAAGATTGTATTTCGAAAAATTTTGATTCTTTTTCTTATTCCAGTATCGAAAAATTAAAAAGTTAGTATAAAATTAATTCCACGCGAGTATTTCGTTAAAAATACTACTTTTACTCTTAAAACACGTTCTTTGGAAATGGCTGAGTTTATTTGTTCGTTTTTGACGTTTCGAAACCATCTTATCGTTATCAAAAAAATAATTGTTGTGCTGTGATCATAGACAGGCCTTCTCTTGGAAGCACTAAGTGAAAAATAGAATACCGAAATCACACAAAGGCGCTTGAAAAGGAGCCAAAAATTACCTCACTTCAGTCTTTTTAACTTCAAAAACACGGCCTTGTTTGGATGCTCCATGAAGCACTGAATAGAAAGGTTCAGTCACCGTGTTCCGACATTAAATTCATTTTGGGAATCCTTTGATGTTTTTTGTATTTGATAAAAGACCAAAAACTGACGTAATACATTTTTTGCTGGTTTCGTGATTTAACTATCCCCAGTAATGTAAATATGTGTGAAAGCAGTTTTGCTGCATTGGTAATCAGCAAATCTGCCTATTTAAGTAAAACTGGTCGTATAAGTTTTTCATTTATTTACTATTTCTAATTTTTAAGGTTGTAATTTCGTCTAAAACGCTTTTTATGTCCTATTTCATTTCTTCTATGCGAATTTTGAGAAACCTCAATGTCTTATTGAAGTTGTATTAGCACCTAATAGGAGAGCTCTCCAAACAAGCGATCAAACAATGAAGTTGAAAACTACTATTGTGATAAAGGAAGAATAAACATTTTAGACCGGACATAGTTTCAAGCTATAGTGCACTATTGAATGGTGTGCAATAGTATTGATTGCTTACGTGTTAAAACAATAAAATTTTATTCCATTTTAAAGTAAGACATAACTAAATTCGAACAAGGTCTGTAATATCGAAGTTGCTACAAATAATGAATTATTAATATGAATTAACAATTTCTGGCTGTTATTTCATAAGTGATAGAAAAACTCACGTTTCGAACAGTTACTATAGTGAAAAAACTCAATTGATCTTTTATATATACATATATATCTTATGGCACGGCCCAAACGTTTTTAGATTTTTAGTTGTTTTATTTCGTAAATTTTTAAAAAAGACTACAGCGTTCACATATCGTTTATTTCAAAAAAAGAAACAGAATATGTATACGCCAATTAAAAAAGTGAAATTTGGATTAAAATATCTCACAAATTAAAATTATTAGCATCATAATATATGTGAGAGGAATATGTTGAATTATTTTTGAAATGAGAAATTGAAAATACTTCTTCCATTAAATTTACGTTTGGAATGGTCAAATCGGTGTCTTTCTCAAAGTATAAACAATAATGTCGATTAAAAAATAAAAATCAATTTTATAGTTATCACAGGACGGTCTGTAGAATTTTTTAAAACTTACTTTTTACTTTTTTAAAAATTTGGATCTTTTAATTTTATAATTTTTGGGGTTTCATAGTTTTCCTATAATCTAATGAAGAAAATACGTTGATTAAAAAAAAATGAACTTCGCAGCTATTATAAATCGTGCTCTATGATTTTTGGCCTTGCAACTTTATAAGACAGATTGATCTTATATTGTACCGTGATATATACAATGATTTCAACGATTTTGATAAAATACAAGAATTAGGAGGTTTTCAAGGTCTAGAAATTGATTGGCCAAAGAAAATTCTACTAAATGAGAAATTTTAAAAGGTGTTAATTTTAGTAATTATGTTATTTTTAAAGGTTATTAAAAAGTTAAACACGTAGGACTTACGTTATAGAATTATACAGATGATAGTTTGTAAGTTCTGGCTTTTGAATTTTGAATTTGTTTTTATTCTTTAATGCAACGTATACAAAAATGTTGCTTTCGTGTACATATTACTGCTAAATGTTTGATTAATTGTGAAGCTTATTATTGACCGATTTACAAGTTAATAGATCTGTCTGCGCGTTAATATACATATATGTTATTAAATGAACAATTCTTGCACAGATGCAATTCGTTTACATATTTTTAAAAAAGTTACCGATAATCTTTTTGGCTTTACTTTTAATGATGTTCGAAATATACATGTAAAATATATAAATATAAACTGATGAACAGAATTTTAATATATTAATTATGTTAATTTTAAGAATATGTAAATATATTTTATCTCAAAATTTTTCCCGTTTGTGTGTTTGAAATCGCTAATGATTCAAGTATAAATTTGTTAGTCTTGCTTTTCGAGCAAAAAAAAAAGTAAATAAAGAAATAAGAAATTAATAAATAGAGTTAATTTAACTAAAAAAATATTACCTACTATTGAGTAAGATGAAAAAATTAAAAAATAATGAATTATAGGAATACTAAAGGAAGTTGCCGACAGATTATAACCGAACTGAATCCATTAGTAGGTATTATAAATTAAAAAAACAAATATATATATATATATATATATATGTACTATCAAAGGCGCACTCAGGTTTTTTTTTTGGTCGGGGCTAGAATTTAGAAGATGAGTTAGGGGGTGGTAACTCGATACCTCGACTAAGTACCTATCTATTTCCGTGGTTTGTAAATTAAAATAAAAAAAATAAAAAAAAAAATACAAAATTAACGAATATTATTTTTAAAAAAATTACAAAGCTGACAAATTTTATTTAAAAAAACAAAATAATAATAATAGAAACGTAACACTATGTTTGTAATAAGCACAAATTAGACAAGTATACGAATTTTATTTAAAAAAAATTAACTAAAAGTATATAACATTATACTTGTAATATAAGTAAAAAGTAAATATGTATGTTTAAAAAAAAAAGAAAAAATAAGTAAAACAAAACATTACAAAACGAAATTAAGATTTCGAAGATTTTTTGGGAGGAGCAATGGCCCCGTGGCACCCCCCTTGAGTGCGCCAATGTGTACTATAACGTAAAAATTTTTGTATTTTAATATGCTGATTATGCATTCGAGGAATGCTAAATGCAACGTTAAGATAGATTTATTTTTCCTCAGATCTGTAGTAGCACAGACTTTAAATCTGAAGACGTGAAATTTATTTAATTTCATTTATTTTAGATTGAAATTATTATTATTATTAAATCAGAGATTTCAGTTGCATTTTTAGCGGATTATATTAATTCAATTTTCAAAAATCTTTCTACATCGGTCGACCGGTAAAAAAACAATTCCCGCGTTAGTAAAATTATTACGCGATCATAAATTAAAGAAATATAAATAATACAACAGTTGCGGCTAGACTGATGCGATATACACATAGATGAATAAAGCATTCACTGACAATACAGATCTGGACGTTCGGTTCTGGGAAAATTACGACTAATCAAACTACGACGATACATTTTTTTGTAACTTCGCTTTTGCGTTAATTTAAGTTAATTCTGTAGCAACACGAACGATGTAAAAGATGTTATTAATGATTCAAATGTTCGTTATTTAGAATTTGGCCGTTTACTGAAGTATTTAAGTCCACTGACTCTGGAAAGCAATTAGCCAGAAACTACTTTTTTTATAGCAACCAACTATTCGGCTATGGTTTTTTTGTTAACTTTTTCGTCAGCCCCACTACCGTGATCAGCCAATGTCTATTTTCTGCTCTGATCTACGATTGTGTGCAACCTTTTCATCTTCGACGTGAGACCAGAGCTATCAACCTCTAACGGACAACTAACACTCTTGCTCAACACACTCTAATTTGTTTAATAGTTTTATTTAATCATGTATTTATTTTTCTTTATTTCATATATATATATTGAGACGGATTCGGCAGCTGTAGCATTTTAATTACGTTTTATACGGTTTCTGATAATGCTGTCCGAGGTAGAAATTATAATTTCGATTTAATTCATTTTACATTTCGGGTTTTTCTCGGGCAGCATAAATGACGGTGAATTGCGATCGGAGAAGATATTTCGACCGAGAAGCCTGGTTATTCCGGACGCAGCCGTTCTGTCGGCTGTGTTGCGGGGGTGAACTGGTTGCGCGGGGAAATCGCGGTCGCGTTTACCGTCGAAACGTATAAGTACGGAGCGTGTAGCTACGAGAGTCGCGAGAGAATTGGTGAAATCCCGAAGAGACAGGGTAGCAGCCGATTTAAAATACGTATAATTATAAGAATGTTCTAGAAAAATCGGCGTGCGTATTAATTGATAAGGTACGGGGTAATTTTCAGCGATTCGACTATATCGTTTGGAATAGCCCATCGTGTACCGAAAAATCTTCGTTCGTGCTAGAGAAACGGTAAATCGATAATCAGATTCAATTCAGTTGTTAACGAGATCAATTCGGGAGTACACGCGAGTCGGTTGACACGAGTCGGTAATGATTCGTGGTCGTTTATTTTAATCGTTGTCGGAAGAGCACGCCGTCACGTGTATCTTTTTAGCCCTAGTCATAATTAATGTCCGCTCCGTAATTTTCACCAGAATTTCGTTTTTGTAATTGTACTGTGAAAATTTGTTGCATTTGTGTTTTTTTTTTTTCTATATTCAAATACACGCGTTTCATGGAAATAGGTTTCGTTATTGGACACGTGGTTACCCCGTGATATCTCCACCGGGAGAGATACCGCCATCGAACGGCGGATTTCGCGAGTCATTTTTTTGTTATATTTATTTTTTTCTTATGATTAAAAGCCTAAAGCTCTGCTAGGCCGAGCTTTCCGGTAATAGCAAACCGGTAATTTTTGCTATTGGCGCCCGCAATAATAGTTTTCGATATATTTTTTTATATATTTTTTTTCTTGATAATATTTTAATCCATCCTCATCTGAAAATCTCCAAGAAGGAAGAAAATCGATTCATATCAATATATATATACTAGGGGATTGGTCTTGCCGGCCGCTTCATTCCTTCGGACTTTAAATTATTTTACTTTGTAAGTTTTTATAAAGACTGCAGCGTTCACATATATTTTGAATACGTCAATCAAAAAAGTGAAGTTTAGATTGAAATATCTGAAACCGCTTTTAACAATGATTGGAATCGGGTATACCAAAAACTCCCAATACGGCGATTTTGTAACTAGAAATGGACGGAGTAAAAAATAGAGCAAAAGCCACATCGAAAATGCACTTACAGCACGCGTGAGATTGAATCTACGTGTCAGCACTCGCTGTAACAATCCTGTACGAATCAGTGGAAGTAGAGAACTGCTGGGCACTCTCATTAAGGTAGAGATGCTAAACAAAGTTGAAATCTGCCTAGGCAGTAAAATTTCTCGGCTCGAGGCTGATCATTGTAATCAACTATCGTTAATACCGTGGATAGTTGGTTAGGCAAGGGTGTTTCATTTAGGTAGAACCTGGTTCGAATTTTGCTGCCGTAGATTGCAAATATACAAAAAAATTGGTAGAATTCGATCAAACTAAACATTAACTCCCATCAGTTACGACATCGGCTATGGTGACAAATCGATTACACGAAAATTTTGCAATTATTCCTTGCAGCGATTAAGCGACACAAATTTAACTTCAAAAAACTTCTGCAAATAAATTTAATAAAAAAAAAAAAAAACAGTCCCTTGTTCTTTTCCATAATAAAATAAAATATGTATAGAATAGAACATATAGAATGTTAAGCCATGTTCTTTTTCAGTTGTTGCAACGTGTTAAATGCTTATTGTAAACTTAATGAAAGTGATGTACCTAAACCTCTGGTACAAGTTATTACAAAAAGTGTATAAGAAAATGGCCGTAACTGTTCGTCTGGCTATAATGAAAAATAAAAAATTACAAATTTCTTCAAAAATAACGAAAAAATAAACTTCCTCTTTTTTACACTTGTTTTATACTGATTTAAATTCTACTTTTTCACGATGATACTTTCATGCATAAAGAAAAAAAATTAACTTTCGAATTTATTAACAGAATCATATGCAGCTGTGACTATAAATAAATGATTAAATTGTTTTATCGGTAAGAAAAATTATTTTTCAAAATATTTTATAAAAGTTTTATAGCGGACGGTAACTTTTCAGTAACAGTAAATCTTGTACATTGAAAAATCAAAATACTTGATTTAATATCGGACATAATTACAAACCGGTTACAACAACCAGATTATTCACCCCCTTCAAAGTCGTTATAACCAGTTTTCAGTATGTTCACACACTCACCCCCCCCACACATACACACATACATATGATTTCACGTTAATTGAATTTTAAATAGAAATATTACGGTGTTTATAAGTATCTTGGTGCCTTCATACGAATTTGAAGTAAACAATTTCCGTACATTTTTTCAAACTGTTTACAAAACATATCACTAATAATATATTCTTAATAACGTTAATGAGTGAATTATTATAGGCCCCCTACACAAAAAAAAAACAAAAAAAAAAAACAAACAAAACGAGGAAACCAAAAATCCTTTATTATTAACTTTTGATATGTACTACCCTTTCCCCTGGGATTAAATACTTTTGGTTGCCAATTAAAATGATAAACTAATCGATTTATTAAATTTAAAATCAACACAAGCACAGCATATAGAATATTGCGTACTGATTTAATTTTTGCTAGACAGTTCGAGAAACTTTATGTAATTTCGGGTAATTCATTACCGTTTATGTAAGTTCAGTGTTGCGTTCAATTTAATATTTGCAGTAATTTTTCTTAAGAACACATGTTTATGATTCGAATGCTTTCGTTTGTAGAGAAAAAAAAACAAGGGAAATATTTTAGTCATTTAAATTTTTATAGTCTAAACTAAATCTAAATTAGAAAAATGGTTTTACTGTAAATTACCATGTTTTACGAAAATTCGTATATTTACAACGCTCAACGATTCGGCCGGCTTACACTAACCATCATCAGATTCGCCTCTGATGATGGTCAGAGTAAGCGGGCCGAAAAGTTAAACGTTGTAAATATACGAATTTTCATAAAACATGGTGTTTACAGTAAATCATTTTTGCAATTAAATTCATCATGTAAGTCTAAAATGTTTAAATCTAAATTATTTCACTTATTTCGTTTAAAATTTATAAACGTGTTTTTTGCATCTAATTACAAAGAATAATTTTTAAGCAGACTTTTACTGTAATTTTATCGTACAGGTAACTTTTTTAATATTAAATCGAAGTTTTATAAAAAAATTTAACCGGATACATTTGTTCGAAAAAGATAATATTTTTCTTTTTAAATTACTGTTGAGTAATTACTATTGTATCCGTTTATCGAAACTGATACAAAAAGTATCATAGATTATTTTCTATTACTCGCTAAAAAATTTTAAGCAAATACAGTTGCGGTCACTTAAAGTTAACTCTTGCTTTTGAATTAACATGATCCAATAGAATATTGAATATTGCATTATATGCTCACTGATATAATTCCGGTTTCGCAGAGAGAATATAAGTAATTATCGTGGAATTGATAATTTTACATAATCAAGATTATATTTTAAAAATTCGAGTATTGACTGAAATTAATATATAAGAAATACGATTAAATTTTAAAACTTTACAACGTTTCATACATTGAAAAATCCGAAAGTATAATTTTTGTAATTAATTCCTACATACATGTAGTATTTTGCAACTTTATTCAGTTGACTAATGTGCTGGACAGTCATCTGATCTATATTCACCGGTTTCCTACTTCTTCTGTGTATCATCGCGCACTTTACAAATACAGTAAAACCCCAATTATCCGTGTTAATTGGGGATTCATTATGCACGAATACGGGAAAACACGGTTAACCCGGCGTCGGGCGTTGCGCGAGTTTTTATGTATCCCGAGTCTTGCAACCCACGTAATATGCGTGGGTCGGGAGGCTCTTCACTCCATTTCATATTATGAAATGATAGCTGACCATCTAACATTGCAATTGTATAATTTTCTGTATTATTTTGTTTTGCTTTATAATAAATACGTATAATAGTATACTGTATATGAAATGATAAATTTTTTAGCGAGAAGGAAATTTGATTATTTAGACTAATTTAATTAAGTGTAAATACTTTACATACAGAAGATTTATAAAATTTAAAATTTTTATTCATTTTAAACATGCTGTATCAATGACAAGACGAAGAAATAAGGACACAAAGTAGAGTAGAAACAAAAATGAAATGTACAGAAAAAGAAGTGTTATACAAAGGAATAGAATAACTTAGACTAGATATTAATTTTTATTAAAAAAGTCAGTCAGTTTCTTCTGTCTGTCCAGAATCTCTTTCTTCTCTTTGCCGTATCTTGGTCTGGAAATTTTCTAACCCATAGAATGTCTGTGATCTGTCTGCTGCTCGAAATAAGTGATCACAGTCTGCATACGGATCTAACGCAGTTTTACAGCTTACTGGCTGTTCTGGTACTCTAGTATTTTGACTTCCTGTTCATTTTTCGATTTTTTTGAAACCGCATTGATTTCATTTAAAATTTCTTCATCAGTAAAAATACGCTTAAGTAGGATCGATTTCATAATTATCTATCCACTCCTTCATATTTTCATCATCAACATGTTCAAATTCCTTCCCATCATAATTCGGAACCTTTTTTGCAGGAAGCACGCGAGTTTAAAGAGATGCACGGTTAATCCGCCAACCGGTTAAAACACACACGGATAATCGCGGTTTTACTGTATAGTTAATTCTAATTTCTTTCTTTTTTTCTTTTTTTTAAGGTGTTTTAGAGTCATTAATCATTTTGTAGTAAACGATAATGTTGTCCATCTTTTCCGGTATTATAACATTGTTTATATATAAAGAAAACCTTCTTCGCAGGATAAACGGCGTCACGTTAATGTTTTAAAAAAAGAGTAAGAATGTTATTAGTATCTTCATAAGAACTGTGATAAGAAAAAAAAAGAAGAAAAATGTAAATAGTCAAAATACGAAAAAGAAAAAAAATATGAAAAATTAAAATTTACTTGCACGTGTCAATACAATTAATCAGTGTTGTTCAAAACTACAGCGAGTTTGGTTCGAATTTATTTCTTTTTTATGCTAATTTCTATTATAAATTATTTACATTTCGTGCGTATAAATTGGCGACACTGGTGATGGATGAAATATCTTTGGATCAATATAAACTATGAATTAAATTAAATGCAAGCAAAATTCAAAACGATACACAAATATAATTTGAAATTAATTTTCTGTCTGGATTTATTGATATAAATTACTTCGCCTTAAAAAATATATTATTGGTTTGTTCTTAAATTGTTTTTTCGTTTTTTTTTTTTTTTTTTTATGAGCACGCATTTATTGTTAATTCATTCACTCAATTAATAATCTCGATTGTATTTGTAATCGACGTCAGAAACATTTTCTACGATTATAATTCGAAATAGGTATTGTATCAGTTCGCATAATTTCGTTACTAATCATTTACGTGTATTTGTAGGTAAGTAATAAAAAAGCTCTATATGTATATACATGGGCGTCATCAAGGGGGCAGGGCCGTTGCCCTCTCCTGGAGCCTCGAAACTTTTTAATCAACGGGCTATAATGATTCATAGGCGCGTAATCATGGACAATTTGGAAGACTTTTATAATAAAGTAGTAGAACAGTTTGCCAGAAACCCATGAAAATTATGTTTTAATTAAGATTTTGTTCTTGTTTAATAAAATATTAGGCCTTTACAAATTATAAATTTTATTTTTCTATAACTCATATGCTCTTTCTATCACTCACCCCCCCTCCCCGACTCATCAGTTGGACACTCATATTGCCCCCCCCTTGTGTATATATATAATAGATAAATGTATTTAGACCAACATTTCGGGAGGGATTACGAAAATATTTTTATTAATATATTACCCATGGATTTAATTACAGCTAATATTTAATACTGTTTTCTAGTAAAACTATTAATGTTACTTTTTTATTTTATTTTAAACTCAACTGTTGTCGATCTTTTGCCTTTCTTATTTATTTTTAATTTTTATTTCGTAATGTAAATGAAAATAGTTCAATGAGAAATATATATATTTAAACTTGCTCACGAACAAAGAATTCGGGTCGGATTACTAACAAAAATAAAAAAGAAGTAAAGTCTAATAAAAATACTATCTTTCTTATTATTTCTAAACTACCATTTTAGATAGAATTTTATTTTTTTTTTATTTTTCACCTAAAAATAAAACAAAATTTAAATTAAATTGTAATATTAAGTATTTTTAAAACATTTTTAAATTTCTAAAGAGGTCGTTGTTTGATTATCTGGTATTTCTCAAATCTACTGTCTACTGTAGAAGATTTTACGTAATTATATAATTTCCCCTTCCAAAATGTTCTTCTCTACCGGCCCCTGTAAATAGTACACTAAAGCCTTGTAGTCAATTATTGTATATGCAATATTTGAACACTACAATAAAAGCAAATAAAAAATAGTCGTTTCCATAGAATTCATAAAAATTTTAATTTTTTTTTTCTTTTGTCAAAAATTGAAAAGAAATAAATTTATTCTTATTCTGAATTTAAGTCCACTTAATTCAAACAGTTATTATTTCGCAGACATTTGTGGGGGGAGGGCGCAGAGCCGGATTAACCATATCGGGGCCCCTAGGCAATGCACGTCTCAGGGCTTCCTTACCCTTTTACATTTTTGAGCTCTTCGAGCTCAAAAATCTGATAACTGTTTGATAAAATACTTTTTCGAAAATTTTGAATTGCGATATCTCTTGAACAAATCAACCGATCGAAATGTGGTTTGCAGCATTCCACGCAGTTTTCAAACATAAAAAGGTGGACTATTATAAAAACAATTCAATAAGAAATTTCAAAGTTTTTTTTTAGAAAACACTTTTTTGAAAATTTTTCGTCAATGATATCTCTCGAACGAATCAACCGATTGAAATGCGGTTTACGGCATTCGACGTATTTTTTTTTTTGAAAATAGAGCTAATTAGTTTTTGGGGTTGATCGGTACAAGAGTCTTTTTTTTTTAAATATATTTATTTATTGTCGCTCGACAATGGAGCCATTTGCGACGAATTTATTACATCTTAACAGTTAACTTATTTAGATACTATTATACATATTTACATGTTTTAGGTATGTTAGTACATTTTCACAATTTGATCTGTTGTTGTAAAGGAGTTCTGCTATAGGTTTTCCTACCATGTCGCAGGCTGCTCGCTGTGTTTCCCACTTTTTGCATGCAAAAAGAGGTGGTCTACCGAGAAAGTCTCTGCGCAGATTTCACAAATGGGCGCCGGCTCCTTGTCGAGGATGTACTTGCGGCTAAATGAGCAGTGCCCTATTATTAGTCTCGAAATAACTGTTTCGTCCTGTCTTTTTGGCCAATAGTTGGTTTCCCCGTCGGCAATTTCGTTTTTGATGCGGCGTAGTTTGTTTTTGATCGGAGAGATTCGATTCCACTCTTTTTTCCAAGTTGAGCGAGTCACCTTTCTGATATGTTTGGTTAAGGACGAGTACATTTTTTCGCGTGTCGGTTTAAGTCTGCTATGGTTTCTTGAAAGGTTGTGTGCCATGGTGGTAGTTCTCTTATGTCCTTTACGATGTCTGGTGTGCCAAAGTTAATGTTTTTAATTGTATTTAGGCATCGTATTCCCAATGGCTTCGGAGTTTTTGGGTATTTCTCGTATAATTGAATAAAGTTTGGCGAAATAGTTTTTTCGGAAGTAGGATTGGTTAAATTTGAAGTCATTTTTGTATAGTATTTCAGGGATGAGAAGATTCTTCTATGTTGCAATGGAAAGATGTTTGATTCTACGTGAAGGCCAGCAATTGGGCTGGTGTAAAATGCTCCTGTAATGAGTCTTAGAGCTGAATTTTGAACGGTGTTAAGTTTTTTCAGAACATGTTCTTTGGCACTACTGTAAATCACGGAGCCGTAGTCCAACTTGGAAAGAGTCAGCGCCGAGTAAAGGTTTTTTAGAGATTTTCTATCTGCACCCCATTTGGTATGAGAAACCATTTTTATCACGCTAAGAGATTTATGACACAGTTAGTTTTTAAGTCTTCTATGTGTTTTCCAAAAGATAATTTTCGATCTATTTCTAATCCTAAAATTTTTATGTTACCGAAACTTTGAATTAGCGTATTATTATTTAGGTGGACGTTACACAATCTGGAGGTTTAATTCGTTTTTTACTGAATGTGATTGCTTTTGTTTTATTCATTGAGAAGGATAGTCCATTTGATGAAGCCCAATCAAGCAGTTTGTTCGTTGTAGATTGTAAAGTGCTATTTAGATTATCTAAGCTTGAGGAAGTCATATAAATGACTAAGTCGTCAGCAAACAGTTCGTATTTGACTGGAGGATCTATGATTTTAGATATATCTGATATACCAATTATGAACAAAGTTGGACTAATTATAGAGCCCTGCGGTGTGCCATTTTCTTGTATTTTTGGGAGGGATAAGACATCTTGAATGTACAAGAGTCTAAAAGTTATTTCAAAAAAACTGTTTTTCGTTAATTTTACTTTTGAGATTTTTCAAAATTTACCTAGCCGAATCCGTTAAAATTTTCAGAAAATCTAAGTTTAGTGGAACCCTTTCGAATATCGTAAATCGATTTTCGATTGATCAAGCCGATCAAAAGTTATGAAAGGTTTACATACACACGCACACACACACACACACACACATACACATACATTAGGACACCATTGTAAAAATAATCAGTACAGCTTCCCGAGTCCTCAAAACATGTAGATTTAATGAAAACTTGGTTTTTGAAAATTGGGGTGAAAACAATATAATTTTTCGAATTCTTGAAAATTGTTAATTTTCTTAGCGGGACGTTAAAAATTGAAACAAACGAAAGAAAAATATGCGTATTTTTTTATTAAATCGTTTTGTAAAGTAAAATATGTTTAAATAATGTACTCTTCTAACCTTTTTTAGATACGAAATCGTTTAAAACATCTTCGAAGTTAACCTTTTCCGATATACATCATTTTCAATCGCCATTATCGCCAATGAATTTAAACGCTTCTGAGACATTGACGAACGAAGACAGTTTTTGATTAGTTTTGTTTTCGAAAAGTTACGTTCACCCCTAGCGTTTGTAATCATCAGACTTCTATATATCTGCAATGCTGCCATTACATTCGGGAAAGTTGGTTGTACCATATTACCAAAAGTCAATTTTATACGATTTCTCGGCAGGTACAATTATATCTTTACCGGTATCCTCTAATTGTGTAAGATGAAGTACTTGAACTACACCATCTCGTCTATAAATTCAGGCTCAATGTCCTCGGAATAATGTTTGCTGAACTTTGTCTAAGACTGTCTAGTTTCATCGTTGGACTTGGTCGAGAAATCTGTTAGAAATCCAAACAGAGAATTAATTTCCCGCTAAGCTACTAGTCGCCGCGACAATTCTGTACACAGCATATCTTTAGCCAGGGGCGGATCTACTCAAGATCTTTTTGGGCTGCAGCCCAGGGCCCCCAGCCTCCATGGAAAACAATAGGCGATTGATATTGTAGAATAAAAAAAATAATATCTAAAATTCAAAGATATATTTAACTCTAATTTTTCAAAATTATTTTTACGTAATATATATCATCCTGCTTCAGTATCTACTTTAAAGGGTTGACATTTAAACTAACTACGATAAAATATTTTTCAAAAGAAATATAGTACATATTACATATATATATATATATGTATATATATACTAGGTAAGTAAAAAGAATTATAAATCATGATTTTTTTGTTTTTATTTTATTTTTCAATACTAAATAAACCCTTTAATCGTTTTTTTTTTATTTTCAGAAAAATATCAAAATCTTATTTTGTAATATGTCTGCTAGAAAATATAAAAGTGGAGCTGAAAAACGAAAATTACAGTTAGATCGAGAAAAAGAAAGAAATAAATGTGCAAAAATTGAAACTTTTTAAAAATTAAAACATAAAGACGAGAATGAAATAGCTACAAATCCATTAACAAGCGAAAAGGAAAGGATCTTATCGGAAGAGAATCTAACCGAAGGGAGTAGAAAATCGCAAAACCAGGAAAAAAATACAAGTGATGAAAATGTACAAAATCTTGACTACCAGCAACGCTCTGTGAACGATATCGGTTTTCAGCAAGAGGACGGGAATACCGAGGCGCAAAGAAATTTAGAAAATTTTAAGCTTGAGTTTGAGAAATATGTTGACATGGGCTTGTGGCCGGTATTACTAATTAATAATTTTATTGATGACATTCTTTCACATGAAATGACTGACTCTCAAAATAAAGATCCGAAAAATAAATATTCAGCTTCAATAACAAAAATACAAAGAACGGAACAGATTATTTTCAAATAGTTATTTCATTAAGAAAATGAAAAATGTCCAATTACTGGAAAGATCTTGGTTACGTTATAACCAGGGTTGGTACTGTCTTTGGTTTGGCTTGCAAACTTTTTTCTAAAACCCCTTCTCAATAGACAACCGGATTTTCTGATTGGAAACATATAAGAACTTGTTTAGAAAATCGCGAAAATTCTAATGAACATAAGAATTCAATGTTAGTGTGGTTGACACAAAAAGAAAATAAGTCCGTTTTAGACAAGCAGCTTCAAAAGCAACTAAGGAAAGAAATAAAATATTATCACAATGTCCTAAAACGGGTTATTGAAGTGATAAAATTTTTGAGTATAAGGGGCTTAGCATTTAGAGGTTCTGAGGAAGTATTTGGTTCTTCACATAATGGTAATTTTATGGGTGCTCTGAAGCTATTGACCGAATTCGATGCATTCATTCGTGAACATATTGAACAATCGAGAGCTGCGACCAAAATCGATAATATCGTACTTATCAAAAGCAGTATGCGAGGAAGTAATTGAGATTATAAACAAACAGATAATTAAACAAATTATAACTCAAATAAATATTGACAACACAAAGTATTATTCAATTGTGATGGATTGAACCCCAGATCTGCCTCACAATGACCAACTTGCTATTGTATTACGATACTGTTTTCGGGGAGAAGTGTATGAAAGATTTGTATCGTTACAATTAGTAGTCATACTGGCTTACATTTATTTAATATTCTACAAGACTTTTTAGAAACAAATGAACTACTACTGGATAGTTTTAGGGGGCAGTCTTATGACAACGCTGCTAATATGGCGGGTTAGTAAAATGGTGTACAAGCACTACTACAACAAAAAAAATAAATCCGCGGATTATGTGCCGTGTGCTGCGCATTCCGATTAAGACCTAGTTGGTGAAGAATCTGTTAAGGTTGCAACCAAAATTGTGATCTTTTTTTGGAGCAGTGAAAAAAATATACGCATTCTTTTCTGCTTCGACCCATAGGGGTGGGAACTGTTAAATCGTGAAACAAAACTAAAATTTACGTTAAAAATTTTGTCAGACCAGATGGTCTTGCCACTATGACGCTGTCAAAGCTTTAAAAAATGATTACGATGACATTATGAAAATTTTCAAAAGTTTCAGCGAAAATGAGGATGAGAAAGTTGATTCTCGAAAAGAGGCACGAAATTTATTTAATAAACTGGCGAAACTCGATACTGAAATTTTGATTATTTTTTGGGAAGAAATTTTGGAGAGATTTAATTTAGTTAATAAAAAAATACACAGCCCTGGTTTAGATATTTGTGAAGGCAACAAGTTAATTGTGAACCTACCTGTTAATGGTTTTTGCAAAAATATTCGAATTAAATCATCTCAAAACCAGTAAATGCAGTTTAGTAAAGCTAAACGGCTGTGGTCCTTTTCTAACACACAAGCTTGTGCGATAGAAGTGCAATTTGCATAGACTTAGGTTAATGTTTTTAAAATGGCGTCGAATTGGGGGCAACGTCACATCACAGAAGCCATATTTGACAATGTTGCAAATTGTTTTTTATTGTTCATTTTTGCACATAATCTCCACTTTTCGGTCACTCACACAACGAAACCAGTTCACTACCTACTGTGCACAGGATCCCACGATTGATTCAGCGTCTTCGGCAAACAATGCAGCGTCCGCACGCTGCCCAAGAAAACCTGACAAATTAAATGATCGTCGCCTGGGAATTTTATTTTTTTACTAGCTCGGACAGCGAGATCGATTTTACTTTAAGAACAGGTAAAAACGTGATTTTTAATCCTTTTAGTCCAGATGGGTATATATGGTGGTATGCAAGTTTCCCTCAGTCTTCCGCGGATTGTTAAAGATTGTTTATTTTTTGATAATTTTTATATACTCATATAGTATTTTTTGGACAATTATAAATCTCAGGGTAAGGGAGTGGAGACTTGAAACGCCTTTTTCATTGAGCAGTAACGTTTTTTTTTATTCTCCTATTCTTTTTTTTTTTTTTTTTTTTTTTGTATAAAAAAAAGTGCATTCGAGTATTTTTATCTTATATGAAAGTACACACACTTTAAATTTTATTCTCACTCCTCCCTTTTCAACCATTTCCCGAATTTCCGTTAATTAATTAAACTTCTTATTTTGAGGTGTGTGAAGCATACAGGGCACCAAAGTCGTGTTCGCCAAATGGAAGAATTTGATCGAACATAATACATTACTTTTGCTTAGGATCCTTATCGCCGACGAAACGTGGATCCATTACTTAGATTTTGCCACCAAACTGGAAAACACTACAATGAAGTCCCTCGCATCGCTGCCAAGAAGAAAGTGAGACTTATGTTAATCACCTTTTTCGACGGAAAAAGGATGTGGTATGTTAACGTATTGTTGAACCCCCAGATTTAAGGGTAATTGTGTTTTACTACACAAAAGTTTTCACGATCTTGCGCTAACACGTCATGAAAAAAGGCCTAACCTCAAAAACAATTTCGTTTTGTACCGCGATAACACAAAATTACAGCACGCAGCGTTGTAGAATACGCAAAGAAAAACATATTTCATATTCTGCCTCATCCGCCATACAGTCGAAAGCTGGCACCATGCGATTTTTGACATGTGCGCAGTTTAAGACCATCCTACACGGTCGCAACTTCATAACCGATGGAGTAGTTGTCACAGTGACGCAGGTGCTTTTCAAGACAATACGTGAGGATGAATTCTTAAAAACGTTCGCTAAATGGCAAATTCGGACGTTTCATATTTTGAAAAAGATGTTTGATTACACTTGCTGGTAATAATTCCGAACAAAAAATTTGATCCGTTTCATTCATTCTTTTCCGCTATTAAAAATCTCGGAGAGTGTCGCATAAAAATACTTATTTGTTCTTACCGAACTGAGCTTGTCGAGTGTGTTCGGTCGATAGGTAATGTACCAAATATTCATCTTAGTATGTTTCCAGTCGATAGGTGGCGCTGCCTGTCGTCTGTACGGAATTTAGTCTCGCTTTCATTACGAGACAGCCGATATATTTTAAATTTAATCCTGTCACATATTGAATTGCCGGTAATTTGAGAATAGGCCTCAGATATTTGAAGAAAAAAGTCCATTCCAACAACGTTAGATACCGACAAATACGTTAACGAAATAATATAAATCTTCTTTGGGACTCCGACAATTCGTAGAGTGTAAAGAAAATTCGAAAACGAGAATTAATATTCTTCCCCCTGCCGGCCACGCATGCAAAAGCGTAATTTCTTTATTTCGAATAGGCAGCAAATCGAAATTACAAACGCACACTAATTTCCAAGTTAATTACGTTCGGATAAGGAGAAACTTTTGAGGAAAATTCAGTCCTCTCTCTATATAAAGACGTTGTGGAAAGCATCAATAGAGTTTCATCGTTCAGTTCACAGTACATTAAGAGTAATCGCTACGACCGAGAATAACAATAAAAATAATTGGATAAATTTTTCAAAATTCTCCTAATCGCATAGTGTATTTTTATCGGGTTTCTTCACTTTTTTTAATAAAAATTCGCGGAAAAATATTTTGTTTCTAGAAAAGTGTTCAATGCACAAAAAAAAAAAAAAAGAAAAAAAAATTGAAAAGAAAAAAAAACCTTAGGAAAGTAACTTTTTAGACTTACAAAATAATAATGCTCTTTAAAATTGTTGGGAAGTAACGGTGTCGTTTAAAGTCGTTTTGCTCAAAAAATAATTCCGAAATACGAAAGGAAATGTTTTTTTTTTTTTTTTTCCACTTATACGACTGAAAAATTATACGATTTTCAGTTTCTTCCAGTTTAATTAAAAAGCGCCGGCATCGTAATAGAAAATCGCTATTAGTATCTTTCAATTTTTATTCGTCAGAGAATATTCACGTTTGCGTCATAACTACTTTTTGCTTTATTCAGAAACCAGTTAAATTATTCAAATGTTCTATTAGGTTTCATGGAATTATTCTTACGTTTACAACTACAATCGCGTTCTTTTTATCTCCTTTAGAATATTTCGTATTCATCTCTTTTTTTCTAATATTCATTTTTTTAAATGTATTACAGTTATATGTTATTGCAGCGTCGATAATTAAACTTTCATTTTGTTTATTATTCACAAAAATTATATCTCGATTCATTGTATTCCATTGTTCTTTAATTAAAACAGGTTCTAAAAATAAAACTGAAATTCGTTATTCTTTAAAATTTTTTCTGTGTAGAATTTTTTGTAATTTGGAACTCGTTTGTTGACCGAGCTTTCTTTAACTACTAATCGCTGACGTATTTTGTCCGCGCGTTCGATTTTTTTCGAAAAACCGTTATTTCAGAGTGGTCTTTTTCTTGTGACTAAATTTTTGCGATTATAAGATGTTAAAATATTAAAATTGCTCTCGTCATATCGCGAATCGGGAGAAAATAGTCGATTTTTACTGTGCATTTTTTTTGTTTTTTGTTTTTTTATGTTTTTTATTTTCATCAGCTATCTATATTTCAGTTGGATTAATTCTGAAATTCTTTATTTAAGGATTCAGGATTTAACTAATCTCGGGAACCAAAAAAGAAAAAAAAACCCTTTTCATTACACAATATATATATATATATATATATATATATATATATATATATATATATATATGTGACGTTCGCTGAGAAAAGGGATTTGTGGTGCGAGAAGTGGTTTTTGAAAAAAGTGCGTTTAAAGTTTGCACGCAGGAACACTACCATGATGTACTCACGCTTAGACGCGGCCCTTTCGCAACTCCTTCTGCGCTTATGATGTTTAGCCGCGCCTTCGGTTCGCGCACAATGTGGCGCTAGTTTTGATTTATTTCGAAAATATTCGAATATTTATTGCGGCAGTGACGTCGCACTCTTGTCATTGTTTTTGCGACTTTATTTCTTTACCAAAATATTTTTGTAATTTTCGAACGCCGGTGTTAATTAAATGATGTAATTTTATTCTTTTTTTTTTTTTAAATTTTTGTTAATGTACTTGAATAAAAATGAATGCTACTGATGTATCTAACAAAGAAACAGAAGTGTTAAATGAAATTTATAACGATGACACTCACACTAACCATGATGAGTCGAAAGATGATGGTTGACTTAAACAGCTCTAATTTCGATATTGCAGAATCATTAGATTTGAACAGCTTTAATTTCAGTATTGCAGAATTCGATAGGTCGCTTGAAAATATAAATGAATCGGAAAATTTCGAATCGACGTATGGACAAAAAATTCTCCTTCTTGTTGTCCTAAAAAAAGGGCAATAAACTGATATCTAAAACAACTGTTCTTTCGAAAGCAGACAATTCTTTCAAGAGATGGGAAAAGCAGATCAAAATTTTTGATTTATTTAAGTCATCTACAATTTTTCATTGACAACGTTCATCCATGAAATCAATGTGAAATAGATACGGTAAAAGAGCCGTAAATGATATTAAACAATTACAAGT
Organism: Icerya purchasi; assembly: GCA_039619475.1. NCBI lineage: Eukaryota > Metazoa > Arthropoda > Insecta > Hemiptera > Monophlebidae > Icerya > Icerya purchasi. Next base: position 152,183,292 of record CM077116.1, on the reverse strand, counting down.
TATTTATGTATTTCATCCTGCGTACATGTGTAGAAAAATATTCTACTTCATTTGCAAAATCAAAATTAAACGTTATAAAAATTTAATCCAGCATTATGAAAACTTTGGCTATTGTAAGCGAAAACATGAACTAAGTGGGGTAAAATCGTTGAATTCATTGAAAATTTTGCGGATAATTTTGCTGTACCACTTCCCGGTAAAATGTCGAATTACAGAGATCACGAAGTGATGAAATTTCCATTAGAATTTGGTCATTCAAACGTTAATTGTTACGGAGATTTCAGATATCGTTAATCGATCCAGCTATAAAAAATTCAACGTTGCTGTGAACGCGAGCAAAATCGAATAGCGAATATGTGACAATTGTTCAAGAATTTTATCAACAGTGACCAGGATGCATTGTTGTGATTCCCCGTATTTTTACTCCTTAAATTTTAATTTTATCGCGTTATTAATTCGGTATTGCCCCCGTAATAGTTATCACAAAATATCACCATTTCCAGTTTGAAAAAGATGGATTACCTGTAAAAAATTTGTCGACTCGGAAGAAGAAAAATTTTACCTACATGTAAAGCGAAACACACTACCAGCAAACGATTTACCTCCGCCCTGATCAAACCTAGTGGTTTATCATCAGAAAGGAAGTGGTACTTGTACAATAATATCGTTTCTTCATGTACTGATCGAAAAAAAAAAAAAACGTAATTTCCTAGCTCCTAAACCTGACCAACCTAAGCCGAAAAAAGCAGTCGAATGCAGCGAATTGTAGAGGAGTCTGTGGCAAAGTTGAGAGAAAAGAGAAAGATGAAAACTGAAACTACAATCAAAAAAAGAAAAAAAACCGAAGCACCAGCGAAGAAAAAATAAAAAAAGCCAATACTCAAGAAATACCCGAAGCAAACAGAAAGTCATTAAAAATACCAAAAAATAATTTTACAATTTTTTAAAACTTTTAATGGTTTTCTGCTTTTTCTAAATTTTCTTTAGTTAGTTTTAAGACATTAAATAAGCGTTCGTGAAAAAAAACTATATATTACATCTTATTCTACACACTTTCAAGTATCAGGATCTGTGTTTAATTCAAAGCCCATATTTTCGCACCAGAAGTTCCTTTTCTCAGCGAATGCTATATGAATAAATGTAAATTTTAACTGCTATAGCTGCATAAAATGTGCCCTATTAAGCCGTTACGACTTAAAAAAATAAAAACAAATTTATATACACCACTTTACAAATGTCGTCGCATATTTTTGAAAACCGCTGAGGCAGATTTCATCGCTTTTATTGTACATTTATTAATTTGGATTTAACTTTTACCGTATAACAGTCGAAATATTAAAAGTAAAATTTGGATTTGTATTATGATTTTTTTTAATTTTCATTTATTTAACTTGTCTGATACGGGCATCGCAGCACAAGTAGTTATAGTGTTTTAATATGTTGCAACGAAATTTAGAGCCTCGTTCGAGCAAAACACTTCTGTCTAACTAAGGTACGATAGCGAAGGCGCTCACTTCCGAATAAATCGGCATCCAGAACAGCGGTTCCCCGTCGAAAAAATTATCAGGGTGGCCCTCCAACCGGAAAAACCGGGAAACCAAGAATAAGCCAGAAATTTTTCGTAAAACGGGAAAGAAATGTTTTTTTTTCTTCTTTTTTTTTTTTTAAACTTAAAATTACATTTTACGTCGTAATTTCTGCGATAAATTTTAAATCGGATTTGTATTATTTTTATTAAAATTAAAATTTGAAAATAATCACACCATTTTGCATAAAAAAGTGGCTGTTCGCGTTACCAATAATTATTACTTGTTCATTTTAAATAAAATTGATACCGATATGACTTTTAAATTAATTAATCATTTAGTTTTGTAATAATAAAAAAATTAAACAACGGATTTGTAACATGCTAAATTGCTTTTTATCTAAGTTGGTTAAATTTACGAGAAGGGGAATATGATTTTCTAATAGTATTTGAATATTAAAGCAAGACACTGTGTATATTTTGATTCATCTATGCGTGATTTTCGTATGTAAGTTTCGATTATATGCAGTTACAGATTGAGTTTTTTTAGTTTATCATGGACCTTAGAACTGGCAGGCTGTTTCAAAACAAAAATTCAAAAATTCTAACGCAGTTTCTGAAAACATTTAATAAGAAAAGCGAGGCGCAAGAAAATATTTCCGAAAGCGTAGTTGTTTATTTGATCGAAATGATTTACGTGATTTATAGATTAATTAAAATGTGGTAGATTTTTAGTTATTTCATTGATGGGTTCTTTATTTTAATTCTATTGAAGGTGCTTTAATTATTTATATAGAATGCAAATTTGGAAAACACGGTATGTTGTACTGCAGTTAAGAAACTAAGAGACGGGAACGAACATCAACGACCTTTGAAAAAAAGAAAATACAACGAATCTTATTTATCTTTCGGATTTGTACCTGTAGAAAACGCAGAGGAATAGGGGCAATGCCTTATTTGCAAATAACTTTTACCGAAAGAGTTCCTGATGCCAGTAAAGTTAAAACGGCATTCTGACACAAACCATGCAAATCTAAATGAAAAAATATCAATTTTTTTCGAAAACAAAAAGAATCACATCAAGCTGCAGTGTCCAACTTCAATGAATTTGTAAAAACCGATAACGAACATGCCACAGAAGCATCATTCCTCTTAAGCTGTAGGATTGCTCGATCTGGAAAACCGATATTCCAACAACACTGTCTCTGTCCAGATTTGTAAAATATCTGATCACATCGAAGGTGAGAATTGATAGACAGATTATTGAATCATTTTGATATGTTTGTAATCTAACCTTAATGAAAGTGCGGATGTTGCTGGACGGTCAATATTGCTTGTATTTGTGAGATACATATATTTTTGGCCCATCTATTGAAGAAGATTTGCTTCTCTGCATTCCTTCGGAAACCAACACAACTGAAGACGAAATGTTCAATGTAATAGATTTCTATATGAGGAAAGAAAACACTGATTGCAATCGTTGTATTGATGTGTGCAGTGATGAGGCTGCTGCAATGGTAGGAAAAATAAGAATTAAAAAAGTTTGCGCCAAAATGTAGCAGCAGTCATTGCATTCTGCATCGACATGCTCTTGTGATGAAGAGAATTCCATCATCATTAAAGAAAAGTTTTGGATGAAGCTGTAAAGATGGTAAACTACATTAAATCCCATTCTCTTCTTCAATCAAGATTGTTCAAAACAGTGTATGAATAATTAGATGGTCAGTGTGAATTGGTCATCCTTCACACAGAAGTCCAATGGCTTTCCAGAGGCAAAATTTTAGAATACATTATATGAACTTCGAGACGAGCCGAAGATTTTTCAAATGTGGCAAAATGTGTCGGAATCTGTGAAAGTTTTCGATGTTTTGCACGATGAACAATGGCTTATGAAATTCGCCGAAATCTTTGGAAAACTTAACAAGGTCACTGCATCGTTACAAGGAAAAGCAGCAACCACATTTACTGCGAACTCTAAAACGGAAACTAAATTTCTGGATTTCTTGCATGGAAAAAAACATAATCAAATGTTTTCCACTTATATATGAAATTCCACAAGAAAACACGGTAGAATTACCAAGTGGAATTCAAAATATCATTAGTGAACATTCGGCGAACCTGTTAAAATCTTTGTCAGAATACCTCCCGATTACCGATAATGACATCGACCGGGTACAAAATCCATTTTTCAATAAAGATAAATCTGAAACTTTATCAATACTGGAATATGAATCATCCATTGATATCCAGAGTTCAACCGCTTTAAAATACACATTTAAATCAGTGTCACTCAACAAGTTTTGGGTTAGTATTAAAAATGAATTGCCTGAAGTAGCCAAGAAGGCTATTTTAACTCTGCTCCCTTTTATACCTGCATGTACATGTGAAACAGGCTTTTCAGCTTATACCGAAAAATTACTTCGGATGTACGCATACGACTGTCGGACATTAAACCAAATTTTAACACTATTTCTAGTAAAACAGTGGAACAATTTCATTTTTCACATTAATTTCTTTAACAATTTTTATTAAACATCTTTTATTTACATATTTGAAATTGCGATATTTTTATTATAAATTAATAGAATGTGGAATCGTAGTGAAAGTTGGAATTAAAAACGGAAACAATCGAATTTTATTTACATAGCAACAATTACTTGTTAAATTTTCATTTAGTACTGAGGGTTCCATAAAATAAAATTGATTTCATAAGGGTTCCGCGATCATAAAAGTTTGGAACCGGCCGGTCTAGACACGTAATTTATTAACAAAACACGTTCTGTCTAACTAAGCTACGATAGCGAAGGCTCACTTCCAAATAAATCGTCGCCGAGACACATAATCTGTCACGTATAGATATAAAAATTATCTTAATAATATATATAGAATTCTACAGCGCTTTTTATTCGAGCCTACATTACGGCCAAACCACTCGATCGACCATGCTTAGTTAAATAGCGGGGATATAGTTTACGTGTAGTCCCGGTGGGTGCGTTACAGACTCTCCGACAAGGAAGGGGTAAAACTCAAAATTTTCAAATTTTTCGTGTTAGAATTTGTTTTTAACATAGTTGTAACGGAAAACCTTACAAAGGAACTTAAAATCAAAATATCCAAATTATAACTTCATTCGTTCTTTCACCGGGTGATTTACGGATAATTTTCACATTATTTCGTAATCGTTGATGCATTATAATTCCGGATGATGTATTTAATTTTAGAATCTCGTACAAACATTACATTCAATATCGTGCTTGTAAAACTTTTTATTTAATGTACATTTGAAATATTTGTTGCTTGTAATACCACTTATTGACTTTTAAAATACTCGGTTACGTAATTTAATAACTATGTCGTGTATTAAATTTTAGAATATTATACTAACAAATGTCTGTCATAACGGAAAAATGGCTGCGGGCGAACGGGTAAATAGAGTTTATCGAATAAACTAGTACGAGACTGACGAAATGAGCAAATTGAAAGATGATAGCAGTGATAAAATATATGCGTATCTAAAAAGATGATAAATAAGCGGACGAAACCTCTTCTGGTAACAGCTAATTTATAAACGTAAAATTTCATACATAAATTTTTAAACGAAAAGGGTAAAAGCGTGAACTAAATAATTCTAAATTAACCGCAATAACAACATAAATAATAATGGAAAAAAGAAAGAAACACCGAAGCGCGTGTTATTCTCTACGCGCGTTTAAATTAAAAATTTCTTTTTTTTTTTGGGGGGGGGGGGGGATTACAGACATTAAGTGAAATTTTTGGAAGTTTCAGTGTGCGGCAGCCAGTTATCAGGTTCTACATGAGTAAAACACAGTTAACTAGTCAAGTAGATCACGGTAGCTGGCTAGTGAAACTTCTTTGCGGAGAATCGTCGAAATATTTTAAGGATAAAATTATAAAAATCAAAGATACTTTTATGACTCAAATGGTGTCGCGACAACTTTATATGGGCTTAGATTTGGTCGATCTCCTTTCCGATTTAGTTAATTTTTCTTCAAAACCGGGACGAGAACTGATATTGATTTTTGTTAAATCAGAAATGCTCTTCTATACCGGAATACTGTCGCGTAACTTAAACACCGACAGTTCCGGACAGGGTAATCGATGTAACTTATTTCAGTCGTGAGCATTGTGCCATTCGTATAGTGTAATTTTGTTAAATAAACTAAAATAAACAACGAAATAAAAGTTGAAATTTAAAAACTCTAGCCGATAGTTGCTGCGCATGGCACGTAAATTTAAATAAATAAACAAATAAATAAATAATGAAAAATAACACTAACTGCTCTTAAATGTGTTGCTTTGCGATCGCTGTTATTTTCTAAATTTTAACTTTTATTTTATCGTTTAAAAATTGTTATTAAATCGAACGTTTACTAATAAACTTATTTCGGTAGTTACTTTGAAACTTTCACTGTACCTAACGAGGCACGTTAAAATGAAATTTGTAAAAATATTTATAGCTGACTAGTATGTGAAATATATAATATATGTATATAACTTTTTTTTTTCGATTAATTACTTTTCTATCTGTACATTAGCGTTAAAAAATTAAAATGTCCGAATCTGCGCCCTAAGATTATCACTTGAAGAAAAAACGAAAAAGAAAAGGGGTAGCGTTATTAGCTCAGCATAAATATATGTAGCTAGATGAAAACTGAGAGTGTGGAAAAAAAGTGCGTTATGATTAGCAGCCTTATTTGAATCATTTTTAGAAGCTGGATGTTCGAGAGGGAAAACGATGATTACAATTAAAATTTAACGATCGGCTAGATAATACAGAATTATAGAGAATTATATAGAATTACCTGGTTTTATCAATTAGCGCTTTGCATAAACCTTTTCCTCTGTACTTGTTGTCGACGGAAATGATAAAAATATCCAAAATTTTGTCGACGTGTGGAAACTTCCCGAACACGTCCGATTTCTCCTTTAACGTATCGAGCACATGATGTATTCGGTCAGCTTTAATGTCGTTGTCTGTACTGGTTTCATCAATGATAAATTCGTTATTGTTCGTTTGATCTCTATTTATATTCGTTTTTATGTAGGGTCCATTCAAGCATACGCCTATTATTTTACCGGCTGAGTTGATTGCAGCTAAAGATAAGCCTGCAACAATGTCAGATTAAAGAAAATTCATTTATTTCTAGAATTGCGTACAAATATAATGTGCAAAATGCTAATAATACGGTCCAAAAACGACAAAAATATTCAATTAAAATGTGCAATAACTCACGAACGGTTTTACTTATTCATTTCGAAATATGAAACATAAATTATAATTAAAATTCTCTTTAAGACAATCTCTATAACTGTTTAAAGTAATCGATTACTCTGGGCGGTAAAGAACCCAAAAACCCGTCAAGAATATATAATATATATGATATAGTAGTTCATATATCCGTCTTGCTCGGGACCGGGCCTATGACGGACAATTGAATAGACGGATAACAGAAATTCCATTTCAAACGTGCACAATTACATATAGATTTTAAATAATTTGGGAAAGAAATGAAAAAAAATGTTTAATCGGATAACAATCAGAGGACGGTATTTTTATTTACAAATTTAATAAAACATAGTACGATATAGTGCAGAACCTAGAGCGCGATAGCCTAGTGATTACGCTTAGCTGCCAAATCAGATTGACTTGTTCCGGATCCAAGTCGCTCCCAGGTTTAGCCAACCTGAAATAATTGGGTACCAGAGAATTATCTAGGGGAAAGTAAAGGCGGCCGAGAGAAAGGAACTGACCCCCGTATTCTCCTTAGATCCATTAAGCTTAGTACATTATGATAAGCTTAATTTCACAATCCATGATACTTTATCAAGGGTATGGGACTTACTTTACTTACATACCAAGGTAATATGTCTTTACGTTAAATTGTTTACATGTTAAAAAAATCAATAATTTTCTTAAAAAATCACAAATTAGCAATTTTAACAGTGACGGATAAAAGAACTTTTACTGTAATACGGAATTTGAAACGACCTCAAAAGTCGTCCTTAAAAAATCCATAACTCATGACCAGATAAAAGTGAAATGCAAAATATTAAAACGCAGAGACTCTTTCATAAAATCAAAAAATTACTCACCCCTTTTTTGGATCAAAAACAGCAACAAAAAGGATGTTCACGTAATAGCCCAGGTAAAATAGTTGAGGAAACCAAAACGTATCGCTCAGACATATGTATAAAGAGGACTGTTTTATAGAAAAATTATAGCCGAGCTTACAATTTCACATTTAAACCCTAGGGACGCCGAAGACAGTTCGAAAGTGTTGAAAAAAATCTCCCCCCCCCCAGCATGTGATGTATCGATGGAAAGATCGCCATTTGTCGGAAATGAAATCGCGTTTTATTTTTTTTTCCGAAATTTTTGAAGAAAAAAATGACGTGGTGTCCTCTCTTTGCGAAGCGAGAAAAATTTGGAACAAGGTTAAAAATACACGCATCCCCGTATATTTCTCGAGTTTGGAACATCTGGGTTTCCAACTTTAAAATTAGGCTCTTGGGACGCTGAAAGTTCGAAATTATTGAAAAAAATATTTTCTTTTCTTATGTTATGTAATATAACGGTGAAATGATTGCTATTTGTTCGGAACAAAACGGTATTTCATTTCCTTAATGGAAATTTCAAAGTTAAAAACAATTCAAAAAAGCGCGAAAAATGATGTGTTTCTCTCTCTTTGCGGCACGAAAAATCAGAGATTTCTTTATATTTAGGATTATATAAATGTTAATTTTAACTTAACATACGGAATCTTCAGTGCATGAAACATCATGCTTGATTGACCTTGTTTTCTATAATTGCACATGCCGAAATTTAATAAAAAAAAATATAAGAGTAGCGATTGGTAAGGAAAATTGTCAATGGGAAAGAGTATTAAACGCGAGGTTCATCGTACAAGTGCAAGAGAGTGTTCTAGCATTTTAACGGTGTAAAAAGACGAATGAACCTTCTAAAGAGTTCCATTGAAGATTTCTCCATGGTGACGGTTATCATTGACAGCCTCAACTTATCGGATTTGGAATATGAAGGATAGCTTTGCATGGTTCATAGGTATTCGCAAATTGCCTCGTTCCGGATCCAAGTCGCCGTATCAAGTAGTGTATAATCTGAAACTGAATATTAGTTAAGGCGGCTGAGAGGAAGGAACTGGTCCCCTGCCCTGTCAAGGATCCACCGAATTTAATACTAGGGGGGCTTTGTCCGCGGCTCGCTTTGCTCGCTAACCCCCAATTTGCATCCTGCAGAGTTGTTAATTTTTAACGTTAAACGTACTTCCGTACACTATAAATGGGGCTGTTTTTGTAATATGATAGAAATGTATCGATACCAACAAATTGCGTTCTGATACGTTTTCGGATTACCAATGTTTGTATTAACTGTGATTATGGTCATGTAAACCGTTCCACATCGACGTCGCTCAACTCGCGATTTTTTTAGTTATAGTGTCCGGCTATCTGATTAAATTAATAGAGGAATGAAATTTAACAGGCTCAAGGATAGAGTGATAGAGCTATTATTATTACAACTAGATGTCATCGTCTTGATGCTAAACAGTGAGTTTATATTTTTTTTTCATAGGCTCTATAAGTATTTCATTTATAAACACGAAATCACAGTTTTAGCGCTTGAACGCACCTAAAATTATCCAGTATGCCGATATACGTGTAATTGAGGGAGATTTTACTTTCTGCCGCTTGCCGTTTTCACCGAATTCAAAAAAAAAAAAAAAAAGTTGCTATACAATATTTGATTATAACAACAATAATTTATATATACAACTTTTACGACCGACCGAATTCACGTATTATATCGAATAAACCAAACATTGCACTATAACTTGGTGCAATTGTTATTATTTTTTTTTAATGATTAGGGAACATTAAACCAACTTGCCACTATATGCTCAATACTTGTACTTTAAAAATAATATACAGCCCCAACATTTAGGTAAGCCTCCGAACCAAAAAGAGAAGCGAAAAGATAAATCCTGTTTAGGAAATTAAAAACTAAATATATGCGATACTTCACTTATGAATAATTTAAATAATACTCCACTGTACAATTAAGATTTCAAGTTACATTTAAACTTACATATGTGTTAACTTTTTTATTTATATATTTTTTAATTTATTTATTGTCCTACATACGCTCGCACTCACATAAGTGGTACTGCTCGATGTCGAGCGTCGTGACTACCTATTTGTAAATTCTAGTTGTACAGACATATGGTAGGCATAGTGTTCGCGGCGATTGTTTATATGCCGTACGAATGTGCATGCAAGACTACACACTCGGAGCTGAATGTAAATGTTTGATTTATCGATATACAAGTGCAGCCCTAAGTGCGTCTATATAGCACAACTTGCGCGTACATGATAGTATGCATGTTTGCCATTGCCTTTCGTATGAGTCTATTAGCGATTATTTTAATTTAATTTTTATAATAATCTCTGTCGTCGCCTATAGTCGAAATCAAGACTTTTCTTAACGCTTATTCTAGCAATTATCGCACGCCTAGAACTGAGCAGTTTTGTAAATCACTGTTTCAATCAAACGTAGGATGTAGTAATCTACAACGCGCTCTTAAAAAATACTAATAAAAAAAAAAAAAATAAAAGGAAACCCAAAACTTGGAAGATCATGTTAATTCTTCGATACTTTTAAAAGCTATTTAAAAAAAAAACCTATACACAAGTTACCTTGGAACCTCGCGATATCAAGTTACTAGTTTAAAATTAAAAGAAACATTCCAGACTATAGATTCACCAAGTAGTCGATATAGTTTTTCAACTTTCAGAACTAATACGCAAGGCGCTGTTTCGTTGAACTTAACCAAAACGTTGTTCAATAATGTGCGCCATGAAAGCTTCTTATTGCTAGCAAAAAGTTGATGAACCGTCGCAATTAGTGACGTGATTTTAGCCATGGCGAAGGCAAATATTATTAAAACACAATTCAAAACATTCAGAGAAAATCAAAATCATCTACATAGAAGCATAAATTGTCTTTTCGTAACAATTTTATTCCACTCGCATCTCTATTTTCGCTATGAAAAACGTTGCCCATCATGACAACATATTATGATTGAGAAAACATATACATATCATTTAATCGTAACATTAATTACTAGTAGAAGAAAAGTTCATTCGAGTTACATACGGTATTGTCAGCGTATACTGGAAATGTCCTTCATGTTTAATGAATTAAAAACATAATCGGTACATTACGCAAGCGAAACATCTACATCTTTCCGCTTACGCGTAAAGTATTGTATGCAAAAGTAATACCCGCTCTGATAAATCATTTCAAATTCATGAGTGATTTCGTAGATTTTGGCTATTTCCAATGTAATTGAATGCACTTTAAGAATTCGTCCGGTTACCAATTCTTCATCTCAATTAAATCGCTATTGTTAGAGCATCCCGTTCTTTTTTTAACTTTTGCTGTTTTCAGTGTACTCCGCGCCACTTTTAACTTATTATATGCGATTCGTTTTGTTTTTTTCCCCTAAATATCATAACTGAATATTTATTATTTTAGTTACTTTTTTTCCTGCAACTGCCGGGGTTATTATCGTTTCTGGATACTCAAAAAAAAAAAAAAAAAAAGTATAAAAAACAATAAGTGTATAAGAAAGGAACAATTTTTTAAAAACCCCCTAAAATATATAATCAAACCAAAATACACATAACATAACCTCAAATTAGAATTCGGCTAAACACAAACAGTGGTTATTTTAATCAATAATGCTTTTGAAAAAAAAATTATAAGCTCGTAAATTATATTGTCCGTATATAACTGAATATTATAGAATTTTACTCTTATTTGTGAAACATTAAATGTTTGCAAAGTTTGAAAAATTAATGTGTAAAAATATTAAGGAACGCGTAAAAATACAATTTTTCTTCTAAATAGTTGTTTTAAACAGCGAGTAAACAATGAATTTTTTAATAGATTTTTCAGAAATACATTATGTTTACTTGAAATACGAACATGTTGTTGAACGGAAACATTATGATGATTGTACAGTTCAGAAATATATACATGTTACACGCTGTTAAAGTCGATATTTTAGTCGATCAAATGGTATTAAACGTCAGTTCAAATTTCCGAGAAACAAATTATTAACATATGAATCAGTAGTGTATTTTTTGTCTGAAATCGACGAGTTTTCAAAATCATCATATCTGTCTGAAAAGTATTTTCCCATTAAGTGCAGACGTGTTGAATCGAAAATATACCTTATTATAAGAGAAGCCAACGCGTCGCAAAACGATCTATCATTTTTTCAGCCGATAATAACTATTCATGAATAATTGTCGATGATATACGCACGCGTATTCGTCATTCAGAATAACTTACACTGGTCGTGGCCAAACTGTCTTCACTGCTCTTTTATACGATACGGTAGCATTACGATTAAATCCACGTTAACCTTACACATAAAATGGAAATACTACTCGTTCTTCTCACTATGAAGTATCTTGAAACTCATTTTGACGAAAGCTTAACACAGGGGAAACGTATCATGAAACGTGTCGACTGTCAACACAATGGAAGTAACAACGAGGTAGCAACAAAAAAATAGAACCACAAAAGCGCTAGATATCAACACAATCAAGAACCGATGACTTCGCTACGGCATACACCTTAGCATTGTAAAAATTTGTTTACACCAACTTCGTTTTGATAAAACTGAATAGTGCGCAGTTTGATATAGCTGACTAATTCATGAATAAGCTTGAAACAAAGAAACGATTAAAGATAGTTGGCGATTTGCGGTTTTTGATTAGTCTGATGCTTCGGCATAAACTTCGACTCATAACGAACCTATTCAGATTTCCCGGTAAAAATGTCATCATTATTTTCACATTACCGGAAATAAACTGGGTCATTAATGTAGTTAACATTCTCCGCCACCTAATGATCACAACGCGCGCCCGTACCAATCACAGAATATTCGTGCAAATCTGATGCGATATTTTTTAGTTTTGTTTCGTTGCCGCTTCGATCGATCAGATGAATATCGCGATGAAACAGTACGCATTTTGCGCGCAATTAATGCAATATTAAACATAGAATAAAAGCGAAAACAGAAGCATATTAATTCGCAAAATAAAATAAAATAAAAACCGGGATATGTTTGTCGACTCTGTAATCACGGATAACCATGTTAAAATATATGCGTTGATGTACGAAATTTTCTATATACTTATATTTCTCGGCTTTTCAGAATACATATCAAAATAAATATGTTTTTGCGTAGGTATACGACTTTTGATTTGTACATAGTAGGGAAATTATAAAATCCGAATAATAACAATTTTTTAAAATACCGAGTCCAAAATGGTCTAAATTTGTAAACTTTTGTGTATTCCTATGAAAATTAACACGCACTTGCAATAACTAAAAAACCCGGGAAACCGGAAATTCGGGAGCTGCACCGTCTCGAGACTAACAGAAACATAATGAAAACTCAAAAATTCTTAATTTGCTGACACGTGAACTAAAGCAATTTCAGTAGATTTTTTTTTTTTTTTTTTTGCATTGCATCTCTTCCTAAAATTATTAAGAAACAGCCAGTCTGTTCTTAAAAGAATTTTGTAACTAAAAAACAAACTGAGATCGGTCTTACGGACTACAAAGTCGCATTAATATGTTTCTGTCGGATAAAACGTAATTGTAAACTTTCCTGGCTTGTTCGATTAACCATTTGCGGTAAAGTCACGTCACAATTTTTTCCTTCCATCGATCTTTCGAATTATTAGTGTACTCTTTATTCATCATCAGAATGACACACAGTAAGTCAGGAAAAACCCAAGTCTTAAATAGATAGGCAACACTCACAGATGATGAGCTACTAATTACAATTGGTCAGTTACTGTTTTTTTTTTTTTTTTTGTTTAAACTGACCAATGTCTTTCAATTCGAGGAAGCATCCGTAACTCGTCTGAATTTATAGAAAAATTGAAAATGGTTTTGCGGTAGAAGAACATGATCCATCAGTCAGCTTTCACATTGTTTCGTTGTTTACTCTAATGTTCTAGCGACGGAAACACGGTGGAATTAATAAAAAATATGGAAATAGATATTAAAAATAAAACCTATCGAAATAATGATTCCTATGAATTTACATAGGCTTAATGAGAAGGTTTACAGATTTACGCCTAGTGCCGATTTTTGCAAATACTTTCATGGAAAGTTTAGAAAATATGATTAGTTGCATCTGAGTTATGGGTACGGTGTATTATGGACGATACTTTGTGATGTGGCAGTATGGAAAGAAAAGAATATCCGAGTTCCTCTCCAATTTGAACAATTCTCACCGGAGTATAAAATTCACCGTGCACGAGGATAAGAATAGGGCATGCTTGTAGTTTTAGATGTGTTAGTTAAAAGGAGTAATACTGTAGGTGGGTGGGTGAAGGGCGTAAATAGCTAAATTTTTCGCAAACCCACCCGCACCAATAAATAAATCCGTGCACAAAAAGAATCCCCCATCACTGCTCGAGCCAAAAATATGCGATGTTTAGAACATTGACGAGAAGGACAGGAAAAATATTGCGGTAAAGGAAAATTGGGGATAGAAATGGGAAACATAAAAAATGTCACAGTGGAAACGGGTATGAAGAAAATGAAGTGATAAAATTGACAAATTTTGTAAAGTTAAAGTAACTAAAGAAGAAAAGGAAAATACAATAGAGCGAGTTTGAACGTTACACGTTGCCTTATATTAAAAAAAAAAAAAAAAAAGTTACGAATTGGTCAACTTTTCAGAAAAAAACAAAATTCTGTTAGCATTCAGAGTTGACGGGAAAATATTTTTTTTTTTTTTTTTTTTTTGGGCTCGTCAACCAAGGACCTTTACCCAGAAACAAAAGGTAAGGAAAGAAGTCGGTTATATTTTGATTCGATCAGAGATTTTAACTAAAAAGGAACAAATAGCAGGAATAATTAGTGGGGAAGGAAAGGACAGGATATAGGATGCACAATAAGGGGTAGGAAGTCCAAGCTTAAGCAAATAAGAATATAAGGCAGAACGCTCCACCGAGAGGGATGAACACTGGAAGAACACATGATCGGCGTCGCAAATAATTGCATCATCCGGATGGAGAGGACAGTGTGGAGAAGAAATCAAGGAGAAACGAAATCTGGAGGAAGGCAGCAAAGAATGGCCAAAGCGCATACGAACAATGGAAACAACTTCAGAACGACGAAGGGAGGGATGCAAAAGAAACCATGAATATGCAGGAAGAGTAGGCTGAACTGACAGATGAAATGAATAATTATTAGAAAAGGAGGAAACATAGGTGTCCGGCCGAAATCGGATATGAAATCTTTTACAAATTGATAGCAGGTTATCGGATGGAATTTTTTTAAAAAAAAGACGAGAGGAAGCAGCAGCAGCCCGAGCCAAGGAATCAGCCGCTTCATTGCCAAATATGCCCGAGTGGCCAGGTACCCACAGCAGATCAATATTGACTGAATGGAGATAGGAAAGATTGTGAATGAGTGAACGTATACGGAGGATAACAAAGTGTCACACGACTGATCAAAAATGGAAGAGGATATGGCTTGAAGTGCGCTCAAAGAGTGAGAGGTAATTAAAAATTTAGAGGAAAAATGATTCGAGGAAATGAAAATAATATAACGTAGGATAGTTAATAATTCGTTTATGAATATGGAACAGAAATAAGGAAGGCGAAAAAATTCTGAGAGGTTAAGATCAGGAAGGATGAAGGAAGCACCAACACCACCAGGCCCCCTCGAACCATCCGTGTAAATGGTAACATGAGAAGGAAATAGGGAATTGATAGTGCTGTGAAATACCTGTTTAATTACGGCTTGGGGGAGATTTTTTGCAAATGAGGGGAGGATAAATACCTTAGGAGGATGACAGATGTCAGCGAAGTCGAAGGAAAAATAAGGGAGATTATTGAACGAGATAATATACGGCCAAAATGAACCGAGACGATGTGAAATAAAAGCCAGAATAGGGGTTTTGCTGGGAGTGAAGCGCCAGCTATTATAAATCGAAAGATAAGACTGAACAAGGGTAGAGGATGCGAGAGGAAGACGTTTAACAAGGAAACGATAGCCTAAATAAGATCTACGAATGGATAGGGGTGACGAATTGGATTCAGCAAGAATAGCAGTGGTTGGAGAGGATTTAAGAGCGCCAAGACAGAGACGGACGGGAAAATAAAATTTTTTTTTTTTTTTTTTTTTTTTTTAAAGAATAACAAAGACGACTTGACACAATTGCAAGCTGCAGGTGTGTGTATAAAATTTGGTGCTCATGCGGTTCGAGTTACGCGGGACAAACTGGAAGGGCTGTATACAGGTAAAAAAGGAAACGGATTGTCGACACAAAATCCACGCTAGCCGAACACGTACTACGAACGTAATACGACAAGAATATCAGTTAGGGTCGAACGGTTAATTACAGAGAAGCGATTGAAGTCGAAAGATGTAAAAATTATAGAACGTAGATGATAGTTTAAAAATCGACTAAGACGGTTGTTAATGGTCAGTTTAAACAAAGAAATAGTAACTAACCAATTATATCATCTGTGAGTGTTGCTTGCCTGTTTAAGACACGGGTTTTTTCCAACTCATTGTGTTTCATTTCGACGTTGAATAAATTCAGCTACCGTGGCGTAATTAGTTAGGTGCACTGGTATTTCGTTCGAGCTAATACTCCGCTTCCGCACATTAAAACTTAAAAAAATTTCACTTCCGCGGGGTTAATATCCATATTTGATACGCCGAACAAAAAATAATAGAAAAAAAGTACTATTATTCGAAAGGTCAACGGAAAGAAAAATTTTTGTCACGATCTCTACAGGAAACGATAGATAAATGATTAATGTTTTTATTCGTTTTTAAAGTTTAAAAATCTAAATGTATTTTCGTAAAAAATTTAACGGTTTTCAAATGAATATATAACTTTATTCCCGATTAATGAAATTGTATTACGTATAAAAAAAAAAAAAAGATGTCCAAACGCACTTATTTTTTTTTTATTTGCAAGAAGTATAGATTTTTGTGAGCTAAACTCAGAATGAAGACACGATTAATAAAACTTCTCCCTTTGTTGCATAATTTTTATCATGCTTTTTCAAATTTTACATCATAGGAGGAGAGCCCAAAATTCCATCATGATGTCGCCGTTGCAAACTTTATTGTTTTTTGTAGAGAAAATAATGGTCGGAAAAAGTAATATACTAAATATACATCTAACATGAGACAAACATAAGATCTGTTCCAAAATTTAAAAAAAAAAAAAAAGAAGTTGTGATTACAAATTTTTAAAAATATAAAATTAATCTAATTTCGGCTAGTAGTTCAGTGGCTTTATTAAACTAATACGACAGGATGCGGGAAAAAACAACAACTAAAGATACAGCCCCGTTACGGAAATAAAAGTTGCGAATACATTAACAGTAAAAGTCTGTATGTCTTTCCGAGTGAGAAAGCCAACAACCACAATCAAGAAAGAATGTTACATCATGAGACTGGCCGCCACGCGCATTGTAGGGATACACAGAAACAAATGGAGACAAACTGGTCGAATTGATGGAGGTAGAAAATTTATATCTGATGCACGACTTCCAAACAATACGGAAAATTTCATTCATGTTAAAATCTTTGTCAGCGTGCCAAAAAAAAAAAAAAAAAAAAAAAAAAAAAAAGATTTGTATATTTTTATATGCGAATTCGAATGTTGATATTTAAAAATAAAAACAATTTAGACCAACTGGAACAATTTGTGGAAAACTAGTTAAGATGGAGCAGCGCGTAAATTACATCTGATCCGCTACCTCGGTAAAATTTCATAAACCAGACATAAATTATAAAAAGGCTAAATGCTTGAACAAAATATTGTCTTACAATATGAAATCTAATTACACTTACTGAACAACAAAAACCGGAATCGATTTAGATAGACTAAAAAACACAAAAATTACACATTAACATAATTTGATTTAAGGAATTTATGTCCGTGTACCGCACGTTTTAGAAATAAATGGAATTACACAAAATTTACACTACACAAGATCACTGGAAACCACAATGAAACAAAATTAATCTTTTTTTAATGATAAATATTATATACAACAAAACTGCCTACTTACGAGCTTTCTCCTATACTCTAATACTTAGTGAAATATTATTACGGTATTATGAAGATAATTTAATAAATAATTACAATATAATTGTTTATGCTCGTTGTGTAGATGATATAATAGCAATATGCGATAATGGTATTAATAAAATTACATTCCGGAAAAAATTTTTCCCGTTTCATTAATTTAATAAATTTCTTTTTTTTTTTTTTATTTCTTTTAAATTTGCGATCTGGGTAATGTAGCCAATAAGCAATTGGAATGTATAATGGGAGATGCCATTCAACAATAACACTCCGCGTTGCTTTACCGGTCAATCAAACTGGTGGGGAAGATTTAGAGGCGTATAACGTGTATTAGTCTATAATTGTCATTTCCTGAGTCTAATAAATCAACTGCCAGCGGGTTTGGATGGCCTACTAACCTACGCAAGTAACGCTCGCTATAATTTTTAATTACTTTACTCACTTCCGGCACATTTAAATCCCAATATAGGTTATCATTACACATGTACCATGGTGTGCATTAGCCGTTATTCTCAGTATTTTTGACTAACATCGCTGCATGATTTTAATATTAGATGCTGATGTTGTTCCCTCCAAGAAGAAATATACCGTAGGTCCACACCGGTTAGATAGCTGCATTATATAACAGCAATTTTGACTTCAGCGATAACACGGAAGTTTTGCCCAGGAGCCAGTCCTCGGCTTCAAGTGTATTTCCTTGGCTTTGATCTTAAAATATGCTTCTTCCAGGTCAAACGGCGATCAAGCCACATGTCCAGGTATCTGGCTTTATTTCCTTGTGAAATGGGACCATCAAGATCAACAGGAGGACATGAACTGCGTCCGGTTGTGAATGTAACATGCATCGACTTGCACGAATTGATCTTCATCCTCCATAGTTGTGCCTATTTCTTCAGGTCATTTAAACTAGCCTGCAAGTTCTCCGACACTGCCACCGGATCGCTGTCCCTCGCAAATAGTGTCGTGTCATCAGCAAATGCTGCGACCTCCACATTGGGCGTAACTGGAAGGTCATGTGAGTATACAAGAAAGAGGATTGGTCCTAATACAGAACCTTGGGGAACGCCAGCTTCGGCAGGATAAAACTCTGATACATCGTCGCCAGATTTTACTTGAAAGTACCTATCTGTCAAGTATGAAGACAGTAGTGGGTAATAAGAATGTGGCAGATTTGCGAGTGCAGGGAATTCTGATACAGTATTGCTAGCAGGCAAATATGGCTGCACCTTACCAGGACTCTGGTTATTATATGTTGTTTTTAGCGGATTGTTAGGTTGTTTACGCTTTCTATTGCATATTTCTAAATATACAGCGCAGCCTTTATAATTTGCTTCATGACAGCCACTTCATAGAGCGCAGGTTGGATCTGTCTCCTTGCTTTTAGTGCAGTTGACTGCTAAATGCTGCTTTCCGCATTTGACACATCTTGGTGCCTTTTTACAGAAGTTACCCGAGTGCCCATACTGCTGACAACGCAGACATTGAATCAGACCTCTTTTATGCGATGCTTCCACCTTTATTTTCATATTTAGTAGTGATTTTAGGTGAAATATGCTCGTGTTGTTCTCGTTTGGTTCTAAATCCTTAAAGAAAAGAGGTAATGGGGTTCTTTTGTTTTCCTGTCGTTAATATTAAATACATCCCCGACGATATGACCCTCATCATCAACCAGCGCCAGTTTAATATCGCCCTTGTTAACTGATGGATGTACGTTTTTTAAGACCACACGATATGCTTTTTCCCGCTTTATCTGGTTTGTATGATGTGCAGCCTCGAGAGAATCCAGAGCCTTTATTATTACTCTGTAGTTTTCTATACCGTCAACAGTTTAATGGAATTTCTATTTATTACTTCGAAGGTGCACTTGTTTATACCAATTAGTTCGTCTAATCTTTTATTTAATGCGGGAAGGTTAACTAAGTTATTAACAAATATAGGAGGTGGACGAATATTCGTATTTTCATTGGCTGCATGGTAGTCGGACTGGATTTCACCCTCGACTTTATCAGTCAAACCACTGTCAGTGTGGTAAGCTAAGACCGAAAATTTATTTTTGGTTAGTATAGGCTCAAACTGTTTCGTTCTCTTTTTCAAAATATTCGGGCTTGAATTTAAGTTTCCTTTGCGCTTGTTTTATACGACAGACCAACTAGGATCTTCGTCCATCGAATTTAATTCGGACACATTTTCATTTGCGAAGACAACACGATCGAGGTATTACTTATATCGATAGTGTCGATATTTGGTACAGCGAGAAGAGGCGTTTACACGGTGTAGTGTGTAGCGTATATAGCTGAGTGAATGGCGCTTGACCGACGTTATAGTAGCATTGCGGTGATAGCGGCGGGCTTTGCTGTGTATCAATTGTCTTATCAGCTATTGCTAACGAGGAAGGAATACTTGCCGTAGAATCGACGATGGTAGCAACGTCGGTGGGAACAGAAGAATACGTAACCAGTCGCACGGCAGCGATGTATTTTGCGGCTTCTGTTGGCCGCTGTTGTTATACTGTCATACTGCACAGATGCGTTTTGTGATTTTGTCTGCATGTAAAGCGGTTTTGATGTGAGCACCGGTGCGGCCGTTGTTGTCGCCAAAAAAACCAACAACGTACACGCCTGTGAGCGCATATGTGTCCATGTGTGTGCTAACCAGACGCGCGTGATATTCTGTGTGTACTAAAATAAATTGATATATCGATATGTACGAAAAATGAAAATAATCGGAATGATCTCAGCATGGCTACTCCGCTGATATAATTAAACGCGATGACATATACAACGTAACTGAACACGAAACCTTAATATGTAACAATTTAATAAATGATGACCTAAATTTTATACTGTTGAAATTGGTAATAAATTATATGGGCGTCGCCAGCGGGGGGCAGGGATGCAGCTGCCCCCTCCCCCTGGAGCCTCGAAACTTTTTAATCAACTGGTCATGATGAGTATTCATAGGCGCGTAATCATGGACAATTTGGAAGACTTTTAACAATTTGCTAGAAACCCACGAAAATTATGTTTTAATTAAGATGTTATTCTTGTTTAATAAAATATTAAGCCTTTACAACTTATAAATTTTATTTTTCCTATAACTCGTGTCCTCTTTCGATCATCTTGCAGGGCCCTGGCTCATCGGCTGGCGATACCCTTGGATCTAACAATGACAATAATAATAAATAAAATACAATATTCCATATAAGTAATTAATGCAAAATTAAATAAACTTTCTTTATTTTACGCATACTTATACACCCCGTTTACATAAAACACTATTATAACACAACGATAAAATTAAGGAACTTAATACCGCAGAACATTTTGCAATTAGAAACAACTACGATACACAATTAATAGATTGTTCGCAAAATAAATGACATATCAATATTAATAATAAGAAATATAAAGAACGTATTAACCACATTCGAACTAAATTAATATACGTCAACCAAACAACGAGTAATATAACTAATATTCTCTATGATACATGAAAAATATCATACGAACATGATTAATATTAGCAAACTAATCACCGTTAATAAAAAAGTCCGGAATGTACATCGTAAAATGTAACGTATGTAATTGAGTGTGCATGAAGGACAGATAACTAGAACTTTTTAAATACTTTATAATGATCATACCGCTTTTATTAAAAATGGCCGCGTGGAAAAGCCTTCGGTCGCCGAACACGTCATAACTAATAAACACAAACTTCCCTTAAATATAAACATTAACACGTGTATACGTTAAAGTATATATCCGACAGATAAAAATATTATAATTAAACCGTATACTATTAATAATCTATTTTTTTTTAATTATTTAAAAAATTTTAATTTTCAATTGTTATTTTTTGTATTTTCAATTTACCGATACAAGCTATATTACTGTTTAAATGTCGGTTTTTATGTTCGTTTACATAAACTATTTCAAATAATTTAACTTCAGTTTTATCAAGTATGTTACTCCCAAACATGTTGGGCTGATTTCGTGAATTAGTCAGTATATTTCTGCGTTTGTGATTCTATATATTTAAATGTAATTGGCCACGGAAATGGAATATAATTAACATTTCCATTAAACTCGTAATTTAGCCAATGAAATAAAATAAAATAAACGACTGGATAAATAATTAAATAGAAAATTAACGAAGTAAAAAGTTAAATTACATTCGGAAAGAAAATTGCTTCATTCGCATAGTTTTCATAGTCACATCAGCTAGTAAAAGCTAAATATGCAGCTGTACACGTAAACCTCATCTTAGTCGTTTACACCATTAAATCGGAAAACCGCTGGGAGTAATTTCGCAGCAATGATCATTTCTGTTTATTGTACACACGCTGTTGAGATTGCTGGCATGTAGATTGCGTCGTAACGCAAAAAATTCTACAATATAGAATTCATAGCCAGGTTATAGTACTTACTTGTTTAACACACACCAGCGAACAACCTGTTATTACTTACTACTAATGAAGTAGACAAGTAGGAGAAGCTAACCTGTTAGGGCGCCGAATCGTCTAGTGACTCAATTTTTTCGTGCTGTGTCCTTGAGTATTCGTTGCCAACCAGTTTTTGGACTTTTGTTTTTATTATTACTTTTCGTTTCAGTTTTTTTGCTCATTAATTCTAATTAGAACCATTCAAATGGCGGAAGTGAAAATTTTTCTTTCTGTGACAAAAAAGAAATAACAAAAAAAAAAAAAAAACAATATTTCTTCGTCGGCATTCTGAAAAAATTAAATTCACGCACGAGGGAAACATTTATGATACATATATTCGATAATGCAAAATGAACGGATTCAGAAATGTAGTTGCACCTCCGACTGACGTCTATTGGGCGAAATATATTCATCGAGCGTTTTTCGGACCAACGTTACAAAAATAAATTTATTTTATTATCTGCCCGGACGTCATTAATGGATTGAAATCGAAGTAATATACTAAAATAGGTATTTTTATTGGTTTTCGCGCCTGCAGTACAATTAATAAAGAAAGAGCAAACAATTCATTTATTAACAATTAAAAAATAAAATATTCGATTAAATTTGTTTAGTCGGCAGCGCTGTAAATTAATAACTGCTTTGCTGTTTACATATAATTCCAGTCCACCGGTAATTACGAAATTACTGATATATATTAAAATTAATGCATTTGTGACAATACGGAAAGTAAATATTCCATAACCTGTTTGTTGAAATTTATAAATGTAAAATAAGCAAATTCCTTAATAACAAAAAAAAAAAAAATTATGTTACTTTAATAAATTTAAATACTTTATTCCAAAAGCGTTTTCGGGCATGGCTTATCGTCAGCTGACAACACACACTCAATTAAAACTGTATGATTTTAGTTTTAATTGAGTGTACTTTGTGTTGTTAGCTGATGATATAGCCCGAAAACGTTTATAGAATGTGATATTTGAATTTATTAAAGTAAATTATTTTATACTTATTTTACTTTGTTATTAAGAAATTTAGTTATTTTATATTAGGGAAAGTATCCAATGATTAGTCATTTTTGTTCACTAAACACTTACTTCAACACTACACTAGAATATAGCATCCGAATCTAACAAGTACATTCGCAAATTAGACCGGTCATTGCTGTTTCATCGTGCTTTGCAGATTTGCGCGTCTGGATGTAATTCCATTTTTCACTGGAAGTTGCTGGTTCTTAACCGTTTACAGCATGAGCATACCGAGGGGGGATTTGGGGGGATTACCCCCCCCCCGAAATAAAGCCACTATGCGCTCCTTCTATCTATTTAGGCCTAGTTGCATTTAAAAAAAGAAACACCGAGTCAAAGATTAAAGAAAATAGAAGATATCCGATAAAATTTCCCAGCAAAATCATGAGAAATTTCCCTCTCTCTTTCTCTCGCTTTCTTTACAGCTCTCTCTCGCCCTCTCGCATGGCGTGCGCCTAATCGCGTCTCAAGCATTTCGATGTTTTTCAGTCCAAATCAGCTGTGACCCTAATAGTTTCGCGTCAAAAAATGCCAATCGGATATCTTCTATATTTCTTTAATCTTTGCTGAGTATGATTTTCCTGTAATAGCAACATTTCAACTATCTGTGTAATGTCTGTCATTTACTTAGTCTACTGGGAATTTTTTTAGATTCAGGAAATTTGGCAACTGATTTTACGATTTAGCAGCGTACCATATGTTTCTGTGCTTTAGGCTGGACTCTGCCACGTATTTCAATTCTGAGCTAAACACCAGTTGCAATGAAGTATCCAATATAAGCAAATAATCACTTAAAATTATTCAAATAAAACCACGCAGTTTTCGTATGAAAATGTTTGCTTGTTTCTGTTTTTTATTT
Source organism: Icerya purchasi (assembly GCA_039619475.1). Taxonomy (NCBI): domain Eukaryota; kingdom Metazoa; phylum Arthropoda; class Insecta; order Hemiptera; family Monophlebidae; genus Icerya; species Icerya purchasi. Next base: position 152,159,252 of record CM077116.1, on the reverse strand, counting down.
AGAGCAGTGCTGCCTATTTTACTTCATTTTTTCTGAACATGCTTAAATGGTTAATAAAAAGTGTGTCAGATGTTAAAAAAAAAATAACTTAAATTTTAGTATTAATGATAGTGGAGAATGTATAAGTAGCAAATAATATATTCAAAAAATAAAAATGGCAATAGTGGAAACCCTAACAATCGATTTAACGCTGAATCAGCTTAAAATAGCAGATTTAACTTTTGCCACTAATCCCTTAATAGTCTTGGCTTTTTGGGAAATATTTGCGGTGATTTATCGTGAAATAAGCTATTAAAATCAGCTGAAAATGCCCGTATAAACTAAGTAATTGTCAGTGAGCTGACAAAGTCAATCACATTAGTTTCACGCAAGCGTCTTGTGTATTTCGAGTTGTGTGTGCCATTTAGCAAAATAATTCAAAGACATTTTTTAGCAATTCGGCACGGTAAGTGATAGAGTTTGGTTACATATTTAAATATTTTTAGCCGATGAAAATACAAATAATGTTTTGAAAAGTGTGCTTTATTTGCTGTGCACTTTAAGGTGCTGCATGAAATTCTTTTTCCTATCACGTGTTTTTTTTTTTTTTAATTCCCCACCCATCCGAAAAACTAGCCTGGGTACGCCTATGGTTTACCGTACGAGTTAAATTATCTTTCAATCACGATCAAAAACGTACTATTTGGATTAGAGTGGGTTTTGATATGTTTTAAATTTACATTTTTAATATAATTCATGCAAAAAGAAATTTCGTTACAATTTTTTACCATCTTTTATTTAAGTTTTTTAGAAAATATATTTACGTTTAGAGGTAAACTATAACGATTCGAAACGCATGTATATATATATATATATGTTCCGGATCCAAGTCGATCCCAAGTTTATACCTAATCTGGGATAATTGGGTACCATAGAAATCTGCGAAAGTAAAGGCGGATAATCCAAAGGTAGAAAGGAACTGGCCCCCCAACTTTCGTTAGTGCCGTTGGACTTTATACAATTATGAGAAGCTTAACTTCACAATCCCTGACGCCCTGTAAAGGGTATGGGACTTTCTTTACTTACTTTATATTTATATGTATATATCATGCATAACAAGAGAGATAACTTTAAAAGAAGTTCTGTTACAATTATTTATTATATTTTATTTGATTTTTGTGGAAATTATATTCACATTTAAAGATAAACTAGTGTTTCGAAATGCTTAGATATATATCGTGCTTAACAAGAGTAATCATCATCATTTCCATCTCCTGTTCAGGAAATTGGTGCGACACCTCGTTCTACTACAGTTGTCTCCGCCTGGTTCCAAAAGTGAATTTATTCCAGCTATTCCACGTATGTATTCCATCTGTCTCCGCCTGGTTCCAAAAGTGAATTTATTCCAGCTATTCCACGTATGTATTCCATCTGTCTCCTTCCTCGTGATCTTTTTCCCTGAATTTTCTCTTGTATCGTAGTCGTGAAAAGATCTTCTTCTCGTATTTTATGTCCAAAGTATTTCTTTTTTGCTACTCCAATGAAATTTATTAGCCGTTTGGCCTACTAATTTTACATTTATTCAATACTACTACACTTGTTACTTTTTCCTTCCATGATATTCTGTGAATTCTTCTGTTGCACCACAACTCGAAGGCATTGATTTTCTTTTTGTTAGCCTCCGATGACATCGTCCAGGTTTCCGAAGCGTATTGCATTGTTGACCCCATACGAAGTAGTGAAGAATTCTCGTATTTTTAATTGTATGTTTAATTTTCTATCTTTAAGCGCTCGTTCTAAATTATTAAATGTAGTTCGGCCACAGCCTATTCTTCTCCGTATTTCATCATCGTCTTTCCAATTTTCTGTAATTAAACTCCGCAGGTAGATGTATTTGGTTACTTGTTCAATTTTTCCCCCATCTATATATGTATTATATATTTCCACTGGAGATTTATTTAATGTTTTTGCTAATCTCGTAACTTTTGTCTTTTTAACGTTTATTTTCATTTCTAATTTTTTACCTTCTACTGATATTATATTCATTATTTTTTTGTAGATTTCCTCCCGACTCCGCCAAATATATTTGGTCATCAGCGTAGCTTATATACGCTATATTCTTGTTCCGTTTATATTAAATCCGTTCAGTATTTTTCGTGCGCTGTTACTAGAAGATTACTGAAAAATATTTACATTAAAAATTGTGAAATAGAAAATAGTCTTAAGAAAAACAAAAAAATTCGACTTCAAGATAGCCGTGTTATTTTTTATTGTTAACTGATTAATTTTGAAGCCGTGATTGAACTGAAACTAAGATGGACATATTTTGTAACCTACTCGTATTAAATGTGTTCCATTTAAATTGCGATTTTTATTAAATAAATATTTTCCAATAATACTCTATTATCATTTTTTTTGGCGATTTACTTTTTTTATAGTGCGATTAATTAATTCTCGCGCGTGGCGCAGCAACAGGTTTTTCTTATAATGCCAGCTACATGAAATTAACCTTAACAAACAGCTTAAGTGGACCGGTAGTTTTTTTTTTTATATACGTAATATACTTATTATTTACAATATTTCCGTTACGGTTGATTAATATGAGACCAAATCTAAATTAAGTTTTGCTGACACATTAATAATCCCACATTACATGATTACATTATTATTATACTTATCTATTTAAAATATGTACTTAATACTAGGATCTTTTAATATAAATATGCTATTTCCAGATATCCGTTTAAATTTATTAAAAATTTATTAAATTCTTTAAAAAGTTTGTTTGTAAGATCATCTATACAACTATTAAATATTATACTATCGATATTATCGCTTTTGAATCCTTGTAAAATATGTATCCTATATTATCCTGTAAATTACATCTGACACATCTATCTGAATCTGAAATTTGAAATCTTTTTAGATAATCTTTAGATATTCCCTGATACGGAGCTGTACGTTCAAATAATTTGGTACATAAATATTATTGTTAATTCTTTCAGTTATGCTCGGAAAAAAATTGATATATTACCTTATCAAAATTTCCTGGAACTTATTAATGTAATATTCGTTTATTATCTTTTCAAATTGCTTTAATTTAAATAATTTGTTTCCGATTGATTAATAAGTGGTTTTTCATGTACTACGTTAATAAAAAGTTAATTTTATTTTCAATTAAAAATAAACTTATACGCTTATCTTCATTTCTAACGGCACATGGCACCTAGTCTAACAGTTTTATTACATTTTTGAAAAGGCTACTTTTTTTTTTTTTTTTAAACTTAGAAATTGTTAAATCTCGAAAACCTTTCTAAATTTCCTTTTCGTTTTAAAAAGAGAAAAAAAAAACCACACATAATGCCACTTCATGCTCATTTATTCCGAACCAGAATTAATCGCTTCGGAACAAGCGAAACGTTAGACCAAAAAGCATTTACAACCTAAGTAGGAGATTGTAATTTCTTTCGTTTATTCGGAATTGCGATAATGTAAAAAGCGAAATCATTAATAAATTAACGATTTTTAACGAACCGGTTCAAGACATTAATCGCCGCCATGTGCGAAGTTGGATCGTGATGGACGTGTGTATTTATTACAGTTGATGAGATTACACTCGTACCATATTAAAAAGTGACGCACGATATCTGACATGCAGCAGAACGAGCTATTTCTGATTATGCGTCGGACATCACTCCCTGAATATCTAATCGAACGTTATCGGAAGACCGTCTTCCGAAGACGGGAGATCAATTTTAAGTAATTCGCTGTTTATGTCTTACGCTGCGTAATCAGGTTCTGAGTTAATGGACGTTATATTGCAGCGAAATTCGCAATTATTTTATGCAGAGCTTGTCTGATTCTTTCGCTAGATTACGTTTACTAAATTTTCAAACTGATGATGTTATTAAACATCATCAATTTTCTCCTCCTGTCTTTTAAAGAAAAATTTTCTTTTACTTAAACCGATAAGATTTTTTTTTCTTCTTTTTTCTAAACGTAATATTATTAATATAGCCTGAGGTGTTTTTTTTTCATTCGCTGCGATTTTTATTAATGACTTTAACAAAATGATGCATTGTACGATTTCGGGTTTACCGATTCGGCAAACTGCAACGATTTTCTTTGAGGTGTAATTTTTATATTCTTACATTTGTCTGTAGAGGTAGACCAAGTGTATATCGGAAAGTTGATTGCCGAGTCTTCGCAATTATGGGAATTATTATCTTTTTGGCGCCATGGTATGTATTTGCTGAATCCGTTATGTTCATTTTAAAAAGATATTTTCGTAATTTCCCACGTCCGCTTAGAGCTCGAATAAGAGTCTGCCCAGAATATCTTTTTATAGGAATATGATTTATTTTTCCTTATTGAATTATAGCGCACAGTGCTTATTTTCTCGTGTCCTCGGTGTTATGCCATCGCTGCTGTCTCGTGAATCTGCCGTAGACGTACAACTTTTTAGTATTACTACTGAAATGCTACTACCTGTAACTGTACAACTGGAACGTAAGGCTAGTCGTCTATGCTCAGAAACTCAGTACGGCAATGAAGGAGAAAAAGTTCTACGTACCACTATAGTCGGCGATAATCCGGTATCTGCCGAGTCGGTGATCCGCTGGCTTTTCGATCGCCGCGATATCGACGAAGGTTGCATTTATTTCGACCGATAATAATAATTTACTTCGAGAAATGAATTTCGAAAACGATTTCTTGACTTCACGACTACGTATTTGACAAATATCAAACGGTTAAATATCCAAAAGAAGAAGGTAACTGTCTTTTTACGCAGTCGATGACTTTTTCTGCACGTCAATATTAAACGACCGGAAGAGAAAAAATCAAGTATTAATTTTTGAAAAGAGATGAAAAATTCAAGCAACCGTCTTGCGACCAAAATCCTCCGGCCGTGTCTATCCTTCGATCACTTCTTTCCTTCCAACTCCATCCGGACGCAATCCGTGATATGGAACATTCACTTTTGGCTGACCATAGGATATCATATATAAGCACATTTTCTCTGCCAGCATGTGCGCAATTGTTTATTTAAAAATTACCGATTATTATTTTATTATTCTACTATTTTCTGATTTTATTTCATTTTTGTTTATTTTTTTTTTTTTTTTGTTTATGTAATGTAAGCACTATAATATATTTGCTGATGATTTTTTTTTTAGCTGATGTACACTATTATATTGTACACTAAGAACCGCGGATATATCAGTTTTTTTTCTAATGATTACAAACAAATATATATATATATATATATATATATATATATATATATATATATAATGGAGTTAAAGCGATCTTGAGATTTTATTTTCCACAAGTCTTATAATATGTTTTTCTATTAATAGGCTTATATCGGTAATTAATAAGCTGATAACGATAATTAATAAACTTATATCGGTAATTAATCAGATAATATTAATAAGTCCAACAGTTTACCATTTTGTATGTTGTTTTTTTTTCATGTAATAAAATTTGCTGGGGCATTTTTCTTCAATGATTTGTAATGCACAGAAATACATGATTAGTAGACGAAAAGATGTCTTGACGGATCACAGCCGGACAATACAAATTCTGTACATATCGTTAATGCAATCTGCTGAAGAGTCTTTTTCGTAACTTAATAAACTTCGTGGACACAAATATACACGGTGTACATTTGAGTCTGTATAAAGTGCTCTAGATTCGAATGATATTTCGATGGTGACAAAGTATTGTTACTACATATCTCCATCGGAGATTGCTTCTCTTAGTACTTCTATTAACTTCAAATTTAAGCTAGAACTCTGTTAAGTAACTCTTATCATTTACATCAGATTTCTCAGTTGACGATAGTGTTTGTCTGAGCCATATGAATATCCCGTGTGTGCAAGTTTAGAGATGCGCGCATTTAAGTAATTGCAGAATTTCAGTGTTACTGATTTAAAGTTTAAGATGACTCGTTTATAGTGAACGTGATGTGTTAACATTCTGTCGAACTGAACGATACAAGCCAAACAGTTCTGCCACATTGTTAGACGATTTGATAACGTCATATTTGCATACTTTGAATCTACACGCTGAATACGACATAGCTATATCGTCGACGCATGTGATTATTTGATTAAAAAACACTGATGTAATAATATAATCGAGATATCTTCTTGATGAATATTTTTATTAAATTCTCAAAATTTCTCAAAACAGAATTCTCGCCACTCTTTTTATTTATATTATTTATGAAGGAATTATCTGGATTTAAAAATGCAGGTGGATTCCATCGTAGGCAGATTACACGATCATTTTTAATGTTTACAGTTAAAAATACCGTTTGAAGAAATTCCAATAGATCAATAAATATTTTTCTTTTTTTGCGATTTTTTTATTTTAATTGCTCCTTCCTCTTTTTTTTTTTTTTTTTTTTTTATACATTATTTGTACTTTATTTATTGTTTTTAGCAACGTTTTTTCAAGCGTGTAAACTGCCATAACCGATTAATCCTCGACTGACAGAATCTTTTTTTTTTTTTTTTTTTACCATTAATGTATGTTAGCAATTTCCTTAGTTTTGAAATTTTACAATCATTCCCCTTATAAATAGCTACAGTGTAATATTTATCAAAAATTGTAAAGTCAGCAGAAATTTTGAGTTGTATTTTCCATAATGCAGCAAATTGTGACGTAATTAACGAGGATATTGACAAAAACTAAAATTCCATTTAATTTCTTTTATATATTTATTAATTTTATGAACATTTTCATAGTATAATATGCACTTATTGTTGAAAAAAATTTATTAAATATATAAAATTCTTTATTAATAAAATATCATTTGTACGTCTAATACTCTGTTATATAAAATAATTTTTTACAGTAAAATATATTCTCTCATAATTGTGCAAAATTTTTTACCTATATGGCGCTTTATTTTTTAATTATATTAGGTATTGAAATTAAATCGGAAAGTAAAGTAACTCGTAATATTATATTTGAAGAAATTTTACAATAAACACTTTTTTGTTCAAATTTTTTATTACAATCCCTGGCGATTAACACGGCGAAGCCTCCTGTCCTAGTAATTGCGAAATTTAAGAATGATTTTCATCCGGTATGTTTAATATTACATTTCATCGAACCTTTATAACGCATTAACGAAAATGAATATAATTATTTATCTCGCATTATTAAACGTCAGCGACGAATCGGGCTCGTGGCGAAACGTAGTGGGACTTGAAATAAAATCTACACCCAAATGTGCATTAGTACAGAGATTAGTCAGTGACAGAGTTATAAAGTCGAGTACATATGTGTATGTTAGCCCAGGCGACTCGATTGAACTTTCCGCAGATTTTTACTTCTAGATAGTTTTATATTCGACCGATTCTGACATGGGCTCATAAAGGTTGATTGCTTAAGAATTACGCAAAAGACTGACAAAAACGTCGGTATACCCAACCGAATGAAATAAGAAAAATAAAAAACGAAATAAATCCGTATAAAAGACTTGTCGCCCGTCATTCTCAATTACAACAGAAGTTGATTACCACTTGCTAGTGTTCTTTCAGTAATTTCAAAAAAAAAAACACAAAAACAAATGTTTGTTCGACATACGCCGATCGCTTAACAGTTTACTTCGAAATTCAAAATGTCACCGAAAGATTACAATTCATTCCACTTAATAATTTATTACACCCGCAGAAGTAAACGAACAAAACTTTTACGCAGTTAAAAGCGTTATTGAAGGACCGCTTAAATTCAACTCCATAAATTATTCTTTCGAATTGTGCCAGTGTAAATCGTAAACAAAAGGAAGGTGAATATTTATTTCTACGCGCGCTCAATTACATAAAACCGTTTCAGTATGTGTAAATACAACGCGATGCAATGTTATTCAGGATGTTACGTGACGGATTTTGCCGGTAGCGTAAATTTTAAAGTAATTTCGGATAGTATGTAATCGGAGAAAATAACATTTCATTAGATAAAACTCGAGAATTAGCGTTTGCTGTCGGAAAGGTCACTCTGTGTGGGCACGGATGTCGTTTTACGTGTGCCCCAATCTTTACGAATCAATAAAATTAATTTAAGGCGAGAAAGGAAAGTACATAAATCTATTAAAATTGTATTCAATAATACAGCCAATAACTGTTTTGCAAAAAGAATTTATAAGTGCTGTGAAAAACAAACCTGTGATTTTGAAGTGTGCGGAAAAGGAAAACAGATAAATCGCGCTATAATGATAAAATTAGCCCAAAATGTGCCGACTCAAGATAATGCATACATATATTTTTTACCCTTATATGAGATATTTAAGTTGGCTCGCAAGAAGTAAGTTAATGTATACATAAATGATAAACCTGTCCTCCGAAAAAAGAAGTTGATACCGGAGTAGAGCTATATTACGGAACTAAAAGAAATACTAAGACAGGCGAAGGGAAAATACGGAAAACAGGGGTCATCTTTAAAAATAACTGCAATATAACCCTTAAAAACCCACTAAAGAAATAAACGCAAAAATAATTATTCTAAGGTTGTACATCATAAAATAAAACAACCTGCCGATTATTGTCATATTTTAGATAATATTCATTCGTATCTGCGCTGTATACGATTTAAATTCAGTTTTAATAAATGATTTGATTTACGAAGTTGCATTAAGTTATGATGCGTGCGACATTTAGATATGAATGTTTAAAAAATCCCGAGTTGATCGATTAAGAGCTAGACCGTCCCAAAAAGGAAAGAAACGTTTTCACGACAAACCTTTCAGAACAAGCAACTCCAGCCACTAATACTAATAATATATCCAAACATTGCAATAAAATTTGTGATCAGATTACAATGCAGCAGTGTTTACAATCAAATATATGCACTGCAACTATTTGTTTTTTTTTTTTTGTGGATTTAAGAAAACGTTTAGAAAAGAGCGGCCGCCTTTTAAACTATCGAATTCTTACATACTCGTATTCTTGTCAAAATGAACGAACGTTTATAATTCTTACTATAAACACACTTAGGGGGGGGGGGTCTTCTCATCGGCTAATGAATGACGTTATCTCTAGTAATCTGTCGATCTCGTCGAAGTGCCGTTCAGGCGGTGCTCGAAGATATGATAGTAGCTAGTGCATCTACAGAAGGACACTTATTTCATTTACAAATGATATTGCAAATCTATTCGACCGACAATGATGTTTGTCTAAACAGAAACAAATGTAAATCTTTAAGAGAGAAAGTACAATATATCTTGTTTGTATGGTTGATGCAAACAGCTCATTACCGTCAGCGTAAAGTAGAACTTCAAATCTTTGGTGTAAAATCATGATGTCACGATAAAACTAAGAAAAGGAATTCAGCCTTAGGAAGATTTCTTTTTCAACGAACTGCACGAGTTTTATCTTGCGTGCGGAACAATTTCTGCCGTGTACGAAAGACTTCTTAAAAGTACAAAGAGAAAATCCCGGAAGGATTTTGCACTAAATTTAATAGGTAAAAGAAATCTGGATTTTGGCCGAGCGATTTTAAAGGATATTGGAAGTTAAAAAAAAAAATAGTGCAGGTGATTTCCTGAAGTTATCGATAACGTCGCTTCTCCACTGTTCCCACTTTTGAAAATACCGGAATTATTCGATTCTCTCCAAAATTAAAATCCCTTCACTGGCTATTAGAAAGTTTATAAGTTCCCGACTAAATCACATAACTATAATTTACCTCAGTTTCTAACTCACGGTATTCACCTTTTATAAAGTTTCTCTTCTCATTAAAGTAGCTAATAAGTTTAGATATCAGTCCGCTCTTACGATACGTCAACTATTTCCATATAAAAAAAAAAAAAGAAAAAACAATTTTAAAAATAGCCTTTTTTAAAAAATACAAAATAACTTTATTAGCGTGCGACTACCAGATACGCATCTTAACATTAAAATCTGAAACTAGAAAATATTCTGAAAAATAAAAGCGGGGGCCGTAGTTACAAAAACTTTTTCGGTGTGTGTGTGTGTGGTATTGTACGATGATTGTAGTTTTGGCTTAGTGTGTATTATTAAATTATTATTTAACTATTAATCTGCGGTCCCCGCTTTTATTTTTCAGAATATTTTCTAGTTTCAGATTTTAGTGTTAAGATGCGTATCTGGTAGTCGCACGTAAATAAAGTTATTTTGTACTTTTTAGAGTATAAATAAAAGGCTATTTTTAAAAAAAAAATTATTTTTTTTGTATTTTTTAGTCTGGATATTTTACTATATGTATTGCAATAAAAAACAACAAATGTCGAATTGTATTTTATTTTGCTTCATTTTATTCAATATCTTGATTATAGGACATTTACAGAAATTTTTATTACATTTTATTATTAAATAATGGATCATCGCATTCTTTATATTGTCTTTTGTTTTTCATACAACATATACCGCATTTTCAGCACGTGGTACACTATGTTTGACTAATAGCGGTTCTTTCCATTGATATATCACATGACCGAAAAAAAAGAAAAAATGTTGTAACTTTCGAGCTTTCGACGCCCCAAGGGTCCGAATTTAACGTTGGAAACACAAATATTCCAAAGTAAAGAAATACACAAGGATGCGCATTTTTTTAACCTTGTTCAAAATTTTTAGCTATAAAGCTGAGCCACAAGCGGAGGAGGAACTTTGTTTTTTTTCTGCTCTTTAAAACTGTTAGTAAAAAGTTCCAATGTTTCGTTAAGAAAATTAAATACGAGTCTGCTCCCGACAAATAGCCCTCTTTCTAACAGTATATCGTATGCCCGGGAAAAAAAAATATTTTTTTTCAAAAGTTCGAGCTTTTGGCGCCCCGAGGGTCTCTAATTTGGAAGTTGGAAACAACCCAGATGTTGCATAATATTATATTTTCATCCATAACAAACATTTCTGCAAAAGGACACTTTTTTAATTCGTCGGGAAGTAGGTGAAAAATGGTTCGCAAGATTCCCCCCAGACAGATAAAATGACAAAGCGAGTTAATTGTAAAACCTTAAAAAAAAAATATATAATATCAGTTATACTAAACTAAACACAATTTCTTATTCTCTTCTGTTATGCACTTCGCAGTGTTCAGGCTACTCACCTGATTCGGTTCAATCTGTTCGCTGATTTCATGAACCGCGCTCCCCAGATCTTCCAGTTCTCTATCAATCGAATTTCTTTCGTCCTCGCAGTTTGCTACCATCGATACGTTCTTCCAAGATGAGGCGTAGGATTTCATACCTCTCACCCTGCAGAACACGTTCTAAATATGATGCGTTTCTAATTTTTATTATATCAATTATTTTACGATTCACGCCGGTTCTGTTTAAGACTACTACATTGATTACTTTTTCGACCCGCAATATATTTTCAACAATCTCCTTAAATTATTTTCAAAATTCAAATAAAGCCCATTTTCAATATAACAATGTAAATACATTCTTTCTTAATATCCTCAGACCTTACTATCCGAATTGCATTCCCTTTTTTATTGACGAACCAAGTTTCGAGGGGCATGCCAGTTGGATTTGCTACGTTCCGGAAACAATTACTGAAAAAAGTTCACATTATCGCTAAAGATTTTTACCACCGAGCTTCTGCCTATATAGGTAAGATGATGTTTGATACATTTCGTACCGCAGTGGTCAATTTATTGTATTTTTACGACTAGCCCGCCTTCTGAGGCAAAGAAATTTCGACTGGTCAGCTGGTCAGATGCGATATTAGAAAAAAAGTGCTTAAATATCTAGTAAGGCAAAATAGAGTACTTATAGGACTCTGTGCTGCTTTTTAGGAGCGCATGGTATTTAGGATGTTACGGTTAATGGAGTTCATTTTCTGCATATCCCTTCATACTACACCGTGCAATCTTTTATTACCTGCTATATTAGTACCTGGATTTCATCATACGCCTTCCTCATTGTCCTCCAGTCTAATTTTTCTTTACAACCCCCTTCAGACTGCGTACGAAACATTGGCCATTAATTTCCTTTGTATCGACTGTGGTCCTGTTCGATATGCTTCGTTCGTAATCATTTCAGAGAGGATGCTAATCGTTTGGCGTTTAATTTGGCAGCCGATTTGACAACAATAGACTAACACTCTTGACTGAAATAATGTCTAAAAGTACCGTTCTACCACATACTAAAAATATATGTGTTACTCTGCTCTGGTAATTTTTGATTGCCCAATTGAAATTGTTTTGTAATCACGTTTGCTATTTAATATTAGTGGCCATTTTTTCTTTCTCTTTTATTACCGAGTTTTTTATGTCTTTTGTTTCTTTTTCTTTTCTTCTTTTCTTTCATTTTCTTTATTTTCCTGTTTGTATTTTTTTTTTGTTTTTTTTTTGCAGCGATAAAAGTTTAGTTTGCAGTGTATTTTAAACGAACTGAATAGTTTTAAGAAAAATGATAAACTTTTTTATCGTTACCAATAGTCTACCAGCTTGTATTAGAAGCCCGGCGTTCTTGTTGTCACTGCCTCGTTATTGTACAAATTTAGTGTTCAAGGCAATTCTATGTACGTACAGACGACGCGCGCGGGTATATGCAATGCTACATCAGCGCGATTGTAATATTCGATTTCGAATTGCTTTGCAATGTCTTCACATCGATATCCCCGTGTCTACGTACTGGTATGCATGTTTGCCTTCTACGCGACTTTTCTACACGACTGTTAATGATTTCTTTTATTTTTTAATAATTTTTGTTTAATATTAGCAAATCGTGGTATTTACTAGGCTGATCGCTCTAGCCAGCTCGTTGTCGCAACAATCGATATTTTCCGAATAATAATAAATCCCATCGCATATCGCGAAGTTAATTTAACACCAAGTAGTGACTGACGATTTCGGAAAATAAAAGTGGAACTAAATTCGCTAATGAATTCGATATACATTGTCTATACGTACACTGTTTCTCCCTATCAGCCAGTACATTTTTTTAACCCGGATATCTAATTCTTTCTTTTTAACCTGTATATGGTGTTTCCATGTCAATCGGCTGTCTAAGTGCAAACCTAAATACCTGACCGTTGCTCGCACAGGAAGATCTATGTTATTGATCTTAACGGGTGGGACTTCAACTTTTCGGTTAGTAAAATGGATATTCACCGATTTGCTTTCGTTTATCCCGATTTTCCATTTTTTAAACCATGTTTCAGCATTCGTAAGAGCATTTTGTAGATTGTTGCTAGCTTTCTTCAGATCTTCATGTGATGACAGTAGTGCCGTGTCGTCCGCAAATGTAGCCATCTGCACATTCTCTGTCGCAGGAAAATCTGCTGTGTATAACAAGTACAGCGTGGGGCCCAACACTGAACCCTGAGGAACGCCTACTAAAACTGGATGTATTTCTGAGTAGGTATGTTCGTAACGCACTTGAAAATGACGATCTTCGAGGTATGATTTTAGCAACAGGTAAAGATTACTCGGGAACAAACATTTTAATTTGTATAATAAACCATCGTGCCAGACTTTATCAAAAGCCTGTTGAACGTCGAGAAATACCGCAGTACATACTTTTTTAGTTTCTAAACTATTTTCAATTACACTAACCAGCCTATGCAATTGATCAATCGTGGAATGATGTTTTAAAAAGCCAAACTGATGTTGCGGAATTACATTAGTTGTGTGTATATTATAAGGCTGTAACCTTTTTAATATTAATTTTTCCATTACCTTCGATAAAACAGGCAACAAGGAAATCGAATATTAATATGTTACAGAGTAGGGATCTTTACCAGGTTTTGGAATCATTACGATTTGCGCAAACTTCCATTGTACCGGAAAATATTGTATGCGAAATACTGCGTTACATATAGAAGTGAGCAATAGCATTCCGCTCGGAAGTTTATTTAATAGGTCAACGCTTATTAAGTCGAAAGCTGGGCTTTTCTTCTTTTTCAGCGTTTTAAGCAGACACCCAACCTCCTGAGGAGAGGCTGATTTTATTGCTAAAGATGGTCCACATGGACTGGTTATAAATTCATGTATTTCCCTGTCCGTGTTTGTCTGTATGTTTAGCTTAAACACGGTTGCCAAGTACTCGGCAAATAAATTCGACTTCTGTTTATGATCTTTCGCCCATGACCCGTCACCATGTTTCATCGGAGGAACATGTTTATTCGGTTGCCTAATATTTTTGGTACACTTCCACAAGGAATAATCATCAATTGCTAAGGGTGATAGTTTAGTTAAATAATTATTAAGCGTTTTATTTTTGATTTCTTCTAAAAGTTTTTTTAATTCTTTTATTTTGTTATTAAACAACTTTTTATCCGAAGGGTTTCCCGATTGGAACCACCTTCTTCTAAGCTTTCTCTTTTCTAAGACAAGTTTCCGGACTGATATTGGATAATTTTTATTACTTTTTTTACATTTAAGAACAGGAGTGCTTAAGGTAGCTGCTATTTGTATTTCGTTTGTTAGGTACCGTACGGCATTCTCGACGTCAGTTGGGCTTTTTAAAGGAATTTTTAAGTTTAACTTTGTATCCAAATGATCTCTAAATGATTCCCAGTCTGTTTTGTGGTTATATAAATGTATTTGCTCCTCTCTGCATATAACCGAATCACCGAAAGTTAAAATAATAGAAGAGTGATCTGAAAAGAGATCGAAGGAAGAATTTATATTTGTATAATAACTAGCGGTTCCTTTTGTAATGAAGAAATCTAAAAGATCCGGTATCTTACGATTATCGGTTGGCCAATAAGTTGGTTCCCCTGTTGATATATAGTTGACATTGTGACTTTCAAGTGCTTGTTTGAACACACGTCCTCTTCTCGTAGTTATCCTGGATCCCCACGCTGTATGCTTAGCGTTCCAATCTGCTCCCTAAATTTTTTATATATTTACAGAATTCCATCAATGTTATTTTATGTCGTGGCGGACAATAAGCAGCTGATAATACAAGTTGGCCACCCATCGTCTGTATGCTAATGTTAGTTCCCTGCAGATACTCCTCCCTAAAATGATTTAGTTCGTGCTGTACAATGTTATTTTTTATTAATATTGCTGAACCGCCGTGAGATTTTCCTGAGGGGTGTGTGCAAGAATACGTGTTGTAATTATTTATTTTGAAACAGTCTTTATCAGTTAGGTGGGTTTCGGAAACTAAAATTACATCCACAGAATTGGAAGTTAAGAACAATTCAATTTCGGCTTTATGATTTTTTAAGCCATTCGTGTTCCATTGAGCTATCCTCAGGTAGGCGGGCATTATTTGGTTAATTTCTGAATTAACATGGTAAGCATGGATAGAACCATGCTGTTTTGCTCGGCTAATTGACGGAACATGGATTTAAATTCATTCAGGAATTCGAACAGGTTCACAAAAGGAATATTCTGTATATTATCCCTTAAATTATTTGGTGATTGGGCGTTAATGGGGATTTGACCGGAATTCCTTATATGAGTTGCATTTGCTGTTATATTGTCCGCTTGACTAGGAATGTCAGACTTAGTAATTTGTGAATAAGTTACGGTTGGTCGTCGATAGTTTTGTTTAATAGGTTGATTTGCTGCAACCCCCGAATTCGTTTTATTTTGTACTAACTTTTGATAAATCTCACAACCTCTATAATTTACGGGATGAAATCCGCCACACAGTCCGCATGTAGCCGGAAATTTCGGGTCTTTTTTACATTCGTAAGTCTTATGGCCACCTCCACATTTAACACAAACCGGCGTTCTTGTACAGTAAGCTTTGGTGTGTCCCCATTGCTGACAGTTCTGACATTGCGGGATTGATGCTTTCTTGTTGGGCGATTATACTTTAATTATAGTATTGCACAATGATTTTAAATTATGTATTTCTCGGCAATTTGCTGTGGGTTCGAGATCCACGAAGAATAATGGCAGCGGTTTTTTTGTCTGATATTGTTTCACATTATGAACATTACGAACTTCAAAATCGTGTGATTCTAATTCTTCTTTTATAACCAGCGGATCGATTGAAAAGTGTAAATGTCTGATCACCACCTTATAAGCTCGGTCCTGTTTCATTTGATAAGTATGAGAAATAATATTTTCCTCCCTAAAAACCTGCGTTAGCTTACGGTATTGTTCCGGAGAAAGTACGCTTATTTTAACCACGCGATCTGTCAGTGCCTTCGCGTAGTAATCGGACTTGTTTATAACGAACTCTATTCTCTCCTGCATTTTTCTGAAATTTTGCACTCCATGTACGAAAATGGGTGGTGGCTTGGGAATGGACGGTGTGGAATTATTCATTGAACTTTTTTCGGCTGAACCTACTTGACTTTCTTCATCAGAGTCATTTCCGTCGTTCGTTGAGAGGGCCTCAAATCGATTGCGAGTCATTTTAACGTGTTTCTTATTATTATTATCGTTGGCAATATCAGATTGCCGCTTTTTTCCCTTTCTCACCTTAACTTGCTGCCAATCATTTTCCTGGCTGTTTTCATTCGCATGCATATCGACTTCTTCGCCACTACAACTCTGATTCTTTCGTTGCGCATTGTTTTGCGGTAAGGGAGGGAAGTGTTGATTATTGATGACATTTTGATTTTGTACGTAATTAATATTTGACTGTAAATATTCGAAATTTTCGGGAGTCGGCGCATAAACAAGTACGGGCTGCGCAGTGGAGATACCTGTTGATGAGCCTGCCACATTATACGTCGTCGTGAAAGACGGAGTAAACCGAGCCGGCTGTACGATTTCGCTAGAACAATTACGTAGCATATCGTCAGGTTGCGCTTGTGTACCGGTCAACGTATAGAGCGGTTCGTGTGTATAAAAGTTGCCGGTTGGATAACGGTTGATGTTGTTGCATGTTGACGCGCGTTTTGCGTTTGTGTGTGTGTGTAAAGCGATTGCGTTGTGTGTAACGGTGTATCTGCTGTCGTCGCCATTACAGCGACGACAATACACGCGTGGTAAGTATGTGCTGGTGTGTGCTAATGTACGAGTTGTTCCGAGAAATGAAGAATATGTACGAAAATGAAAAGATTAAATGATAAATAATACAGAATAGATAAGAAAAATGGTTCAATCTCACCGATCTGAAGTGACGAGGTAACTGATAAATAGCGGTAATATATGTATATTCGAATAATTTGGACGATAACGCGACTATTTTACTGAAACGATATATAAATTAAACGCAAGACACAACACGCGACAAACGAAACCATCGGTGATGAAACGGACAACAAACGTCTAATATACACAACTATTTTGAAACCCATCTGGACATACGGGGTTCAACTTTGGGGTTGCGCTAAACCGTCAAACCTGAAGGTAATACAGACTTCCCAGAATAAGATCCTTCGGTTGATAACCAAGGCACCCTGGTATGTTACTAATCTAACCTTACATCGAGATTTGTGTGTAGATTATGTGGCTGATGTCATCAAAGTTCATGCTAAAAAACACGCAGACAGACTCGATTCTCATCCGAACACTCTTGCTAGAGGATTGCTCGATGTTACCGATAATGTAAGAAGACTGAAACGCCAGAAACCGCAGGACCTTGTTTAAGGTAGGGGTAATCGGGTAGGTGCTATTGGGTACTCCTCCCTTCATGTTTAAGTTCATTCACACGTATTACTAAATGTCCTTGATGGACAGCTCGTAATAGTGTATAAATAAAAAAAAAAAAAAATAAAAAAAAAAAAAAAAAAAAATTGTCTATACGTGGTTTTATTAAACTTTCAGTTAACGAAATGGAACACTGATTAAGAAAATTTGCACAATTTCAGGCATAAATCAAGTCGAAATAAAAGCGAATAATTTAAAAAATAATACACGAAGAATTATACTATTGCTGGTTTTAACGATCAATTTTTTCTAGTTTTTATCTTTGTCCGATACTTGGTGAATTCGAAATTTTCCTCTGAATTGACTGAAGCGCGAACGGTTTTGAAAACAGTTACGGTTTATCGCGAAGCATGCAAAATGTGATTGGCAATTTAGTTTTCCTAGTGTGTCCGTGACTTTACTTTACCACCGACTACGGCGGTTTACCGACTGCCATACTTATCCCATCTTTTTAATAGTTCTTGCAATTCCAATCTTGAACTACACTAGACACGATTTATTATTTTTCTTTCTTTTCCTGCTCTTGCCCTGTTAATGAGTAATCGTCCGACACAAGCTAAATGAAATAAATAAGTTTAGTTTAGCTTGTAGAGTTCTGGAAACTGTCTACAGTGAAAAATTAGGCAATTCAATGAACGTTTATACCAATTCATCTGTCTCAACCGCCATAAAACTAAGAAACATTAATTATTCTTCGAATTGATCCATTCTCAGTTTCAATTAATCGCGTTAATATCAGTTTATCGGTTTTTATTTACATATCATGAGCACACAGAGTTTCTCGTTTCCCGGTTTTCTTACAATATATTTGTTTAATAATAATGAAAGAAAAGTAGAAAGTATAAAAAATTCAAAACGGAAAGAAAACGACAAACTTATTGACTACGAGTTTTGACGACATTTTAGCTGAGCTTTACTATAAATATAATTAATACATATATAGGTGAAACAGTTAACATGAGACTAATTATGTAAAATTTCGTGTGAGTTCTTTGTGTAAAAACTATACTATTTCATTAGCGGATTATGCTCAGAATAGAAATTTTACAAAAAGATAAAATTCCCGAAGACCCGATACTTTCGCGCGTGATAAGCAAACTCATATGTATTATTCTTATCGGAGTAAAGTTAAATTTTTTCAGTCAATTTAAATAACTGCAATTCTTTAGAATAGGCAATCCCCCAACCACTTTTTTTATCGCCGAAGCTAACATCTCTGGTGTTCAATAATAATGTTTCTGTTAACGTTTCCGGTATAACTGATAGCCGTCCAGTCCGCGATAAAATCTTAAATTCTAGCTATAATATCCTTGAGCGTGAAATTGTCACATTTATAATTAAAGACTAGTGTAAATACTTTAAGTAATATTTATGAAAGTTTCGTTTTTTTCTTTCCTTCCGTGAGTTTGCGACTAGCCTGTAGGGCTATCTAGAGCACTTGGCGTATGGGTGATGATAATTTTTGTGGAAATTCCTTTCCAGCGATACGAGCTTCATCTGGTATCCGGTTTAATATATTTAAACCCTACAGCAAGTCCGTTGACTTTACCTGTTTCAAGCGTCTGATTTCATTGGAATTATCGGATCTTTTATTCATATTAACTCTTTACATGGAGTAGTATTAATTTTAATTGAATAACTTGGATAGATGGTGTGGCCGATAGATCCTACCCATGCGCGTGTTCACTAATCTTTACTATCCCCATAATAATAAGAGTAAGGCTTAACTCATACAAACCACTTTTCGACCACAATTTTGTGACTATGCTGTGATTATACTGTGGTCGTTTGAAGAGCCACATGTTGCAGCTGGCGTTAGAGCTGACGAGAGAAAGTGGTCCACGTCTGATAGTATTTTCTATGTTAAAATAGTATTACCCACGACCGACCACTGTTTTTATGGTTTTGCCGTGGTCGAAAAGTGTGGTCCGTGTGAGTTAAGCCTAACCGATTCTCGTTCAGTTTTCTGTTTACATTAACTTAATTATGGCTAACTGGTTTCTTGCTAGGCCAGAAAAAAAACCCCAAAAAATAAAAAAAATACAAAAAAACAAACAAAAAAAAAAAAAACAAAAAAAGCAACTTAGTATTCTTTTGTTATTTATGGAACCGCACGAAAAAGAAAATAAAAAACTGGAATATCAGGAATAACATCGTAATACGTTTAATATACACCTAAATATTTCGTTAAGTTATTTAGAATTAGTGCAAATATATCGTAGCAACAATATCGAAACGATGTCTCATCTAACTTTAAACCAAATGCACAAAACCGATCACTTTTTACGGGGAATTACCGATTTTTTTTTTTTTTTGAAAAATAACACTTCTCACTTCGACGCCAACACCGGTAACACCATTTCGGTTAAGGCTCATTTTTTAAGAAAAATAACCAATGTCCTCGTTAGGGTAAATATGTATATAGAGAGTTAATAAAGTTGTTCGTCGTTGAAAAATATAATGATTGTAAACGTCACTAAACTTATCTTAAGATCGAATACACATTAAATAGAACATGTACACGAAACGCTTTTTTCGAGGCGAAATAGTACCTTGCGTTTTAAAGACCGGCAAAAGCAAGCACGTATTATTTCGAATTTGAACGAAACCTAATTCGACTGCAGGCCTAATTTTACTATCTACGGCTGGTAGAGAAAATTGGAGGAAAACATGAAATGCAAAAAGGTATATATACCTGACTTTCCAAAAGATACATAAACCGCGTTCACTATTTTTTTTTTTTTTTAGAAAATTAACAAAGAGAAAAAGTTATTCGCGATCATTTAAACTCTACTCAGCGTTGTGTCGGAGATGATGCGATGAAAATACAACTCGTTGTTCACGCTCGTTTTGTAAAATGTGCAAAAAATTCCATTTTGAAAAAGAATAAAACAAAATGATTATGTGTTACGCGTAGTACTGCGCGGAATTCGAATTAATACGACACGCATGTCAAACGATTCAATTTTTACAGCGGCGACGATAGGAAACATTCACTGTTCATCCGCGATTCGGGGATACTTTCTCACATACATGATTCATTAACAGGATCGAGCCGCTGGTAATTAACCGATTGCTAATGGAACTTTATAATCGGTATGACACAGCACGTTTCCTTTTAGGGTTACCGAGAGAAGGTGACGTAAAGTCCATCATCAAGAATGTAATATACGATTTGGCGGAAGAAAAATTCACGACATAAAGTGTGGATAATAATTAAAAAGTTGCGCCGTTAAAAACTTTTGCCGAACCCTTTCGTAGCGAATTGGAAAAAATACGGGAAAAACATCGAAATGTACGCACTAAAATCACCGGTAAAAACAGGCGTAGATTCCACGTATATAATTGAGTGTCGAGGGAGCGTTAATTCGAAAATAATTTTTAAAACTTAGTGAGGAAATCTGTTAAAACAACTTTGATACTTTGAAGGCGGGGTGACTGAGATTTCGTCGTCGTTATATCGGGGATATCAAAGTATTTTGATTTTTTAATGCCTAAAGTTTACTGATAGTGAGGAGTTTCTCCGTTATAATGAAACTTTCGTAAAATATTTTACACTGAATAACTTTCTTCACCGACTAAACTTTATTTATAATCATTGATTTCGTTAACAAAATTTCTCAAGCAAAAAACACCAGATTTTTTCTCTATACATGAAAGTACCCAATCATGAGAAACCTAAATATCAATTTGAAACAAGTATGGAAAAGAGAAAGTTTAATTTTCCTTATCGTTGAGAGGAAATTTGTAATTTTTGTATAACGTAACGGGTGTAGCGTTTTTCTAATATTTCGTGTATTGATCTGTCGCAGAGATTTTCATCGGTTTCCTTACGGTTGCAATAAGCATTCAATTAACAACGGAAACGAAGCGAAAAATAATAATATGTGTATCTCTATTCTATTCTGTATACATTTTATTTTTTCATGAAAAAATATAGGGGGATCTATTTTTTTGTTTTAATTTTTTTTTTTTTTTTTTTTTTTTTTTTGTTAAATTTATCATTCGAAATTAAGTTCAGATCGTTATACCGAAATTTTAGTCGTAATAACCGATTTCTATAGCCAATGTCGTCATACCGGACAGAGGTTATTATAGCTTTATCAAATACTGCGCCGGCTCTAGCATTATTCTCGTCTCCGTAACCGACTTTCACTATATTATCAGTGTGCGAAAAAATTTAGTAGCTGTACCTCTTCGACTGCTACAACACCACTCTAGCTGTTTGCGATTCTCAGTAAACGTTCTTCACTGAACGATGTACTCTACACTCACACCGGTTAGAGTCATGCGTCAGATGCAAAATAAATTCATTTTTTCAATTAAAAGACTGTAGCATCCAAAATTAAACCTTGCGCGTCTTGCGAACATATAAGTGCGTGTCTTTTCGAGCACAGGCTATTGTTTATTAAATACACCGTTATCGAAGGATCCTAAGAATCCCATGGACAGCAAAAAAGACGAATCAGGAAGTACTGCAGATGATGGGAAATAAGGATATGGAACTAATAGGCATCATAAAAGACCGGAAGAGGAAATATACTTTGGCCATTTTATACGTGGATCCAAATACTCATTGTTACCAAATAATATTATTAGGAAAAATATCGGGCAAAAGGAAATTCGGATGAAGCTCATAGATGTGCGACATCAAGGCATGGATGAATACCGAACAATTAGTCCACCTTGCGTACGAAATATTTTTTTAATAAGGTCACCTACGATCGAGAACGGTCGGGACTCGAAGAAGAAGAAGAAGAATAATAATGATATTCGAGTAGGTAATTGTCGAACCAAACGGAAAGTAATACGGTGGAACTTTCTTGTAAATGTGTTAAATATATTCATCTTGTTAATGACAAATGTCAATTACAGTTCCCATCGAGAGTCCGAGCCGTCCTTTGCTCAAGCATCACAATACGTTTAACCCTTAAACTGACTTCTCAAATCCACTAGTTCCGATCCGTAAACATTATTCTGCACTTAGCGGAACGTTTAGAAAGTCTCTCATTTTGCTGAAATTTCTTGGTGAGTAGCTTTCAATCGTATCACTTTTTGAAATGCAGCCATATCGTCGTCTAAAACGTGTTGCGACGATAAAAGTGTAACATTTATTCTATCGACAACGTGGAGTAATGCGTCACGAAAAAGCTTCCATTTCATCGCATTACGGTACTATGGAAAGTTTTTTTCATTTCGCTACATATCGATCAGTCACGAGCGGGAGACTATTGTCGAGCTAGGTCATATGACACTTTTTTTGCACCAGTTGGAGCTAGGTCGCTAGACAGTTTTTTTTTTTGTTTTTTTTTTTTTGTTTTTGTTTTGGGCATGTCCGCTAAGGAGACGTATACCCGATCTAAGGGGTATAACAGAATTATTCGTGATTATATAGGAAGGAAAATATTAGAAATGGAGCCTATGAATGAGGGCTAACAAATGAATAAGTGAGGGAGAAGGAAAAGAAAAGATGCTGTGAGCGTTGTAAGGCATAGAGAGGATAAGACGCAAACGACTAGAATACAATATCGCACGTTGTGAAGAAACGAAGGGACATTATTCAAGCAAAACGTAATTCGCGTCGCACATGAAGTTTGCTTGCGAAAGATCAAACGTGTAGAGACTGGGTGATGTAGAAACGGAAGAGCGAAGCAGGAAGCAGGCTGTGATTTAACCGAAGTCTAATTATATATAGATGAGATAGTTGACCGCCGCATGTTTTTGGGGAAATTCTGGAACCGAGGGAAAGGGGGAAGAATAGACTGTATGACTGAATAAAAGGAAACAGGATTAGAAAATAAAGAAGGATAGAGACTAGACCAACAGTCGCGATGGGCATGAAAAGAGAGAGAAAGAGAAGACTTTGGGCTGGAGAACACAACTAATAAAGCGACCGTTTGAAGTACCCGAATGTGCTAACGAGTCGACCAACTTATTGCCCGAAATTCCGCAACGGCTAGGAATAGAGTGGGAATGAAATAGGTGCGAAATTAAGGAGCGTATATGAAGCACGATAGGATCCGCGGATGGTTTACGAAAGGGAGTAGCAATGGCTAGTAAAACGCCTTTTGAGTCAGAAGATAAGAGAGAACTTTGGATATATTTCTAGTAGAAGCTATAAAAAGGATCGCTTGTAGGATTGCGATAGATTCGACTAAGAATGCGGGTGAGAAGAAGGGAAGTTTTCAAAGCCTCAGAATAGCTGAAAGCCGGCAGAGTAAATGTCGCTCCAACCCCCAAAGCTGACTTTAAGCCATCTGTGTAGAAATTAAAGTACAAGAAGGAAAACGCGAGGATAAAACATAATTAAATTCGTTAGAGACTTAACATGCGAAAGAAGCAAGAGTAAACCGGGCGAGTAAATAAGTTCTGGGAAATTATAGGTAAAACGGTTCGTGTCGCATTGAAAGATTAGCTTGTTCTAGTAGTAGCGTCATAAATTTCTGGTCCACTTTTAAGATTTCAAAGGGGAAATTGGAAGGAAGAAGAAAAGGGCCTCAGATAAATGAAGTAAAAATAAGAACGCGAATGACGTATAAAGGGATTAAGAACATAGTAACTGGAAGGAATGGAAGACGATAATTGGCTAGCTACAACGAAAAGAGCAAGACTCTGAAATACATGGATGGATGGATCCTGAAAAGATCGTGTTTTCTTAGATGCCGGACTTCAATATTCCTAGCAAGTTCCATTCAAAAGTGTAACTATGTTTATAACAAACATCACAATTTTGCATCGTACACCCTGCATATAACTTCATCGGTTAGTATTCTATTTAAGTTTACGGTTACTTTAATGCGCAAGTCGTCGTTTTAATAAAATTACATTTACGACAAAATTGAAAGCAATGTTAACGGACATTTTCTAACATTTTTATTAGTTATCCCGAATACGATGTTCTGTTGCAGTTCGTTGTAATGTTGATCTATTTTTAAATGGTACAATTTCAGACACTATTTTCACCGAAGAACCAAGTCTCAGTCAGTTAAAAATATCTATACCATCATCGGCAAATGTGTAATTCTTCACGATGTACGCATTAAATAAATTTTTTAAAATAATAATCCGTAATTAATTTTAAAAAGTCGTAATTTAATTCGTAAGTTCACTTTGGTAATAAACTTATATTATTAGCGCTCGATAAAGGATAAAACCCGTAATTAAAATTAAACAATACATACACATTTTGATGTTGGTTTCGATTATCATCTTTTTTTTTTTATTATTATTTTTATGCTTACGTGAATCTACTTCTACTCGTAATTACTTTCATTGTTGTACCAAAAAATGGTAATTTTGATTAATCGATGCGCGATAAAAACCGCTTTTCGGACTATAACTAAATTCATAATCACGGCGAATGTGCTAATTATGTTATCTATAATTTTGGTGTGCGTCGCGATTCGATTTAATTATTAAATGCATCATATGATTCACACACTAGTATCTACATATTTAGTTCGAAACTTTAGTTGGAAAAGACTACATTTCTCGCGGAAAACAACGCAATGCGAACAACACTGTCTAATTTCCAACCGTATTATACAATACGATTTCCCGAACACATGTACTTTTTTTTTTTGGTCCCCAATTCGTAATACGATGGGGTAAATGTATTTAGAAAATTTATACCAATAATTTATATAAATAACCTGCCCTGAGCCCGTCCATTTAAGTTTATGGAACCCTGTAGAACATGACATGTTGAAGCAGTTACTTTAGACATCATCTGAGCACTATCGAAGTTATTCAATCACGAACGCGTTTAAAATTACGGAGTTATCTTTTAACGGTAATTTACGAAATACGACGATTCGACTAATTAAAAATGCAGAAACTTTCACGGTGCAGTTAGCATTAGAAACAAACTTTTCGCCATGCGTATCATAATGTGAGTTTATTTACTTCGATAAATTATACTGCCCGCATATAATTAGAAAAAATGTGATCTCTCTGCGGAATCAAAATCAAATCGAACATGCTACTTATAACGTTCAATACACGATGCACTAAATAACGACAATAAACAAATAAATAAATAAATAAAATAGAAATAAAGTGGACTTTGATATTAATTTTTTTTCGTCACACGCGTATAAATACATAGCACACGGGGCACATAATTCACTACACTAAAACAAACACGACTAGATTATACTAATTTAATAAAATAAACAAAACGAAAAAAAAAAAACGAAAAAAGCTTAAGCGCCTGACCCCTAATGGAAACGAAACCACGACCGCATCGATATTTTTAACTATGAAACAGTACTAACAAAGAAAATTACCAATTTAAAATTCACATCGTAACACGACTCTTACAAAACAAAAACGATCTCGATGGCCTCCATCGTCCTAAGCACAAAAAATTCTAAAGAACGTTAATCGGCGCAATAGAGAAAAAAAGTCACGGAAAAACGAGATGGAATATATAAGTAGTTTGCAAACCAGCGGTGGTACTGTCGAATAATTAGTATGACAATAAGGAAGTTAACGATCACGAGAAACGATCGGATCTAACCGAAATTTTTCTATCCGCGGCTCGAAACTAACCGATTTTTTTCCTTTTTTTTTTTTTTCTTTTATTTACATTTTTACCAAAAAATTCCGGCGATAAGTATTGAAAATTAATTTAAGTATACCATCACAACATTAATTCTTCACCTATCGCACATAATGTTTTTCCAACTCCATCTCCACTGTAGAATTATGCAAATGTGCACTTATCCAGTGTGAAAAGTAAGCAATATTCAAAATTAAACCAAATTTACTATTATACCGCTACTGAATCCCTCGTATCACTTTTTATCGATCTTTCATAAAATTTTTTCCGTATCATCGTCTATTGAAAAATCCTACCACAGCACTGAGTCCTCATCCCCTTCTCCTCCTGCTATACCAAAATTCACTGCTATAACACGAAATTAATCTAAATATACAGTTATGCTACCAAAATTAATATATCGCGCCCCCTTTCTGTCTACACCATCGTACGTTTCTGAAAAAATCTTACAGCATGTTTCAAAATTAGTCAACATCTATGTATGTACCATCTCGGTATTAATCTCCATCGTACATACACCATTCTTACCGACTCTACATAATTTTTTCTATATCATCGCTATATTACAAGATCCTATGGAAACACACTGTCAGCTTCAACAAATATTGAAACCCATCCCCCTGTTTTGCTATTCCAATCATATTCCGATGCTATTATTCGAATCATGTTACCAAAATGAATACGTCGCCCTCTTCCTCCTCCAATCGTACGTTTCCGAAACGATAGCTTGTAGTATATTTGCGAGGCAGATGCATCAAAGTACTTCTGCATATATAATGAACGAGTTAGATGGAAAAATGACATTGGCGATTCAAAACACAAATTCTTAGGATACGAAATCCGGACGAAGAAGTAAAGGGGAATGATTTAATGAAAAATGAATTGCGCGGAGAAATGTAAAAAAATTTAACGACGTGAATGATAAGATGAAGAAATTAATGAGTAAACATTGCAACTTGTTGAAGAAACTATTCAATTATTTGCAATGACGTATAATCTTTAAAAAAAGAATATTTAAAAATGAAATTCTAAATGGAATATTTTCTGCTTTTACCTCACGTCCCCTAGTTTTCTAGCGTAAAACTTGAAATCCGATGTACAGGAATGGTACTAACTTTTGAACCAATGCCCAAATACCTTGTTATAACACTGGATAGACAATTAACGCGCCGAAAACATTTAGAGAATAGTTATGCTAAAAATCAAAGGATAATATTATTCAAAAACTAACTAGCACTACATAGAGTGCTTCCCTCGGAACATCAAAGACAGCTGTTTTGGTGCTGGTATATTCCGCAGCAGAACATAAAGCCCCAGTATGGCTAAACAGCTGCCATATTGCGAAGATGGGCACGCAATACAACTATGCGGCTAATTACAGGGATGGTCAAATCAGCGTAAATTTCTTGGTTACCAGTCCTCAGAAATATCATGCCTCCCAAACATATAAGCAAGTGCAAAGCTATACCGGAACTCCTTATAAATAAGCGCATGCGACAAATGCGTAAATTAAAGTCGTGGGAATCGGCATACATCTCTGGCGAAGAATTAATAACGAGCAGATATGAAGGTTTTTCGAAGTTGCCGCGAACAGTGTAGCAATTCAAACCCATATAGCCGGAAATTGATAACCCAGCCGGACGCTGAGGTAAATGGTTTTGATCTAGCACGGAAGGCCTGGGTGCGATTAAATCAAATGCGCGCTGAAAACAGGCTCAAAACGGTATGATCAGCATCACATAAAAAAGGGAAATACCAGGTGGAAAGGGCAAAAAGGAAAATATAAAAATGAGAAACGGAAAGGCGATAAGAGAAGTAAACTGTGTCCAAAGCGCAGACGACAGATGATAGGTGCACGTTGCAGAAAAGGAACGTTGAGAAACCAAGGATGAGGCCAAAGATTCGGTTGAACAAACTAGTAGAAAGGATCGGGATTAAAAAATGTGAATACTGTTTACTCATTAATTTAGAATGAGAAGACACAGAGAGAAAAACGATGTTACTGGACACTCAGAAATACTAAGAAATCGTCGGGCCCTGGTATCTAAAAGACATCAAGTTTGGGCAGAGTGACGAATGAAAAGATTATGAATCAGAAAACGTATTAGAAGAATTATGTAGTTAGTGGTGTGGCGCGCGGGGAAGGGAGATAAGATGGCCTGTAGGACATTTTGTGAATCTGATATAATGAGGACACCTCGAGAGATCAGAGTCGAGGAAATAAAGAGAATGATCCTTAAAACATCAGTAGACTTGATGTAGAAAGCTGAACAGAAGGGAGGTAGTTTGAAGAACTCAGAGTGGCTTAGAGAGGGACAAAAAAGGCTAAACCAATTGGCGATGAGTAGGCCTAGGAGGACATATATCATCCGGCGGCGGAGTTGATGATGTAATTTCGGCTACAGTTCCGGAAATGTATCTGCAATTCCAATCCAGCAGCGATGACAAAGTGAAGGTTCACACGATTCTGCTACAAGAGCTAAAATATTAATCTTGAACGGAGCATTTTCCTCTTTTCGGATTTTTTTTTTTCGGTGGGTAAAAAGGAACGAGGTATTTTTGCCAATTTGTCCTCTATATCTCTTTTGTACTCGTATTACGTTTTGCACTTATTACATACTTTGTATTATAATATAGATAGTCGACTTGGTTTAATCGATTTTAAGAAGATCACGAAAGACTAAGTTTTTTGATTTTAAAATACATATATTATAACTACTATAGTTGCATTTTATTTTTCTTTCATTTATGTTCAACACAGGAGACTAGGCTGACTTAAGTTCCTCTATCGGATATTTAAAAAAAAAACATACTTTCTTCTGAAGCAATAGCGATCAAAAAATTGTAATTAATCGATTTAACACAAAAAAAACTACTAAGCACGCTGACTAATAACAAAGGAAACTTCAATAAGTAATTTACTATAACGCAATTACACACAGTTCCCTGAGCTTGTTTACACAAGTGAGATATAATGTAATCCGGTACAACACCGGTAAAGGTATGTTGCATCGACCGCCGGTGCAAACTAGTGTCAGTGTTAAGTGTACTGAGATTATAAACACTGAATCCATATGAGTTCGATGGATACGTATCCGAAATGCAATTCCAGAACCTGCGATTCAGTTCTCAACCGTATCTATGGAATTTTATTAGCGGTATAACGCCAATTTTGATAGATACAGGAGTAAGGAGGAATATGAGTAGACGAGGACGTAGATAAAAAAATAAGAAAAGGTAGCCCGGACAAGACCTTTAAATGAAAAGAGGAATGTACGATTCCGCATGAAGAGCAGTGACCAGAATAGATTTTTGTGATCCAATGCGGAGGCGGAAAAATAAATGTTTTCTTTTTGGACACGGTTGAGCTTGAATAGAAGGGGTCTCAAAAAATTATCATAAATAATACAATAGTGTAATCATGGATCGAAAGGATAAAAGATTTGTAAAACATAAATAAAATCACAGGATCACCCCCCAAATAGTGTGGAAATGGGTTCTTAGTGCGGTTGAGCCTTTATTGAAAAATAAAAAAATATTAAACAAAAAAATTTAAATAATATTGCTTGATAATGAAAAAATAATTTAAAAAAATGTATTTCATAGTACAATTGTAAGGATTTTGGAATCGTCATACATGTGGACAGTAATGCATTTATCGCAGGTTAGAACATTCAACGAATACGGCAGAAAAAAATGAAAATAAAAAAATGTTATAGGTGAAAAGATGCTTGTAAAGTATGGGAAAAATTTTTTTGTATCTCGATAGTATTTTTGGATTTATTTTTAATGCTTACACGGGGAATTCAGAAACGAATTGCCTGATAGCCTAGTGTTAGGAGCAAGGATGTGTTTTAATATCAACGTTCCATGCATAAAAAAGATAGAAGTGAATAAATAAATAAATAAATAAATAAATAAATAAATAAAAGGTATTATGTATGACAAGTAAAAAAGGACGGATAAGAGGTAAAGGGAAGGTTATTTTTAGAAATGGTAAAATAGTCATCGGCTACTTCTATAATATTTAAACACGTCGAAATTTTGAAAACTAATGCCCAGATAAGAACAGAGCGAGGAGAGTTTCCTCATTAGTATAGAAGCTGTCGTTCGGTCGGAGTCGGAAAATAATGAAAAAAAAAAGAAAATTATGAACATAACGGGTGCCTGTAACGGAGTTAATGGCAGTGACACGAGATCAACGTTGAGGACTCAGAAAAGCGCTGAATTAGCAGAAGGTACATTTTCGAAAGTTTTGAACTGATGTGAATTTTGGGCACCCTAGGCATCAATTTTTTGGTTAATTGCAATACTTACATTCGGGATTTTAAAAATTCTCGCGGGAAAGGGTAAAGGAGGTACAGGTTAGTTTCGGATAAAAAAAAAGTGTTTTTCCGAGCGCTAGGCAAACAAATTTTTGATTAGATACGATCGCACTCTCATAGATATATAATGGGTTAGTTTCTTTATTATCACACTAATTCGAGAGACGCCAGAGCCCTAGAATTACTCCATATACGGTGTATACGTATTGCCGGGCCGAAACAGTACACAGAAAACATCATAATACCAAAATACCAAAGCTATCTCAATTCAAAACAATCCACAAAATTTAACGCATTCTTTTTTCTTTTTTTTTTTTTGGATAAATGACACATTTTCATAAAGCACAGGTAATTCTTTAAGTGTATTTCGCGGTAACGGTAGAAATTGGTACAATTATTTTAAACGGGAGTTCGCCAAAACGACCGGTGGTCAGTGCTGCTATTCCAGTCCATTTCGGAGATCAAAAGAACCAAACGGAAATCCATACAATAACATTTATCAGGATTTCCTAATTCGACGATTTTATTAGCGTGTTTAGTGAACGTAATATATAATTAGAGGAGTTACCTTCTGGAATAACGCTAACACATTCCGAGAGTAATATGAGGAACGATTCATTATCCGGCTTCAAGCTGACGGCAATATTTAACGGTTCATCTTTGAAAAAGGTTCGGCTCAAGAAGTCGGCCGTTTCCTCTTTCCTATCCTCCGTTAGCGCTATTATACTGTAGGGCAGGTCATCTTGATGCTGGTAATTTTCTCCGTTCTGCTGTCTACCTTCTTGCGATGACGAACAAACGTTTTCCGTCTCGGTCATGATCCTGCGTGTTTAAGAAATACGACAGCAATTGAGCGATTTGAATGAATTATCGTTTTGTACATTTTTAATTCTCATTTCGATTTAAGTATTGGAAATGTATATGGATACCGTCCTATAGACTGATTCGTGGACGCTATTAACTAGTTACCGTCGATGAGTTTTGCTTCCCCCTCCATGCCGGGTTATTTCATTTCACCTAATTCCCCTTCGTCTCATTCTCATTTTGCCTAAGTCAAGGGCTTTTTCGTTCAGGCAATTAAAAGGAAATTTCCAGGTCTGCTGACGATATTGTGCTGGCAACTACGACGCACCATAAATGGAGCAGTTTTTTATAGCATTTATGAGCGACATACTGTGCATAGTTAAAAATTGCATAAAACCTATTTCGAAATGCGTTTTCCGGAGAGAAAGAAGACGGAATTTCCGTCCATCCGTAATTGGATTTGTTATAATTTTCTGCATCAAGTCGAAAGCACAAAAATTAAAGATGAAAATTTCGCAAAGACCACCGCCCAAACAAAATATGTTGATTTGTCGTGCCACTAACGTCACAACATTATGGATCCGAAACATATATTAGTGCTATCCGACCAGTTGGCTGAGGCTTCTGCAGCGGATTGGTTTTTTTTCCATATATCGTCGCAATGTATGTTAAAATCGTCTACAACTACTAAGGGGGAAATTGTACTAGAAACAGATATTCGTAACAAGGTGATTTATAGACACCTTGAATATGTATTAAATTTCTTCACGTTGAAGTTTAGGAGTTTAGGACTGGAATTCTTCGGTTTCCAGCATATTTGATCCTGGTTTTTACACACGCGGTGATTTTCTGTAAGGTTTATTTCAGATAACGCAAGTCCTGGAATTCTTAATAGGCACTGGCTATCGGCGGTAGAAACTTTTTGTACAAGCATGATGTCAACTTTTTCGGCTACTATCAAAACGAAGCTCGTCCTGATTAGTTCTATCGATTTAACATTAGTATTCATTATTAACGTGTTCTACTGTATAATTTATGTTAAGTGGTTGTCTGACCAGGGTGACATATAAGATTATATATATATATATATATATATATATATATATATATATATTAATGACTATATATCATTCTTAGCCCAAGGTACACTACAAAAAATGTCCCATTACAGTGTTCGTCACAATATATACATATATAAGAGATACACAACAGATGTGATTGAAGAATGAAGATTTTATCGTACAAAACGGCTAATAGTCAATTGAAAACGATTCTTCTAATAACAGTTTAGAAGAAAAAAGGTTGGAGGTCAAAGGAGCTTGCACTCCCTTGCGAGATTCAAGGACTGAGTTTTATATATATATACATTGTACGTACTATATATTAAAATAAATAAAATAAAAAACTATAAAACTTTGGAAAATGTGTGATGAGAGAGGAAACGTACGTCTGTGTGGGATTCCTGTTGTCGATCGGGGGTAAATAACCAATCATCGACCATTGCGAGGAAAAGCACGTATCTTATACGATTAATTCCAGCGGTCATGGAACGGAAAGAAGAGAAGAAATGAAAAAATGATTCGATGGAGACTTTTTTAGTTAGTCAGTCGCTGTTTTACTCTTCCGCAGTGTTATTGTTTTTTGACTTTTCTCTATTCGTAGCAGAAATCGCATACAAAAAGTGTTTCGATAAAGTCGTTCGACCGATATATATAATAATTACGAACATTAGTCGGCAACGATTTCGACTCTAGATTAAAGAAACCCCTTGTAACTATGATCGCTGGAAAGACACTGGGCCATCAAATCAACAGTTTATTTATTTATATTATCTAAATTTTATCAGTTTATTTTGTTTGTTCTTTTCAGCGGTCGACCGATAGCGAAAGATTAAAGTTAATTTTATTAATATACAACTTTGAAAAAATTCAAATAATATTATTCTTATACTAAAAGTAAAATAATCAACTTTTTCGTCCACAGTAATTAAGAGGCCGTAGTGGCGGCATCCTCGAGGGCGTAGTAAAACTTAAAACCCATAATAATAACGCTACATTTGGCATTCCTGCTGGCGAAATTACAACGAGTATAACATTGTAATACGAATAAAATATGAAGATGCTTATCTGGCCTATTATTACAACTTGCGTATCTTTATATATGTATATATATATCATAGGCGTACCCAGGGGGGGGGGGGATTTGGGGGTTCAAACCCCTCCCGAAATGGATTTTTACGTTGCTATATTGTCGGTTTAGGGTCGTAAGATGTTTTGGTACCAGGCATTCTGACAGTACAACTAACTATGTATTAGTGTAAATTATTCTCAAAATGAAAACGAACAGAAGTCTTACGCATTTAGAACTATTATACAAGAGATTATTAATAAAATAGAATTACTAAGTAAAATCCTTTTTTCTGTCAAGTGTTTTTTTTTAAATGGATCGACCCCCCCCCCCCCCCCCCCCCGAAAAATTTGCCTGGATACGCCTATGATATATATATATATATATATATATATATATATATATATATATAAAATTCTAGGACACGTGTATATGTCACTGAACTCCTAAACAGTTTAACCGATTTCGATGAAATTTTTTGTGGGTGTTTGAGAGGGTCCGTGTGTATGTTTTAGATTCACAATTGGACCAGGTAGGTCCCTCCCAATCCACCTAACTCACCCAATTTTACCAATCATTTCTGTCTACTTTTATAACTGTCAAGAACAGATGGACCGATTTTTATGATCTTTGATTTGTTGGATTTGCCCTTTTTCTCGAATAGCAGATACGGAATTTTTAAAAAAAAATTGTTTTTTTGCTGTTTTTGACCCATAAGGGGGGGGATAATTTTTTAACCTTAATTTTTGGATTTTATCTGTGTTTTGTTTTATATTTTGCATTTCGCTTTTTAATAGGTTATCTGGTGATGAGTTATGAATTTTTTAAGGGTGATTTTTAAGGTCGTTCTAAATTCCATATTATATATATTTTAGACACGGTTTCTTGTCGCCCAGGCTAATCGCTCAGCTTAAAGTTATAAATTGTCACAGATAGAAGTTTAATAGTAATTTATGATCCAATTCTGATAAGACAAACCATTTCCGAGCTCTATCGTATAATTGAATATTTTTGATTCGGATTATTCCCGACATTATATGTGCACGAAATCCTAAAAAGCGGTATAAATTTACTTTAAGAAATTAAATTACTTTGGTAACATGTTTTTTCGGGCTATATCATCAGCTAACAGCACAGAGTACACACTCTATTGAAATACATATAAATTGAGTGTGTATTCTGTGTTGTTAGCTGATGATATAGCCCGAAAAACATGTTTCCAAAGTAATTTACTTTCATTTTTTAAAGTAAATTTATACTATTTTTATACAACTACCAATCTCTCATTAGCAGCTTAAAACTGGAGATAGTAACGAGTCTCATGTCAACGTAGCCAATACTTTTTTTTTTTTTTTGTTTTTAATTCTATTGCTCTTTACACCATGCTATCAACCAAATTTTAACCTTGTTTTTCCATCTCTCCAAATTTTTTTCATTTCGAATTTCCTTTGGTATGTTCCCCATTAACTTTATTAATACCTCTTCCTCTACATTGTCTATTTTACTGTTAATCTCCCTAGATCGTACATATCAAGGTTTATCGCAATTCGTAGTTCTGTAAGTTCTCGTTCTAGTTGGTAACTGCCTATCTTCTAGTTTAGCATTGAGTAATTTGCTGTAATAATATAACATTTTTGATGACATTTCGTTATTTTTGTTCCACCAAGTGATGTTAGCTAATGCGTCCGTCTTGCTCTCGTTGTGTAAAACCAGTTTTAAATATCTTTTTTGCAATTTGTTGATTTTCCTCATTTCTGTAATTTTCGCCTCTCCCTAAATTCCGATTCCGCATTTAATTCTGGACATTAATACAGCTTCGAAATATAACCTTAGGCTTTTGTATGTCATACCTTGTTTTAATTTATATAGTGCTGGAATAGTTTGTCTAACTTTCCCTGTAATATTGTCAATATAATTTCTCCATGTTAAACCTTTATCTAATGTTATCCCAAGATATTTAAATTCATTCACATTTTCTAACTTTTCACAACCACATATTTCCTTTCTATGTAAACACTTTGTATTGTATAAAATTAATTTGGGGACGAACGTTCTAAACCGGCTTGGCGTTCTTATATGCATCACTTTTTTTTTGTTAGCATTAATTAATAGTTTTTTGTCATGCGCCCATTTGCATACATTATTGAGATCTTCTTGTAACAATTTTTCAGCACTTTCAATGTCAGAGTGTTCAATAACTAGTGCGATATCATCTGCATAAACATACACTTTAGAGTTCTTTACATATCGGTAGAGCGAATTTGTATATATCAAAAATAGTATAGGTGCCAATATTGTCCCTTGTCCAACTCCATAATTCATTATTTCTTTTCTACTGTGTTCATTCCCGATCTTTACTAAAAATTCTCTTCCTCTTATGTAACTCCAAAACCTAAAATTTCAATGTAACTAAAATACTTTTCATTTTGATTTTTGTACATTTTTATTGAACTTAATTCGTGTTGAGTATTAATTTTATCTTAATTTAAAAAACTACATTTAATTCAGCTAATAAGTTAACACACCATTTATTGATTCTGTGGCGGTACGACGTTCGCCGAGTCAGCTCGTAGAATTATAAGAACACACACCGGTGTACAAGTGATATTACCAACGAGATTATTATAAATCATATTTTATACCGGGATTTTATTAAAAATAGCATTTCTGCAACTTTGAAATGCCCTTTCGGATTAAACAAAAGCCGACATTTCAGCATGACCTGGTGCATAATGGTTAATAAAATTTAAAAAAAAAAAAG
Organism: Icerya purchasi; assembly: GCA_039619475.1. NCBI lineage: Eukaryota > Metazoa > Arthropoda > Insecta > Hemiptera > Monophlebidae > Icerya > Icerya purchasi. Next base: position 152,123,152 of record CM077116.1, on the reverse strand, counting down.
ACATTGCACAACCTTAATAAAAGGAACATACGGCCGCGGTAGAATATCGTAGGACCGGATGTTGAGAAAACCATGATTTATCGGGGAATTATGTAAGTATCGAAGTGAAATATAATTGTAGCTCGACGTCGTAGAACTGCAGGGGATTCGTTGCATGTGTATTCACACACCATCGGATATCAATTTGATAATTAGACCGGCGCGTGCGTCCTTCAAATCTTACAGATCCGTTAGCATCGGCTAAGTGCATGTTCTGAACGCGATTGCAGTCGCCTTTTTGCCGTTCACTTGCATACGAACCGGTCGCCCATTCCTATATTTTTTACACATAGCCAGACTGTCGCGCGTTTATGAATATTTATTAGATCAATTGTTGACTCATTTTGATCCCGTTCAAAAACATGAAATGCCCGCTCCTACAGCTAGGCCAGTTTATTATAAAAGACATAATAATAAATCCGCCATTACCGAATACGTATTTCACCACTGAACTATGTAATGAGCCAAGCTGTTGAGAATTATGAGAGCTGCCGGAGTTTATTTAAACCATTTCCAATCGACTACAATATAATCGAAATGCGATTGCACGTGGTCGGTAAACTATTTTGTGAAGGAGCAGGTGATGCAGAAAAAAATTACCATCACTATTGTTGAAAAATTGTATCGAGAACAGCGATTTGCGTGGTATCCACATTGTTTTCCCGCCTCAGTTTATTGCAAACCGTTAATAGTCCAGAATACGAAGGTCTGTTTCATGCTTTTTTTGAAAGGGAATTTTGAAACGCATACGGGGCATCACGTCCAAAAGTGGAACGATGTTTACACATAGTTCCAAGGTCGCAGTTTTTCCGCAATGTTCATCGATATGTGTTCGGACTAAAAAATATGGAAAAATGTTTACACATCTCACAAAAGTGACCCCTAGAGCTGTTTGCTTGCATCAGTTATAATCGGCACTTGTAACATTTTTTAAAATCGAACGCAGCAAGAAAATGATGAAGCAGCTTATTCAGTGTCACAGACCCTAGAACACACTATTGATCTAACCTGATCGCAATTTAGTAAATTAGGGAAGATATTTTGTGACTGCATCGGAAAATAGTTGAATATTGGCCAAATATTGGCCACTCTTAATCAGTCAGTTTAATAAGAAAACCACTGAGGAAATACAAAAAAAAAAGTAATATTGGACAGCAGTGAAACCGATACACGAACAGAATTACGACAGTGCACCGAAAATTCTTCGAGTGAAAATGAAATTGCCCTACATATAAATAGGATTCATAGACAGAAACGAGCAATCCGAATCATCCAAAACCGAGCGACAAAATTAATTTCCGAAGAAATTAAATTAAATTCTTAGTCGCGAACGCCAGCACATATTCCAGTACTAGGCAATGGAAACAAATATTCATAAAAAAAAACCACGCGCCGAATCACCTTCGACGCTCACTATCGCGCTTTTCAGTACCATTATAAGCGTAAACGAAAAAGTACGTAATTAAATTGAACAAACACCGCAGCAAAAAACAGTTTAAAACTTCTATCAAAATTTGAATAACAAATCGCCAAGTCGCCGACGAAACAATAAACAGAATACATGAAATACACAATGAGGCGCTAACATAATAAATCCGCCAATCTTACCCTGCTGATACTGTCGCTCTAGCTACACGGAAATTGACTTTATCTGGCGATTAATAAAGCCGATAAAAAAAAAACGAAACTAATTAATTATAGCATATGTACATAGGTCGATCCGAAGTAACAATGGTAATGCGCATTCCACTCTTTTCTCATGCACGAACAAAAGATGTAGATGATGTCGAATGGGGTACAGAAGGTCCCAAAGTTGCTGCTTTAAGCTGACGCAAAAAACTGATTCTTCTCGAAAGAGAAACGGGACAGAGAAAATACAAACGGCCTGTTTTTTCTAAAATAAATAAAATTCTACATTTGTTATTATATACATATACATATACATATATATATATATGTATGTATGTGTGTATGTATGTATGTATGTGTATGTATATGTATATATTTTTTTTATTAAAATTACTTTTTTAAATATCTTCGTCACAAACATCAAAATATTTTTGCTCCATTTTCAGAGTGATGGGGTGAACAACACAAACGACTAAATACCAAGGGGAACGAGAAAATCACAACTAAACATGAGATCTAAATATGTCGCAATCGAAAAAACGAAAAGTGTAGTTTACATGGCCCGTTTAGGCTTCCCCGTCAATGGATCGGTTGCTGTCGCTATCCCTGACGACTGCTATACTGCACTTATCGATCTATACCACTTCGAGGTACCTAATTCGGTGTCCTTACTTGTTCGGACCGTCATCTAATATAGGTGGTTCAATTTGATATCCCTGTTTCGGCGCTATTATTACAAACCTTTTTTCAGTTGAGCATCTCTTATTTTCAGGGCTACCAATATGGTTTCTGATGTTCTTAAAGTTCGATGTTAATTTTGACTTAATTTGTTCCCTGCTGACTCCTTGAGCATTACAGTTTTATTTCGAAAACGAAAAAAAAAAGAAGAAACAATCGTAATTAAGATTTTTAAAAGAAGTTAAACTGGAGCTTCCATAGTGTTGGTTAGACAAAACAAGAAAATAAGGAAATATTAAACGGTTCGAAGTCTATGACTAGATCATCATCATCATCATTATCCTCAGCTATTTTCAATCCACTACTAGATGTAGCTCTCTCGAACTTTGCTCGTCCAGACCGTTTGAAACTTATTTATATCGTCCACCCAACGCGTTAACGGTCTGCCTCTCTTTTACATGTTCCGTTTGGCACCCACACTGTCACTGTATTTGCAAGGAGTTCTGAATGTCTTGCGAGCGGGCTAGCCCATCTCCATTTTAAATCGTTTGTATTACATCTTTTATGCTGCAGTTTCTCTGATCCATTTATTTTCTTTTTTATCCTTTAGATTTATGCCAATTATTCTTCTTTCAATCCTCCTCTGTACCACTCTAGTCTTTCTTTCATTGCTGCTATGATGTTCCATGTTTTGCATCTATAAGTCATCACCGGCAGTACACATTGATTAAATGTTTTCCTTTTAAGACTTAAAGAAATCTTTTTATTTTGAAAGATGTTCTTTAATTTACCACATACTAAGGCAGCCATTTGTATTCTTCTTGTTATTTCCTCTTGTAATCTGTTGTCACCTTTTATAATCTACCCCGAATAATTAAATAATGGCACACTTCCTGCACTGCCATCTGGTCTAATATTACTATTTTGTGAGAACTCATTCCGCAGTTAGACAGTTTTCGCTATGTCGATTTTCAGACCTATTTCCTTGCTTCTTATATTAAGTTCTTGTACCACATTTCTTTTAGTTTATCTATATCTTCGCTAAGAAGCACTACGTCGTCCGCATATCTGAGGTGGTTGAGATATATTTTTTACCCCTTACTATTCCAGTTTAATTTCTCAAATACCGATTATTGCAAATAATGAATAGTTTTGGTGACATTGAGTTTCCTTGTCGAATGACCCTGTATAGGTTAATTTCTGTTTCCACTGGATCAACCTGTATGGTGGTCTTTGTGTTCTTATATATATATATATATATATATACCGTATAATTTAAACATATTCATTTTATACCCCGACGGTGGTGTTACTGTAACGACGATACGAGATTTCTTTTCGATAGACTGTAAATTACCACGAAAAAAAAAAACCATCGTGAGAATTGTTTTCACACACCTATAATATCGACGTACCCTTAACAATTAAATCGAACAGCGTAATTTATCGCGGTAAAATTACCAGTTTTCTATAAATTCGTTCCCACTGAACTTGTTAAGTGACGGTATATGTCACAACGCGCGCACTCGCCGTAAGTATGGGCCATTGTAACCGGCTACTATTAGTCCCGTATACATCACAACATATACACCTATCCCGCCTAATGTTTGACCGAACGCAGATCCGATCGAACATATCGTGAAAATACGGACGCCGGCCAACAGGTATCCCGCTACCATACCTGTGCTGATAGAACAATTAATCGAATAAATAATTTTTATCGCGGACACCGTCAAAAGAAGTCGCTATATACTTCAAATCCGTATCGATATCTGGACTGAGTAGGCGGATAATATTCTTTGTAAACACTGCTTCACTACATGCACCGTTCGTAATAATATACCCATTTCTCATTCATTCTGTTTTAGACTAATTTCACAATTTCTAAAAACGATATAAAGCTCTTTACATGTCAAAAAGGGAGTGTTAATGGTTACTTTCGAAAATCATTGCATAAAAAAATACTTATTTTTATCTTACTCCCATTATCTGTTACCAGGATTTAACGGTTGTTTCTTAATACCTTTTTTTCTTATATTTTCAAAAAAATAATATATACGATAGATTGAAAAAATTATATGTTTGATGGGAGATATAAGGAAAGTTTTTTGATACTGAAATAGTATACTTGGATTTATTTATAATACTTGTTTCGAAAATTTTGAAATATATGAGCATATAGGTACAATGTGAAGGTCAATGATTAATACGATCATTAACTGGAATTCTTATGGAAACATAATAAAATAAAAAAAATATTATGTACAAGCGGAAAATGAGCTAATGATCTGTAAAGAGATGTTTAATTTTTGGAAATAGTAAAATATTTAAGTTGATTCTAAAATAATTACGCACGATTTGAATTTTGTAAATAGATCACCTTGGAAGAACGGAGCAAAGAGAATTTTTCTACAATTTCCGGAAAAACTATGTTATGATAAGAATAATAACAATGAATGTATAGGGATATATTCGTGGTAATGAGGCGAGGAGTGTCTGTGGGCTACATTTGTGTACACGGCATATTATAAAAGATTTGAAAAAATGTTTGCGTAACGAACGAATAAAAATATACTTGGGCTAATTTTATAAGACAGAGAAAAAATATTATAAACGACATGTAACATAGTGTCGACGACGTTAGTATTGTGTGTTCAGAGATCTTGACAGTGGGGCGCGGTCGCGAACGGTGACGAACATAAACGAAAAAAAAAAGTAATATTCTTTTAGCCGGCCTTTTTTTTGTGTCGGGGATAGATAAAGGTATCTTCGACGTTTTTTACAATCAAGCTGTTGCCCTCGAGAACATATATCCCTCTATCTCACACACATACATGCATGCAGTCTTTCACTTGCACATTGCTACTCTGATCTGCTCATGCTACCGCGTTTTTTCTTCGAACATGCTGTGCCTCGTAAACTAACAGGTTTTCTACCTGTCGCTCTATACAATTGTTCATCACACCTCATAGACGAAGTCATATATACCGCGAAAAATACTTACAAAATAATAAAAAAATATTAAAAGTATTTTTATAAAAATGTGACTACGAAAGATTTTGAAAAATTTTAGAGATTGAAAAATAAAATAGACGATTACTAATTTTTAATAATCATAATAGGATTTGCGTATGTATAGCGTGCGCGGTAACGCGTGTGTGTGGAAACGGACAATATGCTTTCGCAATATGTATGGTGTATTCGGTAAAAAATCAAAAAATATTACGACAGATTTGAATTTTGGGTTTTTGAGAGGAAAGGAAAAACTTTAGAACTATGAAAAATAAAGAAATACATTTAGATTAATTTTGAAACCTCCCTAATAGGATATGTTATGTGTATAGTGTATGCGGTAGCACATGTGCATGGGAACGAATAGTATGCTTCCGCGACGGTTACATGAAAAAAAAAAAAAAATGTATATGTACTCTGGAATAAAAAATATTACAAAAAAGACCTGAAATTTTGACTGTAAGGATAAAAGGAAATTTTGAAACATTGTAAAGAATAAAAAATATACTCGAATTAAATTTTTTGGATACACATGGCCGGGTAAAATAAAAAAAGGGTATGCACAATCGGTAAAAATGACAGGGCGAGATAGAGAGCATTAAAGTTACAATCGATCTTTGATTATAAATTTTTGATCAATTTTGATAATATATAATAGAATAATGATAAATGTAGAACGTGTGCAGGAAAGCATGGTGTATTTTAACACCAAATGACATTATGATGGATGTATGCGTGGGAATGGGCGGTGGTCAGGAGTTTGACGGATTAAATTTTAGAATTGGAGAAAAATAGAAGATTTGCGAAAGATCGGAAAAAGATTTTTGGAACAGTGGAAAAATAAAAATATATTTAGATTAATTCTACAATATCAAAGCACGGAAAAATATTACATACTAAATGTAATCGAATATAAAGAGGTTTAAAGTTAGATGCTGGGTTCTGATAGGAAAAATAACAAATAAATAAAATAAATGAAAGTGAAATAACTAGCCGGTGACGAAGGCGTAGAAACATGTGTGCAGAATGGATGGTGCGGTTTCGTGACGACAGATTTACATAAAAGATAAAAACTTATGAGCGATAAAATGAATCGGAAGCTTAAAAATCTGTAATACTTAGATTTGAAAAAAAGGAAAATGAATATGAATGATATGGAAAATAGCACTAAAGGATGTGTATGCGTGTGTATATATATTTGAGAATAAAAAAATAAAAATAACATTATGAACGATTGTTAATTTAGGTCGGGATGGTAAAAGAAGAGAAGAAGAAATTTTTGAATCGTGTAAAGTGAAAAATATTTAGACTCGGTTCGGTTTTGAAAGTAGATAATAGGATGCGTACACTTGTATAACATGCGTAGATATAGTATTGTGTAATCGTGACGGTGTATATACGTATGGGAACGACTTGTGCGCTTTTGTGGCGGTTGTGATGTTCAAAAAGTACGGGGAAAAAAGTATATAAAAAGTATATATGATCAGTAAATTGGTTGCAAAAGTCAGAGGAGACTTGAAGGTTACCTTTGATCATTGATTATAAATTTCGATTCATTTTGATAATGTATAATGGAGAACGTGCGTGAGAAGTGCCGATCGAGAGTTTGATGGAGTCTTAAAAATAAATAAAATATATCATGAAAAGATGTGGAAAAATATTTGGAATTTGAAAAATAAAATAATCTTAAGCTAGTAGACTCGGAAAAATTATTATGAATGCAGGGAAAACCAGCGGTATCATATGCTTATGTGGGAATGTGCGGTGCGGTTTCACATTCGGGTGAATGTAGTCATGAAAAATAATAAGAATGATTTGTAATTTGTGTAGGGTGAATAGGCGAGAGGGAAATTATGAAACTGCGTTAAATAAAAATATACTCGAATTAATTTTTGGATATTTACGTTTGGAAAAAAAAATATTGTAGGTGAAAAAATATATTTAGACTAAATCTATAATATTTAGGCATGAAAAATTATTATGAACGATAGGAGAATTATCGTTGGCAGCTGAGTGCAAGGGAACATGCTGTGTACATTCATATCGATGAAGACATCAACGGATTTATTTTTAAAACTGGAAAAAAAATAAAAATAATGTGTCAGAAGAAATGTTTGGAAGCGTAAAAAATATACTTAGGGTAATTCCATAATACTTGGAGTTGAAAAAAGTTATTATGAACGACATGGAAAACAACAGATGAAGATGTGCGTGCATTCATAGCAGTGAAGACATCGACAAATTTATTTTTAGAATCGGAGAAAAAAATAAAATTATAAACTCGGAAGAAATGATCAGAAACGTAAAAAATATACTTAGGCTAATTCTATAATATTTCGACTCAAAAATAAAATATATACAAAGTGGCGGTATGTATGTGTGTGTGGGTGTGTTACCGCGGCTGCGATCGAAGTGTGCGTGGGATCGGACAGTGTACCTTTGCAGAAGCTAACACTATGTTGGATATATGAGCAGCAATGTATGGTGCGCTTTTGCAATGATCGGAGAGTACGGAAAAATAAAAAAAATATCAATAGTTTGAATATAAGATCGGGAGCGGAAAAGGACGAAAAAATATATATCAAGTGGTGGTGTATATGTGCGGTTGTGTGAAAGTGTAGCGATCGCGATCGGGTTTCTATTGGTGTCGGGTTAGGGTGTGCGTAAATGATCGGATAGTTAATTTCGAACGAACGACTGGAATTCACCCCCTGCATCCCGTGACAACGTCAAACAGTTGCTGGATCATTTAAATATTTCCGTACAACCGCGGTCGTGCTTACATAACACCTCTCGTAGCTGCACACCCGCCCGCTATCATTCGATTGATGTAACTTTCAAATATTTTCCTTAAAAATACATTTTTTTTAAAAAAAGGAATGCCGGAACGGAGCGCGACTAGGAAAATTCCTTTAAAATTTGGATTCTAAGTGTTGAGTTTCGAGAGATTTTAACACTCTGTCCAAATTTGACCCTTCCAAAACCTCGAAAAATTAAAATTAAAAATTATGTCGCATATATTACAAGCAGAGACTAATATAATACCGACACATGATGGTAGAAGGCGTTGCGCGTGGGAATGCGAGTGTACGGGGCTGTGCGTCCGATCGGATGGTTTCATTTTTTTAAAACCTGGCCAGAATACATAGGTTTTGAAATATAGTAAAAAATCGCGGTAGCGGGAACGATCGAAGCCTGCGCGGAAAAGATATGTGCGCTTTCGCGGCGGCTAACGCTATGTTGAATATATGCGCGGGATCGAAATATATGTGTGGGAGGGGCGAGCAGAGACTTGTGTTAGATTCGGAGCTTTAAATAATATACGTAGGTAAAATTTGGAATTTTCATACTTAGGCCTGGAATTTTGAAAAATCGCGGTAGCATAGTAGGCGGGAGGGGCGAGCGGAGGTTGGTTAGTTTCAGACTTAAATAATATACTTATGTTAATTTCTAATCGGTTCGAACTAACGGAAATGTGGGGAAGTCGCGCGAGGGAATTTTTGAGGAAACTTTCGGGAAATTTTGGTGAATTTTCAACGCCCGAGTAAGAAATTGGGTTACTTTCGCCCCCCGAATAAAATACTATAATTCCGTTGAAACTTTTCATTATTCTTCCAGATTTTAATCCACGTCTCTTTCGGATTTTTCTTTCTTTACAAACGAACTGATGAATATTCCACGTTCAATTAACGAGTACCTTTAATGCGGCCAGTGACTTTTTTCGGGCTATCCGCACTCACTTCGCCAGAACAGTTGCATATATAAATATATATATATATACATATATATGTATTAATTACAATGTAATTCTTAGGCGACCCCCCCAGTAGAAAAAATGTCCCAAAAAATGTCCCAATTTTATGTGACGTTTTTCCACATCTATCGTTTTCAAACCAAAGGTCGTATCACGAATAAATGTGGAAAATTCCTCGCTATTGCACAGTTTGTCTTGCGTTCGGTGACGGTTTCCGTTTTTGGAAACATAATGAATAATCTTCTTATTACTATGCAAATTGATGAATAAGAAGTCCCATTATTACAGGGAGAAGGATGTAAAAACTATATTGCTAATTTTAATAATACTATGGGAACGCAAAAAAAGTATTATTTATATGCGTTGTAGTATGTTAAGTTGTTTCGGTAGTTTAATAAAACTTATGGTATAAATTATTAGTTGTATTTTTTTTATTATATAAAAATGGGACATTTTTTCGTTATAAAATCTAATGGGGGCCGGCCTAAGAATTACATTGTAAATTTTGATCACTTTATACGAAGTATAGAAGAGAAAGAGACAGAAATGAAACAAGAGAGGTCAAGGGGCACTGCCCCTTGCGAGGCCAAAATGACCGAGTTATATATATATATGTTTTTTAACTGCGGATGCATTTTCGCTTCTTGACTCCAACTTCAACCGTGCTTCGTAACTTACACCAAGTGTACAATTTTAGTCTTAGTCTGCGTATTCAACTCCAATTCCAAGCAATACTCCGAAGGCATAAGGCAAGAAAACGAACTCGGCAATTTTGACAGTTGCGCGTGCAGCTACTAACGCTTTTCAGAGTAGGAACATATTAAATCATACCTTCGGAGATAAATCCGAATGTGTCTGGAATGACGACATTTGTTCGCTACAGGCTGTCTTTTAGAGTTGAGATACATTCAGTCACATCGTCACACAGATATTTGACTGTAACATGGATATATAATATTTTCGAGGCTATATAGCTTATCCGGAGGTGTCTGGTCCGAAACATTGGTGTTAATCCGATTGCTCTAGCAACTTTTCTATTCCCACGCAAGGAATTCCAGTTCCCGAGACTTTGGTTGGATGTATATACATGCTTTTTTAAAAAAATAATGATCGCTCTTTTTACTGCATCAAACCTTGATTCTTAGAGTTTCTATTACTTCGTCGCCCCATCACTCATCCATATTTCAATTCTCGTTGCCATCGACGGTTCTCAATTTTTCCATGTCATTTACCCTTTTCTATCTTACCCTTTAGCCCGGCTAGCAGAAGGTTTTTTGTTAGTCTAATTCCAAACTGGAATCAAATCGACATACTCTTCCCCTTATCGTTTCTCAGAGCACCCTTTTTGTCGGTGGGTTCGCTGAAAAAATTAATTTATAATAAAATGAACTTCCTGGAAAAAGTGTGACGGTTGTTGGGAAATTCGATGTTTTCAAAATTTCCAGAATAAGTGTATTTCCAACTGAATATGTCATTCTTGGTACCAAGCGGAAAAATCTACTCTAGACAATTGCGAAAATACCTGAGTTCTTTTCTCCGGTCCTTTTTAAAGAGAAGAATAATTAAACGCACTTCTCCAGATTAGAAAAGGAAAACGAGAAAAAAATTGAATCCGGCATTTATAAGATTAAATTCATATTGTCGACGCGATGTAAATTTATCGCCATGCTGCGGTCCATTTAATTATTTCTCCGTTTCCAGCGAACACAGCAGCGGACAAAAGTTCTGCCTGTACACAATCCTGTCAAGTCTGATCGGCCGGCGGCCAATAGCGTAGCAGCACGCTGGAAAAAAGTGCGCCATAAATGGTGTTGTCGCCTTCTTTCACAGTTCGTATGCTGGAATTCTGGGCGATTTATCATTTCCAACTTCGGTTATTACTGCATTCCTTTCCAGTCTTATAGCAGCATGATGATCCCCCTGCCGGTACCCGCGCAGGAGAACCACACTCCCGCTCTTCGTCTTATTATTCCTCTTTATCTACTATTTGATTAAATTCCGCCCGCTTATTGCCGCTTGGCACGTGGCGGCGTCCTATTACAAAGAATTATTTCTGTACGTCTTCGTGCACTACTACTAACAACGTTATACGTCGAGAAAAAGATAACGCCGAAATTAAACGGTACGTCATAATAACGTACTTTTCGATACAACGTGTTTCTCGTTCGAGAATATGCATTCGCGTTTTATTCGCGATACTTATTAAAAATCCCGCGCAACATGCTAACCGTAATAATTGCAAGCTGGCGACGCTTGATGGTAGCTCGACAAACAAGGCCGATTTTATTTATTTCTTCAAAAAATTTAGTCAATAATATATATTGCCCGGATTTCCTTTTATACGAATTTGTCAGTTCTATTCTTTTATCCTTTGGCGATTTAAAATGGCTGTTAAACATTTTACACTGCGTATGAAGAATTTTTGAAAGAATAACTTGTCTAATCTAGTTCGTCTTCCTTTCGTAGTCAAACCAGGCGTAGAATAATTTCGAAAAAAACCTTTTAACAATTTTTGTTTTCTTATTCGTTGAAGTTTTTGCGTAGCTTCGGACAAGTATATTTTTCGGAAACGCGCTCGGAATATTATAGTCCGTTCAACGAAAGTCTGCCGATGGAAACATTTTAATAAGAGTCGATGTTTTAGCGTTGTTATCAAATGTTTAATACTATTCATGATGAAATTGGAGTTTTTATGCCTTTATTCGAAATTATATATTTTTTTAAAGTACATATATTTCACAATCGTTATTTTCAAAAAAAGGAAAAAACTCCAACACTTATTTAATTATCGGTTCATTTCGGCATCGTTTTGCTGGTTCATTTTTACCAGTTCATATATTCAAGTAGTTCATAAAACTGCGTTATTTTTATTTTACTTAGGAATAAAAAATTTTAAATAATGAAAATACTAAATAGTTACTATTATTATTCTTATTGTTTAACTCGCGCGTTCAATTAAATTAGACACTAAGATAAATTAACCAATGAAAGAAAATAATCATTACCACGTATATTATGTCAACTACTCGATATTTTGATCATTCTTTAGTCTTGTTAAGGATTGATTTGATACTAAATGGAAGCGAACGGCGTCCGTTTCAGTGATCGCAATTGTATTTAGAGTTTATTAGGAAATTAAGCGCTAGTTTACTGTGATAAATAGCGAGAACTGAAAACAAGCAAAGATATATCTTTGTTTCGTCAAAGAATACATTTGTTTACGATTCACGTGGCGATTTTAAGTATTGCGTTAATTAAAATACATAGAGGTTCTTGTGAAGTTATGCGAATGACATTTTTAATAAAATTTACGGCTTACGAGTATCTGGAATATTTGGTTTTATTTTGTGTAGCGGAAAAACACTCTAGAGCAGGGGCGGCTAACTCAAATGATCTTACGGGTCACTTTGGAAATGTATCACATAACTCCGCCGGCGACCCTTATATAAAATCATATATCCCCATATTAGATTTATAACCATTGTAGACATCTTTTTATAATGAAAAGTTGAAACATAATTGTGTGTTCCCTATTATTCTTACATGTAAACACATAGATTAACATTGCTAGGAAAATTAGGCAGACTATGCCGGCGTTATACAAATTAAAACAAGTTATGGATTACAAAACTACGAGAGACTGTATTTTGACTCATTAATAATGGGACTAGGATTAGATACGGACTCGAGATTTGGGGAGAGGCAAAAAAAAAAACGGAATTAAGGAAAATTAATAGGCTACAGAAAAGATGTTTAAAAATTTTCTTACCGAATTGGAGAAGTGCGAATCTTGTAACGAATTCTACTTGGTGAGACAATAATAAAGAAATGTCGCCAAAAATGTTTTTTTTATTACAGTAAACTTTTAAGGTATAAAATAGAAAAAATAAGATTACCGACAAGGGAAATGGTGTATGGGACTAGGAACTATGACAATTTTGTTTTATAAGACGTAAAGGGATTAATAATAAAATTGATAATGTTGAAGAGGAAGTTATGAGTGTCATTTACTAGGTAACTTACCAAAGGAATTAAGAGACGAATGTAATTTGAATATATGGAAAGACGGAATAAAAATATGGTTGATTGCGTGGTGCAAAGAATGAGAAATGGCTAGTCATAGGAAAGGAACAGCGATAAGACGGGTAATTGATTGAAAGAGTAAATAATTATAAATGATGTAATGAAAAAAAACAACTAATGTTTGGTGCTCATGTTCTAGCTGCATTACTTATAGCTTATGTGAAAATATTGTGGTACGATGTGCGACGGGTATAAATGTTGTGAATTAAAATTAGACGTAGAATAGTAAAAATAGAAGTTAAGTTGAATTAAGTAATTATATATAAGACGAATATGATGTATTAGATTTAAGATGTATGTGATGAATAAACGATATAATTATGTTGGGAATCCACAGACAGGCATTGCCTTGTGGGACCCGCAAATTATTTAAAACAAAAAAAAAAGAAAAAAAAAATATATTGTTATATTAAATGTTTCAATATGAGTTCGCAGAATATAATTTTTTTTTACTTTAACCATCTGGCGGCCCGCAAAAGTGTTCAAGGCGGGCCGCGGGTTGGCCACCTCTGCTCTAGAATGTAGATATGCAAAGGAACTTCCATATTACAAGCATATTATTGTTATATTTAAATGCTTGCGAAATAAATTAATACTTATATGATCCGTAAGTTTAGAATAAATCGGAATGATCTGTTACTAAAATATTTAGTCGACGTCTAAGTCTTCGTAGCAGCGATAAAAAAGGTTTCGGTCTATTGCTTTCCGAACAAGTGCTCTATTCCAGTTTGCTAAGACTTGATCTTCCTTCTCCTTATTGCACCTCTTATATTCTGTTTTGTTCTTCTTCGCATGTTATTCCCGCTGTTTGTTTCTTCTTATTGACAATATCCGATACCGTATTAAAATTTAACTGGCTCTTTTCTGATTGTTTCCGAGTAAAGGTGGTTTCTAAGTCCAAGAGAAAAAAAAAATGTACTAAATTCACTGGCGTGAAAAAGTAAGTAAAATAAAATACTACGATAATGTATATTTAAAATCAGGGAAATTTGCGGACAGCCCACCTCTTCGTACAGTTTTAGCCCCTTCCTTAGAGTGGTCCGTACACACTGATCTGTGCTCGAGTGATCATTTTCCGATAATTACCACCGAACAGTTCCAAGGTCAGCAGCAAAAACCACCCAGATGGATTCTAAAGCAGCCAAACTCCGAACCTATTTACAGAAATGTGCGCAAATTTGCAAGTGAGCGAGCTCGGCAAATACTAACTTGATGCTAAAAAGTTTCAGAAATACTATAGTGGAAGCAGCCCGTAGAGCAATTCGGCGCTCCGAAGCAGTAGTTAACCCGAAGAATGTGCCGTAGTGGAACCTCACTGTTCAGCAAGTCGTTCAGAATAGGAAAAAAGCGCTCGCTAAATTCCGAACTACAAGACTAGTAGAGGATCTAGAAAACTTTAGAAAAAATACGTACGCAAACACGACGGCCTTATACCGAAAACAGAAAAGTTGGCACAGGTTCATAGAATCCATTGATCATTCACAGACCTCGGTTCGATACATGTGGACGAAGATAAAAACCCTAAATGGCTGCAAAACATGCGTCTCAATTCCGTGGATATCGGTTAGTGACACCACAATAACATCCCCGGACGCGATCGCAAATGCTCTGGCTACTACCTTTGCAGAAAAAATCGTTTAATGCTAACTATTCATCTGCGTTTCATAAATTCAAGGTGGAATAAGCAAAAAAATGATATAAATTTAGATGATGGAATTTCTGAGTTACATAATGATCCTTTTACCTTAGTGGAACTGCAGGAAAGTTTGCAACACTTTAGCAAGAATGCATCCTCCCGGGTCCAGGTAATATACCGGCTATCTTCTTGAAACATCTGCCGCAAACTGCAATAAATGCGTTACTGCAGATATATAATAAAGTCTGGGTGAATCGAACTTTTCCAGACGTCTGGACAACATCAATCGTTATTCCTGTCCTAAAGCCAGGAAAAAGCAGACACTTATCAACTATAATTCTATACCATTAACGTGTGTTCTATGCAAAATGATAGTAAACAGACCAATGCCGTATTTAGAAGCAAAGTCGATAATTAGCCCTTGCCAGTGTGGATTCCGGAAAGGTCGATCAACGCTTGATCACCTGGTATATCTGGATGCGGAAATCAGTAGCGCATTTAGTAATAAGCAGCATTTATAGTCCGTTATTTTTTTTACCTTGAGAGAACATGCGATACAACTTGGACATACCGAATAATCAAGAAATTTAAAGAGTGCGGAATAAATGGTAATACGCTATATTTTATTAAAAATTTTCTGGCAAATAGAACGGATACGGGTCCGGGTATAAAATTCGCTATCTAATCTCCACAAGCTGCAAAACGGAATCCAACAGGGAAGGTACTCAGTGTATAGTGTTTTCTAATAGCAATAAATGGCATAACTGCATTCCACCTCTACTAACGTATAGATTATATACGGATGATCTTAACATTTCATACAGAAGCCGATATCCAGAAACTGCTCCAAATAACGCTAAAGAATCTTGAGGATTGGAGCCAACAAAGCGGGTTCAAATTTTCCACCTCCAAAACATACTGCGTCGACTTTCATCGTAGAAGCGGACAGCAACCGACCTTACAGCTAACATTGTACGACAACGTATTAGAATTTCAGCTTCAGCAATACCGACAAGGATAAATCATCTTAATCTAGCGTTAATGGACCGCTCAGGTACGAGCTCTATCGCAGCCAAGGTTCGAGCAGATTTAGCAAACCTGAACCTTAGAATGGTCAAATTGCTGCACCTGCCATGGGAAAAGATTCGCTCCATCGCCATGGACTGTGTACTACGGAAATGGAATGAAATATGGATTAGCACTGATATAGCAAATAAATTGCGCATGGTTAAAAGCACCATTTATCCTTTGAGGACGACGGCACAGGAAAGTCGCATGTATGAAAAAGTACTTGCCCGGCTCAGAATCGGCCATACCCCGCTAACGCATGCGTATATTTTCGGAGATGGTGAACCTCCAGTCTGCGAACTCTGTGAGGAACCCAGGACTATTCATCACCTATTAATAAAATGTAAGAAGCATGAAAATTGTAGAGTGCAAAACGATATATCCACGGAAGTTTTGAAAGATGTTTTCCAAGACGATATACCCTACAACTCGTAAATTACACACGTACCGTATTTATACGGATTTAATGCGTTATCTAAATTGCCGAGAAATACATAATTTAAAATCATTGTGCAATACTATAATTAAAGTAGAATCGCCCAACAAGAAAGCATCAATCCCGCAATGTCAGAACTGTCAGCAATGGGGACACACCAAAGCTTACTGTACAAGAACGCCGGTTTGTGTTAAATGTGGAGGTGGCCATAAGACTTACGAATGTAAAAAAGACCCGAAATTTCCGGCTACATGCGGACTGTGTGGCGGATTTCATCCCGTAAATTATAGAGGTTGTGAGATTTATCAAAAGTTAGTACAAAATAAAACGAATTCGGGGGTTGCAGCAAATCAACCTATTAAACAAAACTATCGACGACCAACCGTAACTTATTCACAAATTACTAAGTCTGACATTCCTAGTCAAGCGGACAATATAACAGCAAATGCAACTCATATAAGGAATTCCGGTCAAATCCCCATTAACGCCCAATCACCAAATAATTTAAGGGATAATATACAGAATATTCCTTTTGTGAACCCGTTCGAATTCCTGAATGAATTTAAATCCATGTTCCGTCAATTAGCCGAGCAAAACAGCATGGTTCTATCCATGCTTACCATGTTAATTCAGAAATTAACCAAATAATGCCCGCCTACCTGAGGATAGCTCAATGGAACACGAATGGCTTAAAAAATCATAAAGCCGAAATTGAATTGTTCTTAACTTCCAATTCTGTGGATGTAATTTTAGTTTCCGAAACCCACCTAACTGATAAAGACTGTTTCAAAATAAATAATTACAACACGTATTCTTGCACACACCCCTCAGGAAAATCTCACGGCGGTTCAGCAATATTAATAAAAAATAACATTGTACAGCACGAACTAAATCATTTTAGGGAGGAGTATCTGCAGGGAACTAACATTAGCATACAGACGATGGGTGGCCAACTTGTATTATCAGCTGCTTATTGTCCGCCACGACATAAAATAACATTGATGGAATTCTGTAAATATATAAAAAATTTAGGGAGCAGATTGGAACGCTAAGCATACAGCGTGGGGATCCAGGATAACTACGAGAAGAGGACGTGTGTTCAAACAAGCACTTGAAAGTCACAATGTCAACTATATATCAACAGGGGAACCAACTTATTGGCCAACCGATAATCGTAAGATACCGGATCTTTTAGATTTCTTCATTACAAAAGGAACCGCTAGTTATTATACAAATATAAATTCTTCCTTCGATCTCTTTTCAGATCACTCTTCTATTATTTTAACTTTCGGTGATTCGGTTATATGCAGAGAGGAGCAAATACATTTATATAACCACAAAACAGACTGGGAATCATTTAGAGATCATTTGGATACAAAGTTAAACTTAAAAATTCCTTTAAAAAGCCCAACTGACGTCGAGAATGCCGTACGGTACCTAACAAACGAAATACAAATAGCAGCTACCTTAAGCACTCCTGTTCTTAAATGTAAAAAAAGTAATAAAAATTATCCAATATCAGTCCGGAAACTTGTCTTAGAAAAGAGAAAGCTTAGAAGAAGGTGGTTCCAATCGGGAAACCCTTCGGATAAAAAGTTGTTTAATAACAAAATAAAAGAATTAAAAAAACTTTTAGAAGAAATCAAAAATAAAACGCTCAATAATTATTTAACTAAACTATCACCCTTAGCAATTGATGATTATTCCTTGTGGAAGTGTACCAAAAATATTAGGCAACCGAATAAACATGTTCCTCCGATGAAACATGGTGACGGGTCATGGGCGAAAGATCATAAACAGAAGTCGAATTTATTTGCCGAGTACTTGGCAACCGTGTTTAAGCTAAACATACAGACAAACACGGACAGGGAAATACATGAATTTATAACCAGTCCATGTGGACCATCTTTAGCAATAAAATCAGCCTCTCCTCAGGAGGTTGGGTGTCTGCTTAAAACGCTGAAAAAGAAGAAAAGCCCAGCTTTCGACTTAATAAGCGTTGACCTATTAAATAAACTTCCGAGCGGAATGCTATTGCTCACTTCTATATGTAACGCAGTATTTCGCATACAATATTTTCCGGTACAATGGAAGTTTGCGCAAATCGTAATGATTCCGAAACCTGGTAAAGATCCCTACTCTGTAACATATTAATATTCGATTTCCTTGTTGCCTGTTTTATCGAAGGTAATGGAAAAATTAATATTAAAAAGGTTACAGCCTTATAATATACACACAACTAATGTAATTCCGCAACATCAGTTTGGCTTTTTAAAACATCATTCCACGATTGATCAATTGCATAGGCTGGTTAGTGTAATTGAAAATAGTTTAGAAACTAAAAAAGTATGTACTGCGGTATTTCTCGACGTTCAACAGGCTTTTGATAAAGTCTGGCACGATGGTTTATTATACAAATTAAAATGTTTGTTCCCGAGTAATCTTTACCTGTTGCTAAAATCATACCTCGAAGATCGTCATTTTCAAGTGCGTTACGAACATACCTACTCAGAAATACATCCAGTTTTAGTAGGCGTTCCTCAGGGTTCAGTGTTGGGCCCCACGCTGTACTTGTTATACACAGCAGATTTTCCTGCGACAGAGAATGTGCAGATGGCTACATTTGCGGACGACACGGCACTACTGTCATCACATGAAGATCCGAAGAAAGCTAGCAACAATCTACAAAATGCTCTTACGAATGCTGAAACATGGTTTAAAAAATGGAAAATCGGGATAAACGAAAGCAAATCGGTGAATATCCATTTTACTAACCGAAAAGTTGAAGTCCCACCCGTTAAGATCAATAACATAGATCTTCCTGTGCGAGCAACGGTCAGGTATTTAGGTTTGCACTTAGACAGCCGATTGACATGGAAACACCATATACAGGTTAAAAAGAAAGAATTAGATATCCGGGTTAAAAAAATGTACTGGCTGATAGGGAGAAACAGTGTACTGACAACGGACAACAAACGTCTAATATACACAACTATTTTGAAACCCATCTGGACATACGGGGTTCAACTTTGGGGTTGCGCTAAACCGTCAAACCTGAAGGTAATACAGACTTCCCAGAATAAGATCCTTCGGTTGTTAACCAAGGCACCCTGGTATGTTACTAATCTAACCTTACATCGAGATTTGTGTGTAGATTATGTGGCTGATGTCATCAAAGTTCATGCTAAAAAACACGCAGACAGACTCGATTCTCATCCGAACACTCTTGCTAGAGGATTGCTCGATGTTACCGATAATGTAAGAAGACTGAAACGCCAGAAACCGCAGGACCTTGTTTAAGGTAGGGGTAATCGGGTAGGTGCTATTGGGTACTCCTCCCTTCATGTTTAAGTTCATTCACACGTATTACTAAATGTCCTTGATGGACAGCTCGTAATAGTGTATAAATAAAAAAAAAAATAAAATAAAATAAAATCTTTAATTAATTTAATTTAAGTGGTCGTAGCCGAAAGGCAATACGTACTACTGTTAAATAAATAAATAAATAAAAAAAAGATAAAACAATTCAGTACTTTTTTCTTTTCTGTTTATTAACTGATTTTATTTATTTTTTTTGTTTAGTAGCTATTGACGATCATCATTAGCGTTATTAGTAAAAAATTTTTGAAAACAGTTATACTTTCTTTTCTTATTTAAATAGAAAAATAATACAAAAGATGAAAAATTAGATCGCTATATAGCTAATAAATCTGTTCTTATTAAAATGTTTTAATTTTGCTTAATAATCATCATTATTGTTTTTTTTTTCACTGCATTAAATCTTAACGCGTCATTTAATGTCACAACAAATGAGGCTTTTTAAATTGTGATTTAGTGTTGTTTTATTGAATTTATTTTTTATTCAATTATAATGGTACCTGTTTTGTATTGTAAGTACACGTATAAAAGTGTATGTTCTCGGATATGCAATGAATGAAAGGAGTAGAATTTTTTTTTTGGAAATATTTGCATAATCATATTATGTTTTCCTCAAATTTTTATTAATAATTATGGTCGAATTTTGACCAATGGGCGATCGCTAGTATTAATAAATGTTTAAAGCTTTCACAGTGAATACTCGTTATAAATAAATTACGAACACAACTGTGTTCGAAAGAATTATATTTACTTAACGTTTCGGCCAGCTTACACTGACTTGTAAATGTTTGATTTATCGATATACAAATGCAGTGCTATTTATGTCTGCTTAATAGACATTAATTAGCGCGCACATGGTGGTGTATACGTGGTAGTTTGTCTTCTAGGTGATTATATTAGCGGTTAATGTAATTATTTATTTTTGTACTTTCTATCGTCGCCTGAGATCGAACTCAAGACTTCGGTAACGGAAGTCGAGTGCTCTAGCAAATAGGCCATCGTGACGACATTATTAGAAACGATAGACGTTCGAAAATTATAACTCAGAAGTTATATTGTTCGTATCTAATTACATAATATAAAAATACTTACACCTTTTTCATTTGTGAAATGTTGAATCTTTTTTTAAAATGTGAAAAAATGAATACGTAAAAGTTTTAAAATAGAACGCGCAAAGCATTTTTTTTTTTTTTTTTTTAAACTGTATCAATAAAACCGCGGCGCTGGTTTAAGTGTACTAAGTAAATAACGAATTTTACCGATTTTTAAAAAATATTTTATTTTTAATCAATAAACGAGGATCTTGTGGACTGAGAACATTGCAATAGTACGCATATAATTCAGTAGTATGTGTATTGTACGCCTCTAAAATTGTTGTTGCTAATCGATAACATTACGAATGAAAGAAGGTTAATTTTTAATTTCTTTATTTTTCGCTTGAACTCAATTCAGTAGTATTTATTTACTTAATTTTGAACTTATCTACAATTATTTGAACAAATTTTAATTTACAGGAGCGCTACGTTTCCGTGAACAGAATTCTCATTTAGTAACAGCTGGCGTAATGTACTTGTGAACGTTTTTTTTATGCCGCTGTTGTAACTTGCATTCACTCGAGAAATTTACTTTATAAATTTTTTATATTTATTAAAATTCTTACTAATAACACAAGGCCTTTGAAGGTCAAATTGGCCAGCGCTCTGTAAAATCGATTAAAAGGTTTTGATTACGAATTTTTTTTTCAAAAAATAGCTTGTGAGTAAGAAATTCGCATTGGAATATGTCATTATACAGGCTGTAAATAAATGAAATAAAAAAATTCGGAAAACGTGGTGAGAGTGAATATGTGAGTGTGCGTGTGAGGTTCTGATACCGGTCAGGGATGAATTACCACGCGGTCGTACCGAGTGAAAGGTCCACCCCACTGACAGAAATGACTTCAGTAGACGACAGATTGCAGAGAGAGCTGCAAAGAAGGAAAGTTGGGAAACCAGGGATGAAGCGGAAGATGCGGTTCAAAGATAAATGGGATCCGGAGTTGAGAATGAAGGATAACAGTTACTTCTAATTCAGCTAATATTTCAATGTAATTGTATTTTTTGAAATTATTCGGGTTATCAAATTGAATTTAAAATATAAGTCGCCTTTTATTGCGGATGAAGAACAAACCGTCAGATTTTAAAAAGAGAAAAAAATAAATTTTTAACGAGAAAATATGACTCTAGAGATCATTTGCATTAACGCAGAGATGCATACCATATAACAGTTTAAAATGTTTAAATGGTTACGATACAATACTAAATTACTATTATCATGCGGACAGCAATAGAGTTTATCAGTAGTTTAGCAAATAAGGTCCGAGTAAACTGCTCCAAAAAAGGCGCATTTAAACCTTTTTTTTTTTTTTTTTTTTTTTTTTTTTGGGTTTAGTATTACCTATAGCAATGTTTTAACTTCTCGTTTTTTAGAATTCCGAATTTATAAAAGCCGATACTAATATTATTCGTGTTATAATTTTATACATATTTTCGTATCGTAATAGATCCGATTTCGTTAAATTTCCAAATTAATTTCCAGTGAATACCGTCCGTATTCCTTTAAAATGAAATTTAGATATCAACAAAAAATAGTTTCTGTCCGCTCAGCCGAGGAATAATCTTTTTCGATAATAATAGTAAAAATAATAATTATCAATCAATTGAATGGAAAATAAATTTTGGTTTTTTAAAGATTTTCAGTTTCCGTGCAGTTTTTAAAGGAAAACGGTGGTAAAACTTAAAATGTGACCCGCTTGAAGTATTTAGCAAAAATAATCAGAAGAACAACGACGTGTCTTGTATCCGTGTTGTACTATTCACGCATGTCCGCATAGTGCGTAGATTTACGAACAAACGATGGCAGGTTATTCATCGGGAGCGAAGGAATTCCGATGGGTGGCCGTTTATATATTCATCAGCGATAAAGAGAACAATAGAAAAAAGTTGTCTGGTCTACATGGAAGAAATAAGAAATAAACGATTAGTCCAGTTTCGATTACTAATGACTCAAACCGCTGTAAACAATTTAACAAAATCCAGACAAAAAATGAAAAAATAATGAGAGGTCACGGTCAGCTAGTGCTATTCCCATTGGCCGCTTATAATCCGCCGTCTTCTTAGTCGTCTTTCGTTGAACTTCCGCATATTGCACTGCAATTATTTTATCAGTTTCCTGTTCTCATTCGCCCGGCAAAGTTCTCAAAGCCCGATGGGAACAAAGACGGACTAAAACAGATCAATGACACTGCCCCACTTGGACTTTAAATATTAAGGTAGCAATACGAGTCGTTAAGAAGCATTAGAAACCACGAATTTCGTTATTCGCAACACTGCTTGTATCTGTCGAGCCACCAATATTAATAGATGATATTTGCATCTGCCGTTATAGAGATAATAGGGTTCGGAGAAAGGATTAAGAAGATCGATTGAAAATTGAAATAGATTCGAGTTAATAAGATAAAAAGCCTAACAACGGTTAAACGGTTTCGTAATCGAAAGTGAATGGTTTTACTTTGTCAGATGTGTAATACCGAATATGGAAAACTAATGTTTTTAATATAACTACACCTATATATGAATATAGTAGTTGTCTCGATAAAGTATGGACACGTTGCGTCGTATAAATTTAGGGTTCCATCAAAAAATGTTAATTTTAATCATTACTGATTTCTTTTAGAAACATATTCGCTACATTTTGATATAATTGAGACAATTTCGTTAAATTACAACAATTAAAATTTAAATTGTAGCAAAATTCATAAACGATTGTTGTGATATGCGGATTTCCGTTTGAATTGGTTTTCACTGAATTTTTTTCTAATTTAAAAATATATTTTTTATGTGTGTCCATTAAATTTATTGTTAAAATTTAATTTTAATTCAAATCTTCGAATTTTGGCGAAAGTAATTTTTTACGCAGGCTATAAGAAATAATAAAGACAGACGTAATATTTGACGCATCCGAATTAAATGTATTCTCCGGGTCGTGGAAAAAAAAAAAAAAACGATAAGGGGAAAAAGACAGACATAATGAAAACGAAATAAACTTGTCAAAATGTAGATTATCAGAAGGAAAAGACAAAATTACAAAGTTTACAAATGCGACTATGTATACGATAATTGCTACAGATCATCAGTTGATAATAGCAGGAATTGACTAAATCATTACTATATTTATCTTTCTGCTCTGCTTATCCATCTTAACCTAAAATGATGCTACTTTCAGTATTGCATGACGTTGGATATTAATTTGAGAGTATAATGTACAAATTTCTCTCTCTGATAAGCTTGTAGGTTTCAATATCATTATTTTTTCGCGAATTTCCATTTCCACGGAGTTCTATAGCCGTTTCCTTAATTTCTGTTGTTGCCGGGTTAATGCCGTTGGCGCGCCCAAAAAGAAAAAAAGAAAAAAAAAGCACGTTAATATGGTACATATATAAGTGAAAGTCGAAAAATTTGTCGTCCGCCTGTCTAATCTCACAAACTAAACTACGGGTTTTGCTTCGGTTTTCAACTGTGATCCATATAGAAGTTTTCAATGGATAATTTATTATTTTCCGATGTAATATAAGCGCGACCTACGAGAGGTTTTGTCAGTGAAGTGACGAAATCAGAAAAGTGTAAAATGCATTGTATGAAAAATAAAAAAAAAATTAAAATAAAATGTTTACAAATACGAATTAAACGTAAAAATTTAAATGAATTACTACGGTAAAAATATAAACACACAAACTTTCTAGATAATATTTTATTAATTTCTGGCGTAAGTAAAGAGAAAAAAACTGTATTCGTCATTAGTTAATAATCGATTTTATTGAATAATTATATATCGAGTAACTTTACTGGTAACGCGATTTTTTTTTTCCTCTTTAAGTAGTCGATGGAGAGGTCGGAAGAATCAGGCATGCGACCGGATTTGAATGTGTAATTACGGGAGATTCATTACCCCGTGTGAACAATTCGAAATCGATTTATAACGGAGTATTCTATGCACGTGTAAGATAAAGAGGAGCGAACCAAATGCCAATTGGCGATTTTATATCATTTTAAAATGATGACTGCGTGCGCTTTTAGGTTGAGATAAGCTTTTTGTTTTCTTCAACGGTGACAGACATGTTACCCGGAGAGAGAAAGAAGTTTCTCACACGACCATGTTTATTAACAGATAATAATAATTAAAAAAAAAAATAAAGCGAGGAAATAAAAATTATTCAAATTTAAAGCCCGAGGTAGGAGGAAGCAAACGAGTAAGTAGACGGGCGGTTTATAGAATAAGGAATGTATGAGGAAATCGGAATGGTCATGAAGAAGCAAAAACTTGATGATTGTAGCGATGAAAGCCATGGGACCTTCAGAAATGATGCTCAGTTGACTTTAATAAACATTTCGGCAAAGAAGACGAAGTTGCGGGGAACAACTTTATAAAGCGTAGACGACACGCAGTATTGAATTATTACGTAATCCTAAATATTAACCAAGTAAACGTGTTATATTAAAAAATAAAGAAAAATTCTTTACGATGATATTTGTCAATTTTTTTGAAAACATTTGGATATTTAATTCAGTAAATGTGTAAATGTTCCATGAAAAAGAGTTGATTTCGTTAGAATATTTCAGAAATTTAAATTGCGGAAAAATTAATAATTTAATCCTGAAACAGGGGAGTTTCAATTGATTACGTCATTAATAAAAATATATATTTCTCCGTTTATGAGGCAGTTTTGATTACAACTTGAGTCGCAAACTTGATAACGTTTTTTTTTGTTTTTTTTTTTTTTTTTCATCACTGACGCAAGAATGATGTCATTAAAACAAAAAATTCACGAAGACAGTGGACGAGAGATTAAAAAAATTTTAATCAGCAAATAATTCCATGTTACCCTTTTACACAGTGCAGACAAATTTTTGGTGGAATAAATTACGAAAAATTCCTACGGAATGGTAAATAGAAGGCTGGTCACGTTATAAATTATAAATTAGTCGACGCTAAAGCAAGTTGCGACGTACGGAAGGAGAAACCTTACGGTTTTGTGCGTTAAGAACAGGTTCTCGACAAGTTCAAAGTGGGCAACTTTGATGCACCTCGTTGCATAAGTCGCTTTTTTTTTTTTTGTTTTTTTTTTTTTATCAAACTGAGACGTACGGACCAAAATTTTCGTTGAAATACGGTAAACATGTTATTACACTTATATTTGAATTTCTTTTAATCGTTTTCAAACATCACGATAGTCCGCTCTGTTTTTTGTTGGTTTTTTTTTTAATAATCGGCTGAGAAATTAATAAAGAAAACCGGCATAAGAAGTGAAATAATCTAATTGGATGACGAAAAAAGACTCGACGAAGACAAAATTTTAGAAAGGCGAGATGAACCGGTGAATATTTGAAGAATTCTATCAATAAAGAAAGAAAAAGCGAAATTTTCTCATCAGTGACCGCGATAAAAGCGATGTTTCGTGCGAGTAAGTGTTATGTTCGATTTGTTCACTATCGACCAGACATTTGACAAATGATGCGTCTGAAAAAGTTTCCGCACCAAACTGAATTGAACCTTTTATTTTTTTTTCATCTTTATCTAAAGTTTATGCTTTTATTTCAGATAAATGTTCGCCTATTAATCACGATATAACTCTGTTTGGGGACGTCTGCTTGCTTGCTTTGCCGTTCTTATAAACAAAGGTTAAGCTATCCTCCGTTTGAGTCTTTTAGTATTCGAAATATTCGCCTAGTTCCATTTCTTTTTTTTTTCTTCCTTTTTTTTGTAAGAAATTATAGAACAACAAATGTGGAACTAGTAGTCGTTAAACATGGTGGTGACTTGCAGTACAGATGACCAGAACGAATTCACTTGGTATAATTTTAAAATATCAAAGACATTATATAATATAACGAAAGGTTAAAAAATCCATAGGCCGATTAAAAAAAAAACGTACAGATATCATTTTTAACATATGTACCTGCTAAGTTAATGCCGAAGCTATATTTTTGTAGAAACTGCGCGAAGTATTAAAAAAGCGTTTGTCTGATCAATCAATTTTTAGACATGGCTTAAGTATCGATGTGAAATTCACTTCCATGGCTTCTGCAAAACAAATTCACGGAACATAACTAATTTTCATTCGCACGAAAAACGGTTTAGTTTATAATTTGAAATGTGCAAACGTGGTTTCTTTTTATAGCCTTTTATTTAACTCCCTTTGTCGGTCTGCCTGTCTATGGGGTATCTTGCGGACGATTTTTCACCTACTTCCTGATGAATTAAAAAAAAGTGTCCTTCTGCAGAAATGCTTGTTATAGATGGCAATATAATATTATGTAACGTCTGGGTTTCCAACTTTAAAATTAGACCCTCGGGGCGCCGAAAGCTCGAAATTTTGGAATAAAATATTTTTTTTCTCGGCATGTGATATATCGTTAGAAAGAGCGCTATTTGACGAGAATAAAACCATATTTTATTTCTTTAATGAAACTTTCGAAGTTTACGAAAAGTTCAAAAAAACGCAAGATCTAATACGTAGCTCCTTCTTTCCGGGGCTATTTCTAGAGCTAAAAATTTTGAACAAGGTTGAAAATAATCACATGCACGTATATTCCTTTGATTTGGAATATCTAAGTTTCCAACTTTAAAATTAGCCTCTCGGGGCTTCGAAAGCTCGAACTTTTGGAAAAAAATATTTTTCTTTCCGGGCATACGATATACTGTTAGAAAGAGCGCTATTTGTACCCCGCTGGTGGCTCAGCTTTATAGAAAAAAATTTTGAACAAGTTTAAAAAAATGCGCATCCTTGTGTATTTCTTTACTTTGGAATATTTAGGTTTCCACCATTAAATTCGGACCCTTGGAGCGCCGAAAGCTCGAAAGTTACAACATTTTTTATTTTTTTTCAGTCATGTGATATATCAGTGGGAAGATTGCTATTAGTCATACATAGTGTATCAAGTGCTGAGAATTGGAACCCAGCGTAAGACCTCCTATCCAATGCCGAGCTTGTTTTCGTTTTGGCCACACCGACAAGTTTTGTCGCAATAAACCACGTTGTCCTAAATGTAATGAGTTGCATTCCTTGGATTCTTGTTCAGCTCCGCAGCCGTCAGATTCTAAATGCCTCAACTGCAAGGGTAATCATTTAGCCACCGATAGACAGTGTCCTGTTTTTCAAGACCAGCTTCATCTTCGTAAAATCATGGCTTACGAAAACGTGTCCTATAATGAAGCTAGTATAATTAAAAAATCCAATCTTACCAACTCAGCTTTTTCTTTTTCCGATATAGCTCAAAAAAACCTGCATTCTTCTCCTTCCAAGTTTTCTCGCCGACCCAATCGGTCACGATCTCCCAAATCTCTTCCCGTTCCTAATCAGCATTTCCCTCCTCTTCCGTCAAACAATCGTAATTATCGTAACGGCCTCTTATTCCCCGAATCAACGCGCAGTGCATCGTCTCATAACGTTCCTTCTTATTCTCTTCCCAACTCACCTAACTCTTGCTTGCAACAACAGGTACCAACTACTCTAATTTTTCCTAATCCCAACTCCTCCGTTCCCATGTCAGCAAAAGAAGCTGTCGATAAGCTAGACTTCAGCTTAAACCTTCTAAATACCCCTCCTAACCTACGTCAAAATCCTGAATTTCGCTTGGCATCGCTCAAGCTTTTCCAACTGTTATTTGCTCACTGTCCTCCGAATTCTACGGCTACGTAACTGGTCAACTTCCTGTATTTCCGTTAATGGTCCTTATGATTGTGAAATTCCATTCTAATTTCTTTTCTTGCATATGTATAAAATTCGCTGTAGTTCTTGCCATTGAATTTTATGTTTTTTCCCAAATTTCTACTCTGTCGTTCTCTTTCCATATTCCTTTATCTAGGCTAACCAGCATTCCGGAGCTCAGGCCGTTAATTCCTATCACATTTCCTTCTGTAATCTTATGTTTCTCCCAGATTGCATTACTGAGAATACAGACATCATACGCCTTATTCCAAAAATATATGTTTCCTATTCCTATTATCACCATTGTCTCGTCTCGCAACCTGAAACTTGCGGGTGATGAGAGCGGTGGAGAATTGTTCATAATTTTTGTTTGGATCAATTTGCTTTTCTCAGCTATACTGTTAAAAGCGAGAAAAGTTAACAGATGTTTCTGTTCTGATCTATATGCTTTGCATTATTTTTATGACCATTGCCTCTTTCTGCGAACTTCGATTGGGTTCGACAGTAGTCGAGGACGGTGTATGGTTGATTGCAATGCACAATTGTATAAAACTTCTTTTTTCTTCGGTTTTAAACCGTGCAAATCAATACTAATTATTAGATGCATTATTCTCATCCTCAAATATCTGACTTTTTCCTTTTTTCATCTTTCCTTCGGTCTTCTTTCAAACACGCTGGGAAAGACGGTTAGTCTGTTTCAATTTAATCATTTTCAAAGTCCTTTTCATTCCAGTTATGACCCTTTTTAAAGCGAATTTAATCTCTAATTATTCCTTGCTTAATCTTAATTTCTTCACTTTGACCCGCAGCCCTTTCCTCATCATTCCATACCTAATTAAGTTGGTAAGCAAGCGAGAGAGAAAGTGGTTTTTCCTCAGTGAGCATCGCAATAAGTTTTCATATTCCTCATTCGTAAGTTATCTGGGAAAACAGATGTTTCTCCATTGTCTTTTTTTGCATCCCTTAAAAAAAAAAAAAATCCCATTGTGCCACGGTAAAAGTTTTAATCTTGTCTCCTCCTATATCCCACCGTCCTATAACTTACGCGATTTCCCATTTGACTTGTTCTTGAATTCTATTCCTCGCCCTTTCATGGTCGGCGGCGACTGGAACTCCCACTCGCCTCTATGGGGTTGTTCCAGTTATAACAGGAATGGCACAATTATAGAGGAAGTAATTTTCAATTATAATTTAGTTCTCCTAAATGATGGTTCTCACACCTTCTTCAAATCATCGTCTACTTCTAGTTCTATCGATCTATCTTTTGTTTCCTCCGACACAGCTCTTAAATCCTCGTGGAAAACTCTAGATGGTACCTTCGGCAGTGACCACGTTCCGATCCTCATTGTTCTTAATGACTTCCATCTCCCTTCTCTTTCATCTTCATTTACGCCTTTGCATTATGCTGATTGGAACCTGCATAAAACTGATTGGAATAGATTTCGGTTTATTGTGGACTCAGACCTTCCTGCAATACAAGTAGAAAACGATGCTATTTCACAATATTCATCCTTTACTAATTCTATCTCCTCTGCTCTAAGTCTTCCCCACTCTATCCTCAAGCCCGGAAAAGTCGTTCTTTAAGGGCTTCATCATTGTGGTGGAATGGGGACTGCACAGCTGCTGTCAATCAAAGTTTGTCTAACTTTAAATCATTCCGCTCTCAACCTACTTTTAATAATTTCTTGACTTACAAGAGTTCGAACGCTAGAGCCAGATATATTCTCAAAAACGCCAAGAAAAATGCTTAGAAATCCTTTTGCTCTTCCTTTTCTCGATTGACTCCTATTTCCAAAGTGTGGAAGTTGGCTGAAGCTTTTAGAAATTCTATTTCCGAACGCCCGTCTAGCTCCAGTCTTCCTAAGGATACTCTTTCTTCTTTCTTTGATTCCATAGCTCCTGATTATGTCCCTAACTATGATGAAGTGGATTCTTTAATTCCTCCTTACCAATTATCACCTCATTTCCTTTCCTCTAACTTTTCCCTCTCTGAACTTCTTTCTTCCCTGAAAAACTCCTCCAACTCCTGTCCGGGCCATGATAAAATTTCTTACTCCATCCTCAAAAACCTATCTGTAAAGTCTCTCCAAATTCTTTTAATCATTTTTAATTCCTTCCTGCAATCTGGTTCTATTCCTGATTCATGGAACACATTCGTTGTTATCCCAATTCCCAAGAATAATTCCTCTGCCTTTCGGCCCATTTCTTTAGCTTCTTGCCTGAGAAAACTCTTTGAGAGCATGCTTAACAAACGGCTGGTCTGGTGGCTGGAACACAATAACTTGCTTCCAGACAACCAGTTTGGTTTTCGTCCTGGCTTAGGCCCTCCAGATTGTATCAGTCTTTTCCTTGCTGACATTTACAAATCATTTATCTCCAAAGAATTCACAATTGCAGCTTTTATTGATGTAGCCAGTGCATACGAAAGCGTTCATCTTCCCACGCTCAAAAACGTTATGATGTCTTTAAATATCCCTGCATCCATATCCTTCCTAATTATCAATCTTTTTCAAAGTAGAACTCTCCTCTTTTCTGCTCCTTCCTTTTTCGCCTCAAGGAAGGTCTTCCAGGGCCTTCCGCAAGGTTCTTGCCTTAGCCCTACTTTATTTAATTTATATGTTTCCAAAATTGGTTTTCTCTCCTTAAAATCCAAAACTTTATTTTTTGCAGATGATATCCTTGTTTACTCCTCTTCCCGTAATCTTCTAGTTGCCAATGAGGAACTAAACAGCTCCTTAAGTACTCTAGAAGAGGCCCTTTCTAACATTCATCTCTTCATTTCCGCCCCAAAATCAGCAGCTGTAGTCTTCACTCTTCGACCTTACAACCCGGGCTCATTTGAAATAAATCTAAAAAATCATTCCATTCCAATAGTCAGTTCTTTTCGTTATCTGGGTATCACTTTATCCCCGCGTCTGTCTTTCCATGATCATATCAGCCATTTATATGCTTCCTCGCTTAAAATCTTTAACCTTCTTAAAGCTCTCTCGCCTACGAGACGGGGAGGCGATCCTTCTGTGTTAATAATGTTGTATAAATCTCTCATACGCTCTAGATTGGATTATTGCAGCTTCTTATATGGCAACGCTTCCAAATCCGTTCTCTACAAATTAGATCGTCTCCAAAACAGTTGCCTTCGGCTTTGTCTCGGAGCTCTGAGGTCATCTCCTATCCCAGCCATTCTATCTGAATCCAATATCTGTCCTCTGTTCATCCGAAGATCTTATTTGGGTTATCGCTTTCTCATTAAACGTTTTTACACTTCCTCGTCAAATATCAGTACCTCTTATTCTTTTATCCTTCGTCACTGGCGTTTTTCCTCCAATAAAATTCCTATACTATCTCATATATCGTTTCGCCTTTCTAAATTTTCCCCTTTTGTCATTCCTCATCACAAGCTTCCATTTTTTTCTTACGTCTATTCCAAATTGTTAAAGCCACCAAATATCATCTTCATGCCATGCTTCCTTAAATCCTCTCCCTCTCATATCGTCAGTATGGAATTTAATAATACAATAAACTCTCTATTCCGTGATCACTCTTTAATTTTTACTGACGGATCGAACAGCTCGATCGGAGTTGGGGTGGCATTCTTGTGCCCCCAGTTCTTTCATTCTCGGTCTTTTAGACTTCCGTCCTTTTGTTCTGTCTTTACTGCAGAATCTGTTGCCATTCTACAAGCCATTATTTATATTTCCTCTTCTGCAAGTTCTTCCAAATTCCTTATTGTTTCTGATTCTTTAAGTGTTCTTCTAGCGCTATCTCCACCTTCCCTTTCTCCTTTCACTGATGCTATTATCCTTTCTATTCGTTCTCTTCTTCATGATCTATCCTCATCGACGTCTACCCAGATTAACTTTCTTTGGATTCCGGGACATGCAGGCATTGATGGAAATGTAGCCGTCGACCTCCTTGCTAAAGCTGCTGTTTCCAATGTGAATTTTATTAGTAGGGTTCGAGCACACAATATTCTTCTTCCAACTAAATCCTGCCATCTTAGGCATTCTGTTTATGTATCTCTTTTCGCTAATCCTAATTCCTTTTATCTCTTGATTAATCCTGTTCCTCCCCCTCGTCCTTGGTTCTATGAGTTTCCCAGTTTGCGTCGGTCCATAATTACTAAATTATCTCGCCTCCGTTTCTCGCATAGTCTCCTTCCTTCTTCACTAAATCGCTTTTCTTTGTCTGATTCTCCTTTTTATCCATTGGATCCTGAAGGTTCCCAGTATGTTTGCGATGCGAGTCACGTGCTTTTCGAGTGCTCCGGTTTATCTCGCGAGCGTGAGTTACTTTATTGTCATCTTTTAAAGCTTGGTCTTCCTGCTCCTTTCAACGCCTCTTATGTTCTTTCTCTACCTACTAACATATCTCTGTTGTTCCTGTCCTAGGGGTGTTCCTTGATTCCATTGTCGACAGAATAAAAATATAATTTCTATTCTATTCCATGTGTCTATTCCTTTTTGCTGGGCTAATGCTTTTCGCTAGCAAAAAAAAAAAAAAAAAAAAAGTGCTGAGAATTCGTTATGTATTGTATGAAAAACAAAAGTTAATCGAAAGAATGCGATCCATTATTTAATAATAAAATAAAACAGAAATTTCTGTAAATGTCCTGTAATCAATATATTGAATAAAATAAAGCAAAATAAAATCATTCTACATTTATTGTTTTTTATTGAAATACATATAGTAAAAAGTCCAGACTAAAAAATAAATAAAATGAAAACAACTTTTTAAAAATAGCCTTTTATTTATGCTCTAAAAAGTACAAAATAACTTCGTTAGTGTGCGACTACCAGATACGCATCTTAACATTACTAAAACTAGAAAATATTCTGAAAAACAAAAGCGGTTGCCGCAGATTAATAATTAAATATTATATAATATGAATATTTAATTATTAATCTGCGGCACCCGCTTTTATTTTTCGGAATATTTTTTTTTGTAGTTTTAGATTTTAATGTGAAGATACGCGTATCTGATAGTCGCACACTAATGAAGTTATTTTGTACTTTTTACGAGCTTAAATAAAGGGCTATTTTTTTTAAAAAAATTTATTTTTTTTATTTTCTCTGTATTCGTTTCAATTAATATCGTTCCACGAGTATAAAATAACACTAGCAATTACAGATACGGTAGGACTATATTGCATTTCGATTATTTTTCTAAGGAAAACGGCAAAGTGTCATTGTTACTCTGAAATTTATATACTATCGTTTTTTTTTTGTTTTTATTTTGTTTTAATTATCACCTTAAATTTTAAAAATAAAAAATAAATTGCGTCTTAAATAATCCACTTCATTGGTTAGCAGTCTCAAATGCGCAGGGCAGAGAATAAGAACGTCGATAGAAGTTGTGCATTTCGCTCCTAAATTGTTATCTAGCGGATCAATTTCCGGGAAAACGATTAATTAGTTTCCGTTCTACCTGTTGCTGGATTGTGTCAGTACGAACTATACAAATTTTTGTTTATACTCAGCGTCTCTTTGCGATTTTTAGTGTCGCAACAACAGCTCGTTGTTTTCTCTTTCGTTACGGAATTGAAAATTAATTATATATTCGAATATGCGCTATTCCATTAACTTCAGTTAATTGATAAGAAACAAAATGGTTAGCTTGATAAGAATGATAATTTTACGTAGTAATCGATTGTTACTTAGTTAGCCGGAATTCGGATGTAATTGTAAATACTGCTCTATTTTTATAAATTTCTCGCACACGTTTACAATTACACATAGACCGATCCGCCGATTTACGTCAACTGCTTTCAAGTGCTATAAGAGATGGGTTTCTTTATGCCTATTATTCGCTTATTACGACTTAATCGTGTTCTATCTTTCTTCTCACTTTCGTTTTCCTTTGACATTTTCTTCGTATTCATCTTCATCAGAATGATGCAATTTTCCGCAACTTCAACTAAATTGAATGTTCTTCTCCTTCAACTGAAAGTTCTATTTTTTATATTTTCATACTCAAGCTTCTTGCAACCTATTGTTACTTTTTTGTATCCGGTTCATTCCCCTTTTTTTGTCAATCATTCTCCTTCTCTTAGTTTCTTCATTTAATCAGTCACTGATCAAATTGTTATCTAACTGAATTTCCTTGCTCCGTATTGTTTCTGGGCAAAGGTTCTCTAATAAATAAATAAATATCTGCCAGGGTGTTAATTTCATAATTAAAAGCAATATTGTTATCGTTCGAAAAGTAAAAGTCTATTGTGTTATTAATACTAACGTTATTATGTAATTCACGGATTTCCGTGGGTAAAAGAGAGATTGTACGACTCAGTTACCGTTAATTTTCACATTATTACTCATTTGTAAATCTTGACATTTACCTTGCTGTATATCGATTTTTGCGTTCCAGTAATGCGATGTCGGAGCGCTTACAGAATTACCACGTAAAGGAATTATCGTGCTGACATATATGTCTTTAATGACTGCTTTAGAATGAGATACGTACCAAAATGTTTCGAAATCGCTCAAATTATCATGTTACCGAAACCTGAGAAACCAACAGAGAAGCAGTAACTTCGTATCGACCGATCTTTTTTTCTTACCTTCCACATCAAAATTATTTGAAAAACTACTCCTTAAGCGACTCAAGCCCTTATTAAAGATACCCAGATCACCAGTCTGGCTTCCGCAATCAGCACTCTACGATTGACCAAGTGCATCGTATAACTAAGTTAATCGAAACAACCTTTGAAGAAAAAAAATACTGTCCGGCGGTTTTTCTAAACATATCGCAAGCTTTTGACCGAGTCTAGCACGAAGGGCTAATCTATAAAATGAGCAACCTGCTGCACCGAAAATATGTGCCAACTTCTTGAATCGTACATCTCTGATAGATCTTTCAGATTTTCTTATGAAGATGCAAAGTCCAAATGTCATCCAATACAGGCTGGTGTTCTACAGGGTAGTGTCTTAGGTAACCTGCTCTGTATTTATTGTATACAGCTGACATTCCAACAACAGCCAAGACAATGACTGTACTACCTTTGTACACAGCCATCTAGTCAGTTGGCGACTCAACAAAATTGCTTACGACCAACTTGCTATATGCAGTAGAAAAAATTAGCATATGGACATGTAATTGGAAGATCAAGATTAATCAAGAAAAGTCGGTGCACGTTATGTTTACGCTTCGTAAATCTAAGATCTGTCCTACATACCCTGATCGCCTTCCCATTCCGAGATCGGACTCCGCTAAATACACCTGGAGGTATGCATTTAGATTCCAGACTGAATTGGAAGACGCATGTCAAGATGAAAAAAGAACAAACTATACATATACATTAAGACAGATTTATTGGTTGATTATCTGTCTAATAAACGTATGATTTATTGTCAAATTATCGGACCGATATAGATGCATGGCATTCAACTCTGGGGCTGTTCAAAGACACTAAATATCGGTTAATCACTCAGCACGCTCAAAACAAGTGTCTCCGAAGCGTGAGCTTTCTGGTACTAACGCACCGAAGATATATACATTCAGATCTAAACATTCCATGGATCGATGAAGTCATAATATTACAGAAGGGCACGAATACTTCACAGTCACTTAAATCTAGAAACCTTAGAACTGCTACTTCCTGGTGATGACTTAAGGCGCCTTAAGCGTACAAAGCCTTATGAACTGCTAGTCATCTAATTTATTCTATAATATACTCGTATGTATGTAACTTATTGGTATGTGCATATACCTGGTGTGCGTGCGTGTGAGTATTTATACGCGCGTATGATTATTTATATACCTATATAATATTAGGAGTTATGTAATTATACATAGTTTCTACTCTGTTCATGTTACAAATTAGTTAGATTAAGTTGTAACACTGTTTCAAAAGTAGTGCTAATTTATTTACTGTAATAAGATTGTACTGAAATATATGTGTAAAAAAAAAATGAATGGGATGTAATTGTAGCTAGTTCAGATTATCTAACTTCTTTATTAAATTCCTGGCGCAGTTTCGCTATTTCTATTAATCAATTTTTAGTTCTTTTAATTTTTACATTTGTTTTATATATTCTTTTAGCTCTTCTCATCTTTCTACTCCTTTCATATATATATATTATTTACATTTCTATCGCGTGCTGTAATTGTCAATGATTCAGTTATATGTTTGATTATCCGTTAGTGATATGTTTGATTTGTTCGCACTGTTCTCACGTAGTTTACTATTTCTACATATCATTATAGTTATTATTGTTTAGTTATGATTAAGTGTTTAAATAATGTGAATCATAATAGTCATTTATTATTATTATTCAATTTTTATTTGTTTCAGTCTGACGAATTACTTCCCGATCCGAGTGTACGAAAGTTCACGTTCCCAACGCTGTCGTCAGGCTCAATCTTGGCCCAGGGCAATAAAAGATTCAATTTTTTTTCTTACATTTTAATTAATTAGTAACCTATTCGTCAAGGCAAGTAACGCGCGTTTCAATTACAACCTAATTTGTTATTTATTTATTAATTCACTTTTCCCACCCGGTGATCACTATCATCATTATCACCGCCATCTTATCATTACTTCTCCGTTGTTAGTAAATTTTATAACTGTTAAATTATTACAAAATAATTGTAAATGATCAAGCAGAAATGAGTTTGTCCTAACAGCATAATGGATTTTATACGTGTAAAAATGTGGATGCAGCGAAAAAGCAAGACAATAATAATAATAATAATAATATAAAAATACGAGTAAATTATCCCTTGGTGTACGGATAACGTAGTCGGCAATGTACATGTATGCGTAAATTTTCTATCTATTATTTACAAAAATTTGTAAAAACAGAAAACGTTATTACAAGCCATACTGTATGCCAGTGGAATGATGTTAAATTTTGAATACAACGTGCTGAATGCAAAAAGATTTGAAACTTTTTTTACTATATTCTGATTTTTAAAATTTTCTGGTTTGATATGAGAAACCTCAGTTACATAGTGAGCAATCAAATAATGTCCTCAACTGTACCTTCCCTGTAAAAAAAGGGGCAAAGGAAAAGCCAGCTACCGTGGTGTAGTCGGTTAGGCCACTTTTGGGTAGAGTATACCACTGCTGTTCTTAACGCATCCAAAAATTTCACTTGCATTGGGTTAATGTCCATGGTTGACCGGCTCCCCTCCAAAAAAAAAAAAAAATCAGCAAGGGATTCTTGTTTAGTTTGAATGTAAATGGTATTCAACGATTTTCCCATCGATTAAAAGCTAGGTGGAATAGAAAAGTCTGGAATGACGTTAAATTGTTGTCGTGTAATTATGCTCCACGGATTAACTGATAGATGTGGGCTGCTGCAGTTTCATTTGCCGCCTTTTTTGTCAAATTTCATAATGATGATTATGATTGTTTCTTTTCTTTTTTACGCGTTTTATTTCACGATTTGCATGATAAGATTTTCACTTGTGGCCAATTCATTGTTTGTGAAATTTTTACTTTTTCTTTTTGTACGAATGTGAAGATTACTGCCGGCTTAATCTAGATTCGAAGGATGAACTCGAGACTACCATTGCGCCATGTCAGAAAGTTCTACATACCTTTTTCTTTATTATTCGGATCTATATTTTTATCCGCGGTTAAGACCGGCGATATTTTAATTTTTTGTCTTATTAAAAATTTCTTTTTTTTTTTTTTTTACGTTTCCATGCTTAATACTTAATTAACACAAACAACACCAATAATAACACAAATATATTAAGTATTAATAAATATTAAAAAAACCACCGACATGTTCCGGAGCACAAACTCCATATTCATGGTTTAAGGGACAAAAGCGAACCATTCCTTATCATACAATGAATATGGAGTTTTTTTTCTATTAATATAATACATTTACTGGTGTTGTTCACGTTGTTTGAGTACATAAAATAACTCAAAGGGCACATGATATTAATATTAACTTATGCTTAATATTGATAATATTTCAAGTGCCAAAGGCGTTTGTTATGTTACTAAAAACTTTTCTAAAAGGACCTAATTTTTTCGTGTTAATTACCGAGTAATTTTCATCGGTACTTACATAGCATCACCGCAAACTTTCGAATGAACAAAGGATATCATTAAAATGAGTCTGCATGGTCACAAGTTAAGCCCGAACAAGCTCGAAAAAAAAAATCGAATTGTAACAAAATGTTCAGTCGAGAATGTCAGGTATTTTACACGCGTAGTACGAGATCGTTCGACATGAATTTACGCGCATATACTTTGCCATTTTCGTTTAACTATTGAAAATTATTAAATTTTAGTCACTTTTACTTTT
The DNA here is from genome assembly GCA_039619475.1 of Icerya purchasi. Taxonomy (NCBI): domain Eukaryota; kingdom Metazoa; phylum Arthropoda; class Insecta; order Hemiptera; family Monophlebidae; genus Icerya; species Icerya purchasi. The sequence goes on along the minus strand of CM077116.1, from coordinate 152,084,431 downwards.
TTCAGCTAATTTTCGAACTCAGCACCGTCATTCTGGTAGTGTGGTCATTCCAGCAACTCGGCTACAGCACAGACCAGTAGTGTAAACCATAAATGAGTTAGAATAGATAAATAGGCGAAGAACCTGTGAAATTTTAAAATCACACACTATACACTCAAAATATCTGCCGAGAATGATGGCAAACAAAATTTCCTGCATATCCGATGATAGCGTGTATCTTGACGTATTTTTCAATAGCAGATGGATTAGGCGTTTTGCAATTATAACTGCTACGGTAACACAATAGGAATTATATGTATTCTGATTGAATTTATTTTTCGTATCCCTTCCGATGCATTTACAATAGCAGTGCCCTCTTGATTTTTTCTTCTAACATTTTCATAATGTTATTTCTATTTATTATTATCATTATGATAATAATAATAATAATAATAATAATAATAATAATAATAATAATAATAATAACAATAATAATAATAATAATAATAACAATAACAATAACAATAATAATAATAATAATAATAATAGGCACAAACGCAATACACACACAGACATAATAATGTTGATAAAGATTATATATAAAGGGATATGCAAATTACACGGTATAATAATTAATAATGAACCGTAATACAAGTGTAAACCACCTGATATCGCTGAAAATGAAACGCATAAGACATACTGGGATATGCAAATAATAACAGATAAAACGGTCGCTGCGAACCGACCTGATACATAACGTTAGTCGATAAGAAGAATAAACATGTGGCCCTTATTGATATTACGAATAATGAAAACATTCAAAATAGATACTCTATGAAAATAAATAAATACATAGGGAATTAGCCACAGAGGTTAAACGACTTTGGGCTATTAATAGGGTTAGGATAATACCGTATTCGTTATTTCAACAATGGCGGTCGTACCAGTAACGTTAAGGAAAAGTGCTGTCGAATTACATCTAAACTATGAAAAACTAATAGCCGATATTCAGAAATCAGTCATCATAGATTACACTCATATGTGCAGAATGTTTAAAGAAGCGTAATGTACTTCTCTCTGGTTCATACCCGAGAAGCTACAACTTAAACCTCCAAAAAGTGGAGAAGGGGACAAGAAATAATAATAATAAAAGGACGATGCGGTCCTACCTTTCTTCATAGGTGCCTGAACAATTGTAGGTTAAAAATTTTTTCTATACGCAAGTTTTAAAATATTAAATTAAAATTTTCGAATAAATTTTATTACAAATACTCGTCGAATTATTTTCATTTTTAATTAGCCCTCTTCATCCGATTAATATTCAAATGATTTTCATATTTTTAAATTAATAACAACGCGAGTAAATGAAAACGAAAATCGCTTATTATTTTATGCGTATATCGAGAGTCATTCACTACTGCCCTGAAAGTTAATAGGTTTTATGGAATAACGGAATTGCCTTAATGCTTCATTTACAATACAATCCGTACTCACCGGTATTGATTCCCCACTATGATGGCTTCAAAATTTCTTCCCTCTGCTCTTTCTTATCACCGCTTACACACTATTTTTCGCGTAATTCGTGTCATTTCATTTGTAACCGCAGCAGTGATAAGCAATTTCCTATTTTTCCGATTTTAAAAAGTAGTTCCGCAAACGTTAAACCGGAAAAGCGGTAGGGAAATGAATAAAGTCCCGGTATTGTAATTTGAACAAAAAGAATTGCGATCGGATTATTAATATTTGTTTCGCTGGGCATTAAAATGATTTTCGAAAATTGTTCTTACAATTTACGAAAACGTTTTAAAATATTATCATTCGGAAGTATTATAAAAGAGTGACCAAATATAAATTATTTATTTATTTTTTCAATATTAGAACGTCGAAAGAGCATTTCCAGCACTGATTTTTATGTAATTAATTTAATTAGTCAAAAATTAAAGATATGTAAGTTGATTTCTATGTTTGTCCATGTTTTACCTCCTGAGTGGATTGGATAATTCGTTTGAGCGTTTTTATAGTGGATAGTAGGGTAGCCATTAGACATATAATAAGAACATTGTTTTTTTCTTTCTCGCTTTTCTTTTAGAACTTTACCGCCTATAAGGCTCTCTAGGAAAAATATTTCAATTAAATTTTATACAATACTCCTGTAGTTTTTGAAAACTTAATTATATTTTAACTTTCGGGTAGTCTAGAACGTCAGTTTATATGTTTTGTGAAACGATTTTTTGCTGATTTGCGAACGTTCACGTATTCTGCGATCCATCTGTGTATGTTGAGATCGAGATAAATAATACGCGAATATTTTTTAACACTTTAGATATTATCCAACGTGTAACTGAGGACTGGGCGAAATTTAAGTTAACTTAGTCACCTTCCTTAATTCAAATATACTACCTAGAATATTATCAAACGCAGTTAGAGTCCTTAGAAATTTTCTGAAGTGTAGTGCTACAGGCAAACTCACTTGAAAACCAAACATCCTTAAGCTACTCTGTTTCTTCTTCTTGTTTTCGGGTGCGCATTTTTGGCTGATGTGTTCAAAAAAAAAAAAAAAAAAAAGGGAACATATTACGGTAGTACCGTAGCCTAGAAGTTTAGGTGCTTCTTTACTCCAGGATTTACTCATTATATAGGCGTATATATTATTGTGTTTTAAATATGCGTGCATGATAAAACCACCGTATCGAATATAATATATCTAATGAGGGGGCAATTTGGACAGAAACAAGCAGTGAACGGTGCCACGCATCGGTGATTTCTTTTTAAATTATTATGATTTCGTCATGCTGTTAGTACACGTTTTCTTATGGTTAAATGTAATTTCTGATATGGTATATTACTCAGTTATAAAAAGTTATTAAATTATAAATATTAAATAAATAAAATTCAAGTAAAAAATTTAACATTATTGACAGTAATACAAAACGATTTGAAGCTAATCATCAATGTAGGTGATAAGAGAACTAAGAAGAAAAAAAAAACAAATTTTCATTGGAGTGAAATTTTTTTATTTCCGTTAGATCAACCCGGTGGAGATCGATCAGAATCGGAAGAGGTAAGCCCGGATCAAATAAAGGCAGACAGGTAACTTATATTGAATCATCACTGTTTGTATGATTTTATGTTTGCTGATTTACGTGTGTGTGCCATGATTTTTCGTATGTGTGTTTATTCTTTGTTTTTTAAAGAGCTCTGTTTACATTATCCAGATTGCGATTCGAATAATATTTGAATATTACGTATGCATATTACATAGTAATTAATAAAATACTTGTTCTAGTCATTACACTGGGTGTTGCTTATTTTGACTGAATCTCTTTTGTTCTTCTAAGAAATTATTTATTTAAATCACAACGATATATATATATATATATATATATATATTAATTACAACGTAATTCTTAGGCTACCCCCATTAGAAAAAATATCCCAAAAAAATGTCCCAATTTTATGTAACCTAAATGTTCCGAAAAAATATCCCCAATTTTATGTAACGCAAATGTCCCAAAAAAATTTCCCAATTTTATGTAACGAAATATGTAATGAAAAATGTAACGAAAAAATGTCTTATATAATGAAAGTTAAATGTTAGGTTAGGATTTTTGTGATTATGTTATTTTTTTTGTGTTGATACCAGTAAGAATTACGTTGTAAATTTTGATCATTTTATACAAAGTATAGAAGAGAAAGAGACAGAAATGAAAGCAAGAGGGGTCAAGGGGCACAGTCCCTTGCGAGGCCAAAATGGCCGAGTTTATATATATATATATATATATATATATATATATATACACACATTAATTTATAGATTGCGGAAAATCGAAAAAAACAATAAAATTTAGGAAAACTTTCGCTTCACCGTTTTAAACTGATGAGTATAATTTAAAAACGATTAAGAAACTTTAACTGTCGGTAGGTTTCTAGCGGTAGGTGAATGTTTTATTTCAATCGAAATTTTGGAAAATCCGTGAAAATGAATAATCGAAATAGTGGTTTTATGTGGTGCGCGGAATTTTGTCTTATTGTCGACGATTTATAATCTTGATAATCGCTGAAAGTATCGAAAAATCCATTGATGTTCAAATGTTTCGATTAAAACGCATAGTTATATTCTTATACGGTGTATTGGTAGCCGAGAGTTGTAAATTATTTCACACATTTCATGCGAACGATAATGCCGGAACGAAAGTGAAAATTAAATTCCTTTTAAGTCGTTTAACGCGTACGCATTAGTTAAACAAATTCTGCGCATATTTCACAACTTCGTTATTACAGAAAATAATCGACAAGAAGGTTTACCGCGAACTCGATTTCATAATTAAGAATAGCGGACAAGTACACTACGTCATTAAGTCAACCGAGACTGTGAAAGCGTTTTACCGAATCAATTTTACAATTATCTTTACGTAAATATCCCTTGGCCGACAAACTGTTCAGTTTTCATCGCACGGTCGTGCATGTATTAGCAAGAAAATAATAATAAATAGTCCTTTTCCATTGCGTCGGCTGTTACGAAATACACAAACTCTAACTTTATGTCGCTTTATATATGTATAGGCGCCGTAAAAGGTTTTGATTTCTTAGACAAAAGTTAAAGTATTACTGTGATTAGTGGCGTACAAGTTTTTGGAGCTCTTCTCTCGGTGGGTCAAGTATGTTTTCGGATGTACGAAATCGTTAATAATCGCGTAATACGCATAAGAGGCAGTTTGTCGTCAGAGCCAAGCCTTTTAACGGGGATTGTTGTGCGAAAGGGCCATCATTCGCAATTGACCGCTAATAAGTTCTAGCGGCAGGTTTTTTTTATTGGTCAAAATAACGGTCTCCGTCGAGGATTTAATCCGTGCCAAACAGGTGGGTCCTGCGTACCAATCATTTTACCATTTACAATTGTATAATCGTTCGGCGGAAAATGGATTTTATCGACGATGGCGGCGCAGAATCTGCTGACATCAGAGGCATCCGACCGAACCGACTGGTCTGCTATCTGGTTGCAGGAAATGTAACAACTCGAGCCGCCCATACAATTGCTATTTGGACACATCATTCTAGTAGGTGGAAGAGTAGTTGACGCGGCATTTCCTAATCATTGCGTCGATGGTTAGAAACTACGCCTGTTCAATTAAGTGAATCTAAATCAGTAAATGGTCTAAGAGCCGATTTATTCCGTATAATATTGCATCATGTCCAGCGATGAATAAGAATCGACAAGACGGATGTTAATGTTATCTGTTGAATGTCATAGGAACGAACTGATGAAAGAGAGCACGCAAGTGCTACCCTCGGTACTGTTAGTGTGCGACCTAGCGTAATCAGACTACCCGCGCATTACCGGCACTGACATATCGATCCGGATGTTTAATTTTTTACGGTAGAGACGTGCGTCGGAGAGCATTTCGTAGGTTTCGCGTGGTGCTATTATAAATCACCGGTTCACACCGATTTGAGGTACGTTATAATGATGATTTTACATACTCTTTTAGTAACGTAAGAATTTCCGACACGGATTAGGACTAGAAAGTTTTTCAATTAATTGTAAGGAGAACAATTTACGCGCAAATATCTTCTGCAGGTCGTGATTAATCGAATCAAGCCTAATCAAATTTCTGTTGCATTTTGAAGGTATGCAGGCAAAGATGTGTGCACACTAAACCGCAGTACGCTAGACGAACGAACTGTGTAAACGACAAAATATGCACTGAAAATAGTATGTACCGATCACATTTAGACGACAATAATAGTGACATGGCATTCTTGCGCTAGGAGAAATGTTAAGAAAAAGCCACTACAAAAAGCTTTTAACGTTTAGAATAAATTGCTATGCCAACCGTAAATTATTATTATTATTATTTTTTTGAAGAATGACACAGTCCATTAAAAAACTCTGTTATAAATATTATAGAGCTGTTATTCGAAGACATCCCTATAGCGGATCTGCAGGATCGAGTTTACTTAAACATGTATATACATACATACATATACACACGTATGTCTGTATATAGGGCAGGGAGGAGTACGTTATTACAGGGGTAAGTAGTTACACGCATTTTTACCGGGATTTATAACTCTCTAGTGCATAGTATTGGACTCATTTGATTCCTTATAACATCGTGCATTGCGTAGGAACGACCGGCGGGTGCTTTATTAAAAAAAAAAAAAAATAAAGGGCAAAACAGCGCATTACAGCGAGCATCAAACTTGTGCATTCTCAGATTGGATTAATTATATGCCGAAACAGAAATATATGTGCAATTCAGGATCAAGCGATAAAAACGAGGAATTATGCAAAGAGTATATACCGAAGTATGGGAATGTTAATGATGATGATAAGTGTAGGAGGTGTCACTAAGACAAATAAACTATCGATCAGATCATTCTGGTGGATGCAAAGTTCTAGCGCCAAGTGATTGCACTAAAAAAAAAAAAAAAAAAAGAAAATGATCATGTAAAGAAATGCATTTAAATTCGGCGAAAAAATAAAATTCGGTACGAAACTACGAATAATTAAAATGATATCGAAAATGGTTGATACGCTACTAGAGAATGACGACACGGTGAAGTTGAAATAATTATAGATAAAAAAGCAATTCATAATAGACCGGATGTAATAATAATGAATAAAGGCACCAAGCGCATTATTAATATTCCCCGAACACGCCTAATCCATTCAAAAAAAGTACCATACAAAAATAAATAAATATGTGTCCTAATATCCCAAAAGATGAAGAAGAATTATAAAGAAACTAGCGTTGAGATTGTTCCGATCACATTATCGGGAGCCAATACCAAAAAGCCTCGTAGAAAGCATAAGGAAATTAGAACCTCCGGTATATATATTCAGTTATAAAAAATCACAATTTAAGATACAGCAACAATGTTCAGAAAATATTCAGAAGTCGAGACGTAGCTTTGGATCAATCCAGCTGCGTTTGTCGAAGTGGAAATGTCGCGGATAACGAGAATTAAGAAGATAATAATAATAATAATAATAATAATAATAATAATGAAATGATCTCCGATTTCGATGAGTGATAATCAGTCCTACTTTTTAAGCATAGTACAAGAGAATCCTGTGATGGTTCACCGAGTCAGAACTCGGTCGGAAGAAGTACCAATTAATCGTTTGCGCATTCTTTTAGAAAAGAAAAATGTTGTGAGATTACTGAAGCGATTAAAATTTACTCGTGCCAGCAGCAGTTTAGACACGGTTGGTGGCGTCGAAGGTATTCTTACTTGTACAATGGCCAGTTAAAATGGTCCGTCTAGAATGCAACTTTTTTTTTTTCGATGCGTCCTTCCGAATTTAAGAATTAAATACATCCGCTTTTCCGATGAAACTTTGTTGTGTACGAAAAATTATTCGAAATTAATTAACTGTTGCTAGCTGTCAAATTTACATTGCCCTGCTGATTCCTTATACCCAATTATTCACGCTTGCGTCAATTCTATTTTTTTTTCTTCACTTTATTCGTTACAGAGAGAGAGAGAGAGAGAGAAAGAGAGAAAACAAATTTCCCACATACTACGGTATTTTAATAACATCGTCGACAAATAAATCCGCAATTTTACGGCAAAATCAATTGAGCTCCCTACCTCGCCCTCAGAGACAGATACGCAGTGTTCCAATGTGCGCGCACGGATCACGTCGCTCGGCTAGAAGAACAAGTTTGTTTCCGATTTTTACCGGCGAAACGATTAGAGGAAATACAACGTTAAACGAATTTCCGAGACGGGCAAGCATCGAACCATAAACGTTTTCCCGTAAGAGTAAAAACAATTGCACGGCGGTGGTCCATTGTTTTACTGCGCACGAACGACAAATGTTCAAACGGCAACGTGGATTGATGGAATGAGTCGTGAAATCACGACCGCCAATTGTTGACGCGACGAGAAAGATGGAAGAAATGTATAATTTTTATCGGAAATATCTGAAAACAACCGAACGTGAAATTTTATTATTACCAGTCACGTAGCTTGGCAGAATCTGCGAATAAATTGTCTCCCATACGTTAAAATCACTGTTTCACCGTGTACGCGTCACATGCCAACGTCTCGCCCCTGCTCATCTTTCACCAATATACGCTCAGCCTGCCACTGTCATATATTCGATCGTGATAAAACAACGTTCGAAAACGTTTTTTCGCTCACAGTTCATTGGGGAAACGAGTGCCTCATGATCTTGATAGTCTACCGCAAGAAATTTCTATTCATTCGAGTTAAGATTCATTTTTTCACCCTTTTTGTTTGTTTGTTTGTTTGTTTTTTTTTTATTTTACACATCACGTACAGTGATCATGACTGGAAGCACGGAAATTTACTATTATATACATTTTTTTTTCAATCAATCCAGGTTCGTTAGGAGAGCATGTGACACGGGGCGTATTCGATACTTTGGAGACACTGCGGCAGCATCAACTCTCTTGTTCGTCTTATTGCTAAGTTTCCTAACCAAGTCAGTTCGATAATAAGCGTTTTATTTTTTCATTTATAACACGGACGCAGTTTGCTGTTAAGATTTTCGCTTTGAAACGACCGGATGCGTCTACTAGATGGGACGATAAAAATGGGAGACAGCAACGGAACGGAATAAAAATAAATAGGGTTTTTTTAAAATTTTCCAACTCGGAAAATTTTAAAAAAAAGAAACGGTACAATAGATAAGTTCAACGGTAAAAATAGGTAATGTCGACGATGTAATTCATCGAATTCAAAGAATAATGTGTAATAAGATGGAAGGATGGGAGATGTCTCTCACTAGCCGCTAAACGATTTTTTCAGTCGGCATTTTTAGAACATTTTAAACGCAAGTTTAGTTTTTGATCAAAGTTTTGCATCAGTTCAGGTTCTATTCAACATTCAGCGAAATTTCAATTAGAAGATTAAAAGGACAAAATTTCAGTTGATTATTTCATCTGCATAGGAATTTAGTTATAATACTGGGGATAGTCAGCAAATTAAAAAAAAAAAAAAAAAAAAAAAACAGTGTGCCTCACTTAGCTAATCCGATGAATTAGGAAGTCATAGACCATTTGCACAACTTCATTCGGAAAAAGAAAAATGAATTATATACACGATACTTTAGCGGGCTTCGTAACACCAAAGGTCAATTAACAAGAAACGAAGTAAGTCGGTGGTTGGGACAATCTATCCGCGATCTCCTTGCCGCCACAGGCAGCGGTTGACTTGCTGATTGAAGCCAAAGGCTATCTTCTGAAAGCTTGCCGAGCAGTGAAATGTATCTTGCTTCTCTACTAACCTTCTTACGCGCATCTCTTTCAGCGTCGATTTTGATGATATGATCCAATCGCTTCTTACTGACACACACACACACACACATTTTCCCTCTCACCATGCATTTAATTTTTTGCGGTTAAGTATTAAAAATAAAAATGACATTCTGTATAATAATGTACACATTACAGTGTGCTCTGTATGAAATGTCGTCGTATAAGTTTTTCAAGTCTTTCAAATCATCGAGAATTTTCATTTTTTTTCTAAACAAACGTGCCGGGTGCAGCAGCTATACTATCATCGTTTAGTCTGTTACGGAAGACAAAACAGATCAGGGACTAATTTCAAACATAACATCGCGGCTACTTTTCAATTTTCCATTCTTTTCTTTTGATTTTATTTTGAATATATACATATCGACGGGTTTTTAATCAGCTCGCGGAAATAACGGTTAGCAGCTCCGTCGCCATAAATTTTATACACACGCGTTATTAGATCGATAAAAATAAAACAAGACTCGTAATAAACCAGTTTCTTTTGATGTAGTATTTTTCTTACACGCTTAATGATAATTTAAATGGATAATATGTTCGGTTCAAAAAACTATGTTTTTATTATTGTACGGTTTTTAACATGTCTACCACGGAATTAAACTTTGGAGAAATCGATTATACCTGTACCACAAACCATACAATTTACAACCATTCCCGTTAAATTTTCTGAAAGAAATTCTATTCGGTACAATGATAAATTATAGATCTACAATCCAAAGTGTGTGTGTGGGGGGGGGGGGGGGGGGGTATTCCGTTAAATAATCTAATATACAATTATCCGATTTGCGCGCTCGTATCAAATGTGCTATTCATCCAATTTACAACTCTATTATTCTTAAAATTCGTTCCATGATTTCCATCCTTTCTATTTCTAATTCTTTCCAAATTGATTTTTTGTGGATTCCTGGTCATGTAGTAATATCGAAGGAAATGAAAATGCTGATATTTTAGCTCGCTCTGCTGCCCTCCCTGGAAATGTTTTTACATCAATTTCCTGCCAACGAATTACTTTTACTATGGCCAAATAGATACAACTTTCAAACTTGGAAAGCCATTTTCTTCTTCCTTTTCTAACCCTTATTCATTTTATCTCTTGATACTACCCATTCGTCCTTGGCTTTCTGATTTTCCACTTCTCATTGTCGCTCTATTATTTTCTCGGTATGTCGCCTTCGACTGGACCACAGTTTGCTTCCGACTTCGCGTTTCCGTTTCTCCACGGTACCGTCTTCACTTTGTCCTTTGTGTGTTTCCCATTGTCCTCTAATGCAATTCCGACCGTATTTTCTTCGAATGTTCTTTCCTTTCCCTACAGCGTGCTAAATTTTACTTAGAACTTTTGACTCCCCGCCTTCCTTATAACGCTACATTTATACTCCTCAATACCGTCTCTTTTAGTTATCAATATTTTCTCTAATTTCTTATTATCAGTTTTACACCACATTAAAATACTAACTCCTTTCTTTTACTTGACACTAATACAACCATTAATAATGAATTATGCTGTTTCTTGAATATTTTCCTACCCTATTCAGCTTTACTACTTTCCAATTTTCTAGTCCAAATATCCTAAGTGTAAATTCACGTGTGTTGAGCTCCTTTGCTCCTTTTTTCCTTATTTTTATTAACGCTTGCCTCGAACACTTTGTCTTAGACACGTGCATAGTTTACTACGTAATCCTGTAAGCACAATTAGATTCTGGAGCAGTGCGGACTACACTTGACTGTATTGGCGGCCATGTTACTTTAGGGTCATCTAATAGTCTTTCAGGACTAAAGTTGTATGCTGCGGCAAGGTGAGCTTCACTTGGTTGTGAACGTGACCGTTTTGCTTTAGCATAATTTTTAATACATAATGTAGGCTCTACTTTACTGTTAACTATGCTGCTATAGCTGAAATTAGTTGTCACGTATTAATAAAACCGGTGCTTAATTGCAGATGTTTTGGTATTAATTTTTTTCTATTAGATTCACATCATGAATATCATTCGGATGTGTAGCGATGGACTTTACCTAAGTACAGTTGAGATCATAATACTTGACTATAATTCTCCGCCCTTGTAATTTTCGTGAGGCATTTTAGAATTGCGGGAATAGCGCCCCTATTTCCTGTTTTGCTAGTCTTTTCTCTTTTGTTCGTATTTCTGGTTGTTGGTGAATCACTAGTACCAGTAATTCTTCTCCTTTCATTCTCCTCCTTCGGTGAGTGTGACAATTTCAATTTCCCCTTTTTTTTTTTTTTTTTTTTTTATTTATTATTATTATTATATAAATTATCTCCTTTTCAAATAATTCTTGAAATTACAAAACCTTAATAAATAAATATAAAAAAAAATACGATTACAAAGTGTAAATTCTTATAGATGGAGACCGTTTGACCAATGGTTTATCCGTATCTCCTCTACATTACAAGATATCTAAAGAGAAAAAGCTATCGACTTAGATTATAACATCATATTCTTTTTTTTCTCTTTAATATAGCGGTTATATATTTTAAGGTCTTCATGGTTGTTGTCGTCATTTTTTTTTGTTCTTATAAGATTTATATTATCGTAATGTCCAGTGTTGTTATGTATGTTCGCCATTGCAATATTGAAAAGAGTGGGTGCCAGCATGGATCCTTGTGGAACACCTGCAGTGAGTGTCCTACGATAAATTATTTCATTATCCTTATTCTGGAAAATAATTTCTCTATTTTTTAAAAAGCTTTTTATTATTTCAATTAGGTTTGAATCAAATTTATTCAGTTGTAGACACTCCGTAATGTTTGACCACTTTATATTATCAAAGGCACCACTGATATCAAAACTTATTAGTAATATTAATTTATAATAACTTTTGTAGTTGTTAATGGTTTCCATACATTTCAAAATAGCTTTTTCCGTTGATTTATTCCTTATATATCCATATTGTTGTCCATTCAGTATTAAGTTATTATCCAGTACCTCATCAATTTTATGTTTTATTATTTTTTCATAAATCTTTCCAATGTTAGAGAGTAAAGTTATCGGTCTGTAAGCTTTTGGTGAAGAGGTTCAATTTCCCCTTAGTAATAACTATTATTTTCTGCAATTTCCTCATACGTAAACTGTTGATGATTTAATATATTAACTTTGATTTCTGTGTTCTCCTTATTAGTCCATCAACTGTGATTTAAGGGCCAGCCCTTGTTGCTGTATTCAAAGGGAAAAAAGGTGAGTTACAAAAAATGTTTAGAGTGCGGTACATAAGAAAAGCTTTCAAACATTTTACGTTTAACGAAGAAAACCGTAAAGAAATCTAAACAACATTGTGGGACAATTTTTCAAATTTACGATATTCTATTTCGACGTCAATCAGTCAAATTTTCTTTTGTTTACTAATTTATTTACCCGTTTGGCCTCAAAAAAAAAAAAAAATTAACCTTTTTACGTTTATTGAAATAATGCGTATTCAAAAATAAACTCGAGTTTTTAATTTAGAATCGTCTTTTAACCGTTTAAAAGCTATGCCGTAAATCAAGAGTGACATTTAGTAGATGGTTAATAATTCGGAGAAATGATATATTATGGACATGATTATGTTTTTTTCAAACACATGAAAAAAGAACGGAAGAAAATACCGACTACGATAAATACGTTTGGAACGGGTTCCAGAAGTATTTCGTTAATAGATTTTCTTTAAAAACACGGTGTGTTATAGCAGAAATGCGGAATTGATATCACGACCAACACGAATGCGAACATGAAACAGAAACAGTATGTAAATAGGAAAGAAAAGAAACTCGGACGGATGAAGCATTAGCAAATCACGTTTTATCAAGAATGCGTTTATGATCGGTCCACGTTGATTATGCAACACAGCGTTTAAGCTGTGTTCATCCGATAGAGTAATTGTTCAGCTGCTAGTGTGTTGGAAAATGTTTTTTAGCGTTTTTAAACTAGAAGACTGGGCTAAATCTGTATCTTTGAAAACAGTGAGAATTGAATAATATAAGTAAAGTAAAGTAAGTCCCATGTGTCGGTGACTGTTAAGTTTTTTGTAATGGTACTAAGCCTAATGGATCTAAGGATAATACTGGAGCCAGCTCCTTTCTACTTGGGATTCGCCTTTACCTTCCCAGATTTCTGATACCCAATTCTATTTCAGATTAGGTATATGCCCGGGAGCGATTCGGATCCGGAACGAAGAAGCTCTATATGATTGACGACGCATGTAGGAGCGGTATCGAATTAATCGAAAGGTTCGAAAAAACAAATGAGATAGTGAGTGTAGACAAAGAAAGATTCAAATTAACGAAGATATATCGAAAACACAAGATAAATTTACATAGGACGAATTACTTAAACTACGCAAAAATTAAACAATTTCATCTGCTTCATTCTCAGCTTTGATGTCTACATGACTAGGAACCCGAAGGAAATTTATCTGATCTAATGTCTACATTATAGTTAAACGTGTAAAACACAAAATTAAAGGGAACAAGTAGTAAAGGGTTAGGTGTGAATAGCCCATCAAGGACCATGACAGGACGAAGCGCGCATCTGTTAGTAATCGATTCTGATAGCAGGGGTTAAAAGAAAACAAAAAAGATCCGGTCGAAATTTTTTCGCAAGCTACATATCGATCGTTCATCAGAATAGTCTCCGTTCCTTAAGCAGGTGCTACCAAAAATGAAACTCGGTGAATTCTAACGACTTTAATCGATATCCCCCCTCCCAAAAAAAAACCTATTTACAAAGCCGGCAGCGACTACATTAAAGTTATTTTTAATCATTTTTGTAAACAGTGATCCGATATATGCATAAAAATGATAAGTTATTTTATAAGTAATGTTTAACTTGCAGCTTCGAATCCGGAGGCGCTCCTTTAATTAATAAATCCGAGAGGAACTAAGCATTTTATAAAAACTGACTTCATACATATTATGACCTTGTCTGAAGCATTAATTCGAAGGCAGGGCTTCCTAGATTTACCATTCACAGAAATGACATTATTAACGATAGACGATTATTAGTCGGAACATTAAGCATTGTCCATTAGCCATTAAACGTTTAAATTGCTTACAGGTTGTGCGCATGAAACCGTACCATAGCTTTTCGAATAGTACTACAAAATCATACTAATAGTGTCCTACACATGATCATAGTACTACGTCTTATAAACTGCCAAATATAAAGAGAGATTTCATAGAAAATCATTCAAATAGTGCGGACCAAATTATTTCCCCTTTGGCGACACTATAAAGCAAAGAGTAGAATATGAAACTGCTTTAGCGATAATTGGGCTAGAAACGTTTTTTATAACATAGCTAATTGCAAATATCTTCGCATTTTAACCCTGAGTGAGCTTACTCACTCCCTTAAAAATCCGCTCTTTAAATACTGTACACTCATTCGGATGGTAACTACTAAAAATATTAATAACATCGCCGCTCTAAAATTTAGCAACCACTTATTATACTTTGTTTTCTTGGTAAGAAAATCATTACGACTTCCGCAAATCACTTAGGGTACAAGGCCTTACGGCACCGTTCTAAAGATCGACGATAATATTAATCTACTTTCACCTATAAACAAGATAAATGATACGAATATTATTCGTGTTACTAATTTTACATCTGCACCTGATCTGGCTGTACCTACAATTAGTAAAAAAAAACTTCCGACCGTATTATATGTTCATTCTATAATTTTATTCTCATCAAACTTAAAAATCGTAGAAAAAAATTATATATTATTTAAACTAAATTTCTCGAACAGACCTTTAAACGTTCTAACTTGAACGGTTCGAACATCATTACTGATAAATAAAAACTGAAATTGTTTAGTACGTTCCAAACCGAGCTGAATATCGTAATAACTTTTCGAAAACTTGTAAGACCCACTATAGATGGACTACTGCTTTACTTCCACTACGAGATTATTTAAAAGGGAAATATCGGTAGACTACTTATCAAAGATCCACGCATGTATTCTGCATTTACCCTCGAACTATATCATACTACCAGAGTAGAGATTAAAATTAGGCATTTTTTATGCGATCCCACACCGTATCTGATTTCCCTAGAGTTACTCTAGAAGAAATTTATAAAGCTATTAAAAAAAGTTAAACATGACAAATCGCACTGGTATCGACAATATCCGCAATCTCTAGTGCTTAAATAGCTCCCGCTTAATGGTCTTTTTCAGAAATTATGTACATACTTAATGCTACATTTAAGAATTTGATCCGTATGGATGGAAAACGGCTAAAGTCATCAGTATATATCGCTTATACATTGAAATTTGTTTTGTATATTTGTATTTTGTTTATACGTGAAATTACCAGAATTGACGAGTATTACTTGAAAATAATTAAAACATGTCAGTAACTATTGGACGATTAGACGTAGCCCAAACGATAAGGCACGATGGTGTATTATATATAAAATTATTGAAGATCACTTTTCAATTAAGTTAGAATTACCAAAAATTGTCTACGAAATAGAATGTACAATTCGTCTACTAAAACCCGCCTAGCTGTTGTATCTGAGAGAAGTATGAAATACTCGGTTCGAGCTTATTTGCAATATTCCTATACGATTTCCTTAAATTTATCCGAATTATCATATCCTTATTATTAAATGGCACTATATTATACTGCAGTTCGTTCAGATTGCGATTAATCCAGTATCAAACCAAACTATCATGGCAACATACGCAGATGATATAAACATATTAGCTTCGAACATTACTCGTATTCACGCAAGTATGGCCATACAAAACCATAGAGATAGAATAGAAAGCTGGGCCAGAGACTGGAGGATTAAATTTAATGAGGAAAAGTGCCAACAAGTGACTTTTACAAATGGATTTATCACATGCCCTAAACTAAAGATAAATGACATTGAGATCAAACAAACCGATTCAGTTAAATATCTCGGTATGTACTTGGATCGCCGGCTTACGTGTTCATGTTGCGCAAATCCGTAGGAAGATTTTCACATGCGCCAAACAACTGAGTCCATTAATAGGAAAACCGTTACTTGCATAAGGAACATACTTGCTGTAACGTAGTTAGGATAATGTTGATCCCTTACTCGGAATAGCTTCAACCAGTACTCTATTGGCAATGCATAACCGCATCCGTCGCCATAGTGTGGGCTCTACGTTTTATATATTCCTGGACTCCTATGGGCTGTGCTTGAGTACATTTGCTGCCATGGTGTCCAGATGCTATATGAAATACATTCTTTAACCAGGGTTCTATGGGCAATGCCAAGTCGCATTGTCGTCATGGGGGCCGGATATATATTTCTTAGCAGATCCTCACAGCAGAATTGGTATCTCGGACCTAATTCTCTAGTTGAAGGGATTGGCTTAATTTATTTGGTAGGTTAAAGTGGAAGTCACAGACGCTGTTTATGACCTCTTAAAGCCGGTACTACAGTGGGGAAAAAAAACTTCGTCTCAACCACACAAATGAATTAATAAGCTGTACTGAACAGCTAAGATTTATGTATCCTAAGTGTAAGCATTGACGTCTTAAGGACAACATCTTGTAACTCATATACTGCTGCATGAGCATTATTAAATAATAATGCGATTATTCCATTTATTAAAAACACATTTATTTTTATGTAATTCTCTTTTAAATCTAGGCATAATCCTAATTTTGATTTCAATATTATCTTCCAGGATTTTGGTGTTGTAATCACACGATGGAAGTCCCTTTTTTCTGCCAGTGAGGTTTTATTATATATAAGTACTTTTCATTTATACAGTCCGTTATTAATTTGGTAATAGATCAACTTATCTAATATTTTTTACGTGGTAAAACGAAAGACTGTACGCATATGTTTCGTCTAAGTATTGATTTGAGTTTTATACTTTTACTTTGCAAATATACTTTTTCTCACTTTTTTTTTCTTTTTTTTTTTTTTTTTTTTTTTTTTTGTATTTGTTAAATACCTATAATGAAAAATTGATTAAAAATCAAAAAAATAAATTTACAAAAAAGAACACGAAAAAAAGCAATTAAACGGGTAATTACTAGCATACGGAAAATACATTTCTGGTATGCACGCAGGGGCATATGTTATTTCCGTAATTTTATTTCGCCGTAAAATACATTATATATTTACGGTTTACATAGTAATCCGGTTTTTGTGTGCGCACTTTTAAATAATTAATCTGTAAAAGTAACTGCGTTCCGCAATGAAATACGCGAATTTACAAGCACGGTCTCTGTAGTAATTTACAATTTTCATGTTCTGTAGTAACTCATGTCTACATTTGTATTTCAGCTGTTGAGAATAATTCCGCAAAATATTTAATTTACAGCATGAATTATAAGGCCACGTTGCAGTAAAAATGGAGCCACTTTTGTTAATTACAAAATGTATTATGTAATAATTGAAAGTATAAAATTACGAAATGTATCGCTCGGGACAATTTACAGCAGATGCGTAAGAAAATCAAATAAAAACGGTAGTTTTTTTATTAATTTTTACCTACTTCACAAAAAGGGAGGTTATACATTCGTCGCGAAATTTTCTCATGCTGGTTACTCGTGCCCATACGTATTGACTTCGGCCATGTTTATCAGAAAATATACCAGTCACTGCTGATACCGTATAGATTTCGATAAATATAGCTGAACAAAGATACTCTCAGTGGTCGTTAAATAACCAGTTGCCTTCCATGGTTAATAGACACTGGGGGAGCGTGGGAATTTTAAAAACAAATTTAAATTCAAAAAGATAACACATTGCTAATGGAAATAAGTTTCCATGCGACTTTAATTGTTTTTTCAGTCTATTGTAATAATAAATAGAAATAAAATGTTTGAAAAAAAATCGATTTCAAAATTTACTATAAAAATTTAATAAAAACGCCTAAAAAGTGAAAAATAACTACTTACTCCCGACAAGAAAATAATATATTTCAGAGTGATATAACCTTCTTACACAATATTATAGTCGAGTAGGGACTAAATCAAAATTACAATATCTGGGGAAACAATTTAATGATTAATGCAGTTTTTAATTATTATTGTAATTTGAATTTGGCGCCGGCTCTAATCAATGGTGTATAAGAATTATCGTAATATTACCACCTACCTTAAGGTTATATCATCATCATGAAATATGTTATTTCCCTATCGGAAGTAATTATTTTTTTACTTTTCAGCGCATTTTTATTAAATTTTTATAACGAATTTCGAAATCGATATTTTTTTTTAACATTTTTTATTTTGTAATGTTTAGCACAATACACGTAAATTGTTTGTTTCGTTGAAATTTAAAATCGACAAATTTGTAAATGGCGTCGTGCGGTCTAAAATTTGTTTTCTTCATTCTAACTCGTGATTTGCATCACAGGTCAAATTTAAGATAGGAGGATGAAAGGGGCACAAGTGAAACTGAACAATATCGAAAAGAAAGAGAGAAGCAGGAAGCAGACTATGATTAAAGCGAAGGCGAATTATGGAAGAGATAACAGAATGGCTGATGCAGATAAAATTATTAAACCAGGAAGAAGGGGGTGGAGAGGGGGTTGTAGAGCAAGTTAAAAGAACTTAGAATTAGAGAAAAGAGATGGATAAAGATCAGTCCAAAAATCATGGTGAAAACGATAAGAGAGAGGGCACAGACTTTAGGAGGGGAATCTAGCTTATGAAACGACCATGTACTACAACTAGGCATGCCAAAGAATCGGCAAGATGTGCCATTTTAGGTCAGGCTATTACCGCTCAAAAATATTTACACCAAAAATTTAAAAATGGAATAGCTTTTTTCTTTCTCTTTTTTTTTGCGTTTAAAAATGTCAATTGCAAGATTTACTCGAAAAGTTCGATAAAAATACTGTAAGAAGTAAAAATAATTATTCTCCATAAGAAGATAAGATACGGTTACAGTAAAAACATACCCTTATAAGTGGGGAGATATTATGATTATTCTTAAACAACATTAATATCTTAATTAGCATCGTTAACGCATTCAAAATACATCGATATTTAATTTATAGAAAACGAGTGACGACCGCTATACGCATTAAATTGTTTCTAAATACTGTTATAATTTGAATTTGGTGCCGAATCTAAAAAGTTAATGTTGCTTAAGAATTATCTTAATATCACTTTAAGGTATTTGAGGTGGGTTACTTTTTTGAACACGCGATTATTTTTACTTTTTAGCGCATTTTTATTAAATTTTAAATTTCGAAATCGGTTTCTATTTTTTTTTAACAATTGTTTTTCGATTAAAACATATGTGGATTACTTATAACCTGTTCAAAACCTAATATCAACTTATTTAAAATAGAACTTTACCTTAACTTTTTTAAATGGTAATAATGTATTGACACGAATCAAAAAAATAATCAGCTTAAAAATACGGATGTAGCTCTAAAATAATAATATGCATATATACGGCGTATTTTCTATTTCTAATTTTTTTCTGACAAAAGTTTTCAATTTTTTTTCGCACTCTTACTGATATAGAAATAACGATACAGAGTAACAATGTTGGTAACTTTTATTTAAACTTTACACTCATTACGGGGAATATATGTAATCCTCCCAGATATTATCGAATCTTAAAATATTACTAAAATATAAAATTCGTTAAATATCCGTGCAATTCGGAGAACAGCAGCAGACTTTTTAAAATTACGGCGATATAATAGTAAAAAAGCACAATTAAAATTAATACGTTTAGTTTTTTTTTTCGGATTATTTATACGATGCAGCTAATAAAAGACTTACAGCTAAGTTTTGGAAGATATTTAATAGGACCCAAGTGTGTGACGTACGAAAACCCGTACGAATTATTTCGTGAAATAAAAAAAGTTACTGCACTATAAATATATAAGTAAATTCATTAATGAAATTAATTTAAATTCGCTATAGTAAATTAAAATAAATACCTCATTTTAGACACGTTTTCCAGCATCGGCTAACAACGCAGAATGCGCTTATTTAAAGTGCACTTTTAGTTTTAATTGAGTGTACTTTTTTTAGTTTTCGTTTGTTATTGAAGAATTTAGTCATATTTATAAATTTTAACAAACGGCTTTTTTTTTTTTTTTTTTTTTTGGTTTTAAAAAATAAATTGTGGGTCTCACAGGGCAAATATGCCCGCTGTGTGAGTGCCCAACACTCTTATCAACGTTTATTAAAGATAGATATATAGTACAAAAAATTACAACTAACTTAACTTATTTCATAAATAACAACGGATTTATGTACAGTTATTTTGTATTATTGAGTCGGATTTTTTCGCTGCATTTGTAGAGATATTTACAGAGATTAAAGACATCCCGGCGACCGCGAGTTATATGCCGTTGCTAATTCGGAGAATAAGGATGATTAAAATTTGTTCCTGAAAGGAATTCTCGGGATAAATCCTTCGTCAGTTATAGTCTTATTTTAGTTTCTAAACTGACAAAGTGATTTAATATTTTTCTGATAGTTTGCAAAAAAAAAAAACAAAACAATTTGTGACTGGTAATTGATGGCAATGAAATTAGTCAGCTCGATTAGATATTTGGGCACATTATTAAACGACCGTATCAGTAATAAGGAAGAAATACGCGGAAGAATCGAGCAAACTAGACATGTCTTTTTGGAAATGAAAAATTTGTTTACAAGACCTAACTATGAACATTTGAATGAGAATGTTGCGCTGTTACTTAGTATTATTATACGGATGTGAATGCTGAACTCTAGATCCTAGCACAGACACAAAAAATTCAGGCGTTTGAAATATATGTATTTATATAAGAGAATGTGGCGAATATCGTGGATAAAAAAAGTGAAGAACGAAGAAGTGCTACATAAGATGAAAAAGAAGGCCGAACTCGTATCAACTATTAAAAGAAGGAAAGTGCTACATTTTGGACACGTGCTGCGTGGAGATAAATAGAAATTATTACGGATTATTGTAGAAGATTGATGGAAAAAGATCGGTAGGAAGACCATATAATTCATGGATAAAGGACTTACGAAGATAGCTTGGAGCAGGACGGTGGATCTATTTCGAGGGGCTATATTAAGGGAACAGACTGCCAGATGGATCGCTAACCTTCAGTAATGGAGAAGCGTATACAAGAAGAAGAGATAGTTCGCGAAACTTTTATTTACGCATTTTACCGTTATTACAAAGTCTCCCGGCCGAATTTTCTAGGTTCCACACGCACATACACTGATTGTTAATTCTAATTTTTTACGTTACTAATAATATAAAACATCTATTTTGGTAACCCTCTCGTTCGACGCATCCCACTTATTCGTACTTCTGCGCGCGCCTACTTTATACAGATTTCTGGTTACACTGAAATCCTTGGATACGACATGACGGTTTGTGCTACTAAGGATGCCTCCTTCTGAGTATCCTCCGAGTTAAAATCATTTAAATTCTATATCCGAAAAAAAAAAAAAAAAAAAATCTGGCAGCGGTGCTGCAGTGTCTTTCGGAACTACAAAACACCAAATCGATCGTCTGCCACACTCCTTTCCGATTAAGAAACGATCAAGAAAGACCCGATTCTGTACTCATCCAAGGGACGTAGACAAAATGGCTGATGCAGATCATTAGAATGTTCTTATTTTACTTCATACACTTCTGATCTCCATCAGACGTTATTATTACTGAATATTCCGTGTCCGTATGATATGAACTATATATCCTTTCACTACCGATTATATATCGCGCAATCTGTGATTTTGTAAAAAAAAGTAAAATATTGGTATAGTTCATAAGATACACACAATTGAACTTAATAACTGATAATAACAGATCATGCGTAAAATTTGTTTTTAAAGCCCCCCCCCCCAAAAAAAATAAAATAAAAATAAAAACAAAATAGTTACCATCGAAAACATTATTCATATTCAAATTTTAAATCCTTGTCCAACTGCGGTGACCTTCTATTGTGAAACATAGTTAAAGTTTATTTTAATTATTAGTAATATTGCCAAAAAGAAAAAAAAAATAAAAGAAAACTGAAAAGGGGCAATAAATCTTTAGTAGAAATATAAAGTTTACTACATAAAAAAAAAAGAGAAAAAATTACAGATTTCAGCAGGTATTAATAGGTGGACAAATGCGGAGCTAGCGAGTACGTAGGTGAATAGTTTACAGAACAAATGGAGAAAATGAGAAAAATAGTGAATAATGCAATGGTGCAAGCTGCGCAACTTCCGAAAACGACACTCATTAACTCTAACGAATATTTTAGAAACGAAGTATAAAATTACCGCTGAATAGGAAACAACTTTATAGACACGGTATTGAATTATTACTGCACAATCGTATCATTTACATTTACTCCATAAAAACGAGAAAAGAACTAATTTTATTGAAATATTTTAGAAATTTAAATTACAGAGAAATTATTAAAAAATCCGGTAACAGAAATTTACTCCTTCTTGACGGGGTTCCATTCGAACCTTATGTCGTTAACTCATTCTACAAACGGACCATCTGTTTACCCACTTACTTCCTTGGGCTTTAAATGCGAATGACCTTTATTTATTTATTTTTTATGGGGGCTTCATTAATACAATTATGTGATGGGTTTTGTTTAAACGTATCTACGTCTGACAAAAAACGGCCCTCTGGTTCAACAGAAGATTCCTAGTCTTTCGATAACTTGTGTTTTTCGTGATCTAACAAGAAGCATCCTTACCTAAATTATTTTAAGAATGCGTAAAATCAACAACTAACAAACAGTTCCGCCTGTTTACGTTACGCGCGTAGCCCTCCCTATCGAACAATTCATAAAAATGAATTCGTTACCTGTAAAGTTATTGATATAATGATTTAATAAAATTTAACACATTTTTTCTTTTTTTCAATTACGCTAGAAATTAATGTTACCTAAAGTGTATATATTAACATTTATCGCAATAACGATTTTATTTAAATTCTTACGTTTATATTAATTTTTACTGTTAAACATTTTGTTCCAATTTTATTTCATCGAGTGTATTTTCCCTTTCTAGTTTTTTTTGCATTTTATTGACAAAACCTCTCGTAAGTTCGGTTAAATCATACCAGAAACTTATAATTTATGCATTAAAACCTTTTCCGTATGGATTAGTCTACCCACTGGTAAAAACCGAAGCGTAATGGGTTCGGTAATTTACTTCAGCAGATTAGCAACCACGGTGCATTTTTCGGCTTTCGTGTTTCAAGGTAATCTAAAGAGACATTATGAAAAACCGTTATAAAGTATGCTTTTTTTTTATATAGCAGAATGACGTAGTCAATTGAAATATAAAAGAATTATCCTCTAGAATTTCACGCGATATCTCCACGATGGGGTACGATCGAGCCTACGCAGGTGCATATAAATGCAAGTACTAGAAATCAAGCACGTAAGGAAAAGAGGCCGTCAGCAAAAAGAGTGAAACCAGAAATGACGATAAAAATAAAAATAAAAATAATCTGCAAACAAAAAGAAAAACACAAAACAAAAATACCCCTTTTATAAAGATTTCGATAGATTAATATAAATATATGTGTGTATTTAAAAAGTGCTGCGGGTTAATGCTGTCCACAAAACAAACTGGAAATTATGATCAAAACGAAATGACCGAAAAAACCTATAAAGAAAAACGTGGAAAAAGTTATTACCTTTCGAAATGATCCGAATAGATTCACAACCCTACTTATGTATAAAGCGCACGATAAGTCACGTACGAGGTGATCAGTGCGGTTTCTTTTAACGTAAATGAAAATTAAAAAACAAAAATCCGTTTAATTTTGATTTTGGAGAAATTAACCGGTTTTTAGAAAACCAGCACTTTGTCAAGCTGGTAGTGAAAGGGTGCGCCAAGTCTCGCGTGCAAAGGTTCAACTAGTTAATTATAAACAAGCTAGTAGCAATAAAACTGCGGTACGTACGTTTATTTTACCTATTTCAGTCGCATATGGTTTAAAAGTATTGCTTATCGGCTTATTTTGTATGTGTTTTAAATAATCATTAAATCATTGCTGAATTTAGAAACCGCTATGCATGTAATTTCTGTTGTTTAACCTTCCTCTCCTGATTTTTCAAATCTTCATTCTTTCTGAAAGAAGTTATCGTGAAAAATTTGTAGCATATAAATTGTTACGAAATGGTTTCCCGCAATAGCGGACATTTCGCTTTCCACACGAATGTCCGTGTATGAGCGTTATGCGCAATTAAACAAGTCAATAGCAGAACATCCAATAGCATTATTCGCCTTAGTAACTGTCTCGTTTAAGATGGCGAAAAGATTTCAAAATCATTAAATTTACCAGAACTAAAAACAGGGATGTACATATTTATTTAGACGGAGAGGAGATAGAAAACTTAACTGAATTTAGATATCTAGGTAGCCTCATCACTAATGATGGCAGAGATGACAAAGAAATCAAATCAAGAATTGGAATGGCGAAACAGGCATTCAACAACCTGAGTCACGCACTAAAGGATTCCAGATTAAGTTTAAAACTCAAAAAAAGGATAATGCGCTGTTACGTATGGTCAATACTACAGTATGCATGCGAAACATGGATTATGAGTGCATATAGTAAAAAAAGAATAAATTCTTTTGAAATGTGGTGTTATCGCAGACTGTTAAAAATTCCCTGGACAGACTTCGTCAGTAATAAAATTGTTCTCTAACTAGAGTACAGAAGAAGGAAAACCTGTAATAGTCGACAGTATCATCCAGAAAAGGAAAGCGAAATACATGGGGCTCATGAGATACGAAAAAACGGAATCTACATGTTGGCAGCACAAGGAAATATACAAGGAGAACCTTATAAATGGAGAAAAAGACTGGAAATGGTAACATCAAATCTGATTAGCAAAACATTTCAGAAAACAGTGACGGATGCCAGAAATAGGATCATATGAGTTGCACGCGATCTCTTGTTCCAAGAGCTGCGACGACGACGACGACGAACCAACTTTCGCCACTCACATTCAACAGACACGGTACCTTTTTAGCCGTTAGAAGACATTATCGTTTTTTGTCAACCCCCATCGTACCAGTCGAGAAGACCACAAACAGTGCCAATGTCGATTTTAATTTTTCTACTATGACCATAAATGAATTGATCCAAATCCTTCCAATGAGGGATTCGACGATCCATAGTACTATGATTATTATAGACCATCAACAGATAGGAGGAACAGTTGATTAACAGAAGGGAAAAGAATGAAAAAGAAGGAAATCAGGCAATACTGCGGTAAACAGTGTAACATAAGTAAGACTAAGTGATATTGAGTTTGTAAGAATTTTGAGAAATTCAATTTAGACTACTTAAAGCACAGACGTTATCATTTAAGAATTTTAATACCGGCGGGCGTTTTTCAAATTTGATTCGATTTCATGGTTAAATTGTAAATAGTAAAAATCTTCGCCTATTTTTCGGCCACTTTATATATCTATTAGCATTCTTAACAATTTAAATTGTTTTTAAGCAAAACTATTTGACGACCCATTTTATAAGAAATATAGCTAGCAAAAGATTCGTTTAGGTAGTTAAATAATGGAATATGAAGTGTCACAAAAAAAAAAACAAAACAATCAAATTCAGCCGTTTATATAAGTGAAACCAGAAGAGCATCTGTTCTGAAAAGGAAGTAACGGATACCAGTCGATATCTATCTCGTGTGAACATATTATACGTCTATATATTATGAATAGGTTTAATTTTACGTAAGCGTCAACTCGCCTAATCCAAGACACATAAGACTGAAATTACACAGGGTTTCGTAGAAGTTCAAATTGGAAAATGGCGAAGGAAGGATTAGAAATGTTTCGAAATGAAAAAAAAAAAAAAAACGCTCTTTTCTTATCCTTTCCTTTTTGACGAATTTTCAATAAACATGTGATTACTTCAAAAGAATGAAAAAAATAGTTCTACCGGTACTAGTCGACCACGCCTTCTTCACCGAACTGGGCAGTGTCTAATTCGCGTCGTATACAAATTCACGGAAACCCAAAATACTTCCCTTAAAAATATATTGTAACGCGTAATTCGAATTTCTAAAAGAAGTCTATTTTCGTTAAAAATTCTCTATTCCGATTGGATATCGAGTTTCCAGCTTATATATTTTGCGCATTGGTGCTTCGATCAGCGTACAGCAATACGAGTAATGACGTAACTTTTGTAAACTCCAAATTCGAACGGTATCGAAGAAATTCTATATGGTCGCGGGGGAAAGAATTTTCAAAATTCTCATATTAAAAAGGTGATTTTTCGTACATTATTTCAGTACTGGATTTGTTTTAAATTCCGAGGTTTTCTGAGCGACCGCTTACACGAGAAATCTCCCATATAGTATGTGTACTACCGTTCGAGTTTGTAAGCGGTTCGGTTTAGACACGTTGATTTGTCAACCACCCGATCTTTTCTTGGCTCGGTGTCAAAACCATTTGGCACCAAACTCGTAACATCGCCAGTTATAAAAACTGAATAAACATTAAATTTGAAACGTAGCGAGAAGAATATTTAAAAATTAAGGGTTTTCGCGGTTAGTAAAAGAGTGGAAACGTTTAACGAAAATCACTACACAGAAGTAAACAACAAATTTGAATATAAAACAATTTTGAAAAATTCATAATCGATTAGCGCCTTATTAATATGAACTTTGACGGAAGCTAACAGTACCGACTATGATTTGTCTCGTTTATGGGGAACTTATTGGTACCACTATTTTCTGGACCAGCGGTTTCCAGTTGGACACTTTAATTAGATTATAAATCATCATCGTTGAGGTAATGACAAAAATTCGATGTAAATTGTTAAAAAACTATAAAAAAACAAAACGACATAATTGATAAAGCGATTTTACTGAAATTTAATCGGATAACCTCTCAATCAATCTGCGCCAGGCGAGATAGTAATCCCATCAAAAACATTAATTTTAAAAGTAGGAGCCAAGTTCAATATTAAGAATATGCGTGGTTGTCGATTTGGCCGACAAAAGAATTAAGATCTAAATGGGTGCCAAGTTCTGTAGATAATCCTAAACTTTATTTATAAGAAGACGCAACATTCTAAAATTAAAAATAATTTCTTGTTGTTTTTTTTTTGAATGTTTGCTATTTAAAAATATAACTTCTTAAACCTGAGCAGTCGAATTATCTACACAAAACACAGATAATTTAGGATAAATTCTAACGATCTGATTTGGCTAGATTTTACCATCAAACCCAATTTTTAGAAAAGTAAGATATGCGTTGACCTTACAATATAAAAACAGTAACTTGCGTATAACATAAAGAAGATAAGTTGATTAGCCAAATATAAGATAACTCGTTTGAGAAAACTAGCCAAGTCAAATAGTTAGAATTTATCCTAAATTATCTGCTCTGTGTAAATAATTCGACTGTTCAAGTTTAAGAAATTATATTTTTGAATAGCAAACATTGTTGTAGCAGCAAAAATACAAAAAAACAACAACAAATTGTGTTTTAATTTTAGAATGTTGTGTGTTCTTATAAATAAATTTCAGGATTATCTATAGAACTTGGCACCCATTTAGATCTCAATTCTTTTGTCGGCCAAATCGACAACCACGCATATTCTTAATATTGAACTTGGCTCCCACTTTTAAAATTAGTATTTTTGATCGGATATCATTACTTTTTGGTAAAGAAATTATTATTATTTTTTATTCAAATTTAAATTCCAATAGTTTATTCTTCAAAATAGGCGGCCAAAGTGAGCTCTTTTTGAAAGTCTAGTTATCGAGTCTGCCTGTCCCCTAACTCTAAAACTGCCACTACTTCGGACTTGTATGGCCGAGGGAAAGAAGTGGCAAGAAATCCTTACTGATATTTCGATGTTATTTTCATCTCTTTTTTTACAAGTATGTCAAAATCAGTATACAATGTTAATTTCATCGCATTGCTCCGTAATATATGTTTATCATTAAGATAGTCATCTATTTTAGCTTTGTCAAGCAGAACTTGCTTCACAGCTAATTTAAAGTTATTTTCCGTAGGTCACAAGTATCTCGATTGGAATTATATTATAAAAACGCCCACAAAGCCCTAAAATGTTAATAAAAATCGATTACTCGGAAAATATTTCAAATCGTAAAAATTAACTGTTTCCTGAGATTTTTTCCTTTGTGTACACATAATTACCCAGCTAATTTCAACTTTCTAGGTCACCTGGAAGTGGGCTAGGTTTTTGATCTATATGTCAGTCCGTGATAAAAATTCCGGTTTTTAGACGTTAATATCTCAATAATCCAGTTCGAGTTGTATTTATGAAATTTGGGGTTCTAGTTAATCTAAGGGGGATTTTAACAAATAAACCAAATTTCATATGTTTATGTTAAATAGACTTTATGTTATTAAGGGGTTAAAAGTGGCTCCAAATGGTTCGTGTAATATAAGACACGGCTGCTACGTCGTCGCCAGTTCTTTTATCTTGGTTTGAACTTGGCTTGATACGCTACCGCGTGTCTAGATATGAATATGTCGCAAAAATAAAAATGTTTACATGAGAAAAATTAAAGGTAACTCGTCGAAAATATTAACACATACCTTAACATTCTTGAACAAAGGGAAATAAAACATTCCGGGTAAACTTTTTCTCCCGAACGGGAATCCCTTTTTAAACCCCGAGATAACACAGAAAGTTATTACATAGAATGTTATTTGAAAATTGAAAACAACTCGGGCAGATGAAATAGTGAAAGAATGAATAGGAAGACATAATCCAAAGAGAAAGCAACCGTATGATGGAACTCGATGAAAAGAACATCAGGCACGATCTAACAGTCATTTCGCGAGAAAATAAGAACAATAAGCGGTAATCAGTGTGAAACACGGGACGACGATGAAGCTTTTATAAACGCTCCTTCTTATTCAGAGATGTAGCCGATTTAGCCGGGATACATATAGAGATGAATTAATTAACAACAGATAATAAAGGCATTATTGGTTAGGAACAGAGTAGCTTCCGAATGATCTAGATCGGGAGAAGAAAAAAAATCTGGTCTACCGAACCATTAAAAAAAAAATCAATGGAACATACTGAAAAAGTTTTTTTCGTATTTCCTGTCTTCAGCTGCAAACAGAAATAAAATTTTTTAACGAAGATAAATATTTAGCACATTAAACGTTTGGAACCTGAACGGAAACCTAAATAATACTCCATTTTCATTTAAAAACTCAGATCAAAGAATATTAAAAAAAACAAATCTAAATAATTTATTTTTAATTTCAAAAAAATTAAATACATATATATATATATATATATATATATATATATGCGTATATAGCCTTCATTAGTGCGATGGAATTACCTGATTGTCGCTTATTGATCCAAAAAAAAATCAATAACGACAAAAGCTGAATATTGGAAAGTACTAGTTAATTTAATTTTCTTTTTCGCAGGTGTATTAATAAGCCCCAAGATACACGCAATGTAAAAAAATTTGGGAAACTCCGAAATAGACTATAGACAATATTCGCATCGTCTCTTTCGAAAGAGAATGCTTTTTGTCTTTGTTTTTTTCAGCATACAAAATTACTTTTACCCTGGACTTTCGATAAAAACTTTTCATTCCGACATCGAATTCGTGATTTCGATATTAATCGTAGTCAACTAAGAATGGCGTAAGAATAGCATAATCAAACTCGGCCGTTCGGACTTTGCAAGGTGGCAAGCCCCCTTGATTCGCCATCTTTTTTCTTCCTAACTTCTTTCAGAAAAAAACCCTTCTTAGTTGACTACATCATTCTTACCCTTCTTTTATCAAAAAAAAAATATATATTAGAAATTATAGCATTCAACCTTTGTTGTACTAACGAGAAATAGTCATGGGGAAAAAATGTAGTGTACCCCCAGCGTAAGAACGACGCAGTCATTGATTATATATTGTAGGCGCGTATTATTATCAGAATTCTCTGAAAGGATAATTTCTAGATAATTCAGATACCTCTCTCCAGACTTTTCCGGTAGTTTTTGGCGAATGCAGGCTACTAAAATGAGCGATACTTATTTATCTTTCTATAAATTCAAAATCAGTGCGACACAAATATAACGGTCGGTTTAAATAATCAGCAGTAGGATGAGACCACTTCATACGCACTTGGTCTCAAAAGTTAATGTAAAATTAAATCGGCGCAATATTTTCCTTCGAATCGCCTGGTCTCAAAAAAGAAGCTTCACGTTATGTTCAGTCATTTCATCGGTGTAGTTTATTCTCTTAGATCCCCGGTTAATACAGCAAAGGTTGAATGCTGTATTGTACAGTTTCTAAGTTTTTTTTTTGAGAATGACACAGTCAACTAAACAAGATATTTCTAAAAGAAGTTTAGAAGAAAAAATATCGTAGCTCAAGAGGCTCGTCACCTTGCAATGCCCGAACGACTGAGTTTGACTATGTCATTCTCATTCTTACGATTTGTTGTCTGTCCAGTTACATTATATAGGATAATAAACATTGAAAGCCGTGTTGTACAATTGCTAAATTTTTTTAAAATAAAAAATGGGCAAGAATATGAAATTTTTTCTAAAAGGAGTTAAAAAGAAAAAATATTAGTGGACAAAGGGGCTTGCTTCCTTACGGGGCCCGAAGATCTGAACTTATATATACATATATATATATACACCCTGTCAAGAAAGTATCGGGAATTGTCAATTTAAATCTCCCGGGTAATAGCTAGGCAGATAATGTTTTTTTTCCAGGTTGGTACAACTGTTTTGTATTATGATGCCTATTTTTAGCGCGATCTGTCAACCAGTGTGTTTACAGCAGCTGTTAAAATCAGTCGACCTTGAAGTGTTTTGTCGAAGTTTTACAATGAGTGAAAATATTGAACAACGTACTTGTGTTAAATTCTGTGTTTCGAACGAAATTTCTTGTGCCGATACACTGAAAATGTTACAGAAGGCTTTTGGTGAATCTGCTTTATCAAAAACGCGGGTTTACGAGTGGTACAGAGCGTTCAAGGATGGTCGGGAGACGGTCGAAGACATGCCTCGCTCTGGACGGCCTTCAACGAGTGTGACCGATGATAACGTCGATAAAATCAAGGAAATCGTTGCTGAAAATTGTCATGTGAGCTTGAGAGAGATGGCTCATGGATTGGGCATGTCACACGAGAGCGTACGTACGATTGTGCACGAAAAATTGGGTATGCAACGCGTTGCGGCTCGGCTTGTTCCGAAAGACCTGAATTTCTTTCAAAAAAAGTACCGAGAACAGGTAGCTGCAGACATGCTGGATCGAGCCAATTTGGATCCTACCTTCTTGGAAAAGATAATTACTGGTGACGAGACATGGGTGTACGAGTACGACACGCTTACGAACCAGCAATCGTCCGAATGGCGGCCAATTGGCGCGCCAAAGCCGAAAAAACCTCGCCAAAGCCGATCGAAAGTGAAGATCATGTTGATTGTTTTCTTCGATATTCGAGGCGTGGTACACTATGAATATGTGCCAGCCGGACAGACAGTCACCAAAGAGTTTTACTTAAGTGTTTTGAGACGTTTGAGAGAGGCTATCCGTCGTAAACGTAACGATTTGTGGGTCGACAATTCTTGGATTCTCCATCACGATAATGCGCCGTCTCACAAAGCCATAATTGTGAATGAGTTTTTGGCCAAACACTCGGTAAATATCATCGAACAACCGCCGTATTCACCAGATTTAGCACCCTGCGACTTCTTCCTATTCTCAAAACTCAAATTTCCGCTACGGGGAATGCGCTTCGAATCGATTGATGACATCAAGACGAATGCGACGCGAGAGCTAAAGGCCATCCCGGAAACCGCCTATCAGAAGTGCTTTGCCGAGTGGAAAAAGCGTTGGCATATGTGCATCGCTTCGAATGGATGTTATTTTGAAGGTGACAAAATAAATTTGGATGAAAATTAAAAATTGTTCGTTTTATTTAACAATTCCCGATACTTTCTTGACAGGGTGTATATATACATATATGTATGTATGTATGTATTTATTTTTGAATAGCTACATTTGGGCTTATTCTCCTTCAATTCTAACATTAGTTCTAAACTAGATGGTTTCATCGTAACCTCAACCTCAAGGAAAACTTTAAAAAATGCCAATAAAATATACATATATCCTACTATTCCTAACATTACAAAAAAAAAACAACAACTGTTCTATTTAAACGAACTGAGAGTTGATTTCCTTTCAGAAAATATTAACTGGAAGCTAATCGACTAGGCATTTAAAAAAATGTATCTATATAATATATTTATATTTATTCTTAAACATAGGTAATGCGGAACGAAGAAAAAGAAGGAATATGCGGTACTTACAGAATAGAATTTTTAGCGGTAGTTGAAATCTCACTCGGCCACAGACGGTTCGAAAGACGCATGAAAAGAGAAGAGCACTGGTCAAATAGAATTATTCTCGAAAATGACGAACGAAAGAAACATATTTCGATTTACGTACCGATTACAACTGGTGCATCACACATAGGACAGCGTTTGACTCGGAGCTGCCAATGTGCTCTACTACTGATTGGGACCGATTGTTATCTCATTCGGACCCGACGCTAATCTATTACTGCCGGCTACCGTCGCCACCGCGGCCAAATATAAATAAACCCTGGCTAGATCGGGCTGACTGTCCGCTCGCCCCGTTAAACAAGCGTCTGTGCGCTTTTACGCGCGTGCCGCGCGCGCGCGTTCGCTAGCCTAACGGCGGCGGGCCGCTCACACGCTAGTTTTCGAGTGACGCTTTTTAAGTCGGACAACTTTCGTCGCTAACTCCGGTGAAAGTCTTTATACTTTCAGGATTCGTACGAGTTCACGCAAAGGAACCAAAGGAACGACAAATGCGACGAACGTGTACGTAGCAACAGATTGTACGGGGATTAATTTTGGGAAAATTTTGCTGGCTTCGTACCGGGCTCTGGGTTAGTTAATCGCATTATCATCGCCGGTCGTTTGGAAAGTCTCACAAAGCGGCTGCATACAGTAGTTCAACGAGGTGCCAACCGGTAAGCCAGCCGGTGGCGCAGTGTAAACGCGCGCACCCCACTGTCGCGGTAATTAAAGACGCGTAATAATAATAAAGTGTTGTTCCGTATTACGCGAACGAAAGTCGACGTGCGCACGCTACATTCCGTTATTAAATTAATGAATGAGTGCGTACGTCGGCGAGGTGTAGCGCGGCTTACTACGTAAAAATGTTCGTCGGAGCGTTTTTGTGTACACAGATGGGCACGAACAGAACCTCGGCGAATGTGTGAGAATGTGCGACGGAACACTGCCAAGTGCAAGCCGCTAACGACTCTGGTGCGACTGTTTTTAAGCGAACGCAACCTGTATCGGTCGCCTGCAATTTTTTTCGCCGCTCGTTATTGTGTTTACTTAATCGTGCTTTTATCGCATTTAAACAACATGTGTATAGAGTCTGGATGAACCGGAACGCATCTATAATGAACCGCTATCGCCATCTCGCGTGCTGGACTAACGACTGGTCATCCAAATGACACCCGTTCATATATGTACGGAGTTTTTCTTTTCTTGCAATCTGTGCTAGACGCCACAAAAAAAACAAGCAAAAAAACCAAAAAAAAAAAAAAAAAACAACAAAAAACCAAAAAAAAAAAACAAACAAAAAACCAAAAAAAAAATAAAAACAAACAAAAAAACGGCCAACATCATGGATTTTAGATGAAAAAAGATATATTACATCGCTCGCACGCTTGAACAGCGAGCAAAATTTATTAGCTGACCGATCGCTACAAAAAAAAAAATTCACCTTTAATTATCTTTAGTACTATTACCCGCGGTTTCGCCCGCGTATTAATATTCCTTATTCCTTTAAATTTCCTCCTCTTCTTTCACAAAGCGAACTCTACATTTCTGCGCTAGACATTTATTATTTCCTCTGGTTTACCGTCTCGATCATATCGCTGATAGTTAAGATGTAAAACTTGAAGTATAGCCTGCTGCGAGGATTTACGATCTGAATGCCGAATAATATTCCTCCGGCGTAGAAGTAACTGCAGTAGTCCAGGACTCGTTAATAATTCTGCGTAATTTGAATTTCTGAAATCTTCTAAAAAATGCAGTCTTCTTTTTTTTACAAAAACCTGACACGCTCGAAGCAGTTCTAAAATACATTTAAAAAAAAGGGTAAATACGTACTAGTGTAAAGAATTACATGTAACGCGACGTGTTTGCGTAATTAAAGCGCATAAAGCCGCTTCCAACGACAGCTCTAGCCGTGTAAATTCGTACCCTTCCTGCCGAAATATTTGTCAGAATCAACTCTAAGTGTCATTTCTGGAGGTCCCATTGTTTCCATCGTTACGATGATTATTTCTTCTTCACCATTTTCCATTTCGATGAAAATTAATTTATTCCATAAAACCGGCCCGGCTCTCTGCGCCTATAAATGTCATAATTTTTATTTCTTTTTATTCACTTCTCTTTATTTATTTCTTTTTATTCACTTCTTTTTATTCACTTCTTTTTATTTATTTCTTTTAACAAATTTGTCTATTCTCTCCCCACACCACCGTGAGAGAAACACGCTTCCCACGGTATAAACGATCCTCGTATTCAACTGAAGATTCGCGGCCTCTCTATTACTCGTGTCTGTTGAGATTTAACACGAAAGCCGAGAGTCCGAACTGTTGATTTCTTTTGATAATTACCCGAATAAAAAATTAAAAAATTGTTTTTAACGTATTTTTTCGCTATTTTAATAATTAGACTACATATTATAATTTTTTGAAGTTTCATCAATTTTTTGACAGTTTTGCGAAGTGAACATTCTGAGCAAAACTTATCAGGAAAACTGCAAGGGCTAACTAATTTCTGTATATAAATAACGATAAGTGCCGAAAATTTGAGTTTAATCTGTTTAGTAGTTTTTGAATTTACGTAGAACACAAATACGTGTACATTTGATTTTATATATGTATATTGGGGCGCAAAAATTACTCCGAAAAAAAAAAAAAAAAATATATATATATATATATATACAGTAAAACTGCGATTATCCGTGTGTGTTTTAACCGGTTGGCGGATTAACCGCGCATCACTTTAAACTCGCATACTTCCTGCAAAAAAGGTTCCAAATTGTAATGGGAAGGAATTTGAACACGTCGATGATGAAAATATGGAGGAGAGGATACAGAAAGCGATGAAATTTATCCTGGTTAGCGTATTTTTACTGATGAAGAAATTTTAAATGAAATCAATGCGGTTTCAAAAAAATCGTAAAATGAAGAGGAAGTCGAAACGCTAGAGTACCAGAACAGCGAGTAAGCTGTAAAACTGCGTTGCATTGTATGCAGACTGTGATCACGTATTTCAAACAGCAGATAGATACAACGTTCACAGACATTCTGTGGGTTAGAACATTTCCAGACGAAGATATTCCCGACAGACAGAAGAAACTGACTGACTTTTTTAATAAAAATTAATATCTAGTCTAAGTTATTCTATTCCTTTTTATAACATTTCTTTTTTTTTCTGTACATTTCATTTTTGTTTGTACCCTACCTGTTGTGTTCTTATTTCTTCGTCTTGTCATTGATACAGTATTTAAAATGAATAAAAATCTTGAATTTTATAAATCTTCTGTATGTACAGTATTTACTTAATTAAATTAGTCTAAATAATCCAGTTTCCTTCTCGCTAAAAGGGGTTTCATATCACATCTGTCATTTCTTATTCAGTACACTATTATACGTATTTATTATAACGCAAAACAAAACAATACGGAAAATTATACAATTGCAATCGTAAAGGGTCAGCTATCATTTCATAATATGAAATGGAGTAAAGAGCCTCTCGACCCACATATTACATGGGTCGCAAGGCTCGGGATACATAAAAACTCGCAGAACTGTTTTCCCGTATCCGTACATGATGAATCCCCAATTAACACGGATAATCCGGATTTTATTGTATATATTTTCAATTGCCATGCAAACTGTATGAAACGTCCATTGGCTAGTGAAATAGTCTCGCAAAATTTTTCTTCCCAGGTGCCAAGAGGAAAATATCGGAACTCGAAATTTTTCTTAAGAAATCTTTAGGAAAAAAAAAAGAAAAAAATTAATTTACACATTAATCGTGTAATTTAAAAGATAAAAAATAAAAAATAAATTAGCATGATCTGACTCGTTTCTGTATTTAAGTTACATTCATTACAAAAAACTCCACCAACACACATATATTCATGTTATTATATATATATATATGTGTATATGTGTATATTTATATATGAATATAAAATAATTCTGAAGCGATATAAATGTAAATAAATTACACACATCGCTTCAGAACTTTTTAAAATTATTACGTATAACACGACATGTGTTTGCTACTGATCATAAATGATGATATTTCTGGTTGCTGTTATTTATTCTACTTATGTTATTATTTAAGCAAAACTTGTATCCACATATAATATACATAAATGAAAGTTAAAAAAAAGAGGTTTTTCTGTCTATACGACCGTCTGTTCGCGCTAACCTCGAAAACTACTGAATGGATTTTGATGCAGTTCTCGCAGTGTCAATAGTTAGGTTTCAGTTTATGGGGTTCATCATCGTGTTTACAAAAGGGGACGAACAATACTTAGCGATCAGCATGTGTTAAATAAAAGCTGCTTTCAGAATGAAAAAAAAATTGCGTCCTATTTTTTCTAGTTAATATTTAATTATTAATTAAATTATCGGCCGACCTTTTCTAAATATTCAAAATGACTGCGGATGAAAACTTTTATTTACGTAAATTTATTAATTGAGCAAATAATTGAATATTATTCGCATTTAAAGTCTCAAGGAAAGGTGGGCAATTTATAAAATAAGCGAGTGTTGTAAGGATACTGAAATAAAGAAGAAAGAACGGAAAACAGGTAGTTGCAGTGGTGAAAGCAGTGGTACCCCCCGAAATGATAATTCACTTTTAATTTCGACGAAGAAGGGACTAAAAATAAAGATTATTTACATTTCATAGGTACAAGGAAACGGATGAGTAAGTGAATGATATGCGAATGGGGAAAGAAGAAATAACAAACGATTGAAAGCAAAACGAGACATTCAGCTATGAGGTTAACGAGTATTTCGGGGGAAAAAATATAAAAATATACGGTCAGAAAGGCAGGAAACCCCGATTTTATAACGTAGACATCATGATGTTGAATTATAAAAATATTAATTAATGTAAAAAATTGATCGATTGTAAATAATTCTTTCTAATATTTCTTACGCGATGTAGTAATTACGATTTTTATTTTACTGATATACTGAAATATTTTGGAAATTTAAAATAAAAGGAAAATTATTAAAAAATCCTGCGGTAGGAGCATTGTCGCTTCGAAAATTATTAATTAATTCTATTTTTTGTTAATTGTTTTTTTAAAATTAAAAAATAGGATAATGCGATTGTAAAACGTGTATGCATTACACGCCTATTGTTGTTAGATTTTTCAATTATTCGCGAAACCCACGAATATTTTAGACTAATGTGCAAGTTCGGTATAAATCTCGAACTCTTCCCGGTACTTACATAAAATAAGCGAAAATTTTTAGTATACGATCCCGGAAGTGATTCATGATTTCTTCTCTCTGGGCAATTTTTCGATAGTAGTTTTTTTTTTTGTTTTTTTTTTTAATTCTTAATTTTTTACTTTTAGTCTATAAAAACTAGTTCGCCTTAATAAGGCCTCCGCATAAGCTTCTCTTTCGTTGTGGCCTTTTAGCAGTATATCTTCGTTTTACCTTACTTTTTTGTCTTTTATTTCGTTCGCGGTATAAATTAGATCTAAACGTTTCGTATAATTCACATTTATTTCCGTTCAAATAGATTACGCTCGGATTCTGCGCTATGCGTCGCTATTGAGGGAAATAAAATGGCCGCCTGCCTTACTTCCTTCAAAAATTTCTTAATTATCTATCAGCAACGTTCGTAGCGTTTATCACTCCTTCTTCTTCAAACCTAATTCCTTTTATCTTTCTATTTTTACCTTTTTCTGCCGCCTGGTTTACATCAGTGTTTTCTTCTCATTTACGTTTTCCCTGATTAATCTTCGTTTACCAGCTTTCTCCATTAAACTACTAATCGTTTTTCTCTCTCATATCATTTCCGTCGTGTCGGCCTCATTCGAACGACTCTTCTTTCACCGCAATCGTGTTTCCTTTGAATGTGCTCGTTTTTCCTCTTCCTCCTCTTCCGAACGCTCTTTCTTCTATTTTTAGCTTTTCCCACATGATGCTTTTTATCATCATTTCCTTCCTTATCCGTCGTTGTTCCTCGTTCATGCTCTTTTGGTCGTCCTGCTTCGTAACCGAATTAATTTCTATGTACCCGGGCAATTGCTTTTTACTGCCTTCTACAAACAAAAGATGAAATCTTTTCAGAAGTTTGAAAAGTTTTTTATAACATTCATTTTTGAAAAGGTATTTTTGCGAAGACCAAAAGTTACTAAAAGTCGGTAAACATGAGAGAGTCATTCGAGTGAGTTGCTGAAAAAAAAAAACTGATGACAATGACCGTTAAGAAAAAAACTAAACTAACTGTCCAGAGAAAATCTGACCATGTTGGTGAAAAACGGTACCAAAAGCATAGATAAAACAAACAAAAACGAAAATCGAAGCTTATGAAAGGCGGGAAATTTTTAGCGAGCTAAACCCGACAAGTTCCGGAAGATAGTTTTAAAGTGTACCCCACGTTAAACGGAAGTAAATGTTTAAAATTACATATGGGATCTTATCGGAAACTCCAATTAATTTATAGATGGATGGAATTCATAAGAAGAGCAAAAAGCAAAATCTTAAAAAAGCGATTTCGAAAGATCGCACGTTTTTAGATTTGAAACGATCTTACTTCTACATGGTCCAGTTTCTGCACAAAAATATAGCAAAAAAAAATTTAATTGTGTCAGCGTAATTATGAGTTGCTGTTACCCAAATAGGATACCCCGCTCTCATTGCTGATCTGGACAAGAAAATATCGTCGGGGGCAGTCGTTATCTTATTTCCCGGGTTCTTTTACCGATTTACCTTTTGGGTTTTTATAATTCTTAACGAATTTTTTTCTTTATTCCTACCATTAAGAGCCGCCATACGATTATCTTGGTTCGACTGGTACGATAGCGTTTTTAAAAATTTTTTACCTTATGCGACCATATCTACCTTTTACGCGGAAAATTGATGACTTTTGCTCGTTCGTAGCAATATTTAAATTAAAATTAAAAAACGGATTAAGTAACTAGTTTTTATAAACTTCCAGCTTTTTACGATCCCATTACGAAAAAAAAAAAAAAAACTAAGACAATTAAAAATGGAGAAAGATCTCTATTAGTCGGGAACGAAACCGAATTTCATTTTCTTAACCAAACTTTCAAAGTTGCTGTAAAGTTCAAAAAGTCGAAAAAAGTTGTGTGTCCCCTAGCGCTGCGAGTATAAAAGTAAAAAATTTTAAACATATTTAAAAATATGTGCTTCCATGTATATTTCCGTAATTTGGAATATCCAGACCTCCAGCTTTAAAAATAAAACTCCTGAGCTTCGAAAGTTCAAAATTTTGTAAAAAAATATTTTTTTTTCCGGGCAATTAATATATTGTTTGAAAGATCGCTATTCGTCAGGAACGAAACCGTAATTTATTTTCTTAACAAAATTTTAAAAGTTGCGGGAAAGTTCAAAAAAGCGCGAGCTCTAATTTGTAGCCCCCTTTTTACGACGCGAGTATTATAGCTATAAATTTGGAACAAGGTAAAAAATATGCAACTTTACGTATATTTCTATAGTTCTGAACATCCAGGTTTCTAGCTGTAAAATAAAACCCTTTGGGCGCCGAAAGCTCAAAATTTTTAAAAAATATATTTGTTTCCCCGAGCTTATAATATATTATTAGAAAGATCGCTATTTGTCGGGAACGGAACAGTATTTCATTTTCTTAACGAAACTTTCAAAGTTCCGAAAAGTTCAAAAAAACAAAAAAAATTACGTGTCTTTCCCCTAGCTCCACGAATATTACAACTAAAAATTTTGAACGCGGCTAAAAACGTTCGCATCCCCTTACATTTCTCTAGTTTATAACATCTGGATTTCCAGTTTTGAAATTGGACCCTTAAGGCGCCGAAAGTTCGAAATTTTGAAGAACAATTTTTATTTTTCTAATGCATATTATATACCGTTTGAAGGATCGCTATCTGTCGGGAAAGAAACCGTATTTCATTTTCTTAATGGAACTTTCAAAGTTTGCCGGAAAGTTCGAAAAAGTGGGAGAATTGATTTGCGACGTGAGTATTATAACTGAAAATTTTAAGGAAAGTAGAAAATATGGGCATCCTTGTATATTTCTCTGGTTTGGAACATCTAAGTTTCCAACTTTAAAATTAGTGGCTTGGGGCTCTGAAAGCTCGAAATTTTGTAAAATAAAAATTTTTGTCAAGTGTATTATTATTGGAAAGAGCGCTATTTTTTGGGAACAGACCCGTATTTCATTTTTTTAACGAAACTGTTTGAAATTTACTAAAAATTCATAAAATTCTGAAAAATGACGTGTAGCCCCGCTTGTAATTTATATATTGTAGTTCAAGATTTTGAACAGGGTTAAAAAAATGTGCGTCCCTGTTTATTTATTTACTTTGGAACATCTAGGTTTCCATCTTAAAATTCGGAACCTTAAACGCCGAAAGCTCAAAAGTTTCAAAAATAATATTTTTTTTTTCGGTCATGATCGATGGAAAGATCGATATTTGTCAAGAACGAAAACATAAGTTATTTCCTTAACGAAACTTTCAACCCTTGATGTTCCAAACTTGAGAAATATATGTCGAAGCGCATATGTTTAATCCTGTTCAAAATTTTTAACTGTAATACTCGCGCCGCTAGAGGGGAGGGACTGTTTTAATTTTTTGGCAACTTTAAAAGTTTCTAAATACGGTTCGGAATTATGTTTAGAGACACCCGTGGAACTGGCATACGAATTTCGACTGTTATTGGTTGAATATCGGACGGTAACATTATCTGTTGAAAGTTAATATCCGCACGAACGGCTGATATTATTTCCCCATGCGCGCACGACTAGCAAGCACCGGATTTGATTCGAGAACTTTATAGTTTTTTAGTTTTAAATGTTGGTTTTGTTTTAAGTGGGTTTCTTGAATGCATGGAACAAACGGGTTTGTTAATCGGTGTTATTTTTCTTTTGGCTTTATCGGAATACGAGATTGCAGCGGTTTTTAGAATTTGGTTCGGACTGTTATAATTTGCATTAGTAGTGTTAGTACGAGGTCTAAGAAACGGAACGGGATCGCAGGTTTCGGTTTGGTTATTTTCATTACAGCTTGTGTTAGTGTTGTTATGAACTGTAATGAAAGGAACGGACTCATCGCATCATTGTTTAGGTGGTACGTCCGCCTGATGAAAAACAGATGCGAATAGTATTTCAATTTGTTAAACAATTTAACGCACTATTCTAGTAAATAAATAAAAAAAAAAAATTTAATAATGGTCTAACGTATTGAGAGAGTCGAAAGAAAAAACCGAATTGTTAAAAAATCATCTCAGTAGAACGACAGTCTTTGTCACATCGCGGAACTATATCGACCTTTTTTAGTAAAGTAACCAGTTCGTCTTGCAACCGAAAGAAGTTTGATAACAAAGTAACCAAATCGCCTCGAAATTCGGTTTTCAAATTAGTGACATTTACAAAATTCGTAAACTATAATTTCGATTACCGTGTCTCTCCCTCCCATTCGCCGAGAATCCAGGACGCAATCAGCAACGTACACCAAACTGTCAGCAGGGAGCACCAGCATTCTAGCAGCCG
Source organism: Icerya purchasi (assembly GCA_039619475.1). Lineage (NCBI taxonomy): Eukaryota > Metazoa > Arthropoda > Insecta > Hemiptera > Monophlebidae > Icerya > Icerya purchasi. Next base: position 152,042,407 of record CM077116.1, on the reverse strand, counting down.
CAGCAGAGTGATACGTAGCATTAATATTATTTCTAATTAATATTTTTTGTGTGTTTTCGTTTATATATTTATTAAATGTCTTTAACGATCGGCTATCCAAGAAAGATAGGTGTAGGGATTAACAAAATTACACATTTTAAAAAATCATAAAACCTTAATATTAGTATTATTAAATCTAAACCAATAATTTAAAAAAATAAATAAAAATTAAATAAACAAAAAAAGGATTTAATTGATTTTTCTTCATAACCATTACATTGCACTTCAAATTAGTCTAAGTCTTCGATTCAAATTAGTATTTTGCTTTACTGTTTTAAATTATTATTAGAAAAGATCTCTGAAATTTATTAAGATATTAAATTAAAATAGTAAAATAAAAATAGAAGTATATTCAAACAAATTTTCTTACATACTAAATAATTATAGTTATTGTTAACTTTCATACGGAATCCTGCATGAAACCTCATGCTTGACTGAACTTGTTTTGAATTTTGAATTGTTTTATTTTTTAACTCTTTAACATGAAAGGATTGCAATGTCCGCGTGGTGTTTATTTTTTAACCAGACGATCCGAATATGTTGGCTAAAAAATGAAGTTTGTATTAGAATATTTCAAAAACTAAAATGCAAGCGAGAGAAATATTATTTATAGCCTTCTTTTCAATGGGATAATAATTTACGTTTAATATTTAAATTTGGACCTTTAAATTTTTTAGTTATTTCGATTTTCGTAGATTGCCCGTATTCTACTGAGGAGCAAATACGCCGTTTGAGAAAATGTTTATTTGACGGTCATCGCCCCAATCAGGAAATACGGAATCGAAATATACGGTAGCGCCAGCAGATCAAATACTCGGATAATCCAGCGCTAACAGTCTAAGATATTACGCATGATAACATCGGCACCAAAATATGTATCCAATGAGACGTTACATCACGATCTCTGCATTCCATTTATCGATAAATTTTATATGGCACAATACCAGAAATTTTTTAATCAACTACAATCCCATGGTAACGCCAACATAAGGAAAATGTACACTCGGACTCTACCCGGAAACCCTGCGAGACGATTAAAAAGAAGATGGTATCAAGGTGTCCTACGAACGCAGACGGAAGTATCGTTTTAATATTAATATTATACAACTAGTTTAAACCTTTTTATGTCCGAACTAAAGTAACGGTTTAAGTAATAAAAGCCCCATTACTCCCAATGGGGAGAAGGGGCGAACAACAAGTTATAACCCTCTTCCTGTCCTATTATTCTTTATATACGCTCCTTGATTTTCAATTTATTAGCCTCCCGTTCTATCCATATTGACCTGCTTTGGATTCCTGGCCATTGTGGTATAGCTGGTAACGATCTTGCTGGTCGTTTCATAGGCAGATTTCCTTCCCAAAGTCTTTACTCTCTCTCTTTTCGTTCTCACCGTGACTTTTGGACTGATCTCTATCCGTCCTGTTTCTCCAACCCTGACTCCTTTTACCTTGCTTTACAGCCTTCTCCATCCGTTTCTCCATGGTTTAATAATTTTCCCAGTATCAGCCGTTCTGTCATTTCTTCCATAGTTCGCCTTCGTTTTAATCACAGTCTGCTCCCGGCTTCTCGTTTCCGCTTTGCTCTGGTTCAATCTCCTTTGTGTCCCTTTCATCCTCCAACCTTCAATGGCACGTGTGATGCAAATCACGTACTATTTGAATGTTCCTTTATTTCTACTGAACGCGCGATCCTTTATTCCAATTTGCTTAGCCTTGGCCTCCCTACACCTTACAGTGTCCTCTATATTCTCACTTTTCCATCTCCTTCTGTTGTTCCCTTGTTATCCGCCTTCATTTCCTCTGTCTCTAATCGTTTCTTGATATAACTTGTCGCTCCATATGTCCTTCTATTCTTTTAATCTTTTGTGCTAGGTAAATGTCCTGTGCTGGCGTGCCCATTTAAATATAAAAAAAAAAAAAAAAAAAAAGTTATATTTTGTATACCCTCATCGCTGGTTATGGTATGGTATCCCGGTACAGTGTATAACAAAAAAAAAATAGAAAAAGAAAATGTTTAACTCTCTGGTTACTACAGAACGTTAGAAAACACATACGGTATACTATGCACATCTATTTACGATGGTACTCGATCGCAACACTTCTTTTTGTTTCCTTTTTCGCTGTCATGTGAAGTCTGCAATTAGTTCTTTTGACTATTATGACTTATGCAGATTAGTATTTGTTGAATGTATCTATCTTTTTTAGCTTCAAAGTTAAAATTTAATTAATTTCTGTTACTTATATTAAAAAAAACATGAAATTCGATGGAAAAAAAAATTCTTCATATTGTACATAAAACTTATTGTGACGTTAGAAAATACCATTTTCTTACAACTTGTAATATATTAAATTACTTTAAATTCAATTAAACTTTTGAAAATCAAAAAATTCACTTCTGGTGAAATTCGAACCAACCCATAACTAAAAAAATCCGTATTTGCTTGCTAGAAATTGAATCGTACGTGTGGACGCAAATAATATTTCAGATATTTTCTAGCTCCCAGAATGGGCTTTAGATTTTTTTCAGATTGTTTGATTCGAAATACTAGCCGAAACAGTCGGCTCTGCCCGACCATAAATATTTAAAAACTACATGTAACAAACAATAAACTGAAAAATAATTAATAGTCATTATTTCATTAATTGAAGAAATTTAAAAAATAAAATCATCATCATCATCTACAGCTATTTTCAATCCACTGCTGGATGTAGCTCCCTCGTAGTTCTTTCCACTTTTTTATTGTCACCGTATTTGTAAGGAGTTCTGGATGTCTTGCGAGATGACCATTTCCATCTTGATTCTTTTATCGTTTCTACTACATCTTTTATTCCGGAAATTTCCCTGATCCATTTATTTTCTTTTTTATCCTTTAGATTTATGCCAATCATTCTTCTTTCAATCCTCCTCTGTACCACTCTTAGTCTTTCTTTCATTGCTGCTATGATGTTCCATGTTTTGCATCCGTAAGTCATCACTGGCAGTACACATTGATTAAATGTTTTCCTTTTAAGACTTATAGAAATCTTTTTATTTTGTAAGATGTTCTTTAATTTACCACATACTAGGGCAGCCATTTGTGTTCTTCTTGTTATTTCCTCATGTAATCTGTTGTCACGTTTTATAATCGGTCTTGAATAATTAAATGATGGCACACTTCCTGCACTGTCATCTAGTCTATCGTAATATTACTATTTTGCGAGAACTCATTCCGTAGTAAGACAGTTGTCGATATGTTGATTTTTAGACCTATTTCCTTGCTTCTTATATTAAGTTCTTGTACCACATTTCTTTTAGTTTATCTATATCTTCGCTAAGAAGTACTATATCATCCGCATATCTGAGGTGACTGAGTTATATTTGTCCAATTTTTTACCCCTTGCTGTTCCAATTTAATTTCTCAAATACCGATTGCAATAATGAATAGTTTTGGTGACATCGAGTCTCCTTGTCTAATGCTCCTGTATAGGTTAATTTTTGTTTCTACTAAACCAACCTGTATGGTTGAATTTTGTCTAAAAATCACGTAGTCACTGTAGTTAGATGCGGGTATATATATTTTTTTATAAGATGTCAAATTTTCTTACAGAAACCTAAATTATTTTCAAAATCAGCTTATAACTTCTGCAGTAGAGTAGCTTTCGAACGGCGAATGAATTTTTACAATCATCGCGAAAAACAAATTTCCTTTTTTAACATACATATACCTGATACGTACTAATTGTAATGTAGAGCACATAGGAAAAAAATATTTCGTCTAATAGCGGCAATTTTTGTCGAATCTTTTTCGTTGCAGAAATCGTATTGCGTACAAATAAAACGACACAAGAGATTTTATGAATCAGCTGTTTTAGGTACAATCGCGGTTGAATCACACAGATGAAAACACCAAATACGCTGATAAAATGAACTCAAAGGGAACTTAATGAAAGAAATTTTTAAAGAATTCGACAATGTAACCGATACTACATACATAAAAAATATGTTCTCATCAAGAGGTCGCAGACTGCGAGAAAAAGATACGAGGAATAAATCGGACTCGCTTTTATGGAGATACCCAATGCCTCGCCTAGTTCTGAGCAACGCTAATCACAACACATGTTCTGTGCATCATTCCTATATATCTGTTTTGATCTGCGATTTCGTGGAAATTATTAAGTACGTTTTATATTCACACTTTTACTTTGTTTCATTCTTTCTTAGTTTTCCCGAACAATTTTTTTGATTTATACTCTTTACCAGTAGGTGTGAATAAATGTAAAGAACCGCTTGTTAATAATATTTATTAACTGTTTTTACATTTTATTGAAATATTGTTTTCGTTAATAACTTTTTTGCAGTAATAAAATTTTCATAATTATGTTTCTAATTCGTACTTTTATTTTAAATTTCGTAATTTTTCATTAATATTTATTATCGGTAAGTATAATGTGATGAATAATTGTAAAAATTATCTGTTGTTAAATATTAATTATTTTTGTACCCGTTTTTATTCGGTAAAACATTTTTCTGTTTCTTTCTAAAATTACAAATCGGATAGTTTTTATAATTGTCTTAGTTTATTCCCCCTTCCCGTTATGAGAATGCAAAAGGCTGGAAATTTCCCTTCGTCAAAAATAGCGGTTGAAAGAAAGTTGGCCTTCAAGCCCACCTTCCCTTTAGTAAGACGCAACGTTTAACGGAAACATCAAGGATATGCCAAAGAATCCCCGGTCTCAAAATAATAAAGAGTCAGCGGATAAATTACACTTTTACGAGTGATAGTAACAGATAGGGAAAACTTGCTTGAAGCGAGAGCCGGATACCAATTGCGGCATACAAAGACCTGCTCTGCCCCTGAGAATTAAAAAAAAAAAAAACAGATCATAGCGGAAAAAGATTGCTTCCGTTTAATCTGTATCCGAAATTTTGCAATTGTTCTTATATAATTTATCTTTTTATTGAAAAAAAATCTCGTGTGATTGAGACAAAAACGAATAAATGTTTTTGAACAGTGAGAAATGAAGAAAAGGTGCGAAGTGATAAATAGAAAATCGGCAAGCCAAAAATAATCATCGATTTTAGTATTTATTATTTTTTCCCGATATTCAATGCTATGAAATTACCAATTTTAAATCAATTGACGAAATCGACATTATGCAGATTACAGATATCTCACAGAATTACCCCGATTTATGATCGTAATCATAAAATCGAATCGTTGCCTATTCATTTGGAAAATTAGCAAGTTGTACGTTTAGCAATAGAGCGATTTTAATAACGTAGTACGTGTTAGCAATTGAAAAATGGCGAACGAATTGCTGGGCGTTGCGTATTTTCGATAGATTCAATATTTTTTTTTTGTAGGAGAAATTTATAACCCCTTCCGGATTCCCACTAGTAGAATTTTAAAACTTAAAATCAGTCGTATTATGTTATTACAGAACTTGCTTATTGAGGATGTGTTTTTAAATTTTCTCGCGATTAGAGGTCTACAAAAATTTCTAGATCTATTAGGTTGTGAAATATGTTTTTCCTATTAAAAAGATTACAGTTCAGCGTGCGATTAGGGTTCGCAATGACGATCAATAAATCTAGAGGTTAAAATTTACCAGGGAAATCGGCTTAATTATGAAGGAGACGAAAATGTTATTTTTACAAAAGCGGAATTAAATGTCGCTTTATCGCGTTGCATAAAGTGTAAAAAAAAGAATATCGTTACCGACTTAAAAGCGGTGAAATTAAAATTTTGTTTATTAATTAAAAACAAAAACAACAGATAAAATTCTTCGCAGAATAATTAGATTTTGAATTTTTAACTATGGAAATTTAACTTCCCCTCGTGATGACATGTCGAGGTTGGAATTCTGAAAGCGAGAATTCCAATGGAAAAACTCCCGGTTTCCTTATAAAACAAATAAAACGGAAGCGGTAATTTTCAGCGGAAATTAAATATTCGCGATTAATTTCGCACGTCAATTATAACATTATAATTGCAATTTTTAATATATTTTTTAATCAATTTTACGCTAAACATTCTTTAAAAATGAATCCCAAATAAGTTCAAATAACAACTAATAAGATAGAATTGACCATAACCTTCTTCAGCCAACTTTTCCCTTATTGAATTTCGTTATCTACACCAGTTCAGACGCATATGGAAATTTCAATAACCAATTACTTTGGATCATTCCAATACGTAATTTGAGGTGTCTCTTAAGATTTATTCAAACAACGCGGGCAAAAGAGATTTTTTGTAATAACCGCGATACCTTGCATGTCAGTTTGAAACTCCAGACGTACTATATATGTATATACATATATATACATATATACATATATACATATATATATATATATACATAGGTTGTCCAAAAAATTTCGAGACTGAGCCGATATTTCTGGAACCACGCAAGCTAGCGACAAGCGGTAAAATACGTCGAGTAGACACACATATATGTACGACAACATATTCAAAAATGAAACCTCTAGGTACAGTAGACCGTGTACGAGAGCAAAACGCGCACACTGAGTAACAAGTTACCCTACCAATTTTTCCAGAGAAAACAAGACACAACAAAAACGAAAAAAATCTATTTACATTCGGTATAAAACAATTTTTTTTTTTTTTTTTGGAAATAACGTCCCTCGTTTTCGAGACATCTTCGCACAATTTTTCAGAAATAGTTTTGGCAAATTCGGCAGGAGGGATCGCCTTGAAGACGGTTTGACAAGTAGTGGTCACATCTTCATTGCTCTTGAACTTGCGTCCCCGTAGGCGGCTTTTCAAGAGGGGAAACAGCCAGAAATCGCATGAAGCAAGATCTGGACTATATGGCAGATGGGGCAGGAATTACTGTCCGAGAAAGTGTGTGTTCACCATAGGCTTGTCTCATTAATTGAAGAGTACTCGTAGGCGTATATTCCAATAAATGACAAAAATGTACCACTGCTCGCTGTTTACGACGTCGCACAGAAATATCGATCGTTCTATTGCATCTACAGCGGTGATTTTTGGAGTGGAACTACACGAGGTTTTTTTTTCATCTGCCGTCAGAATACGCGGTTGTTCCAGAATTCCAACCAAACATTTTGGTAAGGTGACCTTGTACATACGTTACGCGTTTCGTTCTCGTACGCGTTCTGTTGCACCTAGAGGTTTGATTTTTGAATATGCTGTCACAGTCATGTTTGGCGACTCGGCCTATTTTTCCGCTTGTCGCTAGCGTGCGTGGTTTCGGAAATATCGGCTCAGTCTCGAAATTTTTTGGATAACCTATGTATATATACATATATGTATATATTAACTCGCAAATGAGCTCCTGCCGTAAATTCGAATATTTGTTTACGTAATGTTAAGGTAACTGTCAACGCATCAAATCCAAGATGTACGGGTATTTTACACGATCACTTCCTTCTCGTAAATCTATTTCTACACAATCTGAAATTGGTGCTGCCTTCATCGTATATAATCATGCGCGATGGGTTTAAACCGCATTATTCCATATAGATCTGATTCTTTAGTACGGGACAACCTCCGTCTAGGCGAAATGGGCCTCTTCCACTCTCATGCTGAATGAGCTGGATCATCCGACTTCACTGTCAATTTACTCTTCTTTGAACTCCGTTCTAGTTATTACTCTTTTACCTGTACTGGACACACTTTACATTATGTTGTTTCAGTGCGGAAGCAGCTTTATTTTCTTTCACACTTGGCGGTTTTTGTAAAATCTCTCAAACATCCGATATATTTATCTGCGATATCTTAACTTAATATTTCCAGTTACTCTTTAAAACGTGTTTCTTCGGCAAAAATTCACCGGCTCTGAATAATTATAAACTCATCAAAATCTTGACGAAACGTACATGTCACCCTTCTTAATCAATCACGAGAAATCCATGTTTATTGTCGCAGCATAGTCGTCCGCAAAATTAAATTCCAGAAGCGAGCGCGCACCATGTTCACATGTATTGTCGCATATTTAAATTAATTATAAAATTTAAATGAATATTGCTATTTTAATACGATAAATACATATGTATCTTTCACTGATGTTTTCGGTTAGAAAATACTAACCAAATGAATTTCCATGCACGTTGTCCATTATGAAAACTTTACGTAACCACATAACATTGCACTATTTCGAATGTGTTATATATTTTCGATTGGCCCCGCGGCCGTAAGACGTATCTATGTCAAAACTGATTTCCCCGTTTTAATAGTGAATTGTTTTCTATAGTCTGAAAATATTCTTTACAGTTTGCGCCCTCTTCAGGGAAAATCACGAGAGCGTCCACGCTTTAGGTGTTTATTTTTGATAAAGCCAAAACCAGTATGAACGAAATCAGGAAGAAGAAAAGGAAAGTTATGAGCAAAATGTTGAGGTCAAAACTGAAGTTTTCGAAATATTCGCGAATCTCTTTATACGGAGATAAAAAGAAAGCCAAAAGATATATTCAATTACGTGCAATAAGGAAACAGAAAAGAATGAAATTTTTTATGCATAAAATAAGAGCGGACAGTAGTTTACAAATATTTCAGCGGGAAAATAAACATGAAAAAAGAAATAGAAAGAACGAAAAAATTGCAATGTCGAGAGCAATTAAGAATGATTTAGGGAAACTTTTAGAAGAATAAAGAAAAGAACAAAACGCACGGATGAATAATTCTTCAACGAGGAAGGAAAATGATAAATCTGAATATGAAGATAGGAATTCGAAAAGAAAAACAAAATCTGTTCGTGTTGCAGTCGAAAGGCAGGCATAATCATTCTTTTAGATGCAAAACTCGTATGCAGTCATCAGCTGTTGTTCTTTCCAAGTGTCACCGCGATTCTTTTATCCGTTCAACGATCGTTCGGAAACCACACAAGTGGGATTTCCATTTATCTGCAGGAACTGAGCATGTTCGGTCACCGCACACAGAATTCGCTCTGCCTATTACTCGATTCGCATAAAACCGCAAAACGTCTCGACTATTGTTTGATCTATGTTTCATCCAGGCCACTTGTTTTTGACGACTTCGCGCTGTTCCACAGCGTCAGTCTAAGTCACGGTGATGAAACTTTTCACGATACAGAGTCCTTAAGTTCATTTCTAGTTAATGATTTAGTTAGCTAACAATATTGTATCTTCAAATATGCGTTGCCTAAACATAAATCTACAAGACGGCGCAACATTTGAGACTAAAAAAAATCGTCAACATCTCAGCCAGCCTTTTGGGAAACCCTGTAAAAAATAATTTGAGCCTAATAATCGGTGTATGCAAGAAGAAAGTAATTTTCGTAACTGAAATAAAATTACCTCCGAACCGCGAATAATACGTTTTGCTGGAAAGAGTTTGGTTGAAAGGAAAGGTACAAAAAAGCTGTTTATCTAAAAGCAGAATAAAATTATAATTAAAAAGAAACGAAATCGTGAAAAAGGCAACCTTTATCATCGAAAAAACGAAAAGAGCTAAATAAATAAGCATATGATTGATATTTAAAAAAAAAAAATAGTAAACAAACTTTTCATATCGTTTAACGTTACGTTATTAATCTAACAAGGAGAGGTCACGATCTGCGGGTCACCGATTTTGATGAAACTTTGCAGATCGATAGAAGACCATTATTATATAAACTGTGTAAAATACTATTAGAATGCAACTTTTTGATTTACGCGAGAAATTAACATTTTTAAAAACCGAATTTAACGGATGATATACATAGCCGTTTAGACAAAAATATACAATAAATTCCAGGTCGTGTTTATATTTATTTTATGTAATTGATTCGGAAGACTGATTATTCCGAAATGAAATATATTAAACAAAAAAATCATTAAAAAACAATAAAATAATTTTAAAAATTCGATTTTTAATTTAATAAAAATTTAAACATGTCATTTAATACATTTATATACTATATATATTTTGTGGTGTAGCGGTAAAAGTGACGTCTATTCGTACATACTTGGAAGTAGGTATCCGCGTTCGAATCCCCCCGGCGGTGTCCCGTAAAATTTTTGATTCTTCTATTTTAAATTATTAATTGTTATTATCTAATTATTTAAATTCTTTATGCATAACTACATAAATATAATAAAGCGTAAGATAAATATGTTTTATACACAACGAATTCATTATATACATACGTATATAAATATAAATAAAAAAATATACTTATCTACATATAAAATAAGAGAGTTGATGAATATCAGTTATAATTAAAATGCTACAAACTTAATTTTTATTTACATAATTTGGGGTGACATAGATCATAAAAACAAATAAAAACAGCAATTCCTGCGACATTTACTGCAACATATAAATGAATTATTAGCACAAGTGCAAAGTTCTTTTAATTTTTCATTTGAAAAATAAATTTTATTTACATTTAGAAATATTTCACGTTTATCTAAATGTTTAGAGGGAAGCCATGCACAAAAACAGTTGTTAAATAATTCAAATGTTTAAAAATTGTTATTATATTTATATAGTTATGCATAAAGAATTTAAATAATTAGATAATAACAATTAATAATTTAAAATAGAAGAATCAAAAATTTTACGGGACACCGCCGGGGGGATTCGAACGCGGATACCTACTTCCAAGTATGTACGAATAGACGTCACTTTTACCGCTACACCACAAAATATATATAGTATATAAATGTATTAAATGACATGTTTAAATTTTTATTAAATTAAAAATCGAATTTTTAAAATTATTTTATTGTTTTTTAATGATTTTTTTGTTTAATATATTTCATTTCGGAATAATCAGTCTTCCGAATCAATTACATAAAATAAATATAAACACGACCTGGAATTTATTGTATATTTTTGTCTAAACGGCTATGTATATCATCCGTTAAATTCGGTTTTTAAAAATGTTAATTTCTCGCGTAAATCAAAAAGTTGCATTCTAATAGTATTTTACACAGTTTATATACTCATGGTCTTCTATCGATGTGCAAAGTTTCATCAAAATCGGTGACCCGCAGATCGTGACCTCTCCGTGTAAGATATCATTTATTAATAGTTCTTGTTTAAGTCTGCTTTTGTGTATCAGAAGGGGAAGTCTGTATATTAACCTGTTCTCATTTGTTTCTGATTTCTGTACTCTGTCGTTCTTTATAAATTTCCCTTACGCGTTTATTTATATATATATATATAAGACAGCATTGGTTAATAGTTATTGCAAGTCTCGCTGTAGTTATTGCATGTTCCGCTGTTGTCTCTGATCCGCTGCGAGAAGAGATAATATTCTTAAATTTCTGTTTTCTTTTTAGTATAGTGTCAGCAGTGCCAATAGTAGTCATCTTCGACTGGTTTGGCAAAATAAAAAAATAAAAAATAAATAAATAAATTGGAATTATAGAAAAATACGAGTTTCGGACATTATCTCATCCGACTTTAACGAGCCGCAACCATTAATAATATCAGGGGCGGATTTAGAAGGACATTGAGGGGGGGGGGATTATATAATCACGTAAAATCTTCTACGGTAGGCAGTAGATTTGAGAAATAACCCTTGTTTCATAAAGAAAATCAAATAGCAGCGACCTTTATAGAAATTTAAAAATATTTTGAAAATACATAATTATTACAATTTAATTTAAATTTTATTTTATTTTTAGGTGACCCCCTCCCCTGTGAATTCGCCACTGATAATATAATACATCACCGCATACATCGACTTTTTGCAACTATATGTCGCGCGTTATTCTTCCTAACTTTCAACTACATTGGTTGGCAACAATCGGTTCGACATTCCAGCCCATATACAACCGTATCTTCCTCTATACTAAAAAACGTTGTCAACTCTACAATATTTCTTTTTAAATAACCATATAAACTGGACAAATATCCTCCAATGTTTTTCTAGATCAAATTAAGTTCACCACCGACAACAGTGCTGACTTGTAACCGCATTTTCACGATAGTCTCCTTCTCCTTTCCCGACTGTTATCTTTTTTTCTTTTAAGATAGTAATGTTTTGAACATCAAACGTGTTCAAGAAACGATAATAATATTCCAATAGAGCTATACTTATTACACTCCATTTGTGTTTCGGTAGCTACTCTTTCTGTTTGCTTTGTCATATCCTTATTTGTTTCACTTTTTTCTATTAATCTCTTTTCATCGTCATCCAAACTTTCCAAACTTGATACTGCATATAGGTTGTTAATTTCGCTTCTATTACAATCGTCCAAACTATTCGAGTACCTTCAGATGTTGTTGGGCAAGATCTTTTACGTAATTGTTTGTACTCTTCAGTCATCATTTCTCTTCTCTTTGTTCTTCATCATTTGTTATTGTATTTGTTTTTTTTTGTTGACGCAAAGCAAAATAATAAAAAAAAAGGGGCTAAATCACTCTGATGAATGTAAGCCAGGAGATAGGTAAGAATCTGCAGAACAAAAATAAAATAAGGGGAAAAAAATTAAACAAACTCGAGAAATGAATCGAATAATGTAGTGAATGGAAAAAGGAAAGATTATGAATGAGTGAACGGATACGGAGGATAACAAAGTCACACGAATGATCAGGAAAAGGAGAGGAAATGGCCTGAGGGCCACTCAAAAAATCTGAGATAATTAAAAAATTGGAAGAAAGGTGATTCAAGGAAATGAAAATAGCAAAGCGAAGGATAGAACTCGGCTATGAATATGGGGAAGACGAAAAGATTCTGATAGACCAAAATCAGGGAGGATGAAGGAAATATCAACATCACCAGACCCCCTCGAACCATCCATGAAAATGGTAACATGAGAGGGAAATAGGGAATTGATAGTGCTGTAGAATACCTGTTTAATTACGACTTGGGGAAGGTTTTTAGAAAATGAGAGAAGAATAAATACCTTAGGAGGATGACAAAGATCAGGAAAATAAAATTTTAACAGCTAGAAAATTCAAAAAAAAATATATCAGCGAACAATATATACGGAAATGTTTGAAACGGTGTGAATAAGTCATGACAGAATAACGAACAGTTTTTTTCCACCCATTAAGGAGAGCCTAAATAACACGTACTATACTTCAAACTTTTACAACGTACAATTTATATCACGACATGGAAATTTCAAAATCTATTTTAAAAGATTTAATATAGCGGAAACGGATAATTGCACTAGATGCAATGAGCAGGACAGTGTACAGCATACCCTGAATGGATGTAAAATTTTAAATAGAGAAATAGCGGAAGACTATGGAGAATTGGTACAGGAAAAAATGAAAATTTTTAATGAATTGGCCAATGGGAAGTCCAATATTAATTCATATTAATATTACAGTATTCTAAGTTAAAGATTAATGATTGTACAATGTGGAATTGAATGGTTTCCACCGCTGACCACGTTAAATTTTTATATGTAAAAAAATATAAAAATAATAAAAGAAAAAAAAATAATGGAGCTATACTTGCAGTTTCTGTAGCTAAATTTTCTTACATCATGTTCACTACTAGTCCATGTGATGCAGAACCTCCTATACAGATTAATGAGCAGAATATTAATAGATTGGGTATGTATCTTGATCACAGGCTTACCTGTGCTGTTCATATTCAATTTTTTTACACCGGTATTTCCAGAATTTTTAAAGCTTTTAAGTAACTGTGAATCCAGTTCGTGGGGTCGAGGCATCCAGTAATTTTAACAATTTTCACGGAAATCGCTGGTGCTGTTTTGACTATGATTCAATATTTTAGTAGCAGCCTCTATTATCAATGTTAAAAATCTCGAGACACTGCAGAATAGAGGAATTATTGACTGAAAAAGCTCAATCCGCTCCCATCATATGCAATCCGAAACAAATTGCATTATTTCTGCGATGAAATCTCCTGATTGACAAATTTACTATATTAAAAGTAAATTGTCAGTTTCGAAAATTATTGTGGAGGGCTCTAACTATTTCCCGCACTTGGAGATTTATCCGTAAATAGCATGCCACTACTGGTGGTTAAAAGATGTCAAAAAAATTACTATCGGTATTAATCCCCCGCTCTTCTTCCATGAAACAATCGATGTATGTATTATTCGGTCACATATAATCAACCAAATGCTGCTTGATATTAGAATAATCCGCAGATTATTAATAATTATTTTAGAGATCTAACTGATGCTGGTTATAAAAACTGCGTAATTATTTACACTAGATAGAAGCGAAAAAATTAGTCGAAGCTGCTTCCCATAATGTATTAGAACGTTAAATGTACATAAAAAAGGCATGCGAATATGTACCGAACGTTTTTTGGATAAAAAACGGGTGATTCTTAATATGTGATAACAGTCTAGGCGTGTTGTCTGTATTGCAACATAGTTCGTTTGATCTATTACATCTGTTAATATATACGAAATTTAAGAAAAATATCTACGTGAATGAACAAAAAATAACTCGTAAATGCCTGGTCACTGGGGAATCAGTAATGATGACGATGACGCGACCGACAAGAGACGACATCAAATGGCATCCAGTTTCCATTTATCGTTGCTAAAGATCCAGAATTAAATAATCCACTCCAATGTCAATGTTACGGTAAACGGTGATCTGTAACGTTTTTTTTTTTTTTTTTTTTTTGTTTTTTCTTTAGTTCTCTTCCACTAATATCTTAACAATTCCGAGTTACAAGATTATAACACTAATAATGATTAATAAAATTGTAACCAACCCTACTTAATTATATCCGCTTCTTCCAAACGCTTAGCTCGTAAGTACGTAAAACAAAAAAATCTAAATCTATCTGCAAGCATTCTGCATGTATTGATTTCTCTCTTAGTAATTCATTACAAATTAGCTATGGCTACCAAATTAAATACGCTTTTACCTTAATTCGTTTACACAACTATACGCTAACCTTAAATAAAATTTTGTTCTTTTCTTAAGCTAATAGCGTCGTCGATGACTTCTGTTATCATCGCCGACATCGCATAATTCATACGCATTGCCAACCTTGATTATAACATACGGGGGGATCCCCTTTCACACAAACTCGAGTTCCGTTTGTTGCTTTCCGTTAGAAAGTCAACTTATGAAAACCTAATTTTGCAACTTTAAACTCTGTCAGTTTTTTTCCTCCAGTTTTCGCTGTTATTCATTTAGTCATTTCCTCTAGCCTTTTTTACGAATTCTTCAATGATAACTTTATGACTAATATTTTTCACTGCAGGAAAGTGAAGTTCTTTCCCGAACAGACCATACCGTTTTCCCTGTTAATACTTCTATTATATATATAATCGGAAAAAGTACGTAGTCACCTATATATATATATATTTACATATACGATCGACAAACTAATATAAACAATTCTGAACGACACGTTACCAGATAAATAAATAAACAGATAAAATTGGTCAATAAAGAATTAAATATAAACCCCGACCTTACGATTATACGGGCGCCACGGATTCTGTTACGTTTCGCGTAACAACAAACGGTACGAAGCTGACTGATTGAATATATTAATTCATAATTATAATTAATAACATTTGTGAACTTTTTTAGCGGATAAATCGCATAAAACAAATGGACACAAACGAATCATGTGCACACAATTTACCGCCAGGTTGTTCTGGCATATCATAGAAGACGTAAAGCATACGACATAGATAGAAGCGAGTAAATTTCAGGTTTATAAATAACGGCGGTGGATCAGCCAAATCTTTTTCTTTGACGGCATTTTCAACGTCGAAAAATTCTACCTGATCAGAATATTCCCGCTTACTCGGAAATTTTACTTTCCCGTCTTGCTGCCGTCCAGCAACTAAATTTTATATGGTATTTTTCCATTTTAACAATATTACGTCACAACGAAGCTCTTTCGAAATATTCATTGTCTATTGTTATAAGATTCTATATCAAACACTTTTCTTTCTTTTTCCGAAAAATTCAATATTAACGGAACTTGTAAAAAATAACTTTTTTTATTCGGAAAATTTATAAATTTAAAACTAAAAATAACCGACGTGTTTCAGGAGCATATCGTGGTATTTTACAAAAAAGTATACATTTTGGAGACAGCGCTATTATCTAATTAGTTATTTAAATTTGCGCGGTTTCTAGTTATTTCGTTACCTATTTTATTCGTGACAGTTTCCATCATTCTCTGCGATTGAAATCGCATGTCCCAGAACGGGTGAGACGGACTTGGATTCCCGAAACTTCTCCGCATGAGACAGTGACGGGTGGGGTCATTGGTCTCGTTAATCCAGCGTCGGATCGTCTTTATCTGTTCTTCTTTAATTAAATAATCTACTTAGTCGAATTTACTAGTCTAGATGACGAGATGACGACGCCGCAAAATAATGATAACGACGAATAAGTGAATATACACGGTCACGATAATGAATACAATAAAATATACCTTTCATATTCCGGGATTATTAGTTTCTTCTCTGGCGAGTAAATCCACGCCGGGGGTCCCTCCGTTCTAGATAATAATGTTTCGATTCTCCCGTGTTTCGTTTACTCCTTTCTCAGGTTTTCCTCTGAAAAGCCAATGAAATTAATTTTTATCTCCTTTCGAATAAAACGGAACAAAGTTGACCGTATTTTCGAGTAAATTTCAATTATTCGTTTCTTCTAGTGATTTTCCGGTTCAGTGTTACATTCGCATTCTGGTGTTGATCCCCTGCGATTGATTAAAGAACGAGAAAAATGAGATTTAACAGAATTCGCATTCACAGATACACGGATATCACACACCAATTAAGATATATATATATGAATACCCTTTCAGCCGCGTGTACTGACGCAATGCGTTTTTAGTGGTGGTATAACGGAAGTGCGAAAACTGCACGCCTATTTACGAAATGACTGGTGCGCTAGAGAAAATAACGAATGTTGTTTGTTGTTCTTTTTTTCAAGTTTTTCAGGCACGTCAACCAAGAACATTAACCCAACGCGAGTGAAATTTTTGTTAAAAGTTTTCAATGTGCCGCAGCGAGATATTTTACCTGAACGAAACACAATTACCTAATCAACTACGCCACGGTCACTGGCTAAAATGACGAGTCAAGATGAAAAAAGAACAAACTATACATAAATTAAGACAGATTTATCGGTTGATTAGGCGTTACTCTAAGCTCAATCTGTCTAATAAACGTATGATTTATTACAGGGGTGGCCAAAGTAGAACTAGTAAAATAAATACTTTTTTAATGATTTCATTTTTTATTATTTCATTTATATTTATATATATTTATTATATTTCATCATTTTTAGTGTTAAATATTTCTTTGCGATTTTAGTATCATTATTATTATATTATCCATGTTTACATGTAAGAATAATAGTAAACACAATAATAATAACTTATTACGTTTCAATTTTTCACTATAAAAAAATGTCTATAGTGGGTCTAAATCTGACATGGGGACGTATGATTTTATATGCGGCCCGCGGAGTTATGATGCATTTCCAAAATAGCCCGCAAGGTCATTTGGGTTGGCCACCCCTGATTTATTGTCAAATCATCGGACCGATATAGATGTATGGTAATGAAATCTGGGACTGTGCAAAGACAGCCGATCGGTTAATCACTCAGCGCGCTCAAAACAAGTGTCTCCGAAGCGTGAGCTTTCTGGTACTAACGCAACGAAGATAAATACATTCAGATCTAAACATTCCATGGATCGATGAAGTCATAATATTACAGAAGGGCACGAATACTTCACAGTCACTTAAATCTAGAAACCTTAGAACTGCTACTTCCTGGTGATGACTTAAGGCGCCTTAAGCGTACAAAGCCTTATGAACTGCTAGGCATCTAATTTATTCTATAATATACACTCGTATATATGTATGTAGCTCATTGGTATGTGGATATACTTGATGTGCGTGCGTGTGAATACTTGTACGCTCGTATGATTATTTATATACCTATATAATATTAGGAGTTATGTAATTGTACATAGTTTCTACTCTGTTCATGTTACAAATTAGTTAGATTAAGTTGTAACACTGTTTCAAAAGTAGTGCTAATTTATTTACTGTAATAAGATTGTACTAAAATATACGTGTAAAAAAAAAAAGAAAAAAGAATTAACTAGAAATAAAACGATTATTATAAAAATAGGTCATCTTTCGCTTTCAATCGACACATATTCTCTTAGCATGTCATAACGGTTTCTCGAATTTTAGTTAAATTTAGGTTATCAACATTTTTTTTTTTTTACCGCTGCTTTGTTGTTATTATATTATTATTCAGACTATGATTATTAATTGTTCTTATCAATCAGTGATAATCGCGTTTAAGGACGTCACTTTCTTATCGCAACACGCGTGTGGTTCGATAATGACAAATGCGAAAACAAAAACATACAAAACAACACTAGGAACACGTTGTGAGATTTTTTTTCTTCAACGGTCTTCGAAGAAAATTCTAAGTTTGGTTCAATGAAATTTCTTCTTTCAATTTTTCGAACAGTTCTAGAAATTTCTTTATTAACCGTTAATTTCTTCTCTGCATTTAATTTTTTTTATTTTCTTCGTATCAGTTTCAAGTTTTTTTAATATATCGCATACGCCCAAACCCACCCATGCACGCAATACCGCTGCCACCCACACAACTCTCTCTCTCTCTCTCTATATATATATATATATATATATATATTGTAATGATTTTCCAGATGCGCGATATGGTCATTGGAGAAATTATATAAATTCTGGTGTAGTACTTTTCATTTCTATTCGGTTGATGTTTTCATATTAACATGTGAAGAGTAGTCGGTGATCGTTATTATTATAAAGAATTTTTTTTTTTGAAGTGAAACTTCTAGAAATGCGTGAGGAGTTAACAGGAAAAACGAGCGAGCGAGCGTACGTTGTTATAGACAACTAATAATTCAACACGTCTCAAAATTCGTAATAGACACACGTAACCAGTAATGTACTGAATTCAAATTTACGCGCTCGGCTCTCTCCGTTGCGCGTACAGGAGTTGCGTGCTCTCTTTTTCACACGTCACAGACGGCAGATCAAGTGTTAACAAAAATAACGGACAGTTCGCTCCTTTTCTACGTAATAGTTATACGAAATCGTAAATGTCCACGCTTTTATACAGTACCTTTCATTACATTTTAAAAATGTCATCGAGTGATGAAAACATATCAATGATGAGTTTCCACGGAAAATAAAAATTCATTCCAGATAAGGACCCAATAAACGGCTAGTTCTTCTAAACAGTTGGGGATATATGAGTAGGATATTGTTCAATGTAAGATGGAAGATGGAAAAGAAACAATTATTATCGTTATCTATGCTTCTCCAAATCAACGGGTCTATGATGTAATTAAATTTATACGTAGAAGATTACTTCCTTTTACTCCCGATGGTTCACGATTATTAGAAAAAAATTTACATATACTTCCAATAATATTAGCTGGAGACTTCAACGTCAGTAATAATATTAGCTGGAGACTTCAGCGTCAGTAATAATATTAGCTGGAGACTTCAACGTCAGTATTGTATCATTTTTTCTCTTCGCAACTCGCATCATTGTATATGATATTCCTATTCCCATTGTCAATTCCATATGCTATCTTGGCCTTTTTTTGAATAGCCGCCTACATTTCCATGAGCACATTAACTTTCTCTATAAATTCTGTCTTAAAAGACTTAATCTCCTTAAATCTCTCCCTCCCTTCAGGTGGGGAGGCGATCCGTTTATTCTTCTAATTTTTTTTAAAGCCATTATTAGGTCCAAGCTCGACTATTGTTCCTTTATCTACGGTAATTCCTTTAAGTCTCTCCTCTCTAAACTTGACGCGATCCAGCTCCGTTTGTGCATTGGAGCCTTGAAAAACTCCCCCATTCCTGAAGTTCTATCAAGATCGGTTATCCAACCACTGTTTATTCGCCGTTCTTAGCTTCGGTATCGCTTCCTAATTAAACGGCTTCTCATCTCCTTGTCTAAATTTATTTCTTCTTATCTGTACAACAAAAACCGCTGCCGTTTTTCTCCTCAAAAAATCCCAATCCTGTCGCTCATTACTGCCCGTCTTCTAATTTTTCTCCTGTTGTCCGTTCCTTTTTTTTTTTTTTTTTTTTTTTTTTTTTTTTTGGGCACGTCAACTCAGGACATTTACCCAGCACAAAGGACTAACAAATAATGAAACGTAGGGACTTGAAAGTTAAATCAGGAAGCGATTAGAAACAGAAGAAATAAAGATAGCCAATATAGGAACAACAGAAAGAAAATGGAGAGCAAGAATGTAGTGGGTACAGTAAGGGATCGGGAGGCCAAGGCCAAGCAAATTAGAATAAAGGACTGAGCGTTCTGAGGAGATAGATGAGCATTCGAATAGGAAGTGATTTACATCACAGGTCCAATTTAAGATAGGATGGAAGGGACACAAGGGAGACTGAACAATATTAAAACGAAAGAGGGGAGCAGGAAGCAGACTGTGATTAAAGCGGGGGCGAATTATGGAAGAAATAACAGAACGGCTGATGCAGGGAAAATTATTAAACCAGGAAGAAGTAGGTGGAGAGGGTTGTATAGCAAGTTCCTACAACAATTTCTCTTACTTCTCTCATGACTTCAATAGCCTATGGCAGCCTATCAAATTTTCCCTGTCTCCCACTTTGACCAATTCTTTCTCTCACGGTGCAGTCAACAATGTGAATTTCTTCATTTATTGAATTCCTCTTTTCCCGCTCATGTATTGATCTTTACCGATGGTTTCAGGAGCGAGAACGCCGTAGGTGATGCGTTTACTGCCCCGTCGCTTCGGCATTCTGAGTCCTTCCAGCTTCCTTCCTTCTGCACTATTTTTTTATTTACTCTTTAAGCGATTTTTCCAAATTCCTCATAATTTCGGACTCTAAAGACGTCCTTCAAGCCCTATCCTCTCCTCTTACCTCCACTCGGCAGTCATCCCGCTTTATTCTTATTGATTTTTTATATGTCCCCAGTCATTCCGGAATGCTGATTCTTTGGCTTGTCCTGCTGGTCACTTTGATTCATTCCTCAACTATTTTCCTTCTTCAGATATCCTTTCCTTATCCACCTCCAATCACGCCAGACGTTAAGCGCAATTGATATACACTTCATTATAGACATTTCCATATTCCCGTTGATATGAAAGTAAGTTTATGGAGGTCAGTATTAATCGTGCCATTATGGGTCCTCAGTCATTCCGGAATTGATGGCAATGACGCAGCCGATTCTTTGGCTCGTTCTACTGGTCACCTTGATTCATTCCTCAACCATTTCCCTTCTTCAGATATCCTTTCCTTATCCACTTCCAATCACGCCAGACTTTGGCGGGATATTTATCCCTCCCTATTTTCTAATCGTAATTCGTATTACCGTTTTATTCAGCCAATTCCTAGTTCCCTGTCTTGGTTCCATTCGATTCCTTTCGGTCATCGCTCTTCTATTGTCTCCCTAATTCATCTCCGGATTAATCATTCTCTCCCTCCCTCCTCTCGCTTTCGATTTGCTTTGTCGCCTTCTCCCCATTGTTTTCTTCGCGATTGCGATCCTCTTTGAATATATGTGATGCTGATCACGTTTTCTTCAAGTGTCCTGCTCCGGCTCTTGTCATTAGGTCTTCCTACTAAACCGGAGGACGCGAGTTCGAGACTTGTCTCTTTCCAGATCCGAATAGCTCTCAGGTTTACCCAGTCTGAAATAATTGGGTACCAGAAAAATCGGGGAAAGTAAAGGCGGCCGAGAGAAAGACTGTATCTTTTGTAGAATCCAGCACTCAATAAAAAACATTAATAAAACAAATGCATTAATTTTTTATTTGTTTTTGTTTTTAACTTTATAGATATGTGTTTATGAGAACCACAGATCTGCCCATTTGGTTCTTACTCTTGGTAAATTTTGTAGTAATACTATAAGTTTAAATTAAAGTTGGGGAAAATGCTTTTTGAAGTTTCACTTCTGCCCTGTGCCCCGAGGCACATTCATATTCTTTTTCATTTTGGGCACGTTAGCAAAGATCTGCATCCTGCAGCAAGAAGAAAGGAGAGGATCAGTTAAATACTAATTCGACGAAAAATAGTTAAAATGAAGGAACTGAGCACTGGGATAACGGACTGGAAGGGAAAAGATAGGATGTAAGGGGCGCAATAAGAACTAGGAGACCCAAGGGATAGCAAATTGTAATAAAGAATAGCATATTCAGACGAGAGGGTAGGACATTCGAAGCAGATATGGTTAGGATCACAGACAGCTTCGTGATACTGATTAATAAGGTTAATTATGTATATCTTTTTTTTTTTGATTTTAGCCTCTATAGACTACGCTAAAAACAAATAAGTCTTCATTTTACGCCTTGTCCTTTTTCCTTCCTTAACATCTTTCCAATATTTCTTGAGTCCTTCCATTAATACATTTTTATGGCTTTCGTTAAAGCGACCTTTTTTTTACTTTCTCGGTTTATTTTGAATTATTTACGGACCAGTTTTTGTTAAACATTCACATTTCAGTAATATTTTCGTATACTTTTCGCGTTCATTGAGGCATTTTGGTCACTTTCTTTGTTTTCATAAATTCATAAATTTCTTTGGTTAACTTGTCATCCTGCATTCTGGTAATACGGTCGTAAAATAATAATCTTCTTTTCCTTATTGATATAGACTATGGTTCTGTATTGCTGTATAATTTATCGTTTGGTGTACATCGTTCCGTTTTATTCTCAAAATCTTCCTTAAAATTTTACGTTCTATTATTCCAATAATTTTATCGCTGACCAAAATCGCGTATATATATATATATAAACCGAGCAAGGAATTGCTTTTAATTGTGTACAAAACCACTAAACTAGAGACGACCTTTACGCAGTTTTGAATCTTGTAAATGATTTAGTAAATATATACGAGGTGCGACAATTGTATTCGTAGAATTAGACTTTAAATAACGATCTAGGGATGCGCAAACTGTGCGCCAAGATGGTTTTAAAACTGCTCACAGCTGAGCAAAAAGAGTTCCGGAGATTCATCTGTCAGGACATGATTGATCCGAATTGACGAAAACCAGTGGATGTCGTCCATTATCTCGGGGGGAACGAGCCTTGGGTGTTCGAATATGTCCCTAAGACCAAGAGACAGAGCATGCAGTGGGTGAAGAAGGTCGGGGAGCGTCCGAAAAAAGATCACATGCCCAAACCAAGAGTCAAGTCTCTACTGTTTGCTTTCTTCGACAACAACGGCGTTGTTCATCACGAATACGTGTTTCCGCAAGCAGGCAATACAGCATTCTACATCGAAGTTTTGAAACGGTTACGAGCCCGCGTGTACCTCGCACGACCCGAATTGACCGAGAAGGGCTGAATGATGCATCAGGACAACGCTCCAGCACACTCATCCTTCGCAGTACACCAGTTTTTGACGCTCCACAGCATCCCCACGCTTTCAAGCCCGAACCTGACTCTGTGCGACTTTCATTTGGTCCCTCAACTCAAAAGTTCTTCTTCTTCTTCTTTAGGTGCCGTACGCTACATAGCGCGTTAAAGTAAAGTAAAGTGAGTTCCATACTCTTGACAGGGCGTCGGGATTGTGAAGTTAAGGTTCACAATGTACTAAGCCCAACGGCACTAATGAGAGTAGGGGGGCCAGTTCCTTTCTCTCGGCCGCCTTTACTTTCCCAGATTTCTCTGATACCCAATTATTTCAGGCTGGGTAAGCTTGGGAGCGACTTGGATCCCGGGACGAGACAAGTCTCGAACCCGTGACCTCCGACTTGGTAGCCAAGTACCTTAACCACTAGGCTACCACGCTGCCTACATAGCGCGTTGGCGCAACCTATTCGTACGTTTTTAGTACCGATATAGGTTGTGTACCAGGCAATTATTATATGCAACGCAGGTGTGCGCAAGCAAGACTACATTCGCAACTGATAGTAATCGTTTGACTTATCGATATACAAATGCAGTCCCGTGTGCGTCTGCTGTGTACTGACCTAGCGCGCATATGATGTAAAAGTTACTTATTCATATTCGTTTAAGTACCAGAACTATCCCTTTAATTCAGTGGCAGTTTTTTTTCAATTTCCCGTTTAAGTTATAGAGCGTACGATAATGTTAAACTTTGATGATGTTAGCAGAACATGTCGACTAAGAGGAAAAAAAAACGCTCAGAGTAAACGAATTGGATTTCTTTGAGCCGCCGAAATAAATTGTGATTTATGGTGAATTAAGCAGACACCTCGAATTAGTTGAAAAAAAATGAATTAAAAAGGAAAAAACACTCTCTACCGTATTTGATAAGTTTTAATACTATTAATGACGCATTTTTATTTCTTGTAAGTACTCTATGAAAGATCATTTAGCGAAGTTTCAAAAACTGAGGCAAAGATTTATGAAAACAAAAAAATATTTAAATGAAAATTATTTGTAATATAGTATTCGTTGAAAATTTGTTTCGAAAGAAAATCAATAGAAAGTATTTTCCGCAAGTTCAAAGAGTGACTTTTGCTAGTTCGCTTTTGCTCAAATTTATACCTTCGTTCAAATTTTTATTTATCTAAAATATCAAGGATATACTTTTTACCAAAAAAACATTCGAAATATCGACAAAATCACGAATAGGTAAATAATTTCTTGATAAACCTGCTATTTTTTTGAAATCCGATCTATGATTACCGATGGAGATTTTATAAAACTATTGTAAAACCGTAGTCGCTAATGACCTTGTAGTCCAAAAGCGACTTGTAAATATAATAAATAAAATAAAAAAATAAAAACTATTTAATTATTCGGTAGAAACAGATTAGAATTGTATATCTGTAATGGCTAATAAAAGTCTGTATTGTAATTGAAATTTAGTATGTAATTTTACGTTTTCAAAAGTTTCGCATGACTCCTCAGCGTTAATAAATTGAACTGGCTTTTGGCTCGTACGATTAGTAATTATTTTTAATTTCTTAGTGCATTTTTTTAAAATTGTTAAAATAAATCTTGAAATCGGTATTCAAAAAAAAAATAAATAAATAAAAATGAAATAAATAATTTTTCTTATTTTTGTTTAATAGAATTTTTAAGAAAAAACAATTAATTATCAATTAAATAATATATATTTGGATGAAAAAATTATTATTAACGTGAAAATTAATGTAAATATTTTAAAAATGAAAAACTTGTTAGTTTTAGATGCAAAAATTAATAGAAATTTATCACATAATAAGAAAAAACCTCATTCGTGTACGGGCAAGTATGATAGTTTATTTTCAGGTAATTGTTCAGATCTTTTGTATACTTTCTTTGCAGATGCTGTGCCGGAAGTTACATTTCTTTTTCTCATTCGCACACACACACACACACATACATACACACGCACACGTAGACACGCACACTAGAAAGGTGTGATATTGTTAGTTTTTAATTTTTATTTCTATGGATCATCTTCAAAATTTTTTTTATGTCTCTATTATACAAGCAATTTATCATGATATACGCATACATTAATTTAAACGGTCAACCAAACTAGCACACCCAACACCCACATGAAGAGTCAACATCGTTTAACGTGATGCGATTTATTCTTTCGTATATTAACTTTGTTAATTTAATCTTTCGGCGGTTAATATACGCCGATGTGCTAATAAAGCCGCAGTATGAGAAAGGAAGTAACCATTAACGATCAGCGCGATATACGATATATTGTTCCCTCGATGTTTGATAGAGAACACATCAAAGCAAAAAAGGAAATCGTTTAATTGAGATTTCCCGTTAGATTATGTTTTAAAAACATTACGGGACACCTATAGAAACTAATAAAGATAACATAATTGCTCGGAATGTAAAATTTACCGGTCATACAACGAATTCCATTATTAAATGTCTCGTCATGGCGAAATAGTTCATTTTTGGCCAAAATTTCAGTTCGTTCATTTTTGCTCTTATTAGTAGTTTGTATTAGTTCACACTGTGTAAATTGACACAAACTACTAATAGGAGCAAAAATGAACGAACTAAAATTTCGGCCAAAAATGAAACTGCCAGGTAAAATAAGCGAACATTAAAAAATAGCATACTGAAATTGGCGAGAAAAAATAATTAACGTAAAATGAAAATTTTAAAATAACGTTTAAATGAGATTAAAATAAATAAAAAGTGTAGTAATTCTAAAAAAACGGCGCGGTCAGTAAATATAGTAAATTCACAAACGTTAATAAGCCAGATTCAGTTTTGCTGTACCAAAATGCAAATGAGTAGAATACCATAACAGTTGCACGCAGGGGTGGACCGTGAATTTATGGGGTCCTGGGCTAGTGCTACTTTGGGGCCTACCTAATTACTCAACTATGTAGATATACGGTATAAGAAAAAAATAGGACAATCAAATATTTTTTTTTTTTTTTTTTTTTTTTAAATGGGCTCGGTGTTAACACTGACCCAACTACATGGACCTAGATCACCTACTCAGATTCTGAGGCGATCGGAGATAGAAAGTATAAAGGAAAGAAGGAGGGGAATAACGGTTGGAGATGGGAAGGAAAGGATAAAGGAAGCATTGAAAGGGGTAGGAAGATCTAACGCCAAAAGTTCGGCGTATAGATGAGAGCACTGAGGAAAAAGAGCAGAGCATTCGAAAAGGATATGGTTGGGGTCACATATAAAGGGAGGATCAGTTGAGTGGAGAGGGCAAAAGGGAGAAGGTGAAAGAGAAAGAGAAAAGCTAGAAAAGGGAAGGAGGGAATGGCCAAGTCTCAGTCTGATTAAAGAAACAGTAGCCGAGCGCCGAGAAAAAGGAAGAAATTGATACCAAGGCTGTGAATTGGGAGTAGGCTGTAGGAGGAGGTAGAAGGAGGAGCGATTGGCAAAAAAGGAAGGGTAGATGTCAACCCACAGTCTGGTATGGAGACTTGCGGAGAGGAAAAGGATATCTGAGGCAGGAAAATGCGGAAGGAATGGACCATTGAGAGACGCTGAGCGAGCTAGGAAGTCAGCTGCTTCGTTGCCCTCAATGCCAGAGTGGCCAGGAACCCATAAAAAGTCAACAAGGATAGAACGTGCTAAGCGCAAGTTGGAGATAGAGGCACGAACAGAAAGAATGATGTCATTAATCGAGTGGGAAGGAGGAGAAGAGATAGCTTGCAGCACGGATTTGGAATCAGTAATAATGAGAAACTTACAGATACCTCTTGAAGAAAAAATAATAGAAGAAGACTTGGAAGGAGAAAGAGAAAGAAAAGCACTGGAGAGGGAACTACTGAGGACTGATAGAGAACAATTAATCTCCTCGTTAGCTGTAGCTAGCATGTCTGAAGTGGAGTAGATAAGGATATCATCCGCAAAAAGGAGAGAAGAAGAAGGAATGCGAAGAGTAGCGATATCAAGGAGATAAATATTAAAAAGAGTAGGACTAAGACAGGAACCCTGAGGCAAGCCGCGGTAACAACGTCTGATTGTTGAAAAGGAGGGAACAGAAAGAAAAAGAGATCTATTTTGGAACAGATTAAGAATAATGGTAACGAGAATAGGAGGAATATTGAGGGAAATGAGCTTAGAAGCCAGTGAAGGAAGATGAACATTATCAAACGCAGATGCGACGTCGACGAATGTGGCAATAGTAAACTATCTATCTAGGAATGATTTGTAGATGCCCGATAGAAAGGTACTAATGCAGTCGATTGGACCAAGACCAGGGCGAAAGCCAAACATATTGGGAGGGAAGAGATTGTTATGCTCCAGCCACCAGACTAAACGATTGTTGATTAAGCCTTCGAAAAGTTTTCGAAGACAAGAGGCGAGGGAGATAGGTCGGAAAGAAGACTGGTTTCTTTTAGGAATAGGAATGATTATAAAATCATTCCAGGATTTAGGAGTGTGACCAGAGATTAGAAAGGTGTTATGGATGGCTAAGAGAGAATGCAACGAGGAAGAGGAGAGATTTTTAAGGATTGGATATGAGAGGCCATCTAGTCCGGGGGTGGAATTAGTGGATTTGTTAAGAACGGATAGGAGCTCATCGTAACGAAAAGGAGAGGAAAGAAAATGGTCTTCAGAGGTAGAGTAGTAAGAGGGGGAACTAATTTCTTCAAGAGAAGGAACATAAGCGGGCGAGATAGAGTCCAAAAAGGAATGAAGATGTGGCAACGCAGGAGTAGAATGAAGGGGGCGCTCGGAGGAAGGAAATCTAAAGGCCCTAGCTAACTTCCAAATCTGAGAGAAGGGCGTATCTCTAGAAAATGAGGAACAGAAAGTTCTCCAAGAATTCCTCTTGGCAGCCTTTAGGATGCTACGGGCTCTAGCATTAGCTTCTTTGTGAGCTAGGAAGTTAGACATAGAAGAGCAGGAGCGAAAGGTTCTAAAAGTGTCGGTACTCTTCCTGAAGGCTGCTTTACACTCGTCATTCCACCAGAGTGAGGAGGCAGCAGAAGTTTTACAACAGTTATTAGAAGGGAAGGGAGGGGATGAGAGGGAAAGAGCAGAATAGAGAGACTGGGTGAAATGGTTGTATTGAGATAGAGGATCAGAATCAGCCTGAATAGGAGAGAGAGAGGAATCGACTAAAGAACGAAATTTGCCCCAATCAGTTTTGGAGAGAAGCCAATGAGGAGAATGAAGAGGTTTGAAGCATAAAGGAGGTAGGACGTCATTAAGAGTTAGAACAATAGGAGAGTGATCACTGCCAAAAGTACCATCAAGAGTTCTCCAAGAGCAGTTTAGACCAAAATTTGGAGAAGAGAAAGAAAGATCGACTGCACTAGGAGATGAAGCGTTTTTGAAGCAGGTAGGAGAAGAATCAATAAGGAGGAAGAGGTTATGATTTAGGATGAAGTTTTCAAGGATAGAGCCATTGCTGTCGTGACCAGAGCAGCCCCAGAGTGGAGAATGGGCATTCCAATCACCCCCAATGATGAATGGATTTGAAAGAGTCGAAAGGAATGGGTGAAGGGGAAGCTGAGCAAGACTAGAATTTGGTGGATTGTACACACAAGCGATGTGAATAGGGGTAGGAAGGAGATTTGATAGAGAAATATGTGCCATATTAGGGAGATTAGGATGAGGAGGAGGAAGGAAGGAAATACTGTGTGACTGGTATGGTAAGTCGTTTCTAACAAGAATAGCCACTCCACCATACCCGTCTACACGATCAGAACGTACTATGGAGAAGTCTTTGAAGTGGATTTTAACCAAGTTTCAGATAACAATGCTACTTGAATGTTGTAGAGGTCTAATAGCCCCTCTAACGCTTGTTTATTTGCATGTATGCTACGACAGTTCCACTGAAGAATATTTAAAGAATTATTCTGAGACATGTGGTTTAGGAGTTGAAGAAAGGTAAGGAATGAGTGTTATAGGAAAAGGAATGCAAGGAGGAATGGAATCATAACAATAAAAATAATTTAAGGTGATGAAAGGGAAAAAAAAATGGGCTCGCGGAATCTTGGTTATGTGCCAGTTTAGCAACCTTCAAGTTTAACTGCGGCCAAATTCGGAACAGAGTGAGCGAAAGCAAGAATAGAATAACCTGCACGAACTGGTGTAGGACCAGTTTGTAGGCCTCCTTCTGCTTAACGCACCGTAGCGTGGAAAATTCCATATGTAAAGCGTGCAAGTAAGCAATTGTACTGAACTGTAAGAAATACAGAAAGAAGAAGAAGGGTATTGAAGGGTAGAAGGAGAAAAAGAAGAAAAAGAAAAAAAAAGAAAATAAAAAATAAAGGAAGTCGAAAACAAGAGAAACGAAATAGGTTGAATTATTTGAGGTTAACGCTGTTAGACAACAAGGATGAAAGACTGTCGATGAAAGAAGAGGACGAAGGTATATTGTAAGATGCAAGAAGCTCCATAATAGCAGCAAAGAGACTGGAGATGGTTAAAGTGAACTCTGTGGGAGAAGGCGAAGTATTGGAAAGAGGAACAGATGAGGGACAAGCAGGCAAAAGTGGATTAAAAGAGGGGGAAGACACTTTATTTAGAGCCCATCCAACTGAGGGTGAAGGAGGGTGATAAGAAGGGATAGAAGGAAATTGAGGGAGCGGTTTATGATGCGGTTTAGACTTCTGCAATTTATGGAATGTTGGAGATTTTGGACGAGGAAGAGAGGGAACCTTAGAAGAGTTATTTAATATGACTTAGTGTTTGCATATACAAACAGCAACTGTACAACATGATTGCAAAAGAAATTGACAGGTTATGTGTAGTTATGTTAGATAAATTATAAAGCAACCTTTCTGCATTTTTGTGCTACAAATTCCTGTTTTTTTTTCTTGCAGGGGGGGGATACTTCTTTAGTTCAAATTTTCACATAAGAGCCCAACTATCCGTTCCTTTTCTGTCGCCAAAGACATCTTCCCATTTCGCCCAGTCCAACAACATTGACCGCTGTCGGAATATGTGTACGGCACAGCTATTAACGACCCTCATTATCTTTCCTTCACATTGCGCAACATTTAATCGCTTGAGAAGTGTTCAATTCCCGTTTTGTCCGTTCGTTCCTTTGTGGGGAACTAGTACTGTTATGTTAGTTGCCAAGTGATACAGCGTAATTAAAGAATGATTCTGGTGTTATTAAATATCGGAAAAAATGCACGTTTGAGAAACGTATCTGGTTAATTAGGCAGCATTATAAACAAGAAGCCGATTGCACTAAAGTTCGGAGATCGACTGCTGACAATGCGGTTTGCAGAAAACTACGAATTGCACACACGCCTACCGAAAACTGTACACTTTCTGCGCAGGTTGTGACGTTTAATTAAATTATCATTCGTTGCTCAGAATGAAGAAAGAATTTGGTTTCCGTATTTATTGGCCGCGCGGTTACCGCAAGCGTTAAGCGAATTCGATAGGAGATTAGAATTCGCAGAGCGGTACACGCAATAAGTCGCAGGCGACTCTAATTTTGTAAAACGATATTACGGAGTAGCGAGACGATGTTTAAACTGAACGAGAAAGTAAACCGCTAAAACTTCGCACGTAATCACGCAGTGACAATTGAACCTACTCACACGTGGTATGTAGTGCCAGTATATGGTATTGTACGATGTCAACGTTGACTTTATAAATGTACAGTCTGTTTGTTCCGTAAAAGGTTTTTTGTATTACGATTTTTTCGCGTTGCGTATATACTGACCTTGACTCGGCCCCGCGTAACAGCATCATTACAAGAAACAATCTAGAACTCGCGGTAAAAGAAATTAAATTTTCTTCAGCAGGTGCTGGTGGTTTCCATACTTCAAGACGCTCCACCTTATACCTTCAAAAATTATTTTCCATTTACAGCACTACCTGGACAATTCGCACCTGCCCTTTGTATTGTTGAATATCCGAGGTACACTCGGGTACCCATTCGCAATTAACGTTGAATTTTTTTAACATCCGTTCTTTTTCAAATACTGGAAGAACCCGTTAACGTCTGTTTAGTTTAATTCATTAAGCCGGACCAATAATGTAGTTGCCAGGAAGATAGATTATTGCAGACCAACTTTTGTTCATACAAAATGAAATTCTAGAATTAGTCGTTAGACACTTCACTTTTATTCTTTTTTTTTTTTTTTTATCGTACGTTGAAAAATGTCTTCGATATCGCACCATCTTGAAGAACGCTTATATGAACTTAAAATTCGCGACTTCTTATCTTCTGAAAAATTCTTCGTACTTATCAGTGAAACATTGATTACTCTTGCATTGCAAGCAAAACTCGGTGATCAGCCTGATCCTAATTTAACATTACTATGAATAATATTGCAACTCGAATTAAGCCACCAACTGGAAGATGATCTTAATCAAACATTGATCTAAAATACAATAAATCCTACTGTTACGGACATTCAGTAATGGCTTTTAACAAGGATAACAGTTGTGCACTTCGATACTACTCGCTTAATAAAAAACATCAATACGGTCAACGCAATGAAATGCACGAGGTATTTATCTTGACACCAAAAGCTTAGCGCGGTCAATAAAAAACTCTTCTCAGCTCTGGACGCAGCTCATCATTCAGCAATTCAACTTGTTCTGCTGACGCTTTTCGAACTTGTTGTCCCATTTCTAGTATCCTTTCGAATTTCATTTTTAATTCTATAGAAATCGGTTTACGCCAAATTTCTACCTGTGCACCCTATCAAATCCCGAAAACTTCATTTTCACATTTCATTTAATTCAAGTCCACAGTCGGAACAAACTCACCTCTTTATCTCACCGTTTTGTTTTCGCAGTCGAGCTTCCTTGGTCTCCTCTACCTTCTCATCCTTACCCTTCTGCTAAATACGATCCACTCTGTCAAGCAACTTACCGTTATCAAGTGTCGGAAGGTTTTTCCGTTATCCTAATCGGAAAATAATTTTCACAGACCGTTTCAAATTGTGCAGCGGTGTAAGATACACCGCTGAAATTTTTTCCAGTTTCCTCTAACAACTTAATTCACTGTACTATCCGCTGAACTCCGCGCAGTTAAACACGTTATTAAAAGTCTAATTTATTCAAACAATTCTAACTATTATCTTCTCCCCACCGACTTCTTGAACACTCACTATCGTGCTTGATCAATTTTCAAAATATTGCTTAGCACTCTCTATTACAAAAGAAATCGCCCGATTAATACGTTAAATATACAGATTGTACTAGCATGGATCCTTTCACACGTTTGATCTCAACACAAACGCGGATCTAGCGGGGAGGTCATGAAGGTATTACCCCCCCACAAAAAAAAAAAAAAAAAAAAAGATTGTAACTTTTTTAAAAATTAAAACGTTGCTTCTTACCTCAAATCTTATACCGAGATGAAAGAATGGTGTGAATGAAGACCAGAGTTTTATGTAATTTGTTACTTCTGAAATAAGTATTATTGTTTAATTAATCTTTATCTGTTAATAAGTAATGCAAATA
Source organism: Icerya purchasi (assembly GCA_039619475.1). Taxonomy (NCBI): domain Eukaryota; kingdom Metazoa; phylum Arthropoda; class Insecta; order Hemiptera; family Monophlebidae; genus Icerya; species Icerya purchasi. Next base: position 152,009,622 of record CM077116.1, on the reverse strand, counting down.
TTCTTCAATTGGTTATTGATAATCATGGTGTATTTAATGTGAGTCCAATCGATTATTCAACGTAATTTTGAATGATATTATTTTTTGATTAAGAATAAAAATAACTATTTGAAGAAAATTAATTCAATTATCAACTGAATAAAATTATGTTTAGCACTTATTCAAAAATAATTAACAATTGATTTCTCTTTAAATTCTTTATTAACTTTTGTTTTCATTACATTTATTTATTTTTTAAGCGCAAATAATATTTCGTTTCCAGTTGTAAAAATTAATTATTCGTAATATTTAGTTAATTATAAAATCTGATTATCTTCATCCAAATTCTTAATTTGAAAGTTTTTTAAGAGTAATTATAATTTTGTTTCTTTAAACTTTTTTATAATTACCTAATTGAAATAATACGAATTTCATAACCAGAAATATGTATTTTTCATTCATAATTTATTAAAAATTTTAAGAAAATAGAATTTTTTACTAATTTAGGAAAGTTAAAAAATTTTTGTCATTCGCAAAAACAAATAATAGATTAGAATTTATCATTTAACATTATATAAAGTTTTTAATATATATACATTTTTTTTTTCTAAGCTATATAGTTGTCTTTCAATTTATTTTTTTCTATCACTACTTTTCAATTATCGTAAGAAAATATATTTCTCTTTTTATTATTTACATGTTCAGGGCAGATCCTAACTTCAGTCTCTGACCTCCACCAAACTTTAAATCTAGATCCGCGCGCCTGTGTCTCAACAACGGAATAGAAGAATATAAGAATTATCAGTTGTGTACCCTTGTGCAGTCGGCAAATATTAGAGATCAGAATACCGATGAACAGCTACTATAAAGTTCGCAATCGGAGAGGAAATATTTATTAGTTGATGTAGAATTTAAGTTTTTACCGGAGTAAGAGATAACAAAGTTATTGCCGATTTTATGATGAAACTTTCTAGCTATATTGTCATAGGATAAAGATAGGCAAAACTTTTTTTCCGTCAAACTTTCGACTAAATCGATAGTAGTCCAATATATCGCGCTCGAGAAAATTAGCGATAGTAAGGCTCTAGGTTTATTAGATATTCTGAAGAGAATTTTAGTAGCAGGATAAGTATCGAAGATGATAGAAATTGCCGTGTCGACGAGCTTATAAATATACCGAAACATTATTACCGTTCGAAGTAGATGAATTGGGTGAAGGCGAAGATTGTTGAATATTTTGATTTATTTTGTTAGTGGTTTTAATCTGTGCTGCAAAATTAGCGACGCTTTAAATAAGATCACGGGAAGAATAGGGGGGAGGTTTATTTCTCGTCGTCAGACGAATCTGGCATTAATTTAATCTAGCGATAGATTCAGAAACTATTTAACGACGAAGCGAGAACAAGAACGAAACGAACGAAATAAAGTAAAAAATGAAAATAAAAATAAAAGAAGACAATAGAGATAAATAAATTAAATGATTTCGCCGATCTCTTCAACGGATGATTTTTTGATTTTTTTTTTTTTTTTTTTTTTTTTTTTTTTGGTTTCCAATTCGTAATACGATGGGGTAAGAATATATTTAGAAAATTTATATAAATAACAGGTCTGTCATGAGCCCGTCCATTTAAGTTTATGGAACCCTGACCGACTGTTTTACAATGTTAATAATAATTAGTATTCATAAATTTAATATTAATACAGGTGTTCATGTATTTTACGGTGATTTGATTTATTTCGGCTATCATAAAACTATCGAATACTGTAAATAGCTTAGGTACTAATTGATCAGGGCTAATATTGGTAAAATCTGTATTACTAACAGCCGGAAAGGATATGCTTAATATTATCAGGAAAGTTACACGTTACACAGTTATTTGAGCTAATATAAGTTTAAACTGTTTAAGCGTTTTTTTTTTTTGGTGTTTTTTTTTTGTTTGGGTCTTTCCCTGGGCTTGTGAGCAACGGACGATTATCCATCAACACGTGTACATAGCAGCAATTAGGAGTAACAAGGAATGGAATCTGACAAAGAACGCTATACTAAGGATGGAGAAATAATGACAATCAATGTCGAAAAATGCCACACATATGCATCCTGAAAAGAAAAGGAATGATATTGCCGAAGGTAAGTGCAAAAGAAGTTAGCTGCCCCATACCATGGCCACATCTGCAATTACAGAGCCCACAGTAACAACGGACAAAGGAATCAGCCTACAAATAATTAAGGAAGAAGAAACACAGGATGTTTAAAAAGCAGTTAGAGCCGTTTAAGCGTTAACGAGGTTTGTTCGTGTATGAAGTAGGGTCGATGATACTGTACGTTATGGAATTCATGATTTTTAATATTATTTTTTATTAAAAATATGTTAATATGTTTCTGTATTACGTAAGTTAATGGATTAATACCTGCAATGACAGTGCTTGTGCCATGTAGCTGGTAGTTCTACAAGCTTTAATCATTTTTATTACAATAGTTCTCTGAAAACGTTTTAATATATTTTGAAATCTTTTAACTTTTAAAATGTCCATATATATATATATATATATATATATATATATATATGTATATATATATATATATTACACTACCATAAAGTATGTTCGGCAATATTACGATTTTATATAATGTTATTATTCCCTTCTTGTAATTTAATCGGTTATTATTATCATATAATTTGTTAAATACAATTAAAAATGTATTTATTTTTTTAGTGATATGATGAAAATGATTATAAAATTTTAAGTTATTGTCTATTAATATACCTAAGTAGTAGATAGAAAACGTTACTTCTAGGAGAAGAGCCAATCAGGAGCGAGTATTTTGTTACGTGACCATGCCCCCTTTTACTCAACTAATCAATAGTCAATACTCAATCAAATGACACACCGTTTTTACATCAAACCATCCAGTAAGAGTTCAACGAAAATGCTTCTCTCATAGCGCTACATACAAATGCTAACGCTGTCAATCAGTTGACCAATGCATGTCTTTACTTGTACGTAAATTATCGTTATTCGGTAGCGACTGGTTTTGGAGGATTACGCACACAATGATGTATATATGGTTACGAGCGTCCGTATACATATGTAAAATTAGTTATTACCATTATTGATTTTTGTTGTTATCAATGTTATCAGTGGTCAGTCTGCAGGAATCGTGGTAAAATACAGGTTTTCGCCGCTCCGGTATTTCTAGGAATCGCGAAGATTTTCGTTCGGTCAGTTGGCTAAAACTTTTCTTTGTCCGATACATTATGTAGGGGGGGTAAGTCTATCTCACACATCGCAAAAGCGAAAATGCTTCTCTCATAGCGCTATACGTAAATGCTAACGCAACCGTTGAAACCGGATTTTAACGTTCTTATAATTTCTATTCCAGTCTATGCCTTATTACGGAACCATACCCTACATGTACACACTAACACAAACATACACTCATACTCAAAGTCCATGACTACTTTATTCAATGCGCATATGTAACTAACTATTCCTGACGGAATGACATTTTTCTGATGCAACATTTCCACTGCCACAACCGATTCAAAGGTAGTAAAAGCGCACGCATCGTTCTCGCACACGTGTCGATCGTTCGCGATATCGTGATTTTTTTAAATTAACCAAAGTATAATATTTAAAGCATGAAACTAACCTGAGCTCTCCGTTCACCCACTTTGTACCATTCAAATGTATTTTTTAATTTTTTTATTTTTTTTCACGCCTAAGCATTATACAAATTAGTCTAAGTATATTTCTCATTTTCTACGGTTCCAAAAATTTTTCTTCATTCTCCGATCGTTAGAAAAGCGCACTGACAGATCACACACTTATATCTATCATATATTATTTTTTCTCACTTACGATTATTTTTCCGTCTGTAAGTATTTATGTATGTTTCCCCCAGTTCTAAAAATAAATCCTTCGATGTCTCGCCCCTCAGCGAATGCACACCGTCCGATCCCGCACACATTCCGCTGTCAATAGTTTCTCTGTCGTTTATAATATTTTTTTTTCCCGTCCGTAAGTATTATAAAATTAGTCAAAATATATTTTTTCAATTTCTACGGTTCCAAAAAATTTTCCTTATTCTCCGATCGTTACAAAAGCGCACTGACTAGTGATGGGCAACTTCGAAATGTTTCATTCGAATTATTCGATTGTTCACAGTTGCATTCGAAATGTTATTTCATTCGTATAATTCATTCGTATTCACAACAATCATTCGAAATGTTATTTCATTCGTATAATTCATTCGTATTCACAACAATCATTCGAATCAAACTCATTCGAATCAAAATCATTCGAATCAAAATCATTCGAATCAAACTCATTCGAATTAAAATCATTCGAATCAAAATCATTCGAATTAAAATCATTCGAATCAAAATCATTCGATTGTTTCTTTTTTGACGATTGTTGATTGTTTCGTTTGTAAAAACATTTCGAAATCGCACATCACTAGCACTGACAGATCACACGCTTATATCTACCATAGCGTTAGCCACCGCGAAAGCGAATCATTCGATCCCGTGCACACTCTGCTCTCAATAGTTTCCCTATCGTTCATAATAATTTTTCCAAGCCTAAGTATTATAGAATTAGTCTAAGTATATTTATTATTTTTTCTCACTTACGATTACTTTTCCATCCGTAAGTATTTATGTATGTTTTCCCCGGTTCTAAAAATAAATCTATCGATGTCTCGCCCCTCAACGAAAGCACACGCATCATTCTCACGCACATGTCATTCGTTCGCGTTACCACTTTTTTTTTCAAAATTAGTTCAAGTATATTTTATTATTTTTCTCATTACGATTATTTTCAATCCGTAAGTATTTCTGTATGTTTTCCGAGGTTTTAAAAATTAATCCGAACAAACACCCAAACTGTTGTGAAAGCATACTATCTATCCCCCGCACAGATTCTACATTATACGTTACTCTATTACGAGTTCTTCAAAAATTGATTTGAATATGTTTTTCATTTTTTTTTTTTTCAATCCTAAAAATTCATTCTTTCTACCCCCGCCCCCCTCACATCTAAAATTACCGATTTTTCGTAATCTTTATTTATTTTATCGATTCTAAAATTTAATCAGTGGTTCACTCGAAAGCGTACCGTACATTCCCACACACATATCTTCTATCACGAATTTCCCTATTGATCATGAACATTTTTCAACATTAGCCACAATAGCATATCACATTGGTCTCGCATACGCACCACATGCAGTTCTATATGTTTAATTTTTTATTAACGATCTTTATTTATTTTTTGTACCGGTATTACTTTTTCCTACACAACCATGTCATCATATACACTTAACATTGTCAAAATAATTTTAACCTTTCGAGAAAGAAAAATCTCCGATCAATAAAAAGTGTTTATCAACATCACAATTATTTCCAATATTAATCGTTTCGCTACAAACATAATTTTTTTTATTTAATAAACTCATCCACATCATCAATCGTTTCAAGACATTATTGTTTCAAACATCAATCCCTCTTTTCCAAGAATTGATAACCTCTGCAGGTATATATCTCGTCGCCGCAACAACATTTACCTGCATGACTTGCATACCTTCAAGACCACTTGTACATTGCTCGCACGCTATTTACCATTATTCGGTCACAGAATATTTTTCACACTCCCACACATATGCGCATACACTCAAAGTCCTCGATTACTTTGTTCGTATACAAATATATCAGCTTTCTCTGACGGAACAACATTTTTCTGATGTAACATTTCCACTACCACAACCGATTCAAAGGTAGCTAATGAGATAGACTATCGAACGGAATCATTCAAGCAGTCAGTATTAGTTTTGTGTTAAACATATGTATTTTCTCGAATCTGTGTTCACGCATTATTAAAAAATTTACGTCAACGTTAAAGAAAATAATTTCCTACGTTTTTTTTCTATCATTTTTTTTCTGTCTTTTATCTTTTCTTTTTCTCTTTCTTTTTCTCTGTCTTTTTTTTTTTTGAGTGAAAAATTTGAAATACATATTATTCAATCATGAACGCTAATATAGTTAACGTAAGCAGCAACTCAAAAATTAATTAAGGACGCCGAATTTATTCAGGATTTATTTGCAAGTGATAGCGACTCGCATACGTCTTCGTCACTTCAATTACTGCAATCAGATGATGGTTATTCTTCAACAGAATCAACATCTTTTGCACATAAAATCGTTGGTCCAGTATTATTGTCAGATCAGATGGATATAGTGGAATATTTTGTAGATTTCAGCTTCCATAAGGATTCTGATTATGGTTTTCTAGTAACCGAACTAGCGATGATTGATATGTCTGGCGGGAGGTGTTTACATACGCTATACAAACCAAGCAGAGCATGGTCTGCATCAAAAATGCCTCATTTACAATGCTCTTCCGTGAGTCATTACTTGAAAAACCCCTCATTATTTCCCTGTCGGGAAGAAATATTCATGGCACGTGATGTATTCACAATATTGTCTGAAAAACCGAAGGCTCGCGTATATATTTTAACCACTTATGCAAAACTTATATTATGGGAACTTAACGAAAAGTCTGAATTGTTGCGTGACTTGGGCTACGAACTCGTTAATATGGAGAAAGTCTTTCGAGTACCTAGTATTGATGATTTATATCAAGAATACTCTGGTATAAGCAATCTGGTAACTTGTAAGCACCATTATGAGAATGATATTTTTCATTGTGCGATGAAAAATGTTATGGTGATGAAGACGTGGCACGATCATGTTATCCGTCCGCTGAAGCTTATGAACAATCTCAATATAAATGATTTAAGCCAGTTGTTCATTACAGCCACCAAAGAAATGACAATTACATTATTTCCAAGTTGCATCGGGGACATTTATATATTTTAACCGGACAGATTAAAACAGGATGATGCGATAAAATCATTTCTACCATGCTACGATCACGAACATGTTAAAGAATATTATATCGATGGTGATACATTACGCAGGAGTACTCGAAATTATGTCAAAGTAAAAGATTGCGACAACTGTCAACACTCAATTCATACGGATTAAAAATACAATAAAAGACTCGGAATTTGAAAGCTGGAGTTGTCTAGATCCTACGAAAGTTGAATATGAACATAACAATTACCTTTCAATGTACCAAAGTCAACTGTCGCGTAGTATGTATAATATGTGAAATAAAACCATATTTTTTTCTTTTACTCGCATTTTTTATTTTTATTATTTCAAAATCTTTTACAGTGTTTCACATAAATTATAATGTATGTATGTATATATGTATGGAATTTTAATATGTAATAATATACATTTCATACATTTTATTTTATTTCATGGTCATATAATTACTTTAAAATTATTTAGATACACCGCAGATATTATAGTACCGAACACATCATTTATTATTTCATTCTATTTCAATTAATATGTTGTATGGATGAAATCAAATCAATTTATGTAACTGTTTATTTAAATTTAAATAATCTTTTTCATACAAGTATGAAAAAAATTATTTTTTTATTTTTTTCCTCGATATGAATGGTAAATCTACGACTTTATTTGAAAAATGGTCAAAACCTGATACACAGATTTCAAACTTTGATGGAAATTTCCGTAAAACGTTTAGTTTACACTTATTATTTTTAAAAAAAAAATTTTCATTATTATTATTCATATCGTTTAAATAGACTGATACAACAGAGAGAGAAAATTAAAAGCTAAATTTTTACACGTGAGGGAGGGAGCTGATGAAAACGTACGGGTCTTATTATTTGGAATACAGATTACGAAGGAAATTTTTATTCAATGTTTCATTTTAAGATTTTTCATTTTTTACATTTAAAATTTTTCAATACGAAAATATTTCGAAATCTACAGGAACGTCTACGAATAGTCTTCGTCATTATAGAAGCACTTGCAGATCATGTATCGACACTGCATGCGCGTAAGGGTGAGTAAATATGTGTGAATATGTGTGAACATGTGTGTGTATGTATGCTTGAAATGTGCGAAATGGCTAATAAGAAACAACCGTTGAATCGCAACGACAGGTAGAGATCCGCTTATAGACTAAGAGAGTGAGAGTGAAATAAATTATGTACCTTTATTATTGCAGAACTGCACTGCAGTGACAGACATGAAATATCCGTTAGCATCCTTTTCGAAGCAGTTTTATAAAAAAGGCCGAAAATTAGCTTTAAAACTGGATGAATGAGATAGTTGATAATACGCATACCATTAAGACCGGTATACGTGTATGTGGGCATGTGTGTGAGCGCATGGTTAAATGAATGACAAAAGATTATTAACTGCATAGGCATTGTTAAATACAACTATACTGATTTATCCGTAAAACTAACAAATTTTACCATTGTTTTCTTTCTTTTTTTTCTTTCGCGTTTTACAAAAAATTCATGTTAGTTCTAAAAATATTGCTAAATTCAAATTAAATCGATCATGTTATTTTATTTTTTATTTTTGTTTCTTTAAACAATATGCTGTGGAAAATAAATCGTATTTATCTTACTCAATCTTTTACCTAATATTCTAACGGTTTTAGACAACAGCAGAAATATGCAAGTTACCATGGATGTATTATATTTTATTCGTGTATATGTGTATACACGCTTTCTATACAAGCGCATGCAAATATCGGATACCAGAAATGTATGATAATATAATTTTTAAATCAATGATTAACGTATTATTAATTCTTTTTTTTTTTCACCCTATAATATACAAAATAACATCATACTTGCTTTTACAACAATATTTAACTTCTACAAAAAATAAATATCCCCAGGGTGGGGAGTAAAAATATCATGAAGAATCACTGTTTTTTGTTGTTTTTTTTTTTTTCTTCTTTGATTTACAATCTTCTTTTTCTTTACATTATTTTTTATTTCAGAGATTTTTTAAAATAGTTTTCTTTACACTCCAATATGGAATCTGTTAATTTATTGTACATGTCATATAATATGATAAATGCTAAAATTCGGAAAGTTTTTTTAAAGAAGTAATTGACAGAAGAGTATACTTTTGAAAACAAGAGAGTGAAGAGGCTATACATAAAAAGCAATATGATGCATTAAACATAACGAAAAAAAAAAAAAAACAGAAGAAACGTAAACACAAAGACTATTATGTTTTTTTCATTAATCTATTCAATTACAACTTTTTTTTTTTTCATTCATCTATATTCTAAGTTCCATCATTAGTTTTAATTTTTTATATGATGCCTACTAATTTCTATGTTTACTTAATTTATTTACTTTTCCACGAATGTTTTTTAGAATTAAATTTTGAAAAAATTAAACATATTTTCGCACCTGTGTCAACTATCACATTAAATACATGTAGAAATTTTCATTTCAAACACCGCCGGAAAATAACGTGGGTTTTTTTTTTTTTGCTATTTTTTAAAAATTTATTCAAACTCTCTCTAATTATAGCTATTTTTACACCATTTTTCTTAACTTTTACTCATTTTTATATTCTACATACAATGCTTGAGGTATTAGATGATGCAAATTCTAAATACACCATATTGCTATCATCTCTGTTTATTTTTTTTTTATTTGTTACTCGTTTTTTTATTATTTTCTTATGTACATGTATTAGAACTAGTGATGTGCGATTTCGAAATGTTTTTACAATCGAAACAACCGATAATCGTCAAAAAAAACAAAACAATCGAATGATTTTTGTGAATACGAATGAATTATTCGAATAAAAACCGGAACCATCCGAACACAAACCAATGAAGTATTCGTAAAACATCGCCTAGATTCTTTCGAGGGAAATAACATTTCGAATGAATTATTCGAATAAAAACCGAAACTATCCGAACACAAACGAATGAAGTATTCACTAAACATTGACTAGATTCTTCTGAGAGAAATAGCATTTCGAATGATTGTTGTCAATACGAATGAATTATTCGAATGAAATAACATTTCGAATGCAACCACGGAACAATCGAATGCATTCAAAGTCATCGAACAATCAAATAATTCGAATGAATCATTTCGAAGTTGCCCATCACTAATTAGAACCCATATGATTTTACAATAAAAAAAGTGTTTATACTCATTATTGAAGCTGAATATAGATAATATTTACATTTAAAGGAAAAAGAAAAAGTTATTTTTATTATTCCATTCGCACACGAAAAAAATTATGAAATGTAAAATATATATATAATTCATGTAATATATTTACAAACGATTAACAAGAATAAAAGAATATTAATTTAAAAAATAAATAAATATCACCAAAAATTTAAAGATGGAAAAATTACAAGATTATGATTCGTACAATGCTAACAAATTGGCTCCTTTAATCGGGTTATGTTGGAATTCGAACAAACTTGCATGGTTGCATTGCAGACAATCTTTGATTAAGGTGGGATGTACTGCACTGAGTGGAAAAGAATCTGGAATATCATAGCTATGATGTTTAAAACACGGTAAGAAACGTTTGATACGTCGATCATTCTTCAGTGCTACAGGTAATTTATTGTAAAAATCGCAAATTTTTTGAGGGCATACATTAATTAATATCTCGCCGGTGATATAGAAAATGTGTTGGAAGATTTGGAACCATTGAATATTTACGTTAAAGGAAATTAAAAAATTACCACTATATGGATAAAACTATTTGAAACATCACTTTCTAGATTCAAGATTATTAATTTAGAAGAAGAATTCGGTATACCCAATTTAAGGAAATTAAATAATATATATAAAGGAATATCAAGAGTTGTAAAATGTGATGCACACACGGATAAAAACATACATAGGTGTTCATTGCAGAATGTATATGTGATGAAGAAATGGTACGATGTAAATGTTAGACCTATATTATCATTAGTAAAATATTCTACGTACGACTTGATGCAAAATATTACTGCAGAGATATTAATTAATGTATGCCCTCAAAAAATTTGCGATTTTTACAATAAATTACCTGTAGCACTGAAGAATGATCGACGTATCAAACGTTTCTTACCGTGTTTTAAACATCATAGCTATGATATTCCAGATTCTTTTCCACTCAGTGCAGTACATCCCACCTTAATCAAAGATTGTCTGCAATGCAACCATGCAAGTTTGTTCGAATTCCAACATAACCCGATTAAAGGAGCCAATTTGTTAGCATTGTACGAATCATAATCTTGTAATTTTTCCATCTTTAAATTTTTGGTGATATTTATTTATTTTTTAAATTAATATTCTTTTATTCTTGTTAATCGTTTGTAAATATATTACATGAATTATATATATATTTTACATTTCATAATTTTTTTCGTGTGCGAATGGAATAATAAAAATAACTTTTTCTTTTTCCTTTAAATGTAAATATTATCTATATTCAGCTTCAATAATGAGTATAAACACTTTTTTTATTGTAAAATCATATGGGTTCTAATTAGTGATGGGCAACTTCGAAATGATTCATTCGAATTATTTGATTGTTCGATGACTTTGAATGCATTCGATTGTTCCGTGGTTGCATTCGAAATGTTATTTCATTCGAATAATTCATTCGTATTGACAACAATCATTCGAAATGCTATTTCTCTCAGAAGAATCTAGTCAATGTTTAGTGAATACTTCATTCGTTTGTGTTCGGATAGTTTCGGTTTTTATTCGAATAATTCATTCGAAATGTTATTTCCCTCGAAAGAATCTAGGCGATGTTTTACGAATACTTCATTCGTTTGTGTTCGGATGGTTCCGGTTTTTATTCGAATAATTCATTCGTATTCACAAAAATCATTCGATTGTTTTGTTTTTTTTGACGATTATCGGTTGTTTCGATTGTAAAAACATTTCGAAATCGCACATCACTAGTTCTAATACATGTACATAAGAAAATAATAAAAAAACGAGTAACAAATAAAAAAAAAATAAACAGAGATGATAGCAATATGGTGTATTTAGAATTTGCATCATCTAATACCTCAAGCATTGTATGTAGAATATAAAAATGAGTAAAAGTTAAGAAAAATGGTGTAAAAATAGCTATAATTAGAGAGAGTTTGAATAAATTTTTAAAAAATAGCAAAAAAAAAAAAACCCACGTTATTTTCCGGCGGTGTTTGAAATGAAAATTTCTACATGTATTTAATGTGATAGTTGACACAGGTGCGAAAATATGTTTAATTTTTTCAAAATTTAATTCTAAAAAACATTCGTGGAAAAGTAAATAAATTAAGTAAACATAGAAATTAGTAGGCATCATATAAAAAATTAAAACTAATGATGGAACTTAGAATATAGATGAATGAAAAAAAAAAAAGTTGTAATTGAATAGATTAATGAAAAAAACATAATAGTCTTTGTGTTTACGTTTCTTCTGTTTTTTTTTTTTTTTCGTTATGTTTAATGCATCATATTGCTTTTTATGTATAGCCTCTTCACTCTCTTGTTTTCAAAAGTATACTCTTCTGTCAATTACTTCTTTAAAAAAACTTTCCGAATTTTAGCATTTATCATATTATATGACATGTACAATAAATTAACAGATTCCATATTGGAGTGTAAAGAAAACTATTTTAAAAAATCTCTGAAATAAAAAATAATGTAAAGAAAAAGAAGATTGTAAATCAAAGAAGAAAAAAAAAAAAACAACAAAAAACAGTGATTCTTCATGATATTTTTACTCCCCACCCTGGGGATATTTATTTTTTGTAGAAGTTAAATATTGTTGTAAAAGCAAGTATGATGTTATTTTGTATATTATAGGGTGAAAAAAAAAAAGAATTAATAATACGTTAATCATTGATTTAAAAATTATATTATCATACATTTCTGGTATCCGATATTTGCATGCGCTTGTATAGAAAGCGTGTATACACATATACACGAATAAAATATAATACATCCATGGTAACTTGCATATTTCTGCTGTTGTCTAAAACCGTTAGAATATTAGGTAAAAGATTGAGTAAGATAAATACGATTTATTTTCCACAGCATATTGTTTAAAGAAACAAAAATAAAAAATAAAATAACATGATCGATTTAATTTGAATTTAGCAATATTTTTAGAACTAACATGAATTTTTTGTAAAACGCGAAAGAAAAAAAAGAAAGAAAACAATGGTAAAATTTGTTAGTTTTACGGATAAATCAGTATAGTTGTATTTAACAATGCCTATGCAGTTAATAATCTTTTGTCATTCATTTAACCATGCGCTCACACACATGCCCACATACACGTATACCGGTCTTAATGGTATGCGTATTATCAACTATCTCATTCATCCAGTTTTAAAGCTAATTTTCGGCCTTTTTTATAAAACTGCTTCGAAAAGGATGCTAACGGATATTTCATGTCTGTCACTGCAGTGCAGTTCTGCAATAATAAAGGTACATAATTTATTTCACTCTCACTCTCTTAGTCTATAAGCGGATCTCTACCTGTCGTTGCGATTCAACGGTTGTTTCTTATTAGCCATTTCGCACATTTCAAGCATACATACACACACATGTTCACACATATTCACACATATTTACTCACCCTTACGCGCATGCAGTGTCGATACATGATCTGCAAGTGCTTCTATAATGACGAAGACTATTCGTAGACGTTCCTGTAGATTTCGAAATATTTTCGTATTGAAAAATTTTAAATGTAAAAAATGAAAAATCTTAAAATGAAACATTGAATAAAAATTTCCTTCGTAATCTGTATTCCAAATAATAAGACCCGTACGTTTTCATCAGCTCCCTCCCTCACGTGTAAAAATTTAGCTTTTAATTTTCTCTCTCTGTTGTATCAGTCTATTTAAACGATATGAATAATAATAATGAAAATTTTTTTTTTAAAAATAATAAGTGTAAACTAAACGTTTTACGGAAATTTCCATCAAAGTTTGAAATCTGTGTATCAGGTTTTGACCATTTTTCAAATAAAGTCGTAGATTTACCATTCATATCGAGGAAAAAAATAAAAAAATAATTTTTTTCATACTTGTATGAAAAAGATTATTTAAATTTAAATAAACAGTTACATAAATTGATTTGATTTCATCCATACAACATATTAATTGAAATAGAATGAAATAATAAATGATGTGTTCGGTACTATAATATCTGCGGTGTATCTAAATAATTTTAAAGTAATTATATGACCATGAAATAAAATAAAATGTATGAAATGTATATTATTACATATTAAAATTCCATACATATATACATACATACATTATAATTTATGTGAAACACTGTAAAAGATTTTGAAATAATAAAAATAAAAAATGCGAGTAAAAGAAAAAAATATGGTTTTATTTCACATATTATACATACTACGCGACAGTTGACTTTGGTACATTGAAAGGTAATTGTTATGTTCATATTCAACTTTCGTAGGATCTAGACAACTCCAGCTTTCAAATTCCGAGTCTTTTATTGTATTTTTAATCCGTATGAATTGAGTGTTGACAGTTGTCGCAATCTTTTACTTTGACATAATTTCGAGTACTCCTGCGTAATGTATCACCATCGATATAATATTCTTTAACATGTTCGTGATCGTAGCATGGTAGAAATGATTTTATCGCATCATCCTGTTTTAATCTGTCCGGTTAAAATATATAAATGTCCCCGATGCAACTTGGAAATAATGTAATTGTCATTTCTTTGGTGGCTGTAATGAACAACTGGCTTAAATCATTTATATTGAGATTGTTCATAAGCTTCAGCGGACGGATAACATGATCGTGCCACGTCTTCATCACCATAACATTTTTCATCGCACAATGAAAAATATCATTCTCATAATGGTGCTTACAAGTTACCAGATTGCTTATACCAGAGTATTCTTGATATAAATCATCAATACTAGGTACTCGAAAGACTTTCTCCATATTAACGAGTTCGTAGCCCAAGTCACGCAACAATTCAGACTTTTCGTTAAGTTCCCATAATATAAGTTTTGCATAAGTGGTTAAAATATATACGCGAGCCTTCGGTTTTTCAGACAATATTGTGAATACATCACGTGCCATGAATATTTCTTCCCGACAGGGAAATAATGAGGGGTTTTTCAAGTAATGACTCACGGAAGAGCATTGTAAATGAGGCATTTTTGATGCAGACCATGCTCTGCTTGGTTTGTATAGCGTATGTAAACACCTCCCGTCAGACATATCAATCATCGCTAGTTCGGTTACTAGAAAACCATAATCAGAATCCTTATGGAAGCTGAAATCTACAAAATATTCCACTATATCCATCTGATCTGACAATAATACTGGACCAACGATTTTATGTGCAAAAGATGTTGATTCTGTTGAAGAATAACCATCATCTGATTGCAGTAATTGAAGTGACGAAGACGTATGCGAGTCGCTATCACTTGCAAATAAATCCTGAATAAATTCGGCGTCCTTAATTAATTTTTGAGTTGCTGCTTACGTTAACTATATTAGCGTTCATGATTGAATAATATGTATTTCAAATTTTTCACTCAAAAAAAAAAAAGACAGAGAAAAAGAAAGAGAAAAAGAAAAGATAAAAGACAGAAAAAAAATGATAGAAAAAAAACGTAGGAAATTATTTTCTTTAACGTTGACGTAAATTTTTTAATAATGCGTGAACACAGATTCGAGAAAATACATATGTTTAACACAAAACTAATACTGACTGCTTGAATGATTCCGTTCGATAGTCTATCTCATTAGCTACCTTTGAATCGGTTGTGGTAGTGGAAATGTTACATCAGAAAAATGTTGTTCCGTCAGAGAAAGCTGATATATTTGTATACGAACAAAGTAATCGAGGACTTTGAGTGTATGCGCATATGTGTGGGAGTGTGAAAAATATTCTGTGACCGAATAATGGTAAATAGCGTGCGAGCAATGTACAAGTGGTCTTGAAGGTATGCAAGTCATGCAGGTAAATGTTGTTGCGGCGACGAGATATATACCTGCAGAGGTTATCAATTCTTGGAAAAGAGGGATTGATGTTTGAAACAATAATGTCTTGAAACGATTGATGATGTGGATGAGTTTATTAAATAAAAAAAATTATGTTTGTAGCGAAACGATTAATATTGGAAATAATTGTGATGTTGATAAACACTTTTTATTGATCGGAGATTTTTCTTTCTCGAAAGGTTAAAATTATTTTGACAATGTTAAGTGTATATGATGACATGGTTGTGTAGGAAAAAGTAATACCGGTACAAAAAATAAATAAAGATCGTTAATAAAAAATTAAACATATAGAACTGCATGTGGTGCGTATGCGAGACCAATGTGATATGCTATTGTGGCTAATGTTGAAAAATGTTCATGATCAATAGGGAAATTCGTGATAGAAGATATGTGTGTGGGAATGTACGGTACGCTTTCGAGTGAACCACTGATTAAATTTTAGAATCGATAAAATAAATAAAGATTACGAAAAATCGGTAATTTTAGATGTGAGGGGGGCGGGGGTAGAAAGAATGAATTTTTAGGATTGAAAAAAAAAAAAATGAAAAACATATTCAAATCAATTTTTGAAGAACTCGTAATAGAGTAACGTATAATGTAGAATCTGTGCGGGGGATAGATAGTATGCTTTCACAACAGTTTGGGTGTTTGTTCGGATTAATTTTTAAAACCTCGGAAAACATACAGAAATACTTACGGATTGAAAATAATCGTAATGAGAAAAATAATAAAATATACTTGAACTAATTTTGAAAAAAAAAGTGGTAACGCGAACGAATGACATGTGCGTGAGAATGATGCGTGTGCTTTCGTTGAGGGGCGAGACATCGATAGATTTATTTTTAGAACCGGGGAAAACATACATAAATACTTACGGATGGAAAAGTAATCGTAAGTGAGAAAAAATAATAAATATACTTAGACTAATTCTATAATACTTAGGCTTGGAAAAATTATTATGAACGATAGGGAAACTATTGAGAGCAGAGTGTGCACGGGATCGAATGATTCGCTTTCGCGGTGGCTAACGCTATGGTAGATATAAGCGTGTGATCTGTCAGTGCTAGTGATGTGCGATTTCGAAATGTTTTTACAAACGAAACAATCAACAATCGTCAAAAAAGAAACAATCGAATGATTTTGATTCGAATGATTTTAATTCGAATGAGTTTGATTCGAATGATTTTGATTCGAATGATTTTGATTCGAATGAGTTTGATTCGAATGATTGTTGTGAATACGAATGAATTATACGAATGAAATAACATTTCGAATGATTGTTGTGAATACGAATGAATTATACGAATGAAATAACATTTCGAATGATTGTTGTGAATACGAATGAATTATACGAATGAAATAACATTTCGAATGATTGTTGTGAATACGAATGAATTATACGAATGAAATAACATTTCGAATCAACTGTGGAACAATCGAATAATTCGAATGAAACATTTCGAAGTTGCCCATCACTAGTCAGTGCGCTTTTGTAACGATCGGAGAATAAGGAAAATTTTTTGGAACCGTAGAAATTGAAAAAATATATTTTGACTAATTTTATAATACTTACGGACGGGAAAAAAAAATATTATAAACGACAGAGAAACTATTGACAGCGGAATGTGTGCGGGATCGGACGGTGTGCATTCGCTGAGGGGCGAGACATCGAAGGATTTATTTTTAGAACTGGGGGAAACATACATAAATACTTACAGACGGAAAAATAATCGTAAGTGAGAAAAAATAATATATGATAGATATAAGTGTGTGATCTGTCAGTGCGCTTTTCTAACGATCGGAGAATGAAGAAAAATTTTTGGAACCGTAGAAAATGAGAAATATACTTAGACTAATTTGTATAATGCTTAGGCGTGAAAAAAAATAAAAAAATTAAAAAATACATTTGAATGGTACAGAGTGGGTGAACGGGGAGCTCAGGTTAGTTTCATGCTTTAAATATTATATTTTGGTTAATTTAAAAAAATCACGATATCGCGAACGATCGACACGTGTGCGAGAACGATGCGTGCACTTTTACTACCTTTGAATCGGTTGTGGCAGTGGAAATGTTGCATCAGAAAAATGTCATTCCGTCAGGAATAGTTAGTTACATATGCGCATTGAATAAAGTAGTCATGGACTTTGAGTATGAGTGTATGTTTGTGTTAGTGTGTACATGTAGGGTATGGTTCCGTAATAAGGCATAGACTGGAATAGAAATTATAAGAACGTTAAAATCCGGTTTCAACGGTTGCGTTAGCATTTACGTATAGCGCTATGAGAGAAGCATTTTCGCTTTTGCGATGTGTGAGATAGACTTACCCCCCCTACATAATGTATCGGACAAAGAAAAGTTTTAGCCAACTGACCGAACGAAAATCTTCGCGATTCCTAGAAATACCGGAGCGGCGAAAACCTGTATTTTACCACGATTCCTGCAGACTGACCACTGATAACATTGATAACAACAAAAATCAATAATGGTAATAACTAATTTTACATATGTATACGGACGCTCGTAACCATATATACATCATTGTGTGCGTAATCCCCCAAAACCAGTCGCTACCGAATAACGATAATTTACGTACAAGTAAAGACATGCATTGGTCAACTGATTGACAGCGTTAGCATTTGTATGTAGCGCTATGAGAGAAGCATTTTCGTTGAACTCTTACTGGATGGTTTGATGTAAAAACGGTGTGTCATTTGATTGAGTATTGACTATTGATTAGTTGAGTAAAAGGGGGCATGGTCACGTAACGAAATACTCGCTCCTGATTGGCTCTTCTCCTAGAAGTAACGTTTTCTATCTACTCTAAGTATTTGTTTTGACTAACCATACAAATATTTAATCCGTATTGGAGCAAATTTAATTTTTTATCCCTTAAGTTTTTGTTAAACAACATGTAAGTTGACTTCGATTATTCGTTAATATTTAGAATTAAATTGTTCTAACCTTTTCGCGATTTCCGTATAAACCTGGTAAACTTTATTTTCCAATACATTTTCATTCTTATCGGCTGTTATACTATTGCAATATCATCTACGAAAGTGAAAATGTTTACATTAGTTGGTAATCACACATTTGAGAGAAAACTATGTTCCACAAGTACGGTTCTAAAACAGACCCTTGCGGTACTCCCATAACGGTTTCTTGTTTTCTCGAATAATTACCGATTTTTAATGCAGTGAAGCGATTTTCGAAATTTACAATGTTCCATTATGTAATCCTAGTTCCTTTAATAATACAAGTAATCTATTGTAAATCTAAACTGTCGAAAGCCTTTGTTATATCAAGAGTAAATAAGTATGTACGGTAATTTTTTTGTTTTGTACATTTTTATTGTTTGTAAAATATTGTGTATAGCTAATTCAGATGATCTACCTAGGGTAATGCGCCATATTGGTTATCATGTACTATTCCGTTTTTGCTACAAATTCTTTTAATTTATGAAGAATACATTTTTCATATATTTTACTAAAATTAGATAATAACGATATAGCTCTGTATGAGGTAAGCAAGTTTGAACTTTTATTCATTTTAGATATTATAACCGTTTTACGTAATTTCCATTCTTGAGGTTAATAACTATATTTAAACAATACGGTTTAATAACTTTCGGTATTACATCTGGCAACAAATTATGAAATATTTTAATAAATCCATTTGATATTCCATCAAGTCCTGCTAACACTTTATTTTTAAGTTGTTTAATAATTACGTCAACTTCTTCTTTAGTAGGTAATCGATATATTTACGTTTCTTCAACGGATGATTGAACTCAACACGAGTAGACTTTATCACACGAAACGACGGAGATCTTAAACTTGCCGAAAGGAATATTTCAAAAATTAAACTGATTTTGAATCAGTTACACAAATACATAAAATAAATAATATCCTGTTTCCTTTGCACTTTTATTACGTTTCATTTACAAATGAAAATTTTTGACATTTTAAAACATATCAAAAAATTAAACACTTATATCATTCGTGTACGTATATTGGGAGAAAAGCAAATCTAACAGTCCTCGTATTCAATGTTTCAAACGTCAATCTCTTATAGGTATTTCTCTGTAAATCGTGGCCTGCCGCTTAGCTGTCTTAAATATAGGACATCGTTATTTTAAAAAAAAAATAATAATAATAAAAAAAAAAAAACTGTTAGAACTCTAATAATATAAAATGAAACAATTGTTCTATAAAACATTTGGGAAGTTCTAAGAACTGCCCTATTTTTATTAAAAATTCAAATTAATAAGCAAACCCAAAATTAAAGATAATTCGGCAATTATAAATGTAAATTAAAACAATAAACTATCAGATGTTAATTTAAATCGAAAATCCTACGCCAACGTTAATCTGAATGAAGCTAGTGCTGTTGAAAAATCAGACATATTTAATTTTTTTCAAATTACAATGATTAATTATAAAAATAACATTAATCGGCCCTCTCTGATAATTCGTAATTTTTTAAAAAATCGGGGAAATCTATTTATCTTTCATTTCTGTTCGTCTTGCCAATTTTTCTCCCTATATTTTCTCCTATGATAAATCTCCGTACTTTTCTCTGAATTATTTTAGTCTCTTACATCCTCCTCACGTATTTCATTTGTCAAGTTCCGCTGAATTCCTTCCTCAATCTATAGTTAGATCTGAATTTCACATGGTTTTAAGCTCTTTATATCCCAATCATTCCGTTATTTTTACTGATGGGTCTAAGAGGGCTGATGAGGTTGGTGCCGCCTTTGTTTTTCCTTCTCACAACTACTCCGAATCCTTTAAACTTCCTTCCTGCTGCTCTATATTTACTGCTGAATCTGCTGCCATACTTCATGCAATTCTTTTTATCTCTTCCTCTTCTATCCTCTCGGATAAATTTCTTTTAATAGCTGACTCTGAAAGTGTCTTGCACGCGGTCTCTTCTCCCTTACCGTTGCCCTCTTTCGATCCTTTCATTCTCCTTATTCGCAATCTAATTCACGAATTATTCCTGTTCCGTTCGATCCAAATTGATTTATTGTGGATTCCTAGCCATGCTGGAATTGAGAGTAATGAGGTGGCTGATTCCTTGGCTCACTCGGGAGCATCCAATGGACATCCTCTTCATAAATTTTCCGCTCACAATATTAATCATATTTCCAAACAGTTTCACCTTAGATTATGGAAGGATATTTATTTTTCTCTTTTCTCAAATCCGAATTCCTTTTATCTTTCCGTTCAGCCCTTACCTTCTTTGACCAGATGGTTCGACATGTTTCCTTCCCTTTGTCGTCCCCTGATCACCGCTATATGTCGTCTTCGTTTCGGTCATACCTTTCTCCCTTCGTCACTTTATCGTTTTTCCCTCGTCTCTTCTCCGCGGTGCCTTCTTCACCCAGAGGACTCCTTTTTTCTGTGTGATATCAATCGCGTCTTCTTCGAATGTTCCTCACTCTCTTCAGAACGTTCTCTCTTTTATTCTCGGCTTTTGGATCTTCGTCTTCCTACTCCATACAATGACTCTTATGTTCTCTTATTTCCTTCCTTGTCAGTTGTTCCTATTCTAGCTTCTTTCATTCATTCAATCTCGCACCAGATTGAAATCTAATATGTTATTCTCCTTTTGAACTATTACTTAGATTCCTTGGCTGATTGGGCTGTTGCTCTTCGTTGGCGTACCCATAAAAAAAACAACTTTGTATTAAATTAAGTAGACTTAATGTTAAAGGTATATTTACCTTTATGGAATACTACTAAAGTTCGAAGAAATAAATCTAATGTAGCAATAACTTATTGAAGCGCCGCTATATGCAAAAATAAAACAAAGCTAAATTATTAGAAATATCTCTCTTGGAATTTAAAATCAGATTGATAACCTCATGAAATCCCATCATAACAATAAGATTACCAGTAAAATAAACTGAACAGTCACCTCAAACGTTTCTCACCTTCGTGTACATTACGGCGTGAGAAGAGCGATTAGAACACATTTTATTATTACAATACGAATATATGTTTTAATTTTTTTTATCGAAGGTCACATGTTAATCGCGTATTTTTTTAAAAATTTGTTCACCCGTAACTTTTGATTATGCAGACCGATTTTAATGATTCTTTATTTATGCAAAAGTAAATCGACCAATGATGGTGGCCCCCCATGTAACTGCGGATGAGTATCGATAAATAACAATTAAGTAGCCATTAAAAATATACGTTAATAAATTGAGATTCCCTTTAGAGAATATTTTAATACTAATATAATAAACGCGATTAAGTTGAAATATTATCATTGTTATTTACCGTGGAAATTTTATAGACTGTGAAGAAAACAAAATAGCCAAACAAAAATTAACTAGCAAATTTAAAAAAAAGTCTATAGCAATAGCTAATGAGTTGATTTGTTTTGTTTTTGTGATCAACGCTTTTTCATCACTAAAATACAAGAAAAAAGGAACGCCCAAAATTTTAAAATTTAAGGAAAGGACCAAAATTTTGAAACTAAAAAAGCAATGAACGCGAGTAACTCGTATTACATCACTATATTCATGTAAGCCTCCCTTAATATTTTCCATCCTCCTTTATCATAACTAAAATATTATCAACATTAATTAGCATGGAAATGTAGATTCAATCACGAAACATCCCTAACGGCATTTAATCACTGACGGAAATATGCCGTCTTAACATTACTGCGCATAACTTTTAACCGTGCGAATTAGTTCGAACGATTCTTTACTTATTCAAAAGTGTACCTGTTAGTGGTGGCGCAGTATAAATTGCAATAAGTTTGGTGACTTTAGTAATCATCGAATAACGTTAAAAAAAATAGTCTCCTTAGAAATAGAAATAATAATAATGATAATTAATACATTTATTTATTTCGATACCACATTTGTCTTTTAGCGAATGATACCTTTACCTATTCTAAAAACTTACTCTAGTAGTAACCATCTATCATATTTCTCAATGTTTACATTAGATATAGATAAAAAAGAAATGTCCTCCGTCTTTTTTCGAATTAGATATTTTTCTAATTCTTGTAAGTTAAACAGATTGCCAAATTTATAATTTCTGTATTTTTTCAATTACACCAGAATGAAAATCTTCGAAAATAGTTGCAAATTACGTTAGCATATATTCTAAATGTGATTCAACACAAACGGATGTGCCTTAATTGAAGTATTTTTTCGTAGAGAAAAATTAGCTACAAACAACGAGAAATCAGAATTTGTGTTTTAAAAATATTAGTGTAATTGAAGTTGATTACACGGTTTTTATTCGAAATTCGGCCATGATTTTACCTATGATAACTTGAAATGAAGAAGTTGAACCATTTCCACAAATGAAACCTACAGTAAAATTTTATTCTTTCCTCGTCTCTATTTGTGTATATGTATATATACATAAAACTCTGCCATTTTGGCCTCGCAACGGGCTGTGCCCCTTGACTCCTCTACTTTCATTTCTGTCTCTTTCTCTTCTATACTTTGTATAAAATGATCAAAATTTACAACGTAATTCTTACTGACATCAACACAAAAAAAAAAATAACATAATCACAAAAATCCTATTCCAACATTTAACTTTCATTATATAAAATTAAGACGTTTTTTCGTTACATTTTTCATTACATTTTCGTTACATTTTTCATTACATTTTCGTTACATTTTTCATTACATTTTCGTCACATATTTCGTTACATGAACTTATGACATTTGTAAAATAACAATTACAAAAATTCTATAAAATATAACAAACGTTACATAAAATTGGGACATTTTTTCTAATAGGAGGTAGCCTAAGAATTACGTTGTAATTAATATCAGGAAGTGTGATCCGAAAGGGAAATATTCACCAGCGAATTTCACAACCTCTTCATTTCCACTAAAGTTTGAGGAGAAAATCCCAAAAAGAAACCAAGTATGTAAACCAAAAGACGTATGGGTAGTCTAAGAGGGGCTAGTATTGAGTTCAAATCGAGAAAAGCTTTCTCAGACTGGGTAGCAACTAGGTCAGGCTACCTTTTTATAGACGGCGATGGAAGTTTTCCTTCAAAAAACCAACTGCGGCGTTCCAGAGTCTTGATCTTCAATGCTACTCTCTCTGTTCCAAAGCAGCAACTGTTGCCGGGATCTTCTTGGAGCTGAAGACAAATAATGTCAACAAGGTTTAAGTTAGGACAGTTGTACAGCGAAAATCACCTATTGGTTTAATCATTTATGACACTGCGATGTGAGAAACAAGGATAACTGCCTAGTTATTTCCTGAATTTTAACAGTATAACGAAACAAAGAAATAAATATAAGTACCGACGACGGAGCCCCGGCTATCCAGGGAATCAAAACCGGCAAGAGAAGATGCAGGGATTTTCAGGTCTTCAACACACGAAATCCTAGCGATTGTAAAAGGATTAAATATGGAATGTGGAACTTAAGATCACTTAAAATGGGAGCATTATTAAACCGAAAAATGGAAATGGAAAGAATGGGCATAAATGTAATAAGTGAAGTCAAATGGAATAAAAAAGGAGACTTCTGGGGCGGAGAATATCGATTTACTGGAGATAAAGAAAAGATTGCAGAAGTTGAAATAATCCTAAAAAAGAGATGTAGATTACAGAATATTAAGCTGTTATCAAATAATCAGCTGAGTCATTATGGTAAAAGAACAAACAAAATCGAAAGACATTTACACGCCAACATCTACATATCACGATTAAATAGTAAAAGAAACATATGAAGAAATAGAAGAAACTTTAAAATAGTTCAAAGGGGATGGAAATTTGATTTTAACGGGTGGCTGGAATGCAGTGGTAGGAGAATGCAAAGACGGAACGATAGTGGAAAGTTATAGACTAGGCATGAGAAATGACGGAGGTCAAAGACTAGTTGAGTTCTGCAAAAAACATGGCTGTGTTGTAACAAACACTTTGTTCACTAGTCATGCAAGACGAAGATATACATATAAACTACCTGGTGATAAAGGAAGGATGAAACAAAGGTTCTGAAATTCAGTAAAAAATAGTCTGAGCTACCCAGAAGCCGGTATTGACAGTGATCACAACCTTGTAACGATGAAAAACAAATGGCGATTCAAAAGAAGCCAAAGTTGATGTAGTCACTGGAAAACAATATTTTTAGGGATAAATTTCAAGAAAAGTTGAATACACTGACGAGATAAACGAAGAAAGGAATTTTACCTGTAGAACATTGGTACAGAATAAAAATAATTAATACAGCGAATAAAATACTAAAATAAGAAAGTTATCAAGCGAGAAAACCATGGGAGAATTTATTAAATTGTTTAAAAAAAAAGGGAAAATTCAAAAATCAAACAGACAATAACGAACAGACTGAATGTATAAAACTAAGAAATAAGATAAATAGGGAAAGCAAAAAAAGGACGGGTAAACAATAGATTCAAAGAAATAGGAGAACAACTGAAATTTGGTCAATTTGAAGAAGCCTAGCGAATCGTCGAAAAATATTTTAATGATGTAAAAAAGTGAAATAATAATCTAAAAGACAGGAACGAGAAATATCTGTTTAATGAAAATGATAAACTTAATATATGGCCGGAACATTTATAAATTTGACATTTACAGTCGAATAAATCGTCAGGTATAGATAAAATTTCATTCAACAATAATTATACTATCTTATTGTTAAGCGCAATTGATATACACTTCACTATACACATTTCCATATTTCCGTTGATATGAAAGTAAGTTTATGGAGGTCAGTATTAACCGTGCCATTATGGGTCCTCAGTCATTCCGGAATTGATGGCAATGACGCAGCCGATTCTTTGGCTCGTTCTGCTGGTCACCTTGATTCATTCCTCAACCATTTTCCTTCTTCAGATATCCTTTCCTTATCCACCTCCAATCACGCCAGACTTTGGCGGGATATTTATCCCTCCCTATTTTCTAATCGTCATTCGCATTACCATTTTATTCAGCCGATTCCTCGTTCCCTGTCTTGGTTCCATTCGATTCCTTTCGGTCGTCGCTCTTCTATTGTCTTCCTAATTCATCTCCGGATTAATCATTCTCTCCCTCCCTCCTCTCGCTTTCGATTTTCTCTGTCGCCATCTCCTTATTGTTATCTTCACGGTTGTGATCCTCCTCGTATATGTGATGCTGATCACATTTTCTTCGAGTGTCCTGTTCTTCGTAATGAACGCTCCCTTTTATACAGTCAGCTCTTGTCATTGGGTCTCCCTACTCCCTATAACTCTTCCTTTATCCTCTCCTTTCCTTCATCTTCTGTGGTGTCTGTACTGCTGTCCTTTGTTGCGTCCATTTCGGACCGCCTAGCTATTTAGTTCTTTAGCTTAGTTTTTCCCGTTGTTGGGTCAATGCTGCTGGCGCGCCCACAGAAAAAAACCCCAAAAAAAAGCGTGCCAGACATTTGCTGACAATTTCTTATTTTTAAATTATTGGCGCTTTAAAAGTAAACGGTTTTTCTAAACATTATACATTTTCTGATACAGCGTTTTATTTATGATTTATGTGAACCATTTCATGTTAATTTGTTAACCGTTCTAGCATATGGTGTTGCAAGGATTTGTTTTTCGAAGGAGTAAAAACTATTAAATTATCAAAAACTTAAAAATTCGGGCCATAAAGAAAATAAAAAAAAAATTAAAAAATATCTTTTTTCTCGAGAGACAAAACAAGTGCACAAAAAATATTAAATATATTTGGAAAGAAAATAGATGCTTTTATAAAACAATCGTATGTTTATTCTCTTGTTTTTCATTGTGAAACGATCTGTTGTTTCGTGAACAATATGAAGGCTGCAGCAAATGTTCATTGAAACTAAATCGTTTTGTTTGTTTTTCGTACTTGTACTGCATAAGTATTTTTTAAGTCTCTTTAAAGTGAGACATTTTTTTTTCTAATGTAGCAATAGGTAAGATGTTGGAGGCAAAACTTGTAGCAATGCGTGAATATTTTGATACTATTCGCATTTCATTAATCTAAACATTCCGAGCCGGCTTTATTTGCTAGAATTGGGGGCAGTATACTGCTCCAAATTTAAATGCCGAGGCACTTTGACATTACCTCAGCAATAAACTGAAAGAAAATTTTCTAGTAACCAGCTAAATAGTGACATAACTAATTGTTAATAAAACCTTTTGTTCAATTATTTTTTTATATCCTGCAGAAATGGGATTAAAAACGAATTCTGCAGTAAGTGTAAGAATGTGGCACAGGAGCGTCAAAACGATTTAACAATCTACGGCATCTGCAATATGCATCGCCCGTTCTCTTCGAATAAGACCGTTGCTTCTTCATGAAGATTTAAAAATTCGTCTCATATTTCTCTAAAGCTGCGATACATTAAAAACAATATCCACGTGGATAAATTCTCCAATAAGGTTACTATCATCTGCCAGCTACAGTTTTGGTAACGGGAATGTCTTATGAACTGTTAAAGAATTACCAAGCACATAAGGAAGTTCGAAAAAGTATGTTTATCAATTGGATAGTTTGTTGGAATATTTTCTTGTTATGGTTAAAATTAAGTTCTTCAAAGGACTTCATTATTGTCTTTGTGCTAATGAAGTCATCGTGTTTTCGGCGGATACATTTTCACGTATTTTATCCCTTGATGCTGCAGTACGTTGAACAGAATATTTCTGTACAATTTTTACGCAATTTCCCATGTCTGTATGTGAACATAAATCGGTAATGTTAAATTCACGAGAAATGTGCATTGTAATGCGCATAAAGAGATGGGCTACATTCTTTACGGCTAACTCCTTTTGCTCTTACTTTCGGCAATGTCATTCTTTCTCTTTTCAAGATGCACATGTTTTGCATTTATCGACGTTGAGTGCCATTGTCTCTCCATCCTTGGTATAGGGTTCTTAGTCAGATTCCATTCCTTGTGACTCTTAATTTCTACTATTTACACGTGTTGATGGGTAATCGTCCGTTGCTGACAAGCCCAGGGAAAAGACAAGTGAAAAAAAAATACCCAAGCACCATACAAATATTCATTCATAAATGTGTGACTCCGATGTAACTTTGTTCAATAACATGAGAAAGTTCGAATCCGTATTTTTTAAGAGCACTAATAATTTATTTTGTAAGGATTGGCCTACTAACATCAATAACTAGAATGTATTTAAGAAATGTATTTCACAAGAATTACAGCTACGTGAAGATACTATTATTATAGTGTATCCGGTCGGTTTAAATTCCTCCAGCCGTCCAAAATTCCTCGTCAATATTCTGATCTAGCTCTTTTCTTTCAAAAACTCCAAATAATTTACAATTAAATATGTGCTTATTATCCTGCGGTTCGCCACAATTGCACTGAACGTTTTCTGTCAAACCCCATTTTACTGAGTTATGTCTCGCTCTAGTTGTGTCAAAAAGGATTATTAAATTCTGTAATTAGAGTTGAAGCAGAGAAGAAATAAATACAAGAAAATGGCCAAAAGTTCGCCAGCAGAAATAGGTAAACGGTTGTTTGGTTAATATAAAATTTTTATTTGTGTTAATAGAATATACACATACCGCTCATTGAGACATATTTGTATTCGTTTAATTTATTGTTACCTTATTTTATTATTGCCATGATTATGGAATAAGTAACTCCGAAACATGTATGTCGGTATTTATTGTATTTTTTAAATAACTAATTTTTCGTTATACGTATTTTTATATGTTTATAATAAATGTTAATACAGAAAATGGAAATGAACAATTGTAATCTAAATTTAAAAAAAAAAATGGTAAGTATAACAATGGATACGGTTTAGGTATTGACGGAAAATTATTTGTAGACTGGCAAACATTGGGTTTTTATCAGTCGATTTATGACTTTTAGAAATTGGACACGTTAAACGCCGTGTTGTCCTTACTGTCTCTAAAAATGGCCTCCAAAAATTGGGCATTATTCAGAATATTGCTATTAAATTAATTACGGGAAGTATTAGTTCATCTTCAGTCACGTGCCTGCAGGCAAAACAAGAGTTTCTCCATTGTTTATGAGAAGAAACATCATGACCGGTAAATTTTTACGTAAGTACTTCAACTTTCATTTTACGTTTCTACCTAGTCTTTTTTATGAAATGAACTCTAATTAGAAATTCATCCATTCTAAAATGCCGCTATCCTCCTATATCATAGATACGTTATTCTGCTTTAATTTCTACCTTTCCTTCTAGTTATTTCGCAAAACCTATGGCATAAACTTCATCAAAATTAACGATGCTTCACTGGCCTCGACTCAATATCTTTCACTTTTTTCCTCACTTCACTAAAAAGTAGTTTGGCAGCATTGTTAGAAATATGTGTTCCGAACATATTGAAATATTCACCATTCACTGATAGTACTAAATTTTCAAGACCAGTTGGTTTGGTGGGTTATACGTTTTTATTATTATTATTAGACAGACACTCGTATCCAAGTTGGTCTTATACATTTCGTAAACGTTACAACAACAAGTATGTTCTCATGTGCGAAACTAGTTGTATTCTTGCTCTTCAGATAAGTCCGCAAATGGAACATGTTGCTGGTGTTTGTACCGATCTTAAACGTGACTTGATCGCATTATTCCTACTTTCCAAAATTATATCAAGTTTATCTGAATATAAATCTCTCTCTTTCTGCGGCTATGGCTTCCTAATTGTTTCCAATCTGGGAAAATTTCATTGATTCTGTAACGATTTCGTCCTTTTACCAATAACAAGTTCTCCATATGGAGTATCTTTTTGGGCATCCTTGAATTACGCACAATGTGTCCTATCCAGCGAAGCTGCGTCTTGTAGATCATTCGTTCTATAGGCACACAATTTGCACGCCGCAACACTTCTGTATTAGAAATAAAACTCGTCCAGTGAATACGCAGTATACGTCGAAATAAACATTGCTGAAATTGCTCAAGTATCTTTATATGCCTTCTGTATATGGTCCAAGTTTCACATCCATAGAGTAAAGTAGGGATTGCCATGGCTTGATATACCGTAAGTATTGCGCTCAAAGATAAATCCTTATTATTAAAGACTCGTTTCCCAAGCATAGACACCGCTGCAGAAGCGTTGCTGCATCTGTGCTTAATTTCCATACCTAAGAGCCCTGATTCGGTTATCATACTTCCACGGTACGGAAAACTTTTAACCGCACGTTTTTATTACATCTGATGTAATTGTTCAGGAATTTATGCTTCCTCCTGAAGTATCTCGGTGTTCACTGCGGGGTTCACTGACAAAGCCTGCGATTTTATTTTGAATGTTATTGAGGTCAACGGATAGATTATATTTTATAGCAACAGTTAAAGCGCCTTAATGACGTTTTTCAAATGTAATGCGTTGGTTTATGAAATCAATCATAAATGTCGCGAAATCAACTTTTGTTGGAGTTTTGAACACTCCGGAATTGTATCATATGATTTTGTAAACCGCACCGCTGAGAAGGCGGCTTTGGATAAAATGAGATTTTTTTATCTTCCCTTCCCGCCGTTTGAGAAAAAAGTTATTAATCATATTAACTAGATTGAATCAATAACTTTATACTCAAAACTGCGAGAGTCACCTCTATATTTAAGTCTAGTGATCCTCAATTAGTTGAGAATTATTGGCCTATTGCAATACTCCCTAATCTAGGCAAAATATTAAAATCCATAACATATGTTACGCTGGAGAGATATTTCTCGACTACAATTATACCAGAGCAACACAGATTTATTAAATTTAAATCTACCTCGACTGAGGATTTAGTCGCATACGTTAATCAAATAACTAAGTGGATGGAAGGTGGTTTACAGGTTGATAATATTTGTACAGACTTCAGCAAGGCATTTGACAGAGTAAATCATTCTTTACCAATTGACAACTTCAATTGCTTGGGCTATCAGCTCTGGTTACACAGCACTGTTTAAATGCTATCTTTTTCCTCTTAAATGACTTATAGCGTATAATGGTTACCACTCCCACTCGAAATTCGCCAACTTCGGGGATACCTCAGGGTTCTAATTTAGGTCCCTTCTTGTTTATTATCTTCACCAATGACATCG
This sequence comes from Icerya purchasi, assembly GCA_039619475.1. Lineage (NCBI taxonomy): Eukaryota > Metazoa > Arthropoda > Insecta > Hemiptera > Monophlebidae > Icerya > Icerya purchasi. The sequence goes on along the minus strand of CM077116.1, from coordinate 151,978,683 downwards.
GTAAAAGCCTTTGCTCGAAATTTCTTTTATTTGCAGACGATCTCAAAATCTGTAAGCCCATATTTTCATTAGAAGACTGTGTGTATTACCCAGCAAAAGAATTTTCTGACAGACTTGTTACGTGGAGCAAAATTAATGACTTACCTTTTAACTATGGTAAATGTGTCCATTTTAGTTTTTGTAGAAATAAGAATCGATATTCATTTAATTACACCATAGATGATAGGATTAATCAACCTGTTGTGGGTGATTAGGGTGTATACATTGACAGGGATTTAAAGCTTGCAGTTCATATAAGTAACAGTATTAATCGAGCTTATAAAATATTAGGATTTGTTAAAATAAATTTGTACGCTTTTAAAGATCCTTGGACACTGTTATTATTTTATAATACTCTAGTTCGTCCTCTATTAGAATGCTGTGTAGTTAGGATCCATATTATATTAAATATATTAAAGCAATTGAAGGAATTCAGTGTAAATTTTTGAAGTATTTATATATTACCGTGTAACGAATATTTATTCTAAATATATGAATTCCGACATTTTGCGAGATCTAATGTGTTCCAAGTTTCTATGTTCTAGAAGAAAAATTATGAAACTAAGATTCCTTCATGATTTATGTAATGATAGACTGAGAGATGAATACTTAGTAACATCAGTGTCACTTATTCAGTACCAAGACAAAACTGTCGAACGAATCGTTTCTTTTATAAACCTCGTGTGAGTATAAACTTATGATTAAGCTCGCCACTTTAGTTAACTTTTAGTTTGTTCAATTCACTTTTAAAGTCCAGCCCAAGTATTGATATTCACTTCTACAATAAATATATATTTAATCATTTCTTTTCGTAACAGCATTGTTGTCACTTCAAGCATGTGTCTGCAGGAATGTACTCGTATGGGATGTGTTTATGAATTTGTACACTCTTACGTGTGCGTATATAATATATATATATATATATATATATATATATATATATATGAATGTATGTATGTACATGCGTGTATCAGTGTATATATGTGTGTGTATATAAACGTGTGAGTGTCTGTGTGTGTGTGCGCGCGCGTGCAAGGGTACGTATGTTGTGGGTATGTGTGTGTTCCGTATTCTTACGTTTTTGTTCTTAATTATTAAGTTGTTCTAGTTTTGTATTGTATAATATGTACTGTAATTGGCTATTTAGCTGCTGCATGGGCTTCTTTAAACTAAATAAAGAATGTAAGACCATCGACAGATGCGTTCAAGCTTCAATCCTTTCTGCACCCTGGTATCTTTCCTTTTCTACTGTTATCGCGTCTTGTTCTATATGCGGATTCGTGCCTATTATACGCAGTTTTCCGATTCCTCTGTGCGTATTAATGGCCATGTTCACACTAATTAGAAAACTGGAACCTAGTTTTCTTAGTCCAGATTACAAGTCTATCCAGTGTCGCCTGCATTAACTCGGTACCGAGAAAAATATTTAAACATGCAAGAAATAAAACCAAATCATCTATACGTTCGTTAAAAGACTCATTCCTATTTTATTTTTTTAAACACAATAAATTAGATTTACCGTAGAAAGTTTCTATAAATATTCATTTTATGTACCATTTAGTTTATTGGGAGAAAAAAAGAAAGTTTTACAGAGAAAAAGTATATAATTTTATTAATGAAATCATATATTTTAATTAATTATTTTTATCGGCGGAAGGATTTCATTAAACGATGATAAACAATATCGCGGGCTTAATATCGCTCCTTGCGGAACTCCGTTATGCAGCACATGCGTAGCGGATGTTGTACTTCTCAATCGCACCGGAAACGAACGGTTGTTGAGAAAGCTTTGTATAATCGTCGAAAATCGAAACCGGATATTCCATTTATAAAGTGTATACATAATGTTATGCCTCTAAGTCGTATCGAAAGTTTTGGATATATCTAGGAAAACAGCTAGGAGGCGCATTTTCCGAGAGGTGGCAGTAAATATTTCACTTTGAAGATAATAGACTTGATCCATCGTTGAATGAGCAGTACGAAATCCATATTGCATCCTGTTGATCAATTGCCGTTTTTTTAGCTCCCAGATAAGCCGAGCTGCTAACAGTTTCTCAAAAACTTTACCGAAAACGGAAGTAACTGAAATAGGCTTATAAGAATTAATCGGTGAAGGATTTTCCTGCAATTTAGAAGTGGGTACGACCAGCGCATTTTTTTAAATGCTTAAATTTTTTTTTTTTTTTGGCTTGGTTTATCTTTTAACCTTTTAGCCAGTTTATATGTTAAACATGTAATATAATATTCAAGTCTTAAATTTCAATATTTCATTTTTTGAGGTATTGATAAAGTTGTTTACATGCCTGACCTAGTGGATTTGTGAGTATGGTTACTGTGTTTATCGGTAACGTGTGATATACTTGAGTTAATCTATTTGCAAGTTATTCTCGTTGTTTTTGGAACTGAACGCATTGCCATAGGAGATGGTTAATATTTTCTTCATAGTCCTTATTACAGTACTGACATTTATCCGATTCGATAATGTTCAATTTTTTTAAACGATCTGCTGTTCTGGTATGCCCTGTTCTAAGCCGGATGATTTGCTTTATGTAGTTGCTAGGTAGGTTCTCGTTCACTTGAAGGTACCATGGGTTCTTAATCTGTTGCTCTTTTTGTATATTGAAATAATATTTTCCACTGTTCATGCTATTCTGTTCAAAATTAATTTTTTGTTTATTTGTTACTATATTTTTAACGGTATGTACGTAATCTGTCCAGTGATATTTAATTTGTTCACATTTCCGATTTTCGGTAACTTTTTTTGTTAAGTTATCCACGAATTCATTCCCTTTTATTCCGCTATGTCCTGGTATCCACTTTAGCACTACGTGATTATTGTATTTTACTTTTGCAGATTCTATTTTCCTTTTTATTTTCCAAACGATATTGTTGTCAGTTGTGTCATTTATAATTTTATATAATGCGCTCAGTGAATCGGTTAATATCAGAAAATTATGATTTCTATTTTCGGTGTTTACGAATTTGTCGATTGCTTGATAGAGCGCGTATAATTCAGTTGTACATGACGAATTTGTCATGGGGATTCGGAATGTTCGATATTTGTTTGTAGTTTTATTGTATATTGCGCAGGAACAAACTCTTTTTTCTATATTTAATGACTCATCAGTATAAATCTGTTCATAAAGACGATATTTCTTTTCCACTATGTCTTGTAATATTTTTTCATTATATTCCTGGTAAACTTTTTCAGATTCATTTGTTATATCTATGTGGATATTTTCTAGCATATTGAAATAGTCTATGTCCTTATACTTTGATTTCGATTCTTCGAATGGTTCGATATCCTTTAGGCGCTGTCTACTATCGACTAAAGCAGGTATACTTTTATTAGTCCAGTAATTATTATTGTTAATAAGTTCGGTTAATATTAGTAACCTATTGTTAAGGGGGTGACCTGGATTTGATTTGATTTTTAACATGTATTTATCTGCTATGTATTGTGTTCTTAAATCAGTCGTAATCTCTGCGGTTTCGTAATGTAGCACATGAATGGGGGTTGTTTTAAATGCGCCTGTTATTAACCTGAGTGCTTTATTTTGTACTGCTTGTATATTCTTTTTTCGATTTTTGCTGGCGGTGGTTATTGCTATTGCTGCGTAATCTATGTGCGGTCTTATTAATGATTTATATATCATTGTATTAGTCTTTGGATGGCAGCCCCATTTGACTCCATTTAGTACCCGCAATATATTAAGTCCATTTTCGCATTTTGTTTGTATATTTTTTATTTCAGTAGCCCAAGTAGACCGACTATCAAAGGTCATGCCTAAGTATTTACTTTCATTGCTGAACGTAATGCTATTTCCTGCCAGTTTTATCAGTGGACTAGATAGTATTCGATGTCTTGTATATATTGTGCCTTTTGTTTTTCCTGGTGATATTTCAAGTTCCAGCCTATTTGTGATAGCTTGGAATTCTTTAATTTTATCTTTAAGATTATTAATAGCTATATTAAGATTAGCGGCTACTGAATACATGACTATATCGTCTGCATATTGCAATATTTTTACTTTTTTGCTATCTAGTTGATCAATTTCTTTTGTATATAGTGTATATAGTAACGGAGAGAGGACAGCACCTTGCGGTGTTCCTCTAGTACTGCATACCGTGTCGTATAGTTGATTTTGAAATTTCACTGTGAGCTGACGGTTTGATAAGTAGGAATGTATCCATTTTACAATATTGCTAGAAATGCCTAAGTTCGTCATAATTTCTGCTAATTTACTTAAATTAATCGAGTCGTATGCTCCTTTAATATCTATAAAGATTGCTATCATATAATGATTTTTGGAGTATGCTATTTGGATATCTGTGTTGAATATATTAATACAATCTCGAGTGCCGAATCCTTTTCGAAATCCGTATTGAGTTTTTGGTAATAGATCGAGTTTATTAAGATACCACTCTAGCCTCAATTTTATTATATTTTCCATAGTTTTACCTATAGACGTTAACAAGGTTATGGGTCTATATTTTTCCTTATCTGGTTTTAATATGGGGCATACTATATGGTGTCTGCACTCTTCTGGTATGTATGTGTACTGTAACGACTTAGTATAGAAATGGATTAGTAGTTGTTTTGTTTCTATCGGCAGTTCTCGTATAGCTCTATAGGGGGTATTTCACCTGATGCGGGTGCAGTGTTTTTATTGCTTTTCCAGTACCTGTTCTAACTCATTGACTGATACGGCGCTTTGAAAGTATTCATCATACACCTGATTTATTGTTGTAAGGATCGTTTTATCTTTGCTATTGTGTTCGAATTGTTTTATCCAAGGTTTTATCCAAGTTGTATCCACGTTTTTATTTTGACCAGTAAGTGACGTATTTTTTATTTCTTTTATTTTACGCCATGTCTAAGTGGAGTTAGCCCTAGGTTCCAGACTTTTACAATATTCCATCCAAGCCTCTCTTTTTTTCTTTTTTATTAGTTTTTTGATTTTAGCTTGCTCTATAGTAAATTTAGTATAATTATTTATTGTGGGGCATCGATTAAACTCGTTTAGTAATAATCGTCGTCTAGCTGCTGCTGCATTGCATTCGCTATCCCACCATGGGTGCTTGTATGGTTTTAGCCTAGTTTTAGCTTTAATAGTTGGTGTGGATGCTTCAATCGCTTTATTAATAACGTTCTTTATTATTTCATATTGTGTAGATAAGTCTTCATTCCCTAAATTTGATGTGCTAATTTTTTTGGTTTCATTTATAGTGTAGGTATGGTATTTGTTCCAGTCAGTTAATTTAAAGCATTTAACGTAAGTTGTTTGTTGTTTTGGCTGTTGATGATTTCTTGGTTTTTTTTTGGATTTTTGGGTAATAAGTTCTATCATGATCGGTAAGTGATCGCTTCCGAAGGGATCTTTCTGAATATTCACTGTACACTTTGCCGCTACATTGGCCGTACATAGTATTAGGTCTATGTTGGAATTCTGTTGTCCGCTTCTAGCTATATGTGTAGGTTTATCAAGATTCATATTTATTAAGTTATTATTATCGATAAATTGTCGTAATTCTGATCCTTCAAAGTTATTACTGGTATTAGCCCATGTGGTGTGATGAGCATTGAAATCTCCCATTATGATATATCGGTTATTTGTTATTCTAGATTTAATTGCTTCCCACTGGTCACAAGTTAGGCTATGTCTGGGTGCTGCATATACAGCCATTATAGTTATTGTCACGTTTTCCTGTATTTGTATATCTGTGCAAACTATCTGTATTTTGTTACGTATATTTTCTTTAAAATTAAGTTTATAATTGAGAGATTTGTGGATAAGCACTGCGGTGCCTCCACCAGCTGATGTAGCTTTGTCACATCGGATAATATTGTAACGTTTAACTTTAAATGTCTGTTTCGTTTTCAACCAAGTTTCACATAATACTCCGATTAAGATGTTTTGTTGATGATACATCCGTTTAAGTTCTTCAATGTTTGAATATATGTATACTTCGACAATTCCAAAGGTTAATATCAATTTTATTCATTGTGTCCGTTATTATATGTTAATATTAGCAAGTTTTTATTATTATTATTACTTTTTTATGTCAAGTTAAAATACAACTAAACGTGATATTTACTATTTTTATTTTTTACTGACAGTACGAGTAGTTCTAGTGCTGTCCGTACCAGAAAAGTTATTACTATTGTTTTTATTATTAGTTTTATTGAATTTTTTTTCTTCCTTGTTCTGTCTTTCTGGATTATGATCTTTTTCATTTTTTTGGTTTATTTTTTTGTTTAGAAAATTAATGTTTCCCATTTTTGTTGTATTTACTTTTCTTTCCTCATTCGTTGTGTTATTTCCTTTAACTGTATTAAATTTGAGATCTTCTATTCCTTTCATAAATATATTTGTATCTTTTTTAAAATTTTCTTCCGGTGTTCCAGGAAAGCTGCCTAGTGTTTTAGAGTAGCTTCGTTTATTGGTCAGATGTGTATTAATAGACAAAGGTGTATGTGACTTGATTTTGCGCGGTACATGTATTTTGTAGCCTTGTTTCGAAATGGGAGGTTCAACATATGCTGGTATATTATTACGGTTGCTAGTCTTTTCACCGAGTTCGGGAAAGTCCTCTTCCATATTTGCTAATGGTAGAAATCTATTAGATTTTCTAGCAGAAAAGTAATTTCCTGATTGGTTTTTGGGTATCTCTATGGAGGCTTCTCCATATGAAAGATTTTTATATGCCATCAACTCTTTGATGTTATTTTGTCTTATTCTCTCCGGGCATTCTCTATCAGTCGCTGTATGTATTCCGAAGCAGTTGACGCATTGCGCTTGGTTATTACAATTTTCTCTCATGTGTGTAGTTTCTCCGCATGCTGCACACCGTTTGTTATTGCTTTTACAATTTCTAGCTGTGTGTCCAAATCTTAGACAGACTGCGCATTGTCTTATGTTAGTTATGTAAGGTTCACATGCAAATCTCACTCGGTTAATAAATATATATTGAGGGAATGTTTGTCCATAGAATGTTAATTTGATTGATTTACTTGGAATATACGTTACTTGGTCATCTACGATTTTTCTTCTATTTAAGCGTTCTGCTTTCTCTAATATAAATTTATCGTATTCTATATCGTCATATAATTCCTTTACATTGTAGCTAGTATCTACATCTTTTATTACCGCCGATCTAGTAATGAAAAAGATTGGAATATAAACTCGGTATCCCTTCTGCTTGATTCTGTCGTCTTCTGTCAGTTCATTGGCTGTTTCACTGTCTTGGCAATAAATAGTTATATTTCCCCTACCTGTACGTTTAATTTCAATTATGTTTTTGCAGTATCCCAGTGTTTTTAATAATTTTGCTGCGCTTAAATTACTGATTGCTGTTTTATCTAATTTTTCCATCATGACTTTGTAGTCTTTAAAATTATGTTCATTGTCGTAAAATAATACCGGGTAAGTTTTATCATTATCATAATTGTTTGTTTCTGATTTCTCCGTCTTATTATTATCGTCTAAAATGATTTCTTCCTTATCATTAATATTTTTATTTTTACCTTCATCGTTATCAGTTTTCTGATCGTTACCACTGCCATTGTTACTATCGCTATTGTTAGTATTATTATTAGATAAAATTTTCATACCTTCTGCCTCGTTCTTGTTACCTGTCTCGTCGTACATATCTACGTCTTCATGCCATTTTATGTGCGAGGGGCCGCCCCCTCCTCCATCATCGTCGTCCATCTATCGATGAACCGATATATATACTTAATAACTAAATTCGATCTAATGAACGATTTCGCCACTTAACGCGTAGCTATAAACTTACACTTTCATTAACATACTAAACTTAAATAACATCCTGTATCCCGTATTTCGTTATATATTTGTAGAAGAACTATTATAATTTCTTCAGGGGCGTTTTTCAATAGCAAAATATGAAATTTATCAAGTCCCGCATTTAGTTCAGATAAGGAGAACAAAAGTCCATCGAGCCACCAATTCTGCATTATTTTTAAGGTTGAGGTAAATTCTGATTAAGCGAATTTTCTGCCAAATATGGTGTAAATTCCGTAGCGAGCTGGTCCCCATCAAAAATCAGCTTTACGTTAATCTTAATACAGGCAGGAAAGAAAAGTGTTGATTTTGTTTCCATGAACTTCACATGGATCTCAGTGATGTTGTCAGATTTATAAAAGAAACATATTCTTACCGTGCTCCTCTTCTAGCCTGTTTGAGTATAATCTTGCTTTAGCCCGACATTTAGGAAAACATACATTTCTAGCCACAGAAGACAGTTTTTTAAAAGCTTTTCTACAAATTCTGATAGCATTTTTACATTCATCATTGCACTATGGAACTGCCTTACCGCGAGAAAACTGGTGTGTCGGTGGAGGCGAACAAGAACAAGCCCAATGTAAAAAAGAATAGATGTTAAAGTGATTACTGCTTGCTGTGTGTTGTCATTGTTATTTATCAACAAAAAACTACTGAGACCCAAAATATTTATCCCAGTTAATTTTACAATAGTTCTGGTACGTAGTACTTTCTCGTGTTTCCAAGTGAGTAGGGATATCTATAATGACGGGCGTAGGGTCACTTCCAGCTAAGTCAGTATGATGAGAGAATTAAGTCCAATGTTGGCTATTTGTTATACGTGAATTAGAGCGATTGGTCTGTTCGTGTTATGTAGTACTAAATTATAGTTATCAATTATTTCTTCCATAATTCGACCCTTATATTACTTGCTTCGCCAGGATAATAATTGAAGCCTCCCATTAGGCTAAATGACAATTTAATATTATCTATTACAGTGGACAGGTCATTGTAAAAGATATCCGGCGGGCAATGAAAGGTGCAGATTAAAATTTCAGATGTTCTTGTTATTCCACGCCACGTCCAGATTTCCGTTACGTTCACTTTATTTCTATGTATAGCGTAATAACAAAGAAAATCATAAATCATAGTTTCTTGCTTACACTACCCTACACTATACAGAAGCACACAATAATGCAGCAAGAATAAATACAATAGAAAAACAATATAACCTAATAACCGATAACCAGTCGCATTATAAAACTACAATTTGTAATGCGCCACAGTAGACAAAAAAATAATATCGACGGATGGAAATGTAGTAAGACCGGAAGAAGAAGATTGCCGAGCTAATGAGTCAACTAACTCATTTCCTTCTGTTCCGGAGTGGCCAGGAGTCCGTAAGAAAGCAGTCTGGATTAAATAAGAAAGGAAGAGATGTTGAATCAAGGAACGTATAAAAAGGATTATCACGTAATCGGTAGAATGGGAAGGCAAAAGAGATGCAATAGCCTACAGCACGCTCTGAGATGGAATAGGGATATTACGAAAGACGCTTGAAGATCTGATGAACTCGGCGTAGAAGATTGAAAAGAAGAGTCAGTTGTAACGTGGTTAGAGAAACGAGATTTTAGAGTTTGTAAAAATTCCGATCCAACGACATGGTGTAGAACGGATTTAGGAACAGGAGTATAAAAGCAATTAATTGAATGAAGAATTGAAGGAATAATATGGGAGATTATCGCGAGTGTAGATATATGGTGAAAATTGAAGGAGTCAAGTAGAGATAAGAGGCAGAATTGGTGTTTTATTGACGCTAAATCGCCAGTCACGTAGGATGAGGGAATAAGAAGGAATAAGTGCCAAAGAAGGGATAGGCAGACGTTTAATGAGGAAGCGATAACCTAAATAGGAACGCCGAATAAAAAGTGGAGGAATATGGGTTTCAGCTTGAATAGCGGGGACAGGAGGAGATTTCTGAGCTGCATGACAAAGACGGAAGCAAGTATTTTGGACGCGATCGAGCTTTTGAAAACAGCAAACACAATCAAATCCAAACATACACAGCCGTTTTTGAGGTACCAGGAATTTACACGCAGACATATACAACTGTATAAAACTCTGTCCTTCGGATCTTACCGAGAGTAAATCACCCTGGATTCTTAAAGTGTTTTTTTTGTAAGGTTTGTAGAAAATGTGTTCCAATTGATTACGTAATTTTTATTTTTATTTTTTTACTACAGAAATGTAGGCTTTTTAAAACGCCAAAAAAAAATGTTACATATTTCATAACTGTTTTAACATGCATGCTTTTGCGATTACCTACTAGCTGAAAACGAAGACGTGAAATCGTGTTTTATACCCTGTCGAAATAAATATAAAAAGGCAATATAAAAATCGTCATAAAAAGTCGGTAAGTTGAGCCGCCATTTGACAATGAACGCTCAAAGTATATATCTCTACAATAGTTCCCTTTATGTCACCTTACTAGCAACGATCTATTCTTATAACTAAGCATCTCAGTTTTTTTTGTAATGTTATTTATAAGGGGTTTTCTAATGGTGTTTGTTGTATTGTTCCCTGGCATAAGAATAACGTTATAAGTAATTAATCTTCTTGCGGTGTTCGAATTATAAAAATAATCTTTAGTAAAATCATTAATTCGTGATCTATCGAACATCGTCTTATTCGGCGTAATCGAGAGCTGTTGGTATCGAGGATGCTTATTGGCTAAAAGCAAAATTCCCGCACGCGGTTTAACAGATTGATTTGTCGGGTTTTGTTTTTTTTTGGGGGGGGGGGGGCAACGGAAGACAATGACCCATCATCCAAGAATTATGAATAAAAGGATTAAATATCAAAAATATCAATAAACAGAGAAATGGAGGAAATGAACTCTGCTAAAGCTGGAACATCTCTGGTGAAGGAAAGGAAAGTATGTAGGAAGCACAAAAAGGAGTAGGCAGTTTAAGATGCAAGAACTTATTGTAGAGAAGAGAGCCCCCCTGCATAGGAAGAGAATGTTCAAAGAAACACAGTTGTGATCCGAGGGATGAAAAATACAATGTGGAGAAGAAACAACAGAAAAACGAAAAAGACATGAAAAATGACAATTATGGTTGAAACGAAGATGTGTTATGGAAGAAATAATGGAGCGACTGAGACCAAGAAAATCAACAAACCATGACCGTGATGAGGAGAGAGGCTGTATTGATTTGTAAAAAGAATGAGGATTAGAAAAGGAAGTAATGTAGATATCCGACACCATGATTTGAAGTGTGCTTGCTTAGATGAAAAAAGGATATATTGTTAGCAGAAAATTTATTAATAAATTTGTCGTTAAAGGAAGCAGGCGAGCAAACGAATCAACTAGGTTGTTGCCCGCGATGCCGCTATGACTGAGAATCCAAAAAAGATCGATTCGAATGGAAAGAATTAAGAAAGAATAGAAAGGATAATGTAGTCGTATGAAGGAAATGGAAAAGGGTAGGATATGACCTGCAAGACGCTCATCGAATTAGTATAGATAAGGTACTAATTGTTATTATAGGAGAAAAGTGCAATGAAAACAATTGCACCGAGTATTGCATATGATTCTGCAGTAAAAATGGAACAGAAGGCAAGGGTTAAGGCTGTGTGAATGTATGTTGTTGACAACGGCCGGTAGTTGTGATAAATAAATGAGTTCGGGGAAAATGCGCGCCACCTAAAAGCTGTGCCGAGCGACATTGAGCCGGGGAAAGTTTTATGAATCCCGTAAAAGTCAGACGTAGCGGCTAACGCGTTATTATTCAAAGATGTTTATTTTATTTATTTTTTTTTTTCTGGCCCGGTGCGAAACAATTATCACTTTTACCGAGTTTTTACAGGTAATTTTAATTAGTAAAATTGAGATTCTCAGTTGATAGTCACACATTATTGTTCTAGTAGTTGTCGCCGTGCTGTAATCGTAGCAGCAGCTATCTAGTCGCTGTTTTACCGTCCATACAAATGTTCTAAGTGACATGTCGTATATCTAAACGGTTTTGTTTTTTTTTTAAATGTTTTTTGTGAAAATCGTTGTTTCTTTGTTGTAGCCTAGTTCCTGTCGGCTATACACGTTCGATTTGCCGATTATTAGATGTTTTTATGTAGTTTTTTTTCTGAAATATACACGTTTTCCTAGTCAAAAGTTTTATTGGAAACGTGATTCAGAGATTTTTTCCGAAAGCCTAATGCTCCGAAAGGAGCTTATCTGACCGTGACACTGCAGGTGTCGCTAGCGCCCATTCTTTCTTTTAAGCGAAAACGTTTTTTTTTTTTTTTTATTTCACAGGAAAATCCGGTTTATCGCAATATGTAATCAGATATGATATATATTAGGTAACACCTTGAACCGAAAAATAACGTATATATATTTTTTCAAAAATTCCTTAACCATTACGGTTACATTTAAATTACATTAGAATTATTTACAATGTTTATATTGTACATATATTATATACGGTTAAAACAATATTTTTAGATATAGCAAAAATTTGAAGTGCTTGTCTTATATTATAGTACGAAACACAACACGCGGAAAAGCCAAAGAAGTGTTTAAGTTCTTTTAATAGTTTGTCGATTTACTCTGTTTTGTCCTAATGATATCTCAAACTAAAGATTGTCAGTAATTTGGCCGACAGTTATGCGATTTCCGGCGTTTCAAGCTGGTCTCCAGCAAAATATGGATTAGCTTTGAATTTTCGATTGGTAACCGGTTTGAATGCCGCTGAACGCTTGCGACAAGACCATCACGTTGCCGATCTTTGCAGATCTGACGCTTAAAATTAGACACATCCACGTCTCCGACTTCTTTTTCTTCTTCCGAGAAGTTGAAAAAACGATAGAAAAAAAACACGCATTTCTAAGGATATCGCTGGATTACCACGGGCTGCAGTTTTTTATTCAGAAGCGGGAAAATCAAGGAAATCGGTAAAATCACATCGCTGTTTTGGCGCGTAACGTTTAATGACCAGTGGTACTGTGTTGTTTTGCGGTGGTAGCGCAAACGGGTAAGTTAAAAAAGCGAGTTGTATTAACACTCTGACTGTCTGCGAATTCGATGACCTTGCACGGCACGTAGAAGAACGGAAATTTTCGTTTTTTTTCTTTCTTTTTTTCGGTGTTTTCATCTTTCATTTGAGCAGGAAACGCGAAAAAATGCCAGCCTAATCGGTTTCTTCCGAATTTTCACCGGTGATCTGTCGCTGCTCCCACTTCGAAAACGTACATTTCGATTTGCGTATGTGGAACGGCAGGTTCAAATATTTGTCGGTTGCGGCTGTCAACAAACTCCGAATACGGAAGTTTGTAGACATTTTTGAAACCTAAGCTAGCCGCTGTCTTAGCCGAGAAGTGACTAGTGCAAATCACTTTAATCAGATGAAAATCCCGTTTTTCTGCAATTTTCCTGAAACAGCATTTGAAAAACAAAAACATCATCGATGAAAATCAAAAATAGTAATACTACGAGTTAATGCCTAGTCAACGCGCATTATACGTTATTGTTTAAAAACTTCCATACGAAAAATCCGATTTTCCTCTAAAATCTGCAGAATGTAAATTATATATAATCGAACATGGCGCAAAAACGGAAGAAATTTAAAGACGATTTTAAAAAATAAAATCAAAAAAGAGGTAATAATTTACATTTTTAAATAAAAAAGAATGAACGACACAATTCGTGTCTGAAAAATTGAAAAATTTTGGGAGAAACTTAAGAAGAAAAACGAAATTAGGACTCCCACGAAAAATAGGTGTAAACGAAGTATTACCGTGTCGGTCGATGACCGCCGGTACTGCATTATTAAAATTTTCCACGCATACATCTTCTAATCGTAGGTCAAAGTGGCTTCTTGCGCACTATGCTGCTAGTTGAAATCTCTGCTGTTGACCTCCTACTCTCACCTTCACGTGGTGACCCACGTTAAGCCCTAAGGTGTAATGTTTTTATAGGCAACTGACGCGGGTAGAGGGAAGCAGGGTACGGCTGTTTCACCACCCCTACTTCTGCAATATTCGTAAGCACCAGTAATCAATATGTAATATTCCAATAGTCTAATCAAATTTTGCACCAAAATTTACAACAAGCTCTATATACTTGTTTTTGAACTGAATCTTAACGGAGCACACCCTAATATTTTAGTAGACAACGGAAACAATTATAAAGTATCTTCCCAAAAAAATCAGCATATCGAATAATGTTCAAGATGAAAAATTTGTCTTCCATGCGATCTGGATGGCGACCAGGGTTCCATTGTCCGCCGGAACAGAATGTAAAATGAGCGACGGCCTTGTAGTCGAAAATCCCAGCTGCTACATGGCAAATATGCGGCTGGAAGATTCAAAAATTTTAGACATTCTGTCGGTACTCTTGGAATTTGAAAGCGTACTTCTGAAAACAGGGGAGCATCGTAGAAATGGAATTACATCGAGATAGCATTCAGATTGACGACGTATGCGAAACGCATTACACGAAGTCGGAGCATTTTGGAACGAAAGATAGTTACGTATACCGTTCCAGTAACGGTACTAATGTAAATCCAGTAGCAATCATCATAAATAAATGTATTAATAATTTAGTTTACTTTTTTTTTTTTTTTGTTTTTGGACGCGTCACCTGCAGACATCAACTCAACGCATGTGAAGTATCAGTGTACGGCGGTGGGAATTGAACCCTGTTCTACCTGAACGAAACGCCACTGCCTAACCAACTACGCTATGATAGCAGGCTAAGGTTAGGAACTAAACCAACACTTGTAATACGGGTATGTACGCACCTACTGGTGGATCATCGGATGAAGAAATATAATAAATCTTATATAACAAACTACCGAAAAAAGTGAGCAAAGTACCTAATCGGGAATTGCTCCTGATAATGGATTATATGAATGAAAATATTGGACACAATAATGATAATGATATACGTTTAAACCTCATCAAAGCGCCTTGGTACACGTAAATTGTTTGGCAAACAAAAGTCAAATAAATTATTTTTTAATGCAAGATCGACGGAAGACTTCCCTAGTGAGAGTTTATTGTTTGTCCTTGTATCAGAAATCGCTCTGGTGATGAACTCTTAGATTTAGTGGGTCGCCAAAACCGCATGTAAATATCAGAAAATGGCTGTTGGAAATGACAGAACATTTGCTAAATTCATTGAAGAGCCTAAAATAAAGGATGCGGAATCGGGTAACGTAGAAATTCAATTAGAAATAGTTAACGATATAGTAAAAGTGACACGTCGAAACACGGAAACATCGGGCAAATATAAAGCATAAACCAAAAGAAACAGTCCGAAAATAGCACGGATCTAATCGAGAAAGGAGAAAAAGCCGGAAACACGGCTCCTCTCATTCACAAATTACAGTTGAAAGGATTAATTAGAGAAATCCGTAGAAGCTGTCGGAAAGATAAAAACAAACTTTTTGAGTCAGAATCGTGTGAAAAAGTACAGAGTTATGCAGATAAAAATGAGCCGCGTGATTTACGTAAGAGAATAAAAATGCTCTCCAAGGAATTTAGAACTAGAAACTAGACAATGAAGGACAAATGAGGTCCTATAAGAACTGATTTAGCAAAAATAACCAAAACACAGAGTGAATACTACAGCGATCTGCACAAATTCAATGATGAAACGACAGTCAACATAAGAAGAAAAAAATCCTACTGAAATCCTGCTGAGCCAAGTGGAAGAAGAAACTATTAGTTATTTGAAAAATATAAAGCAGTTGGAAAACTACCAGTGGTAGTGCTCAAGAAGATAGAGCGTGTGGAAATTACGAGATTTCAACATCATATGGAGATAGCTGGTGTTGGGCCAAAATGTTGGTGTCATTATCCATCTCGCTGTTCAAAAAAATAAAAGCATCAAAATGCGAAAACTGCCATACGATATCACGTATTCCGCATGCGAGCAAAACAGTAAGTATACTGTGAACATTTGAACGCGAGCGTGTTCAAAGAAATTTCAGACGAACAGTCTGGTTTTGGAAATGAAAGAGTTACTAGAGAACAAATCCGCAATTATAAAAGTCACCATAATATATCAAGTACTCATGATGGCAATAGGTTTCATTGATTATCAAACACCATTTGATAACGTCAATGGCATACATTGCGGACAATGTTGATCGAAATGGGCGTTTCAAAACATATTGTACACCTTATGAAAAAGCTTTACGAGGATAACCGAAATACTGTTCGAATAAACGATACAAAGTCCAAAAGGAGCTTGAGATCAGGAAAAAAGTCTAACCGAACTTTAAGTCTTGCTGGCCTTGCTTTTGTCGGTTTATACGATGAATATGTTTTGATATTAGATCCGGATTAGTGAAATGGTGGAGTAAAGTTCGGGAGACGTAAAATTTTCAACTTGAAATATGCGATGACGCCACTCTGTTGACTACGAAAATCAATAAGACGAGAGATCGCTTGAATTACATTGAAGAAATAAGCGAGCAATTTATCAATATTTAAAATTATGATCATATAGGAAATACAATGTCCCCAAAAGAAAGAGTAATTTCTGGTTACGAAATTGTCGATAGTTTTATAAATTTGGTATCGTAACCAGAAGTAAGAGGAACATCCGAAATAAGACAAAGATTTCAGACAGGCGGACGGGCCGTGGCAAAATTAAGTAACATCTGGAAGGACAACGATCTAAAAAAATGTGTGCGAATTAAACCGGTGGGGTCGCAATTTTATTCTCTATCGTACTATATGCAACGGAAACGGAGACCGTCAATAAAGTAGACTGGGACCGAATACGCTGATGGATGGAATGAAAATAGTCACGGAGGCGCCCACTGCCGCGACGAATTGATCTTATTCGAAAGAAGTCGGTGCAACTTTTGTAGGGAATACGTTCATCGAGCAATGAATCAAGAGAGATAGCAAGAAACGATCCAGTTCACGCATGAGCTTGCCGATCACGATACCCTTCCCAGTGCGATGAACGAATAAAAGAGAAGAATATCCTTTAATAAGAAACCTCATACTTTTCCTACGGCTCAAGGTTTATTATTCGGGTTCTTATTAAATCTCTTATCGTTGTTGTCAAATTTGTTTTTCTCCGCGATCGGTAACCAGCTTGTATACTCATCGAGTTCGAAGAATTAGTTTGTTCGGAGGTCGTGCAGATGTTTCCTTATTACCTTTTCTAGCATTCCTTTAAATCTCCTAATAATACGCGCGGCATTTGTCTAAGCGGCTTCAGCGCTGAAATTAATAGAATCAGAAAACAAAGGAGTACTGTGCAAATGAATAAAAAGCTATGAAACAACCCGATCCTTTCGAACTGGATGAATATACATAAGGCTGCTACTTGAAATAAATTCAATAACGACGATACGATTTAATAAAAGACCAGAGTCGTCATGAATTCGAGACTCAGTCCCAGGACATAAGAACCGTATGCCCAAATCGGTTGCGATATTACTTTAAACGAATTAAGAGTTTGGTTTACAAAGATTCTCAGATTCAGTGACAGCGCAATATACGGTAGAGATTGCAATTTTACCGCTCGGTGAAAATGCCGCTGGAATTTCTTTGCAGAATAATTCATTTAATTTATGTTTTGATGTTACTTTTTACAATTACCGCACTATCGCCATCATATTTATCATCTCGAAACCTGTAGTTACACAGACATTATATTATTTGAAGTGACAAAATGAGAGTTTCATCTGTAAAATTGGTTTCCGAAGGTAAGAGAATACTTTAAATTTTTACTTTACTTTACAAAGCTCTATTATAAATTACCACGTAATTATTTAATTAATTAATTTCGAAGTGTGCAGAACTGTGTTTTTTTTTTTTTTTTTAACCTGACCTGGTTGTAAATACCATTTGGCCACTAACTATTCATTAAATTAAATCGGTCTATTTCTTTTTGGCCGCCGCTGAGAATCGAACTCTTGACCACTATCTCAACGATCAAGAGTTCAAGCCACTAGGCTATCGCGACGGACAACTGTGAGTTATGCCGAATGAGTTGATTGATTCATGAATGTTAAAGTAATATTTTCCAAGTTAGATTTATTAAATTCCTACTATATCTTTGACCTCTAATATAATAATAATCGTATCCTTTAAGACTTATCCTGAATAGCGTAAATCTAATTTTTATGTACGTAGTCGATTTCCCTAAAATTTACATTGGTTTTTAAATTTTCTAGCGATCTATTATTTTCCTCTTTAAAGGAATTCCCATTTACAGAGCTTTTTTATATTTTTTCGTATATATAACTTTTCTATATGCAACGCAGTCTTTTGTGTTTCTGCAAGCAACATCTACATTCTGTTAATGAGTTCGGTTTCTTTTTGTAATCGGTGAAATTATAACTTTCTCCACATTTAACATATCTGAAAACGAATAGTAGCCGAACAAACGAGTATGTGCTCAACCCTGACAATGAAAGCATCGTGAAATTGATTTTTTAAAATACTTTATTCCGACTCTCTTTTCTTACAAAACACTTTTTTTTTTACATTCCGTGGCAAATCTTTGCCCTCTCTACCTCCATAACTCAATCTTGTATAATTCAAATTTTTTTTTTATTCAGAACTGTTTTCATGTGATATTTCGACTCCGTACTGATTTTGCGTGTTTACTTTAGCATTTTGAATTGTCGATCAAATTTTCCCAATTAAATTTTTTCGATATTATTCTTATAATTCTTATTTAATTCTCCTATCAGAAATTTATAACTTTTTACCAATTAGCATAGTAGGTGGCTGGACGCAGCAACTCAGATCAATAATGGCAAAGTAGATTAAATCACTATATATTATGCACGTAGGTAATGTTATATTTCCGTTACATTAATTATAAATAAATAAAAGTTCGCAACATATAACATTAATTAAATTGACTGTGAAAAACATAAAATCACAAAATAATAATATACAAAAGTAAAACGTAAAATAATACTGCAATTGGACAGGTTTCGTATGTGATCTTGTGTTTTTTATAGCTTCATTTAATTAATATTATACGTTGTGAACTTTTATTTATTTATAATTAATGTAACGGAAATATAAGAGCACGCGAGTGCATATACAGTAATTTAATTTACTTTGCCGTTATTAATATTAAACGCAGTTTACGGAAGAAAATTATTTATAATGATAAATTCTTTCTCTCTCTCTTGTCGACTTTGTAAATTTCACTACTACAATAACGGCTGTAGTGTCGTATGATCTATCATTTTAAGTGGTGTATTATATCACTTCTTCAATTGTAGTATTGCAATTCTGCTTCACGATAATTATCATAAAGTTATGAAAGATCGGGTAATTTTTAACAATATTTTTTTTTTTGATATTCATTAAAACTCATTTTCTCTCTTCTTTGTAACCTCTTGTCTTTCTTATAAGCGGTATTTTCCTAACGGTGTCAGAAATGTGAAAAAAAAATTCTGTCAAAAAATTTATTTGATATAAATAAGTTAGTTTTAGTAATTGGGTAATTGTTCAGTACACTTTGAAGACACCTTGGCTTGTCGTTGATTGGTTACGACACTGACATTCTTACTTAGGGTCCCTATCGGCGGTTATTAAAAACGTGGATATTGCAGATGATAATATATTTGCTGTGGTTGTGAGCACTTTTTAGTTATTTACATTAAAAGATTAAATCAGAAAATCTGCGTTAACAACAAACTTAGTGCGTTCCACTCATAGCACTCGACGGTCGGCTATGTTTTTCTGCGAAAAGCCCAGTTTACTTGTAAATTTTTTATTAGACATATGCGCTAATGCTTTGCTTCAGATATGGTCGTTATTATTAGAAATGCTCTCGTATCCGAGATAGCCATATGCATTTCAAGTATGTTAACTATATACTGATTAGATGTTAGAAGTGCAAAGTTTGTGCGACAATTTGACAATGTGGAAATGGGTGCATAACCGCACAACCATATTTCAGCGTGGAGCACGTAAACTAGAGCGCGATCTAGCTTCCGTGCTGCTGACTAATGTGATAAAGGTTATCAGTGGCGAGGCGAACCAAGACGACCGGCTTACTCACGTTGATGCGATTGCTCGCCAGGTAAATATTTATGCAACGCTAGCGCACTCGCACGATTACATTTGGAACTGACTATGGTCGCTTGATTTATCGATACACAAATGCAGTTCCCTGAGTGTGTTTATACTGCTGCATACTAAACTGGCGCGTATATTCTGTCATCGAACCCGAGACTTCCGAAACGGAAGTCAAGCGCTCTAGCCACTAGTACTATCAGTTGATGTAAGGGAAGTGCTAGGAGTACGCGATGTGCAAGATCAGATCATATCGTCGATTAATGCACTTGTTTAATCAAGATATTCAAAGAATCGCATCAATCGAATGACTCTTCGTACCCAAAAAGGAAACGACGAATTTCCATCAACGAATTAATGGCTACTCATCATTAAATTTTCGGAAGGTCTCATACCCAAAACTTACAAACGATTAAATTTGTATTTAAGAATAGATTTTTATTATTTACTATTTATGACGAATTTCCAAAAACCACATTTAAGAAGACTGGTGAAGATACCGTGTAAACATATCGGTATAGAAGCCTAAAACCATTTTTAAAAAAACCGGTCTTTATGAACCAAATTAATTATTGTTTCTCATTTTAAAAAGAGCAAGTATCCTTTTTGTTCTTTGATGAAGAAAAAAGTCAACAAAAGAAGATGCGCCCTGAAGAACCCAACATTATCAAATCGAAATGGTACTAAACAGCTGATTCCCGGTACTAGTGTTAACCTTACTATCGGTGGGCATACTTAGAATAATGCTAATATCAACGCCAGTAATAATAATTATAAGAATGGTGTAATTAGCAAGAAGGGAGCTGAACAAAGAGGTAGCAAAAATCAAGCATAAAAGAATTTAAGCCCAATAAAATTAATAAGAAGTAAATGTTTACCAGCAAAGGCGCCAAAAACGAATATTAACTCTTTCGTATAATTAATAGTTCACTTAATTTTCACTGTTTCCTTTTTTACAAATACGTTTTACCTTTTCATATTTCTTTCGATTGGTGTTTATTTTTAGTTGCAATTCTCCTAGACTCGATCGTTCATTAAATTACTTCAATTTTTAAATTCATCTCGTTATGATTCATGCATTATAATCGAATGCTAATAAATGTGGTTTGTAGGTTTTTCTCTTGAGTCATGAGATAGATGCTGTAACTGCAAGCCTAATGTGGTTTGTGTCTGAGTATATTTTTAAAAATTTTCCGGGTATTTTATTTCTTATTGTTCTCCTTCTGGTAATTTGAATAATCAAATTCTCATCTTAAACGAATTGGAAAATTTGAATAACTTTCCAGTTACCCTCGGTGGAGACTTTAATGCTCTTAATCGTCTGTAAGGATGCAGTAAAACCGATAACAAAGAAGATGCCGTGCTGCAAATACTTCACAAGGCTAACACGTATTTCTTAAATGACGATTTTTCTAACAGATGATCACGCAAGTTTCTAATCCAATTTCCTCAGCGCTAGTTTCAGCCAATACTGTATCTTGCTTCTTCGGGAGTAGTAACCCTTTTTGTCAATAATCTTGGAAATTAATGGAATAGCACCCACTCACTCCGCTACCCTGCACCTTTAAATCAAAAAAGTTGGGAGATTAGCGAAGATGACTGGAATAAATTCAAGAACCTTATGAAGCAGAAAATAAGTAAGGTCCAATCAGTTAATAAATCTTCGAAAAAATATGACTCTACTCCATAGCGTATTGATTTCAGCCTTCGATCAGTCAATGCCAATTGCTGCTCCGTATAAATGCAAAAAATATCCGAATCCACGATGGAATGACGCTTGTAACAAAAAAATTAAAAAAACAAATGTTACTTTAAGAAACTTTAGATTAACGGGGTCAATAGAGAAGCGTTCCCTTTTTGTAAAAAAATTACAGCTCGCAATTAGCTTAATGAATCCCCCCCCCCCCGCTTAATAGAACTATTCATCTGCATTATCCTGTTGGTTGCATTCAAATATCTCTGTATTATTAACAAAATTCTAATTTATTTTGTAAAAAAAATTTTTCCCAAAAAGTCGTTATTTTTCACCATGCTAATTTAAATTTACTCTTATTCTGGCATAATATTCAGATTCCTGAGGAAATTTTACAATAGAATTATATTTTTAGTTAATTTTAATGTTAATCTATAGAGACGATAGACACAGTCAAAAAAGTGAAAACCACATTTGCACCCGTGTGGTATTTAGAAAAAAAGATTAACGCGTTTGAAATGTACTGAAAATATCATGGGTGAAAAAAGTCAATAATATCGAGGTACTTGAAAGAATGGGAAAGACCCTTGAAGTAATGCAAACCATCAAGAAACGGAAGCTGCAGTACCTCGGACACATCGTACGAGGCCACAAATATGAAATTCTGAAAATCATATTGGAAGGAAAGATAAATGGGAAGAGATCGAGAGGAAGACGTCAAAATTCATGGATGAACAATCTTATCAACTGGTTCGACTACTCTTCTATACAACTCCTCCGATCGGCCATTGTAAAAGATCAATCATGGATCGCTAACCTTCAATTTGAAGACGGCGGATAAAGAAGAAGAAGGTATTCACGTCACTGGGGACAGAGGTGTGGAGTATCTGGGGGTTAAAATTCTATGATTGCCGCTTTCTCACATTAACCGTAAACCTAGCTAAAATTAACATGAATTGGAGATTTGTTCTTTCTAAAATAATACCTGTCTTAACCAAGACAGTATCTTTAATTTATAAATACAGCCCCAATTACGGTGGTTTGTTCTATCGTATTATTTTAATCTGCTCTATGATACTAATTACCTGAAATTGAGTACTGATCACACATTCTATAAACAATTAGAAGATATACAACTTTCCACAGATTTGATCGATACATGGTTTAGCAATTTTAGGGGCTAAAGTAATTTTATTCATATTTCCACAAATAGTTCTAAACTTGAAGAGCACAATGGATCAACTATCGTTATTTGACGGCAGCTTATTAAAGAAATTTAAGCTACCACCTATGTCGTCTGGCTTCATTGCTAAATTGAAAGAAATAGATAAGGGGGATTATGCTCAATGTAATACAAGCTAAAAATCTTTACTATGTAAAGACAATTTATCACTTAGGGCTTTGAATAGCTGTAATTTTAATTACAATACGAAATCAAATACAAATGCGTTAGTATTTTGAATAAATGTTTAGAGGTTTTAGCTAGTCATTGTGGTATTAGCAGCAATGAGGCTATGCTTATGCTGCGGCGAAGGAGCTTCTTTTTTAGATGGTGAATTGTCGCCGTTTATTTCTTTGTTAGGGCCTTAATCCGAAGGTTAGGGTTGATAGTAGTAGCGTAGAGTGGATCAACATTAAAAATAGTCAAAACCAAATGCATTCGGAATTTCTCTCTGTCTTTCGATATTATTCTATCCCAGAATCTATCCTTATCACCGAGCCATCAGTAAATATGCACTTATTATTTGCCAGTTACGAATGGATCATTTTCTTTGCGGGGTGCACTGCAACGGTCAGACCATTAGAATTCGTTAACTGTTTAACCGCAATAAATATGAACACTACCGAAGTGCATTTTTCGAACAATTAATGTGTCTCATGATCTTTCCTTCTTATACTATTTTTATTCAGTCTGATAATAACAAGGTTCTTGTTATTATTTTTAAATTCATTTTATCAAACGGCATCAAAATCTATTTGTATAAATTAATTTTCCTTCAATAATCTACTATCCTAAACAGCTCTTGGTGATATAATGATTCACATATTAACTTTTGCTGTTCGGTCATTTTCGGGCACTGAATACACTTCAGACAGACTCGGTCTGACCAGTTAAGGATTCTCTTCAGATTTTTTTTTTTTTTTTTTTTTTATTAAAATAAGTTGTGGGTCTCACAGGGCAAATATGCCCGTTGTGTGAGTGCCCGACACTCTTATTAACGTTTATTCAAAAAATATATACAATACAAAAAATTATAATTTATCTTAACTTATTTTATACTTATAATATTAGAACTCTAGCGTTAAGATTAAGTATAAATGTATAAACGCATGCAACTACGTAACACGCCCCGTAATACGTATCTGTACATTATCACATGCCGACAGTTCAATATTTAAAATGGGAAACCTTATCTTCTTTACCACTTAATGACTGGTAAAGACACCAGGAAATCAAAAACAAAAACGTATAAAGAAAGGAGCATTAGAAGGTAGGGAGATTCAGAACGTAGCTTGTTATTCAATCTTTGCACCATTCCTTTAACCAAATTTCCACCTCCTTTTTCCACACACCAATTCTTTTTTCCTCTAATATATGATTCGGGATTGTACTTATTAATTTAATTAGAACCGAATCATCCGTATTATCAATTCGCAGATTTACCCCACGAGGATAGATGTAGTATGTATTACTTTGGTTTCTTGTCAATCGAGTTTTTTGCCTAGATGGTAATTTAATATTATTGACGTTAAATTCTAGTAGTCTGTAATAATAATAGTACATCTTGGGGGACATTTCATTGTTTTCCTTCCACCATGTTGATCCAGGGACGTTTTGCTTCCAATGGGGGAGTATGAGTTTCAAACACCTCTTCTGTATTTTACTTATTTTATTTAATTCAGTTTTCTTAGCCTCGCCCCATATTTGAATTCCATATAAAATTCTAGACATTATAATTGAGTTATAGTATATACGTAATGTTCGATATGATAGTACCTGCTTTATTTTATATAATGCTGGAATTGTCTGTCTTATTTTTGAGTTTAAACTTAGAATGTGTTTTTTCCAATTCGGGGATTTATCTATATATACACCTAAATATTTAAAGTCATTTACGTTTTCTAACGGTGGACAAGGACATAAATGGGTGTTGATATTTACATGAAGCTCATGAATGCAATTGTTACTGTGGAGGATAATTCGCGGATCGCGTATTTTATATTTAGAACTATTCCGAATGTGTAATACTTTTGATTTATTTATGTTTACACATAACTTCCTATCATGTGCCCATTTACTAAAATTATCTACATCATCTTGTAGTAATTTTTCCGCCATCTCAAAATTGTTGTGCTCGATTAACAAAGCAATATCATCAGCAAAAACATATACCTTTGCATTTTTAATATGTTTGTGTAACGAGTTGGTATAAATAAGAAAAAGAATCGGGGCCAATATGGTACCCTGACCTACTCCATAATGAATATTTTTTTCATTACTTATATTCCCTGCAATTTTGACCATGCTTTTCCTATTTGTTATATAATTCTTAAACCACTCAAGTTGATTGTTTTTAATGCCTAGATTTTCTAAGTCCTTGATCAGTAATTCATGATCAACTAAATCAAACGCTTTGGATAGGTCAATAAATGAAATTAAAAATTGGTTCCCCATCGACAGTCCCGTATTTATCCTATTTACAATTGTTCTCAATAACGTTATCGTGGATCTTTTTTCTCTAAAACCGTGTTGGTTTTCATAGAGTAGATTGTTTTTCTCCAAATAATTTCTTAAGTGTTTATCAATGTAGTGTTCTAAAATTTTAGTTATCACAGATGTTATTGTTATTGGACGGTAGTTTTCATACTGATTTTTCATTTCTTTTTTATATATTGGTCTAACAATACCTCTTTTAAGCCCATCAGGAGTAATAGCTTCCTTTATAGAATAGTTAACCATGTTAGTCAAAATAGGAACAAATATATTTAAGTTTTGTTTTATATCTTTAACCCTAATTTCATCCCATCCAGGTGCCTTATAAACTTTTAGATCATTAATTATTGCTTCTATTTGGTATTTATTTGCTAGTGGAATAAAAAAGGAAGAATAAATACGATTATCAAAATTCGAATTCAGTAACTGAATGTGACATTCGTGTCTATGATGTTCCACTGAACATATAAAATAATCACTAAATTGTTCAGCAACTGATGCAGTATTTCCAAAATGTTTTATGATGAAATCATCGATTGATGTTTTATTGTTTTTATTAACAATATTATTAATTACATTCCATACTTTTTTACAATCATTGTTTGCTTTAACTATTTGACTCCGATAATAATTCTGTTTGGCATTCCTTATTTCAGTTGTAACCATATTTCGATATTTTCTAAATAAGATTTTATGTCGAATATTGGTTCTATTCCCTTTACTAAGTTTAAAGTACTGATCTCTGATTTTCATAAAATTGATTATTTTTTGACTCATCCATTCATTTTTAGGACAGTATTTAGTCACCTTTTTACTCTGCCGTACTTCTATTTTGCATTCTTTGTAAAGGCCTTTAAAAACTGACTGTATATTATCATATATATTTCCTGACGTTGTAGCGCACCTTACCTCATTCCAGTTATGATTAATTATCTTATTATGCAATCTCTTTTCATCGAAAACATATTTCAAAGGGTTACTAATAGATTGAAAACTCCGATTTGAGATCCTAAATGCACAACAAATGATATAATGATCCGATATTTTCGAGTTCATAATTCCCGAAGTAATATCATTTGTATTATACTTAATAAATACGTTGTCTATACATGACTGAGTACTTCTATCAATCCGTTCTTCTTCTCTCGTTATTCCATTTATTAACTGTATTCCTCCTGACCCATAAATTACGTTTAAAAAATTTTCAGCCTGTACATTACGAAGAGATAAATCAATATTAAAATCACCACAAATCAGGAAATTATCTTTATTGCTTAATTTTTTTAGGAGTGAAGCGGTTTCGTTTATAAATTCGCCTACGTTTTTACTCGGTGATCTGTACATAGCAATTAAGCGTAAAGGGTTGTTTTTGCAAATCTCTATATCTATCATCACCAGGTACATACTTGGTCTATTATTAACCTCCCGAATGTGGTATTTAAACTTATTATTTATGAACACAAGTATTCCTCCATTAAACCCTATAGGTCTTTGTAGTCCAATATTCGTGAATCCAGTTATATTATATAAGTAGATAGAAAACCTGCGTTCTAGGAGAAGAACCAATCAGGAGCGAGTATTTTGTTACGTGACCATGCCCCCTTTTATTCAACTAATCAAGAGTCAATACTCAATCAAATGACACAACGTTTTTACATCAAACCATCCAGTAAGAGTTTAACGAAAATGCTTCTCTCATAGCGCTACATACAAATGCTAACGCTGTCAATCAATTGACCGATGCATGTCTTTACTTGTACATAAATTACTGTTATTCGGTAGCGACTGGTTTTGGAGGATTACGCACACAATGATGTATATATGGTTACGAGCGTCCGTATACATATGTAAAATTAGTTATTACCATTATTGATTTTTGTTGTTATCAATGTTATCAGTGGTCAGTCTGCAGGAATCGTGGTAAAATACAGGTTTTCGCCGCTCCGGTATTTCTAGGAATCGCGAAGATTTTCGTTCGGTCAGTTGGCTAAAACTTTTCTTTGTCCGATACATTATGTAGGGGGGGTAAGTCTATCTCACACATCGCAAAAGCGAAAATGCTTCTCTCATAGCGCTATACGTAAATGCTAACGCAACCGTTGAAACCGGATTTTAACGTTCTTATAATTTCTATTCCAGTCTATGCCTTATTACGGAACCATACCCTACATGTACACACTAACACAAACATACACTCATACTCAAAGTCCATGACTACTGTAATAATGGAATAAATACTGAAGCATATCTTAAAAGCGAAAGGGAAAGAATGTATAGTGATATAATGAAAAAATATAATGCAAATACAGTTCTGGAAATCTATTATAAATAATTCATCTGATGTGTTTGAACCTGATACAAAACATATATTGGATATTCTGGAAACAATACAAATATCTAAAACGATGAAAAAGGATTCTGATGGAATAAGTGATATGGCAATGGTAAAACGTCACAAACTTTCTTGTGTCAGTAAGAAAGATGATTATGAAAATAATGATGAAAATTAAGAAGATTATGAACAATAGTGATAATACATCTGGATATAAGTCTATTAATATATGTGAAATGGATCTATTTTAAATATCTGGTGATGAATCTGTATAAATGATCAAGTATATTGAATACTATATAATGCTAATACTCACGAGTATATGATGAGCTCAAGACCAGTTTCTATGGAACTGTGAATGTGATGAAATTTATTTAGGAAAAGGAAGAACTAACCAAATTTCCTTACACAGAAGGTTTGATTCATTTACTGATGGAAATGAATGTTGATAAGAATAAATATACAAATAATGGTTTAGCACTATATGAACAAATACTGGAATTTACTGGATCTCATGTATGTGTTACTGGTGTATTAAAGGGAACTCCACTTCCTAAATATAGAAAAAAAAAATATGTTCTCCGTTTCAATCTAACATACATAGTATAAAAGTTTATCCTGGCGAAACAAAAAAAAAAAAAGAAACATACATATAGCATTTGTCGCAAAGTATATCTTGAAGATCCTCTTATAAATTTATTCTGACGAACCTAATGAAGCGGTTGAATGATTATTGATACTACACACATCTAAACAACTGGAAAATACTGATGTAGATGCTAGAATTTGAATGATACAAGAAAAGTTGGTAGAAGAAGGATATAATCAGTTAAATTAATCTTTTTATGCCGTATATTATGAATATTTAATAATTAACTGATATAATTTAACATTGAAGCAATGATCATTTTTATTGATTATGATGAATGTCATAAAAATTATTGAATAAATTTTAAACAAAATTGAATTAGATCTTTCATTATTATCTATCATTATATCGAATTATAAAATGTACTTCAAAGGATAGTTAATCGTCACATTCAGACATATAATGTATGAGATAAATGAAAAAATCTTCAAAGATGGTGAAAAATTGAGTAAAATTGTGTGAAAGGTATTAAAACACTAGAAAAAATGATGGAAAATATTATAAATTGATGAAAAAACAGCGCAAAAAGGTTCTAAAACAGAAGAACATGTTAAGAAATAATCTAAAATAATTAGCAAAACTGTGTGAAAAGCACTAAAAACATCAGAAAAACGATGTGAAATAATATAAATTGATGAAAAAATAGCGCAAAAAAAAAGTCCTAAAATAGAAGAACGTGCTAAGAATTAGTGGAAAATTGGTTAAAATTAGTTAAAAATGAGGAAAAATGTTGTAATAGTGTTAAAGCATAAGAAAATTGTACAAGAAGAAAATGTTTATTACATGACTGTGTAACGGCGAGTGAAACCAGGGCGATGAACAATGAAGTGTTGATTGACAAACGTTTATAGGAGTCCCTTGCTCCCACCAGCTTAAAAGGAATGGTTACAGAGATGTTTAAAGATTTCCTTAGTGTGCAGGGTAGGTCTGTGAATGTGTTGGGAAAACGTTAAGTAAATGTCTCGGGTATTACGGATTCTCTTATTAAACGATTGTATGATAGTCTGTTGAAGATATCAAGCGGAACCTCCAGCAGTGGGTGGGCGAATACAAAGATCATGTTGATGCATTAGATCAAGCACTCAAAGATGTGACTTTTAAATCCCAATAATCAAATGGAGATCGCGATTGCGGTTCTACAGTGTTCAATGGCTGTGGCGATTGCTAAGCTGTATGTGTTCATAGATGAAGCGGAAGGATTGAAAGCATAAATAATGATGGATATCACTAATGACGATCGAAATGGTAAAGAGTTGTAAGAAGAAACCTAACAAAGATATTAAAAGAATGAAGAAAATTGTGTGAAAGGTGGTAAAAACACTGGAAAAATGATATTAAATAGCAAAAATTAACTAAAACGGTGTAAAAATATTAAAATGTAAGAAAATGATGAGAAATGTTGGAAAATTGGTTATAATTAGTCAAAAGTGATAAAAACGTTTACTACATGTTAATGTCACTGCTTTTACATTTAAAATGCTGTAAAGGTATAACTCAATGTCTAAGTTGTGAGGGTAATGGGATTATTCATTGTTCACCTCTTTATCATACACATATCAAACATAACAAAATATATATTTTTATCTCTCTCATTCTATAACTGTATCTATGTTTTCTACTAACACACTCATATATTTTACATGCATGTATACTCACCCACAATCACATATCATCTCGCATATACAATGACAATTTCAGCATGCGTCTCTCTTCATAATCATGAATTCTAATCATAGTCATCATCCTACATTTCAAAAATAATAGTATGAGGGAAATTTAAAGAAAAAATGTAAAATAAATCATCTTGAAACAATGCAAAGGGTGAGATAATAACTTTGCTAGCATGAATGTATATTTAGACTAATTTCATAATGTTGAATTAAATGATAATGGTGTATAGCATGAAAGGAATGGAATGAAGGATTAATTATGATTAAAATTATGTTGTTGTTTTGTATGACTTTGCAAATAATGATAATATGGAAAAAAATTATGTATGATCGGAAAAACTGTATGAGAGAATAATTGATTTTAGGTAATAAGATAGTATACTTCGACTAATTTTAAAACATGTTGTAGGATTTTTTCAGAAATGTACAAAAGGAATATAAAGATTAATTGATATATTAATTTTAATAGCATGAACATATATTTAGAATAATTTCGTGTTATATTATACAATTTTGAAGTTTGTTAGCATGAGGGAAAAAGAGTGATTGCTTCGGTATGAGTAAAACGAGCAAAGTGTTTCCATAGGTTAGTGATTATATAGAAGAAAAAATTATGTATGATCGGTTTTGATATTGAAAAAATACTATGCTTGGACTAATTAAAAAAAAATGCCTGATAGGTTATTGGAGGCGTACAGTGTACACATTAATAAATTCCGTGATTCTATTGCTTTTGTCATGTATGGGAAATAAAAAATTAAAAACACTACTACAATTTCATGATAGTAAAAAAAAAAATGAAGAAAAAATTAATTCATGATGTAATTATAAGGAGTAACTTCGTCATGCATGTTTACAATAATATGTTTTCTATAGGTTAGCTACTTGTGAATTAAGGAAAAATTTAAATGATAAAAATTAATATGTATGATAGATTAAAAAAAATAATACATATGTTTGATGTGAAAATGAGTTAATACCCTGTACAGAGATGTTTGATTTTTTGGAAATGACAAAATATACTTAATTTAATTCTAAAATAATTATGCATGATTTGAAATTTGGAAATAAATCACCTTGGATGAATGGAGTGAAGAGAATTTTTCTACAATTTTAGGAAAAACTATGTTATGATAAGTACCAATGAAAGAGATGTTTTCATGGTAATGAAGCGAGTAGTGTCTGCAGGCTATAAATGTGTGTACGACATATTACAAAAGATTTGAAAAAAAATGTTTGTGTAATGAACGAATAAAAATATACTTGGGTTAATTTAATAACACAGAGCGAAAATATTATAGTGTTGGCGACGTTAGTAATGTATGTTCAGAGGTCTTGACAGTGGGGCGCGAGTGGTAATAGTAGCGAGAATGAATGAAAAAGAAAATAATATTCTTTTAGTCAAACCTTTTTTATGTTTGATGCGATAATTGGTCACGGATAGAAGCATGCATCTTCGACGTTTTTTGTAATCAAGCTGTTGCTCTCGAGAATATATCTCTCACTCGCATGTTGTAACTCTGATCAGCTTGTGCTAGCTCGTTTTTTCTTTGAACAGGCTGTGTCTCGTAAACTACTAGGTTTTCTACCTGTTGTTCTATTGATCAACACAGCTCATAGACGATCTCGTATATACCTCGAAAAATACTTGTGAAATAAAAAAAATATTAAATAACATGTGAACTTAATACATATTTTTTATAAAAATGTGATTATAAAAGATTTTAAAAAATTTTAGAGAACTCTCCAGGTCTTAGGTTGAGTCTTACAAATTAATGAAAACTCACACAGTTCCGGAAATACTTGATGTACGTGATGTACATGAAAAAGTTGAACAGTTAGATTCGTTTGTTATAGAAAGAATCAAAAATATAATTTTTTAACCTAAAAAGATGTGAACAAATTATGTGGGATTATATTCGAAAATTAGACAATAATTATATGTACACTTTACACAACTGGTTTAGATTTTTGTAATATTCATCATTACCAGTACTTTAAGTTAAGAGGGGGAAAGAGAGATAGAGAAATAATTAAATAAACGGAATTGAAAAGGAGTGTAAAAAGATGAAAAATAATTAGGAAAAATATATATAATAGAACGAAACATATTGAGGGGGAAAAATATACACAAATATATACAAACAAAATTTTCATATGTATAAAAATATATTTACGAAATGATTAACAAAACATAAAAAACGAACGAGCGGATGATTGGGGAAAAAATATATACATTAATATACAAAATATATACAAATATACACAAAATTGTTAAACGATTGAAATAATGAATTTTTAATCCACGTGAATTGTATATTGACAATCGATACAATCTTTTACTTTCATACAATTTCGAGTACTCTGTCGCAATGTATCATTATCGATATAATATTCTTCACCATGCTCATGCTCGTAACATGGTAGAAGTGATTTTATCGTAACATCCTGTTTTAATCTATCTGGTAGAAATGCATAAATGTCTCCAACACAACTTGGAAATAATGTAATTATCATTTCTTTGGTGGCTGTAATGAACAACTGTCTTAAATCATTTATATTGAAATTAATCATAAGCTTCAGCGGATGGATAACATGATCGTACCAGGCCTTCATCACCATAACGTTTTTCACTGCACAATGAAAACTACCATTCTCATTAAGATGTTTACAGGTTATCAAATTGCTTATACAAAAATATTCTTCATGTAGATTCTCAATACTATATATTCGAAAGACTTGATCCATATTAACGATTTCATAGTTTAAGTCACACAACAATTCAAACTTTTCGTTAAGTTCCATTAGTGTAAGTTTAGCATATACCGTTAAAATATATATGCGAGCTCTCGGTTTTTTGGGACAATATTGTGAATATATTGCGTGCCATGAATATTTCTCCCCGACAGGGAAATAATGAAGGGTTTTTCAAGTAATGACTCATCAAAGAACATTGTAAATGCGGCATTGTTGATGCATACCATGCTCTGCTTGGCTTACACAGTGTATGCAAACACTTCCCGCCAGACATATCAATCATTGCTAGTTTGGTTACTTGAAAATCATAATCACAATCTATATGGATGCTGATATCTACAAAATATTTCGATATATCTGCTTGTTCTGATAATAATACAGGATCAGTGTTATTACATACAAAAGATTTTGATTCTTATACTGTATAACCATCATCTAATTGCGGTGTTGGAGGTGATGAAGTTGTATGTGAGACAATATCACTCGAAAATGAATTCTGAATAAATTCGGCGTCCTTAATTGATTTTGAGTTGCTGCTTACGTTAACTATATTAGTGTTCATGATTGAATAATATGTATTTCAAACTATTCACTCAAAAAAAAAAAAAGACAGAGAAAAAGAAAGAGAAAAAGAAAAGATAAAAGACAGAAAAAAAAAATGATAGAGAAAAAACGTAGGAAATTATTTTCTTTAACGTTGATGTAAATTTTTTAATAATGCGTGAACACAGATTCGAGAAAATACACATGTTTAACATAAAACTAATACTGACTGCTTGAATGATTCCCTTCGATAGTCTATCTCATTAGCTACCTTTGAATCGGTTGTGGTAGCGGAAATGTTACGTCGGAAAAATGTTGTTCCGTCAGAGAAAGCTGATATATTTGTATACGAACAAAGTAATCAAAGACTTTGAGTGTATGCGCATATGTGAGGGAGTGTGAAAAATATTCTGTGATCGAATAATGGTAAATAGCGTGCGAGCAATGTACAAGTGGTCTTGAAGGTATGCGAGTCATGCAGGTAAAGGTTGTTGCGACGGTGAGATATATACCTGCGGAGGTTATCAATTCTTGGAAAAGAGTGATTGATGTTTGAAACAATAATGTCTTGAAACGATTGATGATGTGGATGAGTTTATTAAATAAAGAAAATTATGTTTGTAGCGAAACGAATAATATTAAAAATAATTGTGATGTTAATAAATATTTTTTATTGATCGGAGATTTTTCTTTCTCGAAAGGTTAAAATTATTTTGACAATGTTAAGTGTATATGATGACATGACTGTGTAGGAAAAAGTAATACCGGTACAAAAAAAAAATAAAGATCGTTAATAAAAAATTAAACATATAGAACTGCATGTGGTGTGTATGCGAGACCAATGTGATATGCTATTGTGGCTAACGTTGAAAAATGTTCATGATCAATAGGGAAATTCGTGATAGAAGATATGTGTGTGGGAATGTACGGTACGCTTTCGAGTGAACCATTGATTAATTTTTAGAATCGATAAAATAAATGAAGATTACGAAAGATCGGTAATTTTAGCTGGGAGGGGGTGGAGGTAGAAAGAATGAATTTTTAGGATTGAAAAAAAAAAAAAATGAAAAACATATTCGAATCAATTTTTGAAGAACTCATAATAGAGTAACGTATAATGTAGAATCTGTGCGGGAATGGTTAGTGTGCTTTCACAACAGTCTGGATGTTTGTTCGGATTAATTTTTAAAACCTCGGAAAACATACAGAAATACTTGCGGACTGAAAATAATCGTAATGAGAAAAATAATAAAATATACTTGGACTAATTTTGAAAAAAAAAGTGGTAACGCGAACGAATGACACGTGCGTGAGAATGATGCGCGTGCTTTCGTTGAGGGGGCGAGACAGCGATAGATTTATTTTTAGAACCGGGGAAAACATACATAAATATTTACGGATGGAAAAGTAATCGTAAGTGAGAAGAAATAATAAATATACTTAGACTCATTCTATAATACTTAGGCTTGGAAAAATTATTATGAACGATAGGGAAACTATCGAGAGCAGAGTGTGCACGGGATCGAATGGTTCGCTTTCGCGGTGGCTAACGCTATGGTAGATATAAGTGTGTGATCTGTCAGTGCTAGTGTTGTGCGATTTCGAAATGTTTTTACAATCGAAACAGTCAAAAATCGCCAAAAAGAAACAATCGAATGATTTTGATTCGAATGATTTTAATTCGAATGATTTTAATTCGAATGATTTTGATTCGAATGATTTTAATTCAAATGATTGTTGTGAATACGAATGAATTATACGAATGAAATAACATTTTGAATGCAACTGTGGAACAATCGAATGCATTCGAAGTTATCGAACAATCGATTAATTCGAATGAAACATTTCGAAGTTGTCCATCACTAGTCAGTGCGCTTTTGTAACGATCGGAGAATAAGGAAAAATTTTTGGAGCCGTAGAAATTGAAAAAATATATTTTGACTAATTTTATAATACTTACGGACGGAAAAAATATTATGAACGATAGGGAAACTATCGAGAGGAGAGTGTGCGCGGGATCGGACGGTGTGCATTCGTTGAGGGGCGAGACATCGAAGGATTTATTTTTAGAACTGGGGGAAACATACATAAATACTTACAGACGGAAAAATAATCGTAAGTGAGAAAAAATAATATATGATAGATATAAGTGTGTGATCTGTCAGTGCGCTTTTCTAACGATCGGAGAATAAAGAAAAATTTTTGGAAGCGTAGAAAATGAGAAATATACTTAGACTAATTTTTATAATGCTTAGGCATGGAAAAATAAAAAAAAATTAAAAAATACATTTGAATGGTACAAAGCAAGTGAATGGGGAGCTCAGGTTAGTTTTATGCTTTAAATATTATACTTTGGTTAATTTAAAAAAATTACAATATCGCGAACGATCGACATGTGTGCGAGAACGATGCATGCGCTTTTACTAGGTTTAAATCGGTTGTGGCAGTGGAAATGTTGCGTCAGAAAAATGTCATTCCGTCAGGAATAGTTGGTTACATATGCGTATTGAATAAAGTAGTCATGGGCTTTGAGTATGAGTATATGTTTGTGTTAGTGTGTACATGTAGGGTGTGGTTCCGTAATAAGGCATAGACTGGAATAGAAATTATAAGAACGTTAAGATCCGGTTTCAACGGTTGTGTTAGCATTTATGTGTAGCGATATGAGAGAAGCATTTTCGCTTTTGCGATGTGTGAGATAGACTTACCCCCATATATAATGTATCGGACAAAGAAAAGTTTTACGCAACTGATCGAACGAAAATCTTCGCGATTCCTAGAAATACCGGAACAGCGAAAACCTGTATTTTACCGTGATTCCTGCAGACTGACCACTGATAACATTGATAACAACAAAAATCAATAATGATAATAACTAATTTTACATATGTGTGCGGACGCTCGTAACCATATATACATCATTGTGTGCGTAATCCTCCAAAACCAGTCGCTACCGAATAACAGTAATTTATGTACAAGTAAAGACATGCATCGGTCAATTGATTGACAGCGTTAGCATTTGTATGTAGCGCTATGAGAGAAGCATTTTCGTTAAACTCTTACTGGATGGTTTGATGTAAAAACGTTGTGTCATTTGATTGAGTATTGACTCTTGATTAGTTGAATAAAAGGGGGCATGGTCACGTAACAAAATACTCGCTCCTGATTGGTTCTTCTCCTATAACGCAGGTTTTCTATCTACTTATATAGATTTAATTCATCCTTACTTATATTAATTTCAGTTAATATGATGACACTTAAAGATGACCTGTGAATGTAAGTTATAAATTCATCCCAGTTACGTCTCAGGGTTCTTATGTTTAAGTGCAACACATGAAAAAGCTCCGTATTAATTTGTAGTGAATTATTTAAATTTAGTGTGCTGTTTACATTGTCAGTCCATTTTTTGATATTAATATAATTGTTGCAATTTTGTTTACTGCGATACTGAATTAGAGAAGTCATATTTGAGGTGAGAATCAAAAACTATTATTACTGTAAATGATGTTTTTTTGTTTTTTTTCTGTTTTGCAAAATTGAATTATAGACGACAATATTGTAACGTTAAAGGACGGTATAGAGAAAAAGAATTGATCATATTTCGACAAATATTGAGCTATCACAGATTGTATTCGGAAAACGGTTATCGATGTTGCACTACTAATCGCCAAAATTATCAGTAATTGGACTAGTATATTAATATACCGATATTTACTCGTATATAAAACCGAGTATCTAGTATACACACATAAACACACCCACCTTATATAGACACAATCACACTTCTGCACACTCACAGACAAATTACAGTTGAACATTCTGTACACTTTCATTTTATGTACATATGCACAATTCCGCATACTCGCACACACGATAGAGTCGACTGTCCTGTGAACAATATACACGTATAATGCGAAATTTAGTATATAACGACACGAAATAAAAATTATCAACCGCTCAAACGCCACCACCAGAAAACCCTTATAATAGAGATACGTCTCCGGCGTGGCCGATGCGCTTGATGCAGCAGCACGCTTACGCTTCTCTCTCTCTTCCGTAACATTCCGATTCCTACACCCGTTCGTTCTTCCTCTACCGTAAACCACGACACTGACTGAAAATATATACATCTTTATACACACACCCACTATCACACCATTATCACTTACTTCACATACATCACTACAACATATCCACCGCTGCGTCGTTCTACTCCACCAGTGTAGCCTCCTTTTACTACCTCCTCTCTGTTGCAACAACTCACCCTTGCCCAACCGGCGACGTATTACGACGCGACGCACATACACCACATTCAATTCATAGTACTCGAAAAGGACGCTAAAGCATTCCCCCCACATACCGCCACCGATAGTTATAACTTGTAATATTCGCGATCCCACGCGCGGATATACAACAATACGCATTTATAATAATTTATTTTAATCCATCTCGGATCGAATATGCAGGACGCGATCTTCCTGGTCTTTCCTCACGTAAATTTTTCCCCTTTTTGACCAGACAAAGCGGAATTTGAGTAATCGTGCCTTTTGCTTCGTCTTCCACAGTAAGTCCTTGTAAAATCTGGACAGGTTTTCATTTATATAAACTTGCCGCTCACTATTACAATTTTTACTGATATCTTTATCCAGTATTCCGTGATCTCTTTTTTTCCCCAATATTTTGTCAGCTATTCTCCGAGTTGTCTTTAATATTATTGGCTTGGGCAAACTTACATTCCTGGAGGGTAATCTGTGTGCGGCCACAATGTCGTCTTCGTTTATCTCCACACCAATTTTCTGGCAAACTTGTAAGATTATTTGCTGTAAGTTCTCGTCAGGAGCTTCCGATATTCCATGCATCTCTACATTTTCCCGGCGACCGTACTGTTCGAGTTCATGAACAGTAATTGAAAGCCCATGGATCTGCTGGTCCTTTTGTTGGAGTTGATTCGTTAAGCTCTCTACTTGCTGACGTAACGCCTTTACTTCTGTTATCAGATCCTGGGCACTGCATTGCATAGCATCGTACTTATCCGATACAAATTCTATGCATTTTTTCATTTCGCTAACTTCGCGCCTTATTACATTTACTGCCAGTGAAATCGATGTGTTTCCAGCCACATCATCTTCAAAATCATCTTGATGTGACGATCTCTCTGCTCTGATTTTTTTTTTACATCCTCTTCGCTCTTTTCGCTCAGTTGCCTCTTAATATTCTGCTTGCTATTTTTCTTTGCTGGCATCTTTAATGAGCACTTGAAGATATGAAAAGTAATTCACTATGCGAATAAAGGGTATTAAAATACTAGTTATTAATCTATTGTTATAAATAATATAGTTTACTTGCCTATGAAGTTAGTCTTTCATATACGCTGATAAGAGATAATTAACTTAACGCGATAACAATGAACTCACTACAAAACGAATATCCTACCCATTCGTGGATTACGTTAAAACATTTACAGCCACACTCATTTGATACATTTATTATATGTTACAATTTCAAATGGAATATTTTGGTCCGTATCATTCATACGTCGACTTCATAGTGGCTAAATGACTTATCGCTCGGTCAAAAAAATAAATAAATAAATACAGGAAAATTTTTTTAAAACATTTTTTCTATTTTTAATTGTAGCGCGCAACATCTGTAGTTGCTCTGTTACGTGTCTTATAAATTATTGTTTATCACATGTGTCTATTTTAAAAGTCTCAAGTTAAAATTTAGTTATATTCGATAATTGCACACCGTGTAAAAATCTCGATGGAAAAGAATAAAAGTTTTTCTCATACTGCCGGAAAATATGATTTCCCTAACAGTTTTGTAATATATAAAATATTTGTTATTTTCTTCTAACCCCGTTCCGAATAATCGCTTACCGATATTATTATGTTTCGACAATTAAATACAGGCATCTCCTTTGTCGTTCCACTTTATCGATTACGCAATAATAATCCTTTTTATACATTCCTTGATTGAATATCTCTTCCTTTCTTATTTAACCCATATTGATTTTTTACGGATTCCTGGTCACTGCGGAATAGAAGGAAATGAGTTAGTTGACTCGTTAGCTCGGCAATCTTCTTCTTCCGGCAGGTTTTTTACTACATTTCCATCAGTCAATATACATTTTGTCTACTACGGCGCATTACAAATTGTGGTTCAACTCCTACTCCTCATTCTCTAACTCGGATTATCTTTTTACTTGTCCATTCAACCTTTCCCTCCCCTCTATGCCTGGTTTCTTGATTTCCTTTCTATACGTTGCTCTACTATCTCAGCGATATGCCGCCTGCGCTTTGGACACAGTTTTCTCCCTTCGTGGTTCTTTCTCGCGCCATCTCCTTATTGTCCTATACATTCCTCCAATAGTTAATTTTATATGTTAGCAACAATGTTCTCCCTACGGTCAAAGAACACTGAGCTCCCAAAGACAAGGACTGAAAAAAGTCACTTTGTATGTAATCCTGATCACATAATGTTCAAATGCTCTTTGCTTTCATTGGAACGATCTCTTTTATACTTTTTTCTGTTGCCAAGCAGTGTTCCTACTCCCTACAGCGCGACATTTATTCTTTCTCTTCCTTCTGCTTCTGCCATCCAAGCGCTTGATCGATTCTTATTGAATATTTCACGTCGCACAAAAATCTGATTCTCTTTCTTTTTCTTTTCCCAGTTCTTCGACCAGTGTTCATGTTGACGAGCCTGTTGGGGTAAGGGGACAAAAAGAAAAAGGCAGATTAAGTAAATTTTCCCCGCACACTAAAATTTATTCGGTTGGAGAGCATCATATTTTTTAATTCCAATTTTTTTTCTTACGTTTAAATATTTATTTTCTATATTTTTAATTTATTTACTTCGAACCCATAATTAAAACTTTAGTTAAATCCTCTTCGAGTGCCCTTAGTGAACAAACCATGTAGCCCCCAACCGGAAAACCTTGTTTTATATTTAAATAATGCCAATTCAGAAGGCAAAGTTGACGTACACACGGAACTGCATGATATCGATAAGCGGTTAACGTTATCTTCAGTACACGTGTGAAAAAGCATTACACATACACTTACATTTCGGTGCATGGTATACGTCGTTCTTTCTTTAATTACTTCGCTCTTCCAACCGCTACTAAACTATTATAGATAATTGTTTCCGAATGCCTGTCCTCATGGGAGAGGGTCCCCGCCCGATAACTCTTTAACGTTCGTTCCCATTACTTCAGTTGACAGTTAGGTTATTAGCTCTATTGACAACAGCAATAATGCTACGCCGGTTTTTTTTAAATTTAGACAATAAAGTATATATTAGTAGGAATACTATTATTTGTGGTGTAGCTAGAAGTGATTATAATTACGAAATAAATAATTCCGATATTAATGCTGACAATAGTTTGACTTGTTTAAAGTCTTGGTTGAAAAGAAAAAAACGTCATCGAGATGAAAAAGGTTCGTTGGAACAGAGTTTTAGTTTTCTTTCCCGTCTTCGGTCAATGATGCAGTTGATAATTCGTATTTTACAACTTCCGGTTATAAACTATACAATCGCTCCTATTTAGTATCGAGCTTAGGCATCATTAAAAATGTTGATATCGAATACATGGATGGTACGACATGATCGATTGCAGCCCGTTTGTAATAAAATATATTAAAAGCTTAAATAGGAAAGTTTATATTAATGACGAAGTAAAGTGTGTGTTGTCAGTAGCTCAGTCTTTGTGGCCTTTGAAGGACAGAGTCTTCCTTCTTACGTTTTCCTGTGGAGAGTTCGATTTTTATGTAAACCGTTTGTTAAAAGAATTAGGTAATATTATAGATGTTTCTGTTATGTTCAGTTGGCTGTTAAAAGGTAAATCTAAATGTAATCGGTGTAGAGGTGATAAGCAGATAAATAATCAATGTTCCAGTCAGATCTTGCAGAGGAATTCTCACAAGGGGCAACCGCGACGTAACCTGCACGAAAAGAAAAAGACAAAATTCTATAAATGAGCCAATGGTTTCACATAATGTGAATTTTCAGGAGGCTTTTCTAGGACTCCCTAGAACGTATTATCAACAAGACTCCTATGCTAATAAGGTTAGAGTTAACAGTAACGGTAACAGGTCCTCTTTATTAACTGACTATAATGATTTTCTGACAATTGAACGAAACGAAACGAAATAGGAAGTTATTAAATATTCTAGTGTACAAACCTAAAGCTAAAAAGTCGAAATCTCAAAACTGATATGCGAACTAGAAGTATGTTTAAAAAAGAACGATGCCATTTTCTTCACCGGATGAAGAAACCTAATAATCTCGGCTCCAAGTATAAAAAAACTTTCAAGCGGATAAATTTAGATATAATAACAATTTAGCAATTTCTAGTAAACCAATATAGGTTTTCACGGTAAAAGTAATAATCAAAATATAACTAATAAGAAACAAAGTGATTTAAAATTTAGTAAAACTAACAGTAAAATAAGTAAAGAAACTGAATACGTAGTCTAAAAAACAATTTTATTTCCCGTAATAATCTAATCTCATTTGTACATGATTCTATCCTCGAATAATTTTAGATTATTTATTTTTATTATTCTTATTTACTATGTTTTATTTAATAAACGTATTCTAATTTGGAACCGGAATCATTTAATAAATATCCAACTTTATACATAGTCATAATTATCATTCTCCCCTTCTGTTCCATTTGATTTGATTTTTCTATCTTTTAATCTTCTGTATCCCTTTCTCGTTTTTTACTGCTGGCAGTTAGCGGTCCTCCACTCATACTTTATAACCTATGATTCGTGGATTAGTCACCAGATCATTAACATAAATTTGACCGATTAGCAATACTGCTTTTAATGCAGTTTGTAATAGGACTGCAATTGGTGAATTTTTCGGTATTTTTATCACATATTATTTTTCACACTAACTCTCCGTTGCTTTCTTAAAAGCCCTTGATAATTTAGTTATATACTAGGTGGAGATTTCGACTGAACACGTATACTGAGGTTGTAGCAAAAATGATCGTAAGGGAGCAACGGTGTTCGATATTATTTCCGGTTCGGATTTGTGCCTATTGAATTTCTCCTACCAAAATTGGGAATGCAGA
Organism: Icerya purchasi; assembly: GCA_039619475.1. Classification (NCBI taxonomy): domain Eukaryota; kingdom Metazoa; phylum Arthropoda; class Insecta; order Hemiptera; family Monophlebidae; genus Icerya; species Icerya purchasi. Next base: position 151,936,341 of record CM077116.1, on the reverse strand, counting down.
ATATCACAATAACCCGATGGCTTTGTCTTTTGTTTCTTCTGATATCCTTTTCGATTGTTCCTGATCTGTGCTAGACAATTCTTTTGCAAATGACCACTTTCCCATCGCTATTAATATTAACTACCAAGATATTTGATCTGATAATGTTACTTTGCCGCAATAAGAAAATAATATTTTACGTTAAAAACTCAATAAAGGGGACTGGAATAAGTTTCAAAACACAACAGAACACCAGCTAGATGGAATAAAATCTAAAGAAAATCCGCTGGATGTTCTTGTCCACAAACCTGGCAAACCATTCAAACTAGCGTCTTTTTTTAGACCAATCTCTCTCGCATCCTGTTTTCGGAAAACATTCGAAATAATTATTAAAAATAAGACATTGAGAGAGAATATTTTTCTTGCCAGTATATTTGAATTCCGTTCAGATATATAGCCAAATTTCTTTCCGATATTCATTGATCCGGGGTCGAAAAACACCCTCAGAAATGGACAAACGAAACAAAGAATTATTAATACGCTTTTATATAAAAGTTACATGCGGTTGGATCATTAAAATAAGTTACGAAAAATATTTTTAAATTTAACTTATATGTTTTTGTTTTTTTTCGAGAGAGAGATTTTTGACGCCTATTGGTTATAATCTATTCTACTTTTATTTAATGGCAACAGCCGTTAACTTTTCTCCTCCCCCCACCCTAAAAAAAAAGTTTTATGATAGATTAATTTTACAACCAAGTATAATGAAAAATATGTAATATAAACTAAATAATTTTTCGCTATCGTGTATTAAAAATAATTTTTAAAATTATGAACACGTCATAGTAACGCTGGAGATATAAAATTGTAGTATATCGAAAACGCATTAGTTTTCGAAATGCTAAAACGAGGAAGTATCAAAGTTTTTATTATTATTTTTTTATTCAACGACAACACTTAGGCCATCTGAATCATTACTGTAAATTATAATTGATTATATTTATTGTATGATTATTTTAGTTACTTGTTTTATTTTATAGCAGTATTAATACCTTTCTTTTTTCCTCCGAATTCGGCCATCCATGGGTCCGGACAGGCTCGAGCTTAAATATTTAAGACCTCCGGTTCGAGAGAATTTGATTCAGGAAAGAATGAAAAATGGACCGCTTACGATAATGGCGTGCGGAAACGGTCTTGGTAGGTAAAGTATAAAGTCCCACGGACGATGCCTAAGTCGGGATTGACGTCAAGGAAAATTTTACTGTGTGTTTGGTGAAGTTAGAAGAGTCCCGGGGGCCAAACGATTAATTCGTATCTCTCTACTGTCAGAAATAGATGCGGTTAAAGCAAGAAATTAACAAAAAGAGAAGGTCGGGAACTGGTCAGCATTGGAAAGGTGTTTTTCAGCATGGCAACACTAGGCCGCACACGTCTTTAGTTACCCGGCAAAAATTGAAAGGTCTTGGAAGTTTTGATGCATGCTCCGTATATAGTCCGGACATAGCACCGTCAGATTATCATTTGTTCCGGCCTCTGCTATACCCTCTTGCCATAGAAAAACTAAATTAAAACCGTATAAAGCACTCGCGTCAGTTTTTCAAAGGTAAACCCACGGGAATTCTATAATAAGGGATTATATGATTCTAGCAGAAAAATTACAAAAGGTGTTAAAAAAAAATGGGCAATACTTGATTTAATAAAATTGTTTTTTAATATGAAAAATTTTGGTTCAAATTTGTACCAAAAGAGAACCCCCGATACTTTTTCCTCAACCATGTATGTATGCGTGCATCAAGAAAACATTTCGTAATTTTGTTTTTGTTATAAGCTGTGTGAAAGGTCTAATAATAAGATGTATTTCTTGCATACGCAAAATTTCGTGACAATTATATGTATAGAATCGGACGAAGTTATTAACGAGACCTTTATTGTGATATCGTGTTTTAAAATTAATTCATGTCGTAAATTTGACAATAAAAAATTTGCTAATCGCTCGGGTAAAACATTTAAATACAAATAATTATTACCAATGTGACGACAATAGGACACTAGCACACAAAAGAAATATAAGAATTTTCGCCAAAAACATAAAAGTACCACGAACCAGAAAACGGAAAAAAAAAAAAACCATTTTCGTGCGTAACATATTTGTCATGATTTTACGTTACAATGTTGTTTTTCGTTAGGCTACTGCGTCTTTATTTAAATACACATATGGTTTCATTCTACGTTTGTTCGCCTGATTCGTACTTTTTTCGACTGTTTATTCCTTACTTTATTCGTACTATTCATTTTGGTTGTCTTCCTTTTTTGTTCAATTTCCTTTTACCGATTTTCATTATTCTTCATTTTTCCGTTCACTTAGAAACAATTCCATTTAAGGCTAATTTGGAGTTTTATACCGTTTCGGAGCAAATTTTATTTTATTTTTATAGCAACTTGCTTATCATGTAACAACCTGTAAAGTTGAAATTGACGCAAAAAAACGCAAAAAACGATCAGTGAGCTGGAAAACCCGTTTATTATGAACTATTATTTAGATGGGGCTTTGTTGAAGAAATAAATATTGTGTATTTCGGTTGTGGCCGAGTGAAAAGTATTCTCATCAGATCCGTTAGGCTTAGTACATTATGAAAAGCTCAATTTCACAATCTCCAACGCCCTGCTAAGGGTATGGGACTTACTTTACTCTATTTCGGCTGTGAGAACGTGGAAATGTAGTAAGTAGAGAAAGCAGGAATGTCTTCTCTTCTGCAGAGACCAACGGTTTTTTCCTTTTAACCACTCAACGATGTCAAAAAAGAAATTTCGCAAACGATCGGAAAAAAAGCTAATATGAAACTGCTACAGACACATTGATAAATATAGGTCCGGGGCAAGTCAGTTGGTTAGAGGCATGCGGAAAGAAATCAATCGAACACTAGGAAAATAAATAAATAATCGCATAATCTGTATCTGCGTGATTTTCGGTGGAAATCTACCGACACAAATCTACCTGCGAACCAAGCGACGCCTCTTTATTTTTCTTCTAAAGTAAAAAATTTAACCAGATTTGCAATGTCTATCAAGAGATGGATTTAAGATTAAATCGTATCAAAAATAAGCGAAATCAAAAGCGCTTTACACCGAAAAATTCGATAGGCTCCGTTAGAATTTTGTAAATGAAACACAATCAATTTTAAGAGGTTAAATTTTAACATATTTTCCAACTAAAAAACTTTGATTACTTCAATAAAAAATTATTTAATTCACGCATTACCTAACTTCATTTACGAGCATTTTTGCAATTCCTTTTCCTCTATATTTCCCATTTACAGACAGTACATCGATTTCTAATAGTTTGCTGGCATTCGGAAATATTTCAAATGGATCGCAATGATTGTTGACGAAATCTAACAGATTCATTATCTTCGGAAAGTGTAAATCATTATCATCCCCTTGATTGCCGCTTTCATCGCATTTCAGTGTTTCTTTGCACTTATCGCTGATCAAACAGACGCCAACAATATCACCAGATTTGGAGACAGCGGCTACGGATAAACCTGGCAAATAATAAAATATTAAAGATAACGACGGTACCGGACACAGTCGTGTTTAATGCGATTAAAAAAGCAACAATTAAATTCGGTTTGTTTCAACATTTCCCGTTTTAATTTCACGAATTAAAGAAAAATTTAAGCACGATCGATAACAAATTGTGCAGAAGTATTTCCCGTAAAAATATATAAAAAAGTTCACTTACAGAGCGTATTCTAAATCATTTACTAAAATAACTTTCAGTTCCGTTATATAAAAAGTAAAATTTTTCGAAAAAATTCCTCGAATATTGCTTTATATCGAAACAGTTCTTTACATTTCAAGCGAAGCTCAGTCCGATTGCGAGGATATCTTATAGCGCGGACAGGTAAATCAGGCTAATTTTCAAAAGAGGCTCCGGTAAAATTTTAGCTCAAGCCCTGGAACACTAAAGAAGACAGCGTGAGTTTTACTGTAGTCCGTTCAACGAAAATGTGCCGATGGAAAAAGGTCGATATAATTCGAAATTTCAGCGTTGTTGCCAGATGTTTAATATTATTTAAATTCAAATTAGAATTTTTATTTCTGAAAGAACACATTAAAAGCGCATACAAAAACTCACAACCACAAGAAAAAACAAAGCAATGGAAACACTGGTTTTCAAATGAAACAATTGCTGCCATAGAAGAACGAAGAAACTTAAATCGAGGAGTTGAAAACTACGAGGAAAAGAAAAAGTTGTTAAGCAAACGGATTAAAAGACTCTGCCGAAAAGACAAAAACGAACATATCTCCTCCATATGCGACGCAATTCAAAAGAGTGCGGATAAAATGGACGTAAGACTATTGTACCAAAAAGTCCGATTACTGGCGAGAGAATTCAAAATGAAAACCCAGATAGTTGAAGATGAGAACGGTTCATTAAAAACGGATGCTACCGAGGTGGCGGAAACGTGGCGGAAGCACTGTGCTAAGTTGTACAGCACGGAAGAAGGAGTTCAGGGAGTTAATGAAAACATTTTAATGGATGAGCTGGAGCCTCCTATTCTGTTTGCAGAAGTTCGAAATGCTATAAACTGTTTAAAGCAGAATAAGGCCCCCGGCCCCGATAACATTCCTGCGGAAATATTTAAAATAGCGGGTGAAAAGACAGCACATGCTATACACACAATCTGCAATAACGTCTGGAAATCCGGTATATGGCCAGAAGAGTGATGTCAATCAACATATATTACTCTACATAAGAAGGGATCTCGCAAAAAATGTGACAATTACCGAACAATATCATTAATTCCGCACGTTAGCAAGGTATTGTTAAAGATTATATATGAGCGCCTATATAATCTAATGCGTAACGAGGTTCCATGGGAACAAGCAGGTTTTATGAAAGGGAGGGGAACACGGGAGCAGATTTTAAACATGCGGCTACTGATAGAAAAAGCACGTGAATATAACGTCACAATGGTACTATGCTTTGTGGACTATAAAAAGGCTTTTGATTGTGTTCAATGAAATAAACTGTGGCCGATCTTAATTGAAATGGGAGCACCAAGACATTTAGTACGCCTTATCGCAAATTTATATAAGCATAGTAAGTCAAAGTCCGAATAAATAAAAATACATACTCGAAAGACTTTTACCCATCACGCGGTGTACGGCAAGGCTGCATCTTATCTCCACTGTTGTACAACATCTATGGAGAATACATCATGTGTAAATTTTTGCAGAACAATGATAGCGGGTTTTCAGTCGGAGCAGTTCAGATTTCAAATCTCAGGTACGCAGACGACACAACACTAATAACCGGTAGCTTAAGCAGTATGGCGCAAACTCTAAGTCGTCTTGAAAAATGTAGCGCAGATAAGACGAAAATTATGATTATAGAGACAGGAAAAACGACAATCGCCCGGAATTGCACGATGTTAACGGCGTGGAAATTGTAAAACAGTATGGATATCTAGGTTCGATAGTAAAAAATCGAGGGGGATCGGAAGCGGAAATTAGACACAGAGCAAACAACAATGTGTCGGCTAAAACGTATATGGGCTGATCCCGCGGTATCAAAGAAAGTAAAAATAAGACTAGTGAATAGTCTGGTATTCTCAGTATTTCTATACGGCGCAGAAACTTGGACTTTACGTAAATCCGATCGACAAAACATAGATGCGTTAGAAATGTACTGCTGGAGACGAATGCTACGAATCCCGTGGACGGAAAAAAGAAGTTACAAGAAATAGACGTAACGAAAAGATTATCGTCGGAAGTAGTTAGAAGAATATTAAAATACTTTGGCCATATAATAAGAGCAAATGGATTTGAGACGAGAATTCTGGAAGGAAAAGTAGAAGGAAAAAGAAGACGTGGTCACGTTCCAACCAGATGGTCAGACATGATCCGGACAGCTGTAGGAAAGAGTTTCGTAGAATTTGTTCGACTGGCCCACAACAGAGCTCAATGGCGACATCTTATACATCACATGGACAGATCATAATCTCGATATCTCCACGAGGGACTCACGACTCATTGATGATGATTTCTTTTCACAATTTAATTTCAATAATTTCTATTATTAAAAATGATATTAATTAAATGAACTAAAACAACAAAAAATGAACTTCCTATGATTTAAATGAACATTTAATTTTGACTTAAAACCATAATTACTATTTTTGCAATATCGCAACATTTTTAGTGGGTGGGGGGTAAGTGGATAATAAATATCGAATTATATCGACTTTTTTCCATCGGCACATTACCGTTGAACGGGCTATAGTCAGTTTTATAAAATGCCCCGTTATTAAAAAAAGATGCTTGAAAGAGAAAAATTTACTTCGATGTCGCGTTCATGAAGAATACCATCCAAATGGGGGAAATACAAAAATAAAAAAATTTAAAATTTTTTTAAAAATAGGCTTTTATTTTTACACTAAAAAGTACAAAATAACTTTATTAGTGTACGACTGCCAGATACGCATCTTTTTTTTTTTTTTCTTTTTTTTCCACTGTACCAGTCGAGGGACCACAAACAGCGCCAGTATTAATTTTAATATATGTATTATGATGATAGAAATGTGACCAATCCAAAGCCCTCCAGTGAGGGGTTTGGCTTATAATAGTTCACTACAACTTATAAAAAGGGATACAAAGTCTAGAGAAGGACGAAAAGCTACATAAGCAGTACAGCACAATTTTGACCATATGGCCCTTAGGATATAAAAAGCAAATGGGATGGATTTTAATAGAGAACAACATGAGATTAGTACAGCAGCGTGTACAATCTAATATTTAGAGCACAATCGTCATGATAACAGTGCTATTTAGTGTATTTCATAAAAGCTCGGCACGCATTTAGTGTGCAAGAGTGCGAGCACCACAGCAATCGCCTTATGGAACGTTATCCATACGTAGCAAGTCTACTTCTTATGATATCTGACAAAAACTCGAACACCATGGCAATCACTATGTTAAGAGTGACCCATACATGTCAAGTTTATTGTAGAACGTTATCCATACGTAGCAAGTCTACTTCTTATGATATCTGATAAAGATTCGAACACCATGGCAATCACTAAGTTAAGAGTGATCCATACATGTCATGTTTATTTGGGTCAGATGACCTGGATCCCATAGTAACCGTTGCTGTTTGGTCGGACAACAGAGTCCGGTGAAGTGAATACTTGATAAAAGTTTCGAGTCATAATAACTGATGCTAACGTATTTAAAACTAAATGCACTTAAGTTATGGGAAGAGCGTCACGACACCACTTCCTTCTCTTTAACCTTCTTCTCGGATTACCCGGAAGAGTATTTATAAACATGCTACTAACTTTAGGATTGGGATGTAGATTTAGATTTTCAAAAAATTTGCTGTACTGTTGAGTATGAACTGATTTAACAAAAGGAACATGCAGATCTCGATGGAGAGTTAGGTTTGAAACATATTTTGGTGCTGCTGCAATCCCTCGGAGGATAATGGACTGCTGACTCTGAATACGAGCAAGGTTGCTTCTACTTGTATTTCCATATAGTTCTAGGCCATACCTCCACACCGGAGCTATAATCATCAAGTAGATAGATCTTTTTAACCTTATACTTAATTTAGATTTATTGCCTATCAGCGAGGATAGCTTTTTAGTGTGTGCGATTAGCTTTCTCCGTATTTGTGCAACGTGGAAGCGCCACGTAAGGCGACGGTCAAGGTACATGCCTAGATACTTGACTGTGTCTACCTGTTTGAGCTCTACATTGTTTATTTGTAATTTAGGGCATGTAACGTATCTGTTCGTGAAGGTTATGTGCTGACATTTTTCCTCACTAAATTTAATTTCCCATTTTTTGGCCCAGATCATTATCCTGTTTAAATGGTCCTGAACTGCATTATTCGCATATGTACAATTAGTATCTGAGGACAGTATTGCTATATCATCAGCAAATGTGGCCAGAATTGTCTGATTTGATACAGGAAGGTCAGCCGTGTAGATGGAGTATAGAATCGGGCCAAGGAGGCTACCCTGCGGAACAGAGGCCGATACCATACCTTCTGTAGACATTGAACCATTGACATTTACTATAAATGACCTATTTAATAGATAGGACTGAAAAAATAAATATAAGTCCGGTGGTAGTATTTGTTTGAGTTTATATAAAAGCCCAGTATGCCAAACCCGGTCAAACGCCTGGGCGACGACCAGAAAGACCGCAGAGCATACCTCTCCCTTTTCAAGCACTGATGATATGGCATCCACTAGTCTATGGCACTGTTGTATGGTAGAATGCTGTGTTCGAAAACCAAATTGATGTACTGGTATCAATTTTTTATTTTCAATTACCGGAATTATTCTTTGTAGGATTAATTTCTCGAAAACTTTTGAGAGAGTATTTAGCAAACTGATTGGTCTATAGGATGACAGGAGAGACAACGGTTTCAAGGGTTTTGGTATCATAATTATTTTAGATTTTTTCCATGATTTCGGATAGTGACCTATTCGTAGGATGGCATTAAATATAAAACAGAGAAGAGTGGCAGATTTTTTGGGCAGGTGAATTAGAATTTCTCCCGTTACTCCATCGAGTCCAGGAGATTTCCTTAGAGGAGCTTTTTTGAGACATTTGTATACCTCATTTGGAGAGAATGGCCTGGTGGGAAGGCTAAGCTGTAGTGGTTGCTCTAGATAACATTGTATAACGTTAATATGTTCTGAATCAATGTTTCCGTGAGGCACGAACGTAGCCTCTAAATACGAAGCGAATGCGTCTGCTTTCTGTTTATCTGTTCTAGCCCAACTACCGTCTTGCATCCGAATGTTGTGAGTCTCTGAAGATTGCCGCAGTATTCTTTTGGTTGCCTTCCATAAGGATCCATCCTGTGTATCTAGAGTTTCCAAGTAACTACTGTATGTTTTTTCTTTATATCTCTTAATTTCTTCTCTTAGCTTGTAACGGAGATTGTTGTATGTAGCTTTTAATGCCGGATAGCGGTTCTGTTGTCATCTTCTCCTTGCTGCCCGAGTAGCTTTTATTAACTTCCTGATTTCCGCTGGAACATATTTATTTTGGTTACTATGTACTGTTTTATATGTGGTAGAACTTCTACATGTTGTCTGTATTAAGTCCGTTATATCATCTACCGCTGCTTCGATGTCGTCCTTGGTTTTTAAACTGATTTTCAGGTCAGTGCCATTTTCCATTGCAGTTGCAAAATATTCCCAATCCGTCGAGTAATTATGCAGTTTATGCTGCGTGGGCTTGACTATGGGGTTAATATCCAGGATTGAAATAACCGGAACATGGTCAGAAGAGAGATCGACTACTGTCTCGCATTTTTTATGATACCTTTGTAGGCCTCGTATAATAAAGAAATCTAGGATATCAGGTGTTCGATTTGCATGTTCCGGCCAATAAGTGGGGGACGTGGGAGAGAGAACGGACAGCGAATTATTACGCAGTGTTTTATCTAGTATCCGCCCTGCTTTATTTGTGATCCTTGATCCCCAAGTTCGACTTTTAGCGTTATAGTCTCCCCCACAGATAAAGCTTTTTCCAAGATTTCTAAATATAGCACTAAATTCACTATCTGGAATATGGAGACCAGGATGACGATAAATGGCAGCTATTGTTATAAAATCTTTGTCAGTTCGAATGTTAACCGCAACTAGCTGATACGCATATGAACCATGAGATAGACGCATATGCTGTATATATGACTTTTTTACCAAGATCATTGAGCCGCCATGCGCGGTTCCATCTGGATGATTTGCCGTATATGTTACATATCCCGGCATTTTAAAGCTGCTTGAATGAATTAAATGAGTTTCGCATATTAGTGCGACATCGATCACATTTTGGTTCAAAAATATTTCAAGTTCGTTTTTTCTTTGTGTAATTCCATTGGCATTCCACAACATTATTACGAATGATCGTTGAGTTATAAAACTGGGATTATTTGCCATTTAAGGGAAAAGTCGATCTATAACTTTGGTTAACAAAGAGATTAACGGATTTAGTAGGGATTTAAATTCGGTTAAGAATGATGTTAATAATTCAGAGATATTATTATTATCCTTACTATCTATGCATTCTTTATTGTTATTATTATTATTATTATTATTCTTCTTGTTGGTGCTGTATCTGCATTAGATGTTAGCGACTATTCTTCTGGCGTTTTCTCTGTCGGCCATGCTGTGTAGCAATTCCGGTATCCGAATTCCCGTCCATTCTCTCGCATCCTCCATCCAGGTTCTTCTTCTTCTTCCTCGAGCTCTTTTTCCTTCTATTTTTCCTTCAATGGCCAATTTTAAAATTTCATATTTTTGGTTTCTCACAATGTGTCCTAGATATGCAATCTTTCTTCTTTTTACAGTCTTAACTAATTCCATCTCTTTATTCAATCTGTTTAGTATTTCTTGATTTCTAATTTTATCTATCCATGATATCTTCAACATTCTCCGATACAACCACATTTCAAACCCTGCTAGTTTTTTCTCTATGGATTTATTTACGGTCCACGCTTCCATTCCGTACAGTAATATTGACCAGACATAGCATTTTACCATTCTCCATTTAACATCCCAGTTCAGTGATTTGTTTATAAATAGATTTTTCATTTTCATAAAAGTAATTCGAGCCTGTTCAATTCTTGCTTTGATTTCGTATTCCGAATTCCATTGATTCGACAGGTTACAACCGAGATATTTAAAGCTTTGTACTTGTTCTATTGCATAATTGTTAATTCTAATGTTAGCTGTTATTTCTGAGCTATTTTTACTGACTACCATAATTTTTGTTTTCTTTTTATTTATTTTTATTCCCATTCCGGAACATTTGTCCGTTACTCGGTTAACTAAATTTTGTAGATCATATTCGCTATCCGCTATCAAAACTGTATCATCCGCATACCGTATGTTGTTTACAATCTGACCGTTAATTTTTATTCCTTCTGAACTGTTTGCTAAAGCATTTTTAAACGCCACTTCTGAATAGAGATTAAAGAGTGTGGGTGAAAGTATACAACCCTGTCGGACTCCTTTTTCAATCCGTATTTCCTTTGTATTTTCGTTCTCCAGTTTTACATATGCCACTTGATTCCAATACAGATTTTCAATTATCTGCCTATCTTTTTCATCTATTCCTGCTTCTTCTAAACATTGTACTAGTTCGTTGTGTTTGACATTATCGAAGGCACGTTCAAAATCAACAAAACATAGGTATACATCCTTTTGTTGTTCCAGACATCTTTGTACCAGGATTTGGATGCATGTCAACGAATCTCGTGTGCCTAGTCCATTGCGGAAGCCAAACTGTTCTCTGCTTATATTTGCTTCACACTTATTAAATATCCGTTTATGTATTATCCTCAATAAAATTTTTAGTGTATGACTCATTAGACTAATAAGTCTGTATTCTTCACATTTCCTCGGATTACTCTTTTTTGGGATTCTAACAAATACTGATTTCAGCCACTCTTTGATTATCTCGCCAGAGTCGTATATTTTATTAAAAATATTAAGTAATACTTGGATGTTTTCTTCGTCAAGTAATTTTATTACTTCTGCTTGAATATTGTCTGGCCCCGGAGCTTTTCTGTTTTGTGTTTTCTTTATTGCATCCATTATTTCACATTTCATTATATGGTAGCCTACGAGGTTTTTATTCTTTCGTACTTCCCTCCTGTCATCTTTAAACATTTCCTCAATGTATCTTTCCCAGGTATCTGTTTGCTTCATTTTATCTATTATGATTTTGTTATTATTATTACTATTATTATTATTATTATTATCACTGATATTATACGATTTATCATACGTACTTCTATTATTAGAGTTGTTTATATTATGCGAAAAAGATTTAACTTTGTTAGCATAAGTTTCAGTGTTATTCCGTGTCGATGAAAAATCTGTTCTAGGTTGCGGCGATATATTATAACCAGTTAATTCTGGTTGATATTTTTTACTAGTTTTGTTGTAATATTGTATTTGTTGTTTATAGATCAGGCATCCCCTATAACTCGCGGGGTGATTGCCTTCACACAAAGCACATTTTGCAGGGTCTTCCGAATTTTTAGTGCATTTATTTGTCTCATGCCTACCTGCGCACTTGACACATCGATTCGGTAAGTTACAATAGTTCGCTGTATGGCCGAATAATTGACAGCGCTTACACTGCTTTAAACCAAAGTATTTTCGTGGTTCTTCAAAGCTAACCACAGTATTTAAGAGTCTGTTTATTTTAAAGATTTCTTCATTCTTATGTGAAGATTTTAGGTCAACGAAGAACATTGGGAGAGGTTGTTTTGTTTTATGTTTTAGTATATTAATGATTCTAATAACATCAAAACTTTTTTCCTCTATAGCGTTTTTTATGTCATTAAGGTCAGTGGTCCAGTGAAGATTCTTTAGCACAACCCTAAAAGGTTTATCTTCCGCTAGCGAATAAGTGTAAAAAAAATATTTATTGTTAGTTAATGATTTAATAATATTCCGATAGCTAGATGAATTAGCCGGGTTAATAGTAACACCGGTTAAAGTCGACTTTAAAGAAAAGTCAATGTCGGGTACGCCTAATAAAAACCTCCTAAATGCATTGAAGTTATTTATATTTTTGACCATGATTGGTGGAGGTTTCGTAAACGGTTTATTCGGTTTATCATTATTTAAATGTTTCATATTATTATTTACAGTACCAGAATCATCATTAAAACTAGTATTGTCTAGCTGCATCATGTTCTTATCAACATTACTACAATTATCGGATTCGTCATTATCATCTTCTACTGTGAGAAATTGAAAAATGTTCCGTTTTGTGTTGACAACCGGCGGCGTATCAGAGGAACTAGTCGATTTATTTTGTGGCCGCTTGCGTTTCGAAGGAACAATATTCCATCGTTGGTCGTTTTTATTAAGCGACATATGTATCGGCGAAACACCGTTATCTACATTTTTATATGCAGAGGCTTCAGGCAGGTCTAGAGGAATGACATTAGCAGCGGTAGCCCGATTGTTATCATTAATATTACTAGTGTCTGTATTAGTACCAGGGTTAGCAATAATACTAGCAATAGCAGTACTAGTAGAGTCTGTGGTAGTAGTAGCGGTAATGACTGAGGAGTGAGAAGATGAGCTCGCTAGAGATGAGCTGCTGTTCGAGACATTCGTATTAAGTTTAATAACGGGTGGTTTTAAGACAGAGACAGCAGATTTATTCGAACGGCTCTGTTGAGCCGCCGTCTGGCTCATTTTAGTGATAAGACAATTTTACTGTTATCACGATACGCACGGTACAGTGCGACCGCACGTATTTGAGCTGCACTGTACACGAGGTACCGCTGACAAATCCACTCGCACACTCGTAAACAGAATAACATACGCTACACACACGCACTCTCTCAGAAATACTATGTCAGAATTAAGTAAACGCGTTATCTTTCGCAAATGAATAGATAATATTATAAAATATAGAACGCTCTTACCCAATTGAAACAAGAATAAACGCGAAGAAGCACGACATCGTCTAACTTGTCACAATGTATAGTTCGATACGCATCTCAACATTAAAATCTAAAACTATAAAATATTCTGAAAAATAAAAGCGGGGACCGCAGTTACAAAAATATTCCGTATATGTGTGGTATTGCGATGCATGACAATGGAACAACATTAAATAGTGATTGTAGTTTTGGCTTAGCATGTATTATAATATTAAAATATTTTATTATTAATCTGCAGCCCCCGCTTATATTTTTTAGAATATTTTATGGTTTCAAATTTTAATGTTAAAATGCGTATCTGGTAGTCGCACACTAATAAAGTTATTTTGTACTTTTTAGTGCATAAATAAAAAGGCTATTTTAAAAAAAAAAATTATTTTTTTCATGTTTTATTTTTTAGTCTGGACTTTTTACTATGTATTTCAATAAAGAACAATAAATTTAGAATTGTATTTTATTTTGCTTTATTTTATTCAATATCTTGATTACAGGACATTCACAAAAATTTGTGTTACATTTTATTATTAAATAATGTATCGCATTCTTTCAATTATATATTGTCTTTTGTTTTTCATACAATACATACCAAATTCTCAGCACGTGATACACTATGTTTGACTAATAGCGGTTCCTTCCATTGATATACCACATGATCGAAAAAAAATATATATATCTTTCTGAAACTATCGAGCTTTCGGTGCCCCAAGGGTCCGAATTTAATGTTGGAAACCCAAATGTTCCAAAGTAAAGAAATACACAAGGATGCGCACTTTTTTAACCTTGCTCAAAATTTTTAGCTATAAATCTGAGCCATAAGCTGGGGCTACACGTCGTTTTTTGTGCTTTTTTAAACTTTTAGTAAACTTCCAATATTTCGTTAAGAAAATAAAATACGAGTTTGCTCCCGACAAATAACGTTCTTTCCAACAATATATCACATGACCGAAAAAAATATATATTTTTTTCCAAAAATTCGAGCTTTCGGCGCCCTAAGGATCTAATTTTAAAGCTGGAAACCCAGATATTGCATAATATTGTATTGTCATCTATAACGAGCGTTTCTGCAAAAGGACACTTTTTTAATTCATTGGGAAGTAAGGTGAAAAATCGTTCGCAAGATCCCCCCCACAGACAGAATGACAGACAAACAGAATGACAAACCGAGTTAAATAAAAGCCTATAAAAAAATAACTATCCCATATATGGTGTTTTTAGTATTTTCTAATCCTGCCTCTCATTATCTTCAAATACAACCAGTTCCCTGTCCTGGTTTCAATCCACTTCTTATCAGCTCACCACAATCGTTTTTTTAATCAGACTGCGATTTTTTTTTTTTTTTTTTTTTATATATTTTTTAAATAAGAAAGTTGTGGGTCTCACAAGGCAATTTTGCCCGTTTCGTGAGTTCCCGTCGCCCTCATTAATCACTCTCCTCGCCCCTCTTCTCGTTTTCGTTTTTCCCTGTCCTCCTCTCCGGATTGTTCCCTACGCTGTTCCATCTCTACTCCACTGTATATTACAAACCGCGTCTTCTTTGAATGCCTTACCCTTGTTTCTCAACGCTCTGCTTTGTATTCCTAAATCGTAACACTGGATCTATCTGCTCCTTATAATTTTTCCTTTACCTTTTTCTAATACCTGTACTTCAATCTTTCCTATGTTCTATCACTAATAAACACTCGATTTAATCAATCCCTTATATTTTAACTTTTCTAGTTGTTGGGTTAAAGCCGTTGGCGCCCCCCAAAAATAAATAAATAATAGTAGGGAAGGAAAGTCGGCAGAGATAATCGAAAAGTAGTTGTTCAGAAAAAAAAAAGGGGGTACAGATATAATACAAATAAGAAAGAGAGAAAAAGTAAGAACAAAAAAGGCAAAGGATTAATTTGCTTATTCGGCAAAGCATCCTAAAAGTGCGGGAAAAAGCAAAAGATGAACACGAGCTACAGAAAATAAGTAAATTACAGCGAAGGTGTCTAAAACTAATTTTTCCCCACTAGGGAACAGGTAAAAATGGCTCTACTTGCTCGAAGGAAAATAAGGAGTTATCTCCGAATATTACAAGCTTTACGAATACGAAACGGCATAAAATACCTAAAGAACGGGCAATAAGGAATTCCAAAGATTCACTTATTTCATCTGGCCTTAAATAATAAAATTGGAATTGTCGACGAGTTGATACTTACGAAACTAATAGAAGTCATACCAGAGGATATACATGCAGGGCCGGATTAACTATATTGGGGACCCTAGGCAATGCACATCTCAGGGCCCCCATACCCTTTTACATTTTTGAGCTTTTGCAGCTCAAAAATCTGGTAACTATTTGATAAAACACTTTTTTTTTAAATTTTGAATTTCGGTATCTCTTGAACAAATTAACCGATCGAAATGTGGTTTGCAGCATTCGATGCAGTTTTCAGGCACAAAAAGATGGTTAGCTATAAATAAAAACAATCCAACAAGAAATTTAAAAGTTATTTAAAAAAAAACACTTTTTTTTTAAATTTTTGAACAGCGATATCTCTTGAACGAATCAACCGATTGACATGCAGTTGGCGGCATTCGACGCTGTCTCTTAAGCACAAAAGGGTGATTTATAGCAAAAAAAAAAAACAAAAAAAAACGACCCGACAAGAAATTGGAAAGTAATTTCAAAAAAACACTATTTTGAAAAATTTTCATCAACGATATCTCTTGAATGAATCAACTAATTAAAACGCGATTTACGGCATTCGACGCAATTTTTTGGGGAATAGAGCTGATTAGTTTTTGGAATTGACCGGTACAAGAGTCCAAAAGTTATTTCGAGAAAACTTTTTTTTGACAATTTTATTTTTGAGATTTCTCAAAATCTACCTAGCCGAATCCGATCAAATGTTCAGAAAATCTAAGTTTAGTGGAACCCCTTCGAATACAGCAAACCGATGTTCGATTGGATCAAGCCGTTCAGAAGTTATAAAAGGTTTACATACACATACATTAGGGCACCATCGTAAAAATAATCAGAATAGCTTCCTAGGACCTCAAAACATGAAGATTTAATGAAAACTCGATTTTTGAAAATTAGGGTAAAAACAATATAACTTTCTGAATTCTTGAAAATTGTTAATATTCTTAGCAGGAAGTTAAAAATTGAAATGGGAAAGTTGATTGTGCCATATTACCAAAAATCATTTTATACGATTTCTCGGCAGGTACAATTTCCGGTATCATTTAATTGTGTAAGATGAAGTACTTGAACTGCATCATCTCGTCTATAAACTCAGGCTCAATGTCCTCGGAATAATGTTTCCTGAACTTTATACAAGTCTCTCTAATTTCATCGTTGGACTTGGTCGAGAAATCTGTTAGAAATCCGAACAGAAAATTAATTTCCCGGTAAGCTTCTAGTCGCCACGACAATTCTGTACACAGCATGTCTAGTACAGGCAAATGCGTTTCAATTTTTAACTTCTTTTTTTTCTCTGTGCACAACGTCGTCTTCTGCAGATCCGTCATCGTGATGCTTCCTTCTTCGCACACGCTGATTTTCATCACTGTATTGGGTATCAGTTTTCTCATTTGCCTTCATCTCGTAATCGTCAAATAGTTCTCTCTGTGAAAGTAAAAAATGTAAAAGCGAATTTAATAGATCAACTACCGTTCGAAGTTCAATAGTTGTTGTTTGTAGAGATATACTGACACCGTTGATTCGATCTAGTATGTCAGCCTGGAACAATGCCATTACGGAATTTTCTTTTTTTTATAAATCTTTTAACAGACATCTGGCCTCGTGAATCACTTGTGATGTCTGAGTCTCATCGCCAGCAATAGACCCCAAAGCTTTTTGGAAACTGTTGTAACCTTTTGGCAAAGCCTTAGTCGCATCGGCCCTTGCAAACCACTACCTTGTGTCGGATACTCTTTTCAGAACTAGTGACGAGTATTGCTTAAGTTTATCATCTTTTTCAAGATTTTTGAGCATAATTGCCCAGCAATGAGTTGATGCCGAAAAAAAGTTGTATAATTCCTGTACTAATCCGAAGAATGGGACTGCTCCAACGCAACTCTCCGCAGCACGTACTCCAATCAAATTCAGCGAGTCCGTTGCACATGGAACGTAGTGTGCGAGATGATTTATTTTCTTAATATGAGCCTGTAGAAGAATCAGACATATTTGACACATTATCGTAAGACTGGCCTCTCAAATTTTTTATATCGATGTTATATTGGTTTTAAATTGTGGTGACTAGTTCTTCCCCTTTGTGACTTTCTATAGGAATAAATGTAAGGAAACGTTCTGCTACTTCTCCATTTGATGTAACGTATCACAGCACTATAGTCAACTGATCAGTTTGAGATGTGCCTGGTGTCGAATCGACGCTTATTGAGAAATATTTGGCCTCAATAATTTCATTAACAATGAATTTTAAAACCTTATTTCCCAATATTTCAATAAGTTCCTTGCACATCGTTGAAGACAAATATGATTGTTTTCCCTATCCTACATTACCATATTTGGCTAAATGCGAACTAAAGAACGGGTCATACTGCGCGATTAACTCTAAAATTCCCAAATAGTTGCCATTATGTTGAGAACCAAGAACGTCATTATCACCACGAAATGCTAATGAACGGGATGATAAAAATGTAATTACTGAAAGCATTCTTTCTAAAACTTTCATCCAATATTCTTTTTCTTTGTTGAATGTAATTCTCAAAGAGGTGTCGATTCGTCCGTAAATACGTCGTCTACTAATTTCGGTGAGACGCATTTTTCCAATTATATAAGTGTTAGTAAAAATAAACGAGAATGACTTACGTATTCTCCGGCTACCGGAAAAGTATACTTTTTTCCATGTATTCTTTTTGGTGAAGTTCAAAGTCAATCGCAATTTCAATCCGAAAATTCAGTTTGAAATTGTGATTAGCTTTGAGCTTCACCAAAAAGAACACGTGGAAAACAATATATTTTTCCGGTAGACGGAGAATACATGAGCCATTCTCGTTTAATTTTACCACCACTTATATGCTTCCGAAAAAACGTAGATTGAGAAAAAAATATTTTGCTATCGTCGTATTGTCGGCTTGAAGCAGAAAAATCACAGAGTGTTGACATTCGTTAGAATCTTCCAGCACACCAAAAATGTTGTATGTCGTTGGTAATATTTTGTCATAAGCCAATGTCATTCTGGTATTCTACTCCTAGATGGATTACGTTTTGGTGTAGTAATTGGACTTCGGTCTCGGCCTCACTTTCCTCTGCATCTACTAAAGTAGCTGTTTCTTGATCCTGGCCAATCTATTCAGAACACAAGCAATACCTAATCATTAAAATTACAGTACTTGCCTTTGTTTTTGTGTACAAAAATACTTTTGATTTCACTTAATAACAATGTTATAATTTCTAATAGTACGTTCAAAAATAGGAAACTTTTATCACATCATAAAGAGAAGATTAGAGCGCAAGCACTTAAAACATAGATGGTTTTCACTCTTCATACTTAAAGACCCACCTGTTAAAGATTTTTGCAAAAATATGCTAATTAAGTTGTCTCAAAACCTGTAAAAGTATGCCGATGTAATATAAAAAAGCAAGGCAATAATATTGTCATGGAGGATTTGCTGCATACAAATCTTCAAATTTGATTTGCACTCCGAGAATCGTTTTCAAAAAAAAAAAAAAAATTTCTCGGGGTGAGGGCCCCTAGCCGATGCGGAGCCCCAAGGCAGTTGCCTACACTGTCTAATGGATAATCCGGCCATGTATACATGAAGAAAAGAAGATAGGATTGTGGAAGAGTAAGGTGAAAATGCGATTAACGCAGTGGCGTGAAAAATGAACTAAGCATGTCTCAGTACTCAGCAATGGCTTTTCTTCTGAAGCAATTTAGTAATTACCTTTTTTTTTTTTCGGTTTATACGTGTTTTTTTGTAAAAATATAATAATTCACCCGTACATGCAACATGCGCTATGATCGATAGAACTTAACGCTCAAATCAGTACGAGAATATTTGTGTAATATTAATCTTTGATAATAAACGTCGATAGGCGTGTCCGGCACCCTCGCTACGGACAGCATTGCTCAGCGGGGCCCACAGCTTATTTACGAAAAAAGGAAGAAAAAAAAGATGCGAAGAAAAATTCATAGAGTAGGTTTTGAGAAATGTCGAACATAAATTTAAATCTGTAAAATTATAGTAGGCATTTTTAGAAGCTTCACTACGACTTATTGAGGACCCGGCGCAAAGACTGATATTGAGAATTTTCAATAGCCCATAAATTTTTTAATACACTTTACAATTAATATGCGAGTAAAATTTAACTGTCATTAATCTGTGTACATAAATAAAACCGCAAATGAAGTAAAACGAGCGCAAAAAATTACAAAAACGCCAACTATATCGAGATATTTGTCGGAAAGTAGTTTTTTTGTGTGTGTCTTTTTAAAGTCGGTATATAAATATAATTACGATTTTAATTTTAGGACGGTGTGAAGCTTATGCTAGTTAATAATTTTCTGCGTATGTTTTACGGTTTTTTTCTTTTTATGCTTTTATTTATGTAGTTTTAACATTGATCTCATAATTTCCAACGTAGAATAACAAATTAGTATAGTTTCGATGGCCATAAAATACATGAATTATTAGGATAAATTTTTTTCGGTCATTCCGAAAGAGGTTACCCGGTGGTCACATGTCATTCTAGTCGTTATACAAGTTAATTTATTCCACCGGTAGACGTGATTTCTAGTTTTCGAATGTATAGAAGATTTCGACGCGTACGAGTGTGTAACTCTCTCTCTGTACTTGTTAACAAGATACTTCAATTACTAAATAATTTTGATCTTAATTGATAACTGAAATATTTCAATTTAATTTACATTCAACAACTGGCACTCTTGTTCTCGGCACATTATTCCAGTGTATATAATAATACGTTTATACCCTTGTCCCACTTTATAGATCTTTTAGGATGCCGTGTGTCTTTAATCTTTTTCTAATCCCAGGTCCTCTTAGCCGCCTATTTAGCCAAACCTCTCCTCGCGCTTCTTCATGATTTTCCATATCGCGTTATCTTTTTATCATTTTCTCCGCTTGCCGTCATCATTCGAATCACGTAGGTTCCTCCTTTTGCCGCCATGCTGTGATGATTGCATATACTAGTTTTCGACGATGTCAAGTTCTTCTTTTTCCTCCGACGTCACTCTTTTCGTCCGCTACTGTATAATTTCAGGCTTTCACTTTAACCTATTACATATTCTGCTGTTCGGTCTTTTTTGACATCCGCTATTTCACAAAATTTTTATCTTCGCTTCACTAACTGCGCTGCTACAGTGTATTTGACCAACTCCCAACAAAAAAATCTAACAACGATTGTGTACGTTTTTAATTATCAACCACTACCGTATATAATATATAACCGTAAAATAAAAATTAACAAAAAAAAAAAAAGACTTACATCCATTCCGAACTATTGGTCTTAGCGATGAATACCTGTAATATTATAAAGATATATTACATCGAAAAGATAAATACTCGAATGACACTCTAAATAAAGTCATCGGTCAAATTACCGATCGATTGAACTAAAATGTAATTCCTCAAAGTTACCCGATATTCTTCACATCGAACTAACTTTTATTTCCCCCTTTTATGAATTGGACACACCATCTTCGATGATCAGATGTCGTTCCTCCGATAAAAACTTTTTGGCATTGATTCATTTATCAGTTTTACGAACTTAACACGCGTCTAATTAGCTTGATAGCTTTACAAAGTGTACGACCTGGTAATAAATGCAACAGTTAACGAAACGCGGACCAAAAAAAATTAAAAGGAATAGATCTGTGCAAATATAACGGCTTTACGCTGAAAGTTTAAAAACATTCGTTGTTCATTCGTTTCATTTAATTCGGGAAAAAATACTCTACGCTTTCCGAAAAGAGTTCATTAATATTTCTAGACACGTTATTAAAAATTTTTATTGTTTAAAAAAAAATTACGAAAAATAACGAAAAATAAAAAACGCCAAAGATAACTAATCAGATTTTCCATTTATTTATTTATGGTGAAATTTTATTTCGGATTTTTGTATTTTCGAAAAATAATCTCTTTCACGGTGTTCTTGCTTTTCCCTTAAAAACAGAAAAAAATCCCTCTAAATTTATATTCAAGTTTTGCTAAGAAAATAATCTCGTGTGAAAACTAAAAACCGGCCGACTGTGAAGATCGAATATGTAGTTAAACAACATTCCTTATTGCTGGACATTACAAGAACGTGGTCATTTCTCGAGGTAACGACTGAACACCCGAAACGAAAACGATCGATTTTCTTTTAATTACCGCAAGTAAAATAAACCCTTTACCGCGAGTTCCGGTAATAAACCGACTTCTCGCCGTCACGAGAAAGGTGCTTGACATTGTCAATCGATCGTTTATAGAACTATACACAGATTTCACACTTTCGAGATATTTCTCCTATGGAGCTGTCCACCTTGTCAGCTACATCTTTTTACGCCGTCAAGCTACATATTCTATCCCTTTTTTCATTCCCTCTAACAGCCGTGCATTCAGATACAATTTTTATCCTTAATGACAATCTGATCTTGTAACATTTCGAAATAACGAATCTTCACAGCCCTACATGTTCACTTTTAGACTGAGCACTAGTCGGACTTTTAAATTCCCATTTTATGAAAAATTTATAAAATTTATAGGCAAAATTTGATTAACTCTCGTTTTTTTTTTTTTTTTTTTTTTAGTACTAGTCGGAATTAATTATTAATTGAACACTTCATCGCCTAAAATTGTTCATCTGCAGTAGTCGTTGCGATGAAACGTTCGCGCACTCATCATAAAAGCACTTAAGATTATGTATATATATATATATATATATATATAGTTCATCGATTGAAGTGATCCGTTCTATTCTATAATTAAATAAAAAACGTTTACTACCGCATACGCTATACTACAATACTGGAACTGGCTCTACCGTTCTGAAAATATTACGAAAGAATAAATGATATATATATATATGTATATTTATCGTTTGCGGATTTTCGTTGCTTGCTCTATCGACTGACAATTTTGTTAAGCATCGACGGTGCATAAGTACGGAAAAATTATTGTAATTATTAGGTAAGTAAACAAGATATTAAAAGGTTCGAATGCGTTCGCGTAAACCAACCACGATAAGAATATGGTAAACTTTTTAAACTGATAACGTGAAGTCCGCTACAGTAAAAACACTTTCAAACTGTTAACCGTTACATAATTTAAAAAATCAATAAAAAACGGAACAACGTTAAACATTTTATCGACTGATAGCTACTTTAGGAATAATTGGAGCTAAAAATATTTAAACGAGGCACCACTTGTGAGCCAGCTGTTCGTTTGTCTACACACCCTAGACGTTTTTGTTCGATTATTTCGCCTACCTCTGTTAACTACCAATTACCATTAACTTATTTTTCGAATTAAAGTAAGGCGCGGGCATTCTGTTATTGTTATAATATTCCGGAAATATTCACTTATCTCTGCCGATGATTCTAGGTCACCCGTGCTACACCAGTTTAATTTTTTCATTCTACGTTCTGGCGATATATTTATCTTTTTCTTTTCTCTAATCCTCAAACTATCTATTCAACCTTTCCCTCCTTCACGACCATATTATTATCCTTATATCAGTCGTCCTTTCGTTATTTGTCATCTTCGCTTTGGACGTAGCTTACTTCCTTCATCTCTTTTTCATCTATCTCTGGCAACTTCTGCTTTCTGTCAATTCCGTCCTAACGTCAGCAATTTCATACGCGACGCCAACTACATTTTCTTTATCGTCTTCTTCCTCTCTCCAAAGCGTTAAATTTTAGAATTTGTTTTCATTCTTCTAGTATGTTGAACTGTAAAGTTAATGTCCTCAGTTGACGAGCCAAAAAAAAAAAAAAAAACACCAGTTTTCTTATATTGTTATTTGATCTGTTATTTTTTTGGCCTTGTTCTTTTGTTTCTTGGCAGATATCATATATCTTAGAAGTGTACTAAACATCCTTCTCCACCTATTGTCTATATAATTTCATTTATTCTTCTACTTCATTTTTTATTTTGTTTTATTAAATTTGTTTCTACCTAGATATGGGAACTGGTAAAAGGTTTACGCCAAACAATTTCAGGGAGACGTTGCTTTGTTGCAGATTGTGTATATATATATATACGGACGTAGCGAAATATTTCATGAGGCGAAAGGGACGGGGGGGCAGATCAAAAAAACAACCTTTTCGAAGAAATCTCTTTGCGAGTGATTTGGTAGGACCTAGCATATGACAAACAAGTATATCTAGAATTTAAAAATGCATATATAATTTATGAATTTACATATTTTCAATGTATTTATTTGGATTTTTTAAAACATGTGCATTAACACCTCCATGATTTCACTGAAACTGAGCTTCGTCGCCAGATCACGATGAACACTCATTAAAGCAAGACCAGTTAGTCGTTCATTGCCCATTTTGTTTCTGAAATAGGTTTTTAATCTTTTTAGACTCGAAAAAGACCTTTCAGGAGTCGCAGTCGATACTCAGATTTTGACTTTTCAGAATCTTTTCGCTTGCCTCCTTTCTGTTCCATATCCATAAACGTATTAATGGTTATCCTACGTTCCATTATTTCCATTTCCTCCAAATTCTTGATAATATCAGACTCCATAACCGTCCTTTAATTCATTCTCCTCTATCTGATCATTCCTATGATTTTATCACACTCCGCATACAATCACTTATCCACGTTCTTTCTTTCCTTCATGCCATTTAAATTGATTTACTGTGAGTTCCTAGTCGTTCGGGCATCTTCGGTAATGAAGCGGCGGACTCCTTGATTCAAGTTGCTGCCTCTTTTTACTTCTTTAAAAAAGTCTCATCGGCCGATCTCCTTCCGCTGTGAAAAGCTTTTCATCTCAGACTTTGGTATCGGATGTATATGTTTCCTCATTCTCTAACAATTGTTCTCTTTATCTGTCTGTTCAACCTAGTCTTCCTGCCAATCCGTGGTTTTCTTTGTTTCCTTTACTTCGTCGTCCTGTTGTTGTCTCCGTTATTCGCTTGCGCTCTTAAGCCATACTTCATTATCTTCCTCACGTTTTCGTTTTTCGTTGGTTGCCTCTCCATATTGTCTTCTCCACTCAAACGAACAGCATGTTTTCGATGCGGATGTGTTCTTTAAGTGCTCATCTCTTTCTGTGCTGAGTACCCTGCTTTCTACTTCAGTTTGCTGAGACTTGGTCTTCCTACTCCAAATTGCGCCTCTCATGTCCTATCTTTTCCCTCTCCACATATTGTTCCTATTATTTGTTCCTTTCTCCCAACAATATCTGACCGTATCAAGATATAATTGACTCCTTCCTATTCTAATTGTTTCTGAATAATAGTCACCGGTCGATGAGCCCAAAAAAAAAAAAAAAGATAGTATTTATTAGACTATATTTCTCTTTTATTTTTATTAGTAATCCGATCCGAATTCTTTGTTCATGAGCAAGTAAAAAAATATATATATTTCTCATTGAACTATTTTCATTTACATTACAAAATGAAAATTAAAAATAAATAAAAATGGCAAAAGATCGACTACAGTTGTGTTTAAAATAGAATAAAAAAGGAACAATATTAAATATTAGTTATAATTAAATCCGTAAGTAAAATCCATACAAATCTTTTATAGCATAAATTAAGTTTCTGGCTTTGGTTCTTTGGGAAGGGAAATGTCGTCTACCCCCCCCCCCACCACCGGGATCTGCCACTAATATATAAGATATGGATATAGATATAAATGTAGATATAGATGTATATATATATAGATTTATATATATAACAAAGTGTACTAGAATTTTCAAAAGATTTAAATTCCTTTACGTAAGTTATCTTCGTCCCCTTTTCAAAATAAACTAAATGTTTACGATAATTTATAAGAAGATTCCTTTGTCGGAATTTATCACAGCATAAATGCTGTTGATGTAACTAAATTTTCACTTTACTTATGAACGAAAAAAAACATCCATTGCAAACTTCAGTACATTTAAAACAATATTTGAGATTATTTTAATTACGAAAGACTAGAAGCTATTCAGTATCACCAATAGGTTGCACCTTCTTACAGGAGAATGCACATCAAGGAACATTTGCCAACTCGTATTTGTTTCCAGCCGCATTCATTACTTTCTTCGTTTTGTTAATTCGCACATTTGTTGCCAGGAATTCCATCCTTCCTCTGGCTTTTGTTGATTTTCTAAACATATTTCCTTGCATCGCTAAAGGGAATGTGTACTTTCGTCTCGTATTTTACATATCCGATACATTAACTTTTTATTTTAATTACATCTTCAACGATAGACAATCCAGATACGTTGCTTCGACTTTATACTTATCGGAGACGAAATCTATGGTACCTTAGGCAAGTTCTACATTTCAAATGCGTCAAACATTTTTTTTTTTTACATTCAGCGTTACTTATCCACGTTTCAGATGCGTATTTTAAAGCGGACCACACGTAACATATAAAATTGGACAGTGTCGATAATGGTGAAACTTCATAGATATATTTTCAGTTATAAAAGCAATGCTGGGTTAATTTTATTTCCTCAACGGAACCGAAGTCCTTTTGAAGATAGTCTAGTCCGAGAATTTAAAAAAAGTTCAAATACTTCGGGATGATTCAAATTTTTCTAATTCCGTTTTCTCTCATTGCCGCTATGATTTTACCAACAATATTGCTCCTCTGTCAGTTCATTCATGATTGTCAGTGATATATCAACACGAGTCACCCACTTACTAATCGGATCACTTTACAAGAACTTAATTTCTCGTTATCCTTTAAAAAGAAATTCTCTGCAAACCTAAATGATATTTTTGTACCTAATTTTAAACCATCCGCTGAAATATTTCATGGATCTTCCTATTAAATTGCTTTAATCACTATCTGAAACAAAGGATATTAGACTGAAAATAATATTATTTTTTCAATCCAAAATCCAAAAAAAAAAAAAAAAAATTCCGGAGCCTTGATTTATGTCTTACTTTTTTGGTTTGCTGATCACGAAAAATTAATCATTACGTATAAACTTAATTTGGATTACTCAAGGCTAATAATATACCCTCTCCAAACATGTTCAGATTTAGAACTGATCTTGACGGTTTTGGAATATTCATTTATTCACACGCATACGTATTAAAATAGCATATTTTAATGTAATGGCTAACGAAGGACAAAAACTATACGATATGAATAGCATTAAAAATTATAAAAAAAAGTAAGATTTTAACATGAACTGAAATAAAGAAAACGAAAAAATCCGATTGTTTTTTACTTTTATGTGAAAAAAAAATATATTTACAATTTTTTTTGGACCCCCTCCCACATGTACAAAAAATAAATAAATCTGGCACCACCGCCGCTAAAGGCTGAAATTTGGGATTATCGCATCCACGGGGAAGCATAATTTTTATTTGTAAACAGTGTTTTATATATATGTTATAAGTATAAATGAAATGTCTATTGAACGGTTACTAATGTTATATTTTTATTTTTACTCGAACATATATTATTCAAAATTCACAAATATAACATTGTTAAATACTAATTAATTATGTTAAAATAAATCAAATCAAATAATTACAATAATAGTCCGACCGGTTTCGTTAATACATATTCATGGTCCATGAATATGTATTAACGAAACCGGTCGGACTATTATTGTAATTATTTGATTTGATTTATTTTAACATAATTAATTAGTATTTAACAATGTTATATTTGTGAATTTTGAATAATATATGTTCGAGTAAAAATAAAAATATAACATTAGTAACCGTTCAATAGACATTTCATTTATACTTATAACATATATATATATATTTACGGGTTACGGAAGAAATAAAAACATATAATAAACAGTGTTTTATCGAAAGTACAAAGAATATTACGAAAAGGAGTGGTTAAATTGACTCGAGCGATGTCAAGTAAAATTCGAATCGACGTGGTTTTTCTTTTGTTTTTTTTTTACTGAGCACACTACATTAAAGGATACATATTCAAATGCCACGATTTCCTTTAATTAAAGTTATTCTTGATTATTGAACATTGCGGATTTGTAGATTCGTGGTTTCCTCAACAGGATACTTTGATTTTGTGGAGCGAAACACTTGTTAGACCTATGACCTCTCCCCACGCACGCACACACATTTTTAACAACAAACTTCGTTACGAAGATTTTAAGCATGGTACTGAATAGAGAATTCCACGCTAGCTGAACATGTACTGTGGAAAAAGTGGACAAAATCAGAACTCCCCTGGCGCAACTGAACCACCGAATTCCATTGTTAAATTTAATACTAATATGTTTTCGTCAGTAATAATAAAGTATAAATTGTACCTTTATCAATTATATTCGAACAGTATTCGTCGATTAACTTGCAAGATCCCGGTTCATTGATTAAGTCGACCGATGCATTTAATGGTTCGTCTGCGTAAAACGCTTCTCTCAGTGATTTAATCACTTTCTCCTTCTGTTCCGTATTAATGGAAATAATAATGAATTCATTATCGGCTCCGTTCATTTCTGAAATAAAAAGTGAAATTGTGTTAACTGAATAGAAAATTACTGTAAAGCTAGTCAATTACCGCTTTAGCGCAACTACAATTCAACTTGAAAACACGATCAAAACATTTTTTGATTTTGCTTTTTTAAAAATATTTACGATTTCTCAATTGTATTTTTTTTTTTTTATTTTCTTTATTTAAAGGAGACGCTGGACTGCACGGTCATTTGCCGTCTTTTACGTAATTACATATGCTAATTATTATAAGAGATTGGGTAATTTTAAAAAAGCAAATAAATTATTAATATCATTATTCTAAAGTAGCATTTCTAAAGCGCATTTGTCGTTCCCTAGCATACTTCCGGCATTCGATGTCAGTATATGGGTTGTGGATAGCTGACATTAGCATCCAGTAGATATTAGTGATTCGTCCTTTTCGAAGATCTAAGCGTGCGTTAACCGGCTAGGTCCGATTCTTAAGCCAGCCCATGTTACTTCTTCCCGGTGATTTCGACGGTAACATGTATGCTATTCGGAAAGAATCGGTTTTATTGTATATAGCTTATTAAAAGCGTTGTTCCCATTCGAATCACCACGATAACTTTATAATCTTACGTATATTTTTAGCAGCGATGTGTGTTTAACGCTATTCATAAACGTTATAAACAACATATCTCAGTAATTAATGCGATGACACGACGGTATAAGTAACTTTCAATATTTAAACCGTTGTGCTTTTAAAGGTTTATTTCGTGGTTCGTAATGCGTTTATTAATATTACTGTAAAGTTTAGTTTATTTTTAAGATGGATTTAAATTTTGCAGTTTCGTTACCTTTTTTTTTTTCTTTTTTTTTTTTCTATTTAAAAATGTGGCGGTTTAATCACTTTTTTTCATTTTTATCATTAAATCAAGATGTCATATGTGCTAAATTTTTCTTTTATATTTAGGCTCTCTTAAATTAGTAAAATTGTCTCTTGATGGATACAAACTTTTGGAATTTTTACGTGATAATATTACTGCCATTGTTTCTTCAGCACCGATTTCCGTATCGCAAAAACTCAGCTACCGACTTACGGTAACCGAGGTTTTTAAGACAGACAACTCTTGAAAATACCATAGATGGACAGAGTATCAAATGCAAAAGTCCTACAGAGAGCGGAAGTTGAAAGATGGAATACATGCGGAGGAGAACAATAGCACACTTTGGCCACATTATTCGAAGGATAAAGTACCACATCGAACAGAAGGGAAATGATCGAGAGGGAGGAGGAAATTTGGATGGTTTAAAACAACGTCAAATAGTAGACTGAAATTGACAGCTTTGAAGAACTAGTGGAGAGTGCACGGAACAAAGAACTGTAAGCAACCAACGCGTCATAGGGTACAAGAAAGAAAAGAAAAGACATATAGTTGATAAAATCACTTTCACGGTCCGTTTCCAACCCTTCCCATCGTAAAAAAAAATAAACCCACCCACGTATAGGTCAAAAAGGGATTATTTTAATTCGGGCGGAAACTGATTTTGTTTCTAAGTAAAAAATTCTTTTGTAACACTGCAACAAACCTATTTTAAGTTATTTTTTCCAACTTTGCCCCTGTGATCACAGATCGAAAGAAATAATTTTCAATTATTATAATTTAACATGATCTGATCTGAAAAAAAAAACGAAAAAAAACAAAAAACGCCTTACGTTCTACAAATAATGGCTCTAATACAGTTTGATGCACCAATATAGGTAATGTATAACGTGTATTTGGGATTTCTTTAACAAACCCCTCTCTTTGCCTATTACATCTGCCGCACTGCTAAACAACATGCTCTACTGCACCTTTCAATTCGTATTCAGGACAAGTTTTACTATTTATTATTTTTAGTCTCACTAAATGAAATAGTGCCCGACGATGACCCATCCTTACGCAACGAATTGTAGTTTCTCGTAGTAAATTTTTTCCCTTAAATCACGGACGGGTTTCGATCTGGTTCATTATAGGATAACATATTTTTTCTTTAACTTTAAAAATTACACTGTAGATCATTTAGATTATTATTATGGCTTAAAAAATGTAACGAAAATTTCAGCTTCATAGCTGCTCAAATTTTTGCTGCGTATTTTGATTTCAGTAGAAATACTCAAAAATTAGCAAGTTCAATGTCGTTAAGGCTGTGTATTAAACATTTTTAAATTTCGTAATCTTCGTGTAATTTAAAAGTCAGGAATTTCAAATTTTAGAGCTTTCTACTTCTAAATATACACATAGTTGTTGCACTGTGCATTTTCATCGTTAAGAGAGCACTTTGAAATATAATAATTTTGACCACATTTGGAATTTCAAAATTCAAAAATTTTTCGATTTCCTAATTTTACATTTCATAGACCTAATAATATGCATATCGAATATAAACTACTACCAGTAGTTATTTCTGGGTATTTTAATCGTCTTAATTTTCTTCATATATATACGATATAAGATGCCTTCTTAGGTTCCAAAAAATTTCACCAGACTAATGCCTTTTAGAATACACATTTTAAACTCGATTTAAAAATATGTCTTACCAACCCTGATACGTGAATAAGTCGTCGCTGTTCCATTTTATTGAGTATCGGAAGCGGTAGTGACATGAATTCGTATATTATAACGTATCTAATTTTATCGGCTACTGTTTAGAACAAACTGAACTTGAATAACGCGTACGTAAATTTCAGAAGCAGAATGGATACAAATACAAATTATATATTATATATAAATATACCATTTCGTATAAATCTTATTCTTTTTATGTGATATTTGCAAGCATAACATAAACAGTATTACAATAATGGAACAAAAGGTGAATAGTCATGTTAAAAAAAAATTGATTAATTTTCATTAAATTCTTAATATTTAGTTTTTTAAATTCCTAATCTCACCAATGTAGATTCCTTAGAGAACTTTCTAGCATTTATCAGGTTCATAGAATAACCGATTTATTGTCACACATCCGATGAAACAATGGTACGCCGTTTTTCTTCTAGATGCGGAAAAAGCATTTGACCTTGTATGGTATCAAGGAATTTTGTATAAACTAAAATTAACAATGACGAATACTACTGCACAATTATCTACTTCAAATTTCACATTTTCAAACAAAAACACCATTTGAACATCTGTGTCACACAAGGCCGCATATTCAAACTGTTGTTAAATGACGGATAGGCCAGTCACAAACGATATACTTTATTGACTAACAAATAATATCTGTATTTCGGCAGCTCATAAATGTCCACTATATGCAAATTTAGTAGTCCCAGCACATTTGAACAAAGTCAGCATGTGGGCAAAAAAATCGAAAATCAAAACTATTTACGATAAAAACCATCAGATAACGTTTCACGTAAATAAAAAGCCCTATTTACTAATAACAAAAAAAAAAAAAAAACTTTACTCTCACGCGACATAACAATGTCAGATATTTCTCGGACCGCTTCTCAACCGTTGGTGATTCACTTGAAGGCCGCATTTGCAACAGGTTTATCAAAAAACAGAATCGAGGATAACTAATCTAAAAAATATGACAAATTGGAAATCATCCAATAAAGCTTAGTCAATAAAAAAAAAAAAAAAACTAACGCACTTGGCCATTCCGTTCCTAATTTGGAAATACAGTTTAGAGAACCGAATTCAACAATTACATTTATAAATATTGTAAATACTAGCTAAAGCCCCATACTACATACTTAACGACACCTTACAAACAAATATTACAGTGCGCGTTGCGATAAATTTATCTATGAGCTATAAACTAATTCAAATGTCGAGGTATTAAATATGACTAGGTCAACCGATCAATCTAGAAAACACTACACAAAAGTAATGCCGAGCAACTGTACAGGGGTCAACTACAGTCTACTCCGGTTAATATAAATCGAGTTAAGGAATAAAATTACATTAGTCATATAGCGAACTTTCCCTATGTGACCCTCATGTGTGTTTTCAAGTAAATGGGTCGTCAATAGCCGGTTCACAGGTGGAGATATAAATAATAGGAATTAGTACATAAATAAAATAAAGGTGACTTTCTGCGCTGTCATCAGGTTCGTATTACAGTTTACGGAGTTCCCGGTGATTTTTGTCGTATTATACTTTGTTTCCTTTTCCATGCTATACCAGCAGGTCTAATTCTTGCATTTACTTCTACGTGGTTTGAGAGGTGTTCAGTTATAAATTTTCCGAGATATTTGAATTTATGTACACCTATTTAATCTCCGCTCCATTTATTCGTATATGGAAGCGATAGGGGTATTTTACGTGTGTTGTTATTCAAAATTTGCACCTGCTTTCCAGTATCTTAGGCGATGCTGTAATTATAACCTAATCGTCCGCGAACTTTATTATTACTTACAGTCTTTTACCTCCAATACATATTATATAAATTACCTCAGCAAGTTGTGTTTTAAGTACAGACTCAGCATCTACATTAAAGAGATACGGAAGTCATTCTTGCCGTACACCTTTATTAACTTTTTCAGGAATATCCGCATCTATCCTAATAACAGCCATCTGGGGTTTGTATAGGTCATACATTAGTTAGTGTTGCGGACATCCTCCTATTTGTTCCAAAAGAGGAAAAAGCTTATGCCAACTCATTCGAGCAAAAGTCTAACAAATTCAAATAATATGTAAATATTTGGATTTATATTTATCATTCGCTCTGCGAAGTTACACACCACTCTTATCGCGTTCCTAGTTGACATGTTTTCACGAAAACAGTGTTCTATCTAGGAAATTATATTTTTCGTTTTTTTTTTTTTTTTTTTTTTTTGGGCGCGCCAGCGACATTGACCCAACAACAAGAAAACTAAGCGGTCCGAAATGGACGCAACAAAGGACAGCAGTGCGAACACCACAGAAGATGAAGGAAAGGAGAGGATAAAGGAAGAGTTATAGGGAGTAGGGAGACCTAATGACAGGAGCTGACTGTATAAAAGGGAGTGTTCGTTACGAAGAGCAGGACACTCGAAGAAACTGTGATCAGCATCACATATATTCAAAGAGGATCACAATCGCGAAGAGAACAATAAGGAGATGACGACAGAGAAAATCGAAAGCGAGAGGAAGGGAGGAGAGAATGATTGATCCGGAGACGAATTAGGGAGACAATAGAAGAGCGACGACTGAGAGGAATAGAATGGAACCAAGACAGGGAACGAGGAATTGGCTGAATGAAACGGTAATGAGAATGACGATTAGAAAATAGGGGGGGATAAATATCCTGCCAAAGTCTGGCGTGATTGGAGGTGGATAAGGAAAGGATATCTGAAGAAGGGAAATGGTTGAGCAATGAATCAAGGCGACCAACAGAACGAGCCAAAGAATCGGCTGCATCGTTGCCATCAATTCCGGAATGACTGGGGACCCACAAA
The DNA here is from genome assembly GCA_039619475.1 of Icerya purchasi. Lineage (NCBI taxonomy): Eukaryota > Metazoa > Arthropoda > Insecta > Hemiptera > Monophlebidae > Icerya > Icerya purchasi. The sequence goes on along the minus strand of CM077116.1, from coordinate 151,902,887 downwards.
AAATCAATGAGAATAGAACGGGATGACTGAAAAGTGGAGGTAAGAGAACGAATTGAGAGAATAATATTATCAGAGGAATGTGAAGGAGGAGAGGATAGGGCTTGAAGGACGCCCTTAGAGTCCGAAATAGTGAGGAATTGGGAAAGAGCGCTTAAAGAGGAAATATAAGAGATAGCCTGAAGGATGGCGATCGACTCGGCAGAAAAAATAGAGCCTGAAGGAAGCCGGAAGGACTCAGAATGTCGAAGCGACGGAGCAGTAAACGCACCACCCACGCTGTCCTCGCTCTTGGAACCATCAGTAAAGATCAGTACATGAGCAGGAAAAGAGGAATTCAACAGATGAAGAAATTCATTGTTGACTGCACCGTGAGAGGAGGAATTGGCTGGAAGTGGGAAAGAGGAAAATTTGATAGGCTGCCATAGGCTATTGAAGTCATGCAAGAAGTACGGGAGAGTGTTGTAGGAAAGGACAACAGGAGAAAAATTAGAAAGACGGGCAGAAATGAGCGACAGGATTGGGATTTTATGAGGAGAAAAACGCCAGCAGTTTTTGATATATAGATAGGAGGAAATAAGTTTGGACGAGGAGATGGGAAGCCGTTTAATTAAGAAGCGATGCCCAAGCTGAGAACGGCGAATAAACAGTGGTTGGGCAACCGACTCTGATAGAACTGCGGAAATGGGGGAAGATTTCAAGGCTCCAATGCACAAACGGAGGCAAGAGTTCTGAATCGCGTCAAGTTTAGTGAGGAGAGACTTGGAGGAATTACCGTAGATAAAGGAACTATAGTCGAGCTTGGACCGGATGATGGCTTTGAAAAGAATTAGAAGGATAAACGGATCGCCTCCCCATCTGAGGGAAGAGAGAGATTTAAGGAGTTTAAGTCTTTTAAGACAGGATTTATAGAGAAAATTAATGTTCTCACGGAATGTGAGGCGGCTATTTAAAAAAGAGGCCAAGATAGCATATGGAATTGACAACGGGGATAGGAATATCAGATACAGTGATGCGAGTTAGAGCTCGGTTAAAGGGGCGGAGAGAAAAAATTATACAAGACGACTTAGTAGGAGAAACAGAGAGGTGAAGACGAGAAAGGGAATTATTAAGAACAGACAGGGAATTATTCAACTCATCAATAGCGACGGACAGATTGTCACAGATGGAATAGACCAAAATGTCGTCGGCGAAGAGGAGGGAGGAAAAAGGAATAGGAAGAGAAGCGATATCAAAAGAGTAGATATTAAAAAGTGCAGGACTCAGACCGGGAGCATCCCTACACAAATTTTCAAAATAAAAACTTGCAAGTTATTTTTTTCTCAGTTGGGTTTACTATTTCATTCCTTCTAATGCCACGGTTTTAATTCTGTCAGTCATCTCCGTCGTGCTTTTTATTCTTTTATATATAGGATAAGGATTATTGTTTTTCCAAGTTTCTGACAGGTTCCATGTTTCTTGTTTATTTCTCCTACAAAGTCGACTGTGAGATTTCTTTTGCTTAAAAAAATCAATGAGGCGATTACCTCTACTATTTTCGAGTCCGAGTCCATGTTTGCTAGTTATTCCTTCCTCTAGCTTTTACGGGCTGTTCAGATTATAAGCCGTGTAGCAGCAGACTCTTCCAGTTACAACCGAAGAGTTGACCGAGTCACGCTCAAAGTTCAATCGTATTGTAAAATCAAAGCTACTATTCGAATCACAGTGTTTTGCAAAACATTATTCATAACGCGTTAACCTTTTTACAAAGCTTTTACACGAAGAGCACCGTTTCAGAGAGCTGATCAGAAATTTTTATAAGGACGGTATTGAAAAGTTAATAATAAGAGACGTGACAAATGTCTAAGTTTGGAGGGTAATGCGATCGAAAAAAAAAAACTACAATACTGCAATGTTCGACAAATAAAATATTTCTTCAAGATTCAATTTTCGTTCATTTTACGTCAGCACAAAAGGTGAGAACCTTGCTGACTGAATGATACCCTCGTATAGTTGTTAATATATTACATCTGAAATAACACGGATGTTGCAGATCAATTCGACAAAAAAACAAAAAACAAAAAAAAACGATACCTTCTTGATCTTTCTCTTTTTTTGTAACCTGAAATTGAACCCCATTTAATTAGAACAATATTCTACACAACATCTATACTCGTTCTACCTTTCTGTCGAGCCACTTGTTTCTTCTTGCTCGTGGTTCTAAGACTTTTCCTTTCTTCGTTGATTTTGTATCGCTTTCCACTTAATTATTTTTTGATTTCCGTTTCCCGATACTGTTTCTCTTTTCGTACATTTTTTTTTAGATTCCCATCATTACGACATTAAAAATGAAGAGGCCGTGAACTCTTTTGCTCGCCTCGTTCGCTTTCAATAGTCAATTTCTGAATAAATTCACCGCCTAGAACCTTCAGTTTTTTATCTTCAATCTGGCACTCCAGACTGTGGTTTGATACTTAGTCCTCCTTCTTCTTTAACAACTCATTGCGTTACCTCCTAAACCAACCTCAACCTAGTCCACACATTTGGTTTTTCTGTGCAACATTCCGTTATTATTTCCTTAGTGCAACTTAAAATCGATTACTCTTTTTTCTTCTCATCACGTTTTTACACTTTTCTCCATCCTCATCTCTTTATTGTCCTTTGTATAACTCGGATTCCTTCATTGGTGACCCTAATCATTGAAGCGTTTACGATTGGTTTTAGTTATTTTTATACACCCTCAGGGATGCCACCGCGGTTTCAGATTCGCGGAATTATGATTTTTTAAACTTAAGGTTGACTTTTATTAGAACCTTTCCAATATTTGATAAAATATTTGTTTATTTGGTTTAACTTTACAAAGAGATTTCGATACAGGTCGACCTAGAAAAAACACCGGATAGATAAAGATATAAATATACACGGATATACAATTAGAAAAATATACATTATGGTACGTATCACTCTGGCTGGGTTACTCCGGGACCGGTAGATACTCCTTTGACGGACCGACGCACGATGGAGGCTCTTTCCGACGACGATAAGGAAACTTGTTGTTTAATCGCGAAGTCGAACAGTTTCATTAAATATTTCCCACCGATCGGGTCTCGGACCTTTCCGGATCGAAATTACTTTCGTGCAAATTTACTTCGGACCGTTAATTTCTCGACGACACGACACGCGGTCTCGCTGACCTTTTTTCTTTTCTTTTAACCGAAACCAACTCGCGACTTAACTTCGCTCTCGGCAAGCAAGGAACTAACTCGCTGCTCGTCTGCCTTTCTCCTTTCTTTTTTTGGCATTTTTTGATCTTCATTTCTTCCGAACCGGTCTCCTCCCTGTCGCAGACCAGCCAATCATCTCTTCTTTTTTTTACTGATCATCGCGCGCATTTATTCCCTCGCTTGATTTCATTAGTCCATCGCTCCCCAGCCAGCAACAGGTTCCCACACATGCGCACACTTACACTCACACCATTTGTTCTTGGTACTTTATTAAATTTATTTATATATATTTTTATTTTAATTCTCTTTAAATGTGATGGTCACATTACATCATATTCTTTACACAGACCTTTCAGTTTAACTGTTTCTATTATCAATTTTTTAGTTTCGGCCCCCCAACTCTCATAACGCTTTGTATATTCTTCTTTTCCCGATCATTAAATTCTTTTATCGTCTACACTTTTCCAGTTGGAGAAAAATGCGACGCAGTTTCCGCTAAGCTAATGCTCTTCTTCTTCTTCTTCTTCTTCTTCTAGAGGCATTCTAGTCTCCAAAAAAGAAAACAAGTAGATACCACGGGCGACTGAAAAACTAAAATATAAAAAGGTTTTTGAAATAAATTCGTTGTGTATAAACCAAAATAATAAAATTTTAATGGTACAATGCCTCGTTTTAGCCGATAATAATCGCTGTGTTCCTACAAACAGAACGATACTCAATGTAGTATGGAGCGGTTAGATGAAAGAACAAAGGGTACTTGTACTTTGCATATTTTCAGCTATCTTAAGAAATTATTCCAACTTATTTATTATACCGGTCGAACAAAATAACAACTGAACGCTGATAATGCTGCGAACGTGAAAAGATATTCCACCGTTCGTTTCAAATATTTACTGAACAGCGCTATATTAGTGCGATTCAGTCAGACATTTATACGTGTCATTTATTAATAAAAAATTCTTAATTGCTGCTTTCGTCGATCTATTAATTTCCTTCGGTAATGTTTAACCTTCCACACCGTTCGACGTAAAGCTCTTAAGTAAAAATTTCTGTCCACTTTACTTTTCTTATTATTACTCTCTTTCAACGCAGGTCTCTGTTATTATTTCCTCTCCTTTCGAACTGTGCTGCAAGGTTAATCTTTCGAAGTCTACCTTAAGAATCCTTCCATAGAACCCACGCGGATTAATATTTACTTGAACAAAATTACCTATTTTCCTCTTTACCTTACTATTTCGTTAACTATTCATCTTCAAAACTGTCTAATGTGACTAGCTTTCTAACACCCATCTCTTTATTTCTTTCTCTAAATCTCCATTTGTTTTCTCTTTATTCTTCGTGCCGTTAATCCTTTTTCGACTTTAGTCTTACCCCAAAATGGTGTGGGCCAATTCGTTTTATAAATTTTTTTCGTTATTTAGAAACCTTTCTTAGCAGCCACCTTTCCCCTCACAATTACAATAATCATTTATATCTATACTCTCTCAAGAAACTCAGTCTGTTAAAAGTCTTTTCGCATACAGGCGATCTCTGTATTTTACTCGTGTTATTATTTTATTTATTTTTTATTTTTATAAATAAAATAATCATTTTTTTTTTTTTTTTTAACGGAAAAGAAAACTGAAAAGTTAAAAAAAATACTATTCAGAGATATACTCATGTTGTACCACCACCATGCACCAAAAAAGACTCACCTAAATATGTTACGTTACAATCTGTTCCGTTCCAGAACATTCAGTAATAATCTGATTTACACTGCTCGTTATACATATAAACAAAAAATTTTCAATGGAAAATTTTTGTTTTTGGTTGCACTTTAATTATTTTTTATTTTATTTAATCGGCTCGAAATGTTTAATTCGCTTCGGTAATTCTACATGCGGCTAGACCGGATCTGTCATATTTAATGGTAGCATTTATGCGACAATACGATCAACTACTATTGAAACGCCATCAGGTGGCGATAAGAATCACTATATAAAAAACAGACACTGGTTCACACTTGTTTTACTAGGTAACTAAACGCAGCAACAAACAACGAAATGTTAATGCGAATCGAAAACATTACACGGCCACTTGTAACTCGTCTACATATGAAAATAATTACCTCTATTTGCAGCGTCTTATTTTTCTATTTCTTTTCCGGCTGTATTTTATTCGCTCTAATATAATACAGTTTTACGCGAAACAGTTAAAATTATTCGCAACAATGGCCAAGTTAAAACTTCAAAGCGTTGGATTTCTAGTTAGGTCCATACTTTTAGTAAATTCTACCTAAAACGATTTAAAATGATTTATTATTTATATAGAATAGGTATTCATTTTCTTTTACATAAATTTTATTCTTTACTTTTTGGAAACCTAAAATAAATTAGAGTGGCTTCTTAATTTGTTTTTGTTTGCATGATGATACGCGCAATGTTAATTCAATTTCATTTTATCTTCGGTGAATTTTATAACTTTAAAGTTAAATGATACACTTTTTCTTTTTTAATATATTCAGTTTTGGTTAAAACTTTCAAAAAAAATTCTCAGCAAACATATACAAAAATCTCTGTTCCCCTACGAATATAAATCCCCCGCCCTCAACCAAACAAATATCCGAATTCATCCCTGGCGTAAAAATATTTATTACTAATATTAATATATTCCTATAATTTTTGTCATTTATATAATTTCTAAACATGGAGTATGCTTCTGTACAAATTGATAATTAGATCTAAACTTGACTATGGCTGTCAGGTGTATGGGTCAGCCAGCCGGAGTCTGCTATCCTCTCTTGATACCATCCAAAACTCTGCCATCTGGATCGACACGGGCGCCTTCTATTCTAGTCCTGCTGTTAGCCTGAATAGTGAATCTGGTCTCCTTCCTCTCCACTATAGAAGATTAGTCTTATTATCCAACTTTCTTGCCTCTACTCGGTGCATTCCTAATCTTCCGCTTTTCAGTATCCTATTCCAAAACAATCCCCACTAAAACCTCCCCCAAATACACGAACCATCTCAAAACCAATCTTGAATCTTTGTTTCCTCAATTCTCTCAAATTCTCCCGACTCCTCTAATTATGCCACTCTTTACTAATCCCCCTTCATGGCTTCTATCCCCTGTAGATATAAATTTCAATTTACTTAATTCTTCCAAAACCGTCTAATCTCCCCACATGATTCGCCAAAATTACTCCTTTGAAATTTCAAAATATCCCAATCTTATCTGTTGTTTCACTGACGGTTCAAAATCTGCTGATCGTATAGAATGTGCTTTTTCAGTCCTCAACTGCATACTAAAATTTCGTCTTCCCAAACACTTATTTACTGCTGAACTCTTCGCCATCCTAAAATGCCTCAAATTTTTAACTTGTTCTGATCCTCACTCCAAATATCTCATAAATTCTGACTCACTCAGTAGTTTCCTAGCATTACAGAATCCACATTCTTCTCATCCTATCGTACAACGCATTTTTCTTCTACTCAACTCCCTCAGTCTTACTAATGTCCCGATAAATTTCATATGGATCCCTAGTCATGTAGGAATCTCTGGTAATGAAATCATTGATCAAGCAGCCAGAGACGCTTCCTACCTTCCTGAAATTATCTCTCTGTCTACTTCGTTTGATATCAGATCCTATATGAAGTACTTGATTTTCCATTCCTGGCAACAATCTTGGTCGTCTCAACCATCTAATCAACTCTTAACGGTTAAACGTTACCCCAGATGTCCGATAAACACTTACAACTTCGGCCCGACAAACGAATTTTATGGCAGAAATTACACACTGGGTAACCTATTTTGATGGTTCTTCAGTTCATGTATTCGACATTTATTGAGACAACGTTACAATTTCGTATGGTGGGACAGCAATCTAGTGAGCTAGACGGTGCAGTTTATGCTTTGACGTTTGTTACTGCTTAATGTTGTCATGTGGGACCTGATAAATAAAAATTTTTTAACGGCTCTAAAGAATCTCCTCTTTTTTTTAAAATTATTTCTGAAAGTAAAGCATCCGCGTCTTTGCTAATTGACTCTGAAATCTGTACTACTTTTTTTTAAATTAATTTTGTAGAAATAATCGAATTTGCTTATAATAAACGATACAGAAATTGAAGACAACCTGGAAAAGTTAAAATAACGAGAAGATCTAAAATAAAAAAAACAAAAAAAAAAAATGAAAAAGAGAAAGCCAAAACTCAGAAAGAGCGAAGTGATACTTAAAATAGGAAAAGACGGAAAAATTAACAAAACGGGTAGAAGTAAAATAAAAAAAAGTAAATTTCAGTAACAACTAGGATCTTACTTTTTTTTTTTTAAATTTTTATTTATTATATTACACAGTTCATGTGCCGTCTATAACTGCAACGCTACCACGGCCCATGTACCATCTGGTTTATATGAACTTACCCCGCCTGTTTGTTTTAATGAATTTAGGTGTTCGTTTTAGTTGGACAAGGTCATTGGACAACATTGCTTCAACAGGGTCGTTGGATAAGTTCGACACGTTCATACGTACGGAATGTCCTAGTATATGAATGATTTCTGGAGAATGGGATGTAAGCAAAAAGGACACGCTACAGGAAGAGAGGCACGTTCAAAAAGGTACTCGTATGACACAGAAGTATGTTCGATTCTAAGCCTGCTCAGAATCGAAAATTCCTTGCGTGTCATTTCGAACGGAAGCCACCACGGTTTAATTTAATGGTCTTTAGCCATGCTGTCTGTGACAGCCGAAGCGGCTAACACTTATTTGAATAATATATATGCAAGGATTTAGATATAGTGCACGAAGGGTCAACATTTATGTTAATAGGGGTGCATAGCTTTCTTCTAGCAGCTAAATCTACACACTTATTCCCCGGCACCCCAGCATGTGCAGGGGTCCATAAGAACACCGCTTCGTAGCCTAATTTTGAGAACTGCCTTATTGTGTCATTTATTTTTGCAAAGGAAAACACTTTTGGTGGAAAAAGTGAGGAGGAACTTGATTACCACCAACGAGCCCGTAATCACAACAGCGTTTTGAGATGGTACCTCTCTGGGAGGGATTCAAGGCCTAATAGAATGTCATACATTTCAGCCTCTAGAACAGTGCATAAATCGTGAAGACGAACTCCATATTGCTTACATAGGCGCACCAAATAGGAGAGGGTCGGCCTCGTAGGTTCACTTTGACTCCCTCTGTGTAGAGATGGATGAAATTTTTGTATTTTTCTATTAGGGATATTGGTCTTTGAGGAAACTGGTAACATACATTGCTCGTCGGATGTGATTCAATTAGCGATAAGTCGGCCGTTATAACGTTGTATTCCCAGGGAACTAGATATTGCGATGCCCGTGGACTTAAATGAATATCACAACTTGTAAGAAAGGTTATCACTCTTAGTAATGGATCATTGGGATATCATGGGCGAGGGTACGGATACAAAACGGGGGGGGCGTATCGTTTTGGCCTCAACAACTCGGCTTCAACAATTCGGCCTAGATCATTTCGGCCTCGTTACGTTTCGGTCGTGACACGATTCGGCCTCGTCCTTTTTCTAACTAGACCTAGTTTAGTGTTAATGAGTTTTTGATTTTTTTTTTCTCTTCAGTTAATATATCAAATTGAAAGCGTAAAATACTCACTAAATCACAAAAAACACCCGTGCGAAATTAAGAATTAATTTGCTTAGAAAATAAATTAATAGTTTTCAATGCTTATTTTTCGTTCACATATATCTCTTAAAAAATTATTTCCCCTTATCAAGTCTTGAAATGCTGATTATATACATATTCATTAAGGGGTTATTTCAATAAAATTTTCGAAAAAAATTAGTCAACCACGGCAATAATTTCCCATTATGACATATCTTTTCGCTTTCGAGGAAAAACCATGTGCTTTATAATAGATTTTTACATGTACAAAAAATGAAAAATAAATTAACTTTAATGATTATGAAAAACTGCTAATTTCGAAATAGCAAAATCGATCTAGCATCTAAATTTTATTGAAAAAATGTATTTGTTAGTCTTAAGAAGTTATTCTCCAATTTTCATACTTATTTTTAACGGGAACCATTCGTTTGGGCTTAATCGACTGGCTAAAAAACTTTATAGAAAGTATTTGCTTTTAATTTAGTATTATGTAAATTTAAATTACAGTAATTCATAGTTATCATACAGAATACTTGGCGGTTGACATATCATGCTCAACTGCTTTGCTGTATATGTGATAACATTTATCTTTTATTATTTTTTATTTTTTTAATTTCTTCTAGAACACAGTCACCTGAAAAACAAATAGTTTAGAGCTAGATATTTAATCCTGCGGAATATGTAACATAGTACAATCACTTGGAAATTGTTATTCTTATCAGCGTGAAATATAACTTACATAAACCAGAATTCACTTTTAATCCATACGAAAATATCAATAAAGCAGCAATGAATTAAAATTTTCCGATTTTTAAACAACTATTTGATCTTCTCAAAAGTATAATTTTTTTTTTTTTTTCGCTTTTCGCTGATAAGATAACACGTGTGCTGTTGTGATTGCACTAACAGTTATACCGACAGCGTATACCGTATCGTTATTTGGTAAGTCTATTTTTGCAAATATTGTAAATTATTATATTATTTTACGTTAAAACGAAGAAGAAGAAAAGAAATTAAGAGAAAATGTCTACTGGACCTAAAGTAACGCGTGCTTTAACTAAGAAAAATATTCAGCCTATAATTACAAAATCTACTGGTAGTCTCATCAGTTAACGGCTAAGTCCATTGAAAATGTAGTAAAGAGTAGTATCAATTTTGATATTGATGATAAACTGAAAGAGAAGCTGGTGCCGAATATCACTGAAGCGATTAACATTACGTTGCAAAATTTCATCGCTGAATTTAATAAAAATTTAGATCGAATTAATAATAGCAATAACTCTCACGTTTCGATGAACTTAAACAGTATTCGAGATACCGGAAAATAACGAAGAAGACACCGATGATTGCGTAATTGAACTAGCGAGAAAAAAATTTCAGGTAAAAATTCCGAAGGAAGCAATTGATAGATCGCACCGTGTTGGAAGACGTGCGATAAATGGCGCTAAACCGCGACCGATAATTGTAAAATTTGTCCCGTATAATAATTTTCGAAAATAAAAAGAAACTGAAAGGTTCTAATATTTTAATTAGAGAAAATCTTACAAGAGCCAGATCAACTATAAGCAGAAGTTTATGTAATCAGTACGGTAGTAATCGTGCGTGAACTAGGGACGGCCGGATTCATTACATCGATGAAGATAAAAAACACACGGACTAGTTAATAATTTAGATGATTTTTTTTTTTTTATTCTTAAAAATAAGTTACGGGTCTCACAGAGCAAATATGCTCGTTGCGTGAGTGTCCAACGAACTTATTAACGTTTATTAAAAAAGAAACAAAATACAAAAATTACAACTATCTTAGCTTATTCCATAAATCACAACATCAATAAACCTAGCATTATGTTTAAGTAAGAGTATATATATATACATATGACAATACATAACACGCCGCCTAATACGCATCTGTACACCGGTACATGCAGACAGCTTAATATTTTAAAATCGAAAAACATGAACCTCTGATAGGAACTTAATAACCAGGAAGGTCACGATAAAGTCAAACCCAAAATCCGTAAGTAAAGAAGCATTAAAGAGTAACGAGATATAGGACGTAACTTGATCTTCAACCTTTGCACAATTCATTCAGCCATTTTTGCACCTCTTTTTTCCACATATCAAGTTTTTTTCCCTCTAGTATATGATTATGGATTGTCCTTATTTAAATTAATTAAAACTGAATCATCAGTGTTATCAATTCGTAGATTGACGCTCCGGGATAGATGTAATATATATTATTTTGGTTTCTTGTTAATCGAATTTTTTCCCTAGATGATAATTTTATATTATTGACATTAAATTCCAGTAATCTATAATAGAAATAGTACGTATCAGGGTGGGACATTTCATCGTTTTCCTTCCATACGTAATTGATCTAAAGTCGATTTGCTTCCAGTAGGATATAGTATAAGTTTCAAACACCTCTTCTGTATTTTACTTATTTTATTTATTTCTGTTTTCTTAGCCTCACATAATATTTCTGAATTCCATATAATATTTTAGACATTATTATTGAATTTGTAAGGAAAAATCTCTCAAACGGATTATTATTCTTACTTTTCTGTTCAGAAAAGAAAAAGAACGCCAGCAACGAATGTTGACACATAGTACAATAGTTTCTGTCACTCGTCTATAGACCTAATATAGTATCAAAATAATACAAATAACATAGTCTCACTGTTAAAAATAATCCATTCATAAAGATATCCTGTTCCTAGGTAGTTCGTTGAAAATACCTTTTCTTTTTAAATTTTTTGCGGAAACATTACTTATTACAATAGCACATGAAACCTGAATTGTAAGAAAAAAGGTGGAAGATGTTTTGTAGAAGTTTTTACTCTTCGCTTTTGATAAACGTAAAGAAACATCATTTAATTACTTAAATAAAAAATCAGTTCCGTAAGTTAATAAATTCTCACTTCATGCGTAAATTTCATACAAATATTGTTTATTTTAAAATTTAGAAATTTTATATTATAAAATAAATCAGTTTATAATAATTTTTATCAAAATTTTACCTGTCGCTTGACAAATTACATGAGAAACGTATTTTAATGGAAAATCTATGAATTTCAGAATCGAATGAAATAGTTTATACATTGTATATATCATTTTAGCCCCTTTATTTTATTTCACACGTAGCCGGTCAGGCCCAGTTAATGCTCGGAAATTAATAAATCTTTTTTTTTTTTTTTGGACCTCTGTCCGACTAAAGAAAAATGTTTAACTAATTTACGATTCTTGCTAGTGTGATGAAAAATTCTCCGTGTTAATAATTGGTAAAAATACAAAAAGAAAAATAAAGTACTTTTTAAATAAAATACAAAAAAATTAATTTACATGCTTTGATTCTAAAAACGGTATTGTTTTTTTTCACATTCAGACGATATTAAATGATAATGTAACGTTAACTGGGTTTATACCCCTGCCGGGAAATGTAATTTTAAAAATAGTTCACCATCAATTTTATTTTTTAGTAAAATTCGTTCCCGCAAAAAGACAATTTTATTTAATGCGTATTTTAAAAATTAGCAGAGAACTGACTTTTGGTTCGTTATTCTTTAAGTGAAGTAATTAATTGACGTTTCTAGAAATAGTGCATTTAAAGTAATATTTAACAAAAGATAATGTAAACTACTTAAAATGATTTCTTGGAAAATAATGTAAATCCTGATCTCACATGTTAAAACTTCTTTCGTTTTGGTGAGGAGTGGTGTCAGCAGTAGACGTTTACCCGAAGCCAATAATTAGAAACGATTGAAGTTATGTAGAGGAAAAGTTCGAAATGGTAAAAGTGAAAGAAGCTACCAAAGGAAAAATTAAAGAACAGAAATGAAATAAGAGCGGGAGGCAAAGACTCAAAAGGTCAGAATAAGAAATCATTGTTAAAACTTATTGCAGTGGAAAAATATATTCGACTTTTAAGGTTTTTTTTTTGGTTTTTTTAATAAAATGTTGAGTTTGTCAAAAAAGACTTTAGCCTGAGAAGAGGGAAAATGATAAGAGGCGGAATCAGATGTATATGCGATCAGATATGAAGGATAAAAACGATTCGAGTGCCGGAATAACCAAAGGCAATGGCAAAAAGAGAACATAAGATATACACAGTACGGAGTTGGAAGACCAATTAACGGAAGAGAAGAACAGAAGAAAGAACGTTCGGAAGCGATACAGGTTGCACTCAAACGAAATGTGATTAGCGTCACCTACAAAGTTGTGAGAGGAGGGTGTAGGTGACAGAGAGGAAATGGGACTATAGAAAAGCGAAATAAGGAAACAGGAAGCAAACTGTGCCCAAAGTGTAGGCGACAAATTTCAGAGAGAGTTGAACGCCGCATAGAGGGAGAATTGAAAAAAACCAAGGATAAGACAGTAGATTAGGCTGGATAAAAAGATAAAAAGAATCCGGATTTGAGAATGAGGTGAATACTAGTTTAACCATAGTTTGGAATGAGCTAAAGTGGAGCTAAGATTAATATTGTGAGATGAGAAAACGATGAAAAATTTATCGGTAGAAGAGGATGAACGAGCTAGTACATAGGTTGAGTCGTTACCTTCGATTCCAGAGTGCCCGGGGATCCACAGCGGGTCAGCTTAGAAGGGGTAAGAAAGGAAAATGTTACGGATAAGAGAGCGTATGAGAAGGATTACGTAATCAGCAGAGGGAGAAGGAGAAGAAGAGTAGATGGCTTGTAGGACACTGTAGGAATCTGATATAATAAGGACTTCCAGGAGAGAAACTAGGGAAGAAGTAATAAAAAGAACGGCACGCAGAATAGCAGTAGACTGCGTAGTATAAAAAGCTGAGAAGAAGGAAGGAAGAGTATGAGAAGGTTTCTGAATAATTTAAGGAAGAACAAAAGAAGGATAACTTCTTAAGACTAACAAATAAATTTTTTCAATAAAATTCAAATGCTAGATCGATTTTGCTTTTTCGAAATTAGCAGTTTTTCATAATCATCAAAGTTAATTTATTTTTCATTTTTCGTGCACGTAAAAATCGATCATAAAGAAAAACTCATTCATTCAGTTTCAAATCGAGCGTTCTCCAGTTAAGAGTCATATTCGTTTACATTTTGAAAAATTGATTCGCGGTAGGGAACATCATCGAGTATCTCAATTAATTTGAACTCAAAGTCATCGTCGAGAAACTATTGGAAAAGGTCGCACTCAAATTAACCCTTCTGTCGTCGATAATCAGCAGCCGAACGTTAACGAAATAGTGGACCAGCATCGTCAGCGCCATCACAATCCATCCGACAACTAGTGACACGTACAATTTTTATTCACATATTTTAATAATCTTGTTATATATTCCGTCGCACTTATAATTATCTTTTCAGCGGTCGGTCGTTCTAGCAATATTGATGCGGAACAATTTTAATACAACAAAATAATAATCGTTAAAAACGTCCGCGGTAAGTTATAGACCGTGATGGCATCCCTGGGGGCTTCATATAAACATATATAAATGTTTCCAAGTTTTATATTTTTTGTGGTCTTGTAGTTTTTCTTTATTACAAGGACAAAAAGATGCTGATCGAAAGAAAAAAATTGCTTCTAGCTGAGAGGCTGTGGACTTTTATTTTTCTTGCACGATTTGAATATTTACGAATCTTAGATATAAAGTTGTAAAGTATAAAGTGGAGTAAAAGTCTACAACGTCGTTTTGTAGCTGCTGGAGAGTTGATTTTTTTTTTTAATCGGCATCTTTTTGTCCTTGTAATAAAGAAAAACTACAAGACCACAAAAAATATAAAACTTGGAAACATTTATATATGTTTATATGAAGCCCCCGGGGATGCCATCACGGTCTATAACTTACAATTTAAGCGCCCAAAATTTTGAAAATATTATCAATGGTATTTAAAATAGAAACACAGTAATTTTCGGAATTACGTATACAATATTTAAACTATGATTATAGGTCTTTGTTTCTCAAACGTCTTAATGCGACAGGGTCAACTTAATAATATGTATATTATTTTTGGAAACATTTATTTATTTGTGTACGCTGAACCGATATGTACTAAATACGGAAAATTCCGCAAAGAAATCTATGGTGGATCAATTTATGAATCCGATGGTAACACTCGCGAGAGCATAGACAAACTGATATTATTTATTTTAAAAAATCGTGTAATTTATAGTTATTTATATATTAAAAATTGTATCTTTTTACTGATTCAGTACTCCAACTGCAAGGTAAATTTACAATTACTTCCGTGAACATGAAGTGTTTGCTTTGAAACGCGTCGGAGATATAAAAATTATATATATATATATATAATTGTTAATTAAGTCTTAAAAAAAAAAAATTATTTTTGTCATAAATATATTTAACAATGAGTTTAAATAATAAGTACAGAGATATTTAAATGTTCAACTAACATCACTGGTCTAATCCCCCACTGGGGAGGGATGGATTAGTCCTCCTAGGTTATTTCTAGGTTTTTTCCCTCTTTTTTTTTTGAGCTTATATGCAAAACAATCCATCGGCCCATTTCTAAGTTGTTAATGTATAGCTAACATTTAATGTATTTTGACTTCTCGAAATTTATCGAGCAATTTTTACGCTTCATTTTATTCGTGACCATTTCTCACCGTGGCGTTTTTTATATTTTTCATCATTGTCCGAGCCAAAGGTGTATAGGGTGCTAAGAAATTTGATAAGAAAGACGGATAGAACATGCAATAAGCAAAAAATTGAGACAGAATGGTCACGAATAAAATGAAGCGAAAAAATGACTTGGCACAATTTTCGGAATGAAGAAAAAGAAAATAAAAATGATGCGGTCATTGCGAACGTTACGTTGCGTCTTATATTAAGATCAAATTTTTACGAAAAATCCGAATTCGGCCAATATTTAGAATAAACAGAAAAATAAAGAATTTTTCGAGCAATATTAAAGATGACTTATCACAATTATGTACGGTAAGAGTGTATAAAATTCCGTGTTCCAGTGGTATACGTGGGGCATGCAGGTAAAGAATACGAAGCAAATTGCGAACTTAAAACCAAACATATACAACAAATAACAAAGTTTCGTGAGGCGAAAATATTAGCGAGGTTCGAAAATATTAGCGAGGTTCGAAAATATTAGCGAGGTTCGAAAATATTAGCGAGGTTCGAAAATATTAGCGAGGTTCGAAAATATTAGCGAGGTTCGAAAATATTAGCGAGGTTCGAAAATATTAGCGAGGTTCGAAAATATTAGCGAGGTTCGAAAATAATAGCGAGGTTCGAAAATATTAGCGAGGTTCGAAAATAAGCGGTTAATTACAGAAGCTATTGAAATCGAAAGACATAAAAATTTTAACAGAGATGACTGTTTAAAAATCGTTTCAAATTGGAACACGCTAATTGGTCAACTTAACGAAAAAGCAGTGATTAAACAATCGGATGCACATTTGTGAATATTCGAGTATTTATTTGAAGAATGAGTTATTGCTTAGTCCAGCTTAGTGTGTTTTGTTCTGACGATAAATAAAGTAGTATTATTCGAAACATCAATACAAAAAAATTGTAACGCGGTTTTTACCGAAAATAATAGACGAATGGTAAAGTTTGCTGGACATTAAATGCGGGGAAAAAAACCCTATTATACGGGGAATACTGATTTTCATATGAAGCACTCGTTAATACTGTCGTTATTTTCTCAGTTGTTGCAAACTGAAATTAACGTTTTTGGAACAGCAGCCCGTCATTTTCTAATTACAGCTAGAGGTTAATTAAATTTCGCCGTCACAAAATTAATACGAAAACTTGTGAAATCGACACGTGTATAATTTTTGAAACCGCAAACACACAGCCGGTATGACTAGAAAGCGCATTGTTAGCGGAGTCGAAAATGAAATTGTTCAAAAACATCAAAATTAAGCATAACAAAGTAATAAATTTGGAACAGCGAGAATTTTAAGCCCGCTAAATAATAAATAATGTGAAAATTTTAATAGTATCAGCAGCGCGTACGCTTAGCGAAATTCGGGGTTTCTTTAAATAAAAGTTTGAATTTAATTAATAATAAAAATAATCAAAGGCCACGTTGGCGTATATTTCTAGATGAACGATACGTGCGTTAATTTGATAATTCTTACGAGAAGAAAAAAAAAAAAAAAAAGAAGTAAAAAACGAAAAAATAACGCAAGAATAAAAATTGAACAACTCATTTCCATCAGAACGTTTTTTTCATTTTTTTAAAGAAAACACCGCTAAAGAATTTAAACCTGCCACGCGTTTCACAACTTGAGATATTCTTACTCTAAATATTGTTTACGTAAGCGTGATCCATCTGCTACCGTTCATTTCCACTTTCTGAACAAAAAATATCTCAGTAATTTCGAAACTTTAAGTTATAAAATTTATATATACGTACTTCTCTTTATATTTAAGTTATAAATGTGTGACAATGCAGAAAATGGATATAAACATTTATAAGGTGAGACTTGTTTATTCAAAAAAGCGCATTATTAATCAAACCGAAAGGCGAACTTAAAAAGTATTTTAGCATATATATATATATATATATATATATATATCGAATATATGGTGAAATTTATCATAAATGTCAGTTTCATCTTCAAAATAAAATATTTACAGTATATATATGCGCACGAAAAGGGATTAAGTAAAAATTCGAAAAATTACAACCTTTAATAGTGAGTTAATATTAGTATGTTGAGTAGTTAATGGAAATTATGTTTAACGCAGGTTAAGCACTAATGAACCAGTTTTGAGTGACCGGCGTAAACTAAAATCGAACGGAATGAGCGAAAATGAACGATAACAAGTGACAGCCGAAAAATGAACTAAATGGGCGGCGGGGGACTAAGAGAAAAGATCCCAATTTCTTTAACCATGATTTTAATCGGCAATTTTTCCCTTTCGTTCACTCGCATTTTA
Organism: Icerya purchasi; assembly: GCA_039619475.1. NCBI lineage: Eukaryota > Metazoa > Arthropoda > Insecta > Hemiptera > Monophlebidae > Icerya > Icerya purchasi. Next base: position 151,885,154 of record CM077116.1, on the reverse strand, counting down.
TAATTCTTTTTATTTTCGCATTCATGCTCGAAATCGTTACATATAAAAATAGTATTGATTATAAAAATATTTCACAAGTTTCTTTTGTATTAATTTTTCGAATTAAATTAATAAGCGACGACATTATTTTATAAATGTATTAAACGAACGACATATTGAATGTATATTTCGTATAACAGAAATATAATATTAGTAGCCGCGCATATTAATGGTCATTTGTTAAATTGTTTACATTTATAATATATGCGGTTTACGGAAGAAAAATACTTATTTTTACGACATTATTACTAAAAAATATATATTTTTAGAAAACATTATTGTAAAACAAAAAGAATTTATTTTAAATATCGCATGTTGTAGTAATTTTGTTAAATCATAATAAAATAATATAAAATACTAGTAATAACTTAAATATCATATATTACAACTTCTAATAGTGAGTTAATATTAATGTGTTGAGTAACTTTAATGGAAAAGTTATGTTTAACGCAGATTAAGCAGTAATGAGTTTTGGGTGATCGGCCTAAACATTAAAATCGAACGGAATGAAAATGAACGATAACAAAAATGAGCTTAAATGGAAGGACTAAGAGAAGAGAAGACCCAAACAAGGAAACCATATTATAACTAAATGTTGCAAAAATAAATAATAATTCGAGCAGAATTGCACTGATTAATAGAAGAACCCCCGGGGGGGGGGGGATATTTTAAGTGACGAAATTCTTCTCCGGCGAAGTTATTAAAATTGAATAAACAAATGATACGAAGACGGGCGAAGAACTCATTCAGTATAGTCGCTATAATAATTTTATAGTTGAGTCACTAAAAGGACTCCCCGTAAGCCGGCGGAGAGCTCCTCGCGCCATAATAAAAGCAATATAATAAAACGGGAGTCGTAAATGAAATAAAAATTCAGTGAAATACGGCAAAACCGAAACCGGTGTAAAGCAATGAAAGCAGTCACGATGGGGGAAAATAGTAAAAGACCGGGAAAAATCGGTTTGATTTATTTTTGATTCGAGGCCAAATTTCAAAATCGGAAACGCGAAATTCAGAACCGCGGAAAAGAACGAAAAGAAAAATTAATAGTCTACATCGAAATGGATTTTCATAAATCGGTAAATAAATAATAACTCATAAATAAGGGCTTTCAGCAAAAAATACTGACACGGTTAAATTAAATAAGTTTGCAGAAATCGCAAAGAAGACAAAGTGAAAATTCGTTAGAAATGCTTCGTAGTTACCTGAAAATGTTTTAATAATATTCGGCCGGGGTTTGCTTCTACATTACGGATCTCAAAAAGCCTTTGGCCTGAATGATCAAAAATGTCACTCTCCGCATTAAAAACGATAAATTACTGACAATTTCGGTGAGAGAAAAAAAAAATTTTTTTGTTTTTTTAACCGCTACTTATTTCAAAGTCTGACCAGGGCCCCCCTAATTCTAATCGATGCGATTTTACTCCGTTTTCTTTTCTTCTCTTACGTGCCAACGTACACTATTTCTTTTATCTATTCATGTTTTTATTACATCTTCAAAAACAAAAATATATCTAGATCAATATCGATAAAAATTCCAAATCGAAATAATCGACATAAATACGTTAAAACATGAAAAGAGAAAATAATAAAAAAACGTAACGTATTGATAATCTCCGCCTCGCGGTATAAAAATAAAGAAACATTATTATTTTATCAGGCTTACTTTCTAAATGCTGCGAACGAAACTCTCAGACTATTTCGGTACGGCTGGCCCTCCGGACGTGGAATCGTTGTGTACTATTATTTTTGGGTGGAGGAAAAAAAAGGTAAAAAACGCAAAGGTATTAGAAAAATATTTGCGATTGTAGTGCGAACGGTAGCACTAATGTCTGTTTCAACAGCTGAACGCGAACGATTTACGACAACTAAATGATATAAAGCAAAGTAAAATAAATTCGGCACAACGGCAGAGCGATTCTTTATCAATTTTGAAACTGTGTCTTTCTTTCTTTATAATTCTATTATGCTCCACTCGACTAATGATACGGACGGCGGCATCCCACCAAAATATTACGCCCCCTCAACCACACTACGCCAACCGTTTTCTACTTTTTATTATTTTCTTTTTAATTCAAGACGATCGTCATACTTTACGTACACTCTCAGTCGTTTTTCCGTATGACTTAATTCGTCGTCACTGTGCACGTCTCACTGGCTGCCACTGTGCACTGCTACTCCTTAGATAAAATTAAGCTTCGTACCGGCCGAGCAGTATCTGTATAAACAAAACGCACTACTAGGAGACGCGCTATGTTCAATTTCAATGACGCGCGATTTGTATAATAAATCGTAAAACATGTTTTTCCCTACAAATGTGTCGGAGGAACATCGAAAATTTCATTATCAAATTACAGGTATATCTAAATGTAAATTTCATTATAGCGGACGAATATTTTTTTTCAGCCGACCTTCACCTCTCCAGCGCTGGTTCCGCATGTTGCAAATAAATTGACCCCTACGATTGCATGTAAACGACGGAGTAACCCCCGGCAACTGCACACACCACGTAAAAACTGTATGTAAAACATGTTATTCTTTGGATTGCTTTTTTCCTCTTTTTTCTTTGCTTGTCGCGTTATTTTTAATAATAGTCTTCTCATTTTTAATTTTACATCTCATAAAAGTTAATAAAAAAGCTATAAAAAATCAATTTGATATACAAAAAAAATCTGTAAACATTTAGGCAAAAATGATATTGCTATCCGCCAGATCATTTCCCAGCAGCCAGCAAAGTTATTACTGGTAGTTTTCTGATTAATAATTCCAACATATATATATATATATATATATATATATATATATATACAGGGCCGTAGTCGAGTGCCGCTGTGGGCTCCTACCGCCCTTAGAATAATTTATAAATTAAGTAATAAAAAAGTACAATCAAATAACTAAAGTAAGAAAAGACATAAAAGTTAAAAATTATTCAATTAAAAAATTTCATACATTTTTAAAACATACCTAAATTTTATTATAATTCTATACATACATTATTAGGATTCCGTATACATATAATGTACGGAATCCTTATAAGATGGTACACAAATGACAAAAATATCAAATAAAAATCAATAATTCACGAATGGCTTGACTTATAAACTTCAAATTTGGAACATAAATTACAATTAAAATTCTTTTTAAAACGATCTATAACTTGAAGATGACCGATTACCCTGGGCGGCAAAAAACCCAAAAAACCGTCAAGAATATATAATATGGTACATAAAACGACCTCAAAAATCACTTAAAAAATCATAACTCGCCACTAGATAAACTTATAACGCTGAAATTCAAAATATAAACTACAATGCAGGAGTACTTTCATAAAATAAAAAAATTTGGTTACAAAAGTTATGTAAAGTTGCCCAAAAGTTCAAAAAGCGCAAAAAATGACGTGTAGCCCCCCCTCTAGCGTCGCGAATATTACCGTTAAAAATTTTGAACACGGTTACAAATATGCGCTTCCACGTATATTTCTCTAGTTCGGAACATTCGATTTTCCGGCTTTAAAAACGGACCCTCGGGGCGCCGAAAGCTCGAGATTTTGGAAAAAAATATTTTTTTTTACAGGCATGCGATATATCGATGGAAAGATCGCTACTTGTCGGGAACGAGACCGAATTTCATTTCCTTAACGAAACTTTCAAAGTTGCCGTAAAGTTCAAAAAAACGCGAAAAATGACGTGTCCCCCCCCCTGGCGCCGCGAATATTACCGATAAAAATTTTGAACACGGTTAAAAATATGCGCTTCCACGTATATTTCTCTAGTTCGGAACATTCGAATTTCCAGCTTTAAAATCAGACCCTCGGGGCGCCGAAAGCTCGAGATTTTGGAAAAAAATATTTTTTTTCTTGGGCTTGTGATATATCATTAGAAAGATCTCTATTAGTCAGGAACGAAACCGTATTTCATTTCCTCAACAAAACTTTCAAAGTTGCTATAAAGCTCAAAAAATCGTCAGCTCCAATTTGCGGCCCCCTCCTTGCGACGCGAGTATTACAGCTATAAATTTGGAACATGGTAGAAAATACGCGACTCTACGTATATTTCTCTGATTTAAGACAATCGGACCCCAACTTTAGAATGAGACCCGTTGGGCACCGAAAATTCAAAATTTTGAAAAAAAAAATTTTTTTTTCTGAGGTTTGTGATATATCATTACAAATATCGCTGTTTGTTGGGAACGAAAACGTATTTCATTTTCATAACGAAACTTTCAAAGTTGCCGAAAAGTTCAAAATAGCGCGAAAAATTACTTTTTAGCCCCATAGCGAAGCAAATATTACAGCTAAATATTTTGAACACGGTTAAAAATATGCGCTTCTACGTATATTTCTCTAATTCGAAACATCCAGGTTTCCAGTTTTAAAATTAGACCCTTTGGGACGCCGAAAGCTCAAAATTTTGAAATAAAATATTTTTTTCTTCGGATTGTGATATATTATTAGAAAGATCGCTATTCGTCGGGAACGAAACCGTATTTCATTTTTTTAACGAAATTTTAAAAGTTGCAGGAAAGTTCAAAAAAGCGCGAGCTTTAATTTGTAGCTCCCTCTTTACGACGCGAGTGTTATAGCTATAAATTTGGAACAAGTTAGAAAATATGCAACTTCACGTATATTTCTCTAATTTTTAACATCCAGGTTTCCAGCTTTAAAATAAAACCCTTAGGGCGCTGAAAGCTCAAAATTTTTAAAAAATATTTTTTTTTGCCCGAGCTTATAATATATTATTGGAAAGATCGCTATTTGTCGGGAACGGAACCGTATTTCATTTTCTTAACGAAACTGTCAACGTTCCGAAAAGTTCAAAAAAACAAAAATAATTACCTTTCTCTCCCCCAGCTCCACGAATACTACAGCTGAAAATTTTGAACGCGGCTAAAAACGTGCTGATCCCCTTATATTTCTCTAGTTTATAACATTTGGATTTTCAGTTTTAAAATTGGACCCTGAAGGCGCCGAAAGTTCGAAATTTTGAAGAAAAATTTTTATTTTTCTGACGCATGTTATATACCATTTGAAGGATCGCTATCTGTCGGGAAAGAAACCGTATTTCATTTTCCTTATTGAACTTTCAAAGTTTGCAGAAAAGTTCGAAAAAGCGCGAGAATTGATTTGTGACGCGGGTATTATAGCTAAAAATTTTGAGGAAAGTAGTAAATATGGGCATCCATGTATATTTCTCTGGTTTGGAACATCTAAGTTTCCAATTTTAAAATTAGTGGCTTGGGGCTCTGAAAGCTCGAAATTTTGTAAAAAAAAAATTTTTTTCAAGTGTATTATTATTGGAAAGAGTGCTATTTTTTGGGAACGGACCCGTATTTCGTTTTCTTAACGAAACTGTTTAAAATTTATTAAAAGTTCATAAAATTCTGAAAAATTACGTGTAGCCACGCTTGTAATTTATGTATTGTGTTCAAGATTTTGAACAAGGTTAAAAAAATGTGCATCCCTGTTTATTTATTTACTTTGGAACATCTAGGTTTCCATCTTAAAATTCAGAACCTTAAGCGCGGAAAGCTCGAAAGTTTCAAAAATAATATTTTTTTTCCGGTCATGATCGATGGAAAGATCGTTATTTGTCGAGAACGAAACCATAAGTTATTTACTTAATGAAACTTTCGAACCAAACTTGAGAAATATATGTCGAAGCGCATATGTTTAACCCTGTTCAAAATTTTTAGCTGTAATACTCGCGGCGCTAGAGGGGAGAAACTGTTTGAATTTTTTGCAACTTTAAAAGTTTCTAAATACGGTTCGGAATTATGTTTAGAGACTCCCGTGGAACTGGCGCACGAATTTCGACTGTTACTGGTTGAATGTCGGATGGTAACATTATCTGTTGAAAGTTAATATCCGCACGAACGGATAATATTATTCCCCCACGCGCACAACTAGCAAGCACCGGATTTGATTGGAGAACTTTATAGTTTTTTAGTTTTAAATGTTGGTTTTGTTTTAAGTGGGTTTCTTGAATGCACGAAATAAACAGGTTTGTTAATCGGTGTTATTTTTCTTTTGGCTTTATCGGAATACGAGACTGCAGCGGTTTTTAGAATTTGGTTCGGATTGTTATAATTTGCGTTAGTAGTGCTAGTACGAAGGCTAAGAAACGGAACGGGATCGCAGGTTTCGGTTTGGTTGTTTTCATTGCGGCTTGTGTTAGTAGTGTTATGAACTGTAATGAAACGAACGGACTCACCGCATCATTGTTTAGGTGGTACGTCCGCTTGATGAAAAACAGATGCGAATAGTATTTCGATTTGTTAAACAATTTAACGCCCTATGCTAGTAAATAAATAAAAAAAAAATATTTAATAATGGTCTAACGTACTGAGAGAGTCGAAAGAAAATACCGAATTGTTAAAAAATCATCACAGTAGAACGACAGTCTTTTTCACATCGCGGAACTAAATCGACCTTTTTTGGTAAAGTAACCAGTTCGTCTTGCAACCGAAAGAAGTTTAATAACAAAGTAACCAAATTGCCTCGAAATTTGGTTTTCCAGTTAGTGACATTTACAAAACTCATAAACTATAATTTCGATTACCGTGTCTCTCCCTCGCATTCGCCGAGAATCCAGGATGCAATCACCAACATACACCAAACTGCCAGCAGAGAATACCAGCATTCTAGCAGCCGCAGCAGAGTGATACGTAGCATCAATATTATTTCTAATTAATATTTTTTGCGTGTTTTCGTTTATATGTTTATTAAATTTCTTTGACGGTTGGCTATTCAAGAAAGATAGTTGTAGGAATTAACAAAATTACACATTTTAAAAAATCATAAAACCTTAATATTAGTATTATTAAATCTAAACCAATAATTTAAAAAAATAAATAAAAAAAGGATTTAATTAATTTTTCTTCATAACCGTTACATTTCACTTCAAATTAGTCTAAGTCTTCGATTCAAATTAGTATTTTGCTTTACTGTTTTAAATTATTATTAGAAAAGATCTCTGAAATTTATTAAGATATTAAATTAAAATGGTAAAATAAAAATAGAAATTTATTCAAACAAATTTTCTCACATACTAAATAATTATAGTTATTGTTAACTTTCATACGGAATCCTCAGCGCATGAAACCTCATGCTTGACTGAACTTGTTTTTACATGTATCAATTAAAGTTGACATTCTTTTTCCACGCAATTTTAAGGTTGCAAATTCATTTATTGTATCATCAAAGTTTAAATTCTTTACTGACTGTTCTTCAATAAATAAAATAGATAAATCATTTAACTTTTGGTGTGAGACATTGTTGATGTGAAAAAATTTTTAATTCTTTTCATTGCAGGAAAGGAGCGTTGTTCTGCTGCTGAGCAGTTTTGAAAGATAAATTCTCCAAACGCAATGTCTAAATTAAGTAAAGTAAAGTAAGTTCCATACGACAGGGCGTCGGGGATTGTGAAGTTAAGGTTCACAATGAACTAAGCCTAATGGATCTGATGAGAATACCGGGGCCAGTTCCTTTCTACTTGGGATTCGCCTTTACTTTCCCAGATTTCGCTGGTACCCAATTCAATTTCAAATTAGGTACAAACCAGTGATGGGCATAATCGACTAATTTGTATAATCGACTAATTAGCATTAGCAGTTTTTAATAAATCTGCTAATTAGCAGGTTTTCGAATGATCAGTAGATTTTCAAATAATAAAGAAGTAGCATGTTTTTCTAGTGTTGCCAATTTAAAGATTACTTTTCCAAATTTACTGGAAAATTATTAAAAAAAGATCTATTTAATGAACAGTTTAATTAATTTATATTTTGATATATAATCAAATGTTATCCAAAAATATTTTCCAGTGAAAATCTTTAATAACTGAACTTTATCAGCAATTACATTTATTTCCGATAAAGTTCAGTTATTAAAAATTCGTTCAAATCGAAACACCAGAAATAGAAATAATTATGAATTTCCATTAAGTTTGGTGTTAGTAATAAAATGTATAGTTTGTTGAAAACATTCGATTCTTGTTATAGTTATTAAATTAAAATAACTAATTAAATGCTTAACGCTACTTTTAAATAATGATCATTTGAAATATTGCTATTTTTGTTATATTTTTCACAAGTTTGAACCATGAAAATAACTTCAATAAAATGGATTATTTTATGAACCTCTAAGGTAACTTAGGATTAATCATATTTAACTAATTTATAAGGAAAGAATTATGTCTCCGTACTAAATTTCTATATATCTTTTTTCACACATTTACATGTTATTCAGCGAATTAGAAGCACATAGACTACAGTTTACTAATTCTTTTAATTGAAAAAGAATTATAAATTAAAAACTTGCAAATAGCTAGAACTATTAAATATTACACATCATTAAATATATAATTTTAAATGAATCAATAATAACCAAATTAATCAAGAACTAGTTTCCTTTCGATATTGTCAATTATTCTTATTCTTGACTTATTACGTAGGTATTTAAAATGAAATTTTGTTATCTACTTTACTTGATTATGCAAAATATTTTAAAATATAATATAGAAACAAATAAACTATGAGAACCTTAATTAAAACTAACGTTACTTTGTTTTACAATAAGATATAAAAAGTATAATAATGAAATTTTGTATTGAAATATCACTATTGTGAATCTTTCAAATTATGAAACAATAAAGTATTTAAAAATAATGTAACCATTCTTACTATATCATCAATGATAATTTATAATTATAGTTCATAAGTGATATAAGCGTAGATAACATAAAATAAGAAGAATGCCTCTTTTTCTAAACTAAATCGTCTCCATACTCAAACGGAAAGATATGAGTATAAAATGTGAAATATGAAGTGTAAATATAAAATACAGAGTTCATACTATAACATTTACAATAAAATATCAACAGTTATTTCTAACAGCTTAAATTATATTAAAAAATATTTAATAAATACTATAAATTACTATTTAAAAATAAAATTAAGTCTAACTAAATATAAATTCCTAAACCGATTACTCCTGTATTAAAAACTTATTTAATTGCCTTTAAATTGTAATATAAATCGTAAGCATAAATAATACAGGAGGGTAAAACATTATTTTTATGTCGAAATTTATATCAAAAACTTACACAAAACATTTAAATTTAAATAAATTTTAAAGTATTCAGTAATTAAAGTTTATAAAAAAAATAAAAATCTACAATAGTAAACAAAAACAAACTTCGATTATAATAAAATCGGAAACATTAATTATGAAAAAGTGACTTACAAAAAGCAGCTAATAAGTATCAGTCAGTTTTAGAATCGACTAATGTTAGTCGTTTTTAAAAGCAGTTTCTAAAAGTGACTATCGAAATTAGCAGTTTCTAAAAGCGACTATTAAAATTAGCAGTTTCTAAAAGCGACTTGTGAAATTAGCAGTTTTTCGATTATTCAAATAATCGAATTATTCGTTTTGGAAAAAAAATCGAATTAGCAGTTAGTCGTTAGTCGATTATGCCCATCACTAGTATAAACCTGAGAGCGATTCGGATCTGGAACGAGACAAGTCTCGTCGAACTCTGGTTTAATAGCCAAGCGCCTCAACCACTAGGCTACCGCGCTACCAATGTCTAAATTAGGAAATACATTTTGCAAATGTTTACTTCGTATTAAATTTGTCATTTGAATAATAATATTATTTTCATCATTACGATTATTTCCAGTTTTAGGGTTATTTGAACGTATGTAGATACGAATTTTTTTACTATTCGTGAACATGAAGTGTTTGCTTCGAAACGCGTCGGGGATTTAAAAATTATATATATAATTGTTAAAAAAGTGTTAAAGTTTATTTTTATCATAATTAAAATGTTAACAATGTGTAACAACAACAAATACAGTTCTAAATTGTATCATTGCAACAAAGAAAATTGAAGTAAGATTAGTTCATAAACTCGAATTCGATTCTTTTTAACATGTACGCCGTAAAAAAATTGTTCAATTCACCCGTATTTAGTCCATCGTGTACACTGAATATTTTATAATTATCGGAAAACTGGAAAAAATCTCCTGCCAATATCTTTACTGCACGACGCTACTTTGATGCTTTTAAATTTTACCATCAAGGTTACTCTTGCATAGGGTAATAGGGGCAACCCACTCACTGTTCGTCAAAGAGGTTCTCTGAATATTCTCGAAGGTACAGATTATTTTTCTACTTGGTCGCCAAAGTCATCAAGGCATTTATTATACCCGTAGTTCAGTTTTTCGACACCGGCGGCATACCACCACGCGCCGTCCTGATTCACAAGGAATATACTGACGTCCCGGATCTAAGTCGCTCCCAAGCCTACCCAGACTGAAATAATTGGGTACCAGAGAAATCTGGGAAAGTAAAGGCGGCCGAGAGAAAGGAACTGGCCCCCCTACTCTCATTAGTGCCGTTGGGCTTAGTACATTGTGAACCTTAACTTCACAATCCCAACGCCCTGTCAAGGGTATGGAACTCACTTTACTTTACTTTTACTTACGCTTTTAACTCATCGGCTAATGCAAAATGCATCACATCCAGTGATTTTTTTTTTGAATACCGAACACATCCCACTTGAAATTCATCAGTAAAGTGCAGGTGAGGGCAGCCACATGTAGATGAGTATTGTCGTGCATGTGAATCACCTTCTTTCTCAATTTTTCCCCTAGTCGTTTCAATTTGATTTAAGAGTATCAAAGTACACCAATACTTTGCTATACGGTCCCTCCTTTTACGGCTTTTCGCTATAACGGCCTTCTTGAATTATGGCATTTTTTTTTTGTTTTACGGCCATAGAAAAAAAAAAACAAAAAAAAAAAAGAGGCATGTATTTTTTTCCGCGCGTGTTCGGTTAAATAAAAAAATCAAAGACCTTGGCGAACGATCTTGGTTTTAAGGATTTAGAAGAGAATGATGTAATTGATTTGCTAGATGCTGACAGAGAATCACTTTCGTTCGAGGAATTGATTCAATTAGAAACGGGAGGAGCACTTGATAAGAACCAAGAACCAGATCCTGCTGTATGTCAAAAGCTAAAAATGAAACATTTGACGAAGGCACGTTCTCTTTTCGAACAAGGAATAAAAACATCTTTCTCCAAAATGATCCTGACACAGAACGCAGCCCTAAAATGTCTCGAGAAATCAACTCAGTCATTACTAATTTTTTAAACCGCATCAATCTGAAAGAACGGAAAGTGATGATGACAGCATATTGCAGCTTACCAATTCTTCACGTTCATCTCTATCATCTGATTACGACTTTACATATTTCTTTAATCTTAATATCACTGAATAATTTTATGTGGTACGCATGCTAAACTTAAATAATGAATATGATTTAATTTTTAATTGTTTTTGAATTTCTGTTATTTTACGCGTTATACACATATGATTCGTATATAAAATAAAAAAACCTTTTAAATCAAAAACTTGATTATTTTATAAAAAAGTTGGAACGGATCCCTATTCAATTTATATGAATTTGTCTTAAAACATTTGATTCGATATTTTCGCTTTACGGCCAATTTTCCCGAAACCTATCTAAGAGCGAAGTATTGGTGTAACTTGCTGACGTGATAGCCGAGTCTTGCGGTAAGTATTCAATCAACGAAATGTCCTTAATAGTAGACTTAATTTGGCCTGCCGGGCGGAATTTCTTGAAGTTTTCGCAGTGTCTTCTCGTCTATCCGTTTCCAACTCATCGAAGCTTATTCGGCTTGAAGAGTCCGATAGCGCATCTATGTTTTATCTCCCGTCACAATACGATCGAAAAAAGCGTCACCACCTTCCACCTAGTATTAGGTTAATATCTAGTAGTACGCCGTGCGCGTTGGCTCATACGGTTGTTACACAGCGCTTAATCAGCGATCAGTTTCGGCAGCGCTCACTTTTTCTGCGTTCAAAAATTGAATAACTGGGAAGCACTACATCATAATCGGACGGTCGTGCAGAAGTTGCCGACATGGTAAAACGTATCCAACTCGTGAAATATCAAACATGTCGCTTTGAAATTTTAATCATAGACTGGTCAGACCTTCGTCGATACGAATACGTGTAGAACGGTACTTTATTATTTTTTTTTTTAACAAAATTAAAACTTTATCAAAATTCTCTGCAGAATTAATGGAATTAAGTATGTCCTTTTATGAAAACTTTTAATTCTGAAATCGGTTATCCTAATTTCTTTCTAGTTACCAATCAGCATCACTGCGCAGTGCAGTATTGTTATCGACGGATATTCTCTTCCGAGAAAATAGCCGCATTACTGTCATTAACATCAACTGTTAAGATGAGTAGGGATTAAAAGAGTACACGCTGAACAATAGGATCTGGTTTAGCTCTTTTGGTCGAGCTCGCTCCGTCTCGTCCAAAAGTAGCTGTCCAACTGCACTTCCGTCATCGTTGTCAGTACGCTCTGTCGTGTGTCAACGTGGTTGGTGTACTTTTTACCGTGCAAAGTGGATATCCACGAATCGTCGGCGGTATCGTGCGAAGCAGGTGAATTTGCCGGTTATAATTGTGTTAACGAGCCAATAAGAAATCTAGATAAAACTTACCAATCTTGATATAAACGCAACAATAATGCATTGTTTCACTGTTAAATAAAAAAAAAAACCTTCCTCAACAGCTAATTTCTCAGTACGGAAACATGACCGAGGACCTACGTCTTGCAGCTACGTTTAATTTTGTTATTCTCCTTTCTTTTTTTTTTTTGTTCTTCTTAACAGTAGACGAGTAGGCAACAAAAAAAAAAATAAGATTCATCCGAGGAAAAGAGACCTGTGTCTAGAGAAAAGAAAAACAGTGCATAGCAACCAATAGAAATATGACAAGCAAAAGTATATGGAGGAGACTACAGCTGGAGTAAACTTAGGGAATATAGTAATGGAGAAAACAAGGTAGAAAGATTAAAAAAGGCTAAAGAAACTCCCAGAGAGGAAAGAATAAAGAGAAACATCGATGGGTTTGTCGCTCACATAGGTTTCCGCCATTATTTAGAAAATTGACCCCTTGTTAATAACTCAGTTCTGAAACATTTTGCAACCAGCCATCTATTAATAAATTTTGTACTATAGGCGACGTCTTAAATTTAAATCATAGAGAACTGAATGGAAAGCAAAGTAAACATCGTGAATGCGAGATTATACGCTTTATTATGAAATGTAACAAAATCACCGGTACAGTAGTACTGTTTTCAGGTCGAGGCGAATAATTCGCATTCTTTTTAACATTCGCATCAAACGATGCGAATATGCAAGTCGCTACATATTCTTACGAATTCCTTATTTACAATTTTGACATTTTTGGATCCACGGTACAAGCATAAATTCTTTAATGCTATCGGAAAGAACAGAGTAACTACTGACGTTGATGCACTCGCATTAAAACTATCTAATCGAAATCGGGATTCTTCAGCTTCACGTCTGGTAATAAAAAGCTGAGGGAATCAATCAACATATAATATCAATGAGCTTTCAACAAGTTCTGATTGTTCTGCTGAAAGTCTTATTAGCAATCTAGCCGGAATTCTGGAGTCTTCAAGCCAAGACGAAGGCTCCGATTTAGAATCTGTGGGTAGGAGAGACACACAAGAACATGAAATTAAAGCACAATTGAAGGCATATCTCAAAGAAAAACGAGTCCCCCTCGATGAAAACCCTCCGGACTGGTGGAGAACTAAATTTACATATGACAAGTTGTCAGATCTTGCTCGCAAGTATCTCAGCGCTCCTCCAGTCAGCGTTCCGAGTGAGCAATTATTTAGTGCAGCCGGCCTTATATACGAGCCACTCAGAAATCGCCTCATAGGAGAAAAGGTAGGTAAATTACTGTTTATAAAATATAATTTTCCACTTTTAAAATTTTATTATTAAAACAAAACTATATAATACAATATCGATTCTATAGAGCATATATAGATCTTTTCTATGTTTTAAATTATTAGTACCGTACCGTATTAATGTAATTATTATTAGAAATGATTAAATAAAATTATCTGTTTTAATGAATTTTCCAAACATTCGCATTCGCGAATATCGAAAATATAACATTCGTAACATCCCTAATAAATATTCGTAGCTCGATTAAAACTTCTGGGATAATGAATTTATAATTATTTCCAATGCTAAAAAAATTTTTGTAATTGAAATTGTACCCGTACTCTTTTTGCGGTATTATCATCTTCGAATTTTTTTTCTAGCAGCGTTCTCAAGTACACCATAAACTAGCCGATTCACTTTTAGATGCCTAATCGCATTTAAGAACAAGAGAGCCAAAAACATCTGTCTTACAGCGCGGGAAATAGAGTCCTTGTAGAAAAATACTTGGTCGTTATACATAAAAAAACTTTCGACATTTATTATTCAACACATTCTCTATCATTTTCATTCGACCTTTATTGTTTCATTTTATTTTGACTTTACGCAAGTTTCATTCTTCATAATGTAATTTGATCTTTCCCTTTTGTATATCATTATTGCTTTCACTATTGCATTTTTCTATGATAACACCACAAGCATGATCGTACCGATTTTTTATTCTTTTTTGAAACCTTATCACCTGTTCAGATCTTCTGCGTTACTTCAAATTTCTTGAACTTACAATTCGTAATCCCTAAAATACCGCTTTTATCCTTTCACTTCCAATCTCTCTCATCGTTCCGATTCTTAAATCCTTCATCAACTCAATTTCCAGCAATATCAAAGTTTCGAATAATCATTTCCATCAAACGTATGTCAGTGACCCTCGCTCACTAATATTCATCATTTCGGCTTAATACTAGCGAAAAGCAAAATCGTAAAACGTAAATTAATCAAAATTTACCACATTTACATAGCGCAACAAAAAATAAATACTCCTTCGAAATACAAAGTGTAGTGTCATTTAAAAATTAAATAGCTACTTCCGAATGATTCGTCTACTAATACGCGGCGTAACAATGTAAAGATAAAGTCTCGCTAAACGTTGATGAGAAAGAGCAAAACCGAAGTAACGGGAAACTTGGCATGTACGGCGTAGAAAAATTTATCACCTTTCTCTTATATTTAAAAAAAAGTTACTTTTTATATTAATCGCCGTATATTTCCGGTTTGGAAATGAATTTTCAATTCATCTGACAAATTTGCGAAAACGCAATCGCATTATTCGTAATTAAATCTTTTCTACTATCTACTAGGGCAGTACACTGAAGCATTTTAACCTGTGTTGCCGAAGTTCTTAACGACTCTGATAACCTATTAAGATAGTGAATAAATATCCAGCATTTCATGTTCAATAAAATATGGTTTTTTTTGTTTTT
The DNA here is from genome assembly GCA_039619475.1 of Icerya purchasi. Classification (NCBI taxonomy): domain Eukaryota; kingdom Metazoa; phylum Arthropoda; class Insecta; order Hemiptera; family Monophlebidae; genus Icerya; species Icerya purchasi. The sequence continues at coordinate 151,869,835 of CM077116.1, read as the reverse complement.
TTTTTTTTTTTTAGGATCGCCAGTCAATAAAATATGCTGTACGCTACTGTTTCCTTTTTTTCCCTTTTTTTCCCTTTTTTTCTTACACATTCCTTGTTTGTTTTTTTTTTTTCTGTTTGCTAGACCGGTTCTGACTATTATCTCGTTTAATATCAGAAGCTGAATAATAAATAATATGATTCTTATAAAATGTATTAAACACGTGAGATTTCGATTATTATAAAACTAATGGAAGGAAAAGTAAAAAGTAAAACGCGTTCCTGTTATATACGAAGTCCGCGAACCGTAATTTAAATTCATAAATTTTTCAACATTTAACCAAAATTCAACAAAACAAGACTGCCATTTTATTAGAGACACTGGAACCTTCGTTTCGACGCTTTTTTACAAACTACATCTTAGTGATTCTCGATCCGCTAGAATTACGGCGCTATTTCTTTCTTCCGCCATAATCATAGAACGATTTTTTATTACTTTCCAACATCTGAAAAAACACATTCTAGACTATTTCGCGACGAGGGGGGGGGGGGCTTGATTGCGCAAAAAACTTGAAATCCAGCGGGAAGTTGAGAATTAACTGCGCACAAGAGCCCCTAAATAGTCCATCTCTATCAGCAATCTTAGTTGCGTGCAGCCTTTAAAAAAAGTCGTCTAATATCGTAAAGAGCGATTTCCAAAATTCATCGCAAACTGCTACTTTCAATGTTGTCCCGCTTTTACAACTTTTTTTTTTTTTTTTTTTCTGGTGATAAGATAGTTCAGAAATTTGCAGAAAAAATTAAATAAAACTCGATTGCAGCAGAAGGACAGTTTGCAAAATAATCTTTCAAAAAGTGCATAATATTCTGACAACCGATTAGCCTGACACGTCGAAAATCGCAATAAAACACATCGAGAATATGTGGAATACAGAATTTAGTACGATCTAAAAACTCATTTAAATTCACGTAACTCGCCACAATAATCTCGAGACTTGGAACATAACATCAAAGTGCAATATTTCCGGTAACTATTAAATTTAGTTACGCAATCCGGACGAAAAGTATCATCGAAGGAAAAGGTATGTGCTCTCGTCAATGGAAGTTTGAAAAAGCACGAAATACATGAAAAAAAATGTAAGCGACATTATAATTTCAAATTAGACCTCCTTCGAATCCAGAAACTGCAAATCTCAAAAAGTTCTTTTTGCGGAAACTCGTTACTTAGAGATTTAATAAAACCATACTTCACTTCCCTAGAAGGGAACCTTCGAAGTTTACGTGAAATGCAAAGAAACATGAGCACTACAGTTACTTCGAACCAGCTTGTGCACATTCTAGCAACTTGATATTTGGAGGAAATGAAAAAAAAAAAAAAATCTGGAATAAAATTAAATTAAATACAAAACAGCTTTAAATTTTATTTTTCTATAATTTTTATATGTTTTCTTTTTAACTTTCATAAGTAATTTATAAAAAAAAAAAAAAAAGGAAGAAATTATTTTTTTTTTTTTTTTGGCTGAGCCTTCGCCACTTAGCCAATTTTCTCTTTTGCTTAACCTTTTATAGGGCATTTTATAAAACTTTTTTACGAATTTCTGTATTTGTATTTTGTGGTGCTTTATAAATTTATATACTAAGAGAGCTAGATTTGACGTTGGATTTGTCACCATCTGAGTTACAGTCATACGAAAGGTATGCCACTCCGATAGGTTTTTGTCCCTATCCTGTTCGTAAACTATTACACTGCCAAATAAAGTCACCTATTGTTGTACCCTCCATTACTGCGCATGGCTCCATCATTGACAATATGAATTTTAGCCAAATGAACGGGGGTTTTGTTATGTTCTGTTCCCAGTCTAATTATCGTTACTATATTATTAATTATAGTCTCTCTCAAAGTAATTAATTCCCTTAAACCAAGGGACCCTCGGAACATACTTTTGTGTCATTTAAACCTTAATAAATCAAAAACAAAATTTTTACTCGAATAAAAATACATGTCGAGTACTTGTTTTTATTATTTACACACGATATTTTATATCTTACGTGAACAAACAAGTAAATTGTAAACATGGGCTACGAAAAACGATGCCTACATTTTACAGTATTAGGCACATTATATATAGTAGTCCATGTACATACATAATCACATTCGCTGCTCGCGCTATTTGAGCGCATCTGCGACTAAATAATAATACATAAATATTATATAATTATCTTTGTATATTTTGCAAATATATTTGATTTGATTTGATTAATGATTACTTTAATGGTCAAGCACGATGCATTAAAATTCCACATATCTAACTAAAAATTATGATAATTTACATTCTCACGTAGCACTAACTTCAAAACTAATTCTTTCATAAACTATTCTCGTTAAATTTACAGAGTAATTAAAAATTCTTAAGTACGTTTATTATAATAGCCGTGTGATGGAAAAGCGGAAAATTTTTTTCACCGATTTCTTGAATTTTTCGCAACCTCCAAGTAGCAAGTTTTCTATCAATAGTATGGTCCCAGTTCGTAGTTTTCAGGCTTCTAGATTTGAATATTTTTGGTATCGGCTATATTTCATATGCACATTTTAGATGTATTTTTATTTTTTTTCGAAGTTGTATAATGAATTTTACGAGGAGTGTATAGAGCTGTGTTTAATCAGCAACGTAATTCTTTTATAATCGAAGAATCAAAAAGCTAGTAAATATAGTCGAAAAATGAGTAGGTAAGATAATTGGAAGTTAAGTTAACCGGCCAAGCTGCGAAAGTAGTATCGAAAAATGTCTTAATTTTAAAAACGTTACTCGACTGAAACCTAAAATGACATTTATGCAAACTTTGATGAATAAAAAACCGTTAAAAAATATTTTCGAAATTCTGTGTCCGATTTAACTCATTGAATATCTGTATGAAAGGCTCAGCGATGCTTTTCAACATTTTAAAAAGCGATTAAGACTGTCTTAAAAGAAATTCGACACGGGACAGAGTCATCTATGTGTTATTAACCATTTTGTGTCGCAGAAGAAGGGACAAGCACGCTGGTTACACTGCACAATATATTTCGCTGGATATCAAAAGTCTTAGTCTCAAGTTTGAAAAAGGAAGATATGAAAAGCTAAAATTAGAAATAATCATCAACATTCCGAGTTTCTACTAAAAGTACAGTTCCAATATGATGTATTGCCAGAAATATCGTACTCTCGGACTTGGCTGTTGCCGACAAGATGTTACAATGATAGGAAGAACGGGGATGCTACGTAAAAGCGGTGTCAATCAAAAACCAAGAACAATATTTATTCTCTAGCGCTGTAGCCTGATAGTTACGGTGCTTGGCTACCAAACCGTCGGTATCATCGGCTTTCGAGAGATGTTCCAAGTCGCTCCCAGGTTTATACCTAATCTGAAATTGAATATTAGTTATACCAGAGAAATTTAGGCAAAATAATGGCGGATCCCCAGTAAAAAGGAACTTGGCCCATTATTCAGGTCCATTAGGTATAAATTATGAAAAGTTTAAATTCACGGTGGAATTGAATCGATACTTTTTATTCCCTTTTACGTCAGCTATAAACGGTTTAGCTTCTATTTCATACGATACTCCCTCGAGTCACAATACCGATTCAACGGATTAGATAGCCCGTAGCAACAAATCGACCATCTTTGCTAGCGGCTTTAGGGCGTTAAACGCCTCGCGTAGTTGCATCCAAGTACCAATTTTTCCATTTAGGCCTTTCGAGCGACGAGGTTCTCCTATAGTCCAAGAGCTAGCGACGTGAGATGCGATATGTCTCAGTGCATGAAATATTTCACCAGGAAAAAGTTCGATTGCTGCCAGCAATGCAAAAGCTCGACCGTTAGAAGACGCGCTAGAATATAAGCGTGTGGGTAAACGATCAAACGTGCAAATTTTTCAACCAAAAAAAAAAAAAAAAAACGGTCGACGCGCACGGCTGAAAATTTAGTCAGACATCGAGTATCATCATGAGAAAAAGCAGTAAAAAAATTGTCAGAAGGGTAAGTGGAAGCTAAAGGGTTTGTCAGAAGCTGCTAAAGTTACGAAAAGTATCGGAACGCTTTCACACAGTACATATTTTAGAGCATTTCTGACAATTTACCTGATTAATCAAAGGAGACTCGAGAAACTGTTCTCAAAAAGTCCGAAGTCAACTAAAAATAATTTAATTTTTATAAATAAATTTTATTCGTAACAAATTTTAAAATAATCAATCGATTTCATATTCTGTATGTTGTACATTGTCTTCAATTTCTGGATCCTCGCCGCTATCATAGTCGGACTCCTCGTCATCAACTGAAAATGATGAAGATTAAAATAAACTAAATAAATCATGTATACCATTAGTTAGTCACAAATCGAAAATTACCTACCGAATCGTGATTATCCAAAATAACATCTTTTACTGATGATGGCAATTGCGGGCTTTTGTCGTTTTGAAGTACAAAATTAAAATAAAGAACTAAATCTACGATGTTGTAGGCTCCGAATTACAAGCCAAACTGCAGTCTCGATCGATCCCCTACGAAAGCGTGCTTCTCCCCTGCTGATTATGTACACTATCATCGCGCCATTCGCTTCACCGTCGTCACTCGCTTCTATCGCACACGTGCGCCACCTTGCTCTATCCTCTTCAAGGTCAACAAACATAGAGATTACGTTGATTCTTTCCCTTGTTCAATATCGGCGATATCGTACTTCGTTTAAACGTAATAAAAATCGCGCAGAATGCTGCAAACGGTACAATAAATTATTAATTAAATTTATGAATTTTGTCTTAATTGACTTCTGACTTTTTAATAATACTTCTTCAACTCCTTCTTGATTACTCTGTACCTGATTCGGAAATGCTTTGAAATATATACGATGTGGAAATCAAAAGAAACGCGGTAAATTTTCCGATAATTTTCGTAACTTTAGCAGCTCCTGACAACCCTTAAACGTCCAGTCTTTTTACTGCTTTTTCTCATGATGATCCTCGCGATGTATATGTAAATTTTCAGCCGATCACATCAACAGTCTTTTTTTTGTTGGAAAATTTGCACGTTTGATCGTTCACCCACACACTTAGCTTCTGTAGCTCTGCTTCTGACGGTCGGGCTTTTGTTTTCCTGACAACAATCGAACCGTTTCCGGGTAAAACATTTTATGCACCGAGGACGGATCGTTTGATCTGGGACAAAATAGGTACACTGCAGCCTTTTATTATCCCAGACGGGAGTTGTTTAAAATTTTTCGACTGATACACGCAGGATCGTCCTTTACGGTGGAACTATATGCTATATTAAAAAGCCTAGAATATTCTAGAAGATTCGTCGGACAAAAAATATTAATTTTAACAGACTCTTTGGCCGTACTGCATAAACTTTCACGCGGAATTGGCAAGAAAACATCAAATATCGAATGTAATATTTTGATTCATATTCATACAGTTGTGATAACTTATTCGATATTTATCTTAAAGGTAAACAAATAAAACAAAAATCACAATATTATTAAATGTATTAAAAATCGCTATTAATACATTTAATAATATTGTGATTTTTGTTTTATTTGTTTACCTTTAAGATAAATATCGAAATATCGAATGCCTTATAAGAAGACAAGCATTTAATTTACAACAAGGCAGGCACGGAAATAGTGCTAAAGTGGATTCGGTCGCACTGCGGTATTAAAGGAAATGAAATAGTAGATAGATTAGCAAGAACCGAAGTAGGTAGAACAATTGCTCGAAAATTAAATTGGTGGGATTTTTTACCGATAATTAAAGAACACATTATAATCGAGTGGAACGCTGAGTATCAACAGATTAGTGATCAAAAAGGGAAAGATTATTCAAGAATACAGAAGTATGTCCCAAGAGCCCCTTGGTTTAAAGGAGCGAACAACTTGGGAAGAGACTTTATAGCGACGATAACGAAGTTGAGAACAGGACACGACAAAACCCCCGTCCACTTGGCAAAAATTAATATCATCAATGATAGTACATGCAGCAGATGTAGAACAGAGGGTTCAATAGATCATTTTATCTGGCAATGTAAAGTCTACGAGCAGGGTAGGGACAAACTTAGAGCAGAAATCTTAGCAGAACTGCATACTTTCCCGGTTTCACTGGCACAGATAATTGCAGATCCACTGTCGAAGGTAGCGGCATTAATATATAAATTTATAAAATATCACAACATAGAAACTTAGAAATAATAAATAAGGAAGTTCTATAAAACACCCTATACAGGGCTAAACAAAAGAAAAAACTGGCTAAATGGCGAAGCTAAGCCAAAAAAAAAAAAAAAAAAAAAGACTAAAATTTTCTGTGATGGCTGCATACTGCGAGTTCTTACGTCACCAAGCAGACTATCAATAAACCAGTCTCAAGATTTAGGAACGCAGATTAAGTTTAATATTGATAACGCTAATTTTGTAATCTCGCCTTACATGAAATGCTTTCTGTTCTATTTCGCAACTTAGCCTCAGCTGGTTCTGTAAGGGGAAAAATCTTTCCTTCTGATGCATAACATTAGAAAGCGTTTCTTCGCTGCCAAGATTTCGAACGGAAGTCACAATGGGCGCTTAATTATAAAAGAACTACTAATTTTTGAGGAAGCGCAAGAAGAAATGTGGAGAAAAGTTCGCTGTACAAAGTTCAATAGAAGCGCGTTTTGAAAAAAAAATATATGGACATAAGACTTGAAAAGAAAAAATCCTACTCTAAGAACTCTAAAGACACCTCTCGGTTCGAAAAGTTTACAGATATGGTTGTCGCCGCCTTAATTATTTTGTTTTTTTTTTTTAAATAAGATAACAACGTCACGCGCCGTGTTTAATTGCCGTAGCTGTTAACGGGATGTGCGGTTTGTTCTTATAGATAAACTCTACCTGTTATACACTGATTCTGATAAACTGTGTCACAGTTACAATAAGAATATTAGCAAATGTTTTGTTATTTATAAAGGGGAACAACCGATGAAGTGAAGGTGCTGGACAGTCGTATGTGGGGAGTTGAAGGAGCAACGGAGGGTTCTCTGAAAAAGAAAATTATGCGACAAATAGATGTGTGACCTGTGTGCAGGCAGTTAAAGGTACAGAAATCACTGCGAGAAATGCCTTTCTCTGGCCACCATGATTGCTAGCCTTGAGAAGGTCTGGCACGAGGACCAATGCGCTTTCCGCGAGGACGTGAAATTATTTTTTAATATTTAGGTTAAAATTATTTTCTTCCATTTCTGTATTAACACTTCAATGAACAATATAAAAAATCTTTATTAAACAGAAATTATTTTAAATTAAAAATTAAACCGTGCCGACATGTTTCGGAGTCAGGATGACTCCGAAACATGTCGGCACGGTTTAATTTTTAATTTAAAATAATTTCTGTTTAATAAAGATTTTTTATATTGTTCATTAAAGTGAAATTATTTTGAAAACGATGTTTGATAGATAAGGCGGAGGAGTAGAATTATTAGGCGAGAGATAGTATAATGTGGCTCGGACGGACGTATTGAAGTGTGTTCATTTCCAGGAATCCTAGCAAGGCGACTATAAAAAGGAAATGGGGCACTTCCTCTTAACAAGTTCGTATAAAACCTGCTGGGTTCGGATTTCTAAAGGGTGTTTGGTGGCAGGATTAGAGATAAAGCCGCTGATGAATCAGATACCAACGAGGCTTTCTGTGATGTAGGCTTTGCAGAAAGAAATTATTCCTAAAAAAGAAAATTACTCCATATATTTCAGCATCCTATATCGAACAACTATCATTCAGCCGTATTTTTCGTGTCACATCGCAAGCTTCAAAGGAAAACGGCTTCTGGCGACAACCATGAAGAAAATTAAATAGTCTGGGTATTTTTGAACGGTTGCTGCTGTTAATTGAACACGATGTTCGGATGCAGAGGTTTATTATATTTCATCGAGGAGAAATCAACATTATTATTCAAAGAGGTCCACGGTAGAATCACGGGGCCAGATCGGGGAAAGAAAGAAAGTACGCTCACCTAGAATTTCCGCGAATAGGTCATCAGAGGACCGTGACGTATTGGAAAAGTCATTTACGTGAATAGAAAAAGAACGATTACGAGAAAAAAGGAGCGAGGGTCTCACTGTGACGATAAAAGTTTCTGCCGTTTCTAGCGCGAGGAGGGGGTATCTAACACCAAATGAAATGCTCTCTCCGGATTCGAATGGCTTTACGTTCTCCGTTATAGGCATTCTAGCGGTAAGCTCTGAACATTACCCGGTAAACTTTTTTTTAATGGTTTTTTACATGAACGCATTTCTTCGGAAGAGTGGTCGAGATTCCGGTTAGTTGAACTCATAAGCCTCTTAATAAAGCTACGCAATGCAGACCGATCGCTCTGTTTTCATGTTTTAGAAAATACTTTAAAATAGCGTTCGGGAATAGAGATGCTCATTTAGTCGAGTGAAAACAATATTCAGACCAGGAGCTTAGCAATAATTGACTGTGTCGCCCACTTACTTGGCGATACCTACTCGTCCTTGGTGAGAACATTTCTAGCAGAGACTTTTTTGAATGTAGACTTTCGATCGGAAAAGTTGACCTAATCAGGTATGCCCCGATACTTCTCATACGCTACATTATCTAAAATCGTTTTTCGTTTAACCGTAGTCGATTACGGCTCCCTGAACATTCAGGACCTGAAAGCAATGATTCAACGAATTCGCTAGCTAATTGTTTCACTTTCCGCGCCGAATTTTATACGTTTTCAATTCTTATTTCCGCAACTGCTCATTTCGGACCTTAACTTCTACCTTTTATTACTCTATTTTACCTCTTTATTTAATGTGCTTTTTATCTGCCGTTTTTAGACTAGCCCTGTTTAAGATTTTCCGAAATTAATTTTCCCACTTGTGCTCATTCCACTTGTTCTTCTTCTTCTTCTTTTTTTTTTTTTTACGATAGCGAAACTCAATTCGAAACTAAAGAAATTATCAGACAAACGCATCGGCTGAATCGATTCGGCTAGATGATATCGGTATGACAAATGAACGACGACTCGTGATTAAATGAGTCGGTAACTTTTTTGACTAACTCATTCACTCACTGATTCAATTCCGCCTTGTCTACTAGTATCGATTGGCTCAGGTAATTCGCACGATTCTGTAATCGACTCAGTGACCGATTATTGTGAATGCTTTGGATCGACACTCGTGCCGAGAATCTATTAATATAATTTCACGTGTTTACGATATTCCAACACTGCGGTGATGTAAGCAAAGAGGAATCAAACACCATCCTTCGAGAATTTTAACATTTAATATTGTCGTAGTTTTAACCCTCTCTTTCGGAGAGTACCTGCAATAAAAATCGATTTCGTTCACTTCACGATAATTGCCCCGAATTAAATTTTATTCTATAAATACATTTTTAACACAACCGTTAATTATAAAACGTTTAATTTTTATGGTTTTTTTAGGAGCACGTACCAGTTTCACGCGTAGCAATAAACAAACATGTTAAACAAGGAGAAACGCCAGTCGCACGTTTCCGTTCGAGATGTAATAATATACAGCTCCGTGTGTTATCAGTTTATCGACAAATAATTATGTCCGACCTGCCGTAGAGTTTCAACCGTAAGATAAAAAAATATTTCACACAACTTAAAACTGAAACAACTCACACTGTGACACAGTTAACAATGTGCAACAGTTCTATGATTATCATTATTTTAGAAAACATCGCACCGGTAGCGTTAGCGTAGTGGCGGCGGGAGGGGCAGCACTTCTAGGGGGTGGCAACATTTCACGATACATAATAATGCGGATCGCTTGAATTATTAAAATTTATTCTGAAATCCAAGCTGGAAGATACGCTGCCCAATATTATAATAATGCTCCGAATATTCCTCATAATTGCCATAAGCAATATCAGTTGTGAGAGAAGTTTTTCAAAATTGGAATTGTTCAAAAATCATTTAAGATCAACAATGAGTGCTTGAAGGCTAACCAAACCGTTGTCTATTGAGCAAGAGCTATGTCATATAGACATTGTGATAGTGCAATAAAAGACTTTTCTCTTTAAAAAAACTCGACCAATAGAGTGTTTCAGTTAAAGACAGAAGTTTTATTTTTGATCCTATCAATTATATTATTTTTTAATAAAAATATAAATACTAACAGTATCGTTCTAGATCTAATTTTAATTCTTTCCATGTTTTATATTCAATTCGCTAATAACTTAATCTTGCCGATCGTTAACACATAATCATAAATGTTCTGTACCTGTTATATCAATGTAAGTGGCATACGTGTAAGAATTTTTATAATAAATGTGATTATTATATTGTAAAACATATATATATATATATATATATATATATATATATATGTATATACATATATATGACTTTTTTATTTGTATCCTGTATAGCAGCCAGTAATGATAATTGTTCTTGCCGAAAAGTTAAAGTCTTTTGAATTTAAATACCTAAATAAGGGGGCGGCGAAATTCGCCTACGCCCCGGGCTCCGGAAACCCACGCCACGCCACTGCATCGTACCCTGCTTCATCAACATAGATCCTGTATAAGAGCCGATGAAAATTTGAATTTAAAACACAAATTACAAAACCCGATTCTATAAAAAAACACATTTTGCTTTGAATACCGCGCAAAACAGTTGGAAGTGTTATTGTAACTAGTTTGAAATATTTGCTGAAACTAAAACCTATTATACCAAATAGTCGATAATGTACGAGAAAAATAATGAAAGAAAAATAATTTTCTTTTATTTAATGGTAAAACTTTTTTTTTGACCTTCTCGATAATACCTCGCAATCGTTTACCTCATCGAAGGTGAAAATATCGATGCGTCTAAATTAAATACGCTGTGTGACCTGGGCCTACTATGCATAACGGAATTTCCTGGTTACGTTGAATTGTTTATACGCTGTTACTATGGACCTTTTGGGCGGAAAAAATAGGCGCGCATCATGTTAGAGAACCTCTAAAAAGATTATATTTGAACTTTCCAAGTTTCGTTCCATAGCCGAATTGGTATGTAGGAAAAAGACGAAATGTGCCCAACAATAGCTCTCCACAGTACTTATAGGAGAGAGTAAATTTCAATTGATTACGTCATTATTACAACGAAAATCGCAGATAATTTTCCGATATTTAGCAATATTTTTTTCCTCATACCCCTATGTACAGTTTAATCCGGATGATGGTATTTAAAAATCGCTAAAAAATTTTTACTACTCACTAAAAAAAGTGAATAAAATTCGTTACCACCTTAATCCCCTGTAATCACCTGTTTTTTATTTCAATTACTAGCGAAGAATTCAGCGAGACGTTTTATTATCCACATAAATTAAATATTAAATTTTTGCGATCATTTTTAATACTTTCAAGTGTTCCGTACATTACACACATCACGCAAGTTTTTCTGCGCCTTCTTCAAATTCTCTGAATTTTCCCGCTTTTCCCGGTTTTCCAGGAAGCACCGTTAATAATATTTTTTAATAATGAAATTCAAAAAAAGAAATAATTTATATAATTATAGACATTAATATCGTTTGTGTAACAGCGTTCTTATAATTTACTTATACACGTTGTACGAATGCCACGTGAACATCATATTTTGTCATTAAGACTGACACCACAAAAACTGTTGTTCGCCACTTCTAATTATACGATGAGTCGTGAAATCGAGTTACATTGCTTGATGAAATCACCGTACGTTAACATTTCACACATTAAATCTCACACAGTCCCTTGCTGACAGATGAGATGTTTATACAATAATAATCTGTCAAAATTTCCGGTCTATGATATTTATTAGGTACTAACTTCTGCAGAGTTAATTTTTTACTTTATGTATAATTTTTCCTGAAAAAGTGCATATTCACGAATTGTTCGAATTTTTTTAAAGAGAAAAGCATTCTTCTTTTTACAATTTCTTGAAACTAAATTGAAATTCCAAATGGAGCAAATTAATGTGTTCTTGTTAGACACAGTGCCGTGCCTAGAATTTTGAAAAGAGGGGGGGGGGGGTTGAAATTTTTCTTCGCAGATTTATTTTATAAATAACAATACATTTTTTACTAATATTCATACTATTAATAATTTCCATCATTTTGATTTATGTATTAATAATTTACATAAATGAATTACCAAACACATTAATAAAAATTACACATATGTTATTGATTATACTCGTAATAAAAAATTTTACATAAAATAATTATGAAGTACCTAAAAATATGGAGCGTATTTTTTTATTTTTTTTTTAATGTAACAACACCCTAAAAAATCGTCAATATTTATTTTAAATTTTTGATATTTTTCAGATTTTTATGTATTTATAATAACTATTCCAGTTCTAATGGTGGGTGGTTAACCCCCCCCCCCCCCCCCGGACACGGCATTGGATAGAGATATCCTAATTAGGTTATTTCATTTAATGAAATTACGAAATCATTATTTTTCCAAATTTTAATTAACGAGAATTCAATTTACGAAGTAAAAAATTCCTATTAACCAAATTGGGAAACATAAATTGCTATACTTATTTCTGGGAAAGAAAAGGAAATTGAAATCAGCCTGAAGCGCTTTAATATTATAAAATTTTAGGTAAATTTTTTGTTGTTATTCATTCGTATTTTAAATATTTATAATTTTGCTTTAATATTTCGCTCCCCTTATGGTCTTTAAAAATTCTGGTACGAAAATTATTACATAACATCAAATTTGTATTAACTGGAGCGCTAATTTTAAAAGTAACTTTTATCGATTACAAAAAAATCGCTACCTAACTTGACAATGAAAAAAGAACACGTTAGTATTAACGTCCTCCGGGATTTAAAACCGCAGCTTAATGTAATGAATGATACTTTTACAAAAGTAATATAATGCAATACGCAACTAAAACAATTTAATTTGTTTTGTCCAGAATTAAAAAAAAAAAAAAAAAAAAAAAGCTAAAGAATCTCCGAAATTATATTTTTTTACTAAAATATGAAATTTTAAATTAAAGTACTGACAAGTGTATTTCTTTTAAAAGTTTGCAGCATGTCCTCAGTTTTCGATCTTTCCCTTTTTTTCCCCATTTGCTAACAAAAAACATTTTAAAACTTAACTAAACCATTTAAAAAATATGTATTCTATATTTAAAAATTAAAATAAAAAAAAAAAAAAAACACAAATAATGAAACGCACCAAATGTTTAAATTTTACTATGAGCAGCATTCACTAATTTTATTGTTTAAAGGGGGTATTTAAAAATATAGTATAAATAAAAACATAATAAAATAATAAAAAACAATTAACCAATTCTACTTTTTTTTTTTTACTTTCTATTTCTAACCGTGGATAGATTATATGAAAGACTTCCAACATGAACAGATTTCCACCTACTGGCAATGTACGGTAGTTTAATTAAATGAATTACCAAAGTCGGATAGCTTTTTTCTTTTTAGTTTTCGAACATCTGCAGCCTTATGGCTACGAGTAAATGTATTTATTTTTTCAATAATCTTGGAATTGTTCTCTCTCTATATGCTTTTCAACATTAAGCAAATTAATGTTTAAATCATAAATACATACTTAAATAAAATAATTATTTCGAGTGGGTGTGTGTGCGCCCAAATATCTAACGGATGCAAATTGTTAATTCGTTATTTATTTATTTAATAGGAGTATACTCAACAGCACGAAAGCAATTATAGCGTATACATTAGACCTACGTACATGTATCTCTATAATAAAGCGCCAAGGAAATAAATAGACGAAAAATCGGAAAAAAATAAACGAAAAATCAAAAAAAAGTCCTGAGACCGTTCTATGGCACTTAGAAAGCTAATTTTTTTTTTAATCGACAGCTCCAGGTCAGTGGCTTTTAGGAAAATTATAGAGGGTCCAAAATTTTTATACCTTGGGGCTCAAAACGAGCAATGAATCAAATTTTTCTTCCACCATAGACGAAAATAAGACAAAAGACCAAAAATAAAAAAAAAATCCTTAGCCCGTTCTATGGCACTTAGAAAGCTAATTTTTTTTTTAATCCACAGCTTCAAGTCAGTAGCTTTTAGGAAAATTATAAAATGTTCAAAATTTTCATACCTTGGGGCTCAAAACGAGCAATAAATCAAAAAATAGACAAAAAGTTAAAAAAAAAGGTTCTGAAACCGTTCTATAGCACTTGGAAAGCTATTTTTTTTGTAAATCGACAGCTCTACATCAGCAGCATGTAGAAAAAATATAAAATGCTCAAAATTTTCATACCTTAGGGCTCAAAACGAGCAATAAATCAAAGCAATAAATCACATTTTTTCGCCGTTTTTCAATTTTTTAATCGTTTATCAAAAACTAATTATTCTACTGAACTGCTCTAGGTCTCATTTTAAAGAGAATTGAATTTAGAGTATTTCCCTCGCTTACACTGCCCTTCTAGCGATTGAACTTTTTGAGGAGCTATTTTATTTCAAACTTTTAACAAAATAATTTCAATTTTCGTATTATTAGCTGAAAAATCAAAAAAAAGTCCTGAGACCGTTCTATGGCACGTAGAAAGCTAATTTTTTTTTTTAATCGACAGCTCCAGGTCAGTGGCTTTTAAGAAAATTATAAGATGTCCAAAATTTCCATACCTTGGGGCTCGAAACAAAAAGGGAATAGATCAGCGCTAATTTAATAAGATCATTACCAATCGCATGAAAACGCGGTACTACTATATTTACTTACGCAGTACCGCGCTTCCACCCACCCGAAAACCGTTACTGGCTTTTCGTTCATCGTGTATTACTCATAGTGGACAAAGACGAAACATCTTTTGTTAACGATTCTTCTTTTGTTTCCTCTATGGTGTATTATTGGTGTATTTTTAAATTTGAAAAACGACGTTGTAATTTTGAAGTTGTGATCGGCACAAACTGAAGAAATGAGTAAACTAACGTATTTGCAATTCTACGAACAGTATCGTGATAGTGGAAAGAGAAATATAGAGACTGGTCGCAATCGTTTTATAAAAAGGGTTCGAGGAGTTTTTATTAGAAATTGGTGAAGGAAAAATGCCAGAGACTTTGTATGGCGAAGAAAATGGAATCCTATTAAATTTCCCCGATTTAAAAATGTTTACTTCACTTGATGAAATTATTGATCACATTTATCTCGATAATGGTCTATCAAATTTTTCTAAAATGTCCAAAAGATGTATTTTATCACCGACGAATAAAAACAACAGATTGATAATAGGGAAAAAAATTTCTGGAGATGAAATAAATTTATATAGTGCAGATACAACTCTGATTGATGAAAAAGAAACAAATGGAGAATCCACACATTTATGTACTGAAATTTTAAACAAAATGTCAGACCCAGGAGTTCCAAATCACAAAATTACTATAAAAATTGGAGCGATTTGTATCCTCATCAGAAATTTGAATTTCGAAGAAGGTCTGGTGAATGGAAGAAAAGTCGTCATTAAATCTGTTAAAGGTTTCATAATTGAAGTATTTCGTCCGAAAAATGAATGTAAGACGTTTCTAATTCCTAGGATCAGTTTCGAATTTATAGTTGGCGACACACACTGGCATTTAGATTTTAAGAAGGCAGTTTCCTATCAAGTTAGCCTATGCCATGACCATTAACAAAGCTCCGGGTGAAACATTGGATTTCGCCGCTGTTGATTTGAGGGATAATGTCTTCACTCATGGGCAATTGTATGTTGCCTTGAGTCGAGTGAGAACATCGAAAAATATATGCATTTCGGGCCTTGGTCACGCCGAAACTCTCACAAAACAGGGGTTTGGGGGCGGATCCCGGGGGGGGCCGCGAATCGGCCAGGGAGAAAGCCCTCTAGTATATAATAAATACATAACAATACATAATCTATAAGCAAAACACACTTTATTACACACATACACACCAATCACATATAACACAATATTCGTACACTCACCATGTAACACATAAAAGTACACACACGCCATGTAACGGATTACTATAATTTTAACAAACGATCAATACAAACATTAATTTATTCCTTATGTACATAAAATATCTCCTCAGTAAGTACTCATTGCAATGTAGTTACACGCACGTTCATACGTACGCACACACATATACATCAACCGCATATAACACGTATACATTCATGGCACATGCAGACGCACATACTATGTGACATAAGCGAATTAATATAAGTCATGTATTAAAATTGTTCATATATCGCTAATATATGGAAGAGGGTAGACTGCGCACACTTTCAATTAATCCATTGAGCAGTAAAATAATTCAACCATCTGCTAAAACTTATTTATGTTAGTAAAAAACATGTCAGCCCCCGATTCGTTCATTAAGAAATAATTTGTTACTTTTACTGTAGTCAAAAGGGGAGAATTCGTATATAGCTTCGTTCTTGTAAATGGAACATGCAATAATTGCATTTTTCCAATCGTTAATTTGGGAACTCAGAAACCCCAAGTTTTGAAAGTAAATTAACATCATTTATAGTACCAGTCAATAAATTATGTATAAATAAAACAGCAGATATTATCCTTCTATTTTCTAACGTGGACATACTGAACTTATATATATATATATGGGTGTGTGTGTGTGTGTGTGTGTGTGCATTTAGGGGTGTAAGGAAGGAGAGAAAGAGAGAGAGAGAGAGAGAGAGAGAGAGAGAGAGAGAGATAAATTCGAAGAAAATACCTTAAACTTATATTTGGTTTGATTATTGTAAACCCTAAAATCAAAATTGGAAATTTTATAAAATGGTCTTTCAGTACGGACGCTCGATTTTTAAATGTAAATAAAACAAGTTGTGTGTGAGATATCCACTCAATTATTTTTTCTGTTTGGAAGAATATTTTATGGCGTTAGGTATGGAATATAATGTCTTCAAATGTCCGCCGTGGCTTTGTTTCACGTATTCGGTGGGTCCAATTTTGATGACATTGTCGCATAAATCT
This sequence comes from Icerya purchasi, assembly GCA_039619475.1. Taxonomy (NCBI): domain Eukaryota; kingdom Metazoa; phylum Arthropoda; class Insecta; order Hemiptera; family Monophlebidae; genus Icerya; species Icerya purchasi. The sequence goes on along the minus strand of CM077116.1, from coordinate 151,852,915 downwards.
GACTGAATTGACTGAACAGCATTCGTTATGTTGACTTTGAGAGCATCAATTGTTTGCGGTTTACATTGCGATTTAATATAGCCCAAAGGAAGAAGTCTAAAGGCGTTGCACGATTGTGCAAACTTGCCTTCAAATCGCTCGTGCAGAATGTCCATCATAGCATGCGTCGTGTGACTCGTAGCACCGTGTCCTGTTGGAACCACATGTCGTCAGTATCTACAGCAGTTGAATTTTATACAAGTACGGATCACCGATTTCGCAACAAAAAATTTGTCAAGCTAAAGTCGCAGAAAGGTTAAGTTTCTGATGAACGACGAGCGATTGACTGCGGCTCGGGTTTTCCAGTATACTCTCTCGCAAAGCGGCGATGTTTTCGGCAGACCTTGAATTTCAGCGATGTACGGTTCTGACTATTTGTGGCGACCCAAGAAGATCAATTAAAATTAAACGGGGGAACTTTTTTTCTTTTAATTCAACGGATAGGCGCGATAAACTATATTATCCGTTTACGTTAAGAAAAAAGGGGAAAAAATGTGCATTATTCTTCTACCCATGATAAAATGATGTAGCGTTTAGTCTACTCTCGTTATTTCAATTTTAATAAAGCGCCAGTGGATGATATCGGAGCCACTTTTAAGCTAAGAACAGAGCGGTCCAAAGACGCGACTAAAAAAAATCTCATGATGGAACGATAATCGAAAATATTATAAAAAAGTATGTTCCGGTGTGATAGCTATGCCCATGTAGATCAGTCTTAACTACAATATCTGAAGTTTCAGTGGACATGAACATAAGACTATCGAGGATCTATGGGAATTTATTTTTTTCAATTACTACGCGCACGAAGTAACAGACCGTTAATGTAGCTGAAAGTGCGTTCAAAACCGGTGTCTAAAAAGTTGTGCATCTGACAGGGAAAATATAGCCGTTGTGTGAGTGCACAACACTCTTATTAATGTTTATTCAAAATACAAAATTTCAACTATTCCTACTTATCTTGTACAGCATAATATTAGTCAACTTGAGATTATATAAATTATATAATAGTACACACATACAAATACGTACACAAACCGTAAATACTACCCTTCATACCGATACATGAGGGCAGCTAAATAATATCTTCATATACACAGAAAAGAAAAAGAATAAAGAAAGAAAGAAAATAAAGAAAAAAAGAAAAAAACAAGGAAGACGAAAACAAATAAATAAAAAGAGAATAATAAAAGAAAATTATAAAATAGAACGATTCGAAACGTATCTTGGGCTTTATCCTTTGCACCATTCTTTCAGTCATCTTCCTACTTCCTTTTTCCACATACCAAGTTTTTTTTCCTTTAATATATGATTAGGCATTGTCCTTATTTAAATTAATTAAAACTGAATCATCAGTATTATCAATTCGTAGATTGATGCTCCGGGGATAGATGTAATATATATTATTTTGGTTTCTTGTTAATCGAATTTTTCGCCTAGATGGTAATTTTGATATTATTGACATTAAATTCTAGTAATCTATAATAGAAATAGTACGTATCAGGGTGGGTCATTTCGTTATTGACTTTCACTCATAACTGACCTAAAGTCGATTTATTTCCAGTGGGGGAGTATGAGTTTCAAACATCTTTTCTGCATTTTGCTTATTTTATTTATTTCCGTTTTCTTAGCCTCACGTTGTATTTGAATTCCATATAAAATTCTAGACATTATTATTGAATTATAGTATAATGCGCTATAATATGCTAGAACCTGTTTTATTTTATATAAAGCTGGAATTGACTGTGCTATTTTCAAATTTAAATTTCGAATGTGTTTTTTCCAGTTCAAGGATTCATCAATATATATATATATACCTAGATATTTAAAATTTTCTACGTTCTCAAGCGGTAGACAACAACACAAATGAGTATTATTATTTATATAAAGTTCATGTACGTAATCATTATTATGAAGAGTAATCTTCTGATTGTATATCACATGTTTAGTACTGTTCCGAATGTGCAGTAATTTAAATTTATATTTATACATAGCTTCCTATCATGTGCCCACTTACTAAAATTATCTTCTTGTAATAATTTTTCCGCCATCCCTAAACTTTTTATGCTCCATTAATAATGCAATATCATCGGCAAACACATATACCTTTATGTATTTTTAATATGCTTATGTAACGAGTTAGTGTAAATTAAGAAGAGAATAGGGGGGCCAATACGGTGTCCTGACCTACTCCGTACTGAATAGTTTTTTTCATTACTTTTGTTCCCTGCGATTTTTACTTTTCCTAATTTTTTTATGTAATTCTTAAACCACTTTAGTTGATTATTTGTAATGCCTAAATTTTCCAAGTCCTTAATCAGTAATTCATGGTCAACTAAGTGTCAAACGCTTTAGATAGGTCAATAAATATAATTAGAAATTGGTTTCCCATCGACAATCCCATATTTATCTTATTTACAATCGATCTTAGTAATGTTCCCGTAGATGTTGTTAAACGAATATCTCGGATGCATCGAAGAAATCTCCGTATTTGATCGACTAATAAATATTTAACTTGTTTTTATCGCCAGGGGGACTACTCATCTGGCTAACAATAAGTTTGGTGGCTGAAACGCCTGAAGCACCTTTACATAGCTAATACTTTATTTTTATTTTATTAATTTCATTAAGTTAATAGTTTTCGCATGGAACATTGGATCTACTCTTACTGCTATATGTGTGTTGTGTTTTTGTTGTTTCTTGCTTGACGGCGCTTATTACTTATTCAAGTTGTCGGTTACGAGAAAAAAACAAGAAAAAGACATTTGAAGTTTTTTTCCATCACTACCTGGCACGACATTTAAATACAAAAAGGTCGTTTTCACTTGGGAAAGTAAATGCGAAAATCCACCGGCCTGAAATCATCTGGATCCGAAAGCTGTCGGAGGAATAATTATTAGTTGAAATCAATAGGATGGATTTTTTCAGGGTTTTTATTGTTTTCTTCATTACAAACGACAAAAAGTAAATAAAAATTTCGCACCAGTGAGAGAGATTAAAAAAACGAGTTACACAATAAATCACGAGACATTTTTAAACGAGCTTTCACCCTTGAAAATTCCGATACTCTATGCCGATTTCTCGTTTAATGAGGACACTCTTCAGACATCGCGCTATTCTGTTATTGTTTTCGACATTACACACCTAAGCTCCCGCGAATCGTTCACATCAACGAAGAAGTATTCCGCGTACCAGTCGTAACGGTGGCTCGACTTTTTAAAAGCCAAGTGTACGCCGTTTTCGGAACGCAAGCACACACACAAACACACACAGACACATACATCAGCACGAATTAAGTCACTTCCGTTTTCTGACGTACCAGTTCCAATCCCGAAAATGTCTCGCTGATCCGCCGAATTCAATGATACGTGAATGTTCGCTTTGTTGTATGTGCGCCGTGTTGTCCATTAACATCTCTACACAGGCGTTCCGAAATCGTGCACGGGCTTCATCTGATCGTACATGTATTTGCGCCACTCCCATCGGTTGCAAAGTCTTCGCCGTTCAACGTCGTGTTCGTACGAAAATATCATTATATAATTGGCGATTCGGAAGAGATAATGTCAAGGTTTATTTATTCGTGCGATCATTAATTATCAATTAGATGCTGAGTCAGCGCAAATGACACATGGAACTTCGGAGTGTCCAATGAATGTGCTACCGTAACCTTGCGATGCGTAGTCTTCCGATCGAGTCTACGTATAGACACGTGTAAAAGTCGAGACGAAAGGACAACCGATTTAGATGGCAATCGCGCAAAAATAGTCTGCAACTGTAGAATGTAACATTGAAAAAGTAACTGTAAACCAGTCTCGTTCCCTACCCTTTACACCGAAAATCGCGCAATTAATGAAAATCGATAATGCGAGGAAATAATTGAATAAACAGGTAAATAGGTGAAAATAAATAAACAGGAAAAGAGTTATCTAGAAATTAAGTTTCCATTTAGAGAGATAATCAATGTCGCGCGAACTGGTCTCGCGATACCTTTTCTGGGAAAAAGTATTTACGTATAACTGGAGCTTTCCTTGCAAAAATTGCTAAAACGATAATCCGAAAATGTCGCGAAATCCGACAACGGGGAATTTAATTTCTATCGGACGTTAAGTGTACGTAAAAAGCGATGAGAATTTTGTGACCATTATAAAATTCGTTTAATTTCGCTCGTAGCGCCACGAAGACTTATAAGCTCTTTCACGATATTCAAAAGGTCTTCCGCTTGTAAAGACTTCTCTCTTTTCCAATATCAGTTTTCCACTCTCCGAAACACTATTTGCGCAGAAAGTATTATTTTAGCTCCGTAAAACTAACGCTACAACTAAGGAGACGACGGTTTCCAGTCTTGAAGAACTTCAATCTTCTCCTCCTTCCTTTAATTCTACTTCTCACTTCCTATCTTTTAACTTCAATCTTAATGAACTTCGTGTTTCTTCAAGTCCTCTTCCAAATCCTCTCCCAGTATTGACGATTCACATCTTTTCTTGTCAGAAAAAACCTCTCTATTCAATCTCTTGAGACTCTTATAAGTATATATAATTTTTTTCTTCTTTCTTGTTCAACTCCTCCTTCTTGGAATGCTTTTATTATCGTTATACCCATACCAAAAAAAACAAAAAAAAAACTCTTCTTTTTGATTTATTTCTCTTGCTCCTTGTTTTAAGGAAAAGCTCTTTGAAAACATGTTAAATAAACGGCTTGTCTGGTTTCTCGAACACATTAATCCCCAAAAACATGTTCGGTTTCCGCCCTTGTCTTGGCCCTCCCGATTGCATTAGTATTTTCCTTTCCGACATTTATAATTCCTGTATAAACAAAAATGTTACTATCGCAGCCTTTATTGATGTTTCCAATGCATTTGATAATGTTCACCTCGCTACTCTCAGAAATATAATGCTGTCATTGCATCTTCCGGTCCATGTTGTTACCATTATTATTAATCTCATCCAAAACCCTACTGTACATCTACCTCCTTCTTGTTATTTGGCTTTAAGAAAAATGTTTCGTGGTCTTCCTCAGCAGGGTTCCTGTCTCAGTTTCACTCTTTTCAACATCTATAGCTCTCAAATTGTCTCTCTTTCGTTAAATTCGTCGTATTTATTCTATGCCAATGCTATCCTTATTTGCTTTTCTTCTCGAAATGTCACAGATGCTGTTTTAGAACTAAATAGCTCATTAGCCACTATGGAAAGTGCTCTCTCCAATATTCATCTTTTCGTCTCTCCTCTTAAATCTGTGACCATGGTTTTTACTTTCCATTCGTGTAATGCTTCCTCAATCAATCTAACCTTAAGTCATTACCCTGTCCCTCATGTGAAATGTTTCTGTTACTTGAGTGTGCTCCGTAACGGTTTTTTGTCCTTTCAGGAAGATATTAGTTCCTGTATACTTCTTGTCTTAAAAGGATTAATCTTTTAAAATCATTCTCGTCGTACAGTGGTGACCCTTACATTCTTTCTTCATTGCATAAATCCTTCATTCTTTCTAGGTTTGACTACTGTTCCTATATAAATATATATATATATATATATATATATATATATATATATATATATATATATATATATATATATACGGTAACTCTTCTAAGTCTCTTCTGTTAAAGCTTGACTGCATTCTAAATTCTTGACTTCGTCTTTTTCCGGGTGCACGTAAATCTATTCAAATTCCTGTCATTCTCTCTGAATCAAAATCACTCGCTTTGTTCATCCGCAGATCCTATCTAGGCTATCGTTTTTTAATTAAACGTCTTCCCTCTTTTTCCTCTAGCATTATAGCTGCTTACTGCTCAATCTCTCACAATTAACGTTTTACTCCCAACAAAATTCAAATTTTATTTTTCATTTCTGTTCGTCTTACAAATTTTTCTCCCTATATTTTCTCTCCTATGATAAATCTCTGTACTTTTCTCTTAATTATTTTAGTCTCTTACAGCCTGCTCACGTATTTCATTTGTCAAGTTCTGCTAAATTCCTTCCTCACTCCGTAGTTAGATCTGAATTTCACTCGGTTTTAAATTCTTTATATCTAATTCATGCCGTTATTTTTACCAGTGGGTCTAAGAGAGCTGGTGAGGTTGGTGCCGCCTTTGTTTTTACGAGGGTGGTTCAAATATAAACCGGAATTTCGTCATAAAAATTTTTATTTTATACTTACAGTGCTCATGTTTTTTACAATTTTTCGAGATAACCCCCCTCGCACGCTACGCACTTTTTCCACCTCTCCGGCAATTTTTTTATTCCTTTTTCGTAAAAATCTCGCGGCTTGTCTCATGGCCATTTGCGCACGAACGATTCCACCTCATCGTTGCTGTCGAAACGTTGTCCACCAAGTGCTTCTTTCAACGGGCCAAACAAATAATAATCACAAGGCGACAAATCTGGACTGTAAGGAGGATGTTCAAGTGTTTCCCAGCCCAATTCGGCCAATGTCTCCATCGTGAGCCGAGCGGTATGTGGCCTGGCGTTGTCTTGAAGCAGTATCGCACTACGGATCGGAATTTCGCGCCTTTTTGTTCGATAGGCCGGTTTGACTGTGTTTTTTAGGAGGTTACTGTAATACTGCGCCGTCACAGTACGTTGTTCAGTTAGGAAATCGACTGCGATCACTCCCTTCATGTCCCAAAACACGGTACACAACACCTTCCCAGCTGACTGTATAACCTTCGCTTTGACTGGCGCTCCCTCTTTTTTCTTCCGCCACTCCATAGACGAGCGTTTACTCTCCGGCGTATAGTAGTGTACCCAAGTTTCGTCCGTGGTGAATATTCGCCGCAATAAATTCTCTCCTTCCTCTTTATACCGCTGCAGGAGACGCGTGCAAACTTCCCAACGAGTGAATTTCTGTTCAAAATTCAGAAGTCTTGGCACCCATCTGGCTGCAATTTTGCCATAACCTAGCCGATCATGAATTATTGTCTCAATACTACCTATGCTGATGCCCAATTCGTCGGTCATATCGCGTACACGGACGCGTCGGTCAGCCAAAATGAGATGTTCGATGGCTTTGACGTGTTCATCTGTAATGTTGGTTTTTGGGCGCCGCGCATGTGCTATGTTTGACACCACTTCACGTCCTTTTCGAAACGCGGAACACCACTCGTACACTTGAGTTTTGGAGAGACATTCATCCCCGAACTGTTCGCGTAATTTTCGGTAAATTTCCACGGATTTTACGTCGTCTTTGACTAAAAAACGAATAATGATGCGTTGCTCAACAGACACTGGTACTTCTTTTTCACTCATGGCTCTAACTACACTAAAAAGTGAGGTTACGCGGTTCTAATTGCTCTACACGCTTCGTAACAAACCGGTCTAACTGCCAGTGCAACCACTTTTTCCACAATAAATTTTTCGCGCGTTTATTTAAAAATTCCGGTTTATATTTGAACCACCCTCGTATTTCTCATCACTATTCTGATTCCTTTAAACTTCCTTCCTGCTATTCTATATTTACTGCTGAATCTGCTGCCATACTTCACGCAGTTCTTTTTATCTTTTCCTCTTCTTTCCTCTCGGATAAATTTCTTTTAATAACTCACTCTAAACGTGTCTTGCAGGCGATTTCTTCCCTCTTATCGTTGCCCTCTTTTGGACCTTTCGTTCTTCTTATTCGCAATTTAATTCACGAATTATTCCTGTTCCGTTCTATCCAAATAGATCTACTGTGGATCCTAACCATGTTGGAATTGAGGGTAACAAGGTGGCTGATTTTTTGGCTCGCTTACGAGCTTTCAACGAACATCCTCTTCATAAATTTCCTGCTCACAATATTAACCATATTTCCAGACTGTTGCACCTTAGATTGTGGGATGATATTTATTTTTCACTTTTTTCCGTCCCGAGTTTCTTTTATCGTTCCGTCCAGCCTCAGTTGGTTCGACAAGTTTCTTTCTGATCGCTGCCATATGTCGTCTTCGTTTCGGTCACAGCTCGTTCCCTTTGTCACTCTTTCGTTTTCCCCTCGTTTCTTCCCCGCGGTGTCCTCTTCACCTAGGAAGATTCCTTTTTTCTGAGACCTAGCTAAAGCTTTTGATCTAGTTGACCATGATCTGCCTATTAAAGATTTAAAAGATATGGGCATTGTAAATAATCAACTATTGTGGTTTAAGAATTATTTACAAAACAGGAGAAGCGTAGTAAAAATAGCAGGTAATATTAGTAATGAAAAGGATTATATAAGCATATCAAAAATGCAAAGGTTTATGTATTTGCCGATGACATCGCATTATTAATGGAACATAAAAATCTAGAGATGGCGAAAAAATTACTGCAGCAGGATATCGATAATCTCAGTAAATGAGCGCATGACAGGAGGTTATGTATAAATGTAAATAAATCAAAACCACTCCATATTCGTAATATCTCTAAACATATGAGTGTCATCACCCACGAATCAGTATACATAATAATGAATGCTTACATGAACGGTACGGGAATAAAATCACTCATCCATGTTCATGACCACCTCTAGTGAATGTAACAGATTTTAAATACCTAGGAATATATTTCAATAAATCATTAAATTGAAAAAAGCAGATACAGAATTTAAATTCGAAAGTAGGACAGTCAATTCCAGCGTTATATAAACTGAAGACGGTAACCTTTCATATGGGACATTACGGATATATTTTAATGCATTAATAATGTCTAGAATTGTATATGGGATCCAAATATGGGGTGAGGCTAAAAAGACGGAAATCAATAAAATAGGTAAAATTCAGAATATACTACCCCATTGGAAACGGAGTGATACTACATCAACCTGGTGGAAGGAAAATAATGAAATGTCTCCCAAAATGCATTATTATTATTACAGACTACTTGAATTTAAATGCAATAACGTAAAGTTACCTTCCAGACCAAAAACTCGACTAACAAGGAATCAAAATAATACCTGTTACATTCATCCTAGAAAGAAAGAAAGAACGAATTTATTAACCACGTTCGTTACAATTGTTAATACTTATTATAGAACGATTGTGTATCGGCCCGTTAGCCTCGCCACAATACAGTAGTATAGACGCATACAAAAAATCAACGTTACGGATAAATGCTAATCAATTGCAGGAAAAACTTACAAAAAAAACCGGCGCCATAAGATAACATATGTTAATATTCGCATCTTACCAGCTTATTATTAGCCCACTTATATAATATTCTTTTACACACACACACATACACGCACTAAGCTCCGCCTACAGAATATACACTTTATATTTGCAACTCACTGCCTTACTTCAAAAGATTATATCTTAAGCCTACGGTGTTTATATTTGCTATACATATATTTTAGTCGCCTGGAATCGTAATTTCCGATTGGCCTGATTAGTTCATTACTGTGGACTTCACAATCTTTGCAGAATTTATATATGTTATACCAAGGATGAAATCTTCTAAAAAATGGGAGACTCCTGTGTAATCATGCATATCCGTTACCTTTGCATACCTATTTGCTCGCAGTACGTACCTCAGGCACCTATTTTGTAGCACCTGAAGTTTCATATATGTGCTATTTGAAACAGATGACCACACAGGACACGCATAGGTAATGACAGGCCTTATTAGCATTTTATAGATGATTAGTTTATTACTGCTGCTAGGGTATGATTTATACTTTAATAACGGATATAAAGCTGATATAGTTTTGTTAGATTTTATACCTATGTGATCGATATGCCCGTTAAACGTGAGTCTCTTATCCAGTACTACTCCTAAGTAGCGCGTTGTTTCGGCCCATTGCACGGAGGCATTGTTGACAATTAAGTTATTAGGTAGAGCAGGTCTTCGCCTAGTAAATAGTATTGCTTCAGTTTTGGATGGATTTATACTTACTCGCCACTTCTTAAAATATCGTAATGTACGAGTTATGCTACTCTGCAACCTGTTAGCGATAGTCTGTGGTCTGTGTGAACTAGTGAGAGGTAAATCTACGAATCGACAATACAGATGATTCGGCTTTAATTAAATTAATGAGTACCATAGTCACATAATAAACGAAAAACAAATTGGTGTATGGAAGAGGAAATTGAGGAATTGGTTGAAAGAATGGTGCAAAGATTAAGGAATTTTACTGCATCCTCTTTTCCCTTTATTATTATTGCTGCATTTTTTAGGGCTCTTTTAGGCCATCTATTTACCAATTTCCTTTTCTTTTTTCTTTCCTGTACATTAATGCATGCAATGTCCAATATATAAGCGGCTCCTGTGTATGGGTGTATTATTGTGTAATTCATATATGTATATATTTGCGTCGATTGATATATTTTATTTTTATTTTTTTGGTTTAATACGTTCGATCTAGATAGTAAGAATGATTAATCGTAATTTTTTTTAGTAGAATAAACGATAATAAGAGTGTTGGGCACTCACGCAACGGGCATACTTGCCCAGTGAGACCCACAACTTATTTATTTAAAAAAAAAAAAAAAAAATCCAATCATGTTTTCTTCGAATATTCCTTATTTTCTTCTGAACGTTCTCTCTTCTACTCTCACCTTTTAGATCTTGGTCTTCCTACTCCATACAATGACCTTCTTTCATTTCCTTCCTCGTCAGTTATTCCTATTCTAGCTTCTTTCATTCATTCTATCTCGCACCAAATTAAAATCTGATGTGCTCCTTTGGAGCTATTAATTTAGATTCCTTGGTTGATCGAATTGTTTATCTTCATTAGCGTATCTACAGAATGATTTCAATAGGGTGGTACCCTCTCAGCGGTAATTCCATGTGAATACCGATGAGTGTTAGTATATTGAAATAAAGTTAAGCAAAAAGACTTATAACCAGATAAAAATTAGCCAAAATATTGCCATCAAACACAGCGAAAGTACGAACATCCGAAATTTTGAAATTAAACGCGAAAAATTTTAAACTAAAGGGGCAATGAACGCGACTGATTTATAGTTTGCAAAAACGTCGATTCGAATAAAAATAACTGAAATCGTCAAATAGAGCACAGGAATTTTATGTTGGTTTAATTAAATTTAATTTTACTTTGCAAAAAAAAAAAAAAAAAAAAGAAAGAAAAACAGAAATACTAACTTTAAGATTTACTGTTAAGAATTTAATATAAGTGCACTAAAAATTACAGAATAATTACTCGGGGAAAAAATAATATTTACAGTAAAGTACAAAAAGAAATATCGTGGTCCTTCTTAAAAAATGTTTTTTAGAGTTTCTGCACACCAAATTCGAATAATTAAGAAACCGCGTCAAATATTTATCTGATCTTTTCGGCTTGCAGAGGATTTTGTGATAAACTCATTTAATATAGTTTTTCAGCTGATTTTAATTCGGCGGACCTAGAGATTCCAGTTAATTAATTTATATTTATTGATTAAATGACTACTACAAAAATTAACGAATATACGAATAATTTTAAATCACCAGCCAGTAGTAAACGACTAAGTGTATTATTATTTGCTGTTCGTGTTGAAAAAATTGTGATTGTTTTATTGCAGCAATTTTTAATTAAACGTAACTTAATGCTTTCGATAATTTCACTATATCGAGAAACTTCCGTTTCATACCGGAAAAAAAAATAAATAATAATAATAAAAATAAAAATATAAAAATAGATGTCTCATATTAAAAAGTAAGCACGAACGGGATTTTCAATCCTTAGTGTGAAAATAAGATAGTCATTCGTTTTTTGTATGCCGAAAAATGACGAGACTACGTACTGGTTGGTTTTAATTGAAAATCGTTGTAAAATTTTACGACATTTCATCGTCACCGTTTCTTTCACGCAATTTTAACCGACAAAATTAAATTGCTTTTAAATAGATTTTATAACATTTCTTCGTCACACTTTCTCTTCAGATTTTTCTCGGCCATAAGACAAATAAAAAGAGGAGATTAGTTCAAAAAACATTTCGAAATATTTAAAACCGGGCGCACTCGAATCGGTGATGCATGCGATCGCATCTGATCGATAAATACGATTAAGAACAATTCGCGGAAAGTCAGGAAAAATAATTTTTATGATATTTCTAAAACTTGCAATGCAACTCCGATGAGGGGTTCAATCCTTCAACTAGCAACCGGTAGTAGATTCACTTATCCATCCGCGCTTGAATATTATTGACGTTTAATCACTAAGAGCACTCCCGTAGACCGCCGTTTCTGCAGATTCGAGAACTCAGTTAAACGTTAAAATACTATATATGACCCAGTCCGCTGTAAATGAGATGGTTGGCAAGCTGCCTTGTCTCCTAAAGATAGGGGCTACACACTGGAAACGATGTGAAGACTGTTTAAAATGTTCTTGATCGATAGTCCGCTTTGCAAGATGCATTTATGAATGAAAAATTTTTGGAATGCCCCACGCTCCAAAGCTTTACAAGCTGAAACTGAATGCATGGAATCGAGTCGAAGCCGAGATTGAGACAGCGAGGGTGGCACCCCATGGCTTTATTTATGTTTTTTTTTTTTTTTTAGGATTCCGTACACATATAATATACGGGGAGTCCTAATAAGATGTTTCAGAAACGACAAAAATATTCAATTAAAATATGCAGTAACTCACGAACGGTTTTACTTTTAAACATCAAAAGAATTGGATCGTAAAGTACCATTAAAATACTCCTTAAGAAAATCTATAACTTCAAACTAACCGATTACCCTGGCGCCGGCAAAAAACCATCCGGAATATATAATACGAGTACGGAATTTAAAGCGACCTCAAAAATCACCCGTAAAAAATTCATAACTAACACCAGATAACCCTTTAAACGTGAAATTCAAAATATAGAACAAAACGCAGATGCTCTATCGTGAATTCGAAAAATTACGGTTAAAAAATTATTTACCCCCCACCACTTTTTTTTTCTAAATCCTTGACAAGGCGTCGGGGATTGTAAAGTTAAGGTTTACAAATGTAAATGCCCGAATATTTATGATGAATTTTATGTTACATCTTTATTCTGGAGATTAAATATATTTTCTTCGGACATTTTTTCCGTTAATGAGCTTATTAACGAAGACATTAACCCAAGGAATGGGAAGAAAGAAAAAAGTGGGAAAAATAAAAATTATATTCTTAAACGTTTAAGGATAGAGCATAAAAATAATTCGAGGGAGAAGGGATGACAGAAACAGAAGGAAATGAGAGAATATAAGAAGCACGGATGAAAGCAGACAGTAACCAATACCAAGTTTAGTAGAAACGGACGATTATTATTCAGTAGGAACGGTCGAACATCCAAATGAAACATCGTAATATCGGGATCACAAAGAAAATACGATCAGGAGATGATTGAAAAGGACCAAGTGGAGTAGTAGAAGCAGATGAAAACGAGAAAATTATGCAGAAAGGAGACTATGATTAAAGCGAAGAATAGGCGAGATTGTCCAGCGTTTAAGAGATGGCAGTAGCTAATAAATGTTAAAGATGGTGCAGTTTCCCCCGAGTGTCCAGGTTTTCCTCCGACATTCATGGACAGTTCCCCCGATTTTCCGTCCAGGTGCTCAAATTTCACCCAAATTCCCGTCCAGGTACTCGAAATTCACCCCAATTTGTGTCCATGCGATCAAATTTAACCTAAATTCCTGTCTAGGTGCTCAAAATCCACCCCAATTTGCGTCCATGTGCTCAAATTTCACCCAAATCCCTGTCCAGGTGCTCAAAATTCACTCAAATCCCCGTCCATGTGCTCAAATTTCACCCAAATTCCCGTCCAGCTACTCAAAATTCACCCAATTTATGTCCAAGAGTCCAAAATTCACCCCAATTTATGTCCAGGTGCTCGAAATTCACCCAAGTTCCCCCTGATTCCTCCGAGTTTCCTCCAGACGGTTCCCGCACATTTCAGGTAAACCGAACGTCCAAACAGTGTCCAGAGGTCAATAAACTACCCAAAGTGTTATTCGGGGGCGCAAGTAACCCCAATTAGTGTCCAGGTACTGAAAGTTCACTGAACTTTCCCTGAATTTCTTTGAAATTCCCCCGTACGCGTCCTGCTCGTTTCCAATAAACCGAACAGATTATTAATTAACATAAGTACATTAATTAACGTCCGAAAGTAAACCAAGTCTCCACTAGCCCCGCCCACCCGCTGCTTTACCACGATTTTTTTAAAAATTCCGAGGCCTAAGTATGAAAATTCCAAAATTTAACCCCAATATATTATTTAAAGCGTAAATCTAACCTATAACTCCAGTTCACACCTCTCACACGTATATTTCGATCCCGCGCACGCTCCGGTCGCCGACGCGAAAGCGCACGCGCCGATCCCACGCATATTCCGATCTCCACCGCGAAATCACACCCACACATACGCGCTCCGTTCCCGATACCGCGATTATTTCTTAAATATTTCAAAGTCTAACTATACATAATATAAAATTAGCCGAAGCATATTTTTTTTATTTTCATGATTCCCCGATCTTACTGCCATATGCCAAGACGCACGTCCCGATCGCGCGCATATATCTAACATAACGTTCTACGCCGCGATAGCGCACACGCCGATCCCCCGCACGTGTCGTCCGTTTACACTGCTTCAATTATTTTTTTAATTATTTTTTTTTTCACATAATAACCCAATCCATGCTCTGTTGTCTAAACCTAACCGGTTATCCAAAACATTTACAAATTAACAAATCAATTTTTTTTATAGTCTAAATTAGCCTTAGTCTCCTTTACCCCTTCCACCCTCTTTTCCGATCAATTTCGTTGTTTTAATATCGAATATATCGCATTCAATTTACTTTTACTACGACCATTAAACCCCCGATCGACGCTCCCGACGTCTTAGTCATCTCATATTGAGAGGTAATTATTTTTTTATGTGACCGCTATGAATGCACACCGTCCATTCACGCACACCCATCTGCTATCGTTAGTTCCCATACCATTCATAATAACTTTTATTCAACTCCAAGTATTATGGAATTATTCCAATTATATATTTTCTTCACTCCCGATCATTTCTTCTGACCGTTCATAATATTTTTATTTTCCTCCGGTTCTAAAAATAAATCCTACAATGTCTTCTACGCGATGAATGCGCACACATCTTCTGCAGTTAGTTTCCATACCGATCTTAATAATTTTTCGAGCCTAAATATTATAGAAATAGCCGAAGTACATTTTTTTTCGTTTCTGATCATTTCTTCCGACCGTTCATAATATTTTTATTTTTTCTCTGGTTCTAAAAATAAATCCTACAATGTATTCAACGCGATGAATGCACACACATCTGCAGTCGTTAGTTCCCATACCGTTCATAATAACTTTTTTCAACTCCAAGTATTATGGAATTATTCTAACTATATTTTTTTTCGCTTCCGATCGTTTCTCCCGAACGATCATAATTTTTTTCCAGACATATGTATTCAAAAATGAAATCGAGTATAATTTTATTTAACACGGTTTCATAATTTCCCTCTCCATCCCCTATTCATCCTACACAAATTACAATTTTTTCATAATATATGTTCTAGACCCAGTCAAACAATCAACTCTCGCGGAAGTGTAGACGCTGTCTCCAACACCCATTTTACCATCAGTTATTGTATATTATTGTCAAATTATTTTTCCAAAAGCCTTTTTAAAATTTTTTCACGTTCGTACATATTTTTTATTTGCACGACATTCGTTTCCATGCACACACGTTTCCATACCGATTGTAATATTTATTTATTTTTCATCCCCTCCCAGACTTCATACACATCCCACTGGCACGTTCAACGATAGTTTCTTTATTGATCCTGTACATTTTTTCTGCATTAGCCGCGGGAGCGTAGCACATCAATCCATCCCACACACTATGCGTCCTCATATATTTAATTTTTAATTAACGATCTTTAATTATTTTTACTGGTATTATTTTTCCTGCACAATCACTCCATCATACATACTTTACACTGTAAAAATAATTTTAGCCTTTCGATAGAGGAAATCTCCGATCACTAAATAATTGTTATAGGCGTCCTATTTTTAATATTATACACATCTCAGTATAATTATTAAACGAAGGAATTCGCAGCATCGTTGCTGCAATCGCACCAGGCTTTCTTTTTAGGAATCGTCAACCTCTGCAGGTATACGCCTCATCGCTACACCAACCTTTGTCTGCACGGGTTGCTTATCTTTAAGGCCCCTCGTGTGTCGCACACTATTTACCGTTATTCGAAAGAAGTATATTTTTTACGCTCGCACACGCACCTATACGCACACATTTAACATTAGGGTCATTGGTCAGGCGACATTTCCAAGAACAATCACTGCTCCGCTGTCTAAGCTGCATCACCGGTCGTTCGCAACATTATTGATGAAGCGCCCTTTTTTACAATAGGATAATTTATGACGTCTATACACCTTTTCTAGGAATCAAGGTAAAAACGACCAATCTTTCCCACTGAAACCGGTTTTTAGACACGCCCCCAGTCTTTCTTTTTAGGAATTGACAACTTCTACAGGTATAAATCTCATTAACATGACAGCCTTTGTATGCGAGGGTTCTTTATCTTCAAGGTCATTTATGTATCGCACGCTATTTACCATTATTCAGCAGAAGAATATTTTTTTTTTTTGCGTTCGCATACACCTGTACGCACACATTTAACATCAGGCTCGTTTTCAAGAACAACAATCGCTGCTCCACAACCTAAACCGCCTCGTCTCGCCATTCACCCGCAACATTATTGAAGCCTCTATCATGTACCTGCATTTACGACCTTTTACAACAGGATAATTTATGACGTCTATACACCTTTTCTAGGAATCAAGGTGAAAGCGGTCAATCTCTCCCGCTGAAACCGGTTTTTCACACACGTTACACAATGGTATAATGTGTAGTTCAGGGCTTCGTCTTCCACCGCTCGTTTCTGGAGGTACCGTTTGTTAGCATTAACGTGAATATGATACTGCCGTGTGGTAAGAGCATCATACAGAACGATCACGTCCGAGACATTTACTAGACGCATAACCCGCATGCTTATGTAACTGATCTATACACTAAAGAAATCCTCCTTAACCGCTCCTGTTAGACTGGTGGAGAGTAATGGCCTCGCACTACTATTTACCGATAACGCCTCAGCTTCAATCACCTCTGCACAACCATGTAGTAAACGTTATCTTCCTTATTACAATCTTATGTTTGTTACACTATTTTTCTCATTTTTAACTAATTATACCCCGTTTTCCACTATTTCACCCCATTTTCATACATTTTAGCACTTTTACACTGTTTTCGTCAATTTCTGCTATTTCTCACCGTTTTTTCAGTGCTTTTAGTCCTTTCACACAATTTTCCTCAATTTTTCGCGATCTTTCTTACTTTTTTCTTCCAACTCTTTACTATGCATATATTCAACCGCGATAACCTTCTCTAGGCTTTCTTTCAACCCCTCAGTCTCTACTAGGCACCTCACACACTTAGCGACCATCGCCGCAGAAGAATGTTTTAGGTATTCCATGGGGGTCCTCACTTGCATATGGAGATGTACCAGTTGAATCAATCAAATCTTTGAGAGGGTGGTATGATGCATCAAATCGGGAGTTGTCTTCGGTTATTCCGCTGCTAGAGCTCCTCCCAACATCTTCAATGTGACTATTATACTGATGTGCGATAAGAGCGTCCATCAGTTCAAACGTGTCATAGATATTGACTAGACATCTGCCCAACACGCTTATGTAACTGATCTATGGACATCTTTAAGCACCCCCTCTCCCCTGAAATCGTTCCTATTAGGCTGGTATGAGTAAGGGCCTCCTGCAACCATTTATCAATTACCATGTTCTCGTCAATCACCACTGCACAGATATGTAGGAATTATTTTCCTCTATAAAATATTCTCGCGTTTAACACTGTTACACTATTTTTCCAGTGCTTTTAGTACCTTTCACGCAATTTCCCTCATTTTTTCATGATTTTTCTTACTTTTTTTTCTTCCAACTCTTTACTAAGCAGATATTCAACCGCGATAACCTTCTCTAGACTCTCTTTTAGCCCCTCAGTCTCCGCCAAGGCACATCTCATGCTTAACGACCATCACCGCAGTAGAATGTTTTAGGTATTCCAAGGAGCTCTCCACTTGCATATGGAGGTGTAACGGTTGAATCGATCACATCTTTGAACGGGTTGTCTGATGCATCAAATCGGGAGGTGTCTTCGTTCATTCCACTGCTAGAGGCTCCGCTCGAGATCTTCCACGTGATTATTATGCTGAAGAGCTTTCATCAGTTCAAACGGGTCCTAGATTTTGACCAGACATCTGGCCCAGCATGTTTACACAGCTACTCAGTACAGTAAGGATATCTTTAAGCACTCCCTCCCCCCGTAATCGTTCCTATTAGGCGGGTATGAGCAAAGGCCTCATGCAACCATTTATCAATTACTATGTTCTCGACAATCATCGATGCACAGACATATAGGAAATGTTTTCCTCCTCATAATATTCTCGTGTTTAACACTTACACTGTTTCCATCATCTTTAAGTAATTATAAACAATTTTTCACTATTTCTCTACATTTTCATGCATTATACTACTTTTACACTGATTTAGACAATTTTTGATGTTTCTCACCATTTTTTCCTTTGTTTTAGCTCCTTTCACACAACTTTCTTCAGTTTCTCACTGTCTTTGTAAGGTTTTTTTATTTCTTACAATTCTTAACTACATTATTCTTCGTATGCATATGCTTCAGGAATATGTTCTACTATATCTACAACAAATCAATGCTAATATAACTTGCTAACCTATGATATGATGCGGTGTGTAGGTGTCTGTTTATATGTATAGGTGAGCGAGGACGGGTGATTGTATATGTTTGTATGCTTTTGCGAGTGAATGTGGGAGTCTATGCAAGTGTGTGGGGGTGCGACATGCACGTGATTATTACATTGTTGTAGTCCTCGTCATCGACGCATCATCATAATTATTATAAAAATTGTAAAAACATATTTGTCATCGTAATAACTGAAATTAACATTAGTACATTCCATCAGGCATCCAATATACTTTAGAGGCAGAGTTAAAATGGGATGCGGCCAGTGGAGAAATAGCCGTGACTGAAATCTCAACTAGATATACGGTTTTCATCACCAAATTTTAAGAAGATGTATATTTTTTCTACAAGTTGGGAATAGTAGTCTCTTGAATAGCATGCAAAATGTCAGAGCGACGGTTACAATGTGCAGGTCTATAAGCATGCTCCTTTTAAGCCAGTGAGAGCAAGGGACTCATGCAACTGCTTCCCAATCACTTCCAGCACATAAGCCTCAGTCGCATGCACTGTCATGCAGGAATTGTATCCATCATTATCATATTTTTATGCTTTAAACACCGCTTTTTCATCAATTTAAATAATTATAGCCAATTTTCAACCACTTCTCCTCATTTTCTTACATTTTAGTACTTTTACACTGTTTTAGTCAATTTCTGCTATTTCTCACCATTTTCAAATGTTTTTACCACCTTTCACACGATTTTTCCTCAATTTTCACAATCTTTGTAAGGGTTTTTTTTCCTAAATGTGGGTACTTTAGTCATAAATGGAGTAATTTTCTGCGTGAGGAGTACTTTTCAGCTCGAAGTGTATACTTCGCGATATGACATTCAATTCATTATTAATCTATGTTTCAACAGGTTTGTGGTCGTTTGTTGGAGGTTTACAGAACTTTCTGTTGCATTGCTTATAGTATAATGGTTCTTGTGTGCTAGTGAGATGATGGTGTTTGGTTGGGAATAATAAACATGGGTAAGAGAAGGAGTGCGTCCCATCAAGCAGGGGGAGTGTTGCTTTGTAATTAACTTGGGTATTGCGCGCATTGCATGACAGTTATAATATGCTCGAGCGAAAATTAGTCGCTGTACTCGCATGGCGTTCATGTTATTCATTAAATGTTCACACTGAGAGATGCAATGGGCTCATCAACTTATGGATCCATGCGATCACTTCGATTTTTATAATTGTAATATGCACTGAGCATGTATGTATTCCAACAAACCCATCAACTCTGTTACAGATAGTAATGTTTGAGGATAGATAGTGAAACGTTCATTAGAACATGAATGTGTATACAAAGTGTTGTTACATCACATGTATGTCATCAAATTAACTAGAATGTTGCGTCTATAGTAAAAAAAAAGAAATGAGGGGTTTTCCCTAAGAGGGCGACTATAATAAAATTGATGCGATTTTAGATGGAAATGGGGTATTTTACAGTAAAAACGCTGTTTTGCACCTAAATGGTGAATATTCTGAAGGTTAAACGGTATTTTTCACACAAAATTTGATGTTTTTTTATAAATGTGGCTATTTTACTCCTACATGGAGTAATTTCTGCATGAGGAGTACTGTATGGACTGACATGTATACTTCTTGATGTAGTATTCAATTCATTCTGAAGCTATGTTTGAACAGCTTTGTAAATGGTTGGGGGAAGTTTACAGAACTTTTCTATTGCATCAGTTATAGTATAATAGTTTTTTTGTGCTAGTGAGATGAAGGTATTTGGTTAGGAATAATAAATATGGGTAAGAGGTGGAGTGCATCCCCATCAAGCATGGGAGAGTATTGTTTGGGAATTAACTCCATTATTTGCACACATTGCAATACAATTATAATCAGTTTTGGTCAAAATTACTTGTTGTATATCGTTCATGTTATACATTAAACATTCACACTGAGAAACGGACTGGACTCTTCAACATCAAGATCCATGCAATCATTACACTCTTTTTCAACAATTTGTGACGTTTCATACTATTTTTTAATGTTTTGAACGGCTCTTATGATGTATTTCAGCACATTTTCAAAGGTACAAAGTTCGTAATGCGAAATAATTTTAATTATTTCGACAGTCTTAAAAACACAAAATAAAATACTATACCCTTAACACACTCAACATGAAACAAATCATTACAGGGTCTGATATAATTCTGAAACTGCAAGTTTGGAGTGTTGATTTAAAGAATATATTCTTTTTCATATACACTATGCTTCTTAAATTTCATTAAAATTTCTGAGCAATTTCGTTGTTTATTTCTATTTGTAATGATTTGTTTCATGTTGAGTGTGTTAAGGGTATAGTATTTTATTTTGTGTTTTTAAGACTGTCGAAATAATTAAAATTATTTCGCATTACGAACTTTGTACCTTTGAAAATGTGCTGAAATACATCATAAGAGCCGTTCAAAACATTAAAAAATAGTATGAAACGTCACAAATTGTTGAAAAAGAGTGTAATGATTGCATGGATCTTGATGTTGAAGAGTCCAGTCCGTTTCTCAGTGTGAATGTTTAATGTATAACATGAACGATATACAACAAGTAATTTTGACCAAAACTGATTATAATTGTATTGCAATGTGTGCAAATAATGGAGTTAATTCCCAAACAATACTCTCCCATGCTTGATGGGGATGCACTCCACCTCTTACCCATATTTATTATTCCTAACCAAATACCTTCATCTCACTAGCACAAAAAAACTATTATACTATAACTGATGCAATAGAAAAGTTCTGTAAACTTCCCCCAACCATTTACAAAGCTGTTCAAACATAGCTTCAGAATGAATTGAATACTACATCAAGAAGTATACATGTCAGTCCATACAGTACTCCTCATGCAGAAATTACTCCATGTAGGAGTAAAATAGCCACATTTATAAAAAAACATCAAATTTTGTGTGAAAAATACCGTTTAACCTTCAGAATATTCACCATTTAGGTGCAAAACAGCGTTTTTACTGTAAAATACCCCATTTCCATCTAAAATCGCATCAATTTTATTATAGTCGCCCTCTTAGGGAAAACCCCTCATTTCTTTTTTTTTACTATAGACGCAACATTCTAGTTAATTTGATGACATACATGTGATGTAACAACACTTTGTATACACATTCATGTTCTAATGAACGTTTCACTATCTATCCTCAAACATTACTATCTGTAACAGAGTTGATGGGTTTGTTGGAATACATACATGCTCAGTGCATATTACAATTATAAAAATCGAAGTGATCGCATGGATCCATAAGTTGATGAGCCCATTGCATCTCTCAGTGTGAACATTTAATGAATAACATGAACGCCATGCGAGTACAGCGACTAATTTTCGCTCGAGCATATTATAACTGCCATGCAATGCGCGCAATACCCAAGTTAATTACAAAGCAACACTCCCCCTGCTTGATGGGACGCACTCCTTCTCTTACCCATGTTTATTATTCCCAACCAAACACCATCATCTCACTAGCACACAAGAACCATTATACTATAAGCAATGCAACAGAAAGTTCTGTAAACCTCCAACAAACGACCACAAACCTGTTGAAACATAGATTAATAATGAATTGAATGTCATATCGCGAAGTATACACTTCGAGCTGAAAAGTACTCCTCACGCAGAAAATTACTCCATTTATGACTAAAGTACCCACATTTAGGAAAAAAAACCCTTACAAAGATTGTGAAAATTGAGGAAAAATCGTGTGAAAGGTGGTAAAAACATTTGAAAATGGTGAGAAATAGCAGAAATTGACTAAAACAGTGTAAAAGTACTAAAATGTAAGAAAATGAGGAGAAGTGGTTGAAAATTGGCTATAATTATTTAAATTGATGAAAAAGCGGTGTTTAAAGCATAAAAATATGATAATGATGGATACAATTCCTGCATGACAGTGCATGCGACTGAGGCTTATGTGCTGGAAGTGATTGGGAAGCAGTTGCATGAGTCCCTTGCTCTCACTGGCTTAAAAGGAGCATGCTTATAGACCTGCACATTGTAACCGTCGCTCTGACATTTTGCATGCTATTCAAGAGACTACTATTCCCAACTTGTAGAAAAAATATACATCTTCTTAAAATTTGGTGATGAAAACCGTATATCTAGTTGAGATTTCAGTCACGGCTATTTCTCCACTGGCCGCATCCCATTTTAACTCTGCCTCTAAAGTATATTGGATGCCTGATGGAATGTACTAATGTTAATTTCAGTTATTACGATGACAAATATGTTTTTACAATTTTTATAATAATTATGATGATGCGTCGATGACGAGGACTACAACAATGTAATAATCACGTGCATGTCGCACCCCCACACACTTGCATAGACTCCCACATTCACTCGCAAAAGCATACAAACATATACAATCACCCGTCCTCGCTCACCTATACATATAAACAGACACCTACACACCGCATCATATCATAGGTTAGCAAGTTATATTAGCATTGATTTGTTGTAGATATAGTAGAACATATTCCTGAAGCATATGCATACGAAGAATAATGTAGTTAAGAATTGTAAGAAATAAAAAAACCTTACAAAGACAGTGAGAAACTGAAGAAAGTTGTGTGAAAGGAGCTAAAACAAAGGAAAAAATGGTGAGAAACATCAAAAATTGTCTAAATCAGTGTAAAAGTAGTATAATGCATGAAAATGTAGAGAAATAGTGAAAAATTGTTTATAATTACTTAAAGATGATGGAAACAGTGTAAGTGTTAAACACGAGAATATTATGAGGAGGAAAACATTTCCTATATGTCTGTGCATCGATGATTGTCGAGAACATAGTAATTGATAAATGGTTGCATGAGGCCTTTGCTCATACCCGCCTAATAGGAACGATTACGGGGGGAGGGAGTGCTTAAAGATATCCTTACTGTACTGAGTAGCTGTGTAAACATGCTGGGCCAGATGTCTGGTCAAAATCTAGGACCCGTTTGAACTGATGAAAGCTCTTCAGCATAATAATCACGTGGAAGATCTCGAGCGGAGCCTCTAGCAGTGGAATGAACGAAGACACCTCCCGATTTGATGCATCAGACAACCCGTTCAAAGATGTGATCGATTCAACCGTTACACCTCCATATGCAAGTGGAGAGCTCCTTGGAATACCTAAAACATTCTACTGCGGTGATGGTCGTTAAGCATGAGATGTGCCTTGGCGGAGACTGAGGGGCTAAAAGAGAGTCTAGAGAAGGTTATCGCGGTTGAATATCTGCTTAGTAAAGAGTTGGAAGAAAAAAAAGTAAGAAAAATCATGAAAAAATGAGGGAAATTGCGTGAAAGGTACTAAAAGCACTGGAAAAATAGTGTAACAGTGTTAAACGCGAGAATATTTTATAGAGGAAAATAATTCCTACATATCTGTGCAGTGGTGATTGACGAGAACATGGTAATTGATAAATGGTTGCAGGAGGCCCTTACTCATACCAGCCTAATAGGAACGATTTCAGGGGAGAGGGGGTGCTTAAAGATGTCCATAGATCAGTTACATAAGCGTGTTGGGCAGATGTCTAGTCAATATCTATGACACGTTTGAACTGATGGACGCTCTTATCGCACATCAGTATAATAGTCACATTGAAGATGTTGGGAGGAGCTCTAGCAGCGGAATAACCGAAGACAACTCCCGATTTGATGCATCATACCACCCTCTCAAAGATTTGATTGATTCAACTGGTACATCTCCATATGCAAGTGAGGACCCCCATGGAATACCTAAAACATTCTTCTGCGGCGATGGTCGCTAAGTGTGTGAGGTGCCTAGTAGAGACTGAGGGGTTGAAAGAAAGCCTAGAGAAGGTTATCGCGGTTGAATATATGCATAGTAAAGAGTTGGAAGAAAAAAGTAAGAAAGATCGCGAAAAATTGAGGAAAATTGTGTGAAAGGACTAAAAGCACTGAAAAAACGGTGAGAAATAGCAGAAATTGACGAAAACAGTGTAAAAGTGCTAAAATGTATGAAAATGGGGTGAAATAGTGGAAAACGGGGTATAATTAGTTAAAAATGAGAAAAATAGTGTAACAAACATAAGATTGTAATAAGGAAGATAACGTTTACTACATGGTTGTGCAGAGGTGATTGAAGCTGAGGCGTTATCGGTAAATAGTAGTGCGAGGCCATTACTCTCCACCAGTCTAACAGGAGCGGTTAAGGAGGATTTCTTTAGTGTATAGATCAGTTACATAAGCATGCGGGTTATGCGTCTAGTAAATGTCTCGGACGTGATCGTTCTGTATGATGCTCTTACCACACGGCAGTATCATATTCACGTTAATGCTAACAAACGGTACCTCCAGAAACGAGCGGTGGAAGACGAAGCCCTGAACTACACATTATACCATTGTGTAACGTGTGTGAAAAACCGGTTTCAGCGGGAGAGATTGACCGCTTTCACCTTGATTCCTAGAAAAGGTGTATAGACGTCATAAATTATCCTGTTGTAAAAGGTCGTAAATGCAGGTACATGATAGAGGCTTCAATAATGTTGCGGGTGAATGGCGAGACGAGGCGGTTTAGGTTGTGGAGCAGCGATTGTTGTTCTTGAAAACGAGCCTGATGTTAAATGTGTGCGTACAGGTGTATGCGAACGCAAAAAAAAAAAATATTCTTCTGCTGAATAATGGTAAATAGCGTGCGATACATAAATGACCTTGAAGATAAAGAACCCTCGCATACAAAGGCTGTCATGTTAATGAGATTTATACCTGTAGAAGTTGTCAATTCCTAAAAAGAAAGACTGGGGGCGTGTCTAAAAACCGGTTTCAGTGGGAAAGATTGGTCGTTTTTACCTTGATTCCTAGAAAAGGTGTATAGACGTCATAAATTATCCTATTGTAAAAAAGGGCGCTTCATCAATAATGTTGCGAACGACCGGTGATGCAGCTTAGACAGCGGAGCAGTGATTGTTCTTGGAAATGTCGCCTGACCAATGACCCTAATGTTAAATGTGTGCGTATAGGTGCGTGTGCGAGCGTAAAAAATATACTTCTTTCGAATAACGGTAAATAGTGTGCGACACACGAGGGGCCTTAAAGATAAGCAACCCGTGCAGACAAAGGTTGGTGTAGCGATGAGGCGTATACCTGCAGAGGTTGACGATTCCTAAAAAGAAAGCCTGGTGCGATTGCAGCAACGATGCTGCGAATTCCTTCGTTTAATAATTATACTGAGATGTGTATAATATTAAAAATAGGACGCCTATAACAATTATTTAGTGATCGGAGATTTCCTCTATCGAAAGGCTAAAATTATTTTTACAGTGTAAAGTATGTATGATGGAGTGATTGTGCAGGAAAAATAATACCAGTAAAAATAATTAAAGATCGTTAATTAAAAATTAAATATATGAGGACGCATAGTGTGTGGGATGGATTGATGTGCTACGCTCCCGCGGCTAATGCAGAAAAAATGTACAGGATCAATAAAGAAACTATCGTTGAACGTGCCAGTGGGATGTGTATGAAGTCTGGGAGGGGATGAAAAATAAATAAATATTACAATCGGTATGGAAACGTGTGTGCATGGAAACGAATGTCGTGCAAATAAAAAATATGTACGAACGTGAAAAAATTTTAAAAAGGCTTTTGGAAAAATAATTTGACAATAATATACAATAACTGATGGTAAAATGGGTGTTGGAGACAGCGTCTACACTTCCGCGAGAGTTGATTGTTTGACTGGGTCTAGAACATATATTATGAAAAAATTGTAATTTGTGTAGGATGAATAGGGGATGGAGAGGGAAATTATGAAACCGTGTTAAATAAAATTATACTCGATTTCATTTTTGAATACATATGTCTGGAAAAAAATTATGATCGTTCGGGAGAAACGATCGGAAGCGAAAAAAAATATAGTTAGAATAATTCCATAATACTTGGAGTTGAAAAAAGTTATTATGAACGGTATGGGAACTAACGACTGCAGATGTGTGTGCATTCATCGCGTTGAATACATTGTAGGATTTATTTTTAGAACCAGAGAAAAAATAAAAATATTATGAACGGTCGGAAGAAATGATCAGAAACGAAAAAAAATGTACTTCGGCTATTTCTATAATATTTAGGCTCGAAAAATTATTAAGATCGGTATGGAAACTAACTGCAGAAGATGTGTGCGCATTCATCGCGTAGAAGACATTGTAGGATTTATTTTTAGAACCGGAGGAAAATAAAAATATTATGAACGGTCAGAAGAAATGATCGGGAGTGAAGAAAATATATAATTGGAATAATTCCATAATACTTGGAGTTGAATAAAAGTTATTATGAATGGTATGGGAACTAACGATAGCAGATGGGTGTGCGTGAATGGACGGTGTGCATTCATAGCGGTCACATAAAAAAATAATTACCTCTCAATATGAGATGACTAAGACGTCGGGAGCGTCGATCGGGGGTTTAATGGTCGTAGTAAAAGTAAATTGAATGCGATATATTCGATATTAAAACAACGAAATTGATCGGAAAAGAGGGTGGAAGGGGTAAAGGAGACTAAGGCTAATTTAGACTATAAAAAAAATTGATTTGTTAATTTGTAAATGTTTTGGATAACCGGTTAGGTTTAGACAACAGAGCATGGATTGGGTTATTATGTGAAAAAAAAAATAATTAAAAAAATAATTGAAGCAGTGTAAACGGACGACACGTGCGGGGGATCGGCGTGTGCGCTATCGCGGCGTAGAACGTTATGTTAGATATATGCGCGCGATCGGGACGTGCGTCTTGGCATATGGCAGTAAGATCGGGGAATCATGAAAATAAAAAAAATATGCTTCGGCTAATTTTATATTATGTATAGTTAGACTTTGAAATATTTAAGAAATAATCGCGGTATCGGGAACGGAGCGCGTATGTGTGGGTGTGATTTCGCGGTGGAGATCGGAATATGCGTGGGATCGGCGCGTGCGCTTTCGCGTCGGCGACCGGAGCGTGCGCGGGATCGAAATATACGTGTGAGAGGTGTGAACTGGAGTTATAGGTTAGATTTACGCTTTAAATAATATATTGGGGTTAAATTTTGGAATTTTCATACTTAGGCCTCGGAATTTTTAAAAAAATCGTGGTAAAGCAGCGGGTGGGCGGGGCTAGTGGAGACTTGGTTTACTTTCGGACGTTAATTAATGTACTTATGTTAATTAATAATCTGTTCGGTTTATTGGAAACGAGCAGGACGCGTACGGGGGAATTTCAAAGAAATTCAGGGAAAGTTCAGTGAACTTTCAGTACCTGGACACTAATTGGGGTTACTTGCGCCCCCGAATAACACTTTGGGTAGTTTATTGACCTCTGGACACTGTTTGGACGTTCGGTTTACCTGAAATGTGCGGGAACCGTCTGGAGGAAACTCGGAGGAATCAGGGGGAACTTGGGTGAATTTCGAGCACCTGGACATAAATTGGGGTGAATTTTGGACTCTTGGACATAAATTGGGTGAATTTTGAGTAGCTGGACGGGAATTTGGGTGAAATTTGAGCACATGGACGGGGATTTGAGTGAATTTTGAGCACCTGGACAGGGATTTGGGTGAAATTTGAGCACATGGACGCAAATTGGGGTGGATTTTGAGCACCTAGACAGGAATTTAGGATAAATTTGATCGCATGGACACAAATTGGGGTGAATTTCGAGTACCTGGACGGGAATTTGGGTGAAATTTGAGCACCTGGACGGGGATTGAGGTGAATTTTGACTACCTGGACGGGAATTTAGGTTAAATTTTTAGTACCTGGACGGGAATTTGGGTGAATTTTGAGTACCTGGACAGGGATTTGGGTGAAATTTGAGCACCTGGACGAAAATTTGGGTGAATTTTCAGTATATTGACACTAATTGGGGTTAGTTTTGACTACCTGGACGGGAATTTAGGTGAATTTTGAGTACCTGAACGGGAATTAGGGTGAATTTTCAGTACCTGGACGGGAATTTGGGTGAAATTTGAGTACCTGGACAGGGGTTTGGGTGAAATTTGAGCACCTGGACGGAAAATCGGGGGAACTGTCCATGAATGTCGGAGGAAAACCTGGACACTCGGGGAAACTCGGGGGAAACTCGGGGAAACTGCACCAGCTTTAACATTTATTAGCTACTGATGGCAAGCATCTAAAAACCCCATAGGCGAGCAGAACAGAGAACTGAACAGAGAGGTGAACATAGTAAAGCTTCGCAAGGCACTTTTCACGGCAATATTGAAATTAAATTTAGGAATAAAAAAATAAAAACTTGACACACATATTTAGTAAACAGTTCAATGTAATTTAGACAATTCCCCGTGTTAATTCGATACGATGTCAAAAATTAGTCCGTTGTTTTCAGTTCGAATTTTAACAGCTTACAGTCCTGAAATTATAGGAATTTTAAAATAAGTAAATAACATTGCCGTGTTGTTGTTTACACATCCATCTATTTTAAAATTCCTATAATTTCAGGACTGTAAGCTGTTAAAATTCAAACTGAAAACAACTGACTAATTTGCCTTTGCGCAAATTTAAATATTAGTTCCTTAATAACAGTAAATAATTTTTTGTTAAATACTATAGAAAATTTGCTAGGCGAATTAAAATATCGTATAAACTAATTCACCGAACTAAATTCACAATTAAACCGCAGCACACGGAATACGCTACGGTAGTATAATAATTGTTATTGTTATTGTTGCAATTACAGTTTATTTCGCGATGAATAATTTTTTCCGGTAAGACATGATCCGCGGGTACTTTAAAATACGTGTTTTTATCGGGCCAAGTTGTAAAAATGCAAAAAACATTAATTTTTTCAACGGAAGATTGTTGAGTTAAACGTGCGTAAATTTTTATCTTATCGAGCTGGACGCGAATGGTCTAACTTCTAACGAACCACTAAAATTTATTATACTGTTATTGTCCTATCTCCGTACGATCATCACATTTTCAGTAATTCGACTACGGCGCGAAGTTTAAAGGCTGTTTCTCAGCAGACAGAATGCTTGCATATAAAAAATATTACGTAACCCGTTTGCGCAATAACTTTTTAATGACTACGATTAATACAGATCGCGAAACACGATTAATACGTCGCCGCTGTCTGAATGCCATTTAATACGAATCGGACACCGGGTACACTATCTGCTGCGACTTAAACGCTAACGACGGCTAAGCAGCAGATATTCCACTGCTTCGAACTTCTACTTACTGACAAACATACACGCCTTCCGTAGAAATCGGCAGAACTGTTCCGGTTATCGTCTTCTGACTAGAACGCTGTAATTTATTAATTGTCTTTTTGGTAATCTGCAACATGTCGATGAAAAGTCAGTCACAGGTGACGGCCTGAACTGTGTTGCTAACGTTTGTGACCCGCTTAATTAGTCGTAATATTGTTACGTTAGAAATTTCAATTTACCTATTCGGCCGTCTTTTTCAGCGCAAATCAGCTCTTCTTAATAAATTACGCCACCGATAGCAAGTGGAAACCGCATGTTTCAACAAACGGAAGTAGAAGACATTAATAACGGGATTACAATCGGTGCTGAAACAAAAGCGAAAATGTCACAAGAGAGCAGAATGTGATTAAAACGTCACCGAGCGAGGTATGGACGAGAGCAGAACGGCAAAGATAAAATGCTTAAGCTGTTTAGGTGAGTGGTCGAAATAGGTAAATTGGAATCTTCCAACGAGCGATATTCATCGGAATGACCGAAATTGTTAATAAACTGATAAGATCTAAGGGTTGCTGAGATTTCATTCTTTTTTTTTTTTTTTTATAAAAAAGCTGATTCGCGAAATATGTAAAAAAAGAAGCCGGCATGTATCGGAAGTCACATAAATCGTGGTAGATATGACTAAAGAGTTAACGCTATTGAGAACTACATATACGAATTTTCATATTTTTACTCTTGATTTATCTACCGACCTATAAATATGAGGACATCCGAATTGCGCATCAACACTTCATACAGTGACAAGTCGAACTCAAACTGCGCACTGACCACCCGAAATAGCCCGCCCGCTGAGAACTCGAATTGCGCACCGCTTTAAAAAAAAAAAACAACTCTGGATTTTATAAAATCGACGAAGGAATAAAATCAGTAAAAGTGTGTCGTTCTTCTTTCAGTGACTTCCAAAATGTCTTATCATATCTCGATGCGGAACGTTTGCTATTTGGAATAACATTTCGATTGCTTAGAAAAAACCTCTTTAAAGGTTTACGAAAAATAGGCTATCATCCCGTTAGCAGTACGGTTCTTATTCTAAATATTTTTAACAACCTCTAGGGAACGTACACATATTTAAAGAAATGTTGCATAAAGCAGAATAATTATTGCGCGAATATTATATAAAATAATGTGTAAATTACAATAATTTCTAACTGAATATGTAGAATTTTCAACGCGCCTTATATTATATTTCATCAAACTTGTGTTTCACATTAATACAAAAAAAGATTAATATCAGCTGATTAATGTACATAAAATACAAATGTGATGACCGTATGAAATTTTCGAATTCGACAAATTAATCGTCTATTATCATAATAATTATATAATAACAGAAAGATGAAAGATCATAAATGTAAATAAACCGTCAGGTGTATGTTAAACTACTGAAGGTTGAGCTAACTAGCAAATTTGCAAAAGCCAGAATGAATTTTTAATGATTATAAATGAGAACGTAAATATGTATCACAGTTATTTATCAAAAGTAGTATATAATATTTGTTTCGTAAACGAAAAATGAAACTGGAAATTTGAAAAATTAGTATATATTTTTAAAATTAACCTGGCGTATTCTGAAATATTTTTTAATAAACCGTCGTCGTTATAGAGGAAATATTTTTAATACACATAAATCGGTGTTATTGTTTTTCGTTGGCGGATTTTAAATATCATTTTTTAAGTATACGACACGTAAAAATGTTGAAAGCCATCGAACATTCAAATGTTATAAAGCGGCCTTTCGGTTTTGGAACCGCCGAGTCCAACAAATATCATGGTCCCGGTGCCGTTTTCGTTCGTTTTTTCATATTTCATACCGGCAAACTTCCGGTGCGCAATTCGAGTATCAGCAGGAAGTTTGTTTGCAATTTTTTACTAAATTTAGCCAATTAAAAAAACGTTTAAATGTCTGTGTCTCGATAGTTTTTTAAATCTCCTACTGCAGTTTTCCACATCGCACTATCCAAAAATCATTTATTTACACATTATTGATATGAAAAGAGAAAAGTCTTCTTATGTTTCATCGACTATGAAAAAGCCTTCGATTATGTGGTATACGAAAAGCTAATGGACATCCTGAACAGAATTGGTATTGATGAAAATGACTTAAGAATAATCAGGAATTTCTATTTGAGACAAGCAGCTGAACTTGTTATAGAAAAAAAATCTGAAAATTGATTTTAAAATTAAAAGAGAGGTCCTTCAAGGAGGTATCCTTCCTCCATTGTTATTTAATCTTTATGCAGATAAAACTTTGTCCCTCGGAAAGATATCAACATTGGTATTACGATTAATGGCAGGGTAATCAATAATATCAGATATGCCGATGATACAGTCGTAATTTCAGATTCTACGAAGAGCTTAGAAAAATTATTAGAGAAAATTAACATTTCCGGGAAAACAATACGGACTAACAATAAACGGAAAGAAAATGGATGTTTATGAGTAAAACAAATAATACTTATGGAAAACGGAGGATAATTGAAAAAGAAGTGGATCGTGTTAAAAGGTTCATGTATTTAGGCTGTTAGATAACAGAGACCTTAGATCCCGATTTTAAGGTAAAACAAAGATGTGGTTACGCAAAAACAGCATTTACAAATATGAGAAGAATCTGCTATGCGATGACACTTTGAGCTTGTCGATCAGGCGAAATATGGTCAAATGTTATATCTATTCAATTCTACATTAAGAGACAGCAACCCTTAACAAAAAGCAACTGGATAGGTATGCAGCGCTGGCAATGTGGACACTTAGAAGAATATTGAAAATATCTTGGACAGCAAAGATGACAAACGTAGAAGTACTGAAACGAGCCAATACTGAAAGGACATTATGTAAAACAATTAAACGACGCAAAATTGAATATTTTGGGCACATAATTAGAGGAAGAAAATATGTCATCTTACGTTTGGTTATGAAAGGGAAAATTCAAGGTAAAAGAGGACCAGGAAGAAGAAAAACGGAATGGTTGGCTAATATTAA
Source organism: Icerya purchasi (assembly GCA_039619475.1). NCBI lineage: Eukaryota > Metazoa > Arthropoda > Insecta > Hemiptera > Monophlebidae > Icerya > Icerya purchasi. Next base: position 151,819,955 of record CM077116.1, on the reverse strand, counting down.
GGGCTGGACTGGACTCAAGAATCTCAATGAATTGATTAGAAAAGCGGAGAAGAAAACGATGTAATGATAGTGATGGTCAACGCTCAGGGACTGAGTAAGACACTCTTAAGAAAACCATGAATTAACTGTAATATGTGAATTTACGGTTAACAGCTGATTAGATAGCTGATACTCAAACTTTAGTTATAGAATTTTCAACTCTAATTAACTAATAATGTTGTATGATTTTAAATTTATTTTCTGTTTAGAGTGCGCGTTTCCTGTAAATAAATAATTTTCGGTGATGATAATTATATCGATTGTTTTCATGCCATAATTCGCTTATCATTCATTTATTCTTTTTCTTTTATTTTTCTGCATTATTTCCGAGTAAGTGATGTTGATTGCGGATTTTTATGTTCAAGTTTAGTAAACCTATTTTTCATTGACAGTTGCGGATATGTTTCTTCTAAGACGTAAATTGCTATACCAGAGATATATCCTGTGATATTTGTTCTACGGTCTACACCTTAAAGCTTTTGATACTGTTCACCATAAGGCGTTACTAAAGAAAATATATGTATGCGGAATTCGTCTATATTTGATTTAAAACCTTTTTCACTTATAAAATAAACATTATAAAAATCTATATATTATAGTTGGAACGTCATCTAAAATTCCACTGCTCCGCGAAGAAGCGTTTTGAGCTTCCGTTTTTGATACACATGGTCTAAATACCTTAAATGTGTATTCTCAGTTATTATATAGTTCTGGAACTCTGCCTTACCGACACGTCTTTAAACGTTAATTTGGAATATCTCAATTACTAATTCGCAATAAATGAGGGTTAAATGGAAGCAAAACGTAACATATGATTCAGAGTTATCGAAAATCATGGGAGGGATTTGAAATTATATATGCGTTAGAAATGCACAATAAATACCATAGATTACACGAAGTTAAATATTTAAGATTAATCTAAGGTACGCCTATTTGAATAAACAAACTATGTTCCTTGGAAAAAAACGATGTAAAGCTAATTTTCTATTACTTAAATAAATTTTGTTCTCCGGTTCATTCGCGTCATTTATATCTAGCTTTATATTAACTTATCTTTCGACAATGACGCACCGGAGTTTATTGCAGCATTACAGAAAGAATTTTTCAGGATTTCCGGTAAATTAGCTAGTAGAAAATTATTAGCAGTCCGAAATCTATACAAATTATAATTTATAAACTTTATATATAAAAATAAAACGCGATATTCAAGGTTGAATTTACAGAAACAATTACGAGATCTTCGAACACGAAATGAACAAATGGTCCACACTTCAATATCATACGCGCATTCCAACTACATATAATAAAGCAGTGCTTTATAATACGTTATCGCATACATTACAAATATACAATTAATTAAATTATTAAATTTAAAAAAAGAAAGGAAAAGATTACTGATTAAATATTTCCTAACTGATGTGAAATAAGAATAAGCATAGCTTTGCATAACTAAAAACGGTTTGAGGGATTTGAGGGATTAACCAACTTTAAATTATTTTAATATAGGCTCTCTCTTATAACAATTGTTCATTTTAGGATATAATAAATTTTTCTATACCTCCTCACAATTTTTACTTTTTTTTTACTTTATTATCGTAATAATTATTTATTACTAACCGTAATTTTACTATATTATATTAAAAATATACACCGAATAACACAGAATTTGAGTACGCCAGAATGTGTGTACGAACGTGAACATGTAGATATACGATATGTGAATAGTTCCATTAATTTTTATCAACCGTAAATAAATTTAATTATGTTAAATAGATGTTTCACTAATTTATATAAAGATTGTTACATAATACATACATATATAATATATGTATGTATTTAGGCAACCTGGTAACCAAAGATTATGATCCTGATATGAAAATACGAACTCGTATTAAGACGGCCAGGAATATGTTTATGAAATCTAAAAACATCTTTTGTGATCGGAAATTAAATTTAGAGATCGAGAAGAAGATATTGTGATGTTACGTGTGGCTAATACTTCTATATGGATGCGAGATGCGCTAAAGGGAAGCATGAAGAAGCATATCTCATTGTTCGAAATGTGGTGTTACCGAAAAGTGTGGAAAATACACCGTGGATAAGGAATATAAAAAATAAAATGATACTAAAACTAATGGTAAATTAACCAGGTATTGTGATGGTAATAATAAAAAGACGGAAGACAAGTTTTTTCAGACACTTCGTAAGAGGTGAAAAATACGAAAAAGTACAAATTATTACAGAAAATAACACTGGGTATGATAGAAAGAAGAAGAAAAACTTCTTTAAAAAATAGGCCTGAATTGAGAGAGCAAAGGATTTATTCAGGACAGTAAGAGACCAGGACTTATTTCATCAGATAGTTCAATCCATACAAGATGATTAAGCAATACTCGAACCGAGTGACACGAGAAGAAGAAGAAAATGCGTAAATAACCGCAAGAGCGTCATTTCAGTTTTTACTTGGGGGCAACATTTTTTAAAAATTACCATCTTCTTGTCAATGACCAGAATTATTTGCCTGAAATAAACCGTATAAACTATTTCAGTTTACAAGCAAAATTTTTATATCTTACACCATTTACTTTTGTAATCTTATACGCACTTTAATTTAATATGAAATCGTAAATGCGAGCATACAGAATAGAACATATTACATAACTGATATCAAAATAAAGCAATTTTAATTATAATTAAAAAAACCTAACTTGACGGGAAATTTTTAGGACAAGAAATTATAATGAATCTAAATTTTTATTACAAGTACGAGTAAAATAAATAATTATACATTATGCAAATCAGTTGCTCTTTTTCATAAAACTTTTTTTTTTATAAAATTGTTTACGCTATCAAAGATAGCAGACAAAAAGGATACAAAAGCTCGTATAACAAAAGGACATAGAAAAGAGAAAGGATGGGAGACACGCTACAAGGAGTAGGGAAATTCATCAGTAAAAATTACTAGTAAAAAGATAAAAGCTCAGCAGCGATGGAAGAGCATGCAAAAGTATAATCGGGGTATCACTTATAAAAGGAAAAGTAGAAGGATGGACAGGACAAAATGGAAAGATAACAAATTCGAAACGGAAAATGAGCGAAGCTAACTGTGAGTGCAAAACGACAGACTCTAGAGGGAGATGAACGCTCCAAAGAAGGAAAGTTGAGAAACCAAGAATTATGAGAAAGATCCGGCTGAACAGACAGGATAGAAAGAGTCAGGATTAGAAACTGAAGAGGAATAATAACTGCTTCCTAATTTAGAATGAGCAGCTGCAAAGAGAAATTTGATGTTACGAGATTCAAAAATGCTAAAAAATCTCCCCCGAAAGAAAAAACTAAACGAGCTAGCAGATCTATTAAGTAGTCGGCGAAATGGAAGGGAAGAATAAATGAGATAGCTTGCAAGACATTTTGGGAATCTGATGTAATAAGGACATTTCGAAAGATCAGAGAGGTAAAGATAAAGAGAATGGCTCTTAAAATAGTCGTAGACTCGGCTAGAAAATTAAGCAAAAGGAAAGGAATTCAAAGGATCCAGAATAGTTTAGCGAAGGACAAAAAAACATTGAACCAACTCCATAGGATGATCCCCTAGAACTTAAGAAATTCAAGAATTCCGATTTAACAACATGCTAAGGAATGGGTTTCGATGGGATAGTTATAAAAACGCAATTAATAGGGTACAGATACGAAGAAAAGCTAAAGGAAAAGTATGAATGAAAGTACATAGTGAAAACTGAGAAAGGCGGACAGTATTGGAGTTTATTGGCAGTAAAACGTCAATTGCGATAAATAGAGGAATAAGGAGGAACAAGGAGTGACCTAGGATATAAGTAAACGTTTAATAAGAAAACGATAAAAATCTTCAAATGAAGATAGAAGGAATGTGAGATATAGTAATGCAAAAAAAATCGAAATATTATTAGAGAAATGCTTAATCAAGAAGTAACAAATTTAATTTTGTCAGTAACTTTCTAGTAGTTATAGCCTATCGATAGCAGTCTTACCATCAAATAAAAATATAAGAGAAAAATAAGAAGGAAAGATGACCACTTAATGAATCGTACAAAAAGTTGTACCGTATAGTTTTCGAGGAAACTTGTGGTATTAAAATTTGAAGGAATAGTAAAAAATCGGCTCTGTTGGGAGCTCGAATCCAAGAACCCTCTTACTAGTACACAGTGCAGTTTCCGATCTGGAAGATCTACGCAGGATCAATTACTACCACTTCAAAATTCCATTATCAACGCTTTTGCCACGAAACGTCTTTTACTGGCCATATTCTTCGATATTTCAAAAGCATTCGATGCAGCATGGCGCAATGAAATACTTCAGACTCTGCATAATTTCAATTTCCGAGGAAATTTACCTAAATTTATCCGGGAATTTCTTGCCAAACGGTACTTTGCTGTCCGCGTTAGAGGAGCAACCTCAAAAAGATTCAAATTACAGAATAAGGTTCCTCAAGGATCGGTACTTAGTCCCACGCTTTTCAACCTAATTATAAACGACATAGTCGAAGAAATTCAAGCACCAGTCAATTGTACCCTGTTTGCGGACGACTTCACGATATTCGTATCTGGCACGAACTCAGGAATAAGTAACACATTTTACAGAAAACAGTGGAAAAACTACAAACATGGGCATTTTACAAAGGACCGAAATTTTCCGACACTTAAAATCAGGAATTGCCAACACGACATTTCTATTCAACTAAATGGAAAACGAATTCCGAATGCAGATGAAGTCAAATACCTCGGCCTTATTTTCGACAATAAGTTGACATGGTCTTCCCATGTCAACGTGCTTAAACGGTCTGGCTTAAAAAAACTCAATTTGATGAAGAAGCTTGCCCACACTTCCTATGATGCAGATAGAACCTCATTATTAAGAATCTACCGCGCTCTAATTCGTTCAAAATGGGATTATGGCGCAGGAATTTATTTCTCCGCTAAAAGCCGTATTTTAAACAGTCTCAGTACGATCCAAAATTCTGTCATCCGTCTTGCACCCGATGCATTTCGTACTTCACCAGTAGTCAGCATGTTACACGAGTGCAACGAAAAGCCCCTCTCTTTTTGTAGAGAACAACTCTTATTGAACCTGTATACACATATTAAAGCTCCGCCTTATTCTCCAGCACACGGAGCTATTACGGTTGCCAGATCTTCGCTTACAGATGTGCATTTCTTAACTCAAACATCGAAATTGCTTCACTCGCTTAATATAGTCCAACTGAACTTATACAACAACCTAAAACAAGTGTTACCGCATTGGTCAAATCTTTCAATCCAATGTGATTTAACCTCACTGGAATTAAAAAACGATTGCGCCAAGAATACTCCAGCCCGCGCCTTTCAAGAACTTGTTTCAAAATATCCAGACTACAAAATAATGTTCACTGACGGATCCAAAATTGAAAATCGAACCAGCTGCGCAATTCTATCAGATCAATTTGATGCAATACGATGCTCGTTATCTTCACTCTATTCCATTCTGTCTGCTGAGCTTTATGCTATTCTCACGGCCGTTCTTAATATTTCCTCGGACAAAAATTTAATTTGTACAGACTCCTTAGGAGCACTACAAAGCTTGCCCAAATACCATGATCGTAAACAGCATCCTATAGCAAAAGAAATCATTTCAGCATTGCTAAATGCTCCCTACCGAATAGTCTTCGTGTGGACTCCGGGCAATAAAGGTATTCTAAGCAACGAATCAGTGGACCAAGCTACTAAAGAAGCAACATATGTCAACCCTGTACTTGATATTGCAATACCGACAATGGGTTTTAAGAAACATATTACTCGGTGTATAGACAAAAAATTCCATGATGCGTGGCTGGAAGTCCCGTCTACAAATAAACTAAAAATAATTAAACATGGTTCAGAGTCATGGTTAACATCAGCAAGATCCAGTCATAGGGAGGAAACCGCTCTTTGTCGGGTCCGCATAGGATGATAGCTGTCACTCATTCATACCTTTTAAATAAGGATGTACCGTCTCAATGTGATCGCTGCACTGTTCCACTGATTATTCAACATCTTTTCATCGACTGCCCTCAGTACAAAACGATTCGAGAAAAATTCGCTCTGCCTTCATCACTTACAGAGCTTCTCGCTGATGATGAAAAAATAATCTCTAAACTTTTTAGATTTCTTAAAGAGACACATCTATTACCATCACTATAGCATATTTTTTGCCATGCCTCTAGCCTAGTCGCTGTATACGACACGTTAAATGGGTTATCGAAAAAAAAATTTTTAACTTCTTCCGTTCCACAACTAAAATCATTACGAAAGCTGGTCAATCATCTGAATTTGTTGACCGTAAATAACCCTTTCAGTACAGAAGAGAATCTTTGTTTTTAAAAAAAACCTTCATTGCAGGCTGCAATAATAGGCAATGTTAGAAATTAATATACGGATTACTTCAAAGCAGAGCACTAGAAGCTTTGATAGATACATTGAATTTCAATGAGGCAAGCGGGATTATTAAGAAGAAAAACTTATTTAACGAGAAGAAGTTTCTTTTCCAACTCGAGTTAATATTCGAAAAAGTCTGATATTTATTGATCAAAGATTTCAAAACTTTACCATAAAAAAAAAAAAAAAAAAACAATACTCCACTTCTGAAATGAGTTTGCTGCTGCTCCCAAATGTCATCTTGGTTGAATTCTTCCATAGTTGTAGCCAGTATGTTAAAATAGATGAATTTGGTATACCTTTCTGTTTGACGACTGAAGGAAGGATTATTGCTAAATAGTCTCGCAGTTGTTTGTCTCTTTCTTAAAGCTTATTCTCTATTATTAATACTAACGAGAGATTTTGCTTTTTGCTTTAATTCATCCTATTTCTTATCACTTTTTAGATTAATTAATTTTTCTTTGGTACTTCTGATGAGAAATCTACCATTAAATTTAAACGCTGAAATTGAAGCTGTTTAGAGAGTGAATGTGTAATGCCTGAAATAGGTTCCATTGCACGAAGTAGAAAAATAAAGCCTTTCCGTTTGAAGTCGAATTCTGACACTTTCAGCTTTGTTTTTACTGATCTTGTTAAGTACAACTAAAATAGCTTGATATTTTTGTAAAATCTTATAGATGCACCAAACCGGTAAATCATCGCGTAGGAATTAATTTGTGTTCCTATCATAGTGCAAGTGTCTCAATTTTCTTTTGGGATTTTTAGAAAATAATTTTAAATCTTATATTCTGGGGAGCTCCGTATGATGCGTAAATTGCATTAAATTTAAAATAAGATATTATACGTTTGTTATAATATTTATGTACCTTTTTAATATGTATTTTTTTTTTTTTTTTAATATTTGACTTTCGTGTTTTGACTAGCTTTAATCGTTTCAGTAATCGTCGATAAATTTTATGGTGTATTTCTAATTAAAGAAAGCATTACTGCGCAATACTCTAGACTATGAAACAGTTTTCTCAATTCCGCACATTTAACTCCGGAAAATTTTGTTCTGAATTTGATAGATGTGTATAACGCAATCTTCAAACCACGTGGAAGAGTCCAGCAAATAGAGCCACGAATAAGATAGATTACACCCTTATTATCAGAAGATACACAAGGACATGGTGCCTAATTGTCGCACATGCCCTTCAGCAGACTACAACATCGATCATATATTGCTAAAGGCCAAATGTCGCATGCGCCTGAAAAGCATATCCAAAGTGTGACAAGACCAGAATAAATACAAGTCCACTGAAAAATAAAACTCCAATCAATGACTTTAGGAGATGTCATAAAATGATAAAATCAAAGTAAATGGAAATATTGAAGAAATAAGGCAAGCATGGAAATCAGCAGTGACAAAAGCGAAATCCTGAAAAGTAAAAATACGACAAAGAAAAAAAAATTCGGATGACAAATAAGATTCTGGACTTTCATCAATCGACAAAGACAAATCAAGAATAGAAACAGTCAGGAGTATCAAAAACTAAATAAATAATAAATGTGAGCAAAAGTCCTATGGAGCATCTAAAGGATAAAGGCAGACTCGGAAACATGAATCGTGGAATTTTAAGTGGTTAATGAAACAGCAAAAGAAAAAACAGTCACGAATAATGATAACAGAAAAACAAGGTGGGCTGTTCTCAAACAAAGAAAAAGTCGAGAAAGCTTAGATGAAGTATGTCAACAAGCTATATGAAAATAATACATAGCCTCTGAAGTTTTTTCTGAAAATAAAACTCCAGATATCGTAACGTCAGAGAATGCGGTATGGAAAGCTAAAAGAAACGAAGCGGTTAGCACAGACGAAATTCCGACAGAATTAATAAAGTGCTTGTCGCGTGGAAGTAAAAAAAAAAAAAAAAAAAAAAAAAAGCAGTTATTCGAAATGTTGAATGTGATATACCGGACATCGGAGAAATGCCGGAGGACTTTCCAGTGTCAACATATATTCCTATTCCAAAGAGAAGAGTAAGGCTCAGAAATGTTCAAACTTTTGCACAGTCAGCCTGATGAGTCGCAGCTTTAAGTTATTACTTACGATAATAAATCGAAAAATTGAGAAGGAAATTGACGGACAACTCTAGATGAGACGCAATTCAGTTTTGTAGCGCATAATGGCGTCACCGCATTGTTCAAACTGGTTATCCAAAAAGAGCAACACTAGCAGCAAACCAGACTATCTACGTATGCTATTTGAATTTGGCGCCAACTTCATCTTTTACTTTTTAGGGCAGAGTTTTATGAAATTTTTAAAGTAAATTTCGAAGTCGGTATTTATTTTTTATATAGTATCATGTGTATTTCCTCTGATTTTCTATTTTTCTTAGCGTGTGTGTGTCTGTTTGCCTACTACGCAGTGCTCTAAACGTCTATTTTCTAACAAGTTTTTAGAAGTTCTCCCTCTGGCACGAATGCAGTGGTTCGCACACCGTGCCAGAATGCTCGAAGAAATACTCGTTAACACGTTATAGTTTACACGATTTATACGAGATCGTGTATAATAGCTGAGTCTTTAATTTCCTCAGTAACGTCAAATTTTGGTGACGCATAAAAGATCTCTTTACCCTTCGCTCCGGATTGTGTATGTACATGTTAAAAATAGAGATTGTAATCGATGCGCAGGCTATGCAACTTTGAAACTGGCAAATCGTCCGTTTTTTCGGACTGTCTAAATATCGAATATCTGCGAAAAACAAAAATCATCTCCGATCGAAAACACGACATTGGCTCAAATCGTTTCCTCTCTTTCGATGGTTATTCATTCGCTTCTTAGCGATCGGTAAGGAACCGAACTACGAAACGATAGATAAAAAGTCGCCGGTGCAGTTTACGGAAACGTAGGCTGAGAACAGAAGGATGATACAACAGAGTCGGTTGCAGATAAAATCAAACATTTTAGGAAGGTATTCGTTGAATTTTACGGAAAAAATAACAGCTTCAGGGGCCTATCTGCGTTCGTCGGTAGCAATCATGAAATTAATCACGGATGTGCGTCGTGTCACAATTGATCGGCGAAGGTGTGCCTTCAAATCTGCAATTAACATCGCGTCTCCTCTTAAATGATAACCTTCGTGCCGTTACGTCGTCAGCCTTCACCTTCAAACCACTTACTGAGGCACATTTTGAAATGTGACGCGATGTGGACAGAGACCAGTCGCTCATCGCGAGCTATGCGAGTGTTAACGAAATAAACAAATGCGTTCAATTTTTTTAATACCAGATTGTTTCGAAACCCAAATATAATTTGAATTATTTTTTTACCGCCGAGAAGAAAAAAATAGAATACCGAATAAAATTAGATAGCACTCAACGCTAATAATAAATCCTATTATTCGTGCGTATGCGTGTGGCGTCGAAACCGTTGACTTCCTCATAAATAATATTCGTACCGCCGTTTGTAGGTATTTCCCTACTTTAGGTCGCCCAATCGCTTAGTTAACATTTTATAATTACGGTAATTTATTTAAAATGGGGTTGATTACACGCTTCCATTCATTCGGGTGGGGGAGTGATGTCATGTTTTTACTAGTTTTTTTTTGTTTTTTTTATGGATTACACGTTTTAAATATAAGAAATAAAAGTAACAACAATGTTTTGTTGAAAAAAAAAAAAGTTTCAATATTTTTATAATTACATATATATATATATATATGTGCGTGTGTGTGTGCGCGTTTAATCATAAAATATTATTATTATTAAATTAGATTTACGCGTCATGTGCAGCAACTATGGCTAGTGGCACAGGAGAAGAAGGTTTAGATTAGCGAGTGGAGGCCGGGAAGTATATTTATTTATAAATGGTACACTAAAGCCTTGTAGTCAATTATTCTATATGCAATATTTAAACACCACAATAAAAACAAATAAAAAATTGTGGTTTCCATGGAATTCATAAAAATTTTAATTTTCTTTTCTTTTGCCGAAAATTGCAAAGAAATAAATTTATTCTGAATTCAAGAAGTTATGATTTCGCAGACATTTCGAGGGAGCAGGGGGCTGAACCCGGAAAACCTCCCCTCAGATACGGCTCTGATGGTGTGACAATTAACAATTGAAATGTAATTCAAATTGTTAATTATTACGCCTTGGACTATGGGAATTTGTTACCGCGAAACACGCTGGTGTTCTAATATTTCATATTTTAACGTTTTTATAATTTCCGTTTTTTGTGTATTGGTTACGTTTTTATATATTACTTAAATCAGTTTATTCGGTTATTAGCAAAATAAATTGTCCGGAAAATGTTAAACGGCTTACGAAATTGCGCACGAAAAATAAACATTTAGTACCCAGCGAACAGATACATGTATGTCAAAATATTAGCAAGATGTGACGTGCGCGGGAGTTAAAAAAGTTCCACTCCATAGCTTACATTAATCCTCCGTTCATAATGTCGCCGATTCATCAACTTTTAAGATCATATGTATAAACCCTAAATTATGTTATTGTAATACTGTCGTTATCGATTAAAAGTAAAGTATTTCTTATAAAACAGTAAAATTCATTATTTATTCGCTATTTAAAACAGTTCTTTGTGGACACAGTAAAGAAAAAAACCAAGTATTTATCTTTTCTTGATATTTTTAGGAAAATTGTTAACATTTTACAAATAAAACCGGTTTACACTATGCAGTTTGAAATATAAATATATAACTTATGAGCTATAGTTTTTTTAAATTCATCATTAACTAAAATACACAGCATTTATACTTAAGCAAGGAAAAGAAAAAAACTATAATTACAGATATCTGTAAATAACTAATATAATAATATTATATTAATTACAACGTAATTCTTAGGCTACCCCCCCCCCCCATTAGAAAAAATATCCCAATTTAATGTAACGCAAAATGTCCCAAAAAAATGTCCCAATTTTGTGTAACGTTTGTTATATTTTATAGGATTTTTGTTATTGTTTTTTAAAAATGTCATAATTTTATGTAATAAAATATGTAACGAAAAATGTAACGAAAAAATGTTTTAATTTTATATAATGAAAGTTAAATGTTAGGACAGGATTTTTGTGATTATGTTATTTTTTTGGGGGTTGATGCCAGTAAGAATTACGTTGTAAATTTTGAACATTTTATACAAAGTATAGAAGAGAAAGAGACAGAGATGAAAGGAAGAGCGGTCAAGGGGCACAGCCCCTTGCGAGGCCAAAATGGCCGAGTTTATATATATATATATATATATATATATATATGTATTTTAGAGGGTTTTAAAATTGTTTCTTTCTCGTATAATTATTCTCTGGCATTTTCTTTATAAAATAGTACTTTTAGATGTGGAGGGTTTTTAAAACATTAGTATTAAATACGTATTTTTATTTCATTTATTTTCATAGAAAATGTTTATTGTAGCTGCCGCGATTGACAACATTGTATATCTCAATAAATAAAAGTGCAGCTGGAATAAAATTTTCACAAAAGTTCGGTTTATATTCTCTTAGTAATTAATATAAATACTGTTTTAGATTTTATGTTATTTGTTATAGCTACATTAATATAAATGTAAATTTATTTAGTTTTTTTTCACGTAATAATTATTAAATGTCTTCTTGGCTATTTTAGTTCTTTTTTAGTTTCTATTATGTCACACGACCGTCATTAGTGATTCCTTCTACATTTACTTTTATTATACATTAGCGCTTTCTGAAGATTTTTGTAATCTTTTTATGTTTATTTTCACACCATACGTTTCGTCTTCTATGTCTACGATCTTTATTATCCAATTCTGCGATTATTTCGCATTTACTACTACGTTGTAACCATATCGTCAGTGACACTGTCAGTCTTTTTTCGTTTATTTTAAAATTCAAGTTCTCAATTTATTTTTCGTAATTCCTTCAGTTTCTCGACGATCACGGACATTATTCCCGTTAAACTCGTGATCTTACAGCACCTTTCAAAAATTTTCTTCCCATCTTTATGTTAGCAATCCCGGCATATTATTTTTATTAATCTTCATCGTCAATAATATTTTGTACTTCTTTTGCATTATCATCAATTTTACATGATTGACTCTCGGTCAGTTGCTTTTCCGTCATCGATAGAATATGCGGCAATTTCTCGATTTACATTTATCGCCCCTTGAACTATAGTTTTAAATAATGCTATGCCATTGACCCTTTTTTGTTCCTTTTTTTTTCTTACTACAAAAAAGACAAACCACGTGTCACGTATTATGCCTCAATATGTTTAGTCTGCGCCGCGTTAACGCTATCATTCTATATTCTAGACATAATTCTGTAACATCTTTCTTCGGTATTGAAACGAAATTTATTCTCATTTTCTAAACCTTTGCATATTACATTTATTAGTATACCTCCCTCCTAGAAAAAATACGGGAAAGAACGTATCAGTCAGGTAGAGATCCGACAGAGATTTATAGTATAAATACGCTGAGAGCTGGAATGATTTAGGAAATTAAAAGAGATAAGATACATGAAGCACAATAAGGAGCAGGACATCCGAATGATAGCAAGTGGAAATACAGAATGTTCAGTAATGTAGGAGTGGATACACAAAAAAAAAAAAAAATTAAAATCGCAAAAGGCTTCATTACTTGGATGAAAAGGACAATTTATGGTGGTAAGCAAAGATAATAACAAGAAAAAGATAATAGAATATAGTTGAAGGCCAGCGAATAATGGAGGTGACAGCGCAGCCACTAGGGATAACAAAGCATCTATAAAAGATTTTAAAGCCTTTTCAAGAAAATAATAGGGCTTTGTAGCGAACCGGTTCGAACGATATAAATGGTTGCAGTATTCTGTCGAGAAAGATACTGCTTTTTGCTATCCTTACCAGCAATGTTTACCTCATGGAAGTAAATGGTCTTCGTACACTTCCACAGCATTCAGAAACTGGAAAAATGCCACTGATTCAAAAACTGGTTTTCCAAAACGTAAAAAATCCATTTCTCATACACAAGCCATTGCGATGCGGCAAGATAAATTACATAGAATATCTACAACCAGCAGTGTTGAAACGTTGATACACCAAAAAGTATTTGAAAAAAACAGGTATTACGTGAAATCGATTATTGAAGTAATACAATTTCTAGTAGTTAGCTTTGCGTGGAAATTATATTTTGGAGGAAGAAAAAGAACAAGTATTATTTCGCAATTTGTTTGAATACACGTGCATGAAAGATCCGAATTTGAAGGAGGCTCTCAACCATATACCACAAAATGCAACATATCGTTCACCTAAAATTCAAAATTAAATAATGAATATTTTTGCCGCTCGCGAGATGGCCAAAGTAGTAAAAAATTATGTTCTGTGAACTCATAATGCGCGCGCATGTTGGAACATTTAATATAACAAGTTTTATATTTCACTCTTAAGTAACCTCAATGACGCGGTGACCATCCTAGTATTATTATATTATCTATGTGTACATGTAAGAATAATAATAAACACAATAACAATAACTCATTAGGTTTCTATTTTTCATATAAAGAATGTCTATAGTGGGTCTAAATCTAATATGGGGATATATGATTTTATAATGCATTTCCACCCCTAATCTAGAACCTAATAACATTCTGCATGAGAACCAGGGTCGTGTCCACAAGGGGGTTTTGGGGGGTTAACTCCCCCCATTAGAACTGAAATAGTTATTATAAATATACAAAAATCTGAAAAAAATAGAAAATTTAAAATAAATATTGATGATTTTTTAGGGTGTTATTACATTTAAAAAACAGAAAAAACTTTCTCCATATTTTTAGTTACTTCATTAATATTTTATGCAAAATTTTTTATTACGAATATAATCAATAATATATGTAATTTTTATTAATGTTTATACAGTAATTAATTAATGTAAATTATTAATAGTGTGAATAATAGTGAAAAATGTATTGTTGTTCATAAAATAAATATGTAAAGAAAATAACCGGTTAAATTAAAAAAATTATAACATGTACAAAGAGATATTAATTAAACTTCTGGGGAAAATGCCAAAAAATATTAGAAAAGAAGGAGAAATAGGATTATGGAAAGTACAAATTAACATATAATTAATTGCATAGGAGCAGAGTAAATATGACATAATGAAAAGAGTATTGTTATTAAAATTCATATAATTTTAAATGTGAGAAAATAAAATGTTTATAAAAATGGTAAATACTTTTATTTTTTGGATTATGTAAAGTACAAGTAATATGTGCTATATTTAATAATCATAGGAACAAATTATAATTTTTTTCCTTTCTTTTTTGAACTTTATAAAATAAGAATAAGTTTGTAAACTGAACTAAATATAAAAATTAACAATATAAACGATTGGTTGTGTATATGTAAACTATGTGTCCTGTGGGACCCGCAACTTATTTAAAATAAAAAAGAAATATATATATATATATATATAATTTTATAAATAAAAATAAAACAATATTACAGCAAATACTTCTAAATTATACTAACGTTAATATACTCTTGTTAAAAAAAACACTATTTTAGCCCTATTCCACATCGGATTAGTCATGACAAATTCGACTAATTCGATTAAAACAATTAAAATTACGTATAAATACAAAGATTTACGTAAATGTTTTTTCGCGCTAAATTAGTCAAGTCAATATAGTTGATAAATACGTATATTCAATATTGTGATATAATTTTAGTCGAATTGGTTTCATTTTACGTAATACTCGATTAGTCCTGACAGGTGAATTAAATCAATTCGATTAATTCGATTAAAATTATACTACAACTTATAACACATACATTTATTGACTATATCGACTTGACTAATTTATTGTGAAAGAAGAAACGCGGAAATCTACGTTTTTTAACGCAAATTTAATATTATTCGAATCAGTGAGACTTGACTTGCTGTAACCACTTTGGTGCAAAATAAACATAAACTCAGTATAAATAATTTAAATCATACCCTGTTATCAAATAAATAAATATAACTTCCATTGTACGAAGTATTACGCTTTTTATGTTTGAAAGTGCTGGCGAGACATTTGTGACTAAACTTGTCGATTTTATTTCATTTCACCAAAGAAGTGAAAAGTCAAAAAAGTTCCGGCGCTTTATAATTTGTGACTAAAATTGAATATATATATTTTCTTAATCATTTATTATGGGTAAAAATAAAAATAAAAAACTAAAAAAGAATGCTGAAACAGAGCAAGAAGAATCCAATGAAACAAATCAAACATTGGTGAGGTATTCAGATGATCCAGTTCAAAGAAAGGTTTGTTTTTCTTTATTTACGTGAGTTATAATAAGCATTAGTGTATCTTCTTTAGAAAAGTTAATAAAACAATTTTTAGACTGATAAATAATTACATTATACGGTCGTTTATATGCATGAATTTTGATACTTCCATATAAATATTAAAATACAATTTAGACGTTTCTTTTATTCAGGAAAAGTGGATTAATAGAGAACGCGTGTTAATATTTGGAACTCGCGGTATATCATATTTACATCGACATTTAATGAAAGATTTAGAACGGCTAATGCCACATTCTAAACATGGTAATAAAATGGAGAAGAAGGAAAACTTGTTTGAAGCTAATGAGGTAAATATTTAACATTAATTGAATGTTAATTTAAATTCGATGGAATTAATAAAGTTCCTTTAAATTAAATAGGAATAGAATTATGTTAAAAGAGATTTAACTCCAAAAAGCAACTTAGGAAGTATATAAAATCGCTTTCTTTGTTATTTTGTATTTGTTTGTAACGATAAATTATTCCCGTTACAATGTATAACAAAAATTAAAAAGAAAATAGAAGATAAACGGATTTTTTCTTACTACTTTTTCTGATCAAAGTTGAATTTTAAAAACGATGTATGCTTTTCAGTTAAATTTCAAATATCATATAAACCTGTATATTTTAATAGTATTTTCTGGTAATTCGTAGTTAAACACGTGTACGAGGTACAAATATTATTTTACTATTTCGTTTTTTCATTCTGTTTTATTACAATATATACATTTATGTTTCCATCATGGGGAATAATATTGTACAGCGAGTAATTTTTTACATCAATATAAAATAATTATTTAATTTTTATTACATACCCGACGCGTTTCAAAGACAAAGCTTGATGAATTGCAAATGTTTTGTTTTTTTTTTTTTAAACTACATATATAGCGAGAAAAAAATTAAAAAATTCGTTACTTGTTACTGTCTTATGGTTTCTATTGTGTTTTTTCCAATACGGATACTTTTTTTAAATAAAGGAGAGTCCGTGACTTTTGTATTGAAATTAAACGGGGGATATTAATCGCTATTTAGATGAATTCATATTGCAATAGAGAAAAAAGTAAGGACCACGCTTCTTCACAATTCGGGCGAACTTCTTACAATTGATCGTAAAAACTATAATTTGGAAATCTAATATAGATAAAATTCCTTACACACCGTCTAGAATAGTCGCATTTGCATGTTTATCTGCCGCTCTGTATGATATAGAACAATTTTTTGCGCTAAAAGTTATTTTAAATTACACGAAACAACAATTCTTATATAAAGTTTATAAAACAGGTCTTGTTAAGTGGAAATATTTTTCAACTAGTTTATAGAATACAATTATTTTTAATGTAAATTTTTTCTATAGAAAATAAAAAAAATTATACATATATTAGAAAAATGTAAAACAAAATATATAGAAGATGAACTAGTAGGAATTTATTTAAAATTATGAAAATATAATAAACACCGACTAGTTTCGGAAGTCAAAGAAGATATTGTTTATTATTCTTTACTATTCTACAGATATTTTATTGTTGTAATTAATTTATACTAAAACACGTACTTATCATAAAAAATAATGCTTTTAAAAATTTGAAATACTTTAAATTTTTCTACAGAAGTAAACGTTACTTTATCATCAAATTGTCTTTAAATTATGAAATTTAAGAAAATGAATTCTGGGATTGAAGACTGGTTTTCTGTAACTTTATTTTTAAAAAAATAAATATTTGAATTTTGCTAAATAACTTTTAAACATTGAGGGTGTGCCAAAAACTATTACATATACAAACAAAATTCCATAAAAAAAAAACTATTAGCATAGCCGCACAATAACAGCGTTTTATAATTTCCTTCGAGTACAACTATCCTGTGTCAGTCCAGCTACTAAAACTATCAAACGGTCAAATGGGAATCCAGTTTGAGATCTAATGGAGCAAAGAAAAATTGTAAAATATAAAAAATCCGAATAGACTTACGGAAAATAATGGAAGCAGCCACGTATACCATCATATACGCGTGGGTTAAAATATTCGCAATTAAACTTCATTTACGTCACAATAACATCAGACGACTACGATAAGCTGGAAGTACAGTTTTGTATACATTTGTATTGCATATAAAATTTTCTGGAAAACTATATCCGTATGATAAAAATGTAAATGGGTATCATGATGCTCGGAATTAAATAGTATGCCTCCTAACGAATAATTCTGTCTTAATAGGTTCTTTTTTAATAGATAGGTCTTAAGAATAAATAAATGATTTACCTTCTTACCTCATACGTATCGTAGAATTTCTTCAGCAAGTCGCGGTCTTAATTTCACAAGTAACAACTTTAAAAGAAATTTTAATTTGGTATCAGAAGCAAACCTCTTCGTTGCCGCTTTTACTTAACATCCATTTTCTTTATACGTAGAATGATTTATGAACTGTATCATAAATAATCTACTCATTAACTCTGAAAGTTGTACTGTATTCTATTTTCTCGGTACGCATGATTAGCTGAGTTTATGTTTAAAATATTTATGTTTGTAAAAAATAAAACTATCTTACCAATGATACCCCGATAAATTTTTGTGTTTAATATGATACGATATTTACGTACAAATAACAAATTAGTTTCGAAATTTAATTTAACGCGACATGTAAATTGAGTTTTATTTTCTTTTAAATTCATGGTTAACCAAATTTAAAGTAAAAGTAACCATTTATGATTGTAAAATAAAACAATACTTTTAATCTAAACGAAAATTTATTCCTTAAATCTTACGTAAAACATCCTCGTGCACATTTTGATAAAATGCTTCTTGGAAACAGTATGATTTGATGTTTAATTAAATTAGATAACTAAATTTTCAAATATTTCTACCAAATTAAACAAAAAAAGGTCTCCATATTAGGGGGATCACAATTATTGCATTTGACATTATTAAACTAGAATAGATTATTCCGATTAGTTCAAATGTTTTAAGTAAAAAAAATTGAAATTGTTATATGTGTATTGATGTCTGAAATACTACTGGCATTCGGATAACTTATTTGATAAATAAATTGGTCTGTTGACCTATTCTTGTTCTTTCTTTTATTTATACTTTGTCAGTTTTAATTATTCGTGTAATGTATACCGTGTAAAATCAGATTTAAAATTTTTGAAATAAATAAATTATTTTTAGATGTGCGAATTGAGAAACTGTAATAAATGCATTTTGTTTGATGGGCGACGTCAGAAAGATCTTTACATGTGGATAGCAAACATTCCAGATGGGCCATGCGCCAAATTTTTAGTTGAAAGTAGTAAGTAGTTTATTTATGATTAACATGTTTTGCAAGTTATGTTAATAAAATTGAAATTGTTGACCGTCAACTCAGTTTAGATTTATTTTACTTAAAACAATTAGATGGCTTGGCATCTGCCTACTACTCTAAATTACTGAACTAAGTAATTTATTTATTTTTAATTACATATTATTTTAGGAGAATCGTTTTATTAAACTGTTTAAAAACATTGTAATAATATTCGTGCATTTAGTGCGTTGATTTCGATTAAAAATGTACACTAAAGAAAGAGAAACATTGGTAGCGAAAAAATATAATCTTAGAAAATAATAATTATTCTGACGATTATTTGAATGCATTCACTGATTTAGAAAATTTTACTCGCGTTACTTGGGTAAATTTTGAAAAATTACGTAGTTTTCAATTGAATATGTTTCATTAATTCCAAAATAAAATTAATAGATCGCATTTAAAACATGAGAATACAAATTAAAGCGTTAAGACAACATCGACCTTCGTTACTGAACCGTCATAAATAAGAGCAAAATCATAGTACATTAGAGGTTGACCGTGAATCAAATGTTATGATACTGTTACTGCGAGAATTCGTCTGGTTATTTGGAAAATGTCAAATTATAATAATAATACAAATCACGTCATAATTAATTTTAAACAAATTTAACATATATACATCTACGCACAGACACATTTTAAGACACATAATTGAAATTTAAAACTCGTATAAATGTATTTCGTGTTAAAGAATAATTTTTTTTTGTGTCAGTTTCACATCTAAACTGCATAGGTATATACTTTTCGTATCAGTGTATGCGATATATTTAATACATGATGCCCGAGCGTGTATTGCCCTTAAAATGTAAATGACGTATCGCATAAATTTTATCAATATTAGCTTTAAAAGATTTGATAAATCATAATCATTTTATCGATTTTTACGAAACATTCTTTAGAAACTTTTAGTATCGGTAATTGTTTCCGCCGCGGCAATTGTCATAATGCTGTCCTTTTTTTGTCTTTATAATTTTTTTTATTGTAGGTAGTTTTTAATATATTCCAGATATACCATAATAAATAATAAAAATCTTGCTTTTTTCCCTTTCGGTCATTTTCAACGGTGATTTTTCGGTTTACATCTCGTTCACGTAATTTAAGATATCAGAGGTTTGGTTAAAGTATCTTTCTTTCGTATTAGAACATTTTGATTTGCAAGAACAATTTTTTCCGTCAAGTTTTACTGAAAGAATGATATTTTCACTACAGACTATCTTTTATTCATTTAACATCAGTGATAAGAGAATTTCTGTCATACAATGAAACAGTTCAGCAGCTAGAAAATATAAAATATTAATAGTATTACGAGTACTTGCTGTTAATTTACCTATGTTCCTGTACTTAATAAAATTATTGTACTAAAGCTTTATGTTAATTTTTTTACATATGTATTTTTTTTTTTTTTTAGTTTACACAAGTAAGGAATTGAAGTTAACGGGAAATTGTTTAAAGGGTTCTCGTCCAATACTGTCTTTTGATACAACTTTCGTTGAATATCCGCATTTAAGACTTCTAAAGGAACTGCTCACACAGGTATGTTTTTATTATGTTTTTACAGTTTTAAGACTATTCTTACGTACATCCTCGCAGCATATGGAATTTCTATAAACACTACTTGTTTCTATTCAGCAATGTTTAAATAATTAATCAGGTCGCTGGAAACTGAGAAGTAATTGAAAGGTGGCCACTCAACCGAGAATAAGCCGGAAATTTTGTCGCAAAACCGGGGGGGGGGAGTAAAAATAGTCGAAAACGATATTTTTAATGTACTTTACTCGAAATAAATTATAAAGTTCCGTCTTATTCACATAAAATATGCTACGACGGCCAAATATGATTGATAGTAATAAAAAAAATTCTAGTAATCAGGAAATCGAAAGGATTTGGACCAGAAAAACCGGGAATAAATCGGGATTTTAAAAATTATATTCGAGTGGGATCACCATGTAATAATGTACTGTTTCAAACGTTTACTGCAGTTGTAATAAATTGCATTATATTTATAATAAAAATAAATGCATTCATTGTTGGGCCTAAAAGATTTGCTGATATTTTTCAATTCAACAATTTTAGTCGAGGTTTGTTGTTACCAACAAAAGAGCAAGCGAAATAAGCTAAATGGGAATCTAAAAGTTATAAATAAAATCGTGTTATCAAATATAGTGGCTTTATTTATGATAATAGTACTTCAAGTAACTAGAAAAAAGAATACAAACGAATTTTGAATATGAGTTATGAAATTCGTGTACTTTAATATAGGTGTCCGATTACACTGTTTGTAATGACATATTTCAGGACATATATATATAAATTTTACATTATTGAATTTATTTATTTTCATTTGTAATGAAATCGTTTTAGTTGTTTGTAGAAGCTGGAAAATTAATCAATAAGTGGAAATAATTTTCCCCGCTAGAAGAGAAAAAAGGAAATGATCGAATAATTTAAATTTTTAAACATTATTAACTATTAACTACAACTTCATACTCTCTTCGAACATATTAATTTATGTAATGCAAGATACTTTTAACTAATTTTAAATAATTACTACACTGGTATATACATAATGAGGTATTCGTTAGAGTAGTCCAGAAAAAAAAAGCGCGGATTTTGTAATGTAATCCTAGGCAACATTGTAATTTTTCAAACTAACCGCAATGTGCTTCTGTGTGAAAATTTTAGATTTTCCTTTTTAACTCAACTAAAAGTCTCTTCAGAGTTTATAGAAATTATTAAAATTTATGAAAATTGACTGTTCTTTTAGGTTTTATTAATTTTAAAACTAATTTAGATTAAAGGAAGAATCCCAATTTAACCAATTTTTTTTAGGCCAGTGAAACAGTCAAATATTCTCAAAATTGTTTAATTGTTTACCAATATTAATTTTAAAATTTAAAAAAAATAAATAAATAAAATAAAGAAACTATGAAAAATTCTGCTGAGTCTGTATTAATGATCTACAGTTATAGGAAATAACATTTATGATCTATAAATTTTAATACAAAACTAAAACGTTACGGAGTATTTAAATTGAGGTATCCTCCTGGAACAAAATTATTCTGGTTTGCCTGCCATTACCATTTGGTGATGGAACTGATCCTGACAGAGGGATTTTCTTTATATTTAGGTAGTGAGCTCTACGATTTATTTTTTTTTATTTTTTTTATGGATCATACTGTTCAAAACAATTTGAAAGGTAATGTTGAAAGAATTCATTTTCAGAATGTTAAGAGCTGAATTGAACATTGAATATTTTGATATATGTTATATTGTAAAAAAAATTGAAAATTACAATTTAAAAGCGATTACAAAAAAATCATTGGACTGTCAATAAACGTTTTAGAAATAATTCGTTTCTAAAAAAAAGCAACTGTGTGAGTGTGGGCGTGTGTGTGTAGATATATGTTCCGAAAATTGAAATTGAATTGAATTAAAAATAATCTACGCTATGAAAATCTACTTTTTTTTGCAACTAATGAGTTTACTTTCAAGTTTGATTAAAGAAGGAAAAAATCTACTAACAAGGTTATGTTTAATGTACTTTATTTATTAATGTATAGTTTTAGATTTTGTTAGCTATGGAAAATTTTTCTGAAGACCTAAAACTATAGCTAGACTTTAAAATATTTCGACTTAAAAAAAAAAAAAATGTTTACTTTTGATGTAACATTACAAACAGAAAATAAAGTTCCTTTCATTACAGTGAAGCCTCTTAAAAAAATTAAATGCTGGCATTATTAAGAAGTATTATTTATTTGTTTTATTTTGAAGTTTTTATTGCTAGTTCTATGAAAACGTAAGAATTAATCATCATTGATTTTAATTTTAAACTGTATTTTCTGCTATTGCATGTATAGCAAAAATCATTTTATCCTTTTCTTTAATGATTTGTAATTTTTAATTTTTAATTTCATCACTTTTTTGTTATTAAATTTTAGATATTTGGTGTTCCAAATTATCATCCAAAAAGTCAGCCTTTTATCGACCATGTTATTACTTTTTCCGTATTAGATCATCGTATTTGGTATAGGAATTATCAGGTTTTATCCGAAGATGGAGCAATTGCTGAAATTGGTTAGTTGATTATGTTCTTATTCGAATATGATGTAGACTGATGAACGTTGTCAAATTGACAAAAAATTTTAATTATTTATAGCCATGATAACCGAAACAGTCTTCGAAATGTATATATTGTTTTTATTTTTATTAAATTGTATATTTCTTTAATTTTGATTTTTTATTGGTTGTAATTAAATTGAAATTGTTATTTACAAAAATGTATAAATATTTTTTCTAAGTAAATAATATGCGTCATGTGATGATCATAGTTGGGTTTAGAAATTAAAACAATCATTTGTTTTCTCGACTATTTAAAGTACGAATTTATACCAAAATTCTTCGGTATAATAAATTTTGGTTTATCTTTTTCCTGTAAGTAAAAAATTTAATTAAACTTAACGTTATACTGAAAGTCAGGAACTAACAAACTGAAAAAAATACCTAATTTAACACAATTTGGAACTTTTCACTACCTCAATTGGAACTTCGAGTGAACAATTAATTTACACAAATTGAATAATGGAATATTAAAATTGAAACTTCAAGAAAATTTCTGAAATATAAAAGACTGGAGCATATTAACATTTATTCAAATTTCTTCTTTTAAATAGGTTTACTTTTTTTTATATATATGTACATATATAAAAAAATGTTAGAAAAATAACTTATAAATTTTGATTACAGGGATCAATGTAAGTTAGTGGGATTTAACCTTTCGGGACTCCCGAACTGTTATAGGCTATTTATAACCATTTGAAGGACGGTACATACAAAATTATAGTACTGTTCTTTTTTATTTAGAAAATTCCTATAGTTGCTGTAAATATCGTGTGTTTTATCCATTTCTAATAATTGTTAATTAATTAAGATATAAACAATAAATATCTATTTTCACACATATATATATTAAATAATTTGTATTTCGGGGACATAGTCTCACAATCATGATATGCTACAATTTAAATAAAAACAAGTAAATAAAAAATAAAGTAGATAGATGAATAATAATGTCGAAAGGTCATTATTTAAAATTAAATGCGAATATAATATTTTACATCAGCCGGGGAAGTAATGTATTACAATTTTATTTACATAAAGTCATTTTCTTTGTAAACTGACATTCAGAAATGCGGTCGAGAATAGTTTATTATTTGCAGATCGTGAAAATATTTCTAAAAATTGGATACTTCATTTAATACAAAAAAGTGTGATACTGCATCTCTTATGTTACTGGCAAATAACTTCATTATAGAATTTTTTCTTTAATGTATGCTTATTTTAAAGAGTAATAAATTTATGAAATGAAGATAGGCTTCAGAAATGGTCTTAGCCAACCGTGAATTCAAGACCATCAATGTAAGTGAATTATTTGATTGCATAGAAGATACATAAATCTTAAAATTGTAATTCCGTTACTCTTTTAATTTGCGCAGAGATGGTAATTTGTAGTAAAATACTTTTTTGGGAAGAAAAAAAAAGTTAATTATCAATAAATAAAATATTTAAGCTTTTTGCGTTTATCGCATTTATTTATATATATATATATATATATATATATATATATATATACTATTAAAACGTTTTTTCAATTTATTAAAAATCAGGTCCGAGATTTGTACTGAATCCAATAAAAATATTTGACGGCAGTTTTTGCGGACGGACATTGTGGGAAAACGCAAATTATGTTTCGCCTGCTAAGGTATTTTTACATTTTAAATAGTTACGAAAACGCTTAAAGTATATATAATATTTTTATTTATCATAATTATTATAGTAATACGTTAAGAAACGTTTTTAATTTTGAATAAGATTAATATAGGAAAAAATTAAACGATTATCTTATATTCAAATGCAATATTGAAAATTATAATCAAAATTACTAAGGAAATTGTTGCTGGGAAACCGCTATCAAGGTTATTGTTGCAAATATTATTCAAAAAAATTGTCGTGGGAAACTAGTGCAGCACCCCTTCTTTGTTGTATTTTTAAAAAAAAATTATGTTCAATTATAATTGCTAATTTTTATAGCGATTCATAATCAGTTCAGTAAAATCAGGCCTAAGTACCCTATTAACTTTAAAAGTTTTAAAATTTTCATTTTGCCAATTTGCTTATTATGTTTCATTTTATGCGGCGCTTTGACACTAAATAAATAATATATATACATTTATTTTTATATATATATTACCTTTATCAAATGACCACCATTGTCCCAGCTAATTTATAAATTGTATAAATTATACAGTAAAACAGATAATGATTACTAATATTAATTTTATATAAATAATTAATCATAAAAACAAATAATATGCACAATTATACAATAGTTGCGCACGTACGCACTCACATACATAAGAAACCATGGGGATATTATAAAGTTAAAATATTTGTAAAACAAACTTTAACGTGATATCGCGAATAGTAACAATCTTATATTAAACCTGTAATGGAAAACCCGGTGTAAAATTTTCGTGATCACTATAAGTTGCAAAAATATTTTTGGTTTTTATTCTAAAATTTATGTTTGGAATATGTTACAGACTAGAAGACTTATGCTAGAAATGAAACGTAATAAGTATTTAGATCGAAAAGAACAGAAATTAACGTTAAAAAGAAATAGAATAGAGAATCCCGTTGACCCTGAAGATGATATGTTTACCGGAAATACATTGCATGTCGCTAAAAAAATAGCCAAAAAGCAGAAGATGCGGAAAAAAGATTAACTATTATTTTTATATTACCATTTTTATGTCGCATGCTACGAACTTTAATATATACATTAATTAATTTTAACCCCCGGTTTTGTCCGCGTTCATTTACACCTCTTTTTGGAAAGGTTTTTATTCTTCTTTTAATTAATAATCTAAAGAAAACCAATTAAAATTGATTTCATCGTTGTTTGATGATCTCTACCCGCAACAAAATAGTATATTACCATCCTAATGATGTATAATTATTATGCTGATGCTTAACTTTTAGCTGCTAAGCATGCATAAGTCAGTAATTATGAATTATATGATATGTTTGCTCTTTGATTTTAATATTTGTCCGCTATATATTGCACACATAAATTCACCGGAGGATCACTTAATTTTGCTCGAATGTATTATATGTGCGTGCTCATCGTGGCTCTTAGGCATTTTGAATTGTTTGTAATTTATTCAAACTAGTTTTCGATAGCCTAGTTGCTAGAGCACTTGACTTCTGTTACGGAGGTCATGGGTTCGATCCCGGGCGACGACGACAGAACTTATTACAAAGAATTAAAATTAAAATATTCGCTAATGATCACGTGGAAGGCAATGGCAAACCACCACGTACAACACCATATGCGCGCTAGGTCAGTATACAGCAGACACTCACGGTACTGCACTTGTAGCACGATAAATCAAAAAACGATTAATATCAATTCCGAATATAGTCTTGCGTGTGTACACCTGCGTTGCATATAATAATTGCCTGGTACACAACCTATATCGGTACAGTTAAAAGTGTACGAATAGGTTACGCCAACGCGTTATGCAGCGTACGGCACATAAAGAAGAAGAAGTTTTATTGAAGTTTATAAATGGACTTACATGGTCCATTTGCGGTCTTATTAAGATCCTATATATAGCCACGTCTTGAAAGGAATGCGCGCCTTATTTCACGAAGTACGTTCAAACTTCTTGTACATCTTGATAACAGATATTTAATCTCTTCCGTCCAACGCAATTCTGTTATCAAAAATTACGTCCAAATACTTGCATGAGGAACTGAAACGTATAGATCTGTTAATTTTAATTAATGGCGAAATTAAATTTCTTTTTCTTGTAATAACTAATCCCGTGTTCTTTATGATATTTATTTCTAATTTCAATCTATTTAGATTCGTTTGTACTTGCTTTAAAATTTTCTGAGCTTCGTTTATAGCAATATTTAAGTTTGCTGCACAGGTATACACTACCAAATCATCGGCATATTGTACCATTCGCGTATACTTATTTTACGATTTATTCAGCTCATGTGTATATAATATAAACAGTATTGGACTTAGTATGCTTCCTTGCGGTAAGCCTTTACCAGAGCATACAAAGTGGTGCAATTTATTGTTATAGCAGCCTATGATTTTCCTGTACTGGTAATAATTATAAATCCATCTAATAATCTTATCTGTGATGCCTACTTTTTATAACTATATTATTAAATCAACATTGTCATATGCTGACTTAATGTGCCAATTTGTAGTTAACGTAGTTTGTAAATTTAATGTAAATTTTGTTAACGCTTCACTAGCTCTTGACTATTTACGGTATCCATATTGTATTTTAAGGAATCCATTGTTTTTAATAATTCATCACAGAATTCTGTCTTTGATAATAATCTCCAACGTTTTCCTGACATACGATAGTAAAGATATAAGACTTAAGACTGATAATTATTAGGATCTTTACCTGATTTAAGAGTCGGGCACATTAGATGTTCTTTCCATTTACAAGGAACGAATGCATTTTCTAATGATTAATTATAGAATTGTAATAGTCTTTACTCTTCGATGGAAGACATCTTATCGCTCCATAACGAATACCATCCATTCCCACCCTATTGTGCTTATTACGGCTGAGACTGCTGTTTAGTTCTTGTTACAGTTACAGTGTTATCTAAAATATTTACGTTCTTGTTACCAGTACTAGTTGTGAAAACAAGGGCGTCCGTCGGTCTTTCAAACTGTTCGATAAATTCTTTAATCTAATCAGGATTTGTATTATATTTAGTAACGCCCCTAGGGTTTTTAAACCATTTTATTCTACGCCACATCTCCTTTATGTTTAGATTCAACCCAATACTGCTACAGTATTTTTACCATTTGACCTTTTTGATGTTCTTTATTGATTTTTTTGTTTCGGCTCGTTTTTTTGAATTTTATGTAGTTTTGCATTGAAGGTTACTTATATAAGGCTTTTCTTCCTAATGCTACTGGCCTATTACATTCTTCGGAAAATTTGGTGACTGAATTTTCTTTAAGGAGAAAGTTACCGTACTAGTCAAGGGCTTTCAAAACTTCTCAAACCTAAATATTGTCCCAAATCCCAAATTACAAATAATCAGCTTAGAAAGGGAAGAAATTTGAAACACCTTGAGAATATAAATTGAAAAAAATTGTATTCAAATAAGCAAAGGTTTAAATAATACTCAGATCAACGAATAATTTAGCAGATATTACAGCGATTATGAACTAATTTTTACCGATGGTTCTGTTGATAAAACTGCGGCACGATTCGCATCTGTCTTCTATTACCCTAATAAGGGGGTACAAAAAGTATATCGAATAACATATACCAGATTTTCTTATACGGTAGAGTTATTCGCCATAAATGTGACATTAGAATATGTAAAAAATAATTGTAACAAGAAAATGTTGATACTAAAAATAATTAAAGCAGGTATTCTCCAAAAAAATGACTAATGTATTCACAAAAATAGTACATAGATTAAAGGAACAAAGAACCTTTGTTGTATTTAAGTGGATCCCGGCACGCGTTGGAATCCACGGAAACGAAATAACTGATTCTTTGAAAACGTCCGAAATTAGGTAATAAAACAAAGTTAAATTGGGAGGAATATTTGGTACTTATAAAAAAACATTTATTAAAATAGTGAAAGGCACCATACAGAGGGTCCATTCAGTACAAAGGCAAGTCATATGGTAATCTGAATAGATCAATTGATGGGCAACCGTGGTTTGGATATAACGTAGATAAAGACTGTATAACAACAGTATGCAGAATTATCGCACTTCGTCTGATCTTGCACGTTTGGAAATTATAGATAGCAATGCATGTGATTTTTATGGTTTGGAAGGATGGCTAGATCATACAGTTCGGTAATTCAACAAAATTTGAACAAAGAAGGAAAACTTTATTGAAAGCAATCCTCGCAGACCTAAAAACTTTACCTTTAACACCACAACAAATAGCAGCTCAACCAAATGCAGCCGAGTGTGAACACTTGTATCAGTTTTTACAAGATAATAAAATAGTCATATAAAATGGAAAATATGAATAAAAGTGAGAGTAAGCTGTCCAAAAACTGGGGCAAAAAAGGAAAAAAAATTAGTAGTTACTCAGTGCGGATACTTATTAGTTGCTTCTAAAAAAGATGAGTCGTTTCTAAGAAAATAAAATAAAATTACGAAAAAAATTCATATAACGATCTTCTTAAGTAAGACAGTAATTTGTACTCTAATGTGTACATTACAGTTAAATATACAGGGTGCTCACCCAATCAAATCAGCCGCGAATTTTGCTGTAAAACGGAGAAAAAAAGGAAAAATAGCCAAATGATAATTTTGATAAAAAAAAAAAAATCATTTGAAGTGGAAAATGAATCCTTTTTTTTTAATGTACTTTAGTCAATAATAAATTAAGAAGTTTCTTCTTTATTTAAATATAATATGCCGCGGCTTCCAAACATTATCAGTAGTAACAAAAAAAATGTCATTCTTCTTTTATAATTTGCTTTTAATTTTTCGATTAAAAGACTTTTGCTATAACGGAGGTCTGTTTTCATGATGAGTAATATTTATATTTATTGGCAATACATTTTAGTTCAAATTTTAACGAAACGTATATAAAAAATTTTTATTATGTATTTAAGTTTATTCCGGAGGATTGAAGTAAAACTTTTGAATGGACTTGAGCTCCGTAAACCACTTGAAGTCGCGCCATACGATTACAAATGTAAATATTAGATGTAAAAAATAAATTTTATAAGTCAAAACCTATTTAAATAGGGAAGGGATAAATCAACCCATTTTTTACTTCATTGTTAACTTTTGTAGTAATAACGGAATCATATATTGCTTGAGTTAGTTAGTGATCATTATAACGATAACGTATTTGAAATGTAAATAAAATAACTTCAAAAAATTAAAGAATTTAATTTGCAATTTTTTTTTTCTGTTAATACTTTATTGTCCTTCGCTTCAATTTGTTAAATTTGTTATTATACAATCAATAGAACGTTTGTGTAAACTCTTGTACAATTCTAGTCACTAGGAAATCGGGAGGTTGAATTTAACAATTATATTTGAATGGTCACCATGATTATTGGTAAAGTAAATAAAATGAAAAGTACGAAAAACGTGGTCTGTTGAGCAGCAGTACTATGTCGAACAGGAGTAAATAGCCCATCAAGAACCATCGAGAGAGAATTACGCATCTTCGGTGGTCGAAAGACAGGAATGGGAAAGAACTAGAGAAAGTGAATGAAAAAAACTGTCTGGATCAGAGAAGTTAGCCGCTGTTTTACCGTTTTCCAGGCTAATTGTTGGTTTGTCTCTCCTCATGGCTGCCGAACTCGCGGTTACAAAAGTCACCGATTATAAATAGTATGGTTGCCTCACATTTTAATTAATTTGGCTTAAAAATCATTGACGTTACCATGAAGTCCTGTGCAAGCATCATTTGCGAATTTTCTTTAAAGAAAATTATCCAGATACATTTACAGAGTTCCACTCCTCGATGTCGCCAACCCGACGGACCACGGATCAACGCTGATTTTGTATTATATTTAATTAAGCATTGTTATTTTGTTGTCATTTTCGTAAATTCGTTAACTGTGTATTTTCAGCGGATGATTGAATAAGAAAAATTTTTGTAGGTAACACTTGTGTGTTAATATAAAATTGTAAACGAATTGTCTACAGCAGGTTGGGTAAACTTTTCATTATTTTCAAAGTGAAATTATCGGAATGCTTTACGCCAATAATAGGAATAAAATTGTGATTTCTGTGATGATGCTCAAAAATCTGGTCATTATTATTCTTACTAATTGTCCAGACTGGGATTTACGTAATATATGTGATTTGGTTTAATTCACCATACAAATTGAACAGTTTTCCTTAAATATTTTCGATTCTGTCTGTATACTTAACGTGGATGTTGTTTAAATCGAATGATTCGGTAGCACTGAATTTAAAGCGTAGTCATGGTCGAATTTTAATTTAATAGTTACGATTGTACTTGGTTATACCTATGTAGTTGTTAAATAGCCTATATGTTTAATACTGGGCAAATAGAATGCAGGTAAGGTGGTAGACGAGTTTTGATCTGCAGCTACTTTTTATAATTATAGTAAATTGTAAATTTAAGTTTTGTTTAAAAAAAAAAGACAAACTTCCGAAAAACGGTCAACATACGAGTATTTTGAAATAATGGGTAGTTGATTTAGCGTAAAAGAACGAAAATCAATTTTGCTATATGAGATATTAGTTTCGGCAATTTTACACGTTTTAACTAGCTACCATTAAGAAAAGCGATCAAGGCAACAAAGATCTTGCTGAATAATAGATATTTTCCTAAAAATTCGGAATAGTTTAAGTGTACATTTTCATTTTTAAATAAAAGAATCACTGAAAAGAGAAAATTCGCAAAAGACAACGATTTTACAAAATATACAACTTAATACCTGCAAAAACGTCAAAATTGATCAAATTTACGAATTAAACTGATTTTAATTATTCTTAGACTTTTTTATTTTTTATCACTCTCTCGTTTGTCGTAATATTAGTAAAAGGAAATTTTTCAGTTTTACTATAAAAAAATGTCCTGATCTCTCGCCCGCAATATTTACCTTTAAAATCGCGAATCTTTCTTGATCATGTATTTGCGGAACTGTAAAATTTAACAATTTCTTCTGGGACAGCGTTTTTTGTTACCATCGTATAGAATGGAAACGGAATAAATTTTTTGTAAACTCTTGTTAGTTTTTTATTTTATTTTGCTCTTCATACTGTACAAATTTATCTTTTTTAATATCGCACACAGAGTAGTACAGTTTAATCGAGTTTCGTTAAAAATTAAACATGTTAATTTATTTTCCGTGTAGAAAAGTTACAAGTGTTAATACGTGAAGTAACTTTTATAAGCGTATATAATAATATTCACACGGACAAATATTCACGGCTTCTGGAGTTGTTAAAAATTATTGATTAATAATAATAAAGCCTAGAGTTAATTAATAGCAGCAACGTGTGTGTGTGTGTAGACTTGCCAACGGCTTTGGTAGCTGAATAACAACATTAGAAAGTGTATTCTGGGTGCTTTTCAGCCCTGTAAAAAATACAATATCTTATTACGTCGCTCATTATTAATTTAAAGGGAAAAAATTGACTTATCGATACATCGTTTATTTTCACGTAAATCTTACAACAAAATTAAAGTGGTTGATATAACTCTTCATCTTGCATCATATAAATTTAAATTACTTCCGGTCATCTGATTAACTATAAATTCGCTTAGAAAATATTTTTCTACCATTTCTTGTCTTTTTTTGTATCATTATCATTAGGATACTTAATGAAAGGGTAAAGGGAAAATTTCACTCATTCCAGAAACAAAAATATAGTTGCTGACGAATTTGATAAAGTGAAATTAAAATTACGAAAATCAAAACATTGTCTAGTAGTTCCTGTGAAATAATGACAATGAATACTAGTCGTATTTGCAATATAAAAGTAGTGTCTAAAAACTGGAATCGGCTCTAGAAATAATTACATCAATATTTTTTCCAAGTCATGTAATCATCTATTAAGGTATAAAAAGCGACGGAAATAAACGATCATTTTTATCATTCTTCTTCTTCCGTCGTGCTGCTCGATTCCCGTGAATCATCCATGCTACAATGGCCGAATGCACTCATGCCATCTGCATCGATCCGCCGCTGCTCGCAAGCATTCCTTCAGTCTTCTTCCTGTTATTTCCGGGATCTGATCGATATATTTATTTGGAGGTCGGCCACGGCCTCCCCTTCCGGGGGGGACCTTCCCCTGCATAATAATTTTTTCGAGCAATTCTGGTCCGCGCCGCATAACGTGTCCGAATAATTTTAAAATGCGACGATGGATTGTTGATAGCAGCCTTTCTTGTACCTCGATTTCCAGACTGGTCAGTATAGACGTATTTGTGCGCATCTCTGTCCATCGAATCCTTAGCATGCGACGCCAGCAAAACATCTCAAAAGCTTGTACTCGTATTCTTTTTTTGGCTTCCAGGCTTATTGTCCATGTTTCGCACGCATATGTGGCAATAGGAGGGAACACCAGCACTTTGACTAACTTTTTACTTAGTAGGCTTAGAGATGTGTCGGTATTTCCATATACGCGTTAAGCGCGCCATTGCTTTCTGGGCTCTTGCTAATCTGCTCCTAATTTCCGTGTTTCAGTCTCCTGCGTTCGTTCACTTCGATCCCACAGAGTGCCTTTGACGGTGTTAGTGGCGGTAGTTCATTACTTCTATCCACAATTAGAATTTGACTTTTCTGTCTGTTCAAAGAGATACCCAGGACAACGGACCGAGGAGGGATGATAAAGACGATATTCCCCCCAGCAAGCGGAATTTTCTGCGCCAAGAAAAGTGAAAACTTAGTTAGAACGACCAATTGGGCTAACTTAATCACATGTACATTTTAATAAAAAGTTAGATTTAAAAAAATTACAGATAACTATACTCATAGAGCATTTTAATGGTAAGATGAATTAACTCCTAAAGAGCATAATAGAACGGAAAAAAAGGGGGATTTAAATGAACTCAATGAACTATAATAATAGTCCGTGCGACTGTGTTATATTTATTAATGGCACTGACATCTTTGGCGCGCGTCTGTCTTATTCGTTAAAAAGAAATTGATCTCCTTTTTTTTTACAGTTTCGTTTGATGCTATGTCATGTTCGTCTATACCCCTTTTTTGAAGAACGAGTTCATTATGGACTAATCACAGAACTGTTGCAAACTTTAAATCTTTCAATTCGATCATTTCTACGATCGACTCAGTAATTTCCCATTACTTTTTTTACGATTCGGTTCTTTAGTTAAATCGTAGCAGAAGTTTTCGACTTCCCCATCATAGTAACTAAATATTACAGCACATATACTGCATCTATTTGTCAATGACAGCATTAGACTGGCTATTCTTTCCAATAAGCTATACGTTTCCGTTATTTTATCTGTTAATCTTTCGTTTATTAAAAAGCTAATGCAGTCAATTTCCTCCAAGATTCAATGCATTACTCAACTGAAGTTTAAATCTTTCCATTTTCTTCTGATTTCATATAGTTCTATTAAATACCATTTGATGTTCTCCGTTTTCAAATTCTTTCGTCGCGTTTGATTTGATAATGCGCGATAGTTTAATATTTCAAAATGTAGTTTTATCATATTTGATCTTTGGTAGAAGTTTATTCGCTAGGCATTTTTAGCGCCCTCTGTCGTCTTGGTTTTATCCGGAATTTTGCCACCAACTTCCGGACCAATCAGACCTCCGGGAAATGAGAGTCGTTTAATCTTATAATTTTTCAGGTACTCGTCATGCTGCTTTGTCACGGGTTAACAAGTGATTTTCTGTAGGGAATTACTCCTCTGGTCGAAAGAGTCCAATTTTAAGACGCTGGAGATTCGCTTGTTCGAAACCTAGGATTGGTTTCGCCTGGGGCTAGGATTGCGAGCGAATTGCTGGTGAATTACATGACGTTGCTGCAATAACTAAGTTTAGCGGTATTTCAGTGGTGCATTGCATTCGGCTTACAATGCCCCATCGCTGTTTCTACCAGCTAGAGACTTTAACTCTTGTTATCAGTACCAAGCCCACCAAAAACAGGATTACCACCTCGCACGACATGATCGCACAGAACTCCCTTGGTTAGTCGTCATTCGTTTCTCTACCAGTGCGTACTACGCAATAATTGAGTGACTACTAGCTGGAGAAATAACTCTAGTGGCAACTGATCCGTGCCCCTCCCGCAGGGCAGTTATTGAACCTGTAATTTTCATTCAAATTGTAAATATTTAAAAAAATTAATAGTTGAACACAATTGTACATTCATCAACTTACGCTATCTATTGGTTTATTTCTGTCGATGGGGGAAAAAATATGTTTGAGAACGATTCTAAGTTACATCAGAATTCAACATTTTATTTCTGGTTACACCGTGGCACATATCTACATATTTGTAAAGATAAAACTTAATACATGTTAATTAATGTAATAAATGAAAATGAACTCACCCTTTATATATATCTTTGAAAATAAATATTCTACCTTCTTCGCCCTTATCTAGAGTTTTTATCTTAGCCATATCTTCATCGTCTAGATTAAAATCGAATATCTGTAAAACAATTTTCAATTACGCCTTTATAAACTGTGTTTTACTTTTGGCACACGCCAGCCCCATAATTCCCCGATTTCCACACTGTTAATGCATACGAACTCCGATTTCGCTGCACAAGTTCGAAATTCAAAGTAAGTAATTAAAACTAGTCCAAATTTGATATCCAAAATTACAGCTGGACCCTTTCCCCTTTGATTGCTCAAATTCACATTTAAGCTAAATATACTATTCAAGTACCAAATGGCATCACAAACCTTCCCAAAAATCTGAATGTAAGCAATCAAATATAGAGCCTAAGTGCACTTTCCCAGCCTCCGAAAGTAATTCCCCGACCATTCCTTGCGCTTGAACCCCACGAGACTAACTGAATTCTCACATTTGTCCAAAATATGAAGAATAGATGAAAGTGATCTGTGGAAGTAGAGAGCAATTTAAACGAAACGGACATCTGACAGAGCGCTATCGAGCTACGTCATCCACTAAGGAAAAAACCGACAGAACATCGGAGCTTTAAGGGTGACCGTGCACGGGGAAACAACGGACCGAAGAAAGAATAGAGTAACATCGGAATGCGGCAATATTGGAAACAGAAGAAAGCGAAGGAATCTAACAGTTGAAATACCGTGGTCCAAAGCTGGCCAATTCGAACAATAGTCTGCATATTTCTATTTAAATTTTAGTATTATAAAATTTTACATTTACCATACACATATTACCAAAGGGGATGTTAAACGCCACGTCGGTCATAACTGATAAACATATATCTGATTAAATTAATAAAAAATTTAAACAGATTTTTTTTAGGGGGAAATGCATAAAGCGGGTTTAAATGCGCCGTGCAGTACTCAAAAATAAAAAGTGTCAATGAAAAATCAATAAAATAGATATAATACGGTTATCTCGTCAGTTACATTATTGTTTTGCAGCGGTAAACAGCGCACATCCTCTTTCTTTTTCGATAAAAATTTCCGTGAATAAAAGCAGTTTAAAATTCTTGTTTGAAAAATTCGTAAACTAAAAATGAAAGTGTTCAATACCTCGAAATTTGATTTTATGTGCTTCGGATTGGAACTTTTCGGTATTATTACAATATCTTGTTGGATCCAAAACCTTAATAAAACTTGCGGGGCCAGTTTACCATGTTTGTCGGCAATCGCTTGAATTACTTCATCATCCATCAGTTTCACTACGTCTTTGTAACTGAAATTAAAAAATGAATCAATACTACTCAGCCCGAAAAAATATGGTTCACATTAACGCGACTATAATAATTAGGTTATAATTGACGTGGCAATATCGGATATTACTACGCAATACTCCTAACCAGGTTATTATGATTCTATACACATATAAATAGAATTGTTTAATGAGACGGGTTCGAAAATGCTAAAAAAAGTCATAAAAAAATTCAGCGATTCGACAACGGTTTAACTTATAAACTTAAAACTACGATGCACACATAAATTACAATTAAACCACTCTTTAAGGAACTGTATAATTTTGAAACAACGCTGATTGACCTTAAAAATCAAAAATCAAAAAAAAAAAAAGAAAACATCAAAGTTTACTGTGAAAATCGGTTATAATGCCGTCGAAGAGGATATAAATGATGTGTGGTCATTCAGTTCGTCACTATAACAGATAAAGTATTTGAACTTTTTAATGTCTAATTTGAAAATTTACTGTTACCCACTCTGTTATTATGAACCCCTATGAAATATATACAGAATCATTTTTTACAAATTAAACTGATGATTTCATTTTATTATTAGATCCGGGGGCCTATGAGAGATATAAAACCCCTTTAAATTTTATAAATGTTTTTTAATGCTATTCTAAAACAACTTGAAGTTATTCCAAGCAATTTTCTAAAATTCCATCTGAAACTCCTGTTGCTTCTCACTGATCTTCGTCGAAGGGACAATAAGATATTAGTTAAAAAACTATTAGAACGTCGAATGCTGGTGATTTTTTTCAACTTCGGTAGATGTACTTCCGAAAATTTTGTTTTTCTTCCATCAAGCACTTAGTTTTTGCTCGCTCTTTTTTTTAACTGCTGAAGTTGTCGTATGAGAGGAACATTGAACTCCTTTACTAAATCTTTATCGGAGCCAACGTAAAATAATATTAACTTTTTTTTAAACTGATAACAACTTACGTTTAGACATATTGAAAAAATACGTTTTACGGAACGAACACAAAACCTGATAAACAAAAAACGCTCCAAAGTAGACTCTAAAATGATACATGTTTACAATCTTTGCACTATGTCCACACACGTAAAACGAAAAATAAGAATACGATGGAAACGGCTTAGTGCAAAAAACACCGATCTAGTTCCGAATTCAGTCTATTCGTTTACCGTATTCTATTCTTAAGAAAACGAGAATCGGCAAAATTCGCTTAACATAAAAATTCAATGTTCCGTGAGGCCAAAAAAAAGGATGTTACAATTATCACGAAATCTGACTAACTTAACGATAGAAACGGAAATAGCCATACCATTTTCAGTCTTTCGTTAATAGTCTGAACAGTCGCTAATAATGTGGCAATGCAAAAATACCAAAAAAAACTACCGAGCATTAAGGAAATGTGTAAACAGCACAGCAGCTGTGTCAATTAACGTCGATTTGCTTTGCCGGTGTGCGTGTTTAACGATCGTTGTTTTCATTGTATAGAAGCATTTTTTTTTTCCAACTGAAAAATTAAAAGCAGATTTCCATTAAATTCATCTATAAATACTTTCAAGTCAAAACGAACGTCGTTATAAGCGATAAATTTTTACTTGAGTACCGAAATTTTAGTTGGAGTAACTAATTTGTCGTTATAACCGATTTTCACTGTACCAGAATTTAAAACGACCCCTCAAAAATCGCGTAAAAATTCACAACTCATTAACCCATTAGACGTGAAATTTAGAATACATAACGTAAATCAAATAAAACAAAAAAATAATAATTTATAAAAAAAATGAATTTAATTTCCTCTGAAAAAACCAAAACCCCCATCTCAAATACAAAGGGTAACTTGAGATGAAAAAAAAATTGCCACGATCAAATGCTCAAAATTTGAAAAGAATTCCTTTTTTCGTATTCCTTTTTTTTTACGGTGTGCTGTATATCAATGAAGAGCTCTTTTTTTTTAAGTTAGCGAAGCCCCGTGTCTCAATTCCCTAGCAAAACTTTCGAGATGCGGTTGAAAAAGCGTAATTATTAATGCACCCTTCTATTAGATTCAACAAAAAAAAATTCAATCACCCCAAAAATATAACATTTACACTAATGTCGGTGAAGAACACACGTATAGAGAGAATATGTGTATCCGAGCTTAGTTTAAATTTAGGCAATCACCTTAGCCGATTATGTAGAATTTTCTACATATGGAACATATCACGGTCGACTACTAATCGTGTTTTAGAATAATCTCTGGAATTCCGACTAGGAAATAATCTAACCGGCTAATACATAGAGTAACTGTTCATTTTGCAAATCTTACAGTATCCCGATGTATTATTAATATCGAAAAGAATTTCGCCGTTGTACCAAATATTTTTCTCTTTCTTATTCTTTATTTTTTCTTATTACGGTAGGAAAAAGGGATAACAACTTCCCGGAAAAACACTACATAATTTTTTACAAAATTTTCTAATGGCTTTTAGTTTTACCCTGCACTACAGTTGACTGACGATCTAAATACGGCGTCGATGTACTTTTATTAATATTATTATTGTTTATTTTTGAGTAACGGACACTTTTACAAAACTGAACAACAATAATAAATAAAAATTGACTATAATTTTTACGATGGATTAGATTAATTAAGCTCATAAAAAAGTTGTAAAAATAGGAAGAATAAAATCAAGTAACGAGGCAGCGGAGATGTAAGCGAAACGCCTAATATTATTAAATAAATCACTAAATAAATCGGCGCCTATCGTGAATTTAAAAAAGATGTCTCAAGAGGTAAATGTTGTTTCGGATAAATCAAAATTTCGTAAAATAAAACACTAAAATGATAAGTAGTATAACAAAAGAATTCACAAAATGGAGGAACGTTCTCTCGGGAAAAACCTTTTGGTATTAAGCTGAAGATGGGCTTTGCTTGAAAACGTTCCTTTATTTACACGCTTATAATTTCAACATTTTTTATATTACTTTAACAAACAGTTTGGATTTAGGTAGGAAAATTCTTTGAATACGGAAGAATTTACTAGAATTTATCCACTATACGAATTTCAATATTTTACGATGGGATCGTTTGCACCAGTTTCTTTTTGCTTTTTTCCTCATTATTGTATAATTTATCTGGAATTAGATGTTTTAACTGTTATTCGTCTTGTTTAGGTTATTATTTGTTTCTCACGGATATTCCAGTATTAAAACCGAATTAAAATCATCAACCGGTGAAATTACATTTAAAACATGATAAAGATTGATGAAAAATAAAAATTCTTTAATACGTATACGTATGTAAAATTGTTATTGTAACACTAAGACATGCTCTAGGTTTTATTACAATTCTGAAACATCTAAAATGCATGAGGTACTTTATTGAAAATGGTTATTTAATAATTCCGCTTTAAAATTCGAACTAGCATATGTACATTAGATAGTAATAACAAAATAAGCCGAAAGCTTATAACCACGGTAGGGAATAATTATTTGTTTTCCACAACTTTTTCGACATACGTGTTTATAATATTTTTAAAAGCGAAAAATAAGAAGAGCCATCATATACCACCGCAAATTATCGATACTTGGATAAATTCAAGCTGTATTAGTAATGGAACAATTGAGTCACGCCAAAGATTACTTCTAACTGTACTACAGTGACAAATAATTGGTTTTTCAAGATGGTGGAATTATACGGAACCCAAAATTGAAAAATAATAGAAACAGACGTCAGGTATCCGACTATTTCATTGATCAAATTAAAACATGGACTGTTGAAGAAACGGATCCGGTGACGCAAAATAGTTAATCTATATTGGATTATAACGTTCGCAAACGAACACGGGTACCGTAGAAGAAACCCCTAGAGACGGATTCACTTTTGTTTACTTTATTTTATTTACTTATCAGTCCAAAACGCGAACCGTGGAGTTCTGAAAAAAAGTAAATCAATATACGATGCCGGAAGAGAGGGGTAGGTTACGAGAGTCATAAAATCATCCGACTAAACAGTAAACTGACAGGTTCTGCAACAATAAAACAATTTAATTTATCACTCCAAGTGATCAGTGGCAGTAATATTCGTTTATTGTCTTGTTAAACTTTCTGACCACCTGCCACCGTGTTACCGCCACTATGTAGAATTAAAAAAAGAAGGAAAAAACAATTTGTTCAAATTAACAAGGAGCATTTTTTCGTAAATTTTTTTTATCGTACGTATCAAAAAACGAAATTACACAAATAGCGTGTTGAAAAGTCCTTCCGAGCCCAGACTGCAGTACGAAGTCACGGCAATATTATGTTGTCGGCACAATTCTACCATCGGTTCTTGCTGTAGGTAAACGTGCAATTCTATTTGTAAATTAGCGGGCGGTATCCTACAGTTCTGTAAAATACGTTCAATCTGTTTTTCATTGAAGTTTGATAAGCCAATAGCCTTCGTTTTCCCCGCATCCACCGCTTCTTCCATTTTCTAATTTACAAAAGAAATTCAATTTTTTACCCTTTTTTTTTTATTAATTAATTTATTTATTTTCTTTTTTATGCCGATAAAAATTGGAACAGATAGCTATTTCGAAATTACTATATTTTTGCTAACTCGTAGATAACGAAGAATTGATGTGCACATGCCCGTATCGAGATATATATTATGGGTACAAAACGACGTTGAATAATCAGATCACTGTGAATATATAGAGATATATAATTGGTACAAAAGAACATTGGATAATCAGATCACTGTGAATATATAAAGATATATTATTGGTACAAAAAGACATTGAATAATCAGATCGCTATGAATATATAAAGATATATTATTGATACAAAAGAACATTAAATAATCAGATCACTAAACGCCCGTTCAATTAGATATGTCTCTTTATGTGCACGTTTGTCAACTCTGAAATGTAGTTTGATAAAGTTAATTTCTGCCAGACTTGTAAGATCCTGAACATATATCGATGAGTTAGTTTCATTCAAATTTTTTCTACTATTTATATTTATCCAATAGAGTTCTATATTTACCATTACTTATTCATACTATTCTTATATCAGATATAATTTTTATTTTTATTATCGCTGATACTCTGCCTTATTTCTTTTGTAGATGCTCTTCAGTTAATTTGGCCAAATACCTGGACCACATGCAGTGGGAGACGGTACAGAATCACTTTATAAAAACAAATCATCTCTGATCTAGGTTCCTCGTTCTTGTATAACATTAAAATCTAACGATAATGAAGTCAACACGGATACCACATTATTACCGAGTCATTCATCTAGTTTTAAATTACCCTTGAAAAGCTAACTAAATCTAACATCAACTACCAACAACTCTATGAAGAAAAAATTGCCGTTTTAGTTGAAAACTAGGATAACAAGAATATCACTTATCTATATCCTAAGGTTTTTGATTAGCATGTTCGGTAAGAAAATTAATAGTCTTTCATCAGTTACTAGATTGGAGAAAAATTTAATTCTAAGAATTCAATAAGTT
Source organism: Icerya purchasi (assembly GCA_039619475.1). Taxonomy (NCBI): domain Eukaryota; kingdom Metazoa; phylum Arthropoda; class Insecta; order Hemiptera; family Monophlebidae; genus Icerya; species Icerya purchasi. The sequence goes on along the minus strand of CM077116.1, from coordinate 151,777,991 downwards.
TGTTCTCTCGAATGAAATTTATAGGGTTCGAAATCTGATTTTCTGTTACTCGATCACTGCTACTTCGTTTGACATAATCTTAAACGGTCCTACTGATCTACGCGCTGACGAACTCCCTTCAGGCTGCACATTCCAGATACCGATCTTCAATATTCTTAGATCGAAAAAATGGACCTAGTTTTTCTTCACCTCTAACTTCTTCCTAGCAATCTTACGTAGATCTTGTAATTTTTTTCTTCTGATATAGCTGGAATCTGCATCCCAATTTAAATAGTCTCTTCAATTTGTCTTTTCGGCTCCTTTTAAATTTAATTCCTTTCTGCGCTATCCTGCTTTACTCATTCTGCGTTTAACATCTTTATCGTTATCCTCATCCCAAACTTAACTCTCCCTCACTTCGCTCAGTTCCTTTTACTCCTTGTGTCAGAAAACTTTTCAAAAGTTTAATTAAAAGAGACGTCTTATCCGTCGGCTCAAAGGCAACAATCTGCTACTTTACAATGTTTATTTTTCGCCCTGGAAGCAGCTTTGCCGACTAAACCTCTGTCATACACACCATTTATCAACAAAAAATTCCTCAATGCCTCTTTTATCGATGTTTTTGCTGCCTTTAATTATTCTCATCCTCTTTAATCTTACGCATTCTCTTAATATTCCTGCCTTCTTTTCTTCCTTTGTTACTAACCACTTCTACTGCAGAACTATTATCCTTTCCGCTCTGTTCTATCTCTGGACTCTTTTAATTACAAGTCTCTTTAATCCAACCCTGTTTAACATCAAAACAGTCCTCTGCCTCTAAAGTCCCTTTATCTATCTTTTTTTCTTCTGCTGACAACATCCTCATCTACTTGTTTCATTGCAATATATACAAGAAACACTTCCAAACTCTATAATATTTCGCACTCAAAGTTGTCTATTAAACTGTTTATAAGTCTAAGAAGTAATTATTAAAGTGTAAAGTTATTAGTATTTCTTACCCATCTGCATTCTGCTTAACTCCATTTGTTAATATTTCTTCAATATTAGGTTTTTTTCTCCCCAAAATATTATTTGCTGCTGATCTTTTTTGATTATAACATCCACGCGGGATCCCCTGGTAGTGTAACGAAATGAGAGAGGCAATAACGAAGAGGAAGCGAGCCCCGAGAAAGTATAAATCGACAAAAGCTGACCAGGATCTAATAGAATTCAAGAAGTGTAGATCTTTAGCCTGTCACATTATCAGAGCGAAAAAACATGAAGCCTGGCTCTCCTTCGTGTCGTCCATTAATGACGCGACGACCACCCCTTTTACCTGGCGGAAACAAAATCTATTAACGGAAGGCAGCGGCCACCAACCCCGATCTATATCAAGACCAATAACAACATCATATCAGATACAGCATCAGTTATGTCCATACTAGCAAAGCATTTCCCACTACGCAGTAGCTACCGTTCTATCTCACTATTGAGTACATTATCCAAAATACTTGATAAAATGGTCAACAGACGTCTACTCTCCTTTTGTGAATCTAAGAATGTCCTCTCTAAAATACAAGCCGGGCGCCGAAAAGCTAGATCAACATCATGTCATCTGGTGAGCCTTCAGAGGCAGATCCTATCTGCGTTCAAAAGCTAACAGCACCTGATAACTAGATTCTTCGATATTGAAAAAGCCTATGACCGCCTCTGGCGGCAAGGTCTTATAAACAAACTACGAAGAATGCAGCTGATAGACAGGATGATTAGATTCATTCAAAACTAATCAGACCGAACTATATGGGCAGAATCGATTCGCAAGTCTTTGTTGCGGTAAGCATCGAGAATGGCATATCTCGAGGCTCTGCGCTTAGCGCGTAACCTTGTTTTATAATATATATCAATGACAATTGCTAATTATGTTCAGCTATCAGCAACGGCCCGGCTCTTCATCGACCACCTTAGATCCACGAATACCTCACCTAATTCTTCAGAAAACTATCTCCAAACTCCAAAAATGGTCAGAAGTTAATGATCTAAACTTTTCCTCCGCAAAGACAGTGTGAGCCGATTTCAATAGGAGACGATCTGTAGCCAATAGAACCTCTTCCCAAATAAACAACTCCATTATTCCGAAGCTTCTCTCAGCCAGATTCATAGGCCTGGAGTTTGATAGCAGATTAACTTGGCGCCTACACACTGATAAACTAAAATCTGAATGTATAAAGTCACTGTCAATAATCCGATACCTCTCCAATCCTCAACTCAATATTCACCCCAAATTACTCTCATCCTAAGTAAAATAAATTATGGGTGTCAGGTGTAATCCTCAGCTTCTCTAAGTAACCTGAAAAAACTGGATGCTGCAATATCCCATTCCTAAAGCTTCGTTTACTAACGACTCGTTATCGGGTCTCACCAAGCTACTCCCGAATGCCAGTGTCAATGACTCCACAGAATGCCGGCCAGCAGCCACCAGTTTGTTATAGTTGTGGCAACTGGAGCCTGTAGCAGTTAACCTATCGATTCTGCAAACCGGAGCAACTTACTCTAGACGCGTGTGAAATAATAAAACAGTACGGCAACGCCATCCAATGTTATACAGATGGAACAAGAGCAGTACCCGTCAAAGGGGTGTCACCAACCGCTTGCGCCTTCGAAGTGAAGAAAACAATGATAACCATCCGTCTGAGCGATTACTGCTCAATTTTAGGTGCCGAATTATACGCGATACGCTTTTGTCTGGAAATTATCCTGGCGTCCACGGAGTCAAACCATAACATACTTTGATAACAAACTCATTGGTAGCGGCTAAGATGACAGGAAATGGAATCCAGGGGAAGGGGTTAACAAACTAAGTCCTGACACTCATCATGGAGCTGCAGTCAAAGGGTTATAATTTAATTGTGTTGTGAGTCCCAAGTCATACTGGAATCCCAGGGAATGGAAAGGCGGACACAGCAGCTCATTCAATCATTACAGCCCCCAGTCCACAAAACATCCTTGGGCTCCTTTAAATATCAGATGCAATGACTGAAATGAAATGTACGCATGTTTAAACAGTAGTAATAATTTTACTTTCCACAGTGCAATATGATCCGTTGTTAAGTCTACTAAATAATTTCCATCGTCATCTTGTTCGAGACTTTCTAAGATGCCGAATGGTGCATGGATAAGATACATATCGATGTAATCCAACTGCAGTTGTCTTAACGATTCATCCAAATATTTGAACACTAGTTCTGGTCGATTGGCGTAGGCTGGTAGCTAAAAAACAGAACACACACACACACACAAAAAAAAAAAAAGCTATCGTTTACTGCACATATTTGTAATTTACAAAAACAAAATTGATTTGAATGCGATGTTTTTTTTTTGTTTTTTTTTTTTTTTTAATTTTCCCCAATTCCAACAAGTGGATTGGGTAAGTATATTTCATATTATAATGTATATAAAGGGGCAGGGTACTAGGATAGGTCCTTGCCAAGTATACTAAAGTTAAAGGGTGAAAGAGAGGATGAAAAACATAGTCTCCTCAGTCACCAAGTGTGTATGTAATAGTGGGTATGCAAAGTATATATATATATATATATTCAAATGCAAAATATGTTAGATAAAATAAACAACGCAGGATTGAAATACGGCATGAAAATTAATATACGGAAAAGACAAAACTAATGAAAATCTCTAGAAATGATGTTAATGAAGTAAATATAAAAATCGAAAATCAAGAAATAGAAAACGTGGCAGAATTTAGATATCTAGGCGCATTAATAAACAATGACGGAAGAGACCAGCAAGAAATAAGAACAAGAATCGGTATGGCGAAGAAGGCATTTAACAACATCAGCAGAGTGCTTGGAAATCGAAATATGAGTTTAAGCCTTCGGAAAAGAATAATGCGCTGCTATGCATGGACCGTCCTAAAACATTCCTGTGAAACATGGACCATGAATGCAGATTGCGAAAAAAGATTAGCAGCTTTCGAGATGTGGTGTTATCGGAGGCTATTGAAAATATCATGGATCGAACACATAAAAAATACGGCAGTGTTAGCAAAAATAGAGGAAAAACGGAAACTAGTCGAAGATATCAAAAATCGAAAAATGAAATATCTGGCTCACAAATTTAGAGAAAACGACTTGTTCATGCTGGCGGTACAAGGGAAGATACAAGGAAAGCCAATAAAAGGACGAAGGAGATTAGAATTAATGACAACGAACCTTCCGGCAAACTCAACATGTAAAAGTCTACGAGAGACGATTACTCGGGCCAGAGATAGATTAATTTAATAATGCATGCAATCTCTTGTCTCAAGAGACGCAACCATAATGATGATGATGATATATATATATAAACAAAAATAAAGATGATACTTTAAAAGAAAATGGAAAAAAAAAAATTTACGGAAATATAGTTAATATAGATATAAATAAATACATATACTTCTATATCTAAATATATACACAATCATATACAGCCTACCGATAATCTAGTCTAACCAGGAAGTACATGGGAAGCAAAGAACACACTTCTCGATTAAGATGAACGTTTGAATTCAGAGTGAACGGAGTGAAAATTTTAAGATTATGTACACTTGAACTTCCTGATCATAGCAGACTCCATACACAGCAAAATATTATATGAATTAGCTTTAGTGATAATAAGAGACTGATTGAGATTTATATCACCTGAACATCAATGTTAAGAAAACAAAATGGATGCTGGTTAGCAAGAAACAGTTCAGTCAGGCTACAGTTAATAATGAAATTGTTGATAAAGTTGACAAGTTCAAATACCTGGGAAGTTACATCACAGAAAACCTAGATTTGGATATCGAAATAAAAATGAGATGTAACTATACTAGGACAGCCTTCAATAACATGAAAAATTTACTCTGCGATAGATCTTTATGCCTAGGTATAAGACGGTACATTGTGCAATCTTACATTTTTCCAATTTTGTTGTACGGTACAGAATCAGCGACGCTTAATAAAAAATAAACTGAGCGACTAGAATGGAGATGCGGCTACATAGGAGAATGTTAAAGATTTTGTGGATAACCAAAACACCCAATAAAAGAGTACTAGAAATGGCAAAGGCCGAAATAATGCTGGTTAAATGGATAATAGATAGAAAAGTTATATATTTTGGCCACATCATAAGAGGACAAAAATTTGAGATCCTACAGCTTATTATACAGCGAAAGATTGAATAAAAAAGAAGTGCAGCAAGACGGAGAACAGACTGAATACGAAACATTAAGAACTGGACTGGCATCAGATCAATCCATGATCTCATCCAAGAAGCAAGAGAACGCAAGTTTTAGCTGCCATCTGATCGACAACGCTCTGAGAAGAATACGGCACATCAAGAAGAAGAAGAAGAAGAAGAAGAAGAAGATCATGTTTCAAACGTAAATCCGTGAACATGATATAAAACCCAATCAGTCTCTTATTATCATTAAAGCTAATTCATATAATATTTTACTGTATATGGAGTCTGCTATGATCAGGAAGTTCAAGTGTACATAATCTTAAAATTTTCATTCCATTCACTCCGAATTCAAACGTTAATGCTAATCGAGGAGTGTATTCGTTGCTTCCCATGTACTTCCTAGGTTATACAGAGGTAAGTAAGGTGATAAAGTAATGGAAAATAATAAAAGCGCTAGATCGCTTAAACGTAAACGAAAATAAAATTGCGTGCTCGGAAAAAAAAATTAATCTTGGAATAAATTGCTGTAATCGAAATTTACGAGCTAAGAAAATATTAATTCTACACCCACGTTAAAAGTGCAAAAGTACTGTTAAAAAGAGGTAGGCCTTTTTTTAAATTTTTCATAAATACTTAATAAATGCGTCTCAGAAAATATCATTAACAATACACAATCTTACGTTTTCGATTTATCGTATTTTCTTTCTTTATAAAACACAATATGAAATGATAGTAATTGATGATACACCCTTTACCCCTTAGTCTTTATTCTTTTGCTAATATTTTTGCACTTATAAAAACAATTACTACTGTGATACGAAGAAGGAAACCTTTTTGTTTTTTTTCAACCATTATAACGATCGACCTGTAACCGGAAACATGTTTATTTAAAACGTTTGTAATTTTTCACCGAAAAACCTTTTTCCGATTTTAACATCCTATTTACAACTGCCAGCGAGTTCGAAAATTAAATCAATCGAATACTGCAATAAATTAAAATGCAACAGGCTGCACATTTTAATATCTCATTTAAAATCTCTTCGCGGTAAATCTGGCGCGCGAAATTATTAATGCGTACAAGTGTACCTCTGTTACACGACCTTTTCCAGCGCTTCATCATCTCTCTATACGGGTAAATATGGCCGTCTTAAAAATATAACGACTAGGAACATTTTGAATAAAGAGTAATTTAGAAAATTTGAAATCGGATTTTCTTTCAAAATAAAGCGAAAAAAACGGCACTTAAAAATAGAGTTACGTGTTTTCAGCGTAATTGCGCCCGAGTACAGTGAGCGACTATGAATAAAATTGACTGAAAATAGTTAGACGCCGAAATTATAATAGAACATGTTTACGTGTCGATAGCGAAAATCGACAAACAAAACAAGCACAATACTCTACTTTCAAAAACGATGAATCATTTTAAGGTAAAAGTAAACTAAATAATAATGACGAATAATTGTTCTCGGCGAATATCCCTCTTCCGGAAAGGAATAACCTTAAGCTGATTTGCTACAAGTTCCCGGTCTTCACCGAAGGAAGCGAAATAACGATTGACCCAGGTTGTCGATTATTTTCACTTCCACTTTAAGAAAAGTCCAGCTTTTAGTTTCCTTCTTCTTCTTTATAGCGCCATACTTAATTCCTGAGCGTCGACGACTACCTATTCGTACATCTCAGCTGTACAGACATAGGCATAGTGTGTGCTCAGAGCAATTGTCTATATGCAGTACGAATGTGTACACCCCCCAAAAGACTTCATTCGGAACTGATTAGTAATCGTTTATATTATATCGGCATATACAAGTGCAGTCCCCCGTGTATACCTGCTGTGTACTATATCTAGAGCTAGTATTTTAATTGTAATTCGTTGTAATAAGAAGTTCTGCCGTCGCCCGGGATCGAACCCGTGACCTCCGTAACGAAAGTCAAGCGCTCTAGCAACTAGGCTACGCGACTCGCTGATAAAAAATTTCACTTTGGACTTCGGCGTCAGAAATTTACATACTTCACGAATAATTGTTTTCTTTTATCTTTTCACTTAATCTATTCTAGTTTTCTTAGAGTTTTCTTCTTTTACCGTTTTGCCGTCGTCGCCTCTACCATTCGTCTACGTTTCAATCATATCTGATTATCTTTTTCTCCTCGCTTTACCGTCTTTCTCCTTCATGTTTCCTCTCCCTATTCTTCACCTCAATAATAAAATTCTCCGTAATTCTAATATCGTGTTTCCTTCGAATCTGTTCTTTACTCGGTGCTTTCTACTCCTTACTGCGTTTCGTACATCTCCTTCTTACTTTCCATTTTCGCTTTTCTTTGCTATTAGTTTTTGTTTTTGCTATTAGTTTTTTCTTTGCTATTAGTTTTTGTTTTTGCTATTAGTTTTTTCTTTGCTATTAGTTTTTATTTTTGTATTTACAAAATCCGTTCCAATTAAGACCTAATTCTCGCTGCTATCATTTCTAGAGGTTCCTACAGTTGACACGAACTGAAGAGGGGAAAAAAAAGTTAAAAATAAAAGAAATAAAATTCGTCTGGCAAAACCAATAGCAAATTCTACATCGCGTCAAGTGTGTTACTACTAGAAATTGCTTTTCAAGAATTTTCTTTTTTTATAGTGTACTTTTGTTATTGGTTTTCTACCGTCGTGATTTTTCAATTCTTTTCACTTCCGACGCGCATTTTCTTTATCGTACTTTTATGCTTGTGCGTGTACAGTAATGAAACGAGCCAATTACGGGAGGGAATTATTAGCTTAAATTAGCTTAATCTTTTTTATAGGACAGAAAGATAAATAAATAATTAACCCTTAACAGAGAAATGAGAAGAAATCGAACAAAAAAAAAAAAAAAAAAATGAAATAAATAAACCAGATATTTATCCTAGAGAAATAATAATAATGAAACATTAAAAAGGTCTGCAAGAACACTATCGCCCAGCTATCAATATCTGAATAAATAATCGTAAAAAGAAGAACTAAATTAAATATGCGTTCAGAATATATAATAACCGCTTGTATTATTGCGTTCGTGTCAGTTATATTTGAACGATATAGAGTTATTGGTGAGTGATTATTATTTATTTGCGGATTACGACGACAGATAAGAAACTAACTATAACACACCCTGTCTTGTTTCACCAAATGGCAAACGCCATTTCGTTATCAATTTTACATCGCTGTCCAATACAACCCGATACGAATAAACGATAAAACCTTACCACGGAAATTGTCCCATCGCAAGCGCAAATAATCGAACCCAATTAATCGGCTAAGTAGAGGATCATTTTTCATTTCGTAGCCGATTTTTACATAAAAACAATGCCATTTTCACCGTTATCGACTGAATTAAATAAATTCCATACATACGAATTCGACTAGTCGTGTCAAACACAGTCGTTATTGTAATTAATTCTGCAATAACTTATTACCGCAAACGACTAAAAAATATTTTAATATCGAGAAAATTAACAAACTCCCTTCGAAAATATTTAACGGATATCCCAGGAATGTACCGTATATACTAACAGAGATATAAGAAATTCGAAATCCGGCAAAACTCTTTCATCGCATTTATGCAATTAAATGCACGAGTATCGAGATTTAATTAGATTTTAACGGACAATCAGAGGACTTTGAAAAATTACCACCCATAATGCAAACTGCTCGCAAAAGCGCAATATACAGAAAATTCTTGGCGAAAACGAATCTCATTCATGTTTTACATTCGGAACAGCAAGATCCTATTTTGTACTAGTAAGATTCTAAATGCTCTTCGGAAGAATTAATTAAAAGTACAAATTAAAAAAATTCTGTAAAATTGAAAGAACCAATATTATCGTACAGGTACCGCGCACTTCCTTCTAATGATAAAGCACTAGGCGTGATCAGAGGGGGAGTAAATCGTTTACCGGTGATACGTATCGCTGTACATGTGGATGAAATTTTTTCTTTTCTGAGTTAACAAATTTATTTTTTGTAGCTGATTTCACTTCTGCTTTTTTTCAACTGAAAATGATGTGATACTTTGTAGTACCTATTATGAAAACGATACCGAATTATATTAATGTGATAAATTTAAAATTTGAGAAATGAAAATACGGAATCGCGACAGTGCACCTGTGGTAATTGTTGATAAAAATCTTGAAATTTTTTGTGTCGCATTCACCGTTCGATTTTACTTGCGATCTCAGCAAGATTGAATTTTCTATGGCTTAATTGATCATCAACTTCTTTCAAATTCCTCGCAGCAATCAACGTTTGAGCGACCAAATTCTAATTTAACTAGGCCAACATTTGGCAACGATGCTCTACTGAGCTTTAAGCACGTTACATACAGGTATGTACGGTGTAGCAGTATACTGCAGTGGTATTACTTCGCGCAAACTTTAAACACGCTTTTCTCAAAAACTACTTTCGCACCTCAGGCGGTCCCTTTTCTCGGCCAACGTCACATATGTATAATTTGATCTTTCGAACAAAGTCATCGAAAAATCCACTGAATCCCGAATGCTAATTCTTCTATAATACTTATACAAGAGATTGAGTAAATTATTCTTGGAAGAAAAAGAACCAAATGAAAGTATTGTCCACATCTTTTATGCAGAAGTCTAAAGTACATAAATATATCGTCGCTTGTTAGAAAAAAATCATCTCAAGTCAATATTTCAAATTATCTGTTGCCGAAAGCCCCAATTCGCATCAATGTGCAGGAAGAGACTTGTTCCGTCCCATCGGCTATATACGTTCTTTCAGGAAATTATTAAATCCGTATTTCTCAGACAAATTCTGATATTACAGGGTAATTTTCCCTCTTGCGGCAGCTCTTGAATTAAACATATATATATATATATATATATATATATATATATATATATATATATATATATATATCAGAGGCGGATCCAGAAGGACATTTGGGGGGGGGATTATATAATTACGTAAAATCTTCTACGGTAGGCAGTATATTTTAGAAATACCCTCTGTTTCATAAAGAAAATCAAATAGCGACCTTTATAGAAATCCATAAAAATGTGTTTTAAAAATACATACATATTTATTACAATTTTTAATTGAACTTTTGTCTCATATTTACGGGTGAAAAATAAAACGAAATTATAAAATTATACCTTAAATATGGTAGTTTAGAAATAGTAAGGCTAGTATTTTTATTAGACACTTTACTTCTTTTTTGTTTTTGTTAGTAATCCGATTCGAATTCTCTTTGTTCATGAGCAAGTTTAAATATACATATATATTTCTCATCGAACTATTTTTAATTAAAATTACAAAATTAAAAATAAATAAAAATGACAAAAGATCGATGGCAGTTGGGTTTAAAGTAAAATAAAAACGTAACATTAATAATTTTACTAGAAAACAGTAATATTAATTATTAAATCCATAGATGGTAAAATTCATACAAATCTTTTATAGCATAAATTAAGTTTCTCTGTTATAACAAATTTTGTTATAGAGGCTTTGGCTCTTTTTTTTTTGCGGAGGGTATATCCCCTACCCCTCCCCCCTGGATCCACCACTGTATATATATTAAGTTGTCGAAATTGTTCATTCGGTTTTTTGAAAATTCTACGTATCGATGAGCGTTTTTACAATACCGGAATAAAATGACTAAATGTATCCGTTTTATTCCTCAGCTGATGGAATTGATACTGCACTGACTATTGTTTTATAAATTTACAGCGGATCATTCAATTATAAAAATTTATCTAAATCATTTTTCGGATGCTGAAATTAATTTGTAAAATAATGTTTTTCCAAAATATTTCATTAATGCATCTTTTACATCTGAAAATTGATCACGCTAAATTTTAAACAATCATTGCCAAAATTATTTCATAATTTATAGACCTGCATTTTTAGTCTTAAATTTTTCCACGTCAGAACCTTATAATTAGGTTTCTTGGAGTATTTGTTCCGCAGCCCATTTTAATGATTTATTGCTTGTTTGTTTTTGTTTTTCTTAATCATACGGAAATTGTAAAGTTGAATAAATTAAATAAAGACAAAAAAATGTATATTAATGTAAGAAATCGATTCAAGCAAAAATATACGTTAAGACCATCTTTATAGATAATGAAATGTCATTTAGAAAATATTTATTTAGGCCGCTCGAAAATTAATAACAATTCCGCCGATTAAAATGGATATCTATTTCTTTCCTTTTTATGTTTTCCTTTTTGATGGGTAATCGGCCACCACTGGCAGGCCTAATATAATAAAAGAAAGGGAAAAAAAAAGGATTCCCAGACACAGCGCGATAAAAGGCAATTAATTAGCAGACCAATTAGCAAAAGAAATATTGCAGAAGGCATAATATGAAATTATGGTTAAAAGATCCATCGAAGCCGAAAGGAAAATTGCGCGAAGTTGAAAAATATTTTATAGTTTTACCTTCGTGGTAATGAATATATCTTCTCTTTGAATTTTATTTTCAGTTAGCCATTTATTAAGAACGCATCCGATAGCTGATTCATTTTGATATACTGTTGCCGTATCTATATGACGATATCCAAGTTCCAAGGCTACTTCCAAACTTTTCTCCAATTCATCTCCAACAGCCTGGTTCAATAACAATAAATACAATGTGTAAGAGGATAGTGTCGTATTTACAAAACTATTTGCAACAGTCGTAATTAATCGATGTGGACAAGGTACACTAGAAACTCTCAATCTCTTTTATTCAAGAATCTATTAAAAAATCATTGAAATCACGATAAATTTACTAAAACTTCTAAAGTATATAAATCATCTATTTTACATTATTTTTACGTGCCTTTTTTTTTTCTTTAATAATAATAAATATTCACCGCAAATAGTTATGAAAAATCAAATTAAAAAAATGAATAAATTTACGTATCCCTGCAACAATCGTTTAAGCAAGAAGCATTTTTAAATCCTTGATAAACAATAGACTAGTTTGGTGGTTGAAACATAATTCAAACAAGTTTGACTTTTGGGCATGGTCTTCCTGAGAGCATTAACGTCTTCTTCTCTGATGTCTATCAAGCCGTTCTAAATAAAATTATTACTCTAGCCGCCTTTATTGATATTTTTAACGCCTTCTACAATGTCTATCGTTGTACCATTAAAATTATCACGCTTTCTATCGACGCTCTTCATCACCTTACTTCTTTAATTACCAGTCTTTTTCAGAATCAATCGTTCAATCGTAATTTCCACATCCCACGAACACTGCTTCCCCCAAGGCTCTGCTCTTTTTAACATTTACTAAAACTGCCCCTCTTTTATTATCGTTAAGGCTGACAATAATATATGTGTACCTGTCTGTTCTTCTGCCCAATCTATCCGTATAGCTAATGAAATTTTCACAAATCTTTCTTATTAATTCTTGGCCACAACCATCTCTCATGATTTCCTCTACTAAATCGTCTTGTGGTGTCATCGCTCTATGCACTTCTTTAACAAATTTGCGGTTAATGTTTTATTAAATAACTCTTTCATCTTTCTCGTAGATTGTTTCTGTTATCTAGTCTTCATCTCAACATATTTTCTTTGTGAAAAACAAATTAACCTTCCTTAAACTTTTTGCTTTTAAGTTCCCGGTAATGATTTAGCTCACCTATAAGGATTTTTGTAAATGAAGTGAGAAAAACAGAAAGATAAAATACACTTAATAAAATAAAAACAAAATTTGAATAAAAATCTATCCAAATATTTGTATATATATATATATATATAACTTTTCACGTTAAACATACTAAGTATAGTATTATCCATTTCTGTATTACGTATATGTAAATTAAAGTAGAACTACACAGAAATTATATAATTATATAATTATATAATATTGTTATTTCGAAAAACAACACCGACATGTTTCGTAGTACAAACTACATCATCACGGTGTAGCATAAACAATTTAAAAAAAAAAGACATGTCCATGTTGTTTTCATAAATGTAATATGTAATTATAATTTCTGTGTGTTTTTTTCCCCTTTAGTTTGATATTTACGTATCCAAATATTTTTTAATGAACAAACAATTCCAAAATATATAGTGGTGTATAAATTAATAAAGTTCAATTTGAACTCCATACGTAGGTACAAGGAATTCAGCAGTGTATTTCATATGTTTCCGTTATTTACATACAGCTTTTAACTGTAAGTATAATAAAAGAAAGGGTGCAAAAACATTGTACAGCGAATTCCCCTCTTAGAAACGATTGTGATAAGAATCACATTTGCATTCATTATAAGGATAATCGCCCTACCGGTTCTAAAGAGAATGTCCCGAAAGAAAGAGACAACAAAATATCAAAAAATGAATGGTTTTCAGCAGCTTTAATCAATCGCAAGCATTTCGTAATTTTACCAACAATCCGCTGTTAACATACGAAAAAGAAATTTTCCAATTAAATAGACAAAACAAATCATAAACATACGAAATATGTTTTTTATTAAAAAATGACTATATTTATATTTAACAAACAGTATGGTAAATGATTTTATATTTAATTTTTATAGTGTGACCTTTTGTCGTGACATACTGCGAATGAAAGAATTTATGTAGCAGAAAATGTTTTTGATGCGCCATATCGTTCAGTTTCTGTAGATATTTTATGATTCTTATTTACGCGTTTATATGTTGCGCATTCGTTATTTTTAATAATTCCCGTCTTGTAATTATAATAACTTACCTATCTGATATAATACCGTATCAAAAATGTCGTATTTTAAATAAATTGACTAATTTCTCAATTTTTTAACATGAAGTTTTTTTTAGTGTATTTTTATTGGTTACGAAGCCGTAAGAATTGACTAAATTTAAACGAATTAATCATTCCCTACCTGCGTTATCAGAATCTTTCCATTAGAGAAGCAAAGAAAAAACGAATATTCTTGGTTCCATTATTAACACGATTTTAAAAGGTTGCGTGATCTCACACATGTTCACAAATAAAATAGTATGAAACAATAGACCTACGTAGGCTTTATATTCATATTTTTAATTACTACTAATTTCATCTGCAATACATAGATAGGACCTGCTCCGAAAAAAAATTTTGGCCATGCCACTGGTATGGAAAAACGACAAAGAACTATGTACACAAAAGTGAAACGATATGTAACTACGGAGGAATGAAACAATCAATCACATCCTAAAAGAATGTCGGACATGAGCTTTCGAAAGTGACCGGAAGGAGACTGTCAAACTGGCAGATCGTGCGAAAGAATAGTTACAAAATCTTAACGTTAATTTATAAATGAAAAAAATTATCATAGAAATTCATATTAAAATTTTTCATTTATTTACGACGAAACTATATACTTCGTTTATTATTTAACCGGTGAATAAATTTATGATATCTAATTTGTTCGCATAACCGAACATAATATATGAATAATAATAACAGGGTAGCCTTGAAATTTCCAATCTAATTACTGCATAACGCTTGCTTAATTTTGTCAGTAATAAAAATATTATTTTCCTGATACAAAACTACAAATTATGATTTTTTAATCGTAGACTCATTCTACTTATTATCTATAGATATAAAATAATACCAGACGAATTTAAAACTAGTAAACGGTAATGATAAAATGAATACCAGCCAGGTTCCATAACCCATAAGGGGCATCATTGCCCCGGTGTTCAGTTTCACGTAGCGATCACAAGACATATTGAAGATATCGAAGGATACGATAATACAACTGAGCCTGAGCCGAAGTCACTAATAACGGAGTGTTACAGTTAGCGCGCTGTTTTATATGCGGGTTGCAATAAACAGTATTACATAGTAGGCGACCTGAATGCTTTCGGTTTAAAACTTTTTAAAATTCTCTTCAACAACAAACGGTGACAATATCTTTCGCAAACATGCGAAATATTCCTTATGAGGGCGGCGTCAGATTTTATTAATATTTCAAAAGGCACGATAATGAAATGAGACCGTTTTCGCGTGTAACATAAATGATCGTTACGTAACTTTTCAACTACTTTCAATGAAGTGCGTGAATTTTTTAACACATAGTGGAAGAGTTTTTGATGTTACAAAAATAAAATAAAATAATGCCGGATAATTAACTTTTTCATTGTTCTCTAACGGTTAAAATGATCTTAAATTCCGTATGAGATCAATGTCGACTTAAGATATACTGATAAGGCCGGACCTGGAATTACAATGCCATTATAACTTTGGTAGCGATAAATTTTGAAGTGACGAATTAGTTAAACTCGCGGGTTTTAATGATAATCGGTTAAATGTAACGGATTGCTTTTTTTAACATATAAGCGCTCGTGTATTTATAGAATAATATAAACACGTAATTGTAATCGTATAAAACAGTTGTATAGACTGGTTGAGAACATTGCCGAATCGATCGGTGAAACAACGTAAACCGATAAACAGTTAAATTTTAGTTAACGTGTAGTTTAAAAAAATTGTTAACTTGACCGATCGGTAATTTATAAATAAATCAGCACGAAGTATTTAAAAATTTTGAATCTCCTATTATTACAAGTTTCATTTATATACACACCTCTATACGTTACACGAGCATAATTATAAAGTGAATCAAAGTCTGCATAGAGAGGTACAAGTGAGAGAGGTCAGGAAAGTAAGTGAAATAAGATAGAAAAGAGAGTTAAAAAAATAAATAAATTTCATTCGCTTAATTATATATTTCATAATGAGCAGCAGAGCACAAAGAATAATGTTTCGTTTTAATTAATCGGATAAGATTTACATAGAAGGGATCGCGGATTGATATTAGAGAAACACGCAAACGATATGCATTCTTTCTTGTGGTCTATTCATTATGAAACATGTAATCAGACAGGTGTAATTTATTTATTTCTTTTCAAGGAGAAGAGAGCTTCAGCAAATGGCATAAAAATGTTTACAACTTCATAATGAGCTTACTGATGATATAAAGAAGATAAGAATAGAAATAATAGCGGTATCAGGAAAGAAAAGTATATAAGAAGCACCATAAGGGAAGTGGTATGTTGATTTTAAGATCAGCATAATGTTCTAGTTCAGGGCGAAAAAAAGGACGCTCAGAAATGTGATCTGCATTTCGTATGTAAATGGAGCTAGTGAAGTAAATTAGGCAGAATGGAGAGAATATAGGAAAAATACAGCGACAGGATGCATGAGAAAGGCTACGTTCAAATCTAAGCAAGCACAAAGAGATATTAGTTCAACCCTTTTCAACATTTATCTTATTAAAACTGATTCTCTGTCGATAAAATCTTCTTCCCTATTTTTCGCCGATAACATCCGCATTTACTCCACCCATCGCAGTATCGCTGCCGCATTCCCAACTTCGACACTCCTTAACCATTTTGGAAAGCGCTTTATCCAATATTCATCTTTCTATCTCCCCAAACAAATCCTCTACTGTTGTCTTTACTTTTCGTCCTTTTGATCCTTCCTTAGTTAGTCTCTCCTTAAATAGTGGTCCAATCCCCCTTGCTAACTCTTTCCGTTACTTGAGAGTATTTTTAGCTAGTCGTCTTTCGTTCCACAAGCACATTAACCATATATACGTGTCATTAATTAAAAAGCTCAACCTTATAAAGTCCCGTTCACGTAGGGATTGGGGAGGTGATCGGTGCATCTTTCTTATGTTCTATTAATTTTGTATTCGTTCCATTCTGTATTATTATTGCTATTACATTTATGGTAACTCTTCCAGATCTTTGCTTTCCAAGATCGATCGCGTCCAAAATACTTGCCTCCGTCTTTGTCTTAGAGCTCGGAAATCTTCTATGCCCGCTATTCAAGCTAAAACTCATATTCCTCCAATTTATTTTTCGGCATTCCTATATTTAGGTTACCGCTTCCTCATCAAAGGTCTTCCTATCTCCTTTTCCTCACTTATTCCTTTTTATTCTCTTACGTAATTGGCGATTATTTTACATCAATAAAACACCAATTCTGTTTCTTATCTCTACTTGACTCCTTCAATTTTCACCATATATCTACACTCACGATAAGCTCCCATATTTTTCCTTCAATTTGTCTTCTTTCGTTCATCCAATTAATTGCTAAAACTCCTGCTCCTAAACCCGTTCTACATCATGTCGTTAGATCGGAATTTTTACAAAGTCTAAACTCTCGTTTTTCTAACCACGTTACGATCTACACTGACCCTTCTGTTCAATCTTCTGTGCCGAGTCCATTGCTATCCCGCATGCCCTTCTCTTCATCGAATTTTCAAGCGTCTCTCGTAATATCCTTATTCTATCAAATTCTCAGAGCATGCTGCAGGCTATTGCATCTCCTTTGACTTCCCACTCTACCGATTACGTAATAATCCGTTTTATACGTTCCTTGATTCAACATCTCTTCCTTTCTTGTTTAATCCAGATTGATTTCGTACGGATTCCTGGTCACTTCGGAACAGAAGGAAATGAGTTAGTTGACTCATTAGCTCGGCTATCTTCTTCTTCCGGTAGGCTTTTTTTTACTACATTTCCACCCGTCGATATTACTTTTTTTGTTTACTGCGACGCATTAAAAATTGTACTTCAACTCCTACTCCTTCTCATTCTCTAACCCGGATCCTCTTTTTACTTGCCCATTCAACCTTTCCTTCCTCTATATTCCCGGTTTCTCGACTTCCCTTGTAAGCGTCACTCTAGTATCCCAGCGATATGCCGCCTGCGCTTTGGAAACAGTTTGCTCCCTTCGTCGTTTTTCCGGTTCTCTAAAAAAAAAGATTATCTCATAGAAGAAAAAAAAAAAAAAGAGGTGACAAATAAGTGAACAAATAAAAAAACATACAGATCGAATAGACAAATGGAAGTAAGTTTGATTACAAAAAAGACGAAGGATAGTTTTGCTTCAAAAGTCAAATTTTTCGCTGCTTTCAATCTCAGTGTGAGTAGGAGTGCACACAGTGGAAGCCGATTTAGAAAGAGCGAGATGGTATTTTACAAGTGGTAAAGAGGATGCAAGGAGTAGAAAAATTAAACGAGAGGTGAGTATAAAGAGAAAAGATTGTAATACCCTCGCATTTTTTTCAATTCCTATCATTGATTCATTCGTTTCCTTGACGTCTTACGCTTCGAAATTGTGCCTCTTTGCAGACCTTCTCCTCTTTCTATTATAGTGGTTACTGCTTGTATTAGTACTGTCAAAGAAAAAAGGAAGAAAATGTCGGACCTCATTTTGAGTAAACAAGTTCGGTCAAGCATGATGTTTCATGCGCTGAGAATTCTGTATGTAAGACTATAATTTACGTTTACATAATACTAAATTCAAAACAAAGAAATCTGATTTTTTGCGCTGTAAAGACGGAGAGAAGCGTAATTTTTCGCGCTTTTTTGAACTTTTCGCCAACTTCGAAGGTTTCGTTAAGGAAATGAGGTTTCTTTCCCAGCAAATAGCGATCTTTTTAACAATATATCACGTGACTAGAAAAAAAATATTTTTTTCAAAAATTTCGAGCTTTCGGCGTCTCGAGGGCTTAAATATAAAGTTGTAAGCTCGACTATAGTTTTTCTATAAAGCGGTCTTTCATGCGTATATTTGGGATACGTTTTGATTTTCTCAACTTTGGTATCGGGTTACTGCTTACGGGAACATAATTTCTTTTGCTGTTTTTGGCTCGAAATAGGGAGCCCTGTATCATTTTATAACCGCAATTTTTTTATTTTATGAAAAAGCTTCTGCGTTTTGTTTTATATTTTGAATTTCACTTTTAAAAGGTTATCTAGTGATGCGTTATCGATTTTTAAGTGATTTTTGACGGTTTTTTGGGGGGTTTTTTGCCGCCCACGGTAATCGATTAGCTTGAATTTATAGATCGTTTTAAAGCGAATTTTAATTGTAATTTATGATCCAATTTCGGAATTAATAAGTCAAGCCGTTCGTGATTTACTGAAGTTTATTTGATTTTTTGTTGTTTCTGAATCATCTTATTAGGATTCCATACATTATATGTGCACGGAATCCTACAAAGGAATTAGTTTTCGCATTTTTAGCGAATATATTCCGCTAGGGCCTTTATAATACAGCCGTAGCCTTCGTTAATAGAAAGCCGTGCTGAGAGAAAGGCAACGTCGCATTCTTTTTACTTAGAAGGCCGGTTAGTATACAGCCTTCAATTGAAATCAAAACATCTTTCTTCGATAAAGTGACAATTACTGTATTCGTATACATTATATATATATTTATTTATGCATAAAAATTTACATGGCACTGAGAATAGTCATGCAGATAAAATATGCTTAAAAATTAAGAAATATTAAATATACCTGTAATAGAATTGATCAGTTCCAGCGGATATTACTTAATTATTTAAACGTATTCAATTTCCGTATTTTTGAAGTTTTCAATATAGCACCATCACCAGTAGACGCTTCTTTTTGAGTCATATTGGCTTTTTTTACAATAATGATTTATCGAAATGTGTTTGCAAAAATGGAACAAAGTTCATGAAGTAATGATGAATAGGGAGTTTCACAATATATAAGTACAAGTTTCTAAAAACTCGGAATAAATGTCTTCATTTTCAAAACTACATATGCATCGTTAATTTACGAAAAAGTGTTTTCTGTTGTGTACTGTGTAAAAGTTTATCTAAACATGCGTCTTATTGTTTAAAATAAATTCTAAAGTGAACACATATGGACTACTAAAATAGGCATTACTAAATCAGTTGCAATTGATAACCCGTTTCATAAAATATCGAAATATTAGTTGTGAATGAAAGTACCTTTATTCTGTGTCTCATAATAGTGAGACATTGCGAACATTTTTCTTTGGATAAATAAGAAAGTAAGTTCGGAAAAATACTTGGGATAGCATCATTTCTTAATCGTGGCCTGTTTAAAGCAAGCTGTTCATAAGTGCCATCAGGTTGTAAATGCTTATCATAAATAATATCGGATGAAGTGAAATGTAGTTTACAAAGCACGCTAAAGTTTGATGGTGTAAAATTCTCTCTAGGAATTGCTTTTATCCGTAATAATTTAAGAGCAGCGTCTTTAGGAAATTTAAAAACACTTACCGCTTTATGGCAATCAAGCAAGCTAAAGTGCGGAAGGCGGTAGGACCTGATGAGGTGCCAATAGAGATATTAAAAATGTTGGGTCCTATGGAAATCAAGAAAGTTACTGGCTTTTTCAATGTAATCTATAAAAATGGGAAAATACCGGAAGATTGGCTAGAATCAAGGTTCATTACCATACCAAAAACAACAAATGCATAAGGATGTGATGAATATAGATTAATTAGTCTAATGAGCCACGTTCTAAAAATATTTCTGCGTGTAATTCATCGACGCATAATTAAAATATGTGAAGAAAACATGAAATGGAACCAGCTCGGTTTCCGTAACGGAATGGATACAAGAGAAGCGTTATTTTGTATGAAAACATTAATCCAAAGACAACTGGAGTTCGGAAAATCAGTATACATTTGTTTTATAGACTATTACAAAGCTTTCGACAAAGTACGGCGCGTGGAATTAATTAAAACATTAAAAGATATAGGTATCTCTACCAGTAGACGGATATTAACATTATACAAACGCTTTATGAAAAACAACATGCAAGAATATTAATAGATGAGCAATTAACAGATCAAATACCAATAAAACGAGGGGTTAGGCAAGGATGCGTATTGTCACCAGTACTATTCAATCTGTATTCTGAGGCAATTTTTGCCCAAACTTTAGATGGACGTAGTGAAGGGATAAAAATTACAGGCGAAAGAATTTCAGTGATTCGCTTTGCTGACGATACTGCACTACTAGCGGAAAATGTAACAGACCTACAAAGTCTACTAGACATAGTTGCAGTAGAAAGCAAGAAGAAAGGAGTCAGTATAAATACTAAAAAAACAAAATTCATGGTAGTTGCAAGACAACCTAATCTAAATGAACAATTATTTTTGGATAGCGAAGAAATTGAACAAACGGAAAAATATAAATATTTAGGTAGCTGGATAACGCAAAGTAATGATTTTGATATGGAAATACGTACTCGTATAGAGATGGCCAAAAACACATTTATGAAATTAAAAAACACCCTTTGCGATAGAAAGTTAAGCCTAAGGATCAAGAACAAGATATTGCAATGTTTTTTGTGTTCAGTGCTACTGTATGGAAGCGAGACATGGACCATAAAGGAAAATATGAGGAAACGTAGATCATAATTCGAGATGTGGTGCTACAGTAAAATGTGGAAAATACCGTGGACGAAAAAGTTAAAAAATGAGAAAGTACTACTAATGGGAACTGACCGAATATTAATGACAATAGTAAAAAGAAGGAAGATAAAATTTTTTGGACACTTCATGAGAGGTGAAAAATACAAGTTACTACAGACAATAATAATGGGCATGATAGAAGGAAGAAGAAAGACCGCTTGGATAGATAGTATAAAAAAATGGACCGGAATTAAGAGAACAGAAGATCTAGTCAGAATAGCAAAAGATCGTAATCAATTTCAGTAGATAATCCAATCCATACATGATGATTAAGCAATACCCGAATCGGGTGGCACGAGAAGAAGAAGACCGCTTTATTGTCCGAATCTTTTAAAAATGAAGTATAATTACTCTTACACCCAGGAACACAACATTTATTAGGCATTTTCACACAAAAGAAAAAAACTACTAAGTAAAACAGTAAAAAAACTTGAAATAACTAAATTATAAAAGCATTTTTCTTATATTATACATTTACACTTAATTTTAAAATTTAACAAAACCGGATAATTTTTAAAAACAACCACTATTATATTATTAACACGAACAAAACGCGAATTTTATTTTGTAAAATTATAAATACCGTTTAATAACGAAAAAAAATGAAACAAAACTCAAAACCCGAAACTATAGCTATTTAATACCAACACTTTACGATATGTAAACATTATAAATATTAGCCGGCTAGTAGGCCTTCTCGCTATGTTGCCAATTTTAACTACAGCACGGCTTTCTATTAACGAAGGCTACGATACAGCTATCTTACAAAGCTGAATATTAATAGAAACGTCACTAAAAACAAAATATGGAAAAGAAGTAATTAAATCAGTAAAATAAGACGCATTAATACTGTAGATATTGCAGCACGTGTTATCGAAAGAAATAATTATGCGTAGGAAAATAGTGTAAAGTCCACGCGGTCATTTTTAAATTCACATTACCTTAATTTATTGGTTCCATGCTGACAGCTCAAGATGAAAGCTGCATTGTATAATAGAATTCATGCTGGGATAGGAAATCTGAAATATTTAAAAAAGGGGGGAAAAGGTTAAGAAAAAATATAACTAAAAGAAAAACTTTAAAAAGAATCTTAATTTAACTCTCATCTTGTGACTATGTTTGATAATTCACGAGAAGAAGACTGACAAACAAAACGTCATGAAGTAATAAGCCAACCGGTATATATATCTGTATTCATATAAATTTAAGGGGGGAAAAAAAGCCAGCCGGCAAGAAGCTTTTTATTATTTTTAATTCCAGAATGACAAGTATTCTGCAAAAAAAAGAAAAAAAAGTACATGATATTTATTTAGTCCGCTATGAGTTATTTTTTTAAAATTACTAATCATTCTAGCAAACGGGTATGAATTTCAATACTATTTTTAAATGTATCTAGCAATGTTGGAGAACACTGGGTTCAAAATCAATGGAAAAACTTTTAACAATATTAGCTACGCAGATGATAGGGTGCTTATTGCCGGACCAGTTGGCCAATTGCAAATCATGCTAAATCGAATTAATAAAGCCGGAATTAAGTGTGGCATGACGATAAACATCGAAAAAACAAAGGTAATGAGATTCTCCAAAAATGGAAGAAAAGAAGCAAAAATTAAAATAAATGATACAGTGCTGAAATAAGTAGAAGAATTCCGATACCTAGGTGCCCTATTCACTTCAGATGGCCGAGATAAAAAAGAAATTAGATCGAGAATAGGAATGGCCAAACAAGCATTTAATAATCTACAGGCGGTGTTGAGGGATCGGAAGCTTGGAATGCAATTGAAACTAAGGATCAACAACTGCTACGTGATGTCAGTGCTAAAATACGGAGCAGAAACTTGGACGATGGATGCGGAATGCAGGAAAAAGCTAGATGCATTTGGTATGTGGACGTTACGAAGAATGAGGAGAAAACCATGGACGACCAAGGTGAAAAATAAAGACGTTTTAAGCAGGTGGCAACTGACAGAATACGATATAGCGAGAAACGTAATCCAGAGAAAAAGGAAATACCTCGTGCATAAGATCCGAGAGGGAGGAATTTTTGTTACAGCGATGCAAGGGAAAATAAAAGGTAAAGCAACAAGAGGAAGGAGACGAATTGAAATGATAGACATTGACGAGAAAAAATGCAGCGGACTAATTCAAATGGCAAGGAACCGCGAAATATAGAAATGGTGTGAGCAATTCCTAGATTGGGGCTGTTACTTGATGATGATGATGATGATGACACATGAAATATCTTTAATTAAAAACTTCTCATTTATCTTACTTTATTTATTAAAATAGTTTAATTTTTTTGTTACTTATCAGCATATTTTCCATTAAAATTTAGTTAATTTTAATTAATAATTTTCATTGTCGCCCACGTTCTTTCTGTATTATTAATGGGAAAATAATAATAAATCACTGTTCTTTAGGAAATTTATTAATACATTTCCTAAATAACAGTGGTCTGCTATTATTTTTAAAGTCATTACGGAACAGATGTACCAAATAATATATCAGTTTTAATGAAAAACGCCCTACTCTCACAAATTCGGTTAAATTCTATTTTTCGATGGTTCAGTTTTTACCGAAAAACCTTTCTATTTTAAATTTCTGTATTTAATACATATATGTATTTATGCATTTAACTGAAATTAGTGTTGAAGATTACGTGCAATTTCATAATATACAAAATTAGAAAATTGTGCGCATTTCTTAAATCCAGTTATTGTTCCTGAATGCCGAAAATAAATATTTTTCAAATACTAACGAAAACCGGTGCATTAGTTTCGAAAACTATTATTGTTCATTAAAGGTTTTCTTGTTTAATTTACGTTTATATTCGAAATTAGGTACATGCACTATGTAGAATTTGTGAAACGGTTGATTTCGTGATATAGGCATAAATTCTACCGAATTTACAATGGAAAATGTTTACGCTTAGTCCTTGAAATACAATTAAAGTTACTGTGAAACAAGCAAACAATGTATAAAATTAAGTACTTCGGTTTTCTACAGCACAAATTAGTTGTACTATTGCTAAAACAAACTATTCTCCAATATTATGTTGTGTTCCTCCACTCTTAACGGAAAGGGGATAAAAGAACAAAAAGATCAACTTTAAGAATAATCCGTTTTTATTTCGTCATTGGCCCGAAAGTGGTCCGTAGTTCTTTATTCATTATTAAATAAAACTACGTGTTCTACGGGATGAGCCAAAAATTAGCCAGCCAACGGCTCGGTTGAAAAGGGCGACTTCGAACTGCTAAGCGTAGCAGAAGAACTCCGAAGATCGAAGAAAACCGAGAAGACTGGAACTGAATAGAACGGAGATACAGACTCGAGTAATTTTAGGTTAAAAGTGCGGATTCGACTTCGCCGTTCCAGCGATGATAACCGGAGCAAGTCGCTTAAGATAGCTTGATAAGGATGGTAATTAACGAACGAAAATGAACAGAACAGAAACATAAAATAGAAGATAATATGTTATAAAAATAAAAACGACATTAATCGGATGGTTTATCGATGAACGGAAGAAGGGCTTTTGAGAATATCAGCATGGCCGCCCACGAGAAATATCGTTGTGGACAGGAAACGGAAATGCAACAGACAGAAATTAAGGGAAGGCAGTCGTAAGACAGCGGTGAAAAAATGGCTGAGCGGACAGCATTAAAATTGATAAAGGAACGAATAATAAATTAAAAATTATCGGAATTGGTGATGAAATTAAGGCAGCGATAGCGAAGCAAAAATGGTATGAATAATGTTCGGACATAACTTAATAATCATAATTATTATAAGAATAAGAATAATATTTATAATAATAATAATAGTAAGAACCAATAACATGAGAAAAAAAACGAAAAAGTAGGTAGGATTACAACAATTACTTGCACTTCTTGTATTCCGGAATTTATAAACGTACATTAGTTGTATTACGAGTATATAGGTTGTCGTGAACTCGATGTTGAGGACAATAATTCCGTCTAATACAGGATCGGCAGAGTAAATTTGTTAGTTGGGGAAATTCTCCAATCACTATTACTTTGACGGTATATTTCCCAACAAATCACGGAGTTCTTGTTTTAAGTAAAAAAAAAAAACAAAAAAAAAACAATATTTTGAATACCACCACGATTAACCGAATGTAGCCCGATTTTGAGTGTAAGTCTACAGGGTTAGTAGCCGAACCCAATTTGACTACTGTTACGTATTTTTTGTAATATATTATTTAGTGTCGATTGTGGTTATATTGAAATATCGAGATCGAGTAATGATATATATTTTTATTGTGTTTTAATTCTATCACGAATGTATGTCACTTTTTTTTATAAAACGAATTTCAAAAATGTGATGCTAAGTTTAATAAATGTATATCAATATGAACTCAACGATTTTCAATTATACAATCAAATACCAAAATCAAGACGTAAAAGTGGCGACGAGAATGGTTGTTTTATTTGTTAGTTTAGGATTATAATGTAAACTGTTTTTATAAATAAGTATACTTTGATAACTTTTTTTTTGCGAGGAAGTCAATTATCAATAACAATTACGATCGAATAATTTAAAACGGACTTATAATATTATCTGTGAGTTCAATAATATTACGCGTAAATGGCTCACGTAATTAAACGTTATCAATTTATATAAAATGACGGATTCAAAACCGGAAACCAACACAACAGTTGTGTTGATGTTAAGGATTTAGAATCAATATTAGGGAAACAAATGAAAATGCAATTGGAATATATGAACTTAGTTAAACAGTTAATAAACAAACCTTCGTCATCTATATCTAAAACGCGAGAAACAAAATATTCCAAATTCGAAACATTTGACGAATCGAGAAAGAATTTCAAACAATATGTAGAACGGTTAGACATATATTTCAATGTGGCTGATATTACATCTGATGTAAATAAACAGCAAACATTACTCAATTCGATAGGTCCTAAACATTATTCTAAAATTGTAAATATGCCAGCAGCAGATAAAGTAACAGATAAATCAGGGGTGGCCAACCTGCGGCCCGCCTTGAACATTTTTGCGGCCCGCGAGATGGCTAAAGTAGTAAAAAATTATATTCTGCGAACTCTTAATGCGCGCGCATGTTGGAACATTTAATGTATTAAGTTTTATGTTTCACTCTTAAGTGACCTCAATGACACAGTGACCAACCATGGATACATACAGTTGATTGTTGATAGCGGAGCAGAGCAGACTCTAGTTTCAAGTGAAAATTTGCTTTTTAGTTCTGTTTTGAGTGCTGTGACTGAAGGATAATTATTTTAATATACCTGTACTTCAACAACATATTTGAAACAACAACAGCCAGATAATAACTCCTAATAGCTTAAATTTGGAAATGCTTCCCGGTATATCAACTGACGGAGCACCTGCTATGATAGGTAAAGAAAAAGGAGCTATAAAATTCAACAGCAAAACTAGTAACCGCTCCAAAAGAGAGGATTTAATTATAATCCACTGTTTGATTCATCAGCAAAATTTATGTGCCCAAGTATTATTGATGGATCATGTTATGCAAACAGTAGTTATAAAAACAGTGAATTACATTCGATCACATGCACTTCCGCATTGGCAATTTAAGGAGTTCCTGAAAGAATTAGATTCTGAATATGGCGACGTTGTATACTTCAGCCAAGTCAGATGGTTAAGTCGTGGAAGATGTTTACAGCGATTTTATGAGTTACGAGAAGAAATTGACTTGTTTATGAATGATAAGCAAAGACCTGTACCAGAATTAAAAAATGATGAGTGGTTTTTGGATTTATGCTTTTTAGTGGATATTGTCGAAAAATTCAATCAATTAAATATATCATTGCAAGGAAAAGACAAACTTATAATCGATACATTTAATCACATTTAAGCATTTCAGAAGAAATTGCTGTTATTTGAATCGCAATTGAAAAGTAATAACGCTCACCACTTTCCATTGTCGAAAGAATTTAAAAAATCAAAATGTAGCAATTACATCAAATGTGCAAAAGAAATAAGAAAACTTACAGCCGCTTTTGAAAGCCGATTCAGTAATTTAGACAAATACAATAAAATTTTTGAAATATATTAATCTTTTCATGTTGAAATCGAGTCGGCCCCAGAATATCTCCAAATGGAACTGGTCGATTTACAGTGCAATATTGAATTAAAACATATTCTTGAAACATCAGAATCAAAAACAGATTTTTATAACACTTACGTCACAAAAGAGAAATTTTCCAATTTGAGAAATCTGGCACAAGAAGTTGTTAGTGCTTCTGGTTCAACTTACACCTGCGAACCACTTTTTTCGAAAATGAAATTGATCAAACACAAAACACGTTCAAACATAACGACACTAACCTGCAAGAACAATTACGATGTGTAAATACCCAAATTGAAATCGATTTGCAAAAACTAAGTGGAAGAGTGGAGAAACAAATATCGCACTAGTAAAATAAATATTTTTTAATGATTTCATTTTTTTTTAATTTCATTTATATATTTTTTATATTTCATTTTTAAAGTTATACATTTCTTGTGCGTTTAGTATCATTATTATTATATTATCTATATTTACACGTAAGAATAATAGTAATCACAATAATAATAACTCATTATGTTTCAATTTTTCACTATAAAAAACCGTCTATAGTGGGTCTAAATCTAATATGGAGATATATGATTTTATATGCGGCCAGCGGAGCTATGATGCATTTCCAACCGCAAGATCATTTGGGTTGGCCACCCCTGGGATAAATCATATAGTGAAATTGTTTAACGATATATTGCAGAGCGGTATCCGCCAAAAATCTAGACTTCAAAACAATTCAGTCTGAAATAAAAAATGATCCAGAATTAAACAAACTGAGAAAACAGCTTCAAACTGGGGAGAACGTTGAAGGAAATCTATCTGTATATTAAAACGTTATTTTTCGAAATGAGCGCATGTGGATACCAGTAACCTTACATCAAAAAATTTTACATGAATTACATTATACCCATAGTGAAATTATTAAAATGAAGGTCTCGGCAAGACAATATGTCTATTGGAAAGGAATAGATAAAGATATTGAAAATTATGTCAAAGGATATGTCCAATGTCAAAAACACTAGAAAGAACCACAAAAGAAATTCACTATGTATGGAAAAAACTAGGAAACTATTTCGAAAGGGTCGATATAGACTTTGCAGAACCAATCAGTAATCAATACAATATATTTGTATTAGTTGATGCTTATTCAAAGTTTTGAATGGTCCAAGCGTTCAGTCCAGCTCCAAGATCAAAATCAGCTATACAAGCTGTAAGAGAAATCTTTCCAGTTTATGGAATTCCTAATTATTTAATTTCTGACAATGCTACTATTTTCAAAAGCAGCGAATTCACAGAATTTTGCAGGTCCTATGGGATTTTTCAAAAATTATAAGCATCAAATAATCCAATGACAAATGGACTTGTAGAATGAATGATACAAACACTGAAACGGAAAATCAAGGCCATGGAAAATGAACTAGAAACAATAGCAGGTAAGCTATGAGAAATCTTATTTTGACTCCGAACTGCACCTTTACAAGAAAAGAGAATAAATCAGCATCTGAACTTTATTTTGGAGGGAAAATTTGTTCAAAATTAGATATCCCGAAACCTCCAGTAACAAAAACAAGAACACTTGTATCAAAAATAAAATTATGTGTGGGAGACCGTTTATTAAGCCGCAATTACCAGGAAAAAGAAAAATAGCAATTTGGAAAAATCATGGAAACCTATGGGAATCTGCACTACTTAATAAAAATTGACAGAGGTCATACATTAAAACGTCATATCAATCAATTATAGTTAACAAATGTGCAATTTAAAAAACCGAAGAAAGAAATGATGTTCAATATAGTAGACACATCAATACCAGATGCATCAGCACCAGTCACATCAATACCAGACCAGGATCAACAAGAGCTGCACAATAGTCTAGACATAACAGAACAGAACAATGCCAGTTTAAGTAATTCAATATCAATAAACAAAACAGGACCAGTAACAAACCCAATAATAAGAAGATCAGAGCGAGAACGACGCTTACCAAAATATTTAAAAGAATATGTAACTTACTGATTTTCATGTTTTCTTTATGTGCGGGAGAATATTATGTATTTTTATTTCATCGTGTAATATATTATTTAGTGTTGATTGTTGTTATATTGAAAAATCGAGATTGAGTTATCATATATGTATATTTTTATTGTGTTTTCATTCTATCACAGACGTATGTTACTTTTCTATATAAAACAAATTTCAAAAATGTAATGTTAAGTTTAATAAATGTATATCAATATGAACCCAATGATTTTCAGTTATACAATCAAGTATTAAAATCAAAACATAAAAACTACAGACATTGAATATAACGCATCAGTTGGCCATAATGAAAATTATTTATGTTTACATTACGCTCAACCAAATCTAATATAATAATTAAATTTCTTTTTAAACACAGTTGTTTCCGAAAATTATTTATTATGAGTAATCACTGTGAAAGCTTTAAATATTTATTAACGAATCTTCTATATTTTAAGTAGAAGTTAGTAGCAATAATATATAATAATTATCGCAGTTTCTAAAACAAAACATGTTTCGAATTTTGCATTAAAAAATATGTACGTTAGTTTTTTTAGAAATCTGCAAAATTTACAAAGGTTATATACTAAATATTGTTTACATAAATTAAACAATAATAAAAGTTATAATTTCATTGTTGTAATTGTCTTTTTTTTTTATAGATATTGTAGTCCACGATGCAATATGATATTTTCGTAAAATTAATAAAAAGTTGAAGTAGCCAAAAAATGAAATACCTATGGTAACCAAGAAAATACTTTTTACTGTTTCCACAAAATTTTTGAAGAAATCAATACAATAAAAATTGAACTAAAATTTAGATGGCAGGATTATGATTTTAAATCGGTAAAGTCAGTTAATGCGATATAAAACATCGCCTTAATAAAGAAATCATTAAATTGCCAACTGATGGTGCCGTAATTGCATAATCGAAATTTTTCCGTTCGATTACCAGTGCTGTAAACTAATACTTAAAATCGAGCTACATTCGATTAAGCTTGTGGCCACAGTGTACTCCGCGAATAAATTTCCTTAGCACACAGCTCAAAATAAACAAGGTAATACGCAGTGATTCAAAAAAAAATATATATACCAAAAACTTTGATTATCATAATTGTGACTAGGTACGGACGACTATAAAATACTCTAACGTGGACACTTTTCGGCATAAATCTTCTTTGCATGCCGAGACAGGGCGAACTAACAATATCGAAGTTTAAGAGAACATTCTTAGATTATAATTGCACACTGATCTTACGGAATGTGTGTAAGCCCCTTTGCAACGGTTAACTGTGAACATTACCCGAAAAAATAGCACTTACATTGCACCGGCATTAGACACACATACACACTGTCAATCGTATTACATCTATTCCTATCAGGCAACCCCTTCACGCCAACAGTTACACTTTGGCATTAATTTTACTTTATCAAATTATCGCTGCTCGAACATTTTCATTTCAAATACCTTATGTTACTCATTGGTCCACTTTTACCAGATAAATATATGAAGAATACAGTTAATAAAATCCCGATACTAATTTTAATTTCCCACGACCTAACCGGACCAAAATACATCAAATAAATATAAAAATTTTCCATTTCATTATTCGTCGGCCAAAATAGGGTCATCGTAAGACATAACTATAACGATATGGTGATTTTTTTTAATCACTTAGATAATTGTTTCAAGCATTGAACATAATTTCATCCAGTAATAGCATCAGATATGAGTTGTCGACCGGGTTTATGTCTATTTCACGAAGCCGGCAATTTCACAAATTCTACCGAGGATGTATGCTGTATATCCAGCAATTTCATTTAATGAAATTTTAAAATTAAAAAGAATTTATTACTTCCATATTAGAAACCTGCCAAATACGCATAATTAATTGTTTGACGCATACATATATTTTCATAATTGAAATATGCACAGATTACATGGTTAAACATAAATAAAATATACGTATTCATAGTACTACAAATGTCAATTACAAAAAGAAAACGTTCCCCATTATCCAATTAATAACGGATTTAAATTTACAGAATAAAACAATCAACGTATAACCACAATAGTTGAATAAATGCAACAAATTAAGCGTAAGTGAAGTACGCTTACACTAATATACAAACGAACTTACAGGAAGAAGTAATTTATCATTTTCGAATTAGCAACCTGTCAGAATTCTCCTAAAATATATTCAGAGTATAAATATATTTCTATACCGGTTAAAAAGCATGTTAATAAATTATATAAAAGTACAATTTATGAATCAAACGTTTAAATTTAAAGTTTTCGATAAATTGCAACGAAAACAAAAATTACCTAAACTAACCACCCGATGATAGCGCTGTAATCGCGACTATTGTAGAATACCTCTTCATTCATATTTAAAATGAGTTCAACTTATCGGTTTATTTTCAATAAGCTATTAGTTTAGTTTAGGAATTAAAATTCACTTGATTTGGTGTAAAGTTTGCATTTATGTTCCATTCAAAGTGTATTGAAAGTTAATTATAAAAACGTAATATATGAATATTATAAAAATCTGGCATATTATTACTTTGGTAAGTCACTTAATATTCAGCGGTTGCTTTGAATTAAACTGTATTAATTTATAAGGATTAAAGTAATTGGAAAACAAAATTTTACTCATTTGGATAATATCACCATAAATAGTTTATTTAATACACTGTTTGCTTTATTAAATTTTTAATTTTTTTATTTCTATTTTACGTATTTATACATGGTGCGACATAAGTTAGTTAACCTATCTTATCAAATGCGCCCCCCATGATATCGTTTTCGTCTCTAGCTCCTGTCCTTACTGCACAATATTACTTTTTTTGGTACAAAACTAGAACCTACCAACGGTGAGCAAAATTCTTTTGTCAGTAATTTTGTGTTAATCGTAATTTACCGAACAAATTCACTGATGTAGGTGTATTGAACTCTATTGTTAACTGCACATGTATCTGATTACTATAAAAATTATACACTACAATTACAGAGAAAATAAATGTCCGCTATAATGATGTGAACGGTTTTTTCGTTAATATTTCTTTCTTATGCTGCCAAAACAACACGAAATGTAGAGATGTTAAAATATTTAAAAATTCAATTCCAAAATAGTTTACTTTTTAACGAAAAAATTATGATACAAGATAAACCCTTACACCATTAATTCGAAAATACTTAAATCGAAGTTTTATAAATTGGATTATTTGATGCGTTACCGTAGGGGCTATTCTGTACGTATGTTGTAAGTTACAATTTTGCATTATTATTCATCAAAATATTTGTGAAATAAAAGCATTGGGTGTTGAAAAACAACTTTAAATGCGTGCCGATTTTTAAAATGTATCGAAGAAAATAGCGAGGCCTGTTTCTATACGTAAGATTTCAATTTTATGGTAGGTATTAGTGTCATAATATTAATCGAATTACATTTATAAAATGAATATTATGTCTTATCATGTTGCAGTTGGTTAACTAACTTACGTCACACTGTAAACTACGAAATTAATATACATAAATAAAATTTCAAAGTATTCCGCATCGAAACTGTCGATGGTGGTTTGGTAAACGTTTATTATAAATATTGCAGTTCATTTTCTCTGATTTAATTAGTTCAGTTTTTATTAATACTTTTAGTTCATTTATCTAAACAAGTTAAAACCAAATAACACAAAAATTATAACTAATTATAAGTGCATTCTTGCGACTTTCATTTCCCCTATTTCTCATTTAAAAGATAACCGGGTATATCCTCTTGTAAATTAATTTCTGCTTATAGTATTTTGGTAATTAGGATGCCGTTTAACTAATTTTGTTTTAACTATCTTAGGCTTAATTCAGCTGTCGTTTTTCATGTTATTGAAGCTAATCCATTGCGTTAAGTGAATCAAAATTTTCTAATTATTAATTTGATATCTGTTGAATGATTTTTTTTAATCCTGCTCAAAAAATTCCTTTTACGCATTCGTCATTTGTAAGATCACTTTAAACTAGTTTGATCATCGTAAAACATAAAACTCACTGGTTATGTGAACTGTGCAATAAAAGTGCTATGACCATCCAAATAGTTTATAAATGGGTAAAAAAATTTCGGAGAGACGTAAAGCCATTGTTGCTGTTCCCGTCATGCTCAATAATAAAGACTTGGAAAAAGGAAAAACCATCAATTTCGAAGCTTACCGGGAAACAAAGAACCTCTGTTGGACCATTCGGACCAAGTTAAATGAGAAAATTCTGCTTCACGATAATGCGCATTCGCATATCACGCTATTCGAAATCTGTTATTCTTATTCGGGTGGGAAATATTTCCTCGTCCAAATCATCTAATTTTTTCCCGGGCGGCTAGTTCAGCCGCTTGAAAACGGATTTTGGAGGAGACTTACGAATGCCACTGAAGACTGTAGTGCATAATTTCTTTGAGAAGTTAACGGCAGATTATTGTTGATACCAAAATAATTTTTTTTAGATACAGTTTTTGTTTAAATAATAATAGAGTATTGTGTAAAACAATAGTTAATCTCTATCGGTTGTAATGCCATTTAAAACGACAAATCGGTTATTACGGCCAAAAAAAAACAAAAAGCGCTTGTCAAATTTAACCTTAAAAAGTTAATAAGAAAGAACAGCCATTTTTTATAAAAAAATAAAGTTTGCATAAACGGAACAGGTATACTGTTATTCTTTGTTTTGCATATGTTGTTGGTGTGGCGTATTAAATGCTTCTTGTCAATTTATGATGCATGTTATAGTAATTATTAGAAAAATACTGCCCATCTCGTTATAATAAAAAACTAAAAATTAAAAAATTTTCTTCGTTGTTTTTACATCTTAATTATTTTTTGGTCGTCGTACTTTAATGTATAAAGAAAAATTGTGTTTGTGCTTTGGATTTAGTAAAACAAAAACTGAACGTTGTTACGATTATAAATAAAATGATTATTCGTTTAATCTGTAAAAGGTTGTTATTCCTCAAACCATTTTAATTTTTTTTTTTGAACCTTGATGACATTCCACTCTTTGTTTATAACAAAGTAACTGTTGAGTAAGAATAAATTCTGGCGATTTAAAAATTACAACACTTTATCTGATACGGAATATAACGATGAATCGATTATAACGACCAGATTATTCGCTCCCTTTTAATGTGGATATAACCAATTTTCACTGTATACCGTTTTTAAATTGTTTTTGATTTCTAGAAGGTCATGGGAATTTCCTTATTAAGCGACCCTGTGCATACTGTTCAAATCGGTCTAGGTAATTTTCAAATTCTGCACTGTGTCCCGAAATAAATTTAATGAACTAAAAGTATTATTGCGCTTACCTTCAAAATTTTCATAATCATTTAATTCTATTTACCTCTCGTTGATTTATGTTATATGCATTTTTATTTGAAATAACGTTGTTTAACCGCAAAATAACATTATATAACATTTTCGTATTACAAAATCAATAATTAGACGAAAAAGTACACTTTTTTATAAAATCTACCGCGAAATTAACATCACTCCCATCAGTTTTACAACAAAATCAAACTGGGCTCTTTTTTTGATTCCCTCCACCACCTCTACCACATAATTTTTAATCGCCATCTTTGCTAAAAATGTTAACGATTGAGACAGCAATTCAGAACAGTGCCGAACAAAATATGATAGCTTTCTGTTTTGATGAAGTTTATCGATTCCGGAGTTTTTTGTTTTTTATCGAGAAACTTATTTCTTTGCAACTTTCTCCGTTCACCAGTCTCTTTTTTAGCTTGTACCCATACGTGTACATTTCAAAAGTACCTACGTCGTTTTCTAGAGCGATACTGCCCAACTGGGAGCGTACTTAAAAGTCTAGTTGTAATTCTTAGTAAAAATGTGTTTTTAGTTTAAACGAGTATGCAGATTTGTTTTTGGGGGATACGAGCTATCACCCGAGATAGTGTCCAAATATTTAGTTGACTTCTGTTTTATTTTGATTCTTCAGACACATTTGGATGGATTTTTCGTGAAAATATAAGTTCTGTTTTGAAAATGTAAATTTTGTGTTCAAATTTTTAACTATGGTTGATAAGTTTGTTCGCTAGTTTTCACAACTTGTTCCGGCTTTAAACTGTATAATCATATTATCATACATATGTGCGTATCTTATTTTATTAATGTTACTCATTGAACATCTTGATTTCACGATATCATTTTCATTCGGTACTTCTTCAAATACTAGCTCTACATATATGTTAGAAAGGAGGGGAAACAAAACACGCTCTTGTATAAAAAGAAAAATTTATTTCACAGTTTCAACGCTTTAAATATGGAACATTTGCAACAAAGTTACGTTTTCGAAACAGTTAAATTTGAAAACAACATGTAGTTCTACATGCACATCTCTGAATACTATTCGAGCAATCACGAACTAGTGTATAAATATGAACTGTATTACTGTTAATCGGAATAAAATTAAAAACATTCAAAATGAACTGCAATTTTTAAAATACATAACTGATAAGAAATTTACCGAACTATGCATAAGCATTTGTATTAATAGACTTAAAAATAATTTAATAACAATCTCATTTTGAACAATAATCCTTTATTTAAAATCCATAATTTAATTAAATCATCGTTATAATAATCGTTTTTATATTTGTATTCATTTATAGTTTTAACTTTACGTCATATTTACCACGGTCATACGGAGCATGTGACTCCGAGAAACATGTCGGTATTATATGTTTTGTAAATTATTAAATTTTCTATTCGAGTTTATTTATACTAATTCTATATATTAATACACCGAAAATGGACAATTATAATTTTAATATCGTTTTGAAGTTATGATAAACTTGTACTTTTTTTTTTTTTAACTTCGATGTTTTAAAAAAATAATTCAGTTTCTTTTTTTAGCATGCATTAGTATGCAGTCAAATTCGAAATATTCAATCGATCGAAAACGTTCTTTGTATATTGGATTTTTTCAGTGTTACGTTTAAGGAAACATTTTTAAATTCTGTATATCGTAAACTACCGTGTCATATATAGCTCTAAAACTCGACTCATAGTATACACAATTTTAAAATTTTCTTTTCTCCCTTTAAGCAAAAATAATATGTAGCATTTTATATAATAGGTGATCTAAAATAAAGGTCGAAATGCCTTTAATCGGAGTAAAAACGACAAAATCTAAATCGGCTGAAGTGAAGGCTCTTAGTGAGTCAGCCATGCGACACAATAATGCAGTTATAGAATACTGTCGAACGTCTTGTTGCGTATTATTCGGTTGCTTAGCCGGAATTCTCGGATTAACTGGAATTCCGGGATTTGCGTTCTACTTATGTTGCCTGGTAACGTTGTGGTGTTCAATTCTGATAAAAACTGGCTACAGATGGGATAAATATTTCGTTAATAAGTTTCACCTGTTAACGAACGGAATGTTTGGCGGTTTATTCACCTATATTTTATTTTGGACATTTCTCT
Organism: Icerya purchasi; assembly: GCA_039619475.1. Lineage (NCBI taxonomy): Eukaryota > Metazoa > Arthropoda > Insecta > Hemiptera > Monophlebidae > Icerya > Icerya purchasi. The sequence goes on along the minus strand of CM077116.1, from coordinate 151,741,034 downwards.
ACGGAATGATACACGTATATTGATTGTAGTGAAATTGCAATCTTGTTTATTATTACACTTATTAATGTCTAATTTTCTGTAATAAATTGTTTTATGTTTTATTGTTAAACACAACTACCGCCATTTTATATCTATGTAATTATAAGTTTGATTATTTTTTTTTTTGTCTTTTTTTTCTGTTCAAAAAGTAAATATTTTTGAAACGGTAGCGGAGAACACGTAAATTCTGAATTTTGAAAAGAAATAGTAAAATTATTAGAGTAAAATCGGTTAACGGGGTTACATTTATGACTGATGTGTAAATTCTAAAACAAGTTTTTTACTGTTAAATTGCGTTCTTAAAGTACAAAATGATACAATAAATGTAACTTTCACGCTTAACGGTAACAGAAGAAAAGAGAGAAAAAGAATTCTGGAAATATAGTTTTCTTTAAATAGAAATAAAAGTCTATCGGTTTCCTTTTTTGCGTACTTATATATTTATTTATTTCCGATAAAACGGAAATACTGAACATTTATAAGTGATTCTGTGCACTATTAACGAATGAACGTCGTGATTTTAGAAAAATTATACTTATGAGGAGCTGAAAAGGATAACAAAATATGGAGCAGTTTTAAGCGTAAGTGGTGTATTTGCGACGTATTTAGTATGGCAGTACAGATTAAAGCAGGCCGAATATACGCAGGAAGCGTTCAAATTAGTAACGCAAAATAGACCTTTAGTGGAAATGATCGGATCATTTAGAACTGGAATGATATCTTTAAGTAAACGTCAAACTTTCCTAGATAAAAATACGGCCAAAATGAAGGTATTCCTTAAAGGTACTAACGCGAATGGGATGCTTTATTTCGAGGCGACCAGGGATCAAACCGATAACCACTGGAAAGTTTATAAATGCGAATTCGAATTTTTAGACGCAGCCGGTGGAAGAGTGAGATTAATAAAGGAGCCTGAAAAAAGAGAAATTTCCGATAAATCAGCCGCAGCAGATACTGTCAAAAATTCAGAATCGTAAAATTTCTAAATAGAGTACAAAAAATATATTAGCAATTAACGTAGTGCTATCGCCACCAACAAGTGGCAAAGGTTCGATAAAAAATAAATCGATCAAACTGGACGTGTATGTTTTGCTGTATCAAAGTAATTATTTATTGTAAACATATTTTTTAAGTTGTAAATTTTTATTTTGTTTATCGCGACGTCTTAGTTGACTGCGCGTAATTCTCGCATTATGTATTTTCAGTTAACACGTATTATATAATTAGAACACTGATCTTGTGTACAGTTTAAGTTTGATTAAATCTTTAATTACCTTAATGCGCTTACGCGTCAATTTCGTTTCAACTTTTTTTGCTTGTTCTCATTCAAAATATTACCACATGTCAGGTCATAATCGACCGATAAAAACGGTAGTAGTATCCATTCTTGTCATTTGTGCTCAAATTTAAGTAGACCGCTGTGCGGTTTTTTACAAAACATTGAATAAATGCGTAAGTAAAACGAACTTATCTCCGGCAGACCGATTCAATACATCCGGGTAAATGTGAAAGTTCAGCTAACAAAAGAAGAAAAAAATCACGATTGAAAAAAAAACCAAATAATCTTAAACGTAATACAAAACGATGACCGGTCATTCGTGAGCTGTGCATAATCCAAAAATCCCTTTAATTCTGTTTACACTCATCGCTGTATACCAAGAATGCTCGATAAACAGTCTGCCTTTTTTTCTTATAAATAGTTGTTGTAAATTCCTGATAGGTTGTTATATAATATACGACTACTTCGGTTATTGGCAATTTGATCATTGCATATCAGTGCTGTATACTTAAAAGGCAAATGATATGTAAAACGTGATTTCGAAAGTGCGTCTAATGGCGTAACATTTTATCAATTACAATTTTTCTCGCTTCATCTGTTTCGTATATTTATTTAGTTTGTTTCGCTGCTTTTTTTTTTTTTTTTGCGCTACGTCAGTGTGCTATTCGAACTACTGTTAAATTGTGGAACCCGAAATTTATTTCTAATTTTTACTGTCCTCGTAATTCATAACTTTTCATCTTCTTCCATTGGATACGGTTTACAGGGAGACGGGTTCTTGTACCATACTCAGTTTCTGAGCATAGGTCTACTTGTGTAAATATAGTGTTCATAGCAATTATTATATGCAACGTTAATGTACGTGCAAGAATATAAATAAAATTAGTTTTAAATTTATGGACTTATTGATTTACACAAATATAGTTTGCGCATATGATGGTATGCATGATTGCTATTGCCTTGCACGTGGAGCTATTAGCAATTGTTTAATTATTTGCAATAACCTCTATTGTCGCCTGAGATCAAACTCAGGACTTCTGTGGCCCAAGTCAAGTGCTCTAGCAACGATAACGATTGAGTGGTCTCCTCTAACATTTTATAAATAAAAACGATAAAATTTCACTAATTCCGATCAATAAAAAAAGACCTGTTGGGTGCGAATTACTCTTATTTAGGTGATGGGAAAAGCGATGAAGTATGTGAGTATCCTGCGGTTACATACATATATAATAGTGTGCCTGTATCTGCCGGTAATACGTTCCAAAATGTACCACAGTAACGTGAAACCCGCGGATAATAGCAAACATCAAACATATTACGTTATCCACACATATACTATACCTACAGACATCTATAGTACTGTATACACAGATACGACACCATGTATAATCTTGAAAATCGTATTGTGATCGTGTGCTCACCATTAACTGTACTCCATTCTCCTTGCTGCTACCAACATGAGATAATGTCGAATGTCAACCGGTTGAAATTTTTTGACGATATTCTTAAAAGTTATTTAATAGTAGAGATGCGCAAATTAACTCCACTAGAGCAGTTTTAGGTACATATATGTATCCTTTCTGACTGCAGATACATATCCGCTTCTCCAACTCCTTCAGATATCACCCTGAAGCTCCAGAACGAGTATTTATAAAAATAATACCGTGCATTCGTACTGATCTGACGTTAAGGTATTATGAAAACCAAACGATATACACACGCTGAGTATTTCCTTATTCGCTGTTTGAAACTAATGACGCGAAGGTTATTACAAATACATTTTAAGAAATAAAATTAAAAATATTACGAAACCTTCCATGTAGTCAAATTCAATAATAGGAGAGTGAAATGTAAAAATTATTAGATTCCTTAAATGAAAATAAATGATTTTTAACTATAAACTCTTCATACATTCTTATATCATAATGTGACTTTAAAAAAAAATTATTGAAGAAATAAAGAATTATCTCCCGAGTCTTTTACATTTATTTCTTTTTCTCAGTATGGATCTCAGTATTTACGTTTGTTTATTATTAAAGTATTTCAATGGATGTTGTGTTTTGTTGAGAAATTACTACTTCATATACGGCTTCTATAGAATAATTTTTACCTATGTTGATGTAATAATTAAAATTTTAAGTTATTAATTTCGAATGTAGGGCGTTTATTTTTAATCTACAGAAATGTGTACGATAAATTAATATTAATTTACTTATAAAAGTAGGTTTTTAATTGAAAATATTTTTATATAATATTATGATAGTAATAAATCAATTTTTCAAAGGGACAAACCAAGCGCGCATTATGGTTACAATGGTTACACATTTAAATTTTTGACTTCATCATAACGACGCTACTTACTTTAGTCAAGTCGATTTTTAGCGCATTTTTTAATGTTATTTATTTTTGTATTTATTTAATTTCATTATTCGTTAAAGCAAAAGAAAAACTATTGAATATTTATTTTTGAAATTTCTGAAAAAAATTAAACACCCAAATGTCTTTCTCTATCATGACACTCTTTTAAAAATACTTCAAAATTAAAAAATTATGCTACGATAGTGCACTTTTAGAGTATTCTCTGAATCCTATATAACAATTTTTTTCCCCCTCTACCAGTCCAATATCACTTTTAGATACTTTTTGTCATAGTATTTTTTCAACTCCGATACTAAATTGCCATTTTTTTTCTTTTCTATAAGTTACAACTGTCATCGGTTGCTCTTCAATTAGCTTCTATTAAAAGTGAAGGGAATAATATGGAAATTAATATTTAGGATTTTTCACTGATTTTAATAAAAATGAATTGTTTTAATTTATACTTCATTAAGAAAAAAAGAGAAAAAAAAAACGGCCACAGCGTTAAAAAGGTTATTTAGCAGTAGCATATTTGTCCAATTAAAACGTTTTAATATTATTAAGCGTGCGTGCATGTACACAACTTCTCGTCGAAGGAAATGCAATAATGAAGAGACTTTCCCTCTCCCAGTTTTTAAAACTCGAAGTTACTAATTTGAACAACATATCGCAAACTTTCAATCGTTCGACATAGTTTCTATGTCAACTTTAACATGATAGTTTATCATGCGATAAAGTAGAGAAGGAAAAAAAAAAAGAAGAAGGGCAGACTAACCAGCAGTAAATGCGACGCTATCCATATTTATAAATTAGAAAAAAGACGTACTCAAAATTAGAATATAGTATATACAGGTTTATTATTAAATAGTTAAAATAATCTGTAAATTCATATCTGAGTGTGAAATCTTTGGCTTTTATTAGACGGGCCTTTTTTTTTTTTGAGATTGTATGTCGCAATTTGCTAGTGAAAGTTATTCCTTTGTAAATACAAATTTATTTTTAGTTTACATTATTCTGTATTTTCTTTTTAATGAATTAGTCACGGCAAAAATTTACTTCATTTGAAGTATTGAACTTTTATCCCGTTCAATTATGGCTATTCGTTTAGTTTATTTCGACTAAACTAGTGGAAACAGACTATAATTGATAATACAGATAATATATAAATTGAAATTGAAATATATTATTAGATATACGTTATGCACCTTTTGAAATAGAATAGCGCAAGCCTTATGCCTCCGCAAAAGCATTACAAAGGTTCCGTGCAAAATCCAAAAAACTAAATATTTAAAGTAGATATAATATATGCATTTTAAAGCGACTAATATTGAATTAGGTTTCTCTAATTTTTATGTTATGTCGTGTTATCACACTCTCTCCACTACCGAAGAATCTCTTGGTAGATATTTCACTTATTTAACTTTGTTTCGCTAACAGTTCGTCGTTAATTCTTATCGCGTCAATCGTTATCTTCTGGTATCTTGCCTATTCGATTTTGATCTTCACACCACTCTAAAACCTACGCTGAGAAAGCATCTCGGAAAATCACACTGATTACCGGATTTTATTTATCCCGCCAATGAGTAAGGTATTCATCTTTGATCGTGTTGGCGGATAAAAAATGATGGACTATTACAAGCAATTAACGCACTCCTTAATAATCCTCGGCTAATTCTAGCAGTGTCAAAGGTAGGCAACCGGCATATAATATTGTATATCTAGCTAACAAAGAAGCAGTCTTCTCGAACATGATGGTTTCCTTATGCGAAACAAACTTGTTCGAGTCAACCGGCTAAAACCCACTTCAATTAAAATAGTTTTTTCCATCCATCTCTAACAACGTGCTCAGTTACTATGTTCGTAATATTTTAAAACTCAAGTTCTGCGTTCTCATTAGTCCGTGTCAGTCCGTTTGATGAATTATTTTCGCATGTCGTAAGTTTTACGTTCAAGAAAACCCGGAACATTTAAATCTCCCACCTGCTTTTTTGCTTCAATGCAATGACAAGTCACGAAGAGTTTTTTATTTCAATGAACGACTTCACGTGCTTTAAATATCAGTCCGCAACCACAAAGCAGCAAATTTTGATATTTGCTTGAACGACGTCTACCCTCTACCGAGCATATCGCCTACTGCAATTACTAACCAAACTAGTTCAATTGAAGCACAATCCCCACTCCTAATAGCAAGAACTGCAATCGCTGAAACACCGCTTACCCCTACTACATCGATCAGCATAACTCCCATTAAACCATCCGCTGCTAAAAAATCCAGCGCTGCACCTACATTGACGGCCAAAAAGACAAAGATCAGAAACCTCATTAAGCAACTCATCTTCCGAACCATCATCAATTCCAACAGTTGTTAAGTCACAGCCAAAGAAGAAGCGCAGTCAAGAAATCAGTGGTAATGTCTCCTCTCTCGAGCAGTGGTCCCGCATTAGAATGATCAGTCAGCACTGAGTCTAATCCAAATATTCGAATCGGTCACAACCTTATGCAACAGTAATAAGCACTTAATCCTATCCCAAACTAACCTCATGCTATATGTTGACTCATGTAAAAACGCTAAAAAAAGCTTAGAAACATTCACTTAACTGGATGACCTCAAACTAATTGACAGTGACCTGTTTAGTTTCATGAAATTGTAATGGCGTCTATAGCCATAATAAAGACTTACAAAATCTACTTCGTCTCTATGAAGCCTTAATCCTTTTCCTCTAGGAAATGCATCTTAAAATGAATCAACTACTCACCGTTCCGAATTTTTATATCCTCTCCAAAATGCCCTAGCAACAATACAACTGTCCACGGAGGAGTGACCATCGCTTCGCAGCTAATGTCAGAAAAAATCCATGTTCGAACTGATATTCAAGCGGTGGAAATTAAAGTTATGCTTAAAGACCTTATGGTAATCTGCAATCTATGCATTCCTCCGAATCTATTCTACTTGCGCAGCTGACCAATACAATAAACCAACTTCAACCACCATGTATCACATCGTAGGAGACTTTAACTTGCATAATAGCCCCTTATAGGGAGCATCATGAAGGAATTTTCGGATCTATGCAGCTTTGAGCGTCTCCGGCAGTTAAACTCCCTCGCTCGATGTCTTGTTAACATAACCGTAGCGTGCTATTGAATATCTCCGCCACTCCCGAGTAAGAGACTTTATCCCGTAGTGAAAAACAACGCGATTGATCAGCCGCCCGTAACAACCGTAGAAGAGCACTTCGCACCCTCTTAAAGCTAATCCAATGGCAGAAGCGTTCATCGAATACCGAAAATTAAGAGCAAAAACCCGATTTGTATTTAACAAAGCTAACAGGAAGTCCTGGAGGAAATTCACATCTTGAATTATACAGAATACACCAACCTGCGCCATTTGGAAAATAAAAAACCGTATCTCCTTCCGCGGACAATTTAATCTAGCCTGCCTTACGGATCCGTCAGAGATCTCCGAAGTTTTCGCCGAATCACCTATAAAAAAAGTTACCCGCCTATTATAAGTAACACTCTTTTTTAAAACTATGAAGATACTGAAGATTACAGCATAGATATTACCATCAACGAAATCAGAGACGCAATTTCAAAATCGCGCACCCCTTACCCAGGTCCGAACGGGGTACATATTTCAATGCTCAGAAATGTGCCTTCCGAGTTAATTCAACATGTAGTCGAGATTTTCAATCATTCATGGAACTCTGGGGTTATTCCGCAAAGCTGGCGGCAAATAGTTATTATGTCCAAACCATTCAAACGAATATAGCGAGACACTAGAGAGCTCATTCTACATCACTTACATTCGTTTTATGTAAAGTTTTGGAAAGAATAGTAAACGTTAGATTACAACGCACATTACACAGCCGAAAATTATTTCTCTAGGAGTAAGCAGGCTTCTAGACACGACGATTATCGCTTAGTAGTTTTGTCATATAAACGTGGCCTTGAATTTTCAGAAACAAAAACTAGGCCCTGCATTTTTGCAAGCGGAGGAAGTGCAATCGACAACTTAAAATCTCACCATTAATGGTTCCGTTGATCCAAATCAGTAAACAGTGAAGTACTTGGGGCTCACTTTCGATCAGCAACTAAACTGGAAAAAACACATTAGAACACTCGAAAAAACGTGCTTGCCAAGGTTAAACTTAATGAAGAAGTTATTAGCTCACACAACGTATGGAGCCTTTAATTCGCTGTTTTTACTCTACCGAACTATCATTAGATTCAAATGTGACTACGGCGTAGCTATTTATTCTTCGGCTTCAAAGACCACACTTTGTCACTCAACGCAATCCATCATGCTGCCTTATACGATTAACGAGCGAAGCTTTTCGCGCAACACCCTGTACAAATTTATATTTCGTATGTGTAATGAACTTCCACCAGAGTTGCACCGTGCAGCACGACTTCTACAGTTCCGCTAGCGCCCGCCCAATCGCTAGAACGTACGCTTCTAAATCCATCTATAAACATAGAACCATCGTGTCCGTACTCCGCCAAACGCATAGAAGTATGTCAATGAAACTGAACCAGATAGGACTTTCGAGTCGGACAATAAAAGAAGCTGTGGTCACGATATGGTGCCGATGATGGAAGGAATTACCCGACACAAACCAACTCCGATCCATATTGGAAGTCCTATTCCAATTCAGCATGTCTACCGCCTGTCAGTAACCGAAGTCCTACTCTTTCGTCTTCTCTTACAGAACATACCTTCTTTACTCATCGACATTTATTATTTAAAGAACCTCCCCCTACATGTTCCCTTTGCTACTGTCCCTGTCCGCGCATTCTTCTTGAATATGCATTAACTCTCCCGCTCCAAAATCGTTTGCCTTTTGCACCAACGCTGCGAATAATCCTCCTCTACACTCCTTATCACATCCTTTTCGAATTCCTAAAGCATGTCGGCCTAACAACGAAACCGTAATTTTATCATTATACATTAAGCAATCCCCGTATGACTGGCCTTTGTAGTAGTTTATAATGCGGGTTGTTGTAATTAAATAAATAAAGATTAAACAAATAAAGTGGCTAATATTAGTTCTTTAGAGGTAATTAATAATTTGTAAAATCATATTTTCCCGAGCAAAATTTACCTTATGTTTTAGGAAAATGAATTTTGGTTAATAACTTATATGTACAGCTTTTAATAATTATTTTTACTACAAATAATTGTGTCCAATTTTTTTGTGTTTAAAAACAAAAGAAAATTGTCTTTCAGTTAATATAATGATAATAAAGCGAATTTGAAACAATTTAGGTACTGCAGGGTAAGAATTCCGCAATATAGGTATATAAATTTATAAAGTACACTTGCTGTTTTATTTTTTGATATACTTTACAAAATTATGAATTTCACGATAAAATATTATCAAAGAATGTCATTTTCATATTTAATTAATACATTTAAATGTTTGTTTACTCGTTTTTAAACTAATTGCTATTTGGCATAACAATTTTTAGTGCGCCAAATTCTGTCTCTAGTTTAGTAGAAATTCTGAATTTCCACGATAAATTATTTTTACTTATATTTCTTTTTACTAATTCGATATAAGGTGACTCTGGATCTGCGGAAGTGCATTGCATTTTATTTTCTATTATAATAAATTTTAACATTTGGACATTAATCACTGAAAAATCAATGACTTAAATTTTACAGTTAAATTAATCAGAAAATAGGTTTTACATCATTACGAAACATCGATTTTGTGTACTACAAAGAATAACTATTTAATTTTATTAAAAGTATAAAATAAATTCGGCCCTTAGGGCCTCGCTAGGAAACAAGCCCCCTTGACTCCCAAATCTTTTTTATTCTAAACTGCTTTTAGAAGAATCGTTTTCAATTGACTACGTCACTTTTAGCCGTCTTATACAAAAAAAAAGAAAAAGAAAACAAAAAAAACACCTTCATTGCTCATTCACATTTTACATGAATATACATTACTATTTACATTTATTTTGTGACGGATAATCATTAAAAGAATTTGAAAATCGTACCGAAAGAAAAATTACAAAATTTCTTTTGAATGACACTTTTTCTAAACGTAAGCGCTAATTTCGCCTTTATACGTTCGAGTAAGATAAAGAAGGTAATAATACTATTGTCCTTGTACTAAACAACTTGTCTAAAGTACATGCACATAACAGGATAGCCACCCAACCGGGGAAACCAGGAATAAGCCGGGAACTTTGTTATAAAATAGGGAAAAAAGTAAAAATAGCCAAAAACGATGTTTTTAATAAGAAAAAATCATTTGAAGCGAATAATAAATGCATTTTTTGATGTACTTTACTCAAAATAAATTACAAAGTAATGTTTTATTTATATAAAATATGCTTCGGCGGTGAAATATTACACTAATAGTAATGAAAAAAAAAAAATACATTTTCTTTTTGTACAATTCTAGTATTTAGAAAATCGGTAATTTAAAAATTACATTTGAGTGGCCATAATGGTGGTTAGGCATGCATGCGATAGTTTTTAGAGTTGATATTACACATTTTACTTGTGACAAAAAAAATTGTAATTCCCAAGTTTTATATTTTGATGTAATTATGTCGGATATATCTTCAAGTTTTAGCTAATTCATTTGCGCGTTTTAATTTGGTTATTTTTAAAATCTTGTGTAACTGATTTTATTTTCTTGTATGATTGCTCAACGGCGCATTTTGAATTACATTTCAGTGCTATTTTTATTTTTTCTATAATGTTTAAAAATGTGCTTATTAGTACACAATTATGTAACCTTTAAAGCTGTTCGACTGTTTTTCCCAATTCCTGTGATTTGTGTTGTTCCAGTATTTTTCATTTGAAACTTAAATAAGTACTTTTTTGAACATGGACCACAGTGTAGCATTTCTAATAAGAATGCCTAATATTCGAATGCTTGGGGTTCATTTTTAGCCTTGTTTTATTCGTTATTATTCCCGTTAGCTTCATTCGATTTGTTGTAATATTGAAGATCGGTTTAACAACTATAGTTTTGAGGTCGTTTTTCGTTATATTATTCAATTATTTATTTCTTTTTTGATAACCATATAGCGACTCTATTGTTATTTTATTCACCCTTATCTGACAGTGTAGTGTATTCGGTTTTTAGTTGAAAAATAACCAGAATTTTAATAGTATATTTCCTACAGAGCAAATACTTCGACTTTTTTAGGAGCTTTCTCTCTATTTCTCCACTGTGTAAGTGTATCCAATGTATGCAAAAGTCCACGAAGATTTCGCTAGTGTGATTTTAATTTTATTTTTCGCAAAATCACTGACAGTATACTTCTTTCCAGTCACGCATTTACTATAAAAAAATTGGTTCGCGGGGACTGCGCGGCACATTGCGTATTTCTCATTATAATTTTGAACTTCAAAGTACCAAATGATAACAAGTTCGCAAGGCAAAGGCAAATTATTACTAATTACTTTATGTGCATCGTTAAAGTGTTCTTATGAAATGCAATCACGGTGATTTGTACGATTTTCTATCAAGGTTCATTTTGCTAGTCGAAAGGTTCAATTTTAAGGTGGCTAGACTTTTTGGCCTATTCACTTGAAGATAAATTTACTAAACTACCTATTCAGTAGGCTTGCCCTCCTTAGTCATCGGCATAATGATTATAAAATACCGTACAAAATTTAAAATTGCGAACAGATATCACATATTAAAACGGGAAGAAGGATACTTAAAAATAACCAGAATTACTGCGTAGCGAATGCCGTTGTTTGTTGCCGCTGATTAAATTAACATTTTAATATTTCGTGAGAATATGCATTAAACTTAGTTTTCTATTAAAGAAAAGTACCACTGAAGCAGTAGTAAAACCTAACATGAATTTAAAGAGGTAGTTTTAAGCAAACTGTAGCTTTACGAATAGAGCTTCCTTGGTTCAAGAAGAAAAAAAAACCATGGGAAAGAAATGGCGGTAGAAAACTAATCATGACCTGCCCAATTTTCTACAGTTAGGAATAAAAAAAATGTTCATGAGCTGTTAAAGAAATTTCAGAATTTACATATGTGTAGAAAATTTTAACTAAAGGTGTAACGTGAAACGTGATTTTTGCGAAATTTTATGCCTCGGTTACTCTCAACGTAAAACGTCATTCGTGATTAATAGGACTGATTTCAAAGTGATAACTCGATTTCTTTCCAAAATTGTAGCCGGAAATGAGCATTGGTGCTGGGAAGCGAAGCAATAGTTGACTCAATGAAAATCGTCAAATTTACTGAGACCAAAAAAAGTTTAATTCAATGTGGGAAAAATGTTAGTTTGTTTTTTCAAACGGGAAAAGAATAATCTACAGAATTTGTTCCCCCAGGACAAACGATCAATCAACATTTTTACATGAATATTTTGAAATTTCGTGAATTGTGCGATGAAAGCAGCCCACCATGTGCGCAATTGATAATTAATTTCTTCATTTGGGGTAACGCTCCAACTCACTCTATGATACATAATCGACAGTTTTTGCAAAAATTAAAATGGCCGTTACTTTTCATTCTCCTATCCCAGCTGACCTGGTTCCTTGTGACTTCTTTTTTTTGTTCCTGTTTATGCAGAAAAAAGTAAAAATTTTTAAAAAAATACTTTTTAATATCGTAGAGAAAATTGAAAAAGAATTTCAACAGGACTTTTGAACAACATTCCTTTACAACGCTTCCACAAATGTTTTCGAAATGGAAAAACTAATAAGACAAGTTTAGCCGTATAGGGAGAATACATTGAAGGAGACTGAGGTAAAAATGATTGAAATTATTTATTTCTTTTTACAATTTCGACAAAATAAAATTACGAACAAGCCACCCATGTTAGGATATAGAAACAATTTTTTTCTTATATTAATTACAATAACTTTTACTGTTATAATTTTATAAAAACAATCAAAAAAAAATCAAAAAAAAAAAAAAATCGAATCAATTGCTTTCTTCTTGATAGAAGTATATTTTGAGCATAATTTTTGATTTTGGTAATAAATCAATCGGGTAATTTTTTACTAATACATTCGAAAAAATGAGTAAATAATAAATTTATCTTAATATTATCCCGGCACCTTACACGAATGATATAATTTCCAAAAGATATCGTTGCAGTGAAAAGAAAAAGTTTTATTAAGTCCCCTCTACTCCCCTAAAAAGAAAAAGACAGAGTTCCTCAGCTAAATCGAACCGACAACTGAAAAACTCGTTCTTTTGCTTAGAACAAAAACCGAAACTCTTTTCATCTTTAAAAATTAGTCCGAGAAATATTCATCGAAAATTATACTGATTTATCATTTTCGTTTTCCGTCGCACCTTTATCATTTTGTAATCGCGTAGTCGGAAATTCATATTCCGATGAGAGTTGATTAATTGTATGATATTTTTAATTTTTCACTATTGAAAATAAATAGTTCGCATTTTCTTCCCATAAACCATAACATATTCCTATACTTTATATTCAATCGTTCCTTTTTTTAACTATATGTCTTTTCCACGTTAGATGTTTGTCCAAATGGATTCCGAGATATTTTGCTGATTCTTTAACCGGAATTATCTGATTGTTAATATAAATATTTTTAACATTGCAAATTTTTTTATTTGTAAATATTACACGGGCAGATTTTTTCTCGTTGATTACTATTCGCCACCGCTTGAATCATACTGAGAGTGTATTAACAGCTGATGGTAGGTTTATTGCGACATTTTCTAACGACGAATCTGAACAAATCACTGCTGTATCATCCGCAAAAGTGGCTATTTCCGCATTATTTGGCGCAGGTATATTTGCTGTATAAATTAAGTAAAGAACCGGTCCCAGTATGCTACCTTGAGGTACACCAGCTTTTATCGGGTGGAATCGGGATTCTTCATCTCCATACTTGACCACAAAAAATCATTCACTAAAGTAAGATTTAAATATAATTCGAAGATGATTTCTTTTTTTTTTTGTCTTTAATGGGTTTGTTAGCGAGGACATTAACCCAAGAAATGGAAGGGAGAAGAAAATACATTTATATTCTTATGAGCTTAAGGGGGCAGAGGAAAAAAATAATTCGAGGACAGGAATAATCGAAACAGACGGAAATGAGAGAATACAAGCAGCATTATAAGGAGTAGGGATATCAAGTTTTAATGGCGGAGAATAGGACACCTGCTCATACTAACATTCACATGATGTTTCTACGATATTCTTTAAAAAATGTGAGTGATCTTTATAGTTGAATGCCGAAAAGAAAGAAAGAAAAAAAAAAAAAAGGTAATAAAAATTAATTTGGGTATATCGTTTTGTATGTGAAGAAAAAAAAGAAAATTTAAAACTTATTAACAAACGATAAAAAAAAATTTCTTCAAGATAATCAACGATTAACAATTTTTTCATATCAGCTGTTTGTTGAAATTCATTGTAATTTTAAAATAAAAATAAATACAAATTTTAGTAATACAAAGTGTCAACTACTGAAATATGTATAATGTAAGCAGATGCTAACAAATGCGTAATTATAGTTGTAAACCACTGTGTCGTTTTGTTAACTTATTCACATTCATCGGCGGCAGCAGGCATAAACACAGACCCATGAAATATTCTTTTTTGTTAATATACCCCGTCTTGCCTGTCTATCTGTCTTCGTGTTTGTTTAGTGTACATGTACACATAAAATTTAAAAATGTTCAAGTGCGAGTCGATCCTTAATTTAAAATATACAATATAGATTGTTAAAAGTTAACTAATTTCATAGAGTAAATTATATATCATTGATATAACCAACAACAGAGAAATTATTTTATTTTACGACATAGTTTGCTCTGAGGGTGGCTAAACTGGATAATTCCTCAGAAGAACAAAAAGACGAAAAATTCAATTATGATACTAAAAATTATAAAATAAAATGTTTAAAAAAAAAATACCGACTTTCAGATTTATTATAAAAATGCACTAAAAAGTAAAAAAGAATTATTCGATAAAAAACATATATTTCAGAGTGATATACCCCTTAAGTGGTGATATTATGGTAATTCTTATACAACATTAATACTTATTAGAGTCGGCATCAACTTCATACTAAAATAATAATTAAAAATGACATTAAATGTTCATTAAATTGTTCCTAGATATTGTGTAACATGAATTTTATGCCGACTCTAATAAGTATTAATGTTGTATAAGAATTACCATAATATCACCACTTAAGGTATATCACTCTGATATATATTTTCTAATCGGGAGTAATTATTTTTTACTTTTTAGTGCATTTTTATAATAAATCTGGTAGTCGGTATTTTTTTTTTTTAACATTTTATTCATATTATTTGCACCGATTATTACAATTGCGGTAAGTTAATTATTTTAATAATTAAAAATATGATTACGACCATTTATTATATTACTTAAATAAAATACACCTTTATAAAGAATAAGAAATATAATCATTTTATAAATTGTGAATTATTAAACAGTTATAAATTAATTTATGTTTAATAATAAAATAAATAAACTTTAATTTTTTATAATTAAAAAAATTAAATTTATTTTCACAAACTGAAACGAGGAAACATGAAGGACGCTTATGAATGAACACAACTGAAAGCATCGTAATGAAGAAGCTTTTTTAACATCTCGTTTCTTCCACTGCTTATCAAAATCTAAAAAAATTCAAGCCAACTTCTGACGATAAAAAATCCGTTATCGCTTCTTTTTTTTTTTGTAATTTTTAGTTACGATTTAAAATGGCTTTTAAAACAAAAATACCTTTTTCGGATCTGCATCACTATTCATAAATTCAAGCTAACTTTTATTGCTAGAATATTAAACATTTATTTTTTTTTTTTTTTTGATTGGTAATTGAGCTTTTGTCAGTTTTTAAGACTGTTTCACTACTTAGAAGAATCTGCAAGAATTCTTGATAATAGAAAAATATACCGTATGTAATAAATATTTTTTTCATGATTTCTATTTTTTTGATTTTGTAAAAGAGGTTTTTTTAACTTTTCAGGTGCTTCTAGAAAATCGAAATTAACGCTAAAAAATTTAAAAAAAATTTATACATGTAGTCTTTTTTGTGCTTTTTAACTTCAAATAAGGATATTTTAAG
The DNA here is from genome assembly GCA_039619475.1 of Icerya purchasi. Taxonomy (NCBI): domain Eukaryota; kingdom Metazoa; phylum Arthropoda; class Insecta; order Hemiptera; family Monophlebidae; genus Icerya; species Icerya purchasi. Next base: position 151,725,285 of record CM077116.1, on the reverse strand, counting down.
CGAGTTGAAAAAAAAAATTACTAAGATATCTTTAGAAAACGAAAAATCATTTGAACTGAAATTTGGTAAAATGTCTATATCATACCCTATAAGAGGATAATAACCGGGGATTGAACAGGTTGGTTTAAATTAACCTTCTTATTAACCGGCTACAGCCGATGATGAAATTGTGATATATCAATACCGACTATATTTTTCCTATGAAGTTACCCCTTCTTTTTCATATTTAAGATGTTTTGAATTTTACAGTTTTCATAGCCAATCTATCGCTTAAAACGACAATTATTTTTTACTGTTTTTTGTCTTAAAACGAAGATTAAATTAATCGGTTATCGATTAATTTTTTACATACTATAACGTATTCAATTTTGATACATATTTTAAATTGGAATGCTTAGACGCCCCCCCCCCAAAAAAAACAAAAAACAAAACAATTTGAATGGGTTATTTTAAGTAGCGTTATGAATTTTTTGAGCAATTTTCTGGATCATTTTAAATTTCATATTAAATATTTCTGAATGTTTTTTACTATTTTCGGCGTTTAGGGTAATAATAATCGGTTGATTGAAAGTTATACAATTTCCTGAAAAAGTGTTTTAATAATTATTGATGTATACAATTTCAAATTTATATCTTAAACCGTTCTGGAGTTACTGAACATTATTTGATTTTTTTTCCTTTCTAAGCCATTAAAATTTTTATACATTACACGTGTACGGGGAATGCTAAAAAAGGATATTTTATACGACGCAAAACTATCTTCCTTAAATATCTAACAACCAAAAGAACTTATTGAGATCTTAAATATCACATCTGCAGATCTTACACTATATTATTATAAACGTATGCAATATAAGTTGTGTGAAGTATGTAGCACATTATCGGAACTAGTAAAGTCCAGTGTTATTTTATACAGCTCCGGGTGTTCGTATTTAATGGGGAAATTTTATTTTGCATTTTGAAATATATAATCAAAAATCATCAAATCTAAATAAACATACATCATTCAGACTCGATTCTGGACATAAAGCAGAATTTTTCCAAACAGGACAAATACAGTTTTTAAATTCCCGTTTTGTCTGATGCAAAAGTCCTAGATTCCACAGTTAATAGAGCTGTGTGAATGCTTACATCGATCTTGTTTCGCTTATATGACAATAAACCCAACATATCAGATATCAGCCGAAAACAAAAAAAAAATTAGTTCTATTTTAATATTTTAAGTCATTTTATTAATATTTTAAATATTTCACTGTTACAATGATCACTAATTCAACCAATACATATGCTGCTTACTGTAGTATTACAAAAATTAATAATAAAGCTAACAGCACTTACTTTTTTATTGAAATAATTTCGAATTATCGTAAGCATCGATTTCATGGAATTTAGAAGCTCACCCCTCCTCCGATAAAATTATCGAGAGAGCTCACTCATTCCAACAAATTGGAACACGGGATTACACAAACATCATTTTTCAAAATTTTAACTATAATGTGTACTTGAAATATCGGAATAGATTTTGTTCAAAATTAATATTTTCCATATTTTAAAATTTTAATATGAATAACAAAATTCGAAAGTTACAGTAGAAGTTACGATGATAAAGTATATAATTCCAAGTTGCGAGAAAGTACCTTTCTTCGCCAATATTCCTTATATAAGAAGTCGGCTCACATATTTGTAATGTAAAACTTCAAAAAATATTATTTACATCGTTAAATAAAACTCACGTTGTTTCCTATTTTACGCTACAAATGAAATCATTTGTAAAAGTCATTTATTTCAAAGTAAGATAAACAAAATTAGTAACTTCTTTCAGATGTAAATACTTTCGAATGACGCATAATGTAGTAATACTTTTAGTATTATTTTCCGTTAAAATGATTTTCTTTTTTCTAAAATACCTCTCGGTTTTACAATGAAATTCACGGGCTATTCCCGGTCGGCTGGCCTTTCGACTAACCTATTAATTTAATACTAGCAAATTGAATGAAAACTATCAAAAAAAGGTAAATAAAATAAGTCACAATTTAAAAACTACAAATCAAATCATTTTAAATGGGATAATATTATAAAAGTATATGATGCCAAAAACACGATGGTTTTAACGTAATAATTCGAACAAATTGGGAATTTTGTTGTACAAAAAAAAAAAAGGTAAATAATTAGATAATGTTAATAAATTTGCCAGATTTTCTATTCCAAAGAATTGTAAAAGTATATCATTCCACATTGAAGTAATCTTGCAAAAACGCATGCCTAAGATTCGAATATTGCGTAGTTATTGGATAGCAGCTTTTTAGATCGCGCTTTAGAAGAGGATAACTATTTCATTCAGCTTTCTATTAAAGATTTAAAAAATATGACTGTAAAAGTTGGAAACGGTAAATTGGAACAATCGGTAATTCTATAACATTTGTATATTCCCACCTTGGCCACAAATTACTACCATTAAAAATTAGGGCTTAGGCCACGTTGCATCAGAATTCTACTAAATCATGCAAATTCGTATGAAGAAAAGGTGGTTACATTACTTGCGATGTTGTTTGTATAAACAGTAAATTTACGGAAGACAGGTTTTTTTTCCCTTTTTTTTCTTCTTGGGATCGTCAGTTAAAAAGCACGACCAATTTTTCATACGAATTCGGATCCAATGTAACCGCGGCCTTATCTTGTACAGAAAATAAGAGTCAAAATTCATTCATCATATCGCAAATTACTAACGTTAAAACTCCAAATGCCATGATTTCGAGAGAAAAAAAAAAAACAATTTGGTGACTTGGTTGCAAAAGCAAAAAAAGAAGACATAAGTTACGTAAACTAACCAGTTTTATTAAAAGTTTAAAAGAAAGAATTTCCACTGGTTTTCCGCAAGCATTGATTCCGGAAGCATTCTATTGTGTCATATAGCTTTTTTTTTTTTTAAATTTAAAATTTCTGATATTTCTAAATTATAAAACTCATAATGAAAACGGTAATTCTCCAGCTATAAACACGGACAATCCTATAAAATAAATGGAGCTGTTACACAAGAAAAGAGTATATTTCGTGAGTTTTACCGTAGAAAAAAATTATTTGCTCTGTATTCAAATTTAAAAGCGACGCTTGTTCCGATTACTTTCTGAAATAGGCTCATTATAAATCTAACCGGTAAACATTTTAAAAATGCGTAATGCAACAACGGCACTATTAAATATTAAAATTCCACATACTGTAGTTTTGTTAAAGAAAGCGTTTCCTTTTGGGGCCAACCGGATGTGTATACATCGTTCAAATTGCTCAAAAATGTGATCGAAGTATCACGAACTAAGTGAAATACTTAGAGAAAGGAACATAATGATGGAAGTAAAATTTCAGTCAAAGTATACTAAAACAAATAGTATGTTAATTCTCGAAGCTGAAACAATGAAATTTTTTTTTTTAAACAAAAAAAAAAAAAACCGATAAATCTAATCTGCTTCTTTTTCGAGATTAAAGTTTATGCGAATCTGTCAGACATTAAAAGGAACACATTTAATGATAAAACATATAAAGAAATGCTGATAGGATATTCCGATATGCTAGATATACACAATAACGCCATGAAATCGCGTAACTGTAAACAACAGTTCACATTTTATAAAAAAATGAAAAAGTACCCGTTAGCAATTATAACCGAGATAGATGAGAAAATTGGAAATATCAAAAATGAACGGTAAAGTGTTAGAAAGAAAAAAGATCGCAGAAAGTAAGATGTATTATTAGAAATTTGTGCGGATCTAAAATGAGAATAGTAGAATTATTTCTAGAGGGATTTTTATGAAATTGTTCGAAAATTTTTGCGAAACAAAATCTACGAAGTACTAAAGAAACTCTTTATATGTAAAAGGATGCTCCAAATTAGGAAAGTAAGAATTGTCTAGTAAAATGAAAATTTATGAAGATATTAAAATGTAACCTGTTTTTCAAAAAGTGATAACTTTACTAAAAAGTCAAAATACATCGATATTAATTTTTATTTAGTTCAGCATGTAAAGGATGCTGCAACAGATAAAATAAGCGATAACGACAATTCAACTGACACATTAATTAAACATTTATGAACAAATCCAGTTTTTGTTCACTTCCGTCGGAATATATCGAAGCCATTGTTGTTATTGCTTATTTCTGCACTAATAATATTCGAATCTGTTATACATTTAAATAAAACTATTTTTTACATATTTTTCCAAACAAATAACTCGAGAAAAATTAACATTAAAATTTAACATAATCGGAAATTTACATTAAAAAGGATCATAAAAGATGCGAATAAAAAAAAATAAAATTATACACTTTCATATTTTTAATTATTTTTTTTTTTATTATTATTTTTTAGCGAAGAAAACTAGAGTTTAATGAAGTATAGCAATGAAACGGTATTCAACAATTTTTTTTACGAAAAGTTTTAGTAATTGGAATTAAACTGAAAATCAAAAATCGGAAGAAGAAAAAATTGAACTGAAAAAAACTTTTTTAAACTGAACTGAAAAATACAACACATTTCGAAACTTTGATGTTTTGATATCTAATATTTTACCGATGTTTTAATTTTTACAGAAATTATGTTAAAAAAGAAAAAAGGAAACAAACAACAATAAAACAGTCATCAGTTGCAATGTATTTCCTTCGTTTTAAAAAATTTAACTTAAAATTATTTTCATATATATTTACATTTTTAAATTACTACTAACCGAAAATAAACTTCATCAAATTATATAAAAATAAACATAAATACAAACGCGCTTTAAAATGTACCGCTGAGGTCATAAACAATAAAAATAAATATTTTACAAAAAAAGAAGAAATCGTAATTACAAACTAGACACCAAAAAAAAAAAAAGGAAACGTATAAAAAGTACAAACCGAATAGAAAGGACTACAGGAAAATCTCGTAACCACAAAAAAACCAACCAACCCGAAGTATACTGAGACTGCCACGAAAACTATACTCTTCGAGCCGAAAGAGCAAACGCGTTACTTTCCTAAAAATTAAAACAGAAATGTATCAATTTTTTTTTATATAAATGGAAGACGGAGTTTACTTTTTAACTTGGGATATTCACAGTTGCCACCTAAACCGTCCTAAAAGTTTTTAAAAGAAATTTATTATTAAAACTAATGTTACATACCTTCGTTATTGATTAAAACAATATCGCACTTTAACCGATAACACGATTATTCCGAAGCTACACATCCGATTAACCACATGCTATTTTCAGCGTCGCAATCGCAAAGTAATTGTATAAAATAAATTACGGTTTTCTAGTTGTTGTTTTTTTTTTTTTTTCATTTTTGAAAAAAATAATATACATAAAGTACACAACCTCATTTATTCAAAAAAATGTTTACTGATTACTGTCGTCGAAAACTAACTATAAATAATGTCTACCTATAATTAAACATAGACATATTTTTTATTAAAAAATAATTTCAATTACTTCACCAACTAGACCTAGAGCTACGTGGTGCAAAGGGATCTGTAATTTTTGATTACCGATTTTAAAAACATTTGCCGGATTTTAATATTAAACGTGATAGTCGCGCATTTATCTTTATTTTTACTGCCTTTTTCGTATGACTCTCGTGTATTACTTTTTTTTTTTTTATAAATAAAAATTAGAATTTTAGATCATTAAATGCGATAATTTTATTTAATCTCGTTGACCATCATCGCGCATCAAATATGGAAATATTTAAATAATAGAAATTGAATAATGATTTTCTATCATAATATTCATTTTATAAATACGAATATCTAAAAGTTATTTAAATAACTTTTCACCGTAATGACTGAAAAATTACTTCTTTTCTTCCTATAAACCGACTATAATTTGAAAAAAGTCCGGATTTTGGTAGAAATTGCGTATCCATGTTGTATTCAAAATTATTTTAGATATATGTTCTAAATTATTCTGCACTGTCAATCTTACTAATTTTTTAAGTGTACGCACCTTAACGACTCGATATAATAGACTGTGCAAAACACAAAGGGACCGCGCATTCCTTCAAATAAATGAGATTGTACACTGCAGTTTTAGAATGTACAATGTCTTTTTCTTTTTCATTTTTTTATTTTTAAAAATAATTTTTCAGGCTTTTACTTACCGAATTTCATGGACCGCGCGCAAATTGTTTACATACAAATAGATTATAAAAAAATTAATTAAAAATAATGCTGCGCTAAAAACGTGACATTAACGTAGTTAAAATTTACAAAAAATTATAATAATTCAAGAAGTATAAAATATTTTTGAACAGTTTTGGTTATTGTTTACAATCTCTTATAAGAAAGTCGTTGCGTCGAGCAATTTTTAATTGGCCCATTATAACCGATTTCGCAAGAATACGTTAATGTTTACACGATTAAAAATATTTCACGCTACTAGATGTAAAAATATACACGATGTAAACTAAATGAACCGATCACGCTATTAATAAAATTACGCGAGCTCTTATGTGGTGGGTTGAATTTATTAAATTAATTTGTATAAAAAGAAAAAAATTGGAAAACACTGCTTTCTAAGCAAACGTAGGATACAGAATGGATCTTTAACATTTCTCGGTGCATAATAAGCAGGCAATTCTCGTGCAATAGAAAATGCACGAGTCGTTCAACACAGGAATGTAGAATTTTTAATGGAGTTATAGATAATGCCGACGGGTAACTTTTATACTTATTTAACTTGATGATGTTATCAATTACGTTAAGATATTTTAAATGTTACGACGATATTTCGATCAAGCTTTAGATATTAATAAATATGGTGTCATTGATAAAAACCGTAACAACGTTAATTTCATTTTGTGCCGTTAAAAAAGTGCTGTCAATCGATGCGCGTTATACCTGAAGTGCAATTAGAAATATATCGTTTGGCTGAACGTATTGAAAATGAGTATTCTAAGCGGCTATATTATTACTTTAAAATTAGATGCATAAAAAATCTTCAAAACAAAAAACAAATATAACCTTTTTTTTTCAATTTATTTTTCAACATTATTTTTCAACATTATTTATGGTGTCGAAAAATTTAAATATTAAAAAAAAAAAAAACAAAAAAACAACACAACTGCATTGCTAATATATAACTGCAAATTTCGGGTTCCTGTAGTGAACGCTGCGGGAAGATGAAGCCGTTATTTACACATAAGATCTAATCGAAATATGCCTGCTAAATTCAATGTTTATATAGATAAAACTTAGTTTTCTGTAATTTTCGAACATCACCTAAACATTTAATTGATATACTGATACTAAATACATTTTAAACTTAAATTTTTGTTTTCAATAAAAAAGAACACACACATATATATATATATATATATATATATATATATATATATATTAATAAATGAAAATTATCTTTAAAAAAGCGAAATAAACTATAATTAAAATTGTGGCCCCTGATTCAGTCTGTCTTATTCTTGTTTTCCAGCTATATAGCCAGCAAAAATATTTAAAACTAGAGGCACTGCACTGACAAAAGCTGTTCAGAATAACTTTAAATTTAAAAAAATTAAATAGGAACCCACAACTACACTGTAAAACTTGATATGTAAATTACTTTTTCTTTCTTTCTCAAATTAGATTAAGACGTAAGAGATCTAACCTGCTTTATATGCAGTACAAAATTGGCTTTTAAACAAACCCACAGGTTTCAATTTTGACTCCTTTACATTTCTTTGTATATTTTCTTTATAAACTAGTTAAAGAAGAGGTTTATTCTTTATTTTAAATCTAACGTTAAACAATATAGATACATATAAACTCGGCCATTTTGGCCACGCAAGGGATTGTGCCTATTGACCCCATTTGCTTACATTTCTGTCTCTTTCTCTTCTATACTTTGTATAAAATTATCAAAATTTACAACGTAATTCTTGGGCCGGCCTCCATTAAATTTTATAACGAAAAAATGTCCCGATTTTATATAATAAAAAAAAAAAAAAATATAACCAATAATTTATACCATAAGTTTTATTAAACTACCGAAACAACTTAACATCCTGTAACACATATAAATAATACTTTTTTTGCGTTTCCATGGTATTATTAAATTAGCAATATATTCTTTACATGGTTCTCACTATTATGGTGGGACTTCTTATTCATCAGCTTGCACAGTAATAAGAAGTGTATTTATTATGTTTCCAAAAACGGAAACCGCCATCGAAGGCAAACGTGAATTGCGAAAACGAAAATGGGACAACGAACTGTGCAATAGCGAAGAATTTGCCACACAATTATAATGTACGTGGATACGCCTTTTGGTTCGAAACTGACAGATGTAGAAAAGTTTGAAGCGCTAAAATATAACAAACGTTATATAAAATTAGGACATTTCTTCGTTACATATAATTGGGACATTTTTTCTAATGAGGGCCAGCCTAAGTATTACATTGTAATTAATGTATATATATATATATATATATATATATTAAAAATTAACCATCCCACATTTCACTACTACTAATATAACACTTTCCTTATTTTTCTATACATATATATATATATATATATTAAAAATTAACCATCCCACATTTCACTACTACTAATATAACACTTTCCTTATTTTTCTATACCAATTAACATTGTTGCAGAAGTTACTTTAATATATACAGTCGGTGAACAAAATTTCGTACAGCTACATCTTATTTTTGATTTTATTTCAATAAATTTTAGATTAGTAAATATGGAGGAACTTTTTCCATAAAGTCATAACTGCTTCGTAAAATTCAATAGAAATTTCTCTATTAAAACACTACCGAAAATACCGACCACATAACAACCATCACACATAAAACTCGATATATTTTCAAAAAGGCTGAAGCCGAAATTAAAAATACATTCCCGAAAACTATTATTGCTATTATTTTTATTATTATTTATTTCAACCGATAAATGAGATAAGATAACCTCAATTACTTATCAAGAATACTACGCAAAATTACATGTCTGATAAAAATTATACATCGTCTGCGGACTACAGAATTGTAAAAGTCCCGCAGTGCCTCTTGATCGGTCGAAGGAAATTCAGTATTTTCATTATAAAGAATTTTCTGAGGTCAAAGAAAATGTTTATATTGACACATCGCAAATTAGCCGGCAATATGCCGAAACAATCAGAATATATATACCAATAAGAAACCAATTTTCGTAAAAAATTATGAAATCATGAATGTAAAAATTCTGGCGGAATTATAATTTTCAATTTCGCGGTACCATTATGATTTACTTTGGACGTAAAAATAAAATCTAGAAATAACGATAGGTAAAAATCCGTTTACCGTCTAATAAAGTTAGTTACAATAAACGATGACTGCAGTAATAATATTTAATCAAGGTCGTAATTAAATTGTGTTTATGTTGGTAAACATCTCAAATGTTCTAAACAGATGTTCTAATTAATCTAAAAACCACATATCGCTAGCAAACAATTTACATTAAAATCAGTGTCTGTACACGAAAAGTCCATCATACACGTATTTAAAGCATTTGCGCATTCAACAAAATCTTACGTTTCAATCATTTACGTTACGGCTAAAAATAATTAAAAAATGCAAATTATATATACAATTTTCACAGTCAAGTGTAAAGATACGTCTTTATTTATTTTCTTTTTTTTTTTTTTTTTTTATTATCCAAAACAGCCAATAATCCGTTTATCACTTTTAGAAAAATATTCTTCATATAATCCGTTTATCACTTTTAGAAAATTATTCTTCATATAATCCGTTTATCACTTTTAGAAAAATATTCTTCATATTTGTAATGGTTCAGAAATATTTAAATAACATAAGTATAAACGAAAAATAGAGCTATTAACCACCGTAGTAACAAAGTTTGCGCGTCCTACATTTACTTCAATTTTTTATCTATACCGCCGCGTTGCAGATAAGAATAAAAATACATACGCTCCATTAGCGCGATAAAGCACATATTTCATCGTTATCTCTACTTCTATTATTCTGCTATTAGACAGAAATTTCTTATATACGAAAGGTGTTTTTCTCTTTTTTCAGAGATTCGATACATAAAATAAATCAGTAAAATAATAACGGCTAGAATATTTTTTTTCCTGTAAAATTTGAAAAACAGATTAAACAAAAGATTCCAGCGATGCACAAGGACCCTCACCATATTAGTTTCAAAGAATATCAAAATACAACTGAACACAATTAATTTCACGTTTGCCAATAAATACAGAGATAAGTGCACCGTGGTTAATCATATTGTATAAATTAAGGGAGTGATTTTTATGTTGATTTACAAGAAGAACTTAAAATGAGTAATTAAAATTAATAACTTGGTGCATCAACAAATGAGTTGATATAAAAAACAGATGAACAAATTTTGGTTTTTACTTTTTTTCTTTTTCTTCGCAAAGTATTTTAGTGGACTTCATATTTTTCACGAAACCTTTAAGTACAATTTGAAAAATAAATATAATAATTTAAAAAAGTAAAAGAAATAATCGACGCGGATAAATAATTTCGCGTGTGCATTAAAAAAGAATTGACTATAACAATACCAATTAAAATGTACCCATTGTTTTAGCTTTTGATGAATACCATTTTACAAAATGGCATATTTTAATATTTTTATTACAATAAATTGTGCTTTTAACGTACATTTTTTTAATATATATATATATAAATATATATATATATAAAATTTAATAATTCAAGAACATAATATAATATAAAAAAACAGGTTACACTACATTTATCAAGGTGGATTTACATTATATATAGGTCAAATTTTGTCGAAAATACGAAAAGCTTAATGGTTATTAATTTTAAAAGCTGAATATCAGCAATGTATTTCATTATAACTAAACCGCGCGCAAATTCTAAAAGCTATGACAAATAAAATCAATAAACGAAATAATCCCGTTAAATAATCAATAATTAATTCGCGGCTTAAATTCTTACCTCGTTTTTATTGGAAGATGGATAACGGATTATAAATACTATAATCACTAAATGCAAAGAAATTTTTTTGTGCAATTAGAAAATAATAGTAACTTACCGCTCAGAGAAACAACTCTGGTCTTTATTTAACAAAGTTATACCGCATATATTTTAAACGCATTTGTAACAGCGCTTACGTATAATAATATTTAGTTACTTCGCTGCGACATTTTGCTCGACACTGTACACATTTTATACTATTAATGTAATGTTTTTACACAGTTTGATACTGCGAATTTCAATACCAAAATGATATTTGTACTTCGTACAGTTAAAATCAAAAATTCTACTTTCTCGTATGTGATTCATTAATGAGTAAAATAATCCCAAATTCAAATGTAATTCTATCCCAGAAAGCAAGAATTTTTTAATACCCAATCCTACTCACCACCTGGACGTAGTTGAGCTATTTTAGGAGCTAAAAGTTCCAATAATGCATCTTGAAACATTGTAACAACTAGAAGTAAAAATATATAAACTTATAATTAAACGGCTTCAACACAAACGTATCAAAGAATAATCGACGATAACAAAACAACCGCAGATAACACAAAAATATATACTTTTTCCTATTGCCTTCTTATTATAGAGAATCTATGCATGTTCTTAGAAACTATACTGCTATAATCAGCGGCGAATTCAGTGAGAGGAAAATGCGGCTTTATCTATTTAATTTACCCATCGAATACGATTATTCTTTATACAAACTTAATCAGAATATAAAATTGCACACATTAACTAATTATTGTCTACATCAACATATAAAATCAAAAGAATAGAAAGGCTTGTTGTTATACATATATAGTAATTAAAAAAAAAAACAAAAAAAAAACAGGAATTTATGTAGTTTGCAGATGCATTTTTATTATTTTAAACGATAATGTTGTCCGCATGTTTTTAAACAAAGGCGCCGCTGATTACAATACTTTTCTCTACTACTGTATATTCTGTAAAAAATATATACGTCGATATTTAGAAACTAAATTACAGTAAACATGCTTAATTTTTATTCGAATTTTTCAGATGAGCAAGAGCAATTTAAATTCTTTCCATTGTTTAACAATAAAATTACGCCTCGTGACCGGTGAAGTTAATTAAAAAGTAAAATTATCGGTTTTTATGGTTAACAAAATAGAAGCAAAAACAAAAAACTGTGTTTTTTTATAACATTAATCCTTTTCAGTTATAAACTTTTTAACTCGGGGCAATGCGATTATTAGCGAAAATTACAATAACAATATATAATATAAAGGTAAAAATTTTAATTCCAATTTCAATAGCGAACAATTTTTTACAATTTTCGAATTACTTTTTTTAAGTTATTTTCGCGCCTGCTAAGTAATAAAAAACACACTGGGCAAGGTTAAAAAGTAATAATCTTAGTAAACAACGGGAGACTGAAGTGAAAATACCATTATTTTGAAACATACATTTACAACTAAGCGCTTTTTTTTATCGATTAATCAGTTATTTTAACAAAATAGTGCTTTCCCATCACCCACACTAATTACCATCATTTAAGGTATAAACACTTCTATCAATTTTAATATTTATGTAATTCGCACAATAAGCCCATTTTTGAATTAAAAGCGTAAAATATAATAAAAAAGATTACAAAAGAACAATTAATTTCGACATTAAACCGTCATTATCTAGACTTTGTAAAAATGATTAAAATCAGCGTCATTAGTATTGCAATGGCAACAAATACTTTTCTCGGCGATTAGATCAATGTATTCTGTCTTGTCTTTCTCTACTGCGCATTCTTTATTCATCCAGCGCGATAAAACGCACTTCTCTAACGGTTCTTTTCAAATGCGAAGGAAACGAAAATCAAAGGTCAATAATTATTACGAGAACGCACGATGCGTATGTGAATTTTAACGACTTTCGATGTAGGGAGTTTATGGTTGTTGCAGCTTTCAAGCTTCGTCGATTTAAGTGTTTGACCTCGAAGAATATTGCGTTAGACGAGCCTTCCTTTTCGACAAATTTGAATTTCTCTGTAGCGAATCAAAGAACCGGTAGTATATTCCATGGCCCATCTTTTTCTCTTTCAGCACGGACTGATACAGGTAAGTTTCACTATGCATCAGACCGTAAAATTAAGTCACAGAATCATTCGCAGCATTTTTATTGCAATCACTCCCACGCTTTTTTCCCCTTAAGTACACCACAAACCAACAGAACTTTCTTATCAAACACTAAAAAAAATAACACTGTCATTATGCACGGTGTTGTGGTTGGTTTTGTATCATCAGATTACAAAATGAAACGTTTATTTGCAGTGAATTTTTTCATACGGTGACAAAATTATCAGTTTCTTTCTAATTTACACAAAATTTTATTGTTCCACATTATCCGTGACGGTTCAATTAATAATTTTGATATATCACAATAAAATGGTCTGTGAGCAACGATGACCGCTAACGTTTACTATCGACTAAAAATTCGATCACTGCACATCACTCTTTTAGCCAACACATCAAGCAGTCTACTTGGCTCTATCGTAAGACTTAATGAAAAAGTGATCAGAATTTGAACAGCGCCGGTTTTGCATTGCCCAAATGTGATTACAAAATTATTAGTAGGCGATAAAATTGTTGCTCAGTTATAATAAACATTTTTTTTGAACCAATCTTTATATTCACCTTTTATCTTAACGAATAAAGTTAAATTTTACTTCAAATTACTTTAGCGTACAAGGCTACAGCGCAGAAGCAGCTTGTATCTCGAATTATATTAACATCGAACAAAGGTATTAATGTTCGGAATTATGTCCACAACACGGTGCTGATACAGTACTATCACAACAGAATGTATGCTGCATAGAAATATTTGTTAGCCTACACGTACAAGCTGTCTTATCATTGTTATTTGTTCTCCCAGCGGATTAACAAAATTAGAATTAACTGCACCTCCTTCGAATATTACGTTATAGAAACCGTAGTATCGCACGACTATAATTTACGATGTTATAATTATTAAATGAAGATAAAACCTAACATTAAGCGATACTGGTGGAATAGGCGAGTTTGTCAAAACGTGAATAATTTTAATCTCAACTTACTCGATCAATTATGAAATCGGGGATTTTATCAAAGATATTACGACACCTAATTTTCATTTTGGAAGATGTTATCTCGACGTTTTCAACAAACGAAAGTGACACATAAAAATAACTTCAAAATCGCATCCGACGAATGGCAATATATTTGAAACAAATCGATTTTATTAAATGTAACAAATGTACAAATTGGACTCCATCACGTTGTCCAATGCACGTAAGAACTGTCATCAGAGAAACTAATCAATCTTCAGCTGATGTATACCATAGATTTTAACGTTCCCCATCAATAATAGTCTAAAACGATTAAATCCGGTAAGCCAGACGTATTATGAACTGGATCGCATTTTCAAATCCCTTAGGAAACATATTTCACATAGTTCAATTCAAACCCGTCTTGATTTATGAGCTGGACAACCGTCTTGCTGAAACCGAATTGCTGACTTCCATCGAGAGGAGTATTTTCTAATAAAGGTGGAAGATCTGTTTATAGCAGTTTTAAATATCTATTACGATTCATATTACCATGAAAAAACGGGAGGAACGATGATCTCACTCCTAATAATCCCACACTATTGATTTTCTAAGCGTGTTAATTACCCACACTTCTAAACCAGTTCGGATTTGCTTTAGACCAGTAAGCTCCGACTGATAATAAATTTCAAATATTCTTCAATTTAATTCCGAGTTTTTTAATCTATTTTAAATCCAATACACTCATTCATTGTTTTCCAAATTTTTATCCAACAATACAGTGTTATATTTGAAACTATTAATTCGAGATACGGCTGTTCAACTTCCCGTTTCGGTATACCAATTACTGAACAAAACCGGAAATCGTCATTTTTTCACCAATTTTCACAACGGACAACAACACAACCTTATTGACGCATTAAAGTTATCTCGATAGAACCATACTTCTTAATTTTTTGACGTCATTCCTCAACTGGATAGTTAAATTATGAAAGTTGAAAACAAAGCTTTCGGGAAAAACGTTTCAAACAAATTTTTTTTATTTTTTCAGGCAAGGTTGGACTCCGTAAGAAAATACCCCCCATTATTCCACTGGAAAAAAAAAAAAAAACAAAAAAAATATGCGGTCTCATTCAGCAATTTCTGTTAGGGGGTAAAAGTCGAAAATGTTTCCATTTGATATGGCGCAGTCAATTTACTAATATGTGAATTTTCATTTTACTAAATATTCTAGATTTTAGAAGAGTCGGACAGGTAGTTCAGAAAACCCAGTACATACATACATTTGCAAAATGACGGCAGTACTTGCTACTCGTAACTTTTCTTTCTTTTTTTGGTAATGTCATTTTTAGACTTTTAGTTTTGCTAAGGCAAAAAAAAAAAAAAACACGATTTCTCACATCTGTGTAATTATTGCGATAAGCTAATCCCTATTTGCCAGTTTGTATTCTGTTGTGATGGCAGCATTTGTCAGCACGTGAAACGACATATTCCGTTTCTAACGTAACGACATTTGTACGGTAATTCGCAAAATGCTTACCTTTTTTCATCAATTCTTTCACTTCTTGTTTAATATCTTCATTTATTTCGTTAAAGTACGGCTTTAGAATGTTGTTATATATAACTGCAGAACCACTTTTTACTGGTGAAAAGCACCACACAAAGAAAAGACACTACAACAACAAAAAAAAAAGCAACAAATTAATATTTAAACCACTTGTTACGCTGATAAAATGATACAAAACATTCATGCATCAGATCGAAAGGTTTTTACTTACTTTAAATAAATAAAAGAACGGAATATATTGCAGGATAAAGTCGAACGGTAATTCGATGATGTTAATAAAACCAAATACAACCCAATACGTCAGCCACACTGTATCATCTTTAGAATCCGGGCTTTCTATCGCTCTTATCGAAGCGTATGAAGGATAAACAAAACCGAGTACATTACTTAATAATTGAGCGCCATATCCGACTGCGAGATACAATACTAGTATTGCTATCAAACCTGCATAATCGTACCGGAAATATCGTAATGAATATTTATAGTGCATATAATAAAAACGTAAAAACCATAAAAATTAAATAAGCGGCGTATTTACAACACATAATGGCCAGTATGCATAGAAAGAAAACGGTTTTGTCACTAAATCACGAAAGCAACCGTAAAACGTTCAAGCACTGTTTTGGTTCTGGCGAAGCGAATGCTATTCTACCGAAGATTTTACCTATAAAAAGTGACCTCATAATGGGTTACAACATATGAAATGTCCGTTTCACCACCGTTTTCATTTTTGAAAATTATTTCATAATAATAAATAAGCGAGGAATCGCTATACACATCTATCGATTTCCTAAAGTTCGAAATATGTACCACTTTTTCTAATTCGAATGCTTTTTTTGTGATTTTTTTTATAAGAAGTATTTGTATGTAGTGTCTACGCCGTAATATTCGTACAAAAAGTGCAGAAGATGGCGATAATTCTGCATCTAAAGAAGACTTTGTGAAAAAATCATTGTAGTTGGTAGGCAAAGTTTAAATCTGGAGACGAAAATCATAGTAGAACTGAGATTGGAGTTCAAAGTAAGGAATTTTAGGCTCGCACCAAAGCAAATAAATCCATATTAGATCGTTCGAATAGAGCTAAATGGTATAATTTAACACGCTGAAGGTAATTTAAAGCAAAGAAGATGCATATTGCAAATGGGTTCCGCCATGACACTTAATAAAAGAAATTCAACGTTAACTAAAGTCCTTCGAAGTTCAGATCATTCCAGACTCTAGCCACCAGTCTCCTTCACCTCAAATCAAACGGAGGGTTATAAAACGACATGGCAAAAGAACAGATTCCAGAGAGGGGGGGGGGGGGGTATTACAAACTCTTAATATAGACTTTCGTAATGCCCGATGTCAAAAACAGCTTACAACTCGTGAAAACAGTTGCTCGTTTAAAACATCCAAAATCACGCATTTCGTATGTTTCAATTTAATCGATTGCCGCAAAAAGTGACGACCCGTAAATCATTCCTTTTACAACTAAAGGTACCATACGACGCAGCAAGTCAAATTTTTGAAAAAAGATGATCTTATTCACCTATATCCACGTATACCAATCAAATTTTTAATTTCAATTACAACTACATTCTTTCATGTTTTGTTTGCTTTTTTTTAAAAATAGTTTTTGCTGTTGTACGAGGTCAGTAAAATAATTTTCGATACAAAAGAAATTGAACAGGAATAAAAATAAGACAAAGTTTATAAATTTCAACGTCAGGAACATCAATATAAACTAATTTGCTAGTGCGCATTAAGTAGCTTTCAAATTTTACGCTAAAATGTTAAAATTATTTATTTCGCTGTTTCGAAATATGACTTTTGAACACTTTTAATTAAATTAAATCGATCCGTCTAAACGCAGAGTACAGATATAATTTTTGAAACATTTGGCAAGAAACTGGTAAAAATTGAGAACTAATCCGATACCATTTTTGTTTCTCTAAAAATCGTATTTTTTCCATTATAGACAAGATTATTTCTAAATACGACTGTTCAATTTATATAGTGAAGAAAATTTATAAAATTCAGGTTCGCCATTACCACCTTTCGATGAACTGGCACTACTACTGTGACACATACAACGCTAATAAACTCCGAGTCTGCAATCTGATGAAAATATATAGACATTTAATTTCTATCGTTGGCTTTCTTTTCATACAATTGCGTTGTGTAATAAGAATTGTTTCGCATTTAAACATACTAGTCAATACGTTATTTTTGAATTATGCATCATGTTTTTCTTATAATACAAATTATAATACGTGTAATACAAAATAATAAACCTCTGGACTCGTAAATAAACTTCATTCTGTTTAACTCCAAAGAGGCGTTGAGCTAAATGTCGTCAGTAACCATTGAGGAGGGGGGGAGGGATGGGAGGATTTAAAAACAAATTCCACTAATTGTCTGTTACTATCAATTGTATCTTATGTTATAACTATAGGAAGTGATGCTGCAGCAAAGCAAATGCAAATTGAACGTGAAAATGCCGATATATAAAACTTAGGGAACCACAGAAAAATTAAGAAAACCAGCCCCCATAAAAATCATAAAAAATCTCACGGCAAAAAGTTTTGATCGAATTTAAAAACCAGAGAAAAGACAAAAAAAATCATAATAAACAAGATAATGTACATAAATTGTAAATCATACTAACAACGTTGTGTGTGCACCAGCATTTACTAAAACAAAAAACAAAAAAGAATGTCTAAAAAAAAAAAATAATACGCAACCAATTAGGCCAAAACTATTTTACTTCTAGTCCAAAATCTCATTTTTTTCATAAAAAATCTCTAACTTCACTTTATAAAACTTTTTCACTAGCTCAATCTCACTTTCCTCCTCTTCCCTCCAATAACCGTAATTATCCTAACGGTCTTTTCTTTTCAAATCATACTTCTCTCAACAAATCTAGTCTCATTACTAATAGTTCCGAGATGCCAAATAGTGCTCCGGCTAATCTTAATCTTTGCTTACCTGTATCAGATTCCGAAGTAGCTGACAGGATGAATTTCCAGTTTAAACTTCCAAGAAATCTCTCCACAACTGCGCAATAATCCAGAATTCCAAAAGTTAGCATATACATTTTTCCACTTAATTCATTCATATTCTTCAGTAGAGAATCAAACAAATTAACGTTTTTTCTTCCTTTATATCTCCGAGTTTTTTCTTCTTCTTCTGCCTTTTTCTCTTTCTTCTTTTCTTTCGCATAGTACACTCTCCTGACAAGTCTTCAAATGAGTACTCCGAGTTTAAGAGTCGACTGTTTGAAATCAATCTCCTCCTTATATCTAAACTCTTTTACTTCTGCTCATTGGTTTAAACTTTTAAAGAGCCTAGCGCTCTTCCTCGGTAACTTAGCTTACCTACTGCATATCTCTTCATTTTTTCTTCTTATACTTCCTTTGTATGCTCTTTGCCGCACTTGATGGTAGAATGGAAAAGTTGAAATTTAATAAAAGGTTAGTTAATATAAATGAAAGGTTTAGTTGATGGCCAAATGGTTTTGCGCCGGGACAAAAAAAAAAAAAAAAAAAAAAAACTATTGCTGGTTGGCCTTACTTAATTCGAGCTTTAGCTTCATCTGCTATTATTCTTCCTTTTACAAATATGTGTTCTAATTTAAATTGTTTACAGTGGAATTGTCGAAGCCTTAAAGCAAATAGAGAGTCCTTAGAGGCTTTGCTCAGTCTAAATGAAATTAAAATAGCCTTACTTTCAGAAAAATGGCTTAAACAGGATACTCATTTCACTTGTAAAAACTATTATTCGATCAGATCTGATCGGGATAATGGATACGGTGGCGCCGCAATTCTTATTAAAAAAGACAATCAATTTACTGAACACAATGTTCACCTCGCTTTTCCTCTCTCCATCCCTTGAACTTAGTTCATATCTCAATACCTTCCAAGTTTTCTGAGCCTCTTCACATAATGTCTGTCTACACTCCGCCGTCTTATAGTCTCCAGGACTCTCCTTTCTTACTCTTCCTTAATTAAATTTCTCATACCCTTATTGTTGGAGATGATTCGAACGCTCGCTCGTCGCTCTGGGGCTGCTCACACTATAACAGAAATGGTGTGATTCTAGAAGATTTTTTTCTTAACAATAATTTAGTTTTATTTAATGACTCTTCGCCTACTTTTTTCAGAAACGCTTCAGTTACTAGCTCTCTTGATCTTACCTTCTCTTCTTCTTCCATCAGTTTGCAACTTAGCTGGAGAACTTTAGATGGCACCTTTGGAAGTGATCACGTCCCTATCCCCCATTCCCAAAAAGAACTCTCCTTCCTTTCGGCCTATCTCCCTGGCCTCCTACCTTAGAAATCTCTTTGAAAGCATTCTTAATAGGCGTCTCGTTTGGTGGTTGGAAAACTTAAGTAATGTTTGATTTTCGTCCGGGCTTGGTCCAGCTGATTGTATAAGTATTTTTGTATCCGATATATATATAAATCCTTTATTGACAAAAAATACACTTTGACTGCTTTTATTGATATCTCTGCTGCTTTTGACAATGTTTATCTTCCCTGCCTTAAAGAAAAAATGTTCTCCACTAGTATCCTCCTACCTTTGTTGATCTTATTCTCGATCTTATGCTTCCCTTTTTAATTATTTCTGGGTAAAGGTCCCCGGTTGAAGGGCCCAAAAAATAAAAAATAAAATAAAAGTTACAGGAACTATAAAAACTACAAATTTGTATGAAATAGCCGAGTTATCAATGTCTTTTGTAATGGTGAAAGTAAAGTGTTAGAAAATGTGGGATACCTTCAAATATCTTGGAAAAGTAATAGATTACAGTTTGATTATAACAAAGATAGGATGAATAAGAAGCTTTCAATAGATATATCAGACGCCTGCGAAACATTTTTTTTTTTTCAACTTTAGAAGTTTTCGGTGCGTCAGCCATCCAAATATGAAGCTACAATATTGGCTTCGTTTTCCGACCGCCCATTATGCTCATGTTTAAAATATGTTTTAATTTCTTCGACTTCTTTACCCAGACTACTACGTTCAAGAACATACCAGTTTTTTTTTTGATATTTTATGTCTCCAAAGAAGGTTTTTGAATAATTTTTTTTTCAACCATTTTTTTATTTTAAGAAAAAGTTTCTGATTTTTGTTTTATATTTTAAATTTCATTCTCAAAGGGTTATCTAGTATGGTGAGTTATATGTGATTTTTGGGATCGTTTTAAATTACCATATTGTATACTCTTGGCGGGCTTTTTGCGTTTTTTAACGCACAGGGTAATCAATTATCTTGCATTTTCTTTTTTTTTATATACATTTATTGAGCTTGTCAGCAGCGAACGATTACCCAGTTACACATTATTACCTTTTTGACTGTGATTTATGCTTTACATTTAAAGCTTACAAGTCAAACCGTTTTTGATTTATTGAACTTTATCTCATATTTTTGTCGTTTCCAAATCATGTATGGATTCCTAAAAAATTAACAATAACTAATCTACAAAAGTACATATAAACTTATTTGTTCAATTTTTCTACTTCTGTTTAATTTTCTATACTGAATTTACCGCTTTCCGCTCTAATTATTTCCTTGTCTCTCGTTTTCCACAAAACTTTTACAATAACTCCAAAGGATTTCTGCAAGCTATCGCCTGAACTTTCCCCTAAAATTGTTTTCTTATACGCTCTTTGATCTAGAACCGGCTAATTTTTTCCTCAATTAAAATTGATCTGCTACAGATAATAACTCAGAAATTGAATGACGTTCACTTTCAATGACTAGATTTTTTAGCGTATTTGCAATCCTCAATATCCTCTTCCCCCGTCAGTGGTTCATTTCAAAGTCCCTATTTTTTTTGATTTTCCAATCCTGACACACTTTTTACCTTTTTCTATTTAATTTGGTTGTTTTATTATTCATTAATGTTATAATTTTTTATTAAAGATTCTTTTAAGCTGTTCTTAAATCTTGTCTTCATTAGTTTTCTTATAGCTTGTTCTTTTAGTTTCATTCTAATTATACTTTAATTTGCATACAATATGTTACTATTGCAGTTTGACCACTGAGCTCCAAGGGTGTTTGGCATGAGTGTGATTGTTTTTATTAAAAGTTATATAGCTTATATATTTAATATTTTATAAGACGTTTGAGCTCAATGTGTAAACATGGGTTAAATTGTTAATTTAATTTATGTTATACTTCCCCGAAAGGAAAGGAAACGAAGAGAGAAGAGAAGGAGAAAAAGATAAAAAGTTATTTTAGCCCATGTACGTTTACTCTATATTTCCGCTACTCGCGCTTCTCTAGCGCATATGCAGCGTCTAAATTTTATATTATATTATTTTAATTGTATGTAACACATATATTAAATAAATTGAATTGAATTTAATTGAATTTCTCGTCCTTGGTTCTCCACTTCCTCTATCCGCTACATTTCACAATTCCTTCCCAGGTCAGTTTCTCGTTTCTTACTCGTGTTTAATCTATTCTGTCTCCTACATTCTAATTTTTCGTTATATGTTCCTTATAATACTAATTACACCCTATTTAAGTGTTTATCTCTTTTTGACCGATAATTTTTCTTTTCCTCCCTTTCAAAATTCAATCCTCCCAATCTTTTATTAACTTTCAAATTAAGTAATATGAAATAAAGATAGCTGCAGTTTTGCCAAATTAATTTTAATTTGCAATGCATTAAAATCAAGACATTTCTAACTAAAGCTCACCATAAAAGCCGATAGGTTTGAACGTGAATTACTGTATTATAAAAGCCGATCGTCCGTGTACGTAAAGTTGTCTCGATTTTCTAATATTTCGAAAAATTCAAAAAGTTTAGAGTATAATAACGTGGGAAGCTGTCTCTTGAGGAGGCCCTAGATTTGATATTATTAATAAGATATATAAGCAGTCCGCTGAATAATTCGTAATTTGATCTGACAAAACAAATATCTGAAATCAAACCATGTGGTATCGAAATGCCACGCCATGTCCGTAGATTTATTACGACAGAAATTACAGTATAATGAACTTTGTGCAGTTTCTGCCAATTTATATTGCACTCTAGAATTTCCGGAGCGAAATCCATACTTACTAATTAAAAGGAGAACGACTCCTTATATTATTACAAAGAAAAATAACAAATCTAGTTACCACGGAGGCTAAGCTCAAGTAAAATAAAAACAATGGAACCGGGGACATCAAATTTTTAAAATTCATCATACACGGCATGGACTTTTTTAACCAGGGCAAAAAGGTACTAAGAGTCATGAAAAATTGGTGGCTAATGGGAATTAAAGCGATCTTAAATTTACGATTCTAATGAACTGGACATCGATGAAGCATATTCTAACCAAAATTCCCCCACGGAACCGGAGAAAAAGTAAATTAGGAAAAAATCAACACGAACAACAGAATAATTAGAAACGTTCAAAACATTTGAATAAGGAAAAACTTAAAATACTCTTTTACGTTATTTTATTTTATGTACTTTTCTTCTTTTTCTTCCAAAATCCTAATGTTGTTATTAACACAATTTTTTTTCCTCTTCAAATTATTAACATAATTCTACAGGTATATTTCTAAGTTTTACAGGTGGTAATCCGCTTAATATAAACATTTGACACTAATGCGTATTCAAACTGTGTAATAATTAAAATGCGCCAGTAACACCCGTGTACATTATTTATAATTTATTTATTTATAATTATTAATCACACAATTAAAAAGAAATATGTAAACATAACAACAAATACTACCAAAAGTTACACAAGGTTAAAAATGTGAACTCTAGCAACACATAGTTTACTGAGACCAAAAGTATGATAGCCGAGAACAAGTGTACGAGAGTTTACTTCACTCGAAAGTTATTCCGAAATATATGTAAATAGCATTTGGTCGCTAAATTCACACTCACCTTTACTTTGTGTTCTAAATGTTATTCTCTTCTTATTCACTGCGTTGCTTTAATTTGCATATTTTTTTCTTACTTTAAAACTAACAAGACTAAGTTTAAAAAAAAAAAAAAAAAAAAAAAAGATACAAATAACGACCATCAGAAATTTTTAAAAGTCAAACAGATTTTATTTATACGAAAAACACACTTTTACCGCAGTATTCAATGATTTCTTATAGTTTAGATTAGCGTCCCTCAAATTATATATGATTTTACAAAATGAATTATTTATTTATTTATGCAAACATTCTCGCAGTTTCAATTATAGTTATCAATTTCAGTAATAAGTTCAAGATATATTTAAAAAAAAACAAAAAAATAATAATAATCTAGCCCACAAGAACTAGAGATGCAACAAATATCATAAAAATTAAGTATCAAAAATAATTTGTAGGACACCAGAAAGACAAATTATGGAAAATTATCGCAATTCAAATTTGCCGAAATTGAATTTTCAAACTACTGACTCGGAAATATTATTAATTCATCACACAGATCTTCGTCGAACTTTAAAACTTTGAAATTGCAAAAGAAACGCAACTAATAAATTACCAATTACCTACAAATCTAAAATAATATATGTAACGCATGCGATTTATATAACAGCGTGATATTTAAAATAATAAAAGATGCTTAATTTTTTCACGTTCCTCTACCTAACTTTCAGTAATACTCCTAATAATTTTTCGGAAATTATTAAGACCCATCTGTTTATGAAAACAAATCGGTAAAGAAACTGCGTAGAACAACTTAACGGTACATAACCATTTTCTAAGAATAAACTGCAAGATTTGATAATTAAATGTTCAAATTTGAAACGTTAATTTTTCCAAATGTATTTATTTTTACTGTAAAATAATTGAATTATATGTACTTCATTTTAAAGAAAAACTAATGAAATTTCCCCACATAATTAAGAGAGGAATCTTTGTCTACTTTATAGGAAAAGGTGAACTTCTTAATTCATATTAATTACATAAGTAAGAAAGCTTATAGGATTTATGAACTTAAAAATTCAGCCGAATTTTATAATCTGAATATTTCCTTCTTTTCTATAGCTTTTATTATGTCCAATATACATTATAGAGAACGAATCCGTTCCTTCTCTGCAAAAAGTATTTGAAAATATTTGAAAGTATTCGACTACATTTGTTCAAAATTTTTCACTGAGAATTAACCTTCCTTTAGCAAGAGCTCAGTACTGACTTGCAATCCTTCTCAGTGATGTCATCAACAGTGTCCGTCTTCATTAAGGCCACTCAAGACGATGAAAGTTAGAACCAAAGAACAATAAGCTAGTAGAAGCAATATCAATACAGGTTTAAGATTATTAAAAAATGATGTTATCAAAAGATCAATTTCACAAACTTCCAGACAAATATTACATATTAATTCCACCAACCGTGATATAACAATTAGGCAATGGAAACCTAGTTAATTATTATCCCATGTGGATGTTATGAATTAAAAGTTAGAAAAAACGATATTGCACCATATGCTTTAGTTGACAAGTAATGCAGCATTTGGTTAGGAATCAACTGGTGTCTTGGCTGATAAACAACTTTGAACAAACTAAACATCAACTAAGCCGAACTTATGACAGGTACCTAGAAAATGCCAGAAAATTGAAAAACTTTGTATTTTATGGAATTATTGATCAGAAGAACTTGAAGATTTATCAATTAGTAGACACTGGGAATAGTTTGCGCATTTACATGAACACAATATATATATATATGGTGGAGCCCAGAAGTTGTTTCGATTGTAGTTAGTAAAAGTACGTCTGGACATGACAACAAATTTAACTTTCACATCACAGACCCACAAGCGATGATGAGCATGATGGAATAGAAATGACAGATCAAAAATCAGAGGAAATGATGATATAGATACGTATGAAATCATAACGAAAAAATAAGTTACACGGAAAAAAATGATCGTATTAGGAAAAAAATTCGCAAAACTTGGTTTAAGCTTAATTTCAAAGAAAAAACGCTTCTTCCAATTTGCAACTGACAAAGGCTTCAGAATTATCGACACTATGTTTAAATATTATTCCGAACGACTGTCGACCCGGATAACAACCGGATAAAATGACTAGCATCGGGTAAACAATATCGGTATGCGGTTCGGATCATAAACTACTCATAAGCATCCATAAAGAGTTTAAGTTGCATAGTAGATAATCGAAACAGACCGCAAAACTCAAGACTCCTCAGCCAAATTATTACAGGAAAAATTCTATGAAACACATGAAGTTGTCGAGATCGGAAACTATGCAAAACCGGTACAGCACAAAAAATGAAAGAATTAATATCAGGAAAATATTTATTCCAAAAATCGCCAGTTATCAACAGAAATTCTAATATTCATAGAAAAGCAACACGGAATAAAGAAAATAATCACAATACAATGTCACGAAGCGATTATAGTGGAGCAAAAAAAAGATACTTAAAGTTTAACGTTAAATAAAAACTAAATGTTTCGGAGTTAAAACTAAAATTTTATTTCTAAAATGTTCTTTACTAATTAATATTTTATTAAAATTATATCTCGGGTAAATTGATCACATTTCCTAATTAATTAAAAGCCAAACCCATAAAAAAAAATTAGTTTGCAGGTCATGAGGGAGTACTATTTTTCCTGTAAAACCAAAAAAGACTAGCAAATTGTGGGTATAAAACAAATTTTCCGTTAAACTTGTACTTAAAATACAAATAGAATTATTTATAAACTTTTTAAAACTGATTTCGAATTTAAATGTTCATATTTTTGACGATGAACACATATATGCGACGCATGTTCATCGCACTTTTGACACCGACAAAAAAACAATGAGACAATTTGTTGACAATTTTTCCAAACTCCCGTGAAATTGAAATACAGTTTGGTTCAACATAAACACGATTGATTCTGTCGATCCTGTTTATGTTCCTTCCTTTAACGAATTGTACTCCAGCCTATTTCCGCAAAACTCTCCTTCCCACTTCCACACTTCCGCTTTCAATTTTAATGAATTAAAGTCTGTTCTATCCAAATCTTCCAGTCCCACTCCGGGCCTTGACAACATACCTTATCTTGCTCTTAAAAACCTATCTGCCCTTACCTCCGTTTCAATCTTAACTTTTATCCTTTCCAGGGGTATAATTCCCCCCTCTCGGAATTCCTTCATCATTTTCCCTATTCCTAAGAAAAGTTCTTCTTTATGCCTCATTTTTTTAGCATCCTGCATCAGAAAATTGTTTGAAGGTATGTTGAACAAGCACCTTGTCTGATGGCTGGAACATTATAATGTAGTTCCTAACAGTATGTTCGGCTTTTAGCTTGGTATTGGCCCTCCTGACTCATTTATATGTCTTTTATGCGAAAAAAAATGTCTCCTGTGCTTTTGATAATGTCCATCTACCAACTTTAAGAGGTAAAATGACGGCAATTAAAATTCCAGACAATTTCACTTCCCTTATCATTAAGCTCGTGTCCAATCGTTTTATCCACCTCTCTTCTTCATTTCCCTATACTACAATAGTTAAACTTGCTGAAGGCCTTGTTACCAAATAAATGGGGTGGTGACTCTTACATTCTTATTTCTCTATATAAGTCCATCATTCGCGTCAAGTTTGACTGTTGTTCTTTTATTTATGCCTGCGCCTCCGAGTCCCGACTTCCTAAACCGGATGTGATCCAAAACTTTTGTCTTCAACTCTGTCTTGATGCTCTTAAATCCTCTCCTATTCCAGCACTGCTTGCTGAATCGAATACACCATCCCTGTTTATTCGTAGATCTTATTTAGGCTATCGCTTCCTTGCTAAACGTTTTTCATTCTCATTTTCTCGTACCTTTCAATTTCCAGGAATTGGCGTTTTGTGCTTAAGAAAATGTCTATCTTATCTTTTATTTCTCTCCGTCTTAGTTAATTTTGACCCTACAAAATTTCCTTTAATAGTCTCCCCTATTTCTCCTTCAACTTCATGGACCTCCGTCATCCTTCCCGGCTATTTATTCTACACCCACTTTCAAAATTTCGCCCTTAAGTAGTAATTAAACAGGAATTCTGCATCACTATCAATTCTTTCTCTCCGTGGCAAGTAACTATTTTCACTGGTAGTTCGAAAGGGCCTACTAATGTTGGTGATCCTTTTGTTCTTCCAAATTTTAACTTTTCGGAATCTTTTTGTGTTCCTTCTTTCTGTTCCATACCTATGGCCGAGTTGATAACCGCTTTATGTTCCGTTATTTTTCTTCAAATTTTTTGATTATCTTTGACTCTATAAATACCCTTCAGGCAATAATTCTCTGTATACGTTCTCTCATCCAGATACTTTCTTCTCTCCATACGACTCACCCTGATATTTAATGTGGATTCCTAGTCATTCTGGCATCTTTGGTAACGAGGCAGCTGATTCTCTTCTTCCTTCTTCTTCAAAAAAAAGCTCATCTTCTAATCTCTAATTTTCATCTCAGGTTTTGATCAGACGTATACACTTTCTCTTTTTCTCATAATCACTCCTTCTATCCCTCTGCTCGACCTAGTCTTCTTTCCGATCCATGGTTCCTTTCCTTCACTTTTACGCTTTGTTGTTCCTTTCCTTCACTTTTACGCTTTGTTGTTCCTTTCCTTCACTTTTACGCTTTGTTGTTGTCTCTATTATGCATTCGCCTTTTAATTATTCCTTGCTGTCCTCCTCCCGCTTTCGCTTCTCGTCAGCCTCTTCACCATGTTGTCCTCTCCATTCAAAGGATACAGTTGTTTGTGACGCTGATCACGTGTTTATTAAGTGTTTATCTCTTTCGGTGGAACATTCGGCTGTGTACTCTCATTTACTCAGGCTTGAGTTTCCTGCTCCCTTTAGTACCCGTTATATTCTGTATTTTCCTTCTACACTTATTATCTCTGTCATTGTTACCTTCCTGATCGTTTTATTATATAACTTTCCTGTTTCATTTCTAATTGTTTCTGAGTGAAGTTCCGTGTTTGATGAGCCCATTAAAAAAAAAACAAAAAAGCAAAACCATGTATCATCCCTTTTTATTTTTTTTCTTAGTACTTTAATTCTCCCGTGTAACTTTTTCATTTTCACATTTTTCTTAATTTTTCTACGATTGTTATAATTGAAAAATGCCCATGTTTTTGTTCTTCGAGTTGTCACAAGTACTAGTATCAAAAATTTTTGAAACAGACAAAAAAAAAAAAAATAATAAAATAATCTTTTTGCTTTTCATCGCTCTCTGATATACAGTTAAACTAAAACGAACAATCGAGTTGTAAAAAATCTTTCTTCGCAGTAAGACAATTATCTACCCACCTCGTAAATGAATCAGCTTCTCTTAAAGCAGTGCTATTAAACAGTCAGATACTCTTAAAAACATTAGTAGCAGTTCTGATATTGCAGTCCGTACAAAACCATTGAAAAATAATTCTGCTACATAAAAAGCAGTAACTACATGTCCTAGCGATCTCAGAAAAGTATTGACAATACTGCTTTGCGTCCAAAGGGTTTTTTACATTTTGAATCGTATGAGTTTGTTTTACTTGTCCTTGCAAAGCTGTTTGTGGAACCGAAATAACGTTACGCACTGCTCTCTAGCCATTCGAATAATACAAAACATTAATTTGTACTTTCAAGTTTTAGATGGAGCACTTTGATTTCGTAATATCCCATTTCGTCCCCCTTTGACCCTCGCTAACACTTAAGTACTTCCTAAACGTCGTTTGAAAAATAAATTATACGCTTACCTCGTAATCCACTAAATTCTGTTTCAAAAATAAATACGCATCGGATTTTATAACACAGAGGAAGCGGTACAACTACGGAAATCGCAAAAAACAAAAACTACAAGTTCACAAAATTTACGTAGACACTATCAACGATTACGTTTAATTTTAATCCGTTTAATCGGATCGCATGAAATAATGTGCACCCCACCTTACTCCGCTATCAACTATGTAGACAAAGAAAATGAAACAGCGTGCAGAAAGGATTCAGAAATAGAATGGCCTGCAAATAATAATGAACCTGATAATATGACGAATTCGGTTCCTTAACAATGAATTTAAACCAAAGCACAAATTATACAAAATATGGCATAACGGTTAAACTACGAACATCTATTTCGCATTTCCGATACGAATATCAATGATAAATGAAAGAATAATTAGAAAGGGAATCGAGAATGCTCAAACGAAAAAGCCGCAAGACAAGACTGCATCACAGTCGAAATATTAAACTCAATGACGGAAATAAAGATTAATATTATGTCGTTGTGTCATCAAACATGGAGAACTGGATGGCGGTCTGGCGAGATGTGTTACTGCATATATTACGCCAAAAAGAGATCACCGGTATACAATGCAGCAGACAGACAGTGCTAATGTCGTATATGAGCAAAATAATACTTTCAATCATCAACGATAGATTAAAACTGTAGTTATTAAAGAGAAGATTCTTCAAGAACACACTTGGTACTTCTTGAAGATATCAAATAATTAATGCACCACAGCTGTTTGGAAAAAGCCTGTGAACGTTACGCAAGTTTTATTTGACTGGAATGATGATAGGTGAATAGGAAACTGAAGTTGACAATTTACGATAAACTGATAACACTATTATCAACGGAAGTTTTAAAAAGCAACTGAAAAATACCACGCGAAAGTTTAAAGTGAACAGCAAGAATTGCGGATTA